>OY294058.1:8041824-9291824 GCA_958510865.1 Myrrha octodecimguttata | reverse complement strand
CACACAACATCACAGAAGGTGGCAATCATAAAAAGTGTGAAACATAAGATTCTCAATCTGTTCGATGTATCCTTCCATTCGAAGAATTTTGAACAACAGCTTGGTATTTTACGTCAAAACGGATACCGAAATTCTCCGGACAACAAGATTTTTCACAGTTCAAACCAATCTCGTGTATCATACAGTCTCATCAGCCCAGACAGTGGAAAAGTTAGATTTTTCAAGCTAATATATATCTCAAATTTGAGTCAAATATTGACTCAAATGATGAAAAATACAACATGCAGGATTATATCGTATTATAAGAAAACTGTGAGGAGTCTGTTTTCCAGATTGAAAGATAGAGAACCCCTAATGAGGAGGTCAGGTTTGGTTCACAGAATTGATTGTTCTGACTGTGACGGCACATATATTGGGAAGACGAGACAATATTTTGGTTCTAGACTCAGACAACACCAGGCTGATTGTAGAAAACGGTCCAAGCCAACTGCTCTTTCACAACATGCAATGAACGAAAAACATGAATTTGACTTCGACAACGCTAAGGTTTTAACAATGGAAGTAAATTGGTTTAAGCG
The DNA here is from genome assembly GCA_958510865.1 of Myrrha octodecimguttata. Lineage (NCBI taxonomy): Eukaryota > Metazoa > Arthropoda > Insecta > Coleoptera > Coccinellidae > Myrrha > Myrrha octodecimguttata. Next base: position 9,291,246 of record OY294058.1, on the reverse strand, counting down.
AAATTTCAAAGAGATGTTGTTCATAAAAAGTCTCCCGAATTCAATTAATTCAAGGACCGATATAGATTCACCTAATTAGTCATACTCCGGCCTGATGAACGAAATTCACATATAGTTTTTCAAACACACATATTTAGGTGTTGTGGCGTTATTCCTTTGTTCCCTCTCATTTATTAAAAAATATCTAATACCTACCAATACGTCAGAAGAATTTGAGAGTCCCCAAGATGCTTTTTTCAGCAGTTTTAATTGACGAATTTGAATTATTCAAGACACCTATTTAATTATTTATTTATAAGGTGAGTTGGTGGAATTGTTCTTTCGGTTGTTTATATTTTAGCTGCATTCGCTGTCAACAACTTTATAATTTACACTATTGTAATTTCAGTTTTATTATTGTGTTCGTTTCCATGTAGCAGTTTTGTGTGTTGAATATTCATACCTGTATATTATTTTCATCCTGAGGAAGAGAACAAAGTTTCTCGAAACGTTGCTTTAGTGAAAAAGCTCAATAAGATTGATATTATTTTCCATTCTGAATATTTGGGATAATATACATATCGATATCGAGAAATTTCAAATCCGAATTTACCTTATCTCATCACCGTCGTTCGACTTAGCAACGATTCGTACGGAGTATAGAAAATATAACATTTGATTGTCGAGTAACATTCGGCTCCATGCGTAGGTCATGTCTACTTATTGTATATATTTTAGTAAGAAAATCGACGCAAACATATAACGATTGTCATACTCTTCAATTCTTGATCGAGATTCAAGAATTGACCCCCTGATCTACGTCCGATTGCCGACTGCGTGGCGCAGCACTGTGCAACTGACCTGATGGACGGACCAAGTTCATTTTGGTTCAAACTTTCAGTACAGCGCTTTCACTCTAAACCGTGCAGCGCAGCGCCGCGAATCACTACCGACCTAGAGGACGGTCAGCTTCAATTTCCTAATCAGTGACACAAAAATTTTTAGTTTCGAACTGATCTCATCAGCTACTTATGGAGATATCGAAGAACTAAAATCGAAATTTCAAATGGACATAACTACAAAACCCTTCAGCCCTATCGACCCATAATCGGATTCTTCTTGAGGAAGTCCAAGTAATTCGTTTAGGCCCAAAGTTGAAAACTACATACATTGTGACGAAACGATAACGTGCTGTTCCCCCGAGCAAGCACGTAAAAACTTCGGGTTGATGTTTGGGGTGGAGATTCTGGCCTCTTGTTCAAATCCTCAGCTCATTCACCACTGTTTGATTTACAACAAAGATTAAATATTGATCTTTGACATACAGACTGAGAGAGTTTTGGGATCTTCTGTGATCTCACAACAAGGTTCCAGAGCTGGACTCGATCAAATATTCCTCGAAAGAATATTATGAAAAAAAAACATTTAATAAATATATTGAGGAAACCTCATATTACACTTGTCGATGCCTTCTGTTACTTCAGAAAAAGTATGAAGTTGTTCTGTTATATCAGCAATATGGGTTATCATATTTAAATAGGGCAAATATTGGTGAAATGATTCAATGAGTGGAATGTTCTACAGAAGTTCTTTCAGAATTTCCAAGGTAGGTTCATTATTCCTTAGACTTATGACAGGTTACAATTTAGACTCCAGAATACATACTTACAGGTACATTTTCTGTATTATCATCCCTTGAAACAATTTCTCGATGATATAGTTATAGTTATAGTTTGTTAAGGGGTTACATTCGATTGCGACCTTAAGTTTTATTGTGCCCCCTCGTCACAGCTGTTTTCGCATTGCGGTACCTTCAGCTCGCCCACCAGCTCTAGAGCTCTGATGAAATCTAATATCTGTGAGGTCTTCAAGGAGGCTAAGTTCTCATTACCCCTATAATTTCTTGAGTGTACCTGGGATGAACTAACCTATTTATTCTCGCAATCTTATACTACCTTATTTTTATACAATGCTGTTTTCGCATTGCGGTACCTTCAGCTCGCCCACCAGCTCTGGAGCTCTGATGAAATCTTATATCTGTGAGGTCTTCAAGGAGGCTAAGTTCTCATTCCCCCTATAATTTCTCGAGTGTACCTGGGATGAACTAACCTCTTTATTCTCGCAATCTTATACTACCTTATTTTCGGGCATCCTGTCAATCTTATTTATTCCATATGTCGAATTTCACCGCTAATTCATAATAATCCTATTATTGTCAAGAAGACGTTACGCAGTATTATCTACCAAATTCGTTTCATTCTTTTTCTATAAGATCAGTTATTGTTCATAGTTCTGAACAGGAAGTCTCTATGATTTAATTAGAATTCATTTCACAGTATAATTCTTTGAATTAAGAAGTGTCCTGACTGAGATATTCTATGAGAAATTATTGAAAGGTATTTGTGTACTTCATGAAGCAATAGGAGGTGAATTTTGCTGAATTCTACACTCATATGCAGGTCGCCAAACAATAACTACACAATGAAGAAACTCTAAGGCCTGAATAATTTATAGAAGGAATCATGAAATTCAATTCTGCAGGAAGTGGAAAATTTTTCGATTAGAATAAATTTAATGTTAAGATCAATGAAACCATCATTCTCCAAGTTATCGATCATTACATCCACCTGTCAAGTTGAGACTTCCCTTAAAATGTCCGAATCTGGTCGTTCGATTGCAGGAACACTATGTTCATGATCCTCATAATTAGTAATTAAACCTCCTACAACTCTTTCACGGACTTGAGATTTCTCCAACAGAAAAAATCCAAGACAGTTTTTATAGGTCACAAGAGCATGCCTGAAAAGTAACATTCATACGTATATTTTGGTGGGTTTTCTGAACCGCATGATTGATTTCAGGCATTTGTGCGATTCACCATGGATACTTCTCACGTGGCAGCAATCAGAAAGTAATTTCTTTTCGTTAATAAAGTATCGACATTTGATTAGAAATATTATAAAGTTGTATTGGATAATAATTCGGTTTGAGGTGAATTTCTCTTGAAAAAAATACCCATTAACAGATGAAGTATTTAAAACCTGTGATCTTTAGTGGAAAAGATCATCAATCCCTTTCATCTGAAGGATTATATCTGATTTTTTATTTATAGACAAAGAATAGTTTCGATTGATGAAATAGGTTTTTCATATGAGAGTGTGATTTCGATGTTTTTTTTTTTCGAATAATATAATTTATTTAATATTATAGCTATCAATCTGGTATTCACATATTCATTCGTACGAGTAACTGAGAATGCTCAAAATAAGACAATTGATTTTCATAGACATGAAAAATCAAGAACACCGAAATAGCTCGGATATCAACAAATTATTTATTATTCGAAATATAAAGGCACCAAGAACCATACTCAGTCTAACATGAATTTTTTGGGAGTCAGGGAATACTGACAATCATTGCGATGTGCAATTTCAAGTTTTCACTTTTCTCAAAGAAACACCCGTTGGTGTTATGAAAATGCCAATAAGACAAGGCGCATACATAACTTTCTTTGACCTATTTGCTCTCTTTCTTTACCGAAAAAGAATGTCGAATATATGTGCCTAAAACTTTCAATAGATTATCCAAAGAAATATCAAGTTATGAATAACATTAATGAATTCATCTATAAAATATTTCTACTAAATTTAGAGCCCTATTCAATCGAGAAATACTTGAGAGATGATTTTTGGATCTGAGAGATTAATTCCGTTATGCTTCTTGCTTTTCTGTGATGTTTTTTTATTCTCGAATGTAATTTGATCATGAAACTAAATATTTTTTCATTTTATTTATATACAATAGCGTTGAAATTTTTAGTCCGAAATATATTCTTTTATATGAGGAAACTAATGTGTGTTACGCAATTTTTTGTAGTTTTCGAGTTGTAGCAGGTATTTTGCCCTTTTTTGCAGCAAGATCTACCTGAATATCGTTTCAATAATAATAAAATAACTCAGCTTCCTGAAATTTCTCAAAGTTAATAAAAAAAGGTTCAAAGTTAGAACTTTAGTTTTCAGATCAAGCATTCAACTTAAATTTGAAAATAAAGAAAAATTCATAGCTTCTGACTGAGAGTAAAAACTTCGCACTGTCTCAATCTACCAGAATCATAAGAAAAAATAGTAATTTATTAGCCTTTTTCGGGTGAAGGCGGCTTTCGAATGCGGATCAGCTAGAAATCATTGAAACACGATTAGGGTTATTTTTATTTTCTTTATCATCCTCATGGTGAATCGAGCTCGAAAATGTGACTTTAGAGTAATTTCAATTGAAATTGCTGTAAAATAATTGTAGCTCATGTCATTTAGATTCGGTGAGCAGAGCTGATCGAATGGTCTGCACGTTCGCCAGACCTAAATACCATAAATTTTTTTATTCACAAATCTTACAAATCTTACAAAGAGATGGACTAAGTAACGGAAAGCAACAACTAATAAGAACTAAGACATAAACTTTCAGAAGCGAAAATAAAAATAACACAAAAACATTGACAATTATGTATTCAATTCTACGAAAGGGATTTTCAAGATTAATTGTAGTAAATAGTAATTTTTCAGTAGTTTGTGCTTTTATATCTCAGCCGAAAGCAAGTAATTTCACAAATATCCATTTTGGAATATGCTCACATTTTCCAAAATTATTGTGAAAATTACACAAACTACAGTTAGTTCACAAGAATTTCAATTCAAATTACATTGAAATCACATCTTTGTATTCAATTTATCATAAGAATGATATGTATATATATATATATACTGTCCTTTTTCTAACGGTCTCGACCTGGTGTAATAAAGAAAAATTTTTTTTCTCTTAGAAAAAGGACAGTATATATAAACGACCGTGACACGAATACACTTATATATATATATATATATATATATATATATTCTTTTGAGATAAGCAGTACATTTTTTTTATATAAAAAAAAATCTAGAAACGCACTGACACGAGGTCAGGAGATTTTACGCGTTTGTTCACATTCGAATCCATTTCCTCAAGACAATTTGCATGAACGTTCACGCTGTCATTTTTCAACCAAGTGCAGAATTTCTCTTCGAACATATCTGCATTATTGGCAATATTGGGAAAATAAAATTTCCAATGGATAAATCTTCGAAATCATTGAGAAGGATTTCACCAACTCAACCTTCTCAATTAACTTCCAAACCTGCTATTAAAACATCAAGTCCCTTAGTCGTTTATTTCGGATATAATTGTGGTTGAGGTCAGCCTAACTGCCAACTGTAAGATGAGAATCCATTTGGAGACTTGATATTTGTTGAAACGGTTCAATTACGAAAGCCAAATTTCCTAATTGGTAAAATCATCCAATTATTCCGTATATATATATATATATTCATCCGAAATTTCATAATTTCAGTATTTTTTGAGTTACTCTGTAGATAACAACAATACCAATGAAATAATCAAGAAATTCGACATATTTTATCCTAATATCTCCGATTATGAATATCGGAACAAACTGAACTTTGAAACGCTGTTGTGAACTACTGACTTCAGTTCTTTGCCAGTTCTGTTGAAATCTGATTGATAGTTCCCAGTAAACAAATTTCTCAATCAAATTTCCAAAACTTTCGAATACTTTTCAACAATATCAACCTCTATATAAGATCCTCACGAAATTATCCATTGAGTCGTGCGTTGGCATTCCCCAACTTTCTACATAGTTTAAATCTAATCGCGTCTGTTCTTCTTGAGATATTGAGGAAATAATCTTAATCTTCTAATATCTAGGAGAATGGATATCAGGAGCAAACTGCACGTTAAAACACTGTTTTTGAATATTGACTTCAAGATATAACTCAAGTTTCAATCTGATCGCATCAGTGCTTATCGAGATATTGAAAAAATATTCTCAAAATTTCAAATAACAAAGAAATTTGACCTAATTTTTCCTGATATCTCCGGAAATGAACATCAAATCAAATTGAAATTCGAAAAACTGTTGAGGACTAATTCCAAGGGGATGTGGAGAATTTCAAACTTTCCTTATTTCAGCTCCTGAAAATGGTTTCTTGAATTACAACTAAAATATAGGTTGTTGGTGAATATAACCTAGTGCTAAAATATTTTGCACCTCTGGTTATAGGACGGGAGTCGTTTATCATATTAATTTTTTTGTTTAAGTATAGTATATCTCAATATGGTTCGAAATAATACTTACCATTCGAAACAGTACCATATCTCCATTCAGCCCAAATTGATATCGAAAATTCAGTATTTAAATTTCCAATGGATTCTCAATGATTTTTCGAACATGACGAATTTTAAATCACCCTTGAAACGAATATATCTATTGCGACATTGTGTCTGCATCACTCCGACTTGGATCAACGTACATATGCCCAAACCATATAACACCTCAATATCTCACAAAAGCGTAGCCCAGGTATATTATTCGCATATTCAATAGATATTATACTCGAATGTGGAGTCCCGTTATCGCCATAATAAAGCAAAATGTCACAGTCAGATGGACTGAATACAATAATTGTACATCATTTAATTACATTAATTAATGCACATCAATAACAAGAGGAACGATAAACACAGACTTTATTGCCAAGCCTGAATTTCCAACTGAATGCAGGGCATTTAAATAGGGCTTTGTGCGATTCACGTGAATTTCTGCGAATTTATTGTGACAAGCGCATGATCTACGTTACCATTGTGTCTCGGCAACGATTTCGACAATGGCTCTTTATTCAACTGCAAATAAAATGAAATTTTTACCATTTTCGATGCGGAAGTATACATTCTGCAATATTTCTTTCTTTGCCGTTGCGTTTATTTCCGTTACTTCTAGGATTCTCGAAACCAAATTCAAAATATATAGGGTTCTACTAATAATGAGCTTTTGGGTTGTGTGTTTCATTCTGGAGATATCGTCATTAAAAATGGTATTTGATAATGATATCATATCATGCCCCGCTTTCCTCTTCTATACAGGGTGATTCTTCGAATTGTTCATTAATTTCAACCCTAGGTTCCTCTCATCACAAAAAACTCTCTTTTAATTTACCATTTTTCTAGATCCGGCCCCAGTTAAAAGATACAGGCTGTTGAAGTTTCCAAAAAAAACATTCTTCATTTTGTAGCTTTGACATGGCTCCTCAGAATGATATGTGAATAAATGAATAAATGAGTTTTTCCAATCATATTCCTTTGACTTTCAAGCAACATATTTTTAATTCTGCAAAACAAATCCCCGTGAGACATGTCTATGTTGAACTTGTAAACGAAGTACATCAGTTCATTAGCACATTGAGTAATACTCAAATTCTTATAACTTTTACTTGAGCGAAACCTTGAAAAATGTCGAATAAAAAGGTATTTCATTTGATGGGAGGAATTTATGATTTAAATTAATGTACAACTCAAATACTCACCAGGTATAACACAGATCTTATTACATCAAAATTCTATTACGCATATTTGGAATGGATACTTGACAGTTCATATAGAATTAAATAGGGATTGATTCATAAAAACCTAAAGAAATAAATTCGTTTTGAAATATGGATGTTGATTTTAGAATCTGAATCCTAGGAATTTGTCAGATCAGGTAGGTTGGTAAGTCCATGTGACCTAACCTTACCTTACGGCCGACCATGAATACAATAACTTCCGAACGAAACAACTCGAAAACTTGATATTTGCAGAGAAGTTGTTGGTCGGCCTAACGGCCAACCTTAAACAAAATAGCTTCCGAAAGAAACAACCTAGAAACTCGATATTTGTAGAGAATGTTTAGACCTTAGTTACGAAGGCCGAATTCGTGAATGGGTGAAATCCACCCAATGATTCCGCAGATACACCCATTCAAAATTTTATTTTATCAATATTTCCAAAAATACCAATCGGATCGAATTGAAATCCAGTAGTACTTCATCAAAAAATGACAGTTCGAAGGTATATTCAGAATTTAATGATAAGAAGATCACAGAATATTTAATATTTGAACATAAAAATCATTTGAAATTTTTTTAAAAATTGTTTTAATGATACGACCATCCTGAAATTTTGCACAAGGTTGTCTTTCAGCATCTTCAAACTAGCTGCGGAGTTTCATCACGATTGAATCAGTATTTTTTGAGTTATACCGAAAAAAAAAACGATATCGATAAGAACACCACGAAATTTGACATATTTTTTCCTAATATCTACAAAAATTAAAATCGTATCGTGAAATTTGGTACACTGCTGAAAAATAAAAGTTCGAGGTATTACTGAAATTGTTCTCGAATATGGACTAAGTTTCGAGAAAAAAATTTTTTTTTAATTGAGTGACTTTACGATTTCAACGAAATTTCCTAGTTGCGCTTCGTTATGTTCCAACTTACTGCCAAGATTCAATCCAATCGCTTTAGTAGTTTCTGAAATATGAGGAAAATAAACTCAAAATTTAAAAGAAAAAAAAATCAACCGTGGCATTCCGATGCGCCAAGTACCCTGCAAGTTTCAAGTTACTAGCTGGCTCTGTTCGACAGTTATCGTGTCCACGGCCGGCCGGCTGGACATAATCGATTTTGTCACCGGATCAAATCAGTCAAATCAAATTTATTCTACAAATTATGACAAAGGTATGGTAACAATAAAAGTCATATGAGAGAATACCAAAATGAAATTAGTAACAAGAAATAACTCATTATAAGTTTTTACTTCCCGAAATCATCTAACAACGAGTAGTAACATTTAGACGTCAAAAGAAGCCTGAGACGTTTTTTGAAACCGTTCGTCCGTTTCATTTCTTCCGGAAGTTGATTATATAATTCAATTGCTAAGTAGTTAGTAGCTTTCTGAGAGTTCTTCTGATTCTGTGATACGGCATACACAGGTCTTGTCTGTTACGTGTGTCATACTGATGGAATTGACCACTTTCGAAGTATTTATGCTTATTCTCATGAACATGCAGCAGACATGCATAGATGAATGAATAAAAAGTCAGAATGTTGAACTTTCCGAAATAGTCTCTGCAGGAGTCGGTACTGTTTATTCCTGCAAGTGTTCTTATTGCTCTTTTCTGTATCAAGAAAGCAATTTTGGATTCGGGTGCATCTCCCCAAATGAGAATGCCATAGGACATGGCGTTGTGGAAAAGAGCATAGTAGGTGTCCAAGAGTAGTTAATCTTTTCAGTCTGTTCAAGAAAAATATTATTGATGATAATTTCTTGGTGAGATTCTCTATATGAATATCAAATTTGAAATTTTTTCGAATCTGTACATCAAGAAGCTTAGCACTTTTGATGTCATCTGCTCCAGTCCCCGATCTTATCCTCAGAATTTTGGTTTTTCAACATTTAAATGAAGACCGTTCGAGTCGAACCATGATTCGTGCTTATTGAGTGTTCTGAAATATTTAAAAAAGAAGTGTCGTGTCATCAGCATAGTTACAAACACAGTTACATGTTAGGATGTTTGGAAGGTCATAAAATGTATATGATGAAAGGTTATGGTCATATTATAGACAGCAGAGCTACTTCCTTGCGTACCTCCATCCAGGTTGTTCTTCTCTCCTCTATATGCTCCTGTTGCTGCCCCCGGAAGTACTCCCTTACGTATCTCCATCCAGGTTGTTGTTCTCTCCTTTACACGCACCTGTTGCTGTCTGCCCTCCAGAAAAGAAGCTAATATTATAAGGGGCACTCCTCGTACTCCATAATGCTCTAGTTTATTCAAAAGAACCTCATGAGAAACATTGTCAAACGCCTTCGACAGATCACACAAAGTAAGCTCGACTTCACTTCCCCCGTCAAGAGACCCTCCGATATTTTCTCGATAACTTCAATTGAAGCTGTGATAGTTGATCTAACATTTCTGTATCCATGATGTTGCGTTAGGAACGTGAAATGAAACAAAATAAAACCTGTTCATACCTGGCTTCGAAGAGGTATGGCCAAGTGCGCAACGGCAGTTATGATCTTTCGAAATATTTACATAATTGCTATGAAGTGCATGACGTTTTGTCAAAAAAATCTAGAAAAGCAATGTTGTGAGGTCAGGAGCGTTAACGCGTTTGTTCTCATTCGAAGCCGTTTCCTCGATACTTTTTGCATGAACCTTCAAGTCGTCATTTTTCAACAAAGTGCACAATTTCGATTCGAACACATCTGCATCATTGGTAATACTGGGAAAATGAAATATCGACTATATATATCTTCGAAATCAATAGAGAAGGTTCCAAGCTTTCACGAGAGCGACTTGTCAAATTATTTTCCGAAACTGCTATAGATATATCGAGTCTCTGATTCGTTTTTTTTTAAGGTCATTGTGGTTGAGGTCAGCCTAACGGCCAACTGTAAAATGAAAATCCATGGAGAGACTTGATATTCGTTGAACCGGTTCATTCACGAAAGCCAAATTCGCGAATTGATGAAATCATCTGAGCTGATCCGCCTTTTTACTAACCCTAAATTCATTAGTACCCCCCCAAACAAAAGTTACGAATATGAAAAATAGAAATGAATAGAACTGACAGCGTAATGTCAAACTAAACGTATCTGTGTTCTCTAATTTTCGATGGTTCAAAAATGGAAGAGGAGGGGGGAATTACCAGGGGCCTGAGGCGGTACGAGGCACGGCGTCAGTCGATGGATAACGGAACAGTGTGTAACTAGCCTCTCTAATCCACTTAGGGCCTGTATTATAAAACTTAACTTCAACTTTAACTGACAGTTTTGACAGTTGTATTGGGACATATCTGTCAAAACTGCCAGTTAAAGTTAAAGTTAAGTTTTATAATACCGGCCCTTACACTTTCTGCGTCTAACGCCCGTTTCGAAAACCAAGTTTCCTTTGTCCTTTGGTTTCTGAAACGTGCATTAGACGCAGAAAGTGTAAGTGGATTAGAGAGTAGTTACTTACTGTTTTGTTATCAGTGTTCTAGCCACAGTGAACTCAAATAGTTATTATCAGTCGATGGAGATATGTTAACTAGATAGGTGCTTGCTACAATTTTTTCTTAGCGTTGTTCATCGACGCCATTCTGGACGCTGTTATATTTCACAATGATATATGAGGCTTTTACAAGCTGTGTTTTGGCAAAGTCAGCGATTGTCCTTTGGTTCCTTATGGAAACTTGAACGATGTAAGCTATAGATGATATTTGCAAGATTTCAACCATTTACCACCTGTATCGAGGAAACTTTTATTCTGGGAATCATGTATGTAGAATTGTACTTATTAATACATTGAGTTGTCCATTTGAATGAACGGGGATATTTGTGTATTATGCCTCAATAGGATTCTTAATGCATTCTGGAACTTGATTAACGATAATATTTTACTTTCGATGGCTCAGGTATCAAATTCTCAATCATGACCAATCTTCAATTGGTGTAGAAACATATAGCAACTATGTACTTCTCTTATATTTTCATTTGTATTTATATCGGCGGTGAGTTTCATAATATGATGATCATTGTTCTCGAATTCATCCCGAAAATACTCGCAAACATTGATGGTTACACCCTTAGGATCAGAATGTATTTGTTGAATGTTGGAGAGAATCGTTCACCCCAGGTATCGTTGACAGAGCTAATCTTGTTCAGGTGAACCTACAAGAAGTATGTGGTTTTTATTCGGGCTCACCCCAACTACTGAGAGGCTAGTGCCCTGCCTTTCACGGAGGCTCACACTTGATTCTTAATATTCTAAATGTACAGGTAGTTTGTCCCATTATAAACGGCCTGTTAGTGAACGACTCCTAAACTCTGTACGGTAAGCGAACACCCTATACTGATCTTCCCCATCAACTAATCCCTTTAATTGTCGGCCTGGGCGGGTTACAGGAATCTACGGCTGTCGGCCTGGTGTGAATTCTAGGTTCTAGTTCTTCGTATGAGAGAGTTAGAGTAACCTGATATGTTTCTTGGACTGTGAATATGTTGAAATCAATAATGACTACTCTCTGGATTATTACGAAACTCACCTATAATCTTATTATACTTTCTCCATTCATGGTATGGAAATGAATGATTTGTTAATAAGTTATTGTTGTTTGAATTTTAACCTTTTCGCCACTTCTTGCATCTTTCGAGTATAACTTGGGCCGCCCACTCAACTAAGAGTTCTTTCAAGGCATGTGTTGGCATTCTCCAACCTACTATACATAGTTCAAATCTGATACCGTCGTTTCTTCTAGAGATACTGAGGAAATAAAAATAACTTCTTTACCTCCAAAAATGAATTTCGGAGCAAACTGGAATTTGAAGAACAGTTTTTGAATATTGACTTCAAGGTTTAACGCACGTTCCAATTTCATTTCGTCAATAGTTATCGATAAAGTGAGGAAATAGTCTAAAAATTTCAAATAACATTGAAAGTGGTCTTAATTTTTTTCATTATCCCCGGAAAAAAAATCAGATCGAATAGAAGGAGGAAGGCTAATAACAATGTCAGCGCAGAGGTTCATAGAAATCTGGTCGATAAATGCAGAAAAAAAATATTTTTTCTTGCTGAAGATATGAATAATTTCAGAGAAACCATCCATTCAAATTTTCTTAACGTTTGGAGACGCACGAAGCTTTGCTATGAATTGCGCGCTGATATGCTCCAAATGGTGACGAAGTTTCTATGTCTTCGCCCCTGTACTTCTGGAGATATTGAAATAACCCCAAAGTGTCAAACAACAAAATTTTACAATTTTTTTTTTCCATATATCTCCGAAAGAAAATATCGCTTCGAATGGAAATCTAAAATATCGTTGTTGAATACTGGTTCTGAGGTCTGGGCCTTATATTCGATTATATATTCGACCAATTTCACCCTTCAACGAATTTAACCGATATATTTGGATTCCAAACCTAATCTGACAATTTCAAGTTTCTTGGTCATTTCCTGCGAAAGTTAGAGCACATACGGAAGGACGGACGGACAGAATTGAATTCGACCATATGGATTTTTCTTCAGGGTTTCAACCCATTCGTCTTTCCACGGTGGTGCAGTGGGTTGATAGCCTGCTTGTAAAACCGGCGGTACTGGGTTCGAATCCCGTCGAGGTAGTGGATGTTGTGTTAAGTTTGTGGTGTAGGTAAATGTTTGTGTGTCTATAAATAAAAAAAGTCACTAGTTGGTATGGATTTGAATGAATGTCAATGTAAGAAATGTAATGAAAATTGAAAGTTTGTCTAAATGGCCATAGTAGCCGAGTACACGTAAAGGAGTGAGTGAATGAATGAATCTCATGCTTATTGATATAAAACGTTTGTGTTATTCATTCAACAAATCATGAGATTTCTATGGTGATGATCAATTTCATTAATGTGCTGTCTTATTGCCCGAAAAGATGAATTGAAATCACTTCAGTGAATTTATTAATTTATTACATTTTTTATAGACAATTGTAAACTGGTCCCACTTGCAGAAACAGAACTGCAACCTCTTTTATATAATTAAAACAGTATTAAGTCACTGTTTCGATGGAGGCTATTTGTACGATATGATTACATAATCAAATCTCAGACTTATATGAATCTTTGAGCTAACCACAAAGCATTTCCAATTATTTTTCAGTCAAACTATTCCATAGAAGTAAGAATTCAGAATTGTTGTATAAATTTTCTCAGTTCGTTTCGATATCTATTATACTTGTTCTTCTCATCTTAAATGTAGAGGTGGCCTGCGAGTAGCTGTACATGGTTCGATGGTGAATAGAGGGTTCCTAGAAAAGCCAGAAAACAACAACCAAATATAATCTAAGGCTATCCATTTCTGAGATACAGGGTGATTTATTGAGTTTGGCAGAACCTTCAGATCATTCTGGATATCGCCCGTTCCCTGCTCTCAAAAATCATACGCATTTTCCAATTTTCGAGGAACAAAATGGTTTATCTGCTCTCCAGGTGGAAAATATTATTCGAAAAGAAAATCTTTACAAAATCAGATGACATTGATGACGAATTGATATTTCGTGTACAGGGTGTTTCATGAGACCTTGAGGTAACAATCAAAATTCAGAAGTATAAGCCAACCAAAAGTTTTACCAAAATCCATAAATCTCAAAAATCATAAGCGTTCAATTGTTTCCAATTACAAAAATGATATTTCATTTACAGATTGTTTCATTTGACCTAAAACTAGAAATCAAAATTTACTAGTCCTGATCTGTACTATATCGGTGTGAATCTCATGGAAATTCAATCGCCTGGGGTGACAATATCAGCCAACTTTGAAGGAAAAACTTGAATGGTTCATGAATTACAGAAATGCAAATATTTTGACAAAACCAATGAATAACCATGTATTTCAGAAATCAATAGCTCTAGCCCATATTAAGATGTTGTTTTTGGTCTTCTCAAGGTACCTACCATCTTTTTACCATCAAAAAGTGTACAGATACTCGCGGCCCAGCCTGTATATCTACAATCTATCATCCCCAAATAATTACTTTGCCTTAGTCTTCGAGTTGAATAAAAATACAACCTAATGTAGTGCATTATGAGTCTGTTTTAGAAAGGGCACTTACTATTTTTTCAAATTGCTCATTTCAGTCGTGGTATACTCAAGTATATAGTAGGATATCAATATTGAAAGATATTATGTATTGCATAAAAACCTGTATCAATTGATGATTAAGTTGAAAATATCTGCCAGATCATTCCCTGCAATCTTTCAGAGGGCATTCGATACTCTATCGGTCCAACTTAAATGAAGTAATGAGTAATCGACTGAAATATCAAGCTTGTATAACTTATTCAACAAGAAGGTAACATAAAAACATTTCCATATATGGAAATGTTGAAGAAACAATATGCGATCGTATGGCAAAGTTTGACATTTTTGTAAGCGAAAAGTTCAACGCCACACGATGATTTCATCTAACTCAGCAATTCACCGTAGAATGACCTTAGAATTGACCCTGACCCATACTCATACTGAGATATATCATAATATTAGAATAGAATAGAATAATTCGAAACCTGAATGGAGCTTCAACATAGATATCTGAATATAAAAATGGAACTCACTTATTATATCCCAAATAATAGTGAACGAGAAGAACGCTAATAGAAAACTGGAACTCTATTCAATAAATCACCCAATTAAAATTTCGTGAAATAAACATTCACAGACTTTTTGATCGGCGATAATGAACACTAAGCGCGAATTTTACGCCAACCTAGAAATAGATTGCTAAACCGCCGATTTCAAACTGTTAAAGAGAATGTACTGAAACGCGTCTGACCACGAGTTTTTTATCAGTGGGTTCAACCTGACCGTTTGCAATCGTTCATGTTTCAAAATTCGAAAATATGAAACATTAGCTCAAAATTATAATAATTATACAGCAATTAATAAACGCTCTTGAATCTCAGAGAAACTGATGATCTTCTTAATGGAAACTGATTTCATATTCGAAAAACTAAATATTCTGTCGAATAAATCGCATCGAATAAAAATTTTACATTTACTTATTTCTGTTCTTTATTTGGTTTGGATATTGGTGCATTCCTTCACTCAGTATTCATGGTAGAATTAACTTAACCGACTTCCAGAATAGGCGAAACTCATTTCAGAAAAAGCTGGTTCAATAGAGGAATTCTTTCACCATTAAAGCTAAATGCTTAAGTGATCGATGAATTTTTTGTTAACTTGACTTCATTGTTTTTCCCTTCCGTGTTACGCCAGTAACTACTTCGTTGCTAAAGTTGGACGAAAATAGGGTCAAAAGAACAAAAAGAGACAACATAATTGAATTGGTGTAATTCGAAGCTTGGTAAAAAATTAGTTCTCCGAGAAGTATTTAATTGGAAACAACATTTGTAGGTTGATTTTATTTATATCCCAAATTGACTTGGATACTTGACAAATGAATTGAATTGTGATAATTGAAGAGACATGGAGTTATTCTTCTACAACATTATGACCAATTGATTGATTCTGTAGGATTTCACATTAGATTATTCTTCAGTTCGAACTCGCAAGCTTCACTATACATTCGTAACGGCCGGACCGTAACACAATAACTTCCGAAAGAAACAGATTGGAAACTCAATATTTGTGTAGAAGGTTTGGACCTTAATAACGAAGGCCGAATTCGTGAATGGGTCAAATCCACCTAATGATTTCGCAGATATACCCATTCTGAATTTTATTTTCCCAATTTTTTCGTGAATACAGATTAGATCGAATTGAAATCCAGTACTTTATTGAAAAATTACAGTTTGAAGGTTTGTACAAAATTTAATGAGGATAGTATGATGAGAAGAACACAGAATATTAAATATTTGAAAAAAAAAATTGAAATCAGAGATGACGACTAAGGATACAATGGATTCGTGGAAACTGGTCAAATCCAAGAAAATTAGGATCACGCAAAGCATAATATGCACTGAAAAAAATCTACATAACAACGAGCAACATGGATTGAATATTCGTGGTGTCAAAAGGAGAAAATGGTTGTATGTTGGTATGGTGATGGGAGATGTCTCTGAGGAAGATATCAAGCAAAACCTCTCTTCAATGGGTATCACTGAAAAAAGCTAGCAACTGAAGGTACTAACTCGGCATTCAGCATTGGTGCTGATTCAGATGAAATATTTCACAAGATCTATAATGCTGATTTCTGGCCCGAAGGAATTGCTTTGCAAGAATTCTACTTCATGAACTTTTTTCCCAGGAAAGGACTTCTGGTCAGGTGGATTAGGTCAACCAGACGTACAAAATACCAAGCTTAAATCGGCAAGAAGCAGTGGACAACCTATAAGAACTACTAAATCTCGTGACATCTGCTTAGTAACACAAAGCGTACCAGCACTGGGCAACGCACTAAATAAGCTGAACCTTCTTGTTGCGGAGCAATATGCAGACATTGTTGCAATCACCGAACATTGGAAATGTCAAGATGAACTGGAAATATGTCACATTCCTCGATATAAGTTAGTCTGTGCCTTTTTTCGTGAAAAAGGAGAGCATGGTGGAAGTGCTCTGTTCTGTAAGGACTGTCTTGTATGCTCCGAAAGACGTGACATCAAATCATTGAGTATAAAAAACTATATTGAAATTTCATCAGCACAGTTCACATTTCATAATTCCAAGCGTGTATATCTATGGACCCAATACTCCTCCTCAATGTGATGTAGGTACGTTTCTCCAGAAGCTCGAAAATATTCGTTAGATTATATGTCGTGAAAAAACTGAATATGTTATAACGGGTGATTTTAATCTGAACATCCTTTCAGATGGTAGGGATGTTCGGAGTTTTTTATCCCTCTTGCAGAAGTTCAATGTCACAGTTACGAATTGGAAACTTACTCGTCCTGTATCAGGGGCATGTCTGGATAATGTGCTAACTTACCTAGCGGAAATCTCTGAGGATGTGAAGGGGCCATATTTCGGATCATACGGCTGTGAAGTTCATGACAAACATCAATTGTCCCAGGTCTAACGGGGGAGGAACTATTTTTAAAAGACACATAAATGAAACGAGCATCAAAGATTTTCTTCAGAACCTATTACAGGTAGATTGAAGTGATGTATTTAACATTTCAGATGATGTCAATTTGGTATGGAAGCGCTTCTTCAATAAATATAAGAAGTTTTTTGACCTATCCTTCCCCAAAAGAAAAATGAAAGTAAATAAATCAATTAGATCATTCAAACAAACAGAACATATTAAGTCCCTCAAGGAAAACTTGGATAAAATGATATCAAACCTGAATACCGACAATCATATAGGACTATCAAAAAAACAATATGATTTGGCAATTTCTGCAGCAAAGAAAATGCTTCAGTGAATATATTTCTACATCATCAACTAAGGCTGAGGCGGCGTGGAAGGTTATTAACACACTAACCAATAAGGTTAAGTCTGGAGAGGACACCACAAGGAGTGGCGATCCTTCAACTATTGTAAAAGAATTCAATAAATACTTTGCTGATATTGCACCCACCCTTACACGTGACTTGTCAGGTCGAGCAGCATTTAGAGGTACTCGTCTTGGGAAATCCTTTCATGCTTTTGATGTTACAGAGTTGGAGATCACTAAAATGGTGAAAGCTTTCAGAAACCAGGATCCATATGGACATGATGATATCCCTATGCGGGTTTTCAGGGCCTCACTCGATATCGTATGCACTCCTATGAGACAAATAATTAACCGCTCCTTTGCAGAGGGGACCTATCCGGACAATTTGAAGATTGCTATCATGAGGTCTATGTACAAAAGAGGAGACACTGAAGATCTAGGCAACTATAGGCCAATAAGTAACCTGTCATCTTTTTTTAAGATCTTTGACTGGCTAGCAGATTATTGAGGGTGTTTCAGAAATTTAACGTCATTTTAAAATGTCAGCATGGCTTCATGAAGAACAGAAATATTGACAGCGATTTTTGAACTCAACATGCAATAGTTGAGGCATTGGAGAAGGGAGTAATCCCTACTGGCCTGTTTTTAGACCTGTCCAAGACTTTTGACTGTGTTGACCATACACTTCTGTTAACAAGCTTGGAAGCATATGGAGTCAGAGAATAACAACTTTTACCAATGAAGAGCTACTTAAGTAGAAGAAAACACGAAGTTGTAATGATGGTGGATGGCCGCTACTATGAGTCTGAGGAGAGGGAAATTACAATGGGAGTACCACAAGGCAGTATCCGAGGCCCCCTTCTCTTTATTATATATGTAAACTCGCTCATTTTGTCCTTTTTGGGAGAGGGAGTACTGCCAATAATGTATGCTGGTTATACGAGTTTCTTGATTGAATCTGGAGATGTGCCATCTGTCCTGAAAGTTTTGAATGATGTCTTGAACTTGGTGGGACAATGGTGTTGTGTTAATGAGCTGGTAATGAACATCCAAAAGACAGACTTTGTTTTATAGATCTGGTCAATCTGAGATCGAATATCCAAAAAAAGTTAATGGTCAAGATACTAATACAGAAGTCCATGATTCGGTTGTTCCTAGGAATTGTTGTTGATACTCAACTAAAATGAGGCACTCTTGTTCAACAATTCAAGAAAAGGCTGAATTCTGTTTCCTACACTCTTTACATGTTGAGAGAGCAGGTCCATTTTGATGTCTTAAAGATTCTTTATTATGCAAACGTTCCATCGAGATTGTCCTATGGTATAATTTTTTGGGTAGGTTCCAACTATGTTGAGTCTATCTTCGCCATACAAAAATGGGCCATAAGATCCATACTATCACTTGGACATGAAGAATCATGTCGGGATCATTCTAGAAGAAACAACGTACTGACAGTCTATGGTCTTTACATCTATAGACTACTTGTATTTCTTCATAAGCACCAGTATTACTTTGAAGACTGTAAGAATGGTAATAACACGAGAAGGACTGAACCTTACGTTTATCCTGTACACTCCTCAACTTTCAACCTCAAGGGAAAAAAGTGTCCAGTATAGAGCGATAAAATTGTTCAATGGCTTGCCAAGGAGTTTGCAAGTCATAACTCAGTTTGAGCTTTTTCAAAGGAGGATTCACAACCACATAATTCAGTGTAAACCCTATAACTTGAAAGAGTTTGGGGAATTTTGTAAAGTAAAAGATTGTTTTTGAATTATTTTGTTGTTTGACATGTTTCTGTTTTATTTGGCATATCTGTGATGTGTAGAATAATTGTAGAAACGAAATAAATATGCTATACTATACTATACTATTATCAAGTCGATTAGCAGATTCTTTGAGTTATTATGTCAACGATCCATTCTCGGACCAGCTTCAACCGAATCAAGTTCTGAAAGAAATGACCTAGAGATTCGATATTTGTATAAGAGGTTTGGAATTTACGAAGGTCGACTTCGTGAATGAGTAAAATTTGCCCAATGATTCCGTAGGTATACTATTTCACAATTGTTTTTTCTCGATATTTCCAAAAATACAGATTAGATCTGATTCAAATCTAGTACTTGATGAAGAAATTAAAGCTTGTAGGTTCATTAATGTGGGTAAAAACTGCCACATGATTCATAGATATACACATTCAAATATTCCCAAAAATACGGATCGGAACAAATTTGAATTTATTTTTCGATTGAGAAATGATAGCTCGAAGGCTCACACGGAATTTTGTGAGACCATATGGAAAAAAGATCTCCAAATCATTCTATGAGAATGTAAATCTGCCTGTGGAGGGATCAATAAGCATTAACTCATTCGGCAACAAATTTGAAAAAGCGCTTGAGAGCTTCTGACCTCCCTGCAGTATTTTTCTAGAATTTTTCAATTAAGTATGAGATTTCAATTCGATCCGATCTGTGTTCTTGGAAATAGTGGAAAATGTTTATTTGAACAAGAGTATCGATATTCACTAGATACATTTCACCAATTCGTGAATTCGGCCTTGATAATCGAGCTAGAAACCGGCTCTGCAATCATCGAGAGACGATAGAGACTTGTGGAGTAGATTTCGGGCTGTCTCAGTTACGATGATCGAATTCTAGGAAATGTAGAGTCCGCCCAACGACTCGTAGATAAACGTTGCAAATAATATACTTGCAAATTTCATTTTTCAAATATTCCAAAAAATATCCACAAACCGGAAAGACCGAGTCCTTTATACTTGGCTTGAAGATGACGGTGAGCCATACAGCAAGAAGATCGCCAAACCTTTGCTTCAGTCAGGTAAAACTACATTCTGCTGGTGAATTCAGGAATTTGGCGACGAATTCAAACGAGCGCGCAAAAGCTCGTAGCCTCACGTCAATGCTCTTCTGAGTGATCGCCTAAATTTTCATTCATTTCATATATTTGCATACCCCAAATAATGCTGGTTTAGCAAAAGGGCATGAATACCTGAATTTTTTACTGGTTTTTTCAAAAGAGTAAAGCTCCTTTCACTCAAACTGATGGCGCGTTACCGTTTACTCCCGAGAAAATACCCAGATCATGCCACTGTCACTGTCTTTCCAGTATGAAAAATTAGAAACGATCTTCTACTGAGTTCTTCAAAGTAGGAGTAGAAATATTCCATTTCAAAATTCAACGAACAGATTGAAATTGAAGTGCCGTATAGTTCATAACAAACTCGGCAACAAGTAAAGGAAACAATACCCAATCCGAATAACAAATTCCGTTTAACTAGCAAAGTAATAGGTTTCTCGAAGAAACGAAAACCCAGAGAGGTTCTCGCGATATGTTAATTAACAACAGAGGAATTTTCGAGAGAAAACCACTGTAACCCATTTTGCGCGGAAATAAGTTCCTAATTGCAATACCATCGCAGTATAATGACGAGCTTCGGTATATCTCTCAATAGCTAAAACCAGCAAAGTTTCTCTCGCATTATCTCCATTGGAAATCAAACTGAATTTGGAACTTGGGAGATCAGAGAACAGCTGGATTGTAGAGATCCCTGACTCACATTTAAATGAGGATTCCGAGATCGGAACCGGGACTTGATATGCAGGATGTGCCCTTGCTTGAGATTAGTCCGCAGAGAAAGGTAGTTTTGAAATTGGCTTATCTATTGTTTTTCGAAGCGGAAAAATGTTCCTTGTTGGATTTGATAACCTGAAAAAAAACACTTCATTCGGAAAGTACTAAAAGAAATCAAATACACAGAAAACACTGAGTTGAAATAAGGGAAAAAAGGTTATATTCAAGTTTTGAACTCGACTTATTGCATCATAAAAAGGAAACAGAACAACGGATCACAAACTAATCCAGTATATTGAGCTTCACGAAAATCTACACATTTTTACCAAAATTTCTGTCTAGAGATTATGGAAAACAATGGAACCATACATAACTAAATGATCGGCTAGAGCATGTGTGGCGTGGCACTAAAATCTAAGGTCGTGGGATTTATTTGATTCAACTTTTGTTGTCGCTGTTGGATGGTTGTAACCAGTAGAGTGATCGGTGGCAACATGTAGAAGGAAGTAACTGAATCTGGTATGTCTTGAGCAGGTACTGGTTGATTTCCAAATCAGGTACAAGAAAGTACTAAGATAGTGCAAGAAAAGTACCACGAGTTCTTAAAAATATAAGGTACCAGAAAAGTACTCGGTATCTAAAAACAACCAAAGAGTGCTTGAAAATTCGAAAAAAAACTACCATATACAGAGTGATTCATGAGTGACCTTATATACGTCAATGGCGGATAAAGGACTTATGGGCGAGTCAAGATCCGCCAAAAAAAATTCCAAATTGTTCATTATGAATATAGAGGGTTTGGTATGTTGGTATAAAACTTTGATTAACGAAATTTCTGAAACTCTTGAAGTTATTTCGTTGAAATTTGCTATTTATATTCCTCTGTTAGAACTTGTCAATATGCAATTCTGGATTGATTCAAATCCAGGGCCGTGCTGAAAAAATTGTGATCCACAGTTATTTGTTGAAAAAGTTAATTTTCTGGCCGCATTTTCGAAAAACTTTTATTGGATTCGAAAAGCCAACGAAAAATGCTCCAATAATCGCCTCTCAATTTGGATAGCACACCTCAACTGTTTCAACAAAAGCAAACTTTGTGAGAAAGTTTTCATTTTCGTCCCGACGTACGTCAATAGTGGATAAAGGACTTCATTTTTTGGATACGAAGACACAGGCTTCGAATGTTTGGAATAAAACGATATTTCTCGAACGCTCCAAGTACTTGTGTTGAAATTTGTTAGTGATATTACTCTGTTAGAAATTGTCAATATACCATAAAGAGAGTTTGAATTAATTGAAGCGCAGCAGAAAATGCATCGAAGTCGGAGGAGGGCACTTTGGAAATGTACTCTGAGTAGCTAAAATCTTCTTTCAAGTTAAGGAGTCACTGTTTTACAATATTTAATGAATGTTTCTAGTGACTTTCGAGGTTTTGTTCCTACCAAAAAATGAATTTCAGTAAATTCTGTCAAACAATATTTACTCGTAAATTATGTCCGGTCGAAAATGAAAAAAACTTTCTTACGAATTTTTCTTTGTTAATTTTTTTATTGGAACAATTGAGGTGTGTCATCCGAACTGAAGAGCAATTATTGTAGCATTTTTCCATGGCTTTTCGAATAAAATAATAGTTTTTCGAGAAACGGTCAGAAAATGGAGTTTTTCAACAAATAACATAAGATTTCATTGAAATAACTTCAAGCGTTTCAGAAACATCGCACATCGATGTTTTATACCAAACCTACCTGTATGTTCTTAACAAATAAACAATTTAATGGTTAATTTAGGGGGTATTCGTTATTTAGGTATCTATCTGATGAATTCTGGAACCCAACTGGTTTTTATTTCCATATGTATTTCATACATGAAATTATTCGGTCACGTGCCCGGGAGCACCTGCGCCATATAATATAATAATATCAGTATTGTACAGTCTGCTCCTAAACAATATCATACCTTGTAGTCCTCTGTTCGCCATTGACGTATGTAAAGTCACTTATGAGTTACCCTGTTTTCACGAAATGGTTTCCACACGTGACGAAATATCAAAAAAAGCAATTGAAATTGAGATATAAGGCAATTGAGAGTAGTTGAACTGAAAGTACTCACCGCTGATATTTTATATCAGAACACACAAGTAACTTCTAGTTATTCAATCGATATAGATAGATAAAATGAATTCAATCTTTACACCTCGAGTTCTCCACCAGAAAAAAACGAGGCAGAACAAAGGGGATTTTCAGGCGTCAAGTTCGTCAGGTCAAGACTGCACAGATGGGGTGTCGAACAGAAGGTAGATATTAGTGTCAATTGAAAATTAAACAACTAAAATCGTTGGATACTACTTCGTTCATTTTATTCTCCAAATGCACGTTCATACTGCTACATAGTTTGGACCTTTACTTGTCGTCAGCTTCAGTAAAATTTATTGATTAAGCTTATTGCTTATTTCATGCAGTTGTAAATCAGGCTCTTCATGAAGGTAGCAGCCTAGCTCGTTTTAGTGGTAATTTATGAAATGAAAAGCACCCTTGAGGTCAGGAGTTTCAAACCACTTGTTCAAATTTATTGACAATTTCTTTGACATATTTTTTTATATCACCAAAAATGAAAATCAGATATGGCTGCAATTTGCTCAAAGGTATGGGCCAAACTTCATAGTAATGTGATGGAAAGTTTCTGTGAAAAAGATGTTCTTCGAGTTAAATTTGAACAATTTTTCATATTATTACATTACATTATTATTACAACTTATCTAACGATGAGTTCTCAACGGAATTCTGCACGAAGTTCTTCAATCCATCGAAAAAATTCTATCTGATCGCTTAAGTACTTTTTACTACATTGAGAAAATAATCTAAAATTTCCAACTAAGTATTGACTGACTCACAACGAACTTAAGAAGAGCAGTACATTTACGTATTACTCGGGTAATTTTCACGGTGTTCACAATGAAAGTAAGAGAAGCATATTTTTTCTACTCCATCTTTTCTATTAGACGTATACCAGTTATTAAATTTTGCCGACTGTTGAATTTTATATTAAAGCATTTTCACTTCATTCAAAAGAGACTCATAGTCATCTTCATTTATCCTGCTAGAGCAGAACCATGCAACAAGAAGAATCATAAAGGTTGATCTTGCCTTCTTTCTGTAGACTAATAAACCAGGTGAATCTGATGAGTAAACTGAAGAATGATGTAAATAGCTGTTCAGCTTCAAACGCCCTGAAACTTTCACTATACAGCTTCACGCACTCTAACATTGGATTCCCGTAATCATTATGCTATCAGTATGACTTACTTTAAAGTTTAAATGTTTCGCATTGTGAACACTTTCATGAAAACCCAATATTCAACGTATACATTGAGCACGAGTTACGTCTCATGTTCATTCTGAATCGGACATAAACCATTTAGCCGATTTTCCGAAGCAACGTACGTACTAAACCAAGATATTCAGACATCAAGCCTACACTGGTAATTTCAAGGATTTATATTCTTTTCTCGAAAAGTCCGTGGTAAATATTTTCATATCACAGTTGGCGTGAAAAATATCAAATTATCTTTTATAATATAGTCACTCAGGCGGATCCTTGAAGGTTTGCGAATTTGATTCCGAAGAGTTTTGAAGTAGGTGATTCAGGCTGCACTCACGAATGGGATCTATGTTCAGGATAATTGTTTATATTTTTAACTCAATAGCTTTCTGAGTTAATATTGGTTTGACGAGAAAAATATGAAGAGTTCTCATGGGCATTCAGAATTCAGTACAACAAAATGCAAAAAGGCATTGTACAACAGAAATTTTTTCTTCAATGAAACCTACTCTTTATATTCAGAGTTCTTTTTTCTGATTTTTCTGGTTATCTTTTTCAGTTTTGAAAATTATAGATGGTTCCGTATGAAAAAAATCTAGAAAAGCACTGACGTGTAGTCGGCAGCTTTTACGCGCTTGTTCACATTGCGAAATGGTGGCTAGGAAATTTCAGTGAAATTTCAATGAAATATAAAAATTTCCGAAAAAATGTTCGAAAAAAATTTTTTTTTTAATTTTTCCATGGATAATTCTTCTTATTGACAGTTCATATTCCAACCAAGTTTCATTTCGATCAGATAAATATTTTTCGAGTTATTGAAAAATCAAAATTTCAGAAGGCTGTAGCACAAAAACCTTTCGGGAGATTTGGCCGAATAACGAACTTAACCGAGATATTCAAGATCTCAGCCTAACCTGAATTTCGAGACTCTAGGACCTTCCTTTCGAAAGTTACAGCGCACACGGCCGGACGGACGGACAGAATCAATTTTGAACACGGATTCTTCATCAATGAATCCAACCTAGTCATTTGAGACCAATTTCGGCTCAAAATTCGAAAATTACAGACATCGTGACGAAATGATAACGCGCTGTTCATCAGAAGAACAAGCGCGTAATAAGGCAGCTGTAGAACTCCACATGTCAATGCTGCGATTTTTTTATATCAGAGTAGCCATGGATGATAAAACAACTGATATTTGATTCATTCATGCAATAACAAAATTTTGATAAGGTATTCGAAATGACCCGCATGCAATTCTATATACAGGGTGATTCCGGAGGAAACCGTCAGATTTAGGGACAAGTTTTCACTAGTCAAGACAGTCTCGGAACAATGTTTGGTTTTTGGTTGGGGGTCTCTGTTGAGAATATACAGGGTGATTTGTCCGATTCGACCGATTTTACTTTTATTGATAACTTTAGTATGGCTTATTTAATTCTGATGAAATTTTTAGCGTAGTACAATATTGATGAGGACATTCATTGATTTCAAATTTTTTTTCTAAATAAGCGGTTGTTATTATGATGAATCCAGATTAATTGTGCTAGTTGAAAAAATACCCTGTAAATCGCGTTTTCTAAACTACGAAATCTGTTTACGATTATAATAAAAAAAGTCATTATTTGAGAGTTTTCATTTTTCTTGGCACCCTTCTGGTTTTCCGAGAAAATTTTTTCAAAAAAGATAATGTCGAAATTTCGCTACAATCGATTCTACTTCTATTGATAAGTTTGGTATGGCTCATCCAATTTTGATGAAATTTGCAGTGTGGAACAACCTGAATGAGTATATTCAATGATCGCAACAATTTCTCAAAATACAGGGTTGTGATCGTAGAAATCTCAGAATTTCAGATTAATTGTGCAGGTGAAACACCAAATACATTGCTTTCCCAAAACTTTCTTATTCGTTTCACATTCGACAATAATATGTCATTATTCAGAGGTTTTTAATTTCTTTGCCACACCTCCGGTTTTCCTAGAAAACATTTTTGAAGAAGAGCATAATCGAAATTTGGCTCACCAGCAGTGAGATCATTCCGCACTAGGTAAGAAAGCTGTATCGTCCAAGGATGCAAAGTTGTTAGTCACTTCTAAAATATTCTTTTCCAAATCGAAATATATTCTGAATTGAAAGATTTCATACAGAATATAAGTTATTAAATATGAATTTGGAATTTGAAAAGAACATTTCAGAACTTAAGAATTGCTTTGCAGTCTTGGACCATACCACGGCTTTCCTACCTATTAGTGCGGAATACTCTCACTGCTTGTGAGCCAAATTTCGATCATGCTCTTCTTCAAAAATGTTTTTTAGGATAACCGGAGTTGTGCCAAGAAATTAGAAGCCTTTAAATGATGACATATTATTGTAGAATCTGAAGCGAAGAAAAAAGTTTTGAAAAAGCAATGTACAGGGTGTTTTTTTTTCAACTGCAGAATTAATCTGAAATTCTGGAATTATCACAATTAAAACCCTGTATTTTGAGGGACTGTTGCGATTATTATATGAACTCATTCAGGTTGTTCTACACTGTAAATTTCATCAAAATTGGATGAGCCATGTCAAAGTTATCAATAAAAGTAGAATCGATTGGAGTGAAATTTCGACATTGTCTTTTTTGGAAAATTTTCTCGGAAAACTAGAAGTGTGCCAAAACAACTAGAAACTCTCAAATAATGACTTATTATAGTAGAATCGTAAACAGATAGCGTAGTTCAGGAAACGCGATGTACAGGGTGTTTTTCCAACCTGCACAATTAACCTGGAAATATCACAATAATAACCGCTTATTTTGAAGAAATTTTGAAATCAATGAATGTGCTCTCCAATATTGTACTTCGCTGAAAATATCAGCAAAATCGAACGAGCCATACCAAAGTTAACAATAAAGGTAAAATGGGTCGAATCGGACAAATCACCCTGTATATTATTAATAGAGACCCCCAACCGTAAACGAAATATTGTTTCGAGACTGTGTTGACAAGTGTAAACTTATCCTAAAATCTGACGGTCTCCTCCGGAATCACCCTGTATAATCGAAATCCTCCTATCAAGTTTTTCAACAGAATATATGGAAGAATAAATTAATAATCTCAACAACTATCCAGAATGATTGGTGAAAACCCTCGAACACTCAATGAAGAGATATTGATTTTGTTTAACAGTTAATATTGAACAGTCGATTCCAATTCTGTTAATAAACAGATGAAACCATATAACCTGTTTTGTAATTCATGAAAACTTTGATGAAAAAATAAAAAATATTGTTGGGTAGCGTTCAAGAGCTTCTTGAGATTTACAATACAATAAAATACGATACAATATGATTTCATTTGCATGGGCTACATGAATAATTTTACAATTCATGAAAGTGAAATGAAAATATACGCGAAAGCGGACTGAAACATCCATATTTATCGGAAACTGACAGAAAAAAGTATTTTAGAAATAATCAGAAAAAAAAAACTACCAATTCGAAGTAAACAATACAGGGTATTTAATTCAAAAAAGAGCAGTTGACATACAATTTTTAGGGTTTGGATGCCTATCTGCATTTCCCAGTACTGAATTCTGAATTCATATGAAAAATTCATATTTGCCGGTTCAAACGTTTTTTTTATAGTAATATATACGGTATAATGGTGAGTTAAATAAAAATAACCATTCTCTACATTTATAACAGTAAACTAAGTAGGACTGTCAACTATGTCTGGTATTATCTTGAAATTGGTTGGTATAAGGAAATATTCAAAATTGAATGCATGAATGTTATGAAGTAGATGAACTTTGTGGATAAGAACTAAAGATTGAGTACTTGTCCATCATTTTGCTTCAGATCTGTGAAGATTTTTTCGGACGTCAAAAAAAAAAGTGGTCTGATCGAGAAGTCTGCGAGACTTTTTCTTATACAACCGAAAAAGTGGATAAAATGGTTGGGTGGATGTTGAAGGTAGAAGTAGTAGAAGGTTCTAGCGGCTAGTAAGATTTAGTAAGACCAGAAAGAGAATTCTTATTAATTATGAATTCTTGAGTAAGGCCAGGAACCCGAATGCGATTTCCTGTCGCGCGATCGTTTAGTCGCAATAATACAACAGATACTCTTAAATACGAATGCGCGCATACATATATGAGACCAAATAATAATTGCTTTCTTTAAATAACTCAACTGATTTCTTGCCGATCGCGAATATTCAGCCGCGCGACAGCTAATCGCATGTGCGCGCCTAAGATTTTCTTGTACAGTGTTACTCATGAAAATATACCTACTTGGCTTGTCAGTGATAAGGTATATCAGAGGAAGTTAGTTAAGGTGTTTGGAAATACAGGTTGTTCATAAATGATTCTCAGCAGTTTCAAATATGAATGTAACTAAGTGACAAAAAGAATCATAATTTATATACTGATTTGATTCGCAGTACTCTATTCAATACTCAAAATTCTTCATGAATACAGACTACAGGTTGTGATGTTTCATATTTAACCGTGTGAACCTTCGATCTCGCAAAATCCCTGAAAAATAAGATACTCTCCAACGGCCTTAATCCAATTCGAGCCATTAGAGTAACGTAATTATTTTGGATATTACCGCATTGATGGTGAAAGTATCGGAAATTTCGATATTGTCCACATTTTACGGCATCGTGAAAATAAAGACGCTGAATTCCCATAGGCCATGACGATTTTATTCGACCCCATTTGCAGTAATTTGAGATCCAGGATGTTGTTGGAATCAGAATCCTCCGTTCGGGAAAGAAGACATTCAAAATCTTATGGTTGTGAACTTTGGAGTTGGATTGAAAGAGCTTCTGCGATAACATTTCCTTCATAAAGAATATTCCAGACTTATACAAAGTATATATTTCACCATGAACTTCTCGCTAAGAAATTGAATTCACGTAGCGATACGATACACCTCTATAAGTTCTGATATAACAATTACGTAGCCTAAACCTCCATTAGTCCAGCTAAGTTATACAATTCAATTACAATATAGTTTATAACTCAATAAATAAATGAATTCTGCAGAGTCACGCATATCGCTTTCTTCATGAACGGCACAAGACATCGTGAATGTAGCTTCAAATGTTGTGTATCAAAAAAAAGAAAGAAATAAATTTATAAAAAAATTCAAATAAATGGGTGGAATAACGCGAAAAGTGATTCTTTTGCAAGAGGTAATATTGAAAATTAAAAACGTATTGACTCCTCAAAAGCACTTGTATTTGGAAATCTCGAAAAAATTAAATTTTGAATGGAAACCTTAACTACGAACTCATAAGGCAAATTTCACAATCCACAAATTTGAACCTACTCTACACATATGGGGTCTCTAAGTCAGTTATTTGGGATGTTATTGTGATTACGACCGCCCTAAGTGCCGATAGTAATCAAAGTAAAATCCGGAAGAATCTACTTGAAGACTCAATACTCGCATTATAGGCTTTGGAGTTTAATTACAAAGACCGAATTTGCGAATTGATAAGATCCATCCAACAATTCCGTATTCAAAATTTGATTTTTTCACTTTTTCCGATATTATAAATCGTATCGATTTAATATTCAGTGCTCCAATTAAAATTTCAGCTTGAAGATTCATGCGGACTTTCATGAGGAACAGATGACAAGTAGACCGCCATCTATGAAATATTGAAAAAAAAAATTTGAATTTTTTTTTTTGATGATCTGATTGAATCATCATTACAAATTTGCTGATCAGCAATTGACAACAAGATATCAAATTTAATTATCGTCAGATCAGAATTTTCTGAGGTATTTCGGAAATAACAAGGATATTTTGGAAATAACCAAGCAATCTAAAAATTTTTTTATATCTCTCCGAAAATTGATGGAAGATCAAACTGACATTTTGGACACTGTTGCTG
Source organism: Myrrha octodecimguttata (assembly GCA_958510865.1). Lineage (NCBI taxonomy): Eukaryota > Metazoa > Arthropoda > Insecta > Coleoptera > Coccinellidae > Myrrha > Myrrha octodecimguttata. The sequence goes on along the minus strand of OY294058.1, from coordinate 9,260,701 downwards.
GATAGTGACTCCGAGGTCTGCGCTAGATTCCTGTGAAATCTGATCAATAGTTCTTGTAGAAATAAATTTTCCTAATAAAAATTGACAAATTTTCGAGAGAATTTTTTTTTTCAATATTCCACCTGTACGATCCTCGAATAATTTCGATACAAATTTTTGGAGATATTGGAGTAGAACTCCAAATTCACACATACTTTCATCCGTAAATGGATATCGAATAAAATTGGAACAAGAAAAAATGTTGGTGAATATCGACATTAAGGTCTCTATCAAATCTCATTGAAATATTTGTAAAAGTCCCCACAAAAAAAACAACAGAAATGAGGAAAATTTCTTAACCATGAATAAAACAAATGTTGTTACGATGATATCCAGATGAAAAATTTTCCAATTCACTACGAGGTTTCAGTCTGATGGCATCAAGAAACATTTCTTGCGATATTGAGGAACTAACCTGGATACTTCTTCTATATCTTCAATATTAAATATAAGATGACATTGAAGTCGGAAATGTTGTTGTTCAATATTGAACCCAAAGTATATGCGAAATCTCATAGAAATCAACAAAATATGGATAAGTTTCGAATATTTTTTTAATTTCTGATCTACTACATCAACAAATTTTGCACTTGGTTACGCGTTGGTAGTCTTCAACTGATAACATGGTTGCAATGTGTTTGCATTTATACGCCTTTGGATATTGCGGAAATAACATTGAAATTTCGTATAACATTGAAAGTGGGAATATTTTTTTCCTTATGACTCTGAAAGTATATATAGGATAGAATACAAATTTGAAACAGCGTTTTTAAATTATGACTCTAAGACATCTACCAAAATACCTTGAAATCAGATCAACAGATTACGAGAAGCTTTTTTTTTTATTACCATATTAACATTTATACTGGATTAAGTATAAACTCAAGTACTAATTTATGACTATGCTAAGATAGCTTGTAACTATGGTAATTCTAATGATGCATCAATAAACCCCTATTTCTACTGGAGTATAAAAAATTTCTCCATCTTGGTTATGTCATATGTTTCTACTAAATTAATCGAATACTTGCGATAATAAATACCTGATGATAGCAAATCCGCCTGATTACGACTATTCACTAGGACTGAACAACTCCTACGTAACTGTGATATATTAACTCTTCTGGATAATAGAGTGATAAATTATCGACGGTACGTTAAAGTTCAAAAATGAATTATCGGGAAAACAGTCAGGTCAAGGGCAATCAGAAAACTTTTTTTAACTCATTCTAGCTTTCGCGAATTTTATTAGCTTCTTCAGGAATGTTTAAATCGAGGTTATGACAGCTTAGCCATATCAAAACTATTACAGAATGAATCCTTGTCATCAATGTCCGTTTCTTAAAAATTATATAGGCAGGCAACTCATCAAATTACATAAAATCAATAATCAACAGATCTTTCAATCATTCAGTAAAGAAAATCTTCAAATTGGCTAAAAAATCTTTTCTTTGTTATTAAAATGAACACAATTCCACAATGAACGATATGAAAGATCAGAAAGTGAATATGGTAAAAAACAATATTGAAACATTTTCGAGAATAAAAAAAATTTGAAAAACTCAGAGATGTTACGAATTAAACAGAAAATTGGTCACAAACTAAAATTAGGAAGGTCACAAATATAACAAACAAGGTATAAATAAAAATCTTTAATAAAGGAAAAAACTTGAATAATTTCGAAACAATTAAAACGACTTTGAAACATTGATTCCCATTGAACAGACAATAAATTTTAACACTGTTAGTTGGTTCTTCTTGTCAGCCTATTAATTATATAAAATTTGGATGGAATAATACCGATCATGGTGAAGCGAATACAGCGTAGTGAAATATGTCAACAACAAAGACTGGTGGATGCTACATATAGAATGAAAGGCTGATTATTATTATATCTACCAAATATCGGGAAAGAGAACTGAAAAACATGCATGGAAATGAACTGTTAAGACTATTCAATGTTATATTTTTATTCTCTGAATTAGGTCGAAACAAACCTGTATTGAGGTTGTCAATATCACTCCTTTTGTTGAGTGAGTTATTTCTCTTTTATTTTTAGCATTTCACAAAATAATCTTTTCCTCAAGTTTGCCTGTGTGTCCAAAATGACTACTTTATCGAAGTCGAAACAGTGTAGATTACTTAATGCGTGTTCAGCCAATGCTGTATTGTTTTCTTTCGTTCTGGCAGGATTGTGAACATTAACACATTCTCCTTTATGCTCAGTCAGTCTTGTTTTCAGGTATCTGTTGATCTGTCCGATGTAGACTTTGTTGCATCCTTTTCAAGGTATCTTATGTATGACATTTGATCTTGATTCCAATGGTGTCTTTCACTTAAATCTAAATCCAATAAAATATTTTAACGGTATTTGCTGTGTCAAAAGCTATTTTCACCACCTGACAAGAGAGACCAACTGGCAGTGTGAGTAGCAATTTATTGTTTGTCCGATGGAAATCGATGTTTCAAAATCATTGTAATTTTTTCAAAATAAATTTTTTTCATTCACGATTTTTATTTATACATTGTACGTTACATTTGTGACCTTTCTACTGCAAGTTTGTGACCAATTTTCTGTTCAACTTGTTACATCTTCGAGTTTTTCTACAGTTTTTTTTTCACGAGAATGCTATAATTTTGTTTTTTACCATATTCACTTTTTAATCATATCATTCATGGTACAGTCCTGAAGACGATATTTATTATATCGAAATGTCGGCATTCTGTCAAATTGAGTTTTTTTGTCTCTAATTCAGACCAAAAAGTACCCTCTCAGTATTAATATGTTTTTTTATTCATTCTCACAGTCAGTGAACGATTTGATTCATGCAAACCTTCTAACGGAATAGTCGAGTAATACTTGATTAACTTCATCAAGAGGACCCATTGGGGTCTGTCGTTATTAGATTGTTCAAAAGTGTTTATAGTTGATGTATATCAATATTTATCATTTAATTCTCGTTACATAGAATTGATACCTCTTCCTTTTTCGAGGAAAGGGTGATATTGCCAGACAGGACACAGATTTCAACTTGAGTCATTTTTTTTGCGACTGTGGATGCTTCTCCTTTTGCTGAATGGATTAGTGTTATTGTTATTCAGTGAATTGAAAATTTGAATTTTGATGGTAAGTTTGTTGTGAATGAATGTTATCCTTTTCACAAATATTCCTGTATCTTTTTTTTGGAAAATATTGTTGCCATTTGAGTGTTAGTTTCTCTTGAAGCAAAATGTATGTAATATACATCAAGGCTAAAACGTGTCTTTATTCGGGAGATGGTACTTTACCACTCCAACTAAAGTTTTCATTCAATTACTTCGATATTTTTCGAATTGAGAACACAAAATTCCATCTGAGTATAACTCTAAAAATGTTGGAGGTTTTTTTCCATCAACAAACTCAGCCGAGATATTCAGGCTACAAACCAACCCTGATAATTTCGAAGCTCAAAATTTAATCCTCCGTAAGTTTGAGCACAAGGAGACGGAAGAATCGATTTTAGCTCAATATTATAAAATTAGAGGAAGATGGGCAAAACGCACTGTATCTCAGAATAACTATATGAAAATGTACAACTCTTCCAAGGGTGAGTCCTATTTCTGTTCTAGATGGACCAATAATAACGTTGGTTACTGAGGGCCAATTTTCATTATAAACTCCTTGGCAAGAACCGCAACTGCTCTTCAAGGTTACATAGGTAGAGGGTGTTCTTCGAAAATATTCATTTGAGGAATATTGTTTTCTCTTTCGTTTTCAATTGAAAATTTTTATTTTTCTGGAACTGGCAACGTTTTACGAAAAATTCAGTGAAGTTAACTGAATTTTCTGCGAACTGATATTATATGAGCTATCGCTATAAATTCTTCTTTCAAATGGTATATTTTGTATATTTTTACATAATTCTACAGATGAGTTAACCTTTCGATATAAAGCGTATTTGGTATATTTTCAGAGTCATGTCATTGTATATATTAACAAAATAAATTAAGTTATAAGAGCCTGAATGATATTCAAGATTTAATGATGAAGTGTCTATCGACTCTGCTTTGGGAGTAAATGAGGTACTCTTTATTCTATACCAAGCTTATAATACTGACAATAGGTACTATGTCAAAGATACATTTCAGTATGAACAAGAGATTAATGACTTAGAAATACCAGACGACCACAGAGTGATCTCACTTGACGTTGTAAACTTATTTGGAAATTTGGAAAAGTGTGACGTTATCAATATTCTCAGACTTGAGGGGAATAATATAAAACATCACACCAACATAGATCTGGAATTATTTATGGAAAAAGTAAACTTTCTGCTGAAGAAGAACTATTGCTCATTCTAAGGAGCATTTTACATACAGATTTTTGGATGCGCAATGGGATCTAAGTTAACCCCCATCCTGGCACAGTATTTTATGGACCACCACTTGCACTCAAGCTTACCCATGTTACTGTACACCGTTATATTCATGAAGGAGTTTGTTGATGATTTGATCATGATAGTTCCAGAAACACAAGTTCAACAAAGACTTGACTGTTTCAGTTCTCTTTGTACAGATATACAATTCACACTGGAAACAGAAGATGCAGAACAATCAGTACTCTTCCTAGACACCAGAGCATACAGACAAGATGGAAAAGTGAAATTACAATGGTATAGAAAGAGCACACATTCAGATAAGATCATTCATTTCCATTCAGACCACAAAATGAATATCAAAATAAACACAATAAATCAGATGAAAAAAGGATATCAAAATATGCCACGAGTCATTCAAAACAGCAGGAATAAGAAAATTATATGAGATACTGAGGGATAATGCATATCCAAATAGCATGCTAAAAACACTACTGTATGCTGACAATGAAACGCGGATCCGTCAAACATAAGACCAAAATATAACATCAAATATGACACATTATGCATCGTACCCTAACATTGCCAACTTGACGGGGAAACTGAAGAATGTGTTCAGAGAGGAAAACGTTAAAATTGCAGTAAACAATCAAAAACCGATAAGGTCCTTATACAGCAAAATAAAAGACCCCATACCGATTCCATTGAAGAGTAATGTACTGTATGAGATAAACTGCAGAAGCTGCGAAAAATATTACATTGGACACACTTCACAATGGGTAAAAAGAAGAATGGCACTACATGAATCTGATATGAGAAAACACCCAGAAAGATGTTCTTTAGCTACCCATGCACACAATCTAGATCATTATGTGAATTTTGAAGATGTTGAGATATTAAAAACTGAAAAGAATTACCAAAAGAGATTGATACATGAAATGATAAATATAAACAAAGAGTGTGAAACTGTGAACAAAAAGACAGATACATATGGATTGAGTAGCATTTACAGCTATTTGTTGGAAAAGACAAGATCAAGTTACTTTCTCGATGGTCCTGTAGATGAATGAAGAAACCAAGGAACTTAGAGGAGTGGGAACAAACCTAACCAACAAAAACGAAGTAGACAGCTGAAGGTTCTAAAAAAAAAAATAGAAACCAAATAAATTTTAAATTTTCGAATAATATTTATCACGTGTCTTTGAAAGTTTCATGTAGAGAAAAAATGTATATCGGAGGTTTATGAAAAATGTTAATAACGAGAAACCTCACATTCAGTGAGTTGAATGTCATTTTAATTTGTTGTGATGTTGATTACACATATATCTATCTTCATAGAAACCCTGAAGAAGCATTGAATTAATGTGAAAGCTTGGTATAGAATAAAGAGTACCTCATTTACTTCCAACGCAGAGTCGATAGACCCTTATCATTAAATCTTGTATATAAATATATATATATATATATATATATATAGATTGTAGGATAAGGGATGTCGACCTTGTATCAAAAGAATAAGATGTTAACTCTTTATTCACAGCCTAGCTTTCGAAACTTTCTGTTTCTTCTTCAGGGCAACTGTAATTACAAACAACAATATAAGTTTAATGTTAGAATGGACCGTATTTACTTACTGAATTACGAGGTTAAAATACACAAAAAAGGAACATGATCAGGTAAGTATTTGAAGAACAAAGCTCGTTCATTTATCAACTCTAAAGTAGCACTGATTCAATTATTTCCGTCACAGTTTCGAAATAAAATCGAACATTTTTAAAAACTTCCACACATACACACAATAAACAATGAGTTTAGTCTTCAACACGTCAAATTTTCCGACATCAAAACAACAGATTTATCGTAGTCTTCGTTCTCCCCGATGGCAGCTGACAAGATGTTCACAATCATCCATCTACAGGACCGTCGAAAAATGGTGTGTGGGAGTACTCTAGCAAGTAGGAATATATAGGACTCAAGTTTTGTGTGTCCGTTTTTTGGTTTATCGAACTTCCCTGATTTTTAATATGAATCATTTCCAAAATGCATCGTTTTCTGTAGTTGTTGTTCATATCGAGAATTCTTACGTTTCCAAGGTCTGCAGTATGGGATAATTGATTCGCGTGGATAGATAATGCACATCTAGGGTTGTTCTTTTTTATATCACTTTTGTGCAGTGCCAATCTACTTTTAAGCCATTGAGATGTCTGACCAACATATGTTTGATTACAATCTGAACACTTTATTTCGTATACTACATTTGATTTTAGGTCATTTGGTATAGGGTCTTTTAATTTCGAATAAAGTTTCGAAACTTTTTTCTTCGATTGGGGTATAATCCTGATGGACTTCAGATCCAGGAAACATTTCTTTATTTTACCCGTTAGATGTCGTATGTTGGGAAGGCAGCGATATATAACTGGTTCATTGTTGTCCAAGACTCCCAGGTCAGTATCTCTTACTATTGTCTCTCTTTCGGATGACGAAAAAAGAAGCTTGCTCAGCATTGCTCTGGGGTACGAATTCTCTGATAAAAGTATAAATAATTTCCTCAGGTTGACATCCAGGAATATAGGATCGCATATTCGTTTTATTCGATTTTTTTGCTCCCTAATAAAATTCATCTTCGTGTTTATCGAGTGGTCAGATAGAAAGTGTATGAATCTACCCGATGCGGTTTCCTTTTTCTGCCAATCAAGTTTCACCTGGTTATCAATTCTGCAGACTCTGGTATCTAGGAATGGTACAGAGTGGTCATCATCCTCCATTTCGATAGTGAATTTGAGATGTTCATCGAAGTCATTAAATACTTCTAAAATTGTATTTATTCCTGATGATGGTAGGGATAAGATCAGATCATCTACGAATTTTTTTATAAAGGCTAATCTAAAGGGTAATTTCGGTATACATTTTTTCAACAAGTAGTCCATCACATACAGGGACAAAATTGGGCTGAGTTTGGAACCCATACTACATCCAAAAAGCTGAAGGTAAAACTCTCCATCGAACATGAAATATCCCGAATCCAGAAGAAATGTTAATATTTGTTTGAACCTTTCTTGTGGTATTTTGCAGTGTGCCTTTATTTTATCCCAGCTTTCATCCAACGCAGCAAAAATGATTTCCCTGGAAATATTTCCAAATAAATTGATAACATCTAAGGAGATCAAAACATAATCTGCTGGCAGTTTGAAGTTGTTAATTTTAGTTGAAAAATCGAAGGAATCTTTTACATAGTAAATATTATCATCATCATAGGCGTCAGTCAGAATTTGGGCTATATACTCAGTTAATTTACAAGTGGGACCTTGCACATCTGATACTATTGGCCGCATTGGGATATTCTCCTTGTGAATTTTTGGATTACCATACATTCTTGGGCTGGTTGAATTGTATGACTTCATTAGTTTGGCTTGATTAGTGGTAATTATTCCCTGATCTTCCAACGTGCTGATAATTTTGTTGGTTTTGGTTTGGATTGTAGATGTTGGATCTCTGGGTATTTTCTTGAAGTTCTCTGTGTTAACGATTTCGTACATCTTTGTGAAATAGTCAGATTTATTCATGAGTACTGTAACTGAACCTTTATCACTATCAAGTACCAACAGATGGTCGTTGTTTTTGAGGAAGTATTTTGTTTTATTGTATAATCTCTCTATATTTAAGTTACTGTTTCTGTTTCTATGTAGTTCATTGGTGATTATACTGGTGATTTTCGCTCGGAGAGGGTTCCTCTTGTCTTCGTCAACTACATCTAGTATGTTCTCCACATCCGCTATTAGGTCTTTTATTTTCACCTCTTTTGCGTTGACAGGTATGTTAAATTTTGAACCCAGTGATAGAATGATTTTGGCCTCGGGAGGTATATCAGTTCCAGACAGATTCCTAAACCACTTTTTCTGCACTTTATAGTCAACACCAACAGATTTTTCTTGGAGGTTTCTTATTTTGTTTATGTTTTTTGTTTTAACTTGATGGAAAGTTCTATTGAACAATACCTGCTGACGTTTGATAAATTCTTGTAGAGTTACTGATGGTATTACATTTCTCAATTTCTCATGTATGTTCTTGTTCCTCTTACTCATGTGTGCGATCTTTAACTGTGTGTGTTCGATTTCTAGAGAAAGCAGTCTTCTTGTCAGATTTGTGTTGAAGTTTTCAATTTTTCTATTGAATCTACTTCCATTATGAAACTCGAACAGACTAAGTACATTTTTCACTCCAGCTCCTATATGGTTAGGTGTTAAACGCTGTCTCTTGCATTCTAACAAGAATATTCTTCTGTTTAGTAAATTCGAAAGTTTTCTGTTATTACCGCTCCATTCCTTCATTATATTCGATGTTTCTCTACCATAAAGTGATGATATCTCTTGAAAAAATCCCATATTAATGAATAAGAATTTGTAAGTAACGGTCGTCGTATTTATGTAGATTGTAGGATAAGGGATGTCGACCTTGTATCAAAAGAATAAGATGTTAACTCTTTATTCACAGCCTAGCTTTCGAAACTTTCTGTTTCTTCTTCAGGGCAACTGTAATTACAAACAACAATATAAGTTTAATGTTAGAATGGACCGTATTTACTTACTGAATTACGAGGTTAAAATACACAAAAAAGGAACATGATCAGGTAAGTATTTGAAGAACAAAGCTCGTTCATTTATCAACTCTAAAGTAGCACTGATTCAATTATTTCCGTCACAGTTTCGAAATAAAATCGAACATTTTTAAAAACTTCCACACATACACACAATAAACAATGAGTTTAGTCTTCAACACGTCAAATTTTCCGACATCAAAACAACAGATTTATCGTAGTCTTCGTTCTCCCCGATGGCAGCTGACAAGATGTTCACAATCATCCATCTACAGGACCGTCGAAAAATGGTGTGTGGGAGTACTCTAGCAAGTAGGAATATATAGGACTCAAGTTTTGTGTGTCCGTTTTTTGGTTTATCGAACTTCCCTGATTTTTAATATGAATCATTTCCAAAATGCATCGTTTTCTGTAGTTGTTGTTCATATCGAGAATTCTTACGTTTCCAAGGTCTGCAGTATGGGATAATTGATTCGCGTGGATAGATAATGCACATCTAGGGTTGTTCTTTTTTATATCACTTTTGTGCAGTGCCAATCTACTTTTAAGCCATTGAGATGTCTGACCAACATATGTTTGATTACAATCTGAACACTTTATTTCGTATACTACATTTGATTTTAGGTCATTTGGTATAGGGTCTTTTAATTTCGAATAAAGTTTCGAAATTTTTTCTTCGATTGGGGTATAATCCTGATGGACTTCAGATCCAGGAAACATTAACAAACTTCAAACTGCCAGCAGATTATGTTTTGATCTCCTTAGATGTTATCAATTTATTTGGAAATATTTCCAGGGAAATCATTTTTGCTGCGTTGGATGAAAGCTGGGATAAAATAAAGGCACACTGCAAAATACCACAAGAAAGGTTCAAACAAATATTAACATTTCTTCTGGATTCGGGATATTTCATGTTCGATGGAGAGTTTTACCTTCAGCTTTTTGGATGTAGTATGGGTTCCAAACTCAGCCCAATTTTGTCCCTGTATGTGATGGACTACTTGTTGAAAAAATGTATACCGAAATTACCCTTTAGATTAGCCTTTATAAAAAAATTCGTAGATGATCTGATCTTATCCCTACCATCATCAGGAATAAATACAATTTTAGAAGTATTTAATGACTTCGATGAACATCTCAAATTCACTATCGAAATGGAGGATGATGACCACTCTGTACCATTCCTAGATACCAGAGTCTGCAGAATTGATAACCAGGTGAAACTTGATTGGCACAAAAAGGAAACCGCATCGGGTAGATTCATACACTTTCTATCTGACCACTCGATAAACACGAAGATGAATTTTATTAGGGAGCAAAAAAAATCGAATAAAACGAATATGCGATCCTATATTCCTGGATGTCAACCTGAGGAAATTATTTATACTTTTATCAGAGAATTCGTACCCCAGAGCAATGCTGAGCAAGCTTCTTTTTTCGTCATCCGAAAGAGAGACAATAGTAAGAGATACTGACCTGGGAGTCTTGGACAACAATGAACCAGTTATATATCGCTGCCTTCCCAACATACGACATCTAACGGGTAAAATAAAGAAATGTTTCCTGGATCTGAAGTCCATCAGGATTATACCCCAATCGAAGAAAAAAGTTTCGAAACTTTATTCGAAATTAAAAGACCCTATACCAAATGACCTAAAATCAAATGTAGTATACGAAATAAAGTGTTCAGATTGTAATCAAACATATGTTGGTCAGACATCTCAATGGCTTAAAAGTAGATTGGCACTGCACAAAAGTGATATAAAAAAGAACAACCCTAGATGTGCATTATCTATCCACGCGAATCAATTATCCCATACTGCAGACCTTGGAAACGTAAGAATTCTCGATATGAACAACAACTACAGAAAACGATGCATTTTGGAAATGATTCATATTAAAAATCAGGGAAGTTCGATAAACCAAAAAACGGACACACAAAACTTGAGTCCTATATATTCCTACTTGCTAGAGTACTCCCACACACCATTTTTCGACGGTCCTGTAGATGGATGATTGTGAACATCTTGTCAGCTGCCATCGGGGAGAACGAAGACTACGATAAATCTGTTGTTTTGATGTCGGAAAATTTGACGTGTTGAAGACTAAACTCATTGTTTATTGTGTGTATGTGTGGAAGTTTTTAAAAATGTTCGATTTTATTTCGAAACTGTGACGGAAATAATTGAATCAGTGCTACTTTAGAGTTGATAAATGAACGAGCTTTGTTCTTCAAATACTTACCTGATCATGTTCCTTTTTTGTGTATTTTAACCTCGTAATTCAGTAAGTAAATACGGTCCATTCTAACATTAAACTTATATTGTTGTTTGTAATTACAGTTGCCCTGAAGAAGAAACAGAAAGTTTCGAAAGCTAGGCTGTGAATAAAGAGTTAACATCTTATTCTTTTGATACAAGGTCGACATCCCTTATCCTACAATCTACATAAATACGACGACCGTTACTTACAAATTCTTATATATATATATATATATATATATATATATATATATATATATATATATATATATAAATTGTGTATCAGAGTCTGTAGTATTGATAATGTATTTTTTTCAGGGTATAGCGACTCTCGTTGTTGGAGTAAAAGGAAGTACTCTTTTTTCTAAACCAAGCTTTCGCAATTTGTTTATTGCTTCTTCAGGGTTTCTATAATACAGAACATCTATCAATTAATTAAAAACATTCACAATATTGCATGGTTCCTACCGAAAGTGAGGTTAAACATGAAACCAGCAACAACAATCATGACACAATACGTTTTTAACACTTAAATATTCTACTTAAATTGCAAGACACTAATTCGAACTTCATGGATATCAATTTGTACATTCTTAAAATTCTCAAATTTTATCTTTCTTCGTTCTATAATAAAATTTTTATTTTGATTTGTCTATCTCAGTTGTCTAATTGCGTTTTTCCCAAAGATTGTCACCTCTCAATGTCACTTTTCTTCTTCTCGTCTTCTTTCACGTCACTGCATCCAACAAATAGCTGTAAATGTTACTTAAATTTTGTGTGTCACTTTTTTTATTTATTGAATTATTACTTTTTTTTATCTCTATCATTTCATGTATCAGTCGTTTCTGGTAGTTTTTTTCTGTTTTCAGTATTTTTATGTTGTTCAAGTCTATTTTATGGTCCATGGTATGCGCATGTGCTGCAAGGGCACATCTATCTTTACCTGTATTTATATCAGATCTATGAAGAGATATTCTATTTTTCACCCACTGTGATGTTTGGCCAATATATATTCGTTCGCAATCCTGGCAGTCTATCTGGTAAATCACGTCAAAATAAAAATTTTATTATAGAACGTAGAAAGATAAAATTTGAGAATTTTAAGAATGTACAAATTGATATCCATGAAGTTCGAATTAGTGTCTTGCAATTTAAGTAGAATATTTAAGTGTTAAAAACGTATTGTGTCATGATTGTTGTTGCTGGTTTCATGTTTAACCTCACTTTCGGTAGGAACCATGCAATATTGTGAATGTTTTTAATTTATTGATAGATGTTCTGTATTATAGAAACCCTGAAGAAGCAATAAACAAATTGCGAAAGCTTGGTTTAGAAAAAAGAGTACTTCCTTTTACTCCAACAACGAGAGTCGCTATACCCTGAAAAAAATACATTATATATATATATATATATTAAACTTTCAAAATTTGCGTCTGGAATAAGTAGGGTTTGGACTGTAATACCCGTTGATGTTCTGGGATTGATTTCAGCATTTGCTAGTACGGAGCCTATCTCTAAATCTATATTCTCAAGATAATTTTTGTTCTTCATACATTCATTAAGTTATGACGTATCTTTGAGCATTTGTCGTCTTCCTGGATATCTTTCACGATACTAACCACATGCTGGCTCTAAAAGATTTTCTGTTTATATGAGACATACTTACATGTCCCCCTATCCTTAATTTTCGTATTCCATTGAAGAAAATTCAGAAGAAATTACTAAATGAACATAATTTTCATCAACAATCGATAATGGGAAAAGGACAGCCTTTCGAGAATTGCAACTTCTTAATTACACGACGTTTCGTCTATATATCTAGACTTCTTCACAGCTAAAATTACACAATGAACTATCACAGAATTTTCAGCATTTGGCAGAAACTTACCCTTAATTAATTGTTGTAGGCAAAAGATGGAATTGAGGGTAAGTTTCTGCCAAATGCTGAACATTCTGTGATAGTTCATTGTGTAATTTTAGCTGTGAAGAATTCTAAATATAAAGACGAAACGCCGTGTAATTTAGAAGTTGCAATTCTTGAAAGGCTGTCCTATTCCCATTATCCATTGATAATGTCAGTTGATGAAGGACGTGAATCTATATCATGACTTTCATTATTTCAAATAATAATAATAATAACAGTTCTTTATTGGAAAATCATTCCAAAAGGCCATTATTTCAATAAACGTTGTGAAACTGAAATGCCCGTTGCATCTTCCAAAGCCTTCTATGCTAGAGATTAAAGTTGATAATTCCATATGTCGAACATAAATCCAGAGAAATATCAAGCATGCTTAATTTCTGAAATGGTAATATGAAGCTATTTTCAAAAATTTGAGAATTTATAAAGAGTCTGATCAAGAAAAAAAAGTTTAATTGCATTATCTCATGAAATATCAGTTTGCATATAATCTGATAGACTTCATCAACTTCGATGTAAGAAGTCGCTACGAGAATGTTTCCATAGAAATAAAATATCATGCCATGGAATTGCGGTTTAAACCAATGAGTTTTTTATGAAAATTGACCCTCAGACAACGACATCAGTATTCGTCTATCTAGAACAGAAATAGGCCTTCCCCTCAAAATTGTCCAATTTGGCCCACCCTGTGCACGACAATGACCTTTCTCATGAGTTCACCTGAATCTGAGGCTCCTATTTTTTATTGAAAACAGACATATCCATGAATTGAATATATTCTGGAAGTAAAGAAAAAGAAGAAATAGCTACGTTTTAATTCCAGGCGATGAAAATGATTGACACAGAAAATTCTATTCAAGGTTTACCTCAGAACTAGGTCATACCGTTCAATACCAGTAATCCTACATAACATCCTTCTAGCAATAATTTTAGCGAAAAATATCTTCATCGCGATTTATGACAGTTCCCACTGCGTACATCAACAAAAGAGTGCGGATCAATACAGATAAATATTGTGTTGCGAAGTTATGGATTCTCGTTGGTCATTTATCAAACGGAATCAGCGAAAATAAAAAATATATACAGAAATCTTTGTGAAAATCTGAAAGGGTTTTCATCTGGCGGCAGAACGGCTTACGTTGCAACTGGGCCTGTAGAGCGGCGGGATAAGGCGACGAAGCGTAAGCTTCGGTGGAGGATGCGAAAGCAGAATATCACACTTTGAATCCCGGAAGCAGTTGATATATGGACATGCGGCATCCTTAGCTGCCCCAGTAATCGGGTCACCAAAAATATGGAAAAGAATTTGGAGTCAGCAGATCTCACTCACTACTCAAATTCACGAAACAACAACGATAATGAGGAAATAACAACGATGTTTGACACACCATAGTTACAACTCGATCTGATCAATAGTTCCGGAGATTTTGAATGAATGTCCTCCGAAACCGTTTGCTGGGTTTGACTCTTTAGAGAACTTAACCGTCTCTAGTCTCGACATCGAGAGTCTTGTGAATATCTCGTAGACTGGTATTGCTGGATTTGCTCACTTCAGTACGAGGTTCTCACCTGCTTGAAAAAATTCAATAGAGTACCTGAAAGATTCTAGGGAAGCACTAACGTTTGGTCAGCAGCACCTTTACTTCCTGATTTGGCGATATTATTTTATATGGTCCTCATGAAATTCTGCATGAATCTTCAAGTTATCATTTCTCAATGGCATAATAAATTTCAATTCGATCCAATATTTATTTCAGAAAAATGGAGAATAAAGAATTTTGGAGGAGCATATGTAAGGAATCCTTGGGTAAATTTTACTCATTCGCGAATTTGTCCAAGAACTTATCTATTAATACAGAATTTCCAAATCGCTTCTTTCGCAACTCGATATTTGTAGAGTAGGTTTAGTCTTCGATTTTGTAGGATGAATCCCTGAATAGGTGAAATCCTATCAATGTTTCATTTTCCTAGTACTTCCAAAAGTACAAATTGGGATGAATTAAATAAAAAAAAAAACCTAAAAAAGCACTGCAGTGGAGGCAGCAGCTTTTGCGCGCATATTCAATGTAGATGACCACTTTGGCATCTGAACATGCGCGTGAAGCCTGCTGCCTACACAGCAGTGCTTTTCTAGGTTTTCTTAGTGAATCCGGAAAACAACTATATCGAGAAAAAAAACACGAAATTTTAAATATTTTTTATCTCCAGAAATTACGGTTTTATCGGAACAAAATTTGGTGAACTGCTGTAAAATATGATTTTCAAGGTACAAGCACAAAAAATTTTTTAAAAAAAATTTCAAAAATGTTTTTCCTTTCAATTTACTGATAGTGTGATCGCGACGAAATTTTGTAAAAAGTTGTGCGTTGGTATGCTCTTACTAACGGTCAAGTTTCAATCCAATCCTATGAGTAGTTCCTGAAATATCAGCAAATTATTCACACAATTTCAAATGGTTATAACTCCGAAACCGTTCAACCGATTTTGTCCATCAACGAACTCAACCTTGGTATTTTGAAATACAACTCACATTGAAATTTTCAATCATTCTCTTCACTCCCGTTATCGTGGTGACGGCCGGCCAGACAGAATAGATTTTTACACCGGATTCGTCATCAGTGAGTCCAACCGCTCAAAATTTGGAATTACAGATATTTGGACGAAACCATAGCACGCTGTTTCCCTAGAACATGCGCGCAAAAAGGCAACTAAAATACAGGCAGAATTTTGTGAAGATAGCTCAATCTTTTCTCGGGAAATAAGGATGTGTTTAGGAGGGTCAATACAACGGCAACGAAGGACACAATCATTAACAAATTCAAACAAAGTTTTATATCAACATTTTCCAACCAGTTGACAAGTTTAATCATGATTGCATCAGTATTTTTTAGTAATTCCAGAAATAACAACGACAACGGGGGAAAGTCCACAATATTTTACATATTTTCTTTATTATCTTCATTAATCGAAATCGGATCACGATGAAATAAGGTACACTGTAGTCAAATATGGTTTATTCCTGAAAGAATGTTAACATATCATAATTTCCTAATGAGAACTCGATTCAGAAAAAAGGGGGAACCTGTCAATCATTTGAAAAATAAATTATTTTGTTTTATGAGCACTATTGAAATCGTATTATTTTTCAATACGAACAAAGATTGATAACAAATATCGATGTTAACTCCATAAATCGAAGAAAATTGTATTTTGAACACTCTGCATATTGAATATAGCTACATGGGGCACTTGTTTCCTGAATTTTTTACCCTGGTTTTTATATTTCTAAGAATAATTTCTCCAAATCTGTTGATTCATCGTGTTCACTTCATCTTAAAAAAATGCAATTGTGAGGCAATAAACTTACATAAAGGCATCGTAAGCAGTTTTCGGGAATAAAAAATCCATTGAAGTGACCCTTGCCGAATCAAAGCATTACAGTGTTTGAAACATTCTTAATCGGTACAGTGACAAACACAACATTCCAATGAATGCGTTCATAAGACTCGCAATTTTTAACGAAAATGATATCTCAAAGAATATTTCTCAACCCTATAAATTGGTCGCTGGCAAGAATTTTGGACATTCCGGATAATACCAAAATCGGGGCGCTTAGACAAATACTATTAACGTTGTCACCTAAATTTAGGTAAATAACCTGTAGTTTACTTCATCTCCTTTGTATCTATCGACTCACATCCTGAGAGAACCCTGAGTTTTGATCGATACTTTGCTTTAAAATCTCTCCCCTCAGACTCAAACCCGTGCGAAGAACCGTTAAGGCATATCTGGAATATGTTTGAGTATCGCATTGCTCTCTCCGGACTCAAGTAACGAAAATCTTGGAGCTGTTAAGCCAATCTAGAGGATTTTTAGCGAGTCTACAAAAATTCCATTCGAACATCAAAAATAAGAAAACTTATTGCATAAAGTAGCCGGATACTTTGTTATGCTTCAGTACAATAAGGAAACCAAACTTTCTTTTTGTGCTCTCAGATTCATTGGAGGGTGCACAATAGTCAGAGTTCCGTAAAGTCTATTTTCATTTATTGATGAAGAATAAAGGTGCCGGTGATATTCAGGAAATAATTATTGATTGAGTTTTCGTGAATGCAACAGCTTTCATCTCGGCTTTTGTATTTAATACAATAATTCTATAAAAACCAGACGTCGTTCTGACATCTGGAAGATCACTCCAATTTAGTGGACCTAGAAATCGCAAAATTGGATAATCCTGACATTCTCAACGTGATACCTAGGAGATTGACTCTTTGAAATCTTCAGAGACCAACAGAAATTTCAATAAGCTGGCTGTGGAACTGTGACTGAATTAATAGTAATTTCCGAACCAAATAAAAAGCGAAATATTCTTTTACAACTTGCTATGCTTAAAAAATTTAGGTCCCACCAGAACTTTGTTTATGAAATTCCACTTTCATTGTCAAGCGATAACTGATTCAATCAGTGTTAGTTATCGATGGATAGTTCGACAGAAACCTTCATTTCATACGGTGTATAATCGAATGAATTCGAACTCTGTTTGAATTCACCCGTGTGAATCTGAAAATTTATTGGAAACAATGAGGATAAATAAAATTTCAAATAAGTGTTTCCTTTCATGAATGCAACTCGCACATATTGAATGTCCAAAATAGGTGGATAACAAATTAATTATTTATTATGAATTATATTCATTACTCTACAAAGAACTCTGAAAAATGGCGCTGATTTTTTCAAGTTTCTATTTTTCCCCTTGAAAGCACCTTTCATAACTCGCGAGACAATCTGCAAACAGCGCTTTCCAAGTTCAGACTAATTCCCATCTGTTTCCAGGGGAGTTCTCCAACTTTTTTCACGCTTGATTTGTTTCCATGGTTTGCTACAAACACAACTGCTTATTGCAAACTTTACCTAACGGTTTTTCTTCTCGCTAAATTATAACAGGATTTCCCTGATAATATACGGTCTGTTATCTGAATGTTTTAATTCCTCAAATTTCCCACTGAAAAGTATAAATTTAGTGTTATGTATTGGAGTTTTCACAATGTGTATAACGTATTACAATCGATTTGATGCAATATTTGCTTTTCTATTAATTCGTACTCCCTACCCGACATAGAGAGGCCATATCAATTTCGGCATTATCTTCGGTACAGTTTACGTTAACAACTTGAAATGCAAACAATTGAAAAACTCTTTCTTTCACCAATCTTGTGGCTTATTTCGAATTTTTCTAAAATCGAAAATTTCAATTTTTATCGAGAGAATGCTCTTTTAAATTTGGCTCAAAAAGGCCGGTTGTTTAAACGGACGAAACTTCGCGGTTTCCGTGACTTATGGGGATATATCCACTCTCTTCCTCTTCTCGTGTACTTTTCTCTCTAGCAAGCCAATAGACAGCGTCGGACTGTATCGATCGGTGAATCTTACAATAACGAGTGACGTAGAGGCAATCTGACGCGTTTCTCCCGCTTCGACCTTGAGTACCGATTTGGCCATTTTTAAAACCGAATTAATCAAAATTCGGTAATTATTGAGGTTTGTGATAGCATACATTATGATTCTGTATCGATATAAAATGAGGAAAATATAAAAATATGATAATTCGTGTAACATGCAAGAGACCTATTATTGTAATTGTCATGCGTTGTTATATGTAACTTCGCTCAATGAGACAGATGATTTGATTGATTAACTTATTAGACATTTCCTGAATTTTCCTTTTCCGTCAACCATGTGAAGGAAGAAACACGTATTTTACCTGGGAAAATTTTTATCTGCAATCATCCACGTTGAAAGTGAAATTTTCTGAAATCGAAGTTGCCGAGATATAACCTTATTCTTATTTACTCAATCTTATCAAGAATCTCACCTGGAAAGAATTATTTGGGTGATTTGCTGGTTCCGGATTCATTTCTCGTCTATATATCGTTTTCAGGCTCATGGTTCTAACAATTTTTCTACTTCCTCTTTCTTGGTTTATTTAATTTTTCATTCCAGAAAAAGATTCCTTCTCGGTTTTATTGTTAATATCATTCATGATGTTCATGATTTCCTTGTTTTATATTGAGAATCGAAAAGAAGTCATGTTGAATTTTTGTGTGCGCACTGATATTTATTCGTACATTACATATAGCTCCTTGCAGGGGACTGAAAATTCCGTTTGAGATATGTACCACTGTCTGAGTACCAATCAGATTTGAAATTTCTGGAGTAGAGGGTGAAGTAGAAAGTGATTCTGCAGAATTGAGTGCTTTTCCGTCTGCAAGAAGAATTTATAAATAGCATCCATTGAGGTTTACAGCATCGAGAACTTTGGTGTCAATATCATAAAGAATATGGAACTTTTATCAAAATCAATCAGCCTCTGCTATCAAGTTCTGAAGATCACATTTTCTGAAAGGAATGTTAAATACTGGAAGCAGGATTTTTTCTCTGATAGTTCCTGAAGCCGAGGACACCACTGGGCCTTGTGGTTCAATAAACATAAGTAGCTGAAGAATTGTGTAGTTTAGAGCAAAATTAACGAGAGAAATGTCGATGAAGTTTCTTGTTCACTTTCTCTTGAACTCTAAGGCCGATTCAAGGGAAAATTTTTTCCTATTGTAGATTGATTCCTCGGCAAAATAAATGTTTAAATGCCGTCCCAAGTCGGTGCGGATTTTGTTATAGACAGAGGTGAACGAAAATAAAATGAAAGGTAAGCCATTTTTCAGAACACCTTGCGAACTGAATCGCTGATTGGGGAGAAAGTTACATACATAATGCTGCCTCATGTTTCTTGGGCATTTCGGCATTTCATTAGTTGAGATATCTAAATTTTTGGGGAAATAATGGAACTTTATATGGTACCACCCGTTTAATATATCTGTAACTATTTCTTTTAAATGGACTGATGTGGAATTTGTGTGGATTTAATATGCATGGATAAATAGAAAATAATTTTTCCGATCAAGTTGAACCATTCTCTTCTTTCATCGGAGAACACTTTTTGCTCGCCCTGGCGTGGCCCACAGCAAAAATACTTGCATTGAAAATGAATTGAATTGGTCAGCATGTTCTCCAGATCATTCAGTTTAGCAAATTTGGACATGGTACGTAGAAAGTCAAGGAACGGAGTTTCGTCAGTGCGAAATTAAGCGCAATTGGCAGCTGCCCTTATCGCAATTTGGGATTACTGCATTAATAAGTTTATCGATAATGGTATTTTGAGCATGGAGGGATGGTTACGTTCGTTAGATCATAAGGAGGACTCACTAGTATTGAGCAGAACTGAAGATTTGATAACATTTCAATTATTGTTATTTCGTTCGAATTTGATGTTGTTGAAGGAGAAATCAATGTTTCCAATCTCGAGAGATCTCAACGTTAGTTCGAATTGATACTGAAAACATAGCGACTACTGCAATTTGTCTTGAATTGAGATATAGCGATGAATGAAAAATGAGAATGTTCAGAAAAAATGAGGGATTGATAACCCCATAGGGAGTGTTCCAACTAGAAGTAAATATTTCATTTTCTTTGTTCACCCCCGAAAACAACAAAAAATGAAGTAACTGAAATCGAAAAAATTGCTGAAATGGACCAAGGAGTTCAAAACAAGAAAAACTTCAAACTTCGTTGGGATTTTGTCCATTCTCTTTATTATGGCCGTGTATATATTTTTGAAACAAAAATTAATTGGTCATATTGAAGTTAAAGCTCAGTGAGTAAAAACCCTGGGTTAAAATAAGTGTAGGCCTCATATTGCCATCAAAAACATTCCTTATTTCAAGTTCATAACATATAAGTCCAACGGATATAGCGAGCAAAGGTTGAATTACGCAAATCCCAATGTTTTTTATGATTCGACAAAAGGCAAGGAATCCAGCTGATGGCATTCAAAACCTCAAGGTATATTACCATTCGTTCTTGTCCATCTTTAATGGTTGAAAAGTTGTAGTTTAGGTATCAGCAATTATTTTTCGTACGCTATCCAGTGTTATTCAACTTGTGTTTCGATAGAAGCTCATTTTCATAACACCGACGTGCAAACTGCAGTAGATACAAAAAATTTCAAAAAGCACTGCCATGAGGGCAGCAACTTTTGCGCGCATGTTCAATGTAGATGACCGCTTCAGCAACGAATTTGAACATGCACGCAAAAGCTGCTGGTTCACGGCATAGCTTTTTCAAATTTTCACTGATAAATTACTGGATTTCAATTCGATCAAATCTGTTTGTTTGGAAATATTGGAAAAATAAAATTTTGAATGGGAATATCTCCGGAATCATTGGGCGGATTTTACCCATTCACGAATTCGTCCTTGGTAATTGAGCCCCAATCCTACTCTACAAATATCGAGTTTCCAAGTCGTTTCTTCCGGAAGTTATTGTGTTTACGCAGTCAGCCGTTAGGCTGACCATAAACACAATAACTTCCGAAAGAAACAACTTAGAAATTAAAAAAAAAATTTGGAATTTTTTTGAATTTACTGACAATATGATACTGACGAAATTTGGCCCAAAGTTGCGCGTCGTTATACTCCACCTAACTGCCAAGTTTGAATCCAATCGCTCAAGTAGTTTCTGAAATAAAAAATAAATAACTTCAAAACTTCAAGTGCTTATAACTCTGAAACTATTCGACCGATTTGGGCCATTAACGAACTTAACCGCTGCAGTCTGATGCGCAACCTATCCTGAAAGTTTCAAGTTGCTAGCTTGCTTTTGTCGACAGTTATCGTGTTATCGATTTTGACACCGGATTCGTCATCAGTGAGTCCAACCTAGTCGATTGAGACCATTTTCGGCTCAATCATCCAAAATTACAGACATTTGGACAAAACGAAAGCACGCTGTTCCCCTAGAACATGCGCGCAAAAACTATATCCGCCAATAAGAGGATACAAAATATTTCGTTGAATTTTTTCAAGCAGATTTTATCCTGATTCCAGAATCAATTGATATATTACCTTCATCTCATACGGATTTTAGGTTCATTAGACGTTAGTATCATATCGAACTCCAATTTTCACAGAATATTTAAAAGAAGTGTTCCTGCATAATTATATTTTTTCTGGAAACAAGTATGTAAACCAAATGATTATCACGTTTTGTAACGTTAAAACTTGGAACTGTTAGAGATAGGAGGCTTGATGTATTTTCCAATCGGATTATAAGATGGGAAAATATACGGGGTATCGCATATCACCAATAATATTTTTGTTTTCTCTGGAATCTGCACGCCAATGCTTTTGGTGACAATTTATTGAAATTCGGCCATAATTCAACAGTTTCATGGTTTTTCCACGATGAAGATTGTGTAATCCATAGAGAATGGGCCCTGCATATGAAAGCATATACAAGTTTTGTCACTGCGGTGTAGTCCATACTGCACACAAATGTGTACAGTATTCTAATTAAATAAGGTGTGTAGTACAACAATTAAATAAGAGAACTAGACGTTTTAATGATTGCTAGTATATCAACAATCCTCGAATTTCACACGGGAGAAGTTCGCTTCTGACTTTGGAGAGGGCAGCTGATGCCGATGTCGTAAGTGGGAATTTTATACTAACATCCCGAAGAATTGGTCCCAAAAACAGTTTCTATCGCAAATATTATTTGTTGGCCTGTCACAAGTCGATACAATATACTAATTGAATAGGAACTTCCTGCACCATTTTGCATATAAATCTTATGATTGTGATAATACACATTCCACTCTTGATGAAAAAAAGTTGGAGGTAAATGTCACATTCAGATGAGAGAAGGTTTTTCATTCCACCATATCTCACATGATTAGCGCATCTGACGGGATTCCATCTAGGAGTTCTCCTCGAGAACACAGGCTTTTTTCCAGTCATTCGGTCATTTTATATTTGAGAATAGGATACAGTTACTGATGTAAGAAGAACTTTTTTTATGAATAAATTCATAGATTAGACAATCCATAAATTAGATATAATATACCTTTTTAACTTCGAATTGAGACTTAACACATTCAAATTGGAAATAATCAATTTCATATTGGTACAACATTCGTTCGTTGGTGAATTGGAGTTTCATGAGCTTCTTCAGTGTGAACTATGTTCCTGCTATCTCTTTGGCATTTTTCTTTCATTTTTACTCATCTTTGGGCAGTTGATTTCATAATTGATACTTCAAAATTCGCAGGTCCTTTCCAATCGCCGTTGTGTTCACGGTCTGTAATTCTCTGCTGTTAAATTTATTCCGACTCTTCCCCTTCAATAAGGGACTCAATCTCGAATTAAACTCTGGTTTGCACTCATTAAATACTCTCCTTTGACAATAAAGTGTTAACTTTAAGTCATCAAAAAATTCCATTCAAAAAGCGAATAATGTTGTACCTATATGAAAATGATTATTCCCAATTGGAAATATATTTCAAATTGGTGAACATGTGATAATGATTACCCCCAATTTAAAACATATACACTTCAAACTGGTAATAATCACTTTCATAAGGGCACAACATTCGTTGCTTCTTGATTTCCCCATGAAATTAACACTTTAATGTTGAAGGAGAGTATTTAATGACGGAAAACCAGATATTAGTTCAAAACTAGTAAAAAAAGAGGTTTGGAATCAATCAAAAAGCCAGAATTCCCAGTCCATGAAGAAAACGGCGATTGGAAAGGACTTGCGAATCTTTGGGTATCAAGAAGTCAACCGCTCTAAGGTTGGCAAAAAAACAAAAAAAAAATGCCAACGAAATAGCAGGAGTATATGAAGTTCAAACAGGAGAAGCTTATAAAACTCCAATTCGCACAAAAACAAATGATCAAATAACCAATATGAAATTGATTATTTCCAATTTGAATGTGTGCAGTCTTAATTTGATCTTGTTAAGTATAATTCAAATATGTTAATTCCCAATTTGAATGTGTTTAGTTTCAATTGGATGTTGAAAAGGTATAGAAATTGAAATGCCCAAAAATATTTTCGACTTGAACTACGCGATACTCGAGCCAACCATAAAATTCCTCACTCACCTTGGATGATACCTCTAGCGTAATCGATATTGTAATACAAAATATTTTTCCTGAAGCAGTTCTAGCTCAAGTAACACAGACATATCGCCGAGATATCTGACAAGTCCTAATCCAGTTTAAATGTGACCTCCTCTTGAGATTTTCTGAAGTTGTCACAAACACAACCAACATAATTTGTAAATTCACAAGGTGAGTTAACAAGTAATGAGAGATTCACGTTGTGAGTTCCTAAAGCCATTCCAAATGTAACAATAACTGAAAATTCACAATGCAAGTTTCTGAATGTTTCACAGACGTAACCAGAATTAGAAATTCAGAATGCGATTTCCTAAACTACTTCCGAATGCGATTTCCTAAACTACTTCCGAATGAATCCCGATTGGAAATCCTGGAGTTATATCGAACATGTGGCAGAATGATTTGTAATTTTTCTTTGTTCTTAGTTTGGACAAAGAGGATATTTTTTTTTCATTTTCTACTGGGACATAATATGTTTCCGATTAACAAAAAATCGAAATCAACAACTTCTGAGAGGATTCCTAGAAACTGGTAGGATATACAGCAAAAACACAAAAACTACCTATATAATATATTATTAATCATATCGACTCTTATGTCACCTTTCTTTACTGTATTCTATAATGTAAGATTCAGAAACTAACATTTCCGTATGCTTTCTCGAAGCGCGGGGTGATGAAAAAGGTTATAAAATCACGCCATTATAATTCGGTGGAGGAGAAATTACAAGTTAGGTTTGAAACCTGTATGAACAAGTGAAAAATTTGTAGAAAATGTGAAGCTTTTTGCGCGCTTGTTCTGGGGGAACAACGTACTATCGATTCATCAAAATGTCTGTAATTTTCGAACTTTTAGCCGAAAATGTTCTCGAACGATAATTTTGGACTCACTGATGACGAATCCGTTGTCAAAATCGATTCTGTTTGTTCGACCGACCGGCCGGTTGTGTACACGATAAGTGCAGAACGGAGCAGGCTAGCGACTTGAAACTTTTAGGGTAGTTCGCACATCGGAATGCAGTGGTTCAGTTCTCCAATGGGCTGAATCGGCTAGATAGTTTCGGAGTTATAGTCATTTGAAATTTTGAGGATATTTCCCAGATATTTCAGGAAGTACCAGAGTGGTTTGATTGAAACTTGGCAGTTGGTTGAAGCATAATAACACGCAAGATTGGCAAAATTTCGTTGAGATCGTATGGTTACTTGATTTTGAGAAAATTTTTCGAAGTTTTTGCGGAAAATTTTTTTTCAGAAACTATTGATCATATTCAAGAAAAAAATTGCTCGTATCTTGGACCCTATATTTCACAGCAGTGTATCAAATTATAATTCAATACGGATAATATTTCCGGAGATGTTCAAAAAAAATATGTGAAATTTCGTAGATTCCTCTTCTAGTCGTTTTTTTCGAAATAACTCAAGAAATACTAATTCAGTCGTGATGAAACTTTGCAACTAGTTGGGGGATACTGAAGGACAATTCTGTGCAAAATTCCGTGATGATCGTGTCATTAGAACATTTCGAAAAAAAAATTCAAATTTTTGTTTCGAATATTCAATATTATGGGATCTTCTTATGATATTATCCCCACTGAATTCTGAATGAACCTTTGAACTGTCATTTTTCAATGAAGTAACAGATTCCAATTCGATCTAATCTGTATTTTTGTAAATATAGGAAAAATAAATTTTTAAATGGCTATATCTGCGGAATCAATATATATATATATATATTTCACCCATTCACGGATTCGGCCTTTCTTATTAAGGTCCAAATCAACTCTACAATTATCGAGTTTTTGAGTTGTTACTTTTGGGAGTCATTGTGTTCACGGTCAGCCGTTAGTCAGACCCCTCAGGTGAATACGGGCTAATATAGGCGAAATCTCTGAAAATTGGTAATAAGTATACTGCAATCTCAATCACAATATAGAGTGTGATTAAGGAAAATAGGAAATTTCCTCAAATTCAGAAATAAACAAGTTCAAAAACTTTTCTACGATTGATGGCACTATAGGTTTCGATGTCTTTCTGATATTTTCGGAATTTCTTTCTTTCTGAAATCATGGAAACAATCAAGTTTGTTTGGATGAACCTAATGAAGCAAATTCGAATGCAACTCTCGAAGGAACAGGATAGATGCTTCAGATTCCTCATTTAATTTGGATGGCATACCAGTTGTTGTTATTTTCTGACCTCATGAAGCGCGTAAGTGAATTTTTGGATTTTTTCAGTCAACCATGATGTCGGTGACTTTTAAAAAGCTTCTGCGTGATCATCGGAATCAATAGATGTAGTGGTAGCCGATCCAGCTGCTGGCTCGTAGAAATTAATACATATATCTCACTTTCTAATTTGATATTCTTCAGAAAAATCAGCATGAAACTTCGATTCCTGAAATAAGCACTGACTTTATAGAATCATATCTTAGAAATATTGAAAAATAAAATTCCGAAACATCCAGCCATACACAGAATGATAATAATGAGGGCAATGCATAATCTGTTTGGAGTTCAATCACTAAGGTCGAAATGATGAATGGGTAAATCTGAATCACAATTCAGTTCTAAAACTGCACTGACGGAAAGAGATCACCAATCTGACTCTGTTAAACACTGCTTCACTTCCTGATGCAAAGATTTGGCGATCTTCTCGACAAAGGATCATCACAAAATGTTGCTTGTTCCTTTCAACAGAACATTTTTCAACCCATTCATAGATTTCAGTTCGAGCAGATCTGCAGAACAGATGCTAGTGATAATTCTAAAACGAAACAATGTGTCTAGTTTCATTGTATTTATTGCGCGCATGTTCTGGGGAACAGCGTGTTATCGTTTTGTCCAAATGATTGTAATATTCGAATTTTTTCCCGACAAAGGTCTCAAACGACTAGGTTGGACTCGCTGATGGCGAATCCGGTGTCAGAATCGATTCTGTCTGTCCGGCCGTCCCTCCGGCTGAGGACACGATAACTGTCGAAAAAAGCAAGCTAGTGACTTGAAACTTTCAGAGTAGGTCGATCATTTGAATGTGGCGGTTAGGTTCGTTAATGAGACAAATTGTTCAACGGTTTTGGAAATTTGAAATCTTAAGATTAATTTCCATTCATATCAGGAACTACTCGTTTGATTGAGTTCAAACTTGACAGTTAGTTGGAGCATAACAACGCACAAATCTTGACGGAATTTCGTTGAAATCACACTGTCCGTGAATTTTGAAACAGTTTTTTTCGAAAAAATCATTTAGCGGAAAGATATTTATCGAATCGGGAAAAAAGTTCTGATCATACCTGGAAAATCATATTTTATTTATTTAGTGTTTATTTCTCGATATCGTTGTTTTCACCCGATTAACTAGAAAAAACTGGTTTATTCCGAATGAAATTTGGCAGCTACTTTGGCCAACTCCGTGATGATCATGTCATTAGAACAATTTAAAAAAAATTCAAATTTTTATCAAATATTATATGTATATTCTGTGATCTTCTGATCAAATCATCTTAATGATATTATTTATGAACCTTCGTACAGTCATTTTTGAATAAAATACTTGATTTAAGTTCGATCTTATCTTTATTCTTGGAAAATATGGAAAAATTAAGTTTGAATGAGTATATCCGCAGAATCATTTGGTGGATTTCACCCATTCACGAACTCGGCCTTCGTTACCCAATTTGGCCTTCGTAACAGAGGTCGACCGTTAGGCCGACCGTGAACACAATAAATCTCGGAAGAAACGACGAAGGAACTCGATATTTATAGAGTAGGTTTGGGGCTTGAATGGGAGATCGAATTCATGAATGGCTGAAATCAGCCCAATGATTTCGTAAATATACCCATTCAAAATTTTATTTTTCTGATATTTCCAAACATACATATTAGATCGAAATGAAATACAGTAGTTTAAAGAAAAAACATAGAAAAGCAATGCCGTGAAGGCAACAGCTTTAGCGCTTATGTTCAAATTCTTTGCCAAAGCGGTCATCTCCATTGAAGATGCGCGCTAAAGCTGCTGCCTTCACGGCAGTACTTTTTTAGGCCTTTCAGATTTCAGTTCTCACGAATACTTCAAGCATTTTAATGCCAGTTGATATAATAATTAAATTTTTCATTCATACGGAACTTTGAATCGGATGATATTTGTGATTACAGAAAATATGTTTCTTGATGACTGCATTGAAAGCTTTCATCAAGTAGAACGAATTGAATTGAATATTCGGAATAAAACAAACGTTTTCCAGAATCATTTCATGAAATTGGACATTCAGACACGGTACGTTGAAAATTATATGAAAATTTCTACAAAAAAATTTGTATATTTAATGACTGTATATTAATGGCCTTCATCAAGTAGACTCGTTTGAATTTCACACAAGTTACTAAACGAATATCTTATCTGGAATCTATCCATTCAAGAAGTTAATGTCATTGGGTTTGTTTTGGTTTCGAGTTTAAAAGTGTTCGGGACGGTTCGAGTATAAGCGATTGCGAATTTTCAGACGCAACATCGATTTTGTGTCTGAAATTTCGCAATCGCGCGTACTCAAACCTACCTGAACAGTTCTGAATTGGTTCTGAACTCGCAACCAAAACAAACCTCTTATGTGTTGTAGAGCAAGCTTGGAGCTATAAGACGAAGTTTGAATTCATGAATGGTCAACATTCTCAACCGAAAAATACACTATCTCCGCAAATGCAACTCCGATCAGGATCAAATCTGGTTTTTATATGTTGAAACAAAATATGTTATACTTTTATCTTATCACCATGCAGGATTTGGACGCGTTTAATATTAGGATGGTTGAACACTGTGCTGGAATTTGAACCACAACGCGAGGAGATTTGTTGTTGCATCAGTCCAATTTCCAATTTCATTGACTATTAGCAGTCAAATGCGGAAATCGGTATCATAAGAATTTTTTTTTCTCTACGTTCTTGACTTTTATTGGATTCTCTGATTCTCAAACAAATAGGAAAATTAGTTTCTGCCGAATTCAAATCTTCTTTCTGAAACTTGCTGAAGTGATGAAAGCTAATCTATTTTCATCGAAAAATTAATGAATAAATTGTGACTCATGAAGACAGCGTGTGTTTATTGAATCTTATCAAGAACCGACGAATTCACTAGCACTCAAATACAGTTAACTAAATGTTTAGTTTTATAATAAACTCCTTCCAGTCACGAAACGGTATCAGAAAGAACTCAAACCCAATGATAATAGGTAACATTGAAAGATTTATGTATCATAAAAGGATACATATGTATAATCAGTTCTCAAACAAATAGATTTTCTCTCATCCGAACGTGGACTGTGAGTATGGTTACTCGAGCAGGAAACGAACTTACAGAAGTAACCGTCCTGCGATATTTGAATTACTTGATTAAAATAAATCATAACTAATTTCGAGTGGAACGAGTTCAAGCGATAAGTCCTCGTATAAATGGAATCAATGAACTTCAGACATCATCCTCAAAAGCCCTTTTCGACAAATCAATCCCTTTCGTCCTGCTTTATCACAAAGTTACCTTGAAATCCTGCCATTTACCCAATAAATATTTGCGAGTTGTTTTCAGCGTCGTTAGGGAAAAACTTTATGTCCTCTCTGGAAACAATCTGGCTCTAACAACGTCAGTAATTGATAGCAAAAAGTGACTCCTGCTAACAAGCGACATACGACACTTTGCTCGTTCTGGATCCAACAAGGGCCCTTTGGGACCAGTCCCAGGAGTTGAATATTGTTTGATAATACAATAGTTATTTCCCGTTTCGTGTCCCGCAAATGGGAATGATTCAGTGTTAATCAGTTGATTTTAGATGATTTTCTAGCGAATAAATGATTATTCTCTTTAAACAGTATCGCAGATAAGTGGACTCTTGGGAAGAAGTGGGTTCGTTTTCACAGAAGTTTAGCAGGGTGTTCGTCTAACCTCTTGTATTATTGGAAGTATTTTTAGGCCATGTCGTCAGTATTCGGAATATCAAGAATTATCTTGAACATAATTCATGCTAGACGGACTTTCGGCTGTTTCTAGATTTCCTAATTGAATAAATTTCGAGAAGCGACATATGTGAATGATTGAATACTACATTTCTCTTTAAATGGTAGGTAGCGCAAAGCGAAGCGAATTTTTTAAATTAATAATAAATATGAGATAGAACTATTATGTTAAATCTTTCACATACCTTATATCTTCGATAATGGTGAATTATCATAGTCTTCATTGTCATCAAACTCATGTTCGTGAATAACAAAATTAACATTATGTCAACTAGCACATTGAAGGAAGTTCAAAAACTACACAGAGAACGCGCCCATATCTAATTTTTCTAATGTATATCAAATCAGGCATCTTTCAACTTTACGTGTTGATATTTATCAGCAAACAGACTAACTCATCGGATTGAACCTCACAAAACTTTCAGTATTTTCGAAATCTCGGAAAAAATCGCAATTCGAGCCTCAATAAAAATTGAGTTTTGACGGAAAAATTGAGATTGCGAACCCAAGAATGACTTGATGAATGGTATATACATTATCTATAAGGATAAAAAGTGGAATGATGATTTCAAAGGAGGTGCAACAAGTAGAACCCAGTGGACACCTTAATCAAATCGTCACAAAAGAAAAGATCAAAAATTTTCAACTGGTCGTTTTGGCCGATTACGATTGTGAGTTGAGAATAAATGGGAAAACAAGCATAGTCAAAATATCAGGTGGCAACATGTTAACCATTTCACATCAGTTGGATATGCAGAAGGTCTTTGAAACATGGTACTGCAATCAAAAACAGCCACGTGTTGATAGTTCAAAACAGTTTTTACAGCGAGTAGTAGATTCGGATTTCTAACCAACAGTGACAATAAATTAAATAAACATGGGTATACATCACTACACCTCAGATGCAAATCGGCCATTACACTAGTGGAATGCACGCGACAAACCAAATCCGAAGAATTGAAAAACACAGTCGGTCTGTTTTTGGGACTACACGTGAAATAACTACTTCTGCCTGTTTTGAGTAGAAAAAATCATCAACATCAGTCACTATGTTGTATTATTGCAGTGTATGAACTACGAAATCACTAAAAAAATGCCGCATTCGAAGAAGAAAATCACCGACTTAAAGTTAGTAGCGTTTGCGCTGATGTTCAAATCCGTTGTTGTAGCAGTCACCTTTTCACGCATTGATGGCGACAGGTGCAGCTTCACCTCTTGATTGAAGGATTTGGAGATCTTTGATTATATGTACCTCATAAAATTTCGAATACACCTTCAAGCTACCATTTTTAGATCTCATGATATATTTCAGTTGGATTCGATCTGTATTTCTGAAAATATCGGGAAAATAATTTTGCAGGTGTTCTACGGAAAAGTTGGGTGGATTTTACTCATTCACGAATTCGGACCTCTAGCCTCCTTTGCGAGTTTCAAGTCACTAGCACCAACCTGGTCTTTTGTGACCATGTAAGGCTCAAAATTTGGGACTACAGAATTTTATTGAAACGCTATCTCCAGATTTCAGATCTAATGAGAATTTTGATGAAGAAATTATCGTGCCTAGATAATAAATTTGCAATGACACTGTGACGACCTTTTCTCGGGTTTGTGTGACTAAACGGTTTTGATTTATTTTCTCGGGCGCCAGTTGCAAATTTTGGTCCAAGGTTGCAACTCCTTGTCGTACACTTCTCTGTCCTTCCCAGGTAGCCTTTACACAGTTGGAGAAGGGTTCGGTGCAATCTAAGATCTTAGCGATTGCTTGGTGGTAATTTCTTTGTTTGTAGAGAAGACCAATATCACAGGAATGAAACTCACACTCTGTATGTACAGATATATTACAAATTTTCACGGTGTCACTTACACTGTTGACCACAATTATATTTACACAAAGAGCTGTCTGATGTTGATTGTCAATGTGTCTCAACTTAATATGATATGAACAGTATTAATATTTACACAATATAAGAAATGATCAAAGCAATGAAATAATATGCAGTTAGATGTTAACAAAGCGGAAATATGTAATCTTGAACTAAGCAGAACGGTGTACGGTAGTGAGGAATGAGATGAGCGAGCAGAGCAGGTGATAAAAGCGGTAAAAAATGGCGGTATCGACAAATTGGTGAATGACGGACAATGAGAGCATATAATGAGCAAATACAAGTGAGAAAGCAGTAAACGGACAGGGCCGGCTTTGACTACGGTATTGACCTGTGTTCCAAGAAAAACAAGTTGGTCAAAATGTCTTCAACAACGATGAGTGTGCGGCCTGAAGGGCGCACCCACTTCAATTTATAAACGTCACGGCCAACTAGATCGACAGTACCTCCGTGTCCGTATTACCGGTTCAAACCCTTAATACTAGGTTGAATGGTTCGCCCGAGCTTAGCCCAGGGCGTTCGACGCAACCCAATAAAAGAGGAAAATCCGGAAATAATGTCGATCTACTCCAAAATACTGTCGAGTATGACTAACCAAAATACAAGGCCGTGACGACAGAGCACTCCGTAAAACTAAAAGGAACTATCGGGAACGTTCCGCTAATTCAAACCCGAATCACCGTCTGTATCTTTCGCCCGTGCTTAGCCCAGAGCGTCGGATACAACCAGATAATTCGAGGATAACTCAGGTACAGTACCACCTTGATTCAACCCCTATGGGAGGGCAATCAAACAAAGGTTGTAGGCAATGTCCCTTACAACGTTCCCGAAAGCAATCCACAAATGACCTGCCAAAATGTTACGCTAGTGCTCCGAATTACAGAATGAACAAATCGGATATTTCAGAAACGTCTCGCTAATTCAAACTCGAATAACAGCCTGTATTCTTCACCCGTGCTTAGCCCAGAGCGTCGGATACAACCAGAAAATTCGAGGAATAACTTGGGTCCAGTACCACCTCAATTCAACCCCTGGGAGGGCAATCGAACTAAGGTTGCAGGTAATGTCCCCCACAACGTTCCCGAAAACACCACAAAAATTATCAGCTAAAATATAACGGCAGTATTCCGACACACGAAACGAACAAATCGGATATTTCAGAAACGTCTCGCTAATTCAAACTCGAATCACAGCCTGTATCTTTCACCCGTGCTTAGCCCAGAGCGTCGGATACAACCAGATAATTCGAGGAATAACTTGAGTCCAGTACCACCTCAATTCAATCCCTATGGGAGGGTAATTGAACTAAGGTTGCAGGTAATGTCCCCCACAACGTTCCCGAAAACACCACAAAAATTATCCACCGGAATACCAAATAATGCAGCTACACTATTACCCGACTTGTATTGAACGGAAAATAGAAATGGAACACAGGAAAATATACAGAAATTAAACGGAAAGCCGATTAAAGCCCAAAAGGTTCTTACCAGGTAAAACACCACTTTAACTCACTGCCTTTACGGTAAGAGAAATAACTCGAGTCTACTTAAACTCAGAAAAGAATTGAATTTTGAAGAAAATGTAAAATCTTGGTTTATTCGAAAAATACTCGGAAGAAAGCGACTGTTTAGCTCGAAATACTCTCAAAAAGTTGCCCATTCCGTCTGGACAAGTCCTTTTATAACTTCGGAAAAGTGGGGATGTCACATGTCCAAAATTTCGAGAAATTTCCTAGAGTAGGATGTTTTACGGTTCCCTGATTGGTTCATTCAAATTCCTTTGTTCTCTGAAAGAATTATACAGCGGGTCACGTAAACACGCATTTACCCGTTTTTCATACAATTCAATCTCCGAGACCGCCGTAAACATGTGAAAAACTGCGATAAGCGATAAATGGCCGAGTACAGTATGGTTTTTATACATAGGACGTAAACTGAAAATGCATCGAAATAAATATGATAGAATAATTCCGTTTGATAGGAAATTTCTCAAAACGAAATATAATTAATTCGACAATTCTTGAATGATGAAAATCACTTAGTTGAAATAGGTCGGAGATTGAAATGCATCGGAATAGATTTGATGTAATGATTCTTTCATTCCTGTTAGGAAATCTCTCGAAATAAATGAAACAAAATGATTGATTTCTTAGTAACGAAAATCACTTCGTTACACACCCCCCTTTCCTCCAAAAGAAAAGAAAACTGAAGGTTTTCTTTTCTAGCATCACCTTCTTACTCCTGCTCTGTCACCCTACACCTATTAGCAAAATACTGAAGAAACTCCTGGCCGCAGCGTCACCAGTTGCGGAAATTTCGACGTCGGAGTGACCCCCTAGACTTTGGCCGGACTTGTTTGATGGATCGCTACTACCTTGGTCCTTGGGCTTCAGTTCTTGCGTTTGACACTCCGGTCGGGATATCCTACTTTGAAAAATACTAATAATTACGTATACAGTCTCTTAGCTACTGAGCTTTTCGGGACGTTCTGAACTTCCAACGGCCAGGATGACAGACGGACAGGCGGCTCCTTCTTGCGAAGGCAATAAACGGCGGTACGGATTTATATGCTCTCTGGGGTTAACGGATTACGGGTTATTTGTGCTCGTCGATGACTCATCGAGACTTTCATCTCCACGGAACGGTTTCAGATCTTTTACGTGAATATTTCTGACGTATTTTCCAGACGTGTCCTTGAGGTCGTAAACCACTGGGGACACAACTCTTACAACGGTATACGGTCCGGCGTATTTGGCGGCCAACTTAGATGCAAAGCCGTCCGCCGCCGAAGATAGTGGGTGTTCACGGCGCCAAACCCTATCTCATATCCTGCATGACCATTCTCTCCTCCGCAGATTGTAGTAGCTACTTTGTTGGTTGAACGCTTTCGCCAGCTGAATTCGAACGAACTCATGAGTTTCCCGGAGTCGCTTGACACGCTCAGCGTATTGGGTCACGCCTCGTACGGTGGGTTCTTCAACGGGCTCTCCACTGCTCCCGTTAAGTGACTGAAACCTACGGTTGGTTTCCGGAGACCGGAGTTCCCTTCCAAAATTCAGGAACGCTGGTGTGAACCCTGTTGACTCATGTTTCGCCGAATTCAAGGCGAAAGCCAATTCTCCTACGTGTTCGTCCCAATTACGATGATCTCCTTTGCAAAACTGGGCTATCATCGTTTTGATGGTCCGGTTCGCCCTTTCAACGGGGTTGCACTGAGGCGAATATACGGGTGCGAATCGATGACGGATTCCCATGTCCTTGAGGTTTCCCTTGAACAATCTTCCATCGTATTGGGATCCATTGTCGCTGATCACGGTCTTGGGACAGCCAAATTTCAGCACTACTTGATCGTAAAAAGCCTGGAACACTCCCTTGCCGGTTGCCGCCCGGAGGGGCCTGCACTCGATCCACTTGGAGAAACGGTCTTGAAACATAACAAGAAAGGTATTACCCTTCCTGGAACGAGGGAGTGGGCCAATCAGGTCGGTGCTCACGGTATTCCATGGTTCACTGATCGTATAGGGTTGCATTTTCCCTGACGGTTTCTGCTGGCTAACCTTATACTTTTGGCACTTCTGGCATTTTCTGACGTATTTCGCTACTTCACGGAACATCCCGGGCCAGTAGTAATTCTGGGCCACCCTGGAAATGGTTTTGGCAATCCCCATATGACCAGCTACTGGTTCGTCGTGGTTCTCCTGAAGTATGGATTGACGGTTTTCGGTCGGTATGCAAAGTTTCCACGGCGTTCCCATTTCTGGTTCGGTGTAGTCATTAGAGCTCCAGAAATGTCGATACAACTTTCCATCTTGAATACGGTAATCCGGGAACAAATCTGGGTCTTTCGAAACTTCTTGGTACTTTCTTGCATACCACGGACATAACACCACATCTTCAGCCAGACATGACTCCCCTTAATGAGGCAACGGATCTCGTGACAACGCATCTGCAACACGGTTCAAAGCTCCCTTCCGGTACTTAATTTCAAAGTCGTACTGTTGCAGGAATACGCTCCACCTGGCTATCCTCCCTGACGGAGACTTTATCGACTGCAGCCAGCGAAGGCTCATGTGGTCGGTCATGACGGTAAATCTGTAGCCTTCCAGGTACGGTCTCATTTTGTCGATGGCCCATACTATCGCCAGGCACTCCTTCTCAGTCACGGAATAGTTCTTTTCGGCCTCGTTGAGTGTACGGCTGGCATATGCAATCACTCTTTCGTGTCCATCCAAAACTTGGGTAAGGGCGGCGCCGAGTCCTGTCTCAGACGCGTCGGTTTGCAGGGTAAACGGTTGTGAAAAATCCGGGCACGCCAACACGGGAGATTCAGTTAGTTTTTCCTTCAAAGCTTCAAACGCTCGCTGTTGTTCGTTTTCCCACTTCCATTTCTGCTTCTTCTTCAACAGCAGGGTTAGTGGTGACACTATTTTAGTGAAATCCTCCACAAATCTGCGATACCAGCTAGCGACTCCCAGGAATCGCCGGAGTTGACGGACGGTCTTCGGCGGTGCCATAGAATTGATGGCGGAAATCTTCTCAGGGTCCGTCGCAATTCCTTCCTCTGTTACCACATGTCCCAGATATTTAAGTGAACTCCTGCAAAACTCGCACTTGTCCGGATTAATCTTCAAGTTGACCTCCCGGAGGCGGCGGAACACGGCTCGCAGGTTTGACAAGTGCTCCTCGAACGTTTCTCCTAACACCACTATGTCGTCGAGGTAGGCGAAGGCGATAGGGTCCATTTCCGGGCCGATTACCCGGTCCAAACCTCTCTGGAACGTAGCCCCTGCGGAGTGCAAACCGAAAGGCATGACTTTGAACTGGAAAAATCCTCTTCCTGGGACTGCAAATGCGGTGAGTGGTTTGCTTTCTTCGGTGAGGGGCACCTGCCAATAGCCCTGTTTTAAGTCCAGCGTCGAAATGTATCTGGCCCTCCTCAATTTATCCAGGATTCCGGCGATGTGCGGTAGTGGATAGGCGTCCTTTACGGTGACCTCATTGACGGCGCGAAAGTCGATGCAAAACCTGGGTTGTCCGTTGGCTTTCTTCACGATAACGACGTTGGAACTCCACGGTGACTTTGACGGTTCGATAATTCCTTCCTCCAACATCCTATCTACCTCCTGATTGACAATCTCCTGCATTTTGGGGTTGTACGGACGGTACCTCTGCTTGATCGGTTCGGTCCCAGGTTTGACCTTAATTTCGTGACGGATCATGTTTGTCAGACCCTTCATCTCTGCGAAATTGCTAAGTTCTTCCTCCAGAAACTCATCGAGGTTTCGTTTTTCTCCAGATGTCAGGGTGCTGATTGCCGAATTCTGCTGCACAGCTATTGGGGTTTCAGGACCCGCTAACGGTTCTCTTCCCAGGAAACATCTTGTCGTACGGAGGTCGATTCGAAAATCGTGAGAAGACAACAGGTCCATACCTAAAATTAGGTCCATAGGTAGTTGTGGGACCAGCAACAATCGTACCGCTATCAGTTGACTTCCAATTTTCAATTTTGGCCCATAGACCTCCTTGACGGCGACGGAATTACCATCCGCGACAGTAGCTAACATGTCCCGAACCTGGGTCGGGAATACTCCTGCCCTTCGGCACTCTCTGGCGGACTTTTCACTCAAAAAAGACCTCGACGCTCCGGTATCCAGTAGTGCTTGGACTGGTTCACATCCTATGTACACGGTGATTATCGGACGGTTTTCTCGAGTCGACGGTTTCGGTTCTACTGGGGAAACTGTAGATGGGAACTGCCTTCTCCCCCTGTCAGGGCAGCTCCGTTCTAGTTTTCCGAACACCTGCAGTCTCTCGAAAGGATCCCCTGTCGTCCACATCGTGAACAAAACAGCCTAGGTGAAGATCGGCACTCTCTTCTCATGTGTCCGGTCTTTCCACATCGCCAGCATTGGATTCCAGAGTCTTTGAACTGAACCCTCTTCGTCCCCGGCGAGTTAGTCTCCTGAGACCTAACCTCCTTGGAACTAGGCTCCTTCTTCACCCCTTTCGGTTCAACGGCCTGAGACAGCGACTGTGTCGGAGGCAGAGACGGCGTTATGGGCGGGTTCTCCGCCTGATATGCGGCGTTTACGGCTAGGCATTTGTTAGATTTCGCCTGAGGTCCTTGGTACACCAGGTGAGGTTCGTCGATGAATCCTTTCCGGTCCGGAGGTGGCACATAATTGTCGGCCTGCCACTGAACTAGCTCGAACACCCTTCCCTTATCCAATAGCTGTTTGTACGTCTTCGTTTCTTGGAAAGCCAGTGCCGTTTGGAGGGATGGTAACAGACGCTTCTTGATCATGAGGATCTGATCTTCTTCGGACGGGCGTCTGGCGGTCAATTTCAGGAATAAGTTCTGCATCCTGGTAACGAACTGTAAAAGTTTTTCCTCCTTGCCCTGCGTTCGTCTCCTGATCTCATCCAAGAGGTTTTCCTCATAGTCAGGGGGGAGGAAAGCTTCGCGAAGTTGTTCCTTGAAGTCATTCCAATCCCTGAACGAACCTCTCCTCGGGACGTACCAGTCCTTCGCATCACCCCTCAGCAATTCGAAGATGGATTCGAACATGTGTTGGTGGCTGACTTTCCTGGTTTCTGCCAGTTGTTCTACTTCTTCCAGGAAGGTATTCACGCTAGTGGTTCCATCGAAATAAATATGCCATTTGTAGACCGGGACGGACGGGTGGTTGGCCAGACGGGTGTTTGAGGCATTGGTGTCGGTTCCACTACACACCTGATCGATCTGATTGGCGTCTGTTGAACAGCTCCGGTGGTGTTGGTGTATCCTCTGGTTCAGTGCCCCGTTATCCACGGTCCTGTCGACGGGGTCTGGTCGAAGTAAGGTTTCAGTTTCGGCGTTAAACGAGCATTCTGATTCCTCCGGTGCCAAGAATGGAAAAGATATCCTCCTGGTAGATTCGGCCGCGGCGGGCCTACTCCTTCGGATTCGACTACGCAGAGGACTAGTGAGGTCCAGTCGTCTTCGGACAGCTTCGCAAGCTCGTTCCCTCAGGCGTTGGAGAAAGTCAACGGACAATCCAGTCCGTTGGGTTTCCTGCTGAACGGATCCGGCGGTAAGGAGGTCCTCAATTCCCGTCTCCTGACGACTAAGTTCCCGGGGTTCTTCAAAAGTAATCAGCTCGGCTTTCTGTTCCCCCCGGGGAGTGACCTCAGCTCGTCCCGATTCCCCACTGAACTCTCCCAATGGTTCTAGACCACCCTGCCTAACCTCGGCCAGGGTCTTAGCATCCTCCAGCATCTCGTAAACTTGGTTTACGACACCCTTCAGATCGTCCAACATGTCCTGTCCCTCGATCGACGTCGGCTTGATCTGGCCAATACGGTTTTGGACGTGGACCAAACGGCTCTTTATGCGGGATTCTTCATTCACGGCATTTTCCTCGTCGAACTCTCTAACCTCCTCAACCAAGCAACCCAATATTCGGTTAACACTGCCCATTTCCTCTTCAAGGTTCCTGGCTAAGGTACGGAACGGTACTTTCTTGGCTAACACCTTGCGCAGTTCCGCACGGTTTTCATGGACGGTCCTCTGGGCCTGGCAGCCTCGGGCTTCGAGTTCCCAAACCAACTCCTCGGCCCTCAGTCTATTCACCTCCATGTCTGCTCCTCTACTCCTCAGTTCTCCTTTTGTACTGCCTGTTGTCGAAAGAAATTAGTCCCTGCTCGGGCGCCAATTTGTGACGACCTTTTCTCGGGTTTGTGTGACTAAACGGTTTTGATTTATTTTCTCGGGCGCCAGTTGCAAATTTTGGTCCAAGGTTGCAACTCCTTGTCGTACACTTCTCTGTCCTTCCCAGGTAGCCTTTACACAGTTG
Source organism: Myrrha octodecimguttata (assembly GCA_958510865.1). Lineage (NCBI taxonomy): Eukaryota > Metazoa > Arthropoda > Insecta > Coleoptera > Coccinellidae > Myrrha > Myrrha octodecimguttata. Next base: position 9,220,801 of record OY294058.1, on the reverse strand, counting down.
GAGAAGGGTTCGGTGCAATCTAAGATCTTAGCGATTGCTTGGTGGTAATTTCTTTGTTTGTAGAGAAGACCAATATCACAGGAATGAAACTCACACTCTGTATGTACAGATATATTACAAATTTTCACGGTGTCACTTACACTGTTGACCACAATTATATTTACACAAAGAGCTGTCTGATGTTGATTGTCAATGTGTCTCAACTTAATATGATATGAACAGTATTAATATTTACACAATATAAGAAATGATCAAAGCAATGAAATAATATGCAGTTAGATGTTAACAAAGCGGAAATATGTAATCTTGAACTAAGCAGAACGGTGTACGGTAGTGAGGAATGAGATGAGCGAGCAGAGCAGGTGATAAAAGCGGTAAAAAATGGCGGTATCGACAAATTGGTGAATGACGGACAATGAGAGCATATAATGAGCAAATACAAGTGAGAAAGCAGTAAACGGACAGGGCCGGCTTTGACTACGGTATTGACCTGTGTTCCAAGAAAAACAAGTTGGTCAAAATGTCTTCAACAACGATGAGTGTGCGGCCTGAAGGGCGCACCCACTTCAATTTATAAACGTCACGGCCAACTAGATCGACAGTACCTCCGTGTCCGTATTACCGGTTCAAACCCTTAATACTAGGTTGAATGGTTCGCCCGAGCTTAGCCCAGGGCGTTCGACGCAACCCAATAAAAGAGGAAAATCCGGAAATAATGTCGATCTACTCCAAAATACTGTCGAGTATGACTAACCAAAATACAAGGCCGTGACGACAGAGCACTCCGTAAAACTAAAAGGAACTATCGGGAACGTTCCGCTAATTCAAACCCGAATCACCGTCTGTATCTTTCGCCCGTGCTTAGCCCAGAGCGTCGGATACAACCAGATAATTCGAGGATAACTCAGGTACAGTACCACCTTGATTCAACCCCTATGGGAGGGCAATCAAACAAAGGTTGTAGGCAATGTCCCTTACAACGTTCCCGAAAGCAATCCACAAATGACCTGCCAAAATGTTACGCTAGTGCTCCGAATTACAGAATGAACAAATCGGATATTTCAGAAACGTCTCGCTAATTCAAACTCGAATAACAGCCTGTATTCTTCACCCGTGCTTAGCCCAGAGCGTCGGATACAACCAGAAAATTCGAGGAATAACTTGGGTCCAGTACCACCTCAATTCAACCCCTGGGAGGGCAATCGAACTAAGGTTGCAGGTAATGTCCCCCACAACGTTCCCGAAAACACCACAAAAATTATCAGCTAAAATATAACGGCAGTATTCCGACACACGAAACGAACAAATCGGATATTTCAGAAACGTCTCGCTAATTCAAACTCGAATCACAGCCTGTATCTTTCACCCGTGCTTAGCCCAGAGCGTCGGATACAACCAGATAATTCGAGGAATAACTTGAGTCCAGTACCACCTCAATTCAATCCCTATGGGAGGGTAATTGAACTAAGGTTGCAGGTAATGTCCCCCACAACGTTCCCGAAAACACCACAAAAATTATCCACCGGAATACCAAATAATGCAGCTACACTATTACCCGACTTGTATTGAACGGAAAATAGAAATGGAACACAGGAAAATATACAGAAATTAAACGGAAAGCCGATTAAAGCCCAAAAGGTTCTTACCAGGTAAAACACCACTTTAACTCACTGCCTTTACGGTAAGAGAAATAACTCGAGTCTACTTAAACTCAGAAAAGAATTGAATTTTGAAGAAAATGTAAAATCTTGGTTTATTCGAAAAATACTCGGAAGAAAGCGACTGTTTAGCTCGAAATACTCTCAAAAAGTTGCCCATTCCGTCTGGACAAGTCCTTTTATAACTTCGGAAAAGTGGGGATGTCACATGTCCAAAATTTCGAGAAATTTCCTAGAGTAGGATGTTTTACGGTTCCCTGATTGGTTCATTCAAATTCCTTTGTTCTCTGAAAGAATTATACAGCGGGTCACGTAAACACGCATTTACCCGTTTTTCATACAATTCAATCTCCGAGACCGCCGTAAACATGTGAAAAACTGCGATAAGCGATAAATCGCCGAGTACAGTATGGTTTTTATACATAGGACGTAAACTGAAAATGCATCGAAATAAATATGATAGAATAATTCCGTTTGATAGGAAATTTCTCAAAACGAAATATAATTAATTCGACAATTCTTGAATGATGAAAATCACTTAGTTGAAATAGGTCGGAGATTGAAATGCATCGGAATAGATTTGATGTAATGATTCTTTCATTCCTGTTAGGAAATCTCTCGAAATAAATGAAACAAAATGATTGATTTCTTAGTAACGAAAATCACTTCGTTACAACACTGAGGCCTAGTTTGAAGACGATGACAAATCTATCACAAAATGGTATCGAAAAAGTGGCACGATCGCTGTAATTGATGTGTTGGTCCTCGAAGAAAATGAGTTTCGAAATCGAATTTTCTCCAAAATATCAGTGCCAACTGATTGAATGGTCTGCTAATATGTTGATTATTGAATAGATAATATTTTTCCCTGTTTTGAAGTATACATCATATACATGGCATGGCATCTGTACTGTTGGTAATATATTTCCACATTATGAGCAATAAAAAAAAATTAAACTGCATTTTCCTTCTTCGGGATCATTTTCTTGAACTCCCTTCGTGGACCTGCACTTCTTGAGATCAGAAACGTAGATTTACGTCGAAAGAGAATTCACAGAATTCACCTCATTAACTGAAACAGGTTGAACATATATGAGCTTCCTCTACTCGACAGTGGCAAATATTATTCTCCCTATTGGAGTGAAAATTAGTTCACTTATCAATTTTCTCTATATATTGACTGGTTCATTTATCAGGATTCTGAATTTTTTTCATTTATCATGATTGCTGTTTCCGAAATCAATGTATGTTTATTTTCCTCATGTATCATTGTGTTTGCACTTCTTGATTTCAATCGGCACTGAAATTCTCATTGTTCAGTTCAAATGTAAAATTTTAACAAAGATAGGAATTGGTTCTTATTGAAGAGAGAGCTCCAGCATTGATAAACTTGTGCAACCGCACGGACGAATATCTGTCGATAAACCAACAAATATTCCACCTTGATTAGATCCAATCAACCCAAACATCTCTACACCTAAGAAGCCATGTACAAGGAGTATGTTTCCTGCAGTTTCACGGTTGCTACCGATCTAAAAACCACCCAACTTTTTCAACCGTGAGATAAGACTCTAGATAATTATGACCTGTTAGATGGAACACTACAGTATAACAATATACAGCTCGTCATCTCTGGGGAGTAGCTTGCATATTCTAATTGTTGGGTGCAGAATAAATTGATCCTATTCTCAGACCTAATCATTTCATTCAACCAAAACATCTACACCGAAAAAGAGGATCTAAAAAAATTACTACAGCTGTTTCACAGTTATTACTGATCGTCAGGCCATCTTACCTTGGATAAAACCTCTGCGTGGGAATCTAGGAACTTGTCACCTATCATATGGAATACTGCAGTATAACTACATATAGCGCGCCATCTTTCAGAAGCATCTTGCGAATCCTACTTTCGAGTGCAGAATACTTTGATTGATGTGCATGACGTTTATTCTTTTGTCGCTATATCTGCGATACTGCAGATTATAATCCCCGTTTAAACTCCGGAAACACTCAGTTCATGTGGATTCCCACAAGACGATAACGTCCAACATCTGACAAAGATAGGAATTGGTGAATGGAGAAGAATGAGCTCCAGCGATAATGAATCAACATAATCACAAGGACGAATATCTGTCGATAAATCAACAAATATTCCGTCTTGATCACCACTTTTCCTCCATGGTGAGATGGCCTGACGATCAATGTTAACTCTGAAACAGCTGTAGTCATTCTTCTTGAATCCGCTTCTTCGGTGTAGATGTTTTGGTTGATTGAAGGATTGGAGGATAAGCTTTGATCAAGGTGGAATATTTGGTGATTTATCGACAAATATTCGTCCTTATGATTATGTTAGTTTATTATTGCTGGGGCTCTTTCTTCTCCTGAACCAATTGATATCATTGTTAATCCTATTCTCATGTGGGGTCGTGTTTCCTATGAAATCAAACACGCAATAAAGAAAACAGATCATCCTGTTTATTTTTCTGTCGAGTATTACAACAAAAGTGAATTCGAAAGGCAATAAAATTCTTTTTGTTGGAGAACAGGCTAACAATTCTGCTTGTAGATTCCCTGGGGTGCTGATAGGTAGCTGGCGCCGGACTGGTTGGTAATGTCGAAAGGGCTTCTGTCGTCGAGGATGGTAAACCAGATGTTGGACCTTCTGGAATTTCTTCGCTGGCGCCGGATACAGATAAAATGCAGATGTCGGTCAGGATGCAGCGTATAGATAGAATACCTTCTTAGCGGTGAATGCAGATGGGTTGGAGGGTTAAGTGATTTTTGAGAGCGGAGCGAAATATATTTATACGATTTTTCAGAGATTTGAATTTCGTGTTTCGACTGCGCCCTTTTTTCCGTTTTTGTTGGAATGGATGAATTCGCTACACACTCCACTGAAGCTTTTGAAGGTTTGCGAGGTAGCTCCAACCTCTTTGGGACAGTGTCACGTTTCGTCCCGGCTTAGTTTGGGGGAGCTCGTCAGGGCATGCACCAAACTAAGCCGTTTTCATGCCTACGTGAGTGGACACCCCTTGTGAGGAACACAAGGGAGTGTACCAGACCGTTGGGAATAAGCGTACTTCCGAGATCTTGAGAGGATCTAACCGGGACAGCGTGTGCGCTAGCGCCCCCTGCACGTTGACCGATGATGTTGGCCAAGCGTAACAGGCAAATAACGTAGGGTACTTAAGACGCAAGATGGTACTGCGCGCGAGACTTAAGTAAGAGCTGAGAGAGGGCGCTCGCTACAGGACTCCCCTTCCAGTGAAAGCGATACCAGAAAGATGCATCTGGAGGAATGTGACGGAGACCGAAAAGGTGTTCTCCTCTAAAACGCGGCTGTGAGCGAGCCGTTTTGCCATTTCTGCGCTGGTGAGCACGAGTGTACGGCGTTTGATGCACGGTTGACCAAACCGTTTGTATGGAGCCGTGTAGACTGTGTGCTAGAGCGCTCTGCCTCGTCGTTCGAGGAGTGTGACCGATTCAGAGGAGGTCAGCTTTTGACGGAATGTAGTCATGGCCGTATTGACCAGAAGATTTCCCACAAGTGCGGCCGTGATGCGGAGCAGTTGTGTGCCTTTGAAATGTGAGAAACCCAAATTGAGAAACGCTGCGCCACTTGTGAGTTCCTATACCACTCGATATCGTGCAGGGAGCTGGGTGCATCAGTGAGCACGTCTTTGAGCAGCGAATTGAAGCACGAGAGCGAAGTGGCGATGTGGAACCTCCTCGGGATGGTTGCTGAACCATCGCCGAGCGAGGAACGGATAGGAACACACAGTGACAAGCGAAGTTGTCACTGGAAGCAAAGATGATCGCGAAGGGACAGAAACTGTGACACCGTCGTTGAAATTAATCACGTCGGGTACATTGGCATCGGCTAGGCCCCTCAGGTGTCGGAGGAACTGGGATGGTTTGCGGTCCCCAATTTCTTCCCGTTCGAGGAGGCGTGTCTTCTCTTCCTGGGATGTGCACAGCCCACGGATCAGCTCCGTCTTGATTTTGAAGTAGGGCTGTGACGGTGGTGGCTTCAGGATGACGTCCTTCACTTCGATTGCGAACTTTGCTGGTAGGGCCCCTACTACGTGTCCGAACTTCGTTTTGTCCGAAGTCACGCCGGCACTGGTGAAGATTCCTTCCACGATAGCGAACCATAATTCCGGGTCGGCGGAAATGAATTCTGGCATCCGGACTGCGACTCTGGAGATTTGTGCTTTGTCGCTCTGCATTTTACTGATTGAGGTACGTTCCTCCTTCCTTCAAGTATTCAGATCGGCCTTGATGTCGTCTACGCCACTGGAATTCCTTATTGCGGTCGTCGGGGATCACCAATTTGTGGGGTCGTGTTTCCTGTGAAATCAAACACGCAATAAAGAAAACAGATTAGCCTGTTTATTCTTCTGTCGAGCATTACAACAAAAGTGAATTCGAAAGGCAATAAAATTATTTTTGTTGGACAACAGGCTAAAAATTCTGGTTGAAGATCCCCTGGGGTGCTGATAGGTAGCTGGCGCCGGACTGGTCGGTAATGTCGAAAGGGCTTCTGTCGTCGAGGATGGTAAACCAGATGTTGGACCTTCTGGAATTTCTTCGCTGGCGCCGGATACATATAAAATGCAAATGTCGATCAGGATGCAGCGTATAGATAGAATACCTTCTTAGCGGTGAATGCAGATGATTTGGAGGGTTAAGTTATTTTTGAGAGCGGAGCGAAATATATTTATACGATTTTTCAGAGATTTGAATTTCGTGTTTCGACTGCGCCCTTTTTTCTGTTTTTGTTGGAATGGATGAATTCGCTACACTCATTTCAGGTCGCTGTGTCAGCGATATTGCAGTTAACAGCATCCTTATCGACTTGAAAACATTCGTTCCATGTGGTTACCCACAAGACGATAACGCGCAACCTCTAACAAAGACAGGCATTTGTTCGTGGAGAAAAAAGAGCTTCAGTGATAATACCGTGAAACTGCAAGAGCCACATTCCTTAGATACCGTTTCTTCGTTGTAGAGGTTCCGGCTGTTTGGATGATTAGCTCAGATCAACAAGGAATGTTTTTACCTCATCGACAGATATTCTTCTTTGTGATTATGTTAGTATAGTTTTAATTTTTGATTTTTTTAAACGAATGAATTCGAACTTATATGGGGCCACATTTCTTCACAAATTGCCCCTGAAAAAAATATTGCATCATATCGAACGCAGGAGCAATTTCCATAAACGATATTTTTCAATTTGTATATTTTATTATTCATTTCATATGTCTCATTCAGTTTTGCGTGAAATAGAGTCGGAATCAAGTGTCAGTGAATTATGTGTTCATAACAATTCAACTCGATACCATGATATAAAATAACATGCTCATATGCATTCAAAAATTACTCGATCATTCGAAGCGAAGATACTCTGTAGTCATAGATTTACAGAAAACTAGTAGAAACACACAAGTGGATTATATTTGCCCCATAACTGCATAATCTGCATGATAGAAGTTGAATTTTGAATGTCATGGATGACGTGTTCTTAATTTACCTCCAACGCTATCGATTTTTTGAATATAGAGAGGTTTCTGTTTGCTGTAGGACAGGGTGCAATAACGAATTTGGTCAGTTTGAAATGCACAAATTCCCACAGAATTATGAGGGTTGAAAAACTTTACTGTGATTAATCAGTAATATTTCGATTTTATGGTTTCATATTTCAGCTATACAGCCCGTGGGTGAAATACATTGGGTGCTTGAATTTCATTAAAAAATATGAAGAAGTCATCTGTGACAAGAGCGTTGAATCTAAAACAAAAACCAACAAAAGCACTGAATGGAAGTCAGCAACTTTTACGCGCTTGTTCACATTGTGAAATAGTGACTCGGAAATTTCAGTGAAATCTGAATGAAATATAAAATTCCCAAAACAAAACTTTTTAATGGACAACTATCACACTGATCATCTTCTATATCGATCCGATAAATATTTTTCGAGTAATTGAGAAAACAAAATTCAAATAGCTATAACACAAAAACCATTCGGCAGATTCAGCCCATTAACGAACTCAATCGAAATATTCAGGATCAAAACCTAAACTGAAAATTTCAAGACTATAGGTCCTTCCTTCCGAATGTTAGAGCTCACACGGATGGCCGGACGGAGGGACAGAATTGAATTTGACCACGACTTCTTCTTCAGGGAGTTCAACCCAATCGATGTTGACCATTTTCTACTCAAAATTCGAAAATCACAGACATCGTGACAAAATGATAACGCGCTGTTCGCTAGAACAAGCGCGTAAAAAGGATTATAATGATTGGTGGGAAATACAGCGAAATAGAAAATATTGGATTAAATTTAGATTAGTGGGTTTACGAGCTTAATTCTGAGAACAAGGACGTTAATTTTCACCAAATGTAGGTAAGTCCTGAAACTTTTAGTTTTGCGCTCACTGAAATTCTATCTGGACATTTACTGGGTAGGTTTGTAACCTGAATAGCTCGTGAATGAGCCGAATACGCCAAAAACTTCTGAAGTTACAGCTATCTGAAATATAGTTTACTCAATATCTCTAGAAATACTGATTAATACCTGGCTGATAGATGTGCAATGTGAACCCGCGAAACTTATGCAATCGTGTCACTGGAAAAAAAAATTCAGAAAAATTTTATCCCAGAAATTAAATATCAAGATTCGTTTGAACTTTGAACATATCTTCAAGTTATAATTTTTAACCAAGTTCCGGATTTACAGGATGATTAGAAGAGTAGTTTTGAAATCAATGTGAAAATTAAATATCGATAAATTTGCGATTATATTTGGGTATATCCAGTTTCAATTCCAAACCGAAGATTGTAATTTTCTCTCGATAACATATACAATTGAATTGTTACTTGGTAGATGATTGTATTATATGGACAGGCAGAAAATAATAACATCACAACACACATCCTTTCCCCCCAACCTTCCTTAATACTTCTTCATGTGTATGAACGATGACAGAAAAGCAGCTGAGCAGACCTATTTTTAGTTACATCATGCCTGGTACTATGGGAAATAAACAAGTCCAGAAACTGGAATCCTGCAGGTAAGATTGTTCGTCCCAGAACATGTCGCCCATGGGTGTGAATCCACGAACCATTCATTCAACGATTTATGAAACCTCATTCAGGAACGGCATAATCAGTGCAAGAATTTTTTTTTATTATCAGAAGATAATTCCTTGGATGTTTGGTACAGTAAAAATGATCATCACATGGGACATCATTATTTCGTCAAAACATCGATAGATGTTGAATACTTGATGTTTCTGAAGGTTATTATGCAACAGCTGATGGAAAACATAAAAGAGCGAGGTTATGATATTGGTATAACGGAGCAGGATCGCAAAAATTTTGGAAAAGATTTTGAGCGCTCGTTCAGCGTCATAGCTATAGTGGTACCTTATTTCTTTCCTGATAGAAATATTTGGCCAACTTTTTCTAATATGGTCCTCACAGAGTTCTGCATGAGCCCCAAGCTATAATTTTTCGATCGAGAAACTGAGTTCAAACCGGCAAAATTTCAAAGCAGTCGCAAAATTTTCAAAGCTGTTGAAAGCATTTCCAAGTAAGCGGAAAAATTTTAAAGCAGTTGAAAAATTTTTAATGGAATCGGTTGAAATACATAGTTTCAACCGAGTTATGAAATATGAACGAATTCGAATTTTTTCAAAATAAAGTTAACAATCAGTGCTTAACAAGCCGATGCCTTACAAATTCATGTTGACATAGATTAAGGGTATTCAGCTCGATATGTATAGCCGGCAATGAAAAGTATTCATCTCAATAGTGTTAGCAAGTATTTGAAAACATAAATCATCTTACTCCATGCCCATTTGAGTTAGTTTTTGATATAGGTATGACATATATCATCTAGAATGTAATCCAAACGAACACTCTATAAATAAAGAAAAAGCGGAAATCGACTCTAAGATAACCTTTGACTGAAAAAATGAAACTGTAAGCGTAGGATGAACTCGTCAATCATCAGAAGCTTGGATTCAAAAATTAGACGGCGTATCATTCTAAAACAACGAAAGTACTGATCAAGTTAAAGGGGTTAATGTTGTGGATGAGCAATTTCAATATGATGAACCTCATTAACAGGAAAAAATGTTTCAGAAAAAATATTTTCTTTGATGAAAAATGATCCCTAACCTTGCTTGTTTTTTTCAATATACTAAAAGTTTTCTCAAAATTTTTTTCACCTACAATATATTTACTATGGTTATATAGATACATATTTTTATTTACTCAAAAATTAATACACAATGCATATTATTCCTACATTATAGGATTTGAACATGTCAAAAATGAAAAATAAAACCCAATAATCTGAAAATTCTACAAACATAATTCAAATACTCCGATACATAATAATAAGCTTTTTCAATCAAAAAAGTCTTAAATTTTTGCCTCAGTTTTTCAGCACCATAAAGCAATCTGGTTTCTCCTGGAAGCCTATTATATATTGAAATGATTTGGTATTCAACATTTTCTTTTATATAAAAAAATTAAAGTTTGTGTGGCTTCAAATCATCTTTCTTTCTCGTGTTATATTTATGATCCCTTTTATATTGATGAAATAAACTCTCGTTACCAAGCACGAAAGAAACTGCTTCATATATATAGACATATGGCAATGTGAGCATACCATATTTTATATATTATATATACCTTGTATTTTCCTGGTATTCCAAAAAATACCAATCGAATCGAATGAGAATCCATTACTCTAAAGAAAAATGATAGCTTGAAGATTTATGCGTAATTCTGTGAGTCACACATAATGAGTAGATCGACAATGAAATATTTGAAAATATTTTTTTTTCAATTTTTCGGAATAATCCAATCTTATAATAGTTACACAGTTTCATCATTATCGGATCAGTATTTTTCGAAGTATTGCGAAAATAATCGTTCTTATTTCCGAAATACCTGATTTATTTTCTAGGGATATTGGAGAATTAATCTCAAACCTTCTGAAAAAAACATCCGAAATCTGAAACACACCTGTCAGCTTTTTACTTGAAGGATTATGCTTAATTTCATCTGAATTTGACGGAAAGTGTCCCGAAAAATTGGACGATATTTAAAATCTATTTTTACATTTCTCATGATTGCAGTCCTCAGATAAAATCGCTTTATTTTGCTCGACGGTATTTTTCATTCAGCTACGAAGTTTCAATGTGATCGCTTCGGTACTACTCGAGATATTGAGGAAAAAACCTCAAATTTCAAAAAAACACCGAAAATAGATATATGCATTCCTAATGTCTACTTAAAGAAATATTGGATCGAATTGAAAGTTAAATCACTGTTGTTCAATATTGACTTTGAACTATGAATTTTCAGAAAACAACTTAACTTGTTTTCAATATGTACACGTTCATTTGCTTATTATGCTTTCTACTTCTTTTATCTTTTTCAACTTCTGAGTGAGAGTTCTGAACAGAACAAACATTCTATTCGACTGAAACTTATATCTTCTATCATGGCTTTGACGATAAATCAAATCGAAACATGTCAGCCAACAAATAAATACTTTCACGATTTATAGTGGATTTTCAGACTTTTCTACCTTAACTCATGAACTCCACTATGGGTTTTCAAGAAATTATAAATTATTGAAATTTTTCGGGCTTAGGTCTACAATAAACGCCCTCCGCATAGGTATGCAACAGCTTGTTGATAGTGAAACACCCTGTGTATTACTGACGCAGTTTCAATCTTCACATTCCAATCTCCCTTATACAAGCTGAAAATATTGATGGAGTTCCACTAACTACCCTGTTGATCCATACACTGGTTTTACTCCAGCGAAAATTAATGAACCATTTCAAACCACTGAAATTTAAAGCCGAATCCATTTGTCATCTAGGTCGGTCCTGATAACATCCTTGAGCCGAATAATTTATGCCGGTATCGTGGCATATTTTCGGCCTTTCAGGTTTGTAGATGGATGAGCCACCATTGAGGGCAATCAATCGGTGTGATACTTGGTTTGTCTGCATGTCTTTGTCGAAAATAATATTCGAAACGGCACAAGTGATAAGAGAACGACAGTTTCAGAAATATATGGTTTCGAATACTGTCCTTCTACCTCATCACTTCTGATATAAATGAATGCTTCGACGACTGCCTGAGAGATTGATTAATGTTACACGTTGTATTTTTGCGGATACATTCGAATTTGCTTTTATTCCCGAGTAGATTGCCCGACTACGAATCTCAAATACCTAGAGGTTTCAGTTTCGAGAGTACTGAAATTTGAGACTATCTTGCAATACAGGGTGTAGATTAGTAGTTGCGAAAAAATTAAAGAGGTGATTCCTTGTCGAAAAATAAGGTGAGTTTTTTTCTTAAACAGTCCCTGCTTGGATACAACTCCTGAAGACGTCGCCAGGAAAGCAATATTGAATTTATCTCAAAAACCAAATATATCACAAAAATGGAACCGGAAAGTCATCTTAGGCTAGTGGGGAGGCACTCAAAAATGATTTTATAGTATTGCTGTATAATTTCAAGGCGTATGAAAAATTCACACCTGAGATTAATTTTGCACGAAACTTGTTTCCTTATTCATGATCACCATTGAAAAATAATTTTCAGATAGCTTCATTTATTCTGAACAAGAAATGTGTCTTGTGATTTCTTTCTAAGATGATACATTTTGCAGAAAATAAAAATATTTATCAACAGATGCGTCGCTAACTCATATGACTAGGAATTATTTTTGAACTGGTATTAGAACGTCATGTTGAATTTTAGGGTTGATTTTTTGTATCCCTTGAAATCATAAAGCAATAATATGAAATATCTTTTTTGGTGCATTCTCGCTAGCCTGAAATTTCTAGTGAGTGTCATACTGAAGAGATATTTGATTTTGAGTTGCTTTTCTTCCTTCAACTGCAAGGGTCCTTATCTAAGCAGGGGCGGCTCGAATAAAAAAGATGGGCCCACCTTATTTTTCAGAAAGGAATTACTCCTTTTTTTCGCAAATCTACACTTACACCCTGTGTACTTTTTGAATTCACTGTTGTAGCATTATTGTCGAAACACCTGGCTTATACCATATCCCGTTGGCGTTTTATGCTGTGATGGATTTCAAGTATAATAGTATTTTACATACTATATGTGCAGTACTCAACACATTTGCCCTCTGCATGCCTACGAGGTTGTGTATCAGGTACTTGATGATTATCTTAGTCTTCATATTCCAGAGTTGCTGTATTTCAATTTGCAAGTCCGTTTAAACTTCAGGTACTTCCTGATTCCTTCTGCGTAATGCCGTAGTCAGGTGGAATTGTTACATCTATTATAATGTATGTTTCAAGTTGCTTGTTCTTTTCGACTATGTCTGTCCTATTAGCTTTTATTAATCTGTCTATGTCAGGTGTTCCGATTACTGGGTCCGGCGTTTGCTGATATTTATTTGTTTATCACATTCTTTGCGCATCTATTTCAATGCTGGTGTCTCGCTACTATAAATGTCGGTCTAAGTAGGCCTTTCTTGCTAGAATTGGACAGCCAACCACTATATGGTGGATAGTTTCATTTTGTGTTCGCCATAGGACATTCGGGATCGATACCGGACTCCATGATGAATGTCCACAACGACTACGGTTACAGATGTCGATTATTTCATCAAAGTTTTTCATAATTTCCTGTCAAGATGGTGTGTCTCTGTGGTCAATCACTTTATAAATTTTACAATCGATTAGTTTGACTATGCCCCTCGTCTTAATGTCCAATGATCAGAATAGCGCAATCTTGAATTACAAATGGTTTCTAGGTGGAAAAACTGTTTGGCAGAAGCTGTCAGCAGTTTATTCGAGTTAACCCGCGGCTAAACTCGACAGTTGTCGTCAACAAAAAATTACAATACCCCTACCGTGTACCGAAATTACAATTTATATTTCAATACAGTTTCAACAGTTTTGGGTGATTTTTTTTTTCACTGTAGACATGTAAAAAAAAGTTGAGTTTGAATTTCAGAATTTTGTAGGTTTTCTGCTATTTTGAAATATTTTCTCCAGAATTATACACAACAATAGGTCTCTTGCATATATTTTTCATCATTGGAATCAAATATTCTATCCGTAAGACCCCTGAAAAACTTCAACCGCCATTTTTTTTTTGATAAATTCATAATTCTATCCGGGTCATTCTGGGGACTCATTAGCACAATTTTGGCCTCCGTAGGGCCACCAGTTCCTCGAATAAAAATTATCCAAGTACTCCGAGCGGAATGTTTGGGAGGCTATAAAATGAAAGCCAATGGATATTTTTTCATTCTGTTTTCCCACCCAGTGCTCAGAATGAAGGTGAGTTCAACCTCGATAGATTCCAACAATTTTGGGTGAATTTTTTTTTCACTGTAGACATGTGAAAAAAAGATGCGTTTGAATTTTGGAAAAGTTTTTTCACGGAAAATCTTAGAAAATTGAGAACATTGAAATGATGCTATCCAAATTGGCAATCGAAAACAAAACATTCCAACTTTGTAGGTTTTCCGCCATTTTTAAATATTTTTTCCCGATTTCAACAATACAATTGAATTGCACAATTTTGGCCTCCGTAAGGCCACGAGCTTCTCGAATAAAAATTATTTTAATACTCCGAGTGGAATATTTGGAAGGCTATAAAATGAAAACAAATAGATATTTTTTCATTCTGTTTTCACACCAGTGTTCAGAATGAAGGCATGTTCCCTCAACAATTTTGGGGGAAATTTTTGTTCACTGTAGACATGTAAAAAAAAAGTTGAGTTTGAATTTTGGAAACATTTTTTCACGGAAAATCTTAGAAAATTGAGTACATTGAAATAATACTATCTAATTTGGCAATCGAAAACAAAAAAATCTAACAATTGAATTAAGCACTAAAAAATACTAAGATGTGACCAAAAACCGATATTTCAAAGGTCACGCATAACTCACAACAGTTATCAGAATATTGCTCAAAGTTGACATTAAACACCCTGTATCTCGCTTATGCTTCGAAAACGGGGTATATGTCATAAGGCAAAAATGACTTTCCCAATGTCATCTATACGGCTATATATGTTTGACCAGTTTATGATGAAACGCCCTGTATGTTTGAACAGTTTATGGTGAAATACCCTGTATGAAAAGCAGCACGGGTACTAGCACTATTCGCTGAGGGATTTCCATATCAACTTTCCCACTATCATTTTTTTTTGGCCATCAACTCAATGAACTGTCTAATGAACCTAATCCCAGATCTCCTCCATGTTCAATCTTAGCGACAATTTGTCAGGTGCGACCGTATCAAAGATCTCTACCAGCTCAAAAAAATTAGCCACACAATTTTAATCGAAATTTTAGCGCTGATACCAATCTTATGGGTTTTTCATTGCATCATGTTTCCGTGTTTGAGTTTAGTACTGCTCCACAGATTTCATTGGAGGGTCGTGAAGACATTTTATTAAACGATCGTATGATCGGAAAGAACCGATACAATTCAGACATAGAATCTGCAATTAAGGCATACATAAAGTCAGCCAGAGTAGTGGGTGTTGGCGCCGCAGTCAGCCATGGAGCGTTCAAATATCCCGACAATCTCAAATTTCATGACGGAAATGTCAGTTAAGATACCTTCTCCTTAAAATATATAGTGCAATGCACTGATGCACTGCAGAAAAGCTCCGAATGCATAACGTTGAAGCAGAAACTCGAACCTCGTTAAAGAAAATAAAGTAATTCGACTCTTCCATTTCTGCTAGTGGATTAAGAGCCCGTCCCTTATTAACGCCATGACCGAGCTTTCTCGTCTATTTCCATTCCGTCGGGCTTCCATCCAGATGCAACGGACGTAATCTCCAGATACACTCGCAAATCAAGTTTGGCAACGCAAGCCGAAAAATCCTTCGTGAGAACTGAATTGTGAAGAAACGATGTGGAACGAATCCGTTGATTTTCTTGTCAAATTTCCGTTTTTGATGTTGCAGTTATACTAGAGCTGCTTTGATGGATTATTTATTCCGAGAACTTGTCGATTTCCTGTTCCATACTCACCGATAAATCTCCTTTTTATTTCAGAAGAGATCTTTCCATTAATGTAAATATTATTTTTTCCAAGTACCTTGAAAATACAGGTTCTGGATGTGAGACGTCCTGATATGTTTGTTTCTGCACAAACGTACTAGTCTAATGATTCATAGTTCACATATTCAAAATACTGATACGAATACCACAAATTCAGTCAATAATATTGTTGCTGATATGAAAAGGAATTAGCTGAATACTTATTTGGAATGTTAATAAACATTATTGGAACTCCGAAATAACGGAAACCCCTCGAGGCCTTTCTACCTATTATTACATCCATGACGTATAAAATACAAGGAGAAAGAATATAAACAATGCACCATCATTGGTGTATGAAAATGTTCAAATGTAACCTGATTTTTAAATTATTAATCACAAGCTTCAAATTGAAGTGGATGAATCATTTTTTAGGTTTTTTCTGGGTTTTCACTCGCAGTATCTGAAACAGAACATTAAAAATTGGTTTTTCATGAAAAAACGCCCTTGGGTATTGCAAGATCAAACTATTCGTCAAGGGCAGTTTCTTGTAAAACAGATTGCCTAATGAACAATACAGGAACAATATTAAAGATAAACGCAGCGAACTGTAACGTTTCAGAGTACAAATCTGTCTCTTTTATCAGACATTGAAAAAACAACGAAGATTCATTTGGTTTGAAAGTTTTTTATTCTTTCTCTTTCTTGAGTAAATTTAGACAAATAGGGTCTCTTTCTACAGAACAAAGAGAAAAATTGTTCTCTCCATTCAACAAAATGCAAGAGCATATGGTGTGCTCATCTGCAAACTTAGTGACGTCGGCCAGTTGAAAATACAAGGAATCATATATTTTGTGCTTTGAATTAACATGCAAATTCAGAACACAAAATATATATTTCCCTGTATTTTCAACTGGCTGACATCACTCAGCTTGCAATGAGCACACTCTGTTTTTCACATCATGCATGTATGTTCAACCATAAGGAATATCATGGTAGGTTGGGACAATACAAAAGTACCGATTTTGGAATCAGATAATTTGAAAGGAAAGCATGAAGAGTCCTCTTGCATTTTGTTAAATGGAGAGAGTAATTTTGCTCATTGTTTTAATCAAGTTGTTTCGTTTGAATGTACTATTCAAAATGTACTTACGACGACAACAAAGATATAACAATAATAATAATAATGAAAGCCTGATTCATAATATTTTGTATCCTTATGGCTTCAATTCATGATCAAAAGAATCGAAATATGTAGGGGGTGATTCATAAAGGACGTCCACCGGCCGTATCTCGGAAATCCCTCATCCTATAACTTCCGCAAAAAAATTCTTATGACAAAATCGGACCCTAAAAAATTATCGAAAATATTTTCAAGTTCGTAGTTCTTCACTAGAATTTTTTCAGTTAATAATTCACCCGGTACAATATTAGGAACTGAATTCCACCAATATTGGAGCTTGTTTCTCAGATATTTATTCCGTGAACTCTGAAATTCATACATAATGTATGCGCAAAACAATTATTTCCAGAAAGAAAACTGTATACCGCGATCGTTTCCAAAGTGATTTACAAAGCTTGATCAGGGCATACATAATTTTCAACCAAAGATTTTTTTTTTAAATATTCTATATTCTGGGATCTTCTGATTATATATCTGTATTTTTAGAAATATTGGGAAAATAAAGTTTGGAACGGATACATCTGCGGAATCATTAGGTGGATTTTACCCATTCACGAATTCAGCCTGAGTTTCTAAGTTATTTCTTTCGGAAGTTAATGTGTTCACGATCAGCCGAAAGTTTTCTAAAAATTGCGCATTGGTATTCTACAACTATCTACGGAATTCAAATACAACCGCGTTAGTTGTTCCTGAGTTATTGACGAAATTACATCAAAATTCCAAACAGCGAAATTATACGTATTTTATCTGACATATCTCCAGAAATAAATATGTCATCCAACTGAAATTTGGAGCACTCTCTTGCTGAATGATAACAAGAAGGTTTGTGCCGAATTTTATTGCAGTCTGATAGATTTTTCACTATTATGATCCTCAACACATTTGTCTTAACGTTTAGTGGCAGTATTTCACAACTGGTTACGAAATTTCTATCTGATCGCGTCAGTACTTCTTGAGGTATTGAGGAAATAACCTCAACATTACAAATAACTACAGAATTTAACATACTTCTTCCCGTGAATGGATATCGGATGAAATAGAAATCTGAAATATGGTTGGTCAGTATCGACTTCAAGGTCTGTACTGAATTTCATTGAAATATTATCAGTAGTCCCCGAAAACAAAAATTTTCAACGAGAATGAGGAAAATTTTCGAATAATGATTTTTTACAAATTTTCCCACCATTATATCCATACAAAATTTCGTATTATGTAGCATTTAGAAATTATTCAACTAACAACGAAATTTCAATCCGATGGTATCTATATATCTTGCGATATTGAGGCAATAACCTCGACATTTCAGTTAACACCAAATGACCATAATGAACCATAATGAATAGCGGATCACATTGAAACTTGAAATATTGTTGTTCAGTATGGACCTCAAAATATATGCCGAATTTCATAGAAAACTGTTAGATTGTCCTCGAAAAAAAATGTGTAAATTTGAGAATTTTTTTTTTATTTTCCAGCTTATAAATTGATGCATTGGTATTCATTAAATGATGACGAAGTTTCAATTTGTTTACATCAGTACTTCTTGAAATATTGCGGAAGTTTCGTAATGATTACAAATACGATCGGAATTTGGCATATTTTTTTCTTATTATATAAGTAAATGTCGGATCGAATTGAAATCTTGAACATATTTCTTGGATACTGATTTTAAGGTCTCTACCATATTTCGTTGAATTATGATCAACAGTTTTAGATAAGACAAGACTTTTCAAGCAAAAATTGAAAAATTTTCGAATAAACATTTTTTTTTGATTTCCCAAATTCACAAGAATTTTGTACTTACTTACGCGTTGGTAATTTCTACTTATCTGCAAAATTTAATCTGATCGAATCAGTACCTCATGAGATATCGAGGAATTAACCTTTAAATTTCAAATGAGCTTTACTTCGAAATTATTCGTCCGATTACACCCATTAAAGAAATTATGCTTGGACTCCAAACCGAATCTGTCAATTTCATATCGCTAAGTCTTTTCCTTCGAGAGTTAAAGCACATACGGACGTACGGATGGCTGGACAGATGGACGCACAGAATTGAATTTGACCACGGATTCTTCTTCAAAGAGTTCAACCCAATCGTTCAAGAGCATTTACGCCTCAAAATTCGACAATTACAGGCACTTTGACGAAACGATAAAGCGCTGTTCCCAAGAACAAGCGTGGAAAAACAACAACCACATGGTCCTCATCTGTACTGAATTAAATATTGGGATGCCCAGCAATAATTGAAACAGAACTAAATATATGAAACTATATGAAATTACTGAGAGAAAAAATCTATCGATACTTTCATGCATGTTTTCTATAATTATCCGATTATCATCTATTATACTGGCTTCAGGAACTGAAATACAATTTAGAGTTTGAGGACAAGAGTTTCATTTCTTTGCAGATATTCGAACAGGCTGTAAGTGTAATTTTTTCTTCTTCCAAAGGCTTCTTGAAAATAATAGTGAACTACAAAGAATTGCATGAATTTGACTGCATTATGATATGGCTAATAGTAAACCATCAATTTTGATAAAATTCCTATAACTGAGCACTTTTCAATAAAACATTCAGATTTTCTCATGAATTTCGTGATCAATTGTATACTCCAAACAGAAAATAGCAGTTTGAATCAACATATACAGTTGGTACCTCATATATTATACTCAGAATTGCCCGAGCATCCCTCGGTAAACCATGAATTGTTTTATGCTCAACATTGTGATGTATTCCCATCTTCTTCTTTCTACGCAGTGAAATTATACAAAAAGTATATTATGTTGATCCACACGACCTCCCCAAACTCATTATGGTCTGGCTTGAGGAGATATTTATTGCTGAGGCCGAGTTTATGAATGAATTTTATGCTTCGTTTTGAGAGGAATCTTGTTAGAATTAGTGCATTTTTTTAAGGGTTAAGTGGACTAGCTTTAATGCTAGACTTTGTCTTGATTTCATGAATGTAGAAAAGAAAGCATTCAATAGGTCTCTTGCATGAATTTTTTTATCGTTGGAATCAAATATTCTATCCGTAAGGCCACTGAAAAACTTTAACCGCCATCAAAAATTTCAATTTTTAACGAGAAAATGCTCTTTTAAATTTGTCTCTGCTTGTCGGTTGTTTAAACGGACGAAAATTTGCGGTTTCCGTGACGTATGGGGATATATCCACTGTCTCCCTTTTCTCGTATACTTTTCTGTCTAGCAAGCGAATAGGCAGCGTCGGGCTGTATCGATCGGTGAAATATTACAATAACGAGTGACATAGAAGCGATCTGACGCGTTTCTCCCGCTTCGACCTTGAGTCCCGATTTGGACATTTTTAATAGCGAATTATTCAAAATTTGCGAATTGTTGAAGTGTTTGATAGAATACATTATAATTTTGTATCGATATAGAATGAGAAAAACAAGCAAATATGATAATTCGTGTAACATGCAAGAGACCTATAGAAGGCACTGTTATTATTTTCATTATTTTTATCATTATTATTATGATTATCTAGCCAATGAAACAGAACAATTATCCACAGCAGTTTCCACTGGACTCTCAGTGAAGTTTCTTTTAAACAATAATAGGATAATGGATTTAAGTTAAGTCATTAATATTACAAGAATTCATGGGATTGTCAGGAATATTATGAGAAATATTCCCTTCAGAAAATCATATTACCTGCATATTCCATTCGGTGTTTTCATTGCTGAAAAGTACTTAAGTCTGCAATTAAAAAAACTTTAATCCTGCAAGCCTGATCTACCACCTCTTGTATTATTATTTTTAGATCGGCATGCATGTTATAGTTCAGGACTACTCTTTATGCATTCTCTATACTTGATTACCACAGGGAATAAAATACAACACAAAATCACAAACGAAATTGACGAATACAGAATGAGTCTACTGGAGGCAGGAAGCATATCATAAAGTTATAATATGCGTTCTGTGAAATACACAAATGAAATAAAATTCCACCGAGATTCCTAATTCTGACCTTAACAAGAGTCACAAGAAAAAAAAATCAAGACCATAAACCGATAATAGATTATGAATCACAGAATATGAAGTAATATGACCTCAGAACATTCTCATCTGTGTGACATCTCAAGCGTGTTCTCCCACTATCGAAAACAGAACGTGCATTGCAGTTACTCACAGGACATGCTTGATATATACAAACTCTAAATGATAGGGTTATTCTCAATTTTACATCCTGTGTATATCCGACCTGAGACAAACGCCACACAAAGATTATTAACAGGACATAATAGGGACATTGTATACTATCTTGTAAACTATAAAAAATTTGCATAAAGATGCAGATGAGATATTTCAAAACATTTGATTTTTGCTATTAAGTTCTCCTAGGACGCTTTCAGAGTATTCAAACTTAAATGTAATAAAATCTGATAAAATTTGAGAAATGTCCCTATTGTTTGCTGATATGCCCCTTAGCTTGTAAAGGACGTAAATTAAGCGCCGCCCACGCTTACGACCATAGTCCTAGGAAAAAACTACATCGCAATGAACTCTATACTAACGTCAGAGATGTATATTCTATATATTTTATGACCAGACAACAGACATAAAGATTATAAATCTCCAGAAGAAGAGAAGTGCCATGGTCGACATATCAAAAACAGTTTGAAGCTACTGCGCTAGCAAACATTTGGAATGGTAACGAAAAAGCCAGATCAAACGATTCCGGAGATTCAACAAGTCTGTTACGAAGTTCTTACATCGAAACTTCAGATAAGGTATGGCGATGCTCATCTACAACAAGGTTGTCATGCCCAAATGAATAACCGGGTGCAGAAAACAGAAAAAAATCTCCAGGAGTTTGGAGCCGATATGGCTAGATTAGTCTGGCTTACCCTACTGCTGCAGACAGCTTCCTTGAACAGCTAACAATCCAAACCTTTGTAGACGCAATCAAGGATAGTGAAATACAACAAGCCCTGAGACTTGCACGCCCTTAAACCATGGATGTTGCTTTAGCTCAGGCCGTAGAATTCGAGGCAGCGAAGCAGTCGTAGCATAGAAGACACTTTAGGTTGAGACAAGTACAATAAATAGACCTTCCTGCTGAAGAAATCATCAGAGAAGAAATCAGCAGATTATTGCGTACGAGGGAGAAGGATGTTGTGTGCTGGTATTGTAAAACTGGGCATATTAAGACTAAAAGAGAGCAACAGCAGGGAAACTAAAAAGGTTCGGTGATAAGGGGAATAAATCGACCCACGGTAAAAACGCCCCTGAAGTGATAAGCACAGTTGCCTCGAACCAGATCAAGGAAGATGCCGATGTTTTATCAGGAAGACCATACCCCGTGAATTGCAGCCATTGCTCCCGTGTGGAACACAAGGCTGAGTTGACACAGATCACAGTAATTGAAGATGACTGGCTACCTTAAGAAATCCAACGAGCACAAAATGAA
The DNA here is from genome assembly GCA_958510865.1 of Myrrha octodecimguttata. Taxonomy (NCBI): domain Eukaryota; kingdom Metazoa; phylum Arthropoda; class Insecta; order Coleoptera; family Coccinellidae; genus Myrrha; species Myrrha octodecimguttata. Next base: position 9,198,442 of record OY294058.1, on the reverse strand, counting down.
GATCCAGACATGAAGGTTATCCTGAGTTGGGCGAAGTGCGGTAGACGGCCTACTTGGGAAGAAGTATCCAGATTGAGTCAACGTGTAAAGTCGTATTGGGCACAATGGGAAACGCTGAAGATCGATTGAGTTCTTCCGAAGCGTTGTTGGAAATATCAAGATGGATCTGAGCAGAGGTTTCATTTGATTGTGCCGAAGAGTACAGTGACAAAAGTTTTGACCAGACTACATAATGGAACTTCAGGTGGACATTTCGGGATTACTTAGACCCTGGAGAAAGTCAGGCAGCTGTTTTATTGGATTAACTGTGAAAAAGACGTTAAAGACTGGTGTAGAACATGTAAAGCTGGTGCTGCAGCTAACGGTCCTTATGGCAAAGGAAAGGCTTCAATCAAGCAATATAGCGTTGGATCTCCTATGTAACGAATAGCTGTCGACATCGCGAGTCCCTTTTCCGAAACAGACCATGGAAACAAGTACATTTTGGTAGCGATGGATCACTTTACCGAATGGTTAGAAGCGTATGGTATTTCTAACCAAGGGGCAAGTACGGTTGCTGATAAATTGGTCAAAGAATTCTTCTGCTTATTTAGAATACCTCTAGAGCTTCATTGTGATGAAGGACAAAATTTCGAGCCAACGTTATTTCAAGAAGTTTGTAGAAAATTGTGGATCAATAAGACACGAACAACACCTCTGCATCTCCAATCAGATGGCATGAATAGGACTATGGGAAAAAATCTAGCCAAAGTAGTCTCCGATCACCAGTGGTACTGGACTGGTCCATGGCATATAGATCTTTGGTTCAAGAATCTACCAAGGAAGCCAATATAATGTTCGGCCGAGAAATAGACCTTTGGACCTCGAGTTTGGTTGTAAGCCTGAAGAAGATGTAGCCGGAGAGGATTGCGTCAGCAAATTGAGAAGCAAGCTGGATTATATTCATGATAATGTGCGCAATAAAAAAGCAAGTGGTCGGATGAAAATGCGCTATGACATCAAGGCCATTGAACGGAGGGTTCACCGCAGGAGATCTGGTGTAGTTGAATAATCCGCAAAGAAGAAGAGAATTTTCACCAAAGCTGCAGAGACAGGGGGAATGGCCGTATGGAGTTATGAAAAGGAGAAATGATGTGGTTTACCGAATATGGAAGCTTTCCAGAAGGAAACCGAAGGTCGCCCATTTCAACCGATTTGCCCTGTACGCGTCAACACAAGGTGAGGAAAAAGAAGTACGTCTCATCGAGGTTCCAGCGAAGGAAAACGACGATTTCCAGAAATTCATGAACACGCGTTGCACAATTTGGCGTCACACAGGAAGTTCATCAAGACCAGTTCACAGTTCACAAAGGATACTCTTCTACTCATTGTGTAGCACTCGATCTAAGAATGAGTACGGAAATAGTAAGAGTATTCAGAAATAAATTTTTACGTCAAGGGGAACTGATGAGACAGCAGCCCAGAATTGAAAAATGACTGAGATCGAAGCAGTATTCCTATCTGAAGCCACCAGCATTTATGGACAGCGCTGCATGGCTTGAGAGAAGACATTCAATGCTTTGGGATTACGAAATCAGCTGTTCCCAAACTGATTTGTGGACTGGATCAACTGAAACGACAGGTTGTGCGAAGCATGCTGGAAGTAGTTTTTCAAAAGAAAGGTATACAGATCTTGACATGCGATTTCAACCCAGAGCAAAACGAAAAGCCCAGCAAAACCGTAGACTGTTACTTCCATCAGAAGGGCCCTTGTAAAAACGGTGACAATTGCAGATTTTGCAACGGTCCTCCGAGGAACTCGTAGTAGCTGCTCTGGAACAGAACAGGCTTAAGGAGAGGATAGTGGAACGAGTACGGCCCTGCCTATGCGAGAGTCTTCTGAAATACTCCGAATGTCTATACGTCATCCGCCTAATTAGAAGCTTCTCGCAATCGCTTGAAGTTTCTCGAGTGATATGAGGGCAAGCGCGAAGCAGCACAGGGGGTTATTCAACGGAGTTATTCGGAGCGGAAAGTGATCAGTGAAAAAAAATAGTGTGGAAATTAATTGTGCGCAGACTTTGATAGAATTAAGTTGTTGAGGTATTTGTCATAAGTGTAAATAAGTGTAAATACATAGTTCAATTATTCTGAACGTTTTGATAAACCAAGAAAACGTTACAACATTTTACGGGAAGAATACTAGAAGGTTATGGAACGCAAAGTTACAATCAATCTTGAGTGTTCCAACGGTCGAGTGTATTAAAATATTTTTGTGATAATAATACTGTAACGTATGTCAGACTAAACAGTCTGTATAATTATTATTTGAAGACGAGCAAGGTCCATAGAACCTCGCATCATCCATAAAACGTGCTCAGATAGATTACCTACTGATATTGAATTCCCACGTCTGTTGTCATAATATGCTTGTAAACAACTTGCCAAAACATATATAATATTTTGTTATTGTATTATAAAAAGAGTGAGAGTAAGACAATGAAGCGGAGAATTCATTGATATGTCGCCGTAGTAATTAAACGCTCTAACGAGTTCTTCGAGTGTTATTTCCAACCCTCTCCTGTACAAACCAACTGGACGAACCAACCCCTTGCCAGGGTACATCACAATACCACAAAAAGCTCGGAATCATAGGACTGAAGTGAGTGAATAAAGTTTCCCAATCATGTTTTCTCGAATTTCAAGCAATGGATTGGTAATTCTGCAATACATATCCCCGTGAGAGATATCTGTGTTGAACTGGCAAACGAAGTGCAGGAGTGTAGCACATTCAGAAATATTTAAATGCTTGTTCTCACTGGAGACCAATCTGGAAAAATGGTGGAAAAAAAGATACCTACTTCATCTGATGAGAGGAATACATGTTGGATACTAATGTTCAACTTAAGAACTCACCCTATTTGAACAATGCATTGCTATCACTCACTTACGCATGAAACGTTATCATTTCATTAATCTGTGAAATAGGTGACGATCAGAATTGGAAATTCAAATATCGAGATATCTCTAACCTTCTGCGAATCGATGCTCAAAAGCGAAATGACTCTTTCTGGATTTCCAGACCATAAGTCGGATACTTTTATAATTCAACGTGATGATTTGGCTGAGAAGCGAAATCAAGCAATGCTTGGTAATAGGTCTAATCATCCCAAAAAAAAATTACTTCAAAGAGGCCTACAATCAATCAACCCATATGTAGTTACTACCTGAAATCTCTAAGCTGGTGGCATAATAACTGAAAACTGAATAACGAGCCATATCGAATCGCCTGGACTTCATATTGGAATATAATGTATAGTAAAGAACATCGACTCTGACAGTTTCGTTTTTTACAGCTGTTTTTTTTCAGTAATTGTTTAAGCCATTTGATACTACTTTTCTAAGGTGTGGTTGTGAGCTTCCATTTCCAGTTTCTGCTCAAAAGTGGAGTTGAATGCTTTACTGGGTTCGGTGGGCATATGAGATATATTCTATAAGAGACGTTTAAGCTCTTTGCTGGTCTTGTAAATTGATCCATTTGCTCAGACGTCTGTAATTCTGAGATTTCAGGTCGAAAATATTTCCTACTGACAAGTAGAATTTCATGATGTATTCCTTGCGTTGATAAATCGAACCTTGTTTGTTATACCCACGTGGTGAGTTCAGTTTAGCATGCTTTATTGCATAAAGTTTCTATTTCTTGAATTATACGAAGAGCGAAACGAGTGTTTGGCATTCAAATGCATAAGTGAGGATTTTCTTGCATCAAGTTATAAATACACTGACATGTGAATCGTTGAAAATATATCTGCAGCGGAAACTGATGCCAGCTAGATGCAAATTCAGCATATTATGGTATCATCATGAAATGAGGCTAATTTGGATTTACAACTGTCATAACTTTCCTGATATTTCGTTGCATCAAAATTTTACGCTCTTATCATATGGTGCTGGCGTCTTCCGAGAACTTCGCATATCTTATTCATGTGAGAGACTCATCCATACTATACAACAAGGCCATGAGGTCTCAAAATAATAAAACGAAGGTTTGAGAGGTCACATTTGAAAACGACATTAGCGACACTGACAATGATCCATTAATCATTTATTTATGACTTGGAATGATTTTCATTTTATTCAATTTAGTTATTAGTTTAATTATTTTATGGTGTCGAAAGAAACAACTTAGAACCTCGATATTTGTTAGTTTTGGACCTTAATTACGTAGGCCAAAATGGTGAATGGGCATAATCTACCCAATGATTCAGCTGATGAAACCATGCAAAATGATAGTAAGAAGGTTCATACACAATTTCATGAAAATAATATGATCAGAAGATCACAGAATATTGAATATTTGGAAAAAAAAATCGAATTTTTGTTGGTGAGACGATCATCACGAAGTTTCGCACAAAGTTGTTCATCAGCCTTTTCGAACTAGTTGCCAAGTATCATTATTATTGAAGTACTATTTTTCGAGTTATTTCGAAAAAAACACGATATTGAAAAAAACCCGAAATTTTACTTCTTTTTCAATATCTCCGATAATGATAACTGTATCGAATTGAAATTCCGTTCACTGCCGTGGAATAATAAGCTCAAGATGTAAATGAATAATTCCCAAGAAAAAAAGATTTTTCGAGAAAAATTTCTAAGAAAATGTACAGTGGAATGAAAGATATGAAAAATAAGAGTTTACAGACTAAGACATTAGGACATAGGAAAAGAGCAAAAGAATAAAATGTGGGAAGCGCTCAATGGAATTAAATTATTTATGGAAATGAGTATTGAAGATTTATGGCATAACTTCAGGACAACTCTGAAAGAGTCAGCTAAGGGAGTAGGTGGTACCATAAAATTTATAGCATCAAAAAGTTTTCATCTTGGGGGAAAACAAGAGTGAAGAATAACATAATTTATAGAAAAGGTGGCATAATTACTCACATAAATAACATAATCACAAGGACGAATGTCCGTCGATAATTCAATAAATATTCCCCCTTGATCCGAGCTAATCATCCAAAGAAGCGGATCCAAGGAGAATGACTACAGCTGTTTCACAATTGTTATTGATCGTCAGGTCAACTTACCTTGGATAAACCGCAAAGGGATCTCTCGATACTTGTCACCTTTCAGATGGACCGCTGCAGTATGACAACGTACAGTGCGCCATCTGCCAGGAACATCTTGCGAGTCCCACCTTCGAGTGCAGAATACTTTGATCGATGTGAATGACGTTCATCCTGTTGTCGCATCAGGTCGCTGTAACTGCGATATTGCAGCTTTACAAAAAACCGTCACGACATTGGAAACACTCGGTTCATGTGGATTTCCACAAGACGAAAACGTCCAACATCTAACAAAGATAGGAATTTGTTTCACGGAGAAGAAAGAACACCCTATAACTACAAGAGGTGTAAGAAAAAAAAACACTTGTGAATAAGGCTGTGAGGGAAGAATAAGTGAAGAACTGAAAAGTATTCGAAAAGAAAAAGAAAATAAATTCAGGAGAAAATCAAAAATTACTTTACAGAGTGTCGAAAATTATGAGAGACGTTAAACAGACTGAAAATGCATCTGTTAGGTCGGAGAAAGGAAGATTATTGACTTAAGATCGAGACATAATGGGTAGATGGAGTATACATTTCATGAGACTATTGAAGGAAGAGGAATTAAGGGATGATCTAGTGAGAGTAGCTGATGAAAGAACGGAGGATCAATGTGGATGCGAAGGGAAATACCATATAGGAATTAATGAGGTCAATGAGTATATACATCGAATTAAAAATTGGGAAAGCACTGACGTGAGGCCAGGAGATTTCACGAAATTGTTAAAATTTCTGGCCGAAGCACTTGTCACCTGTTCAGGTATTGACCCCGCCGAACGCACGTATTTATCGAAAAAATGGAACTTCGAATGGGTCGGTACCATAGGCGAGTTATAAGATCCACGGATTCAACCTACATAATTGAACAGAAAACCCACTCTACAAATATCAAGTCTCCAAGTCGTTCCATAGAAATTTTATTGTATTTACGACCGTTCTAACCGCCGATAGTAAATGAAATATTTTCCGAAAGAATCTGCTTGAAGAATTGATACTTGGTTTGGTTCGATTACGGTGGCAAAGTTTTCCAATTTGTGAAATCCATCTAATGGTTCCCCATTCAAAATTTAAATCTCCCAATATTTCCAAAACAACTAATCGTATCGATTGAATATACAAAACAGTTGCTCTAATTAAAATGACAGCTTGAAGATTCATGCGGAATTTCGTGAGGACGATATGATTATCAGATCTATAAAACATTTGACAACTACTTGGCAAGTTTCATTTTATCAGATCAAAATTTCTTGAGGCAGTTCGTAGTTAGCAAGGATATTGAGGAAATTTAACAAAATCGACCAAAATTGGCGTATTATCAATCCAATGGACGTTCATCGGATGTCCAGGACGCCATTTGTGTGATACAATACAGGTCCAGAAGACGTCGAACAGATGCAGATTGTGCTTATTTTGGCCATTCATTAAGAGTCCATATATTCAGTACCTAGAACAGATCTTCAGAATATGTTCAATATAATTCAATCTCATTACACAAGCTATTCTTTATATATTTGGTGATACTTTGAACACTTTTACTATATGTACACCGTTGTTCGGTTCGAGACATATTCTGTTTGAAATTGTCATTTCCATAAACTACCAGTTTGAATATATATCCGCAACCAAATTGATCATTCAGATAATAGGAACATTGACGTGGATTCTTTGAAAATGTATATTTGAACAAACCTGTAAAACAAATGCTCTAAAAAAATATATAACAAAAATAACAACTCTGTTATTTAGGTGTTCTTTTTCGGTCAGAACGAATGAATTGATTCATTTATTTATTTATTTATTTATTTATATCCTAACAGACCGCAAAAATCTCATTACAAGGATAAAATAAGCACAATACAGAATATATCTCCATGTACAAGGTGTCCCCATAAAAAATACTGGAATTATTGATGTAAATATTTCTAGAAGATTATTTTCATTCATTTGCTCTCTTTCTAGCCATCATTTACTTCCTCCTTCGTCTATTTTTTAAAGTTCTTTAATTTAAGTACCAATGAATTTCAGAATTCTCAAATGTTTTCTTCTGCTATACTGGCATGTATGACGGTACGATAGCTTATGTCGAGATAAATATGGTTTCCCCTTCCTGTTTCTGACATCTCAATTGACTGAAAAATTAATTTCGAGCATAAAAAAATAAAAAAGGGCTTCAATCAGATATAGGGAATCTCAAATTACTAGGCTCTATTAGATACTCTTTGGAAAGGGCTCAATCTTAAGGGTTTTTCAATGGAGAAGAGTGTGAAATTTTAATTATTTCCAGTGTCTTGGTGTGTTGGGCCACACTTATATTGACCAATTGCATATTATTGCAGGCCAGTACACTTCCAATGAAAGACTATTATAATAATAATATTTATTTGCTCCTTATAACAATTACAAAATAAAAGGGAACATGAATTGACAAATAAATATTCAGATCCCATAGAAGGATAAAACCTGTACATGGGACTGATATAGAAAACACAGTTCCAATCACACAAACAAGAGCAAAACAAAAAACAATGACAAAAATGGAAAGCTATGTCTAATTTAGCTACCTTGAGTTCGAACGACAAATCAACAACTGTTCATAACCACTGCAGACACAGCACACTCATACAATTTATCAAGGCTTACTCAAAATTCAGAAGTAATAGGTATTCTTCTCATCCACGTATTTGTGCACTTGCATCCTGGGTAGTCCTAGTATCCACGCGTTAAGGTTTCTCTTGAATGTTCCAGCACTATTGCTGTTTCTGATCTCAATCGGTATAAAGTTATAGAATCTGGGTGCCAAGTAGGAATACGATCTCTGCAGAATGTTTTTATTTGATTTTAAAACATAAGATTTATCTTTCTGTCTAGTTTCATAACGGTGCTCAATTTTATTGAGTTCGTGTTTATTGATAAATTGCCTAGTAATAGTTTTAAGGAAATAAAGTTGCCTGATGTCCAAGATGGATGTTTCTCCATATATTGCTTCGGTCGGGTAAGTTTTTTTCTTCCTGTAGATCATCTTCAATACTGACTTCTGCAACTGTTCTAGCCTTATGGTATAACAAGTATTTGCTGCACCCCAAGCAACGATGCCATAAATAATATGAGTCTCAAACAGTGTGTGGTATAACATACGCATGTGTGTCTCATGTAAGTATGGTCTGATGTATCTTAATCTATAAATGACAGTACGCAGTTTCTTCACCAGAAAGTCAATATGTACATCCCACCTTAAGTGCGAGTCTATATGTACACCCAGATACTTCACTTTATCCCTCCGCAAAACAGAAAAACTCGATTCTCCATTATTGATCGTGAGTGAATCGAACGTAGGCAAACTACTGGAGTATGAACCATAAGGAAGAAAGCAAGTCTTTTGCATATTAATTTTCAGTAACCTGCTCTCAAACCATTCAATTATGCGTTTGAAATTACTCTCTGCTTTTTCCTGCAAAGATAACCATGATTCAGACTGAAAGATCACCGCTACATCGTCAGCAAAACCAACAACCTTCCCTTCCACATCCAAATAAAACAATTCATTCATATATATGTTGAAAAGAAATGGCCCTAAAACAGTTCCCTGGGGCACTCCGCACCTCACCGTCCGATAGTCACTCAGAGTATTCTTGATCTTAACTGCCTGGCTTCTACCGATCAAATAACTACTCAATAGTTGATGGGGTACACCTCTAATGCCTACATCCTCCAAAACCTCTAGCAGTTGTTCATGACATGATGCACAGGGATGGTAACTTTTCATCGATATTTTTACTTATTCTATTGGATAATATTGTGACTGCATCGACAGATGATCTACCCTGCCGAAACCCAAACTGGTTACTCGATAATATATTGCTCTTAGCAATAAAGCCATCCAAACGTGTTTTCAGAATGGTCTCAAAAACTTTGGTAAAGTTTGTAATGACGGATATCGGTCTGTAACTTTCGACGTTTAGCTTATTGCCGGACTTAAACAATGGTGAGACGATTGCAGTCTTGAACGGAGCTGGACATATACCTATTTTAAATGACCAATTAATCAGATATGCCAATGGTGCTGCCAGTTCGTCGGCTATTAATTTAATGGTCTCCGCACAGAGTGTATCAATTCCTGGGGATTTTTTTTGTTTAAATTATGTAACACCTGCTTGACCTCGTGTTCATCAGTTTCTTCCAAGAAAAAAGAGCTACTCATGCTCACCTTGGGTTTACTCTTTCTTAATCTCTGTCTGCCCCCCATTTCCTCCGCCAGAGTCCTACCAACTTCAGTGAAATGCTCAACAAACACATTGGCAATCTGCTTAGGGTCGCCAACTGTCTCACCGTCACCAACCTGCACTCCTCTTATCTCCTCTACCGATCTTCCTCTCTTTGTGATGTCATTTATCGTTTTCCAAAGTTTTGATGAAGCCCCTTTATCATTTTCTATTTTCTTCCGGTAAAAATCAATCTTTGATGTTTTTATGATGTTCTTCAAATTGTTTTTATATTGCCGGTATTTCGTCATATTTTGTTGGCTTGGATTGAGTTTCATTAATCTGTAGAGGGCGGTTTTCGTATGTACGGACTTTAATATGCCGTTGGTAATCCAGGGGTTCCTCTTTATGTCTTTTCGTCTTACTCTCACAATGTTCGTACTCTCTTCAACAATTTCTTTCACCCTCCGTACAAAATAACTCGCGCCATCTTCAATATCACCAGACCTGTATAATCCTGTCCAATCCTCTGCACTAACATTATCTTTTAGCTTTACATTATCAATAAATTTTTTAAATCTAGGTAAGTCTTCTCTATTTTTCTTGATTTCAGGTGTAATTACTCGAAGAATAACGGAAAAATAGTCAGTAATATCAGTTTCGAGAATGAAAGGAATATACTGGAAATAACCTGCAGGATCTCTCACAAAACAATGATCAATGCAAGTACCCGATAAGGGTCTGGTTATCCCATTTATCTGAGAAACAAACCCATGACTACTAAGAACATCGAGATAATTATTAGTGACATCATCATCTTCCATCAAATTAATATTTATATCGCCAATTAATATATGATTTTCTTTTTTGATATCGTCACAATATTCCAAATACTCTGTTAAGCCGTCAGTGAAGGTAACGTCAGATACAGACGGCGACCTGTAGACAGTTGTTAAATATATTTTTCTGTTATTGACCTTTATTTCCAGTGCTATTATCTTAATTCCACCTTGTAGATGTTTAATCTCAACAGTAAAGGGCACATTGTTTTTTATGTAGACAACTACTCCATCATTTTGATTAACAGTACCGTAATTATATACAAGATCATATCCATCAATTTTATATAGCCCCACATCTTCAACCCGCCAAGTTTCGGATAATACCAATATGTCAGAAGTATATTCAGTCTGTTCAAGCAGTATTTTGATTTCATCCAAATTTTTACCTATACTTCTAATATTATTGTGAAAAATGTTCAAACCCCGATATGGGCTTTTTAGTTTGCTGAAGTGTGATGCATCCCGAATATTTTCGACATTTATCGTCTCAATTTCAAACTCTTTAAGATATTGATGCATTTAATAGGTTGTTCAAATTTACCTGATTATCTATTAGCAGAATTCGTTGCGCTTGATCTGGTTTTCACGTTAAGTCCTCCGTCGCTCGGTATCCGTACTCTGGAGTTCTTTCCAGCTGCAATCTGCGCATTGGACTGAATCACTTCCCGGTTGGTCCTAGGTTTCTGTCTTCGATGGGTATTGCTTGCCTCCGGAGTAATGAGTGTTTGCCGGGTAAGGGAATCCTCAACTTCCTCTATATTGCTATGGTGAGGCACCGGTGTTTGTGGCGCACTTGAAGAATTTCTGGGCTGTTCAACCTCCTCTTCAAGATTTTCACAGTAGAATGCAACACCATCCACAATAAGTTTATCTCCCTGAATATAACAGTCCTTGTTTTTTATTTCTCTATTTTCAGGTGTTTCCGGAGAATATTAAATTCTTTACGCTGTTTTTCGGTTAGATCGTGCGATATTCTAATATTCGTACCCTTTAGTTTTCTAGCGTTCCTCAAAACTTTTTGCTTTCTCAAGAAACTTACGAATTTGATCTTAACAGGACAGTTTCTGTTCTTTCCCAAACAATAGAAATCATCCACATCCAATTCTCTCAAACCTACACCCAGTCGACTTTCCAGTTCAGAGCAGACCACACCAAGAGAAATATCTTCAAAACTTTTATTCAAACCAAACACCACGATACCATTCTTTCTCTCTAATCTCTCTCTAACGCCTCATTCCTCTTGCTCAGGAACTTATTTTCTTCCTCGAGTTTACTCACTCTAAACTTGAGTTCCTCTATCCTCATCGAAATTCTCACTTCAGTAGCCTGAATTAGATTTTTCATTTCTAGTTTGCTTTTTTGAATTTCTTCAATTATACGCTCTGAATCAACCATTATTTCGGTGTATGGTCTCCTTTATATTCTCTTTATCAGATGATCCCCAAGACAGATGGAGATAAGATTGATAGTTTTTGTGGTAAACCTCGATGGAAAGACCAAAATCTCTCGATTTTCTTCAAGAATTCTTGAATTTTACTTTATTTTTTTCCGCTTTTCAACCAAATCAGTCGTCAGCAGGTTAGGTGCAATAATCTGTAAAAATATTTAATTCTATCTATTTCGAGTCGTTTTCAGTGATTCAATTAGGAACAACTACAACAATGTGTACACACATGAACTCATCATCGACTATTGACTCATAACATTCTTCATAGATTCACCTAAAAAACAATGAATTAAGACTGAGGAAAAAATTGAAACCTTGATGGAAAGACCGTTGTCATGAAAATAGGCTAACTAATGACTTTAATCTTAAGAATTGAATAACACCAGTTTTTTTCACTCTGAATAACTTGACATTGTAACTTCACCTCACAGGATAAGTATCAAAAAGCTCTGAGGAAATATTCAATGGCATATCAGCTTATAAGAAGGAATAAATAAAAAAAATCATTCTCACCGACACTTTAGTCCTGAATTTAAAGGCATGAGTGAGGGTAATTTACTATTTGTCTCAAAATAGACATGATACCCTGCAAGGGATTCCATCCTAATTCCATTGTTGATGGGGAGGAGGAGGTAATTTGCTATTGGCTTCTTCAGCCCCACTTTCACCCAATTCTTTCTTCATTTTCTAGACTGAGGGGCAACATCATTCAAATAACTGCTGTATTCAGACACTTTGGTCTTATTTCTTGTTCCCAAGTGACATATGTAGATATTGAAATTCTGATATATAATTGGTAAACAGCCAATTTTTAGGTGGTTCTTCAAAATGCAACGTACATATGGAAATTCAAAATATCATAATAAAAATATATATCTCACGAAATAAATATTAACTTCAATAATGTGTAACGTTTATTATTTTTGTGTGTTTTATCCATTCATGTTTCATATTATATTTTTTTTGAGTCTTTTATTTGATTGTTCGTCTGATTGTAATCCAGCGCGAATTTTTATTGATCTATAATATTAATATATCTCATTTTCCGCCCCTCGAGCATAAGCAGTCAACAAATCTTTTGTTATCCGTTTTCGATAAACAAAAAAAACTGGTTCCAAGATTCCATCTGCGTAACTCTAATGAAGTGCATTTCTTGAAATAAATTCGTAGTATAGGAGTTATTAACTGTTTCCGATAAAGATTTATTTCTCTCTTCGACTATTGTGTTGGATAATTTGGAAAATTGTTGATTCAATTGGATTTTGCTGATTATATTTCGATTTTTGGAATCAAGTGAAATCTCCGTCTTGTACGGGATAAATCGATATACTCTGGTTCTAGAAAAGCCGCCCTCCATCTTAGGTAATGTTAATAATGTTGCCATTTTCATTTGCCTTCATTAGTGTTCATTGTAGGCTTCTTTCAATAAGTATATGATTTTGGCGTGTTGGTTTATGCAAACTGTTTCCTGATACATACAGACACCCTTATTGTCTTACACTGGGTGTTGGAAAAACATTTCTGGATGGGAGCGAACAGAAGTCAATCCAATCATATCCACAGGACTTCTTCCTCTGGATGAGTACAATCTTTCATTTTCTTGTTTCACAGAAGTACGACTCCTAGAAATGAAACGACCAATTTGTACTTAGCCGATCTTTCCACCAATCTTATTCCAGTGAAGAAAATCAGCCTTTCAACTGAGGTATGCGAACCAACCTATGTCTGGAATTTTCATTCGATTTCAAATATTTCAATAGCCTAAGTAATACTGGGTCAATTAGGTCCATGAAAGGCCTAATATGCGACTAAGTTTCTGAACGCATTGAATTAAAAAAATTAATCAATTTCACTCAAACGCATTACTGTTCACTTTCAAGTAATTGATTCATTGATGATTTTGCAGTTTTCAAGATTATCCCAAAGTTTTTTTCAGGTAGAATGGAGCAAAGAATGAAAATAATGTTCATATTTCTTTCTGTTCCGTTTCTTGCCCCAAAGAGATTTCTGTGAGTCTTGTCTTATTAGTTGTTGCTCATATTTGCTCAATTTTTTAAGTGATAGGATGAAATACAACGTCACTCATTGAATGAACAGGTGTTATTCAAAAACTTGCTCCTCATAAACATCTTGATCCGAAATAGAGAGACAATTGTCTTCAGTATACAGGGTCTTTCACGAGGAACCTCACCCATATTTATACGGGAAACTACTGAACGTATTTTCAGGAAATTCAGCACTTATAAGTATTTCACGATGCTGATGAAATCTAAAATATTTTCAAGGCATGAGCACCTCCGGTTTTTCCGGAAATGACGTCAACTTCCGTTTTTCAAATTAGAACACCATTTTTTTATTGCAGAAATAGATTCCTTAAAAAATTTCAATTTATTTTGATGTAACATTTTTCAGTTTTGGTTGGAAAATTCTCTCTGAGCGGGAAAATTCGAAAAAAAAATCGAAAATAGAGCTCCGCTGAAACAAGAATAACTTCGAGGTTTTTGGATGGAAAATTTTCATTTTTGAAATTTTTCGAGATGTAAGATTGATGTATCCACTTCAAAAATCGAAATCGCGATTCATGATACAGGGGGTGAAAAAATCGCTTTCAAAGTTAGGGATGACAAAATCGTGAAAAATCAATTTTTTCAAATTAGAACCCCATTTTTTTATGGCAGATATTGAATCTACGTTAAAAAATAATGTGAGTGTATGCATCACACCTTTGCCCTAAAATGGATATTTTCTGAGTTATTCACAAAAAATTGTTTTTCGTCTTGAATTTTCAGCTATTTCTTTTCCCTTCACGCCAAAAAGATGAAATTTTCAGGAACTGTTATTTGAACCATGCTGTAGATTTTTCTCCCCTTCTTGAAACCGACTTCAAGTTACTATTAGGAGAACCATGCCAAACTCTCGCAGTTATAACTAGAGAAGATGCTCAAAGTTTTGACCGTTAATTTCTAGACATTTATTTATACGTCTCAGGAATGCTTCGTGCGTTGCTCTTCTTATTTCATCGGGAGGAAGAGTTCTGCAAAAGTGTTTAAAAACCAAATTGAGCTTCAAAACTATGAATCTAAAAATCTAAACAAACCTGAACGCATTTCTGACTCGTTCTATGCAGTCCTCTTCATCAGTCAGGGGAGTTGAGTAGACAATATTTTTTATCCTACCCCAAACATAATAGTCTAAAGGAGTTAAATCGGGAGAACGTGGTGGCCAAAGATGTGGACCATTGTTCGCCAACCATCGATCTTCAAATAGCCTGTAGAGGATATTTGACACATTGAGTGAATTGTGTGGAGGCGCGCCATCTTGTTGATACCATAAGTCATTATGGTTCTGTACTAGCGGCTCAATTATTTGAGTCAATATGTCAGAATATCTATCTCCTAAGGGAGAACATTCTTTAAATAGCGCAAACATGTGTAGTGTTCTATCTTACCAGTTAAAGTCCCATCATAAATGTGAACATCGAGAATTGCATTATTTTTGATGGCGCAAAAAACATTGAAACTCCAGGTCTGAATTGTCTGAAGTGGTGGTTGTTCTCTTCATCCCAATAATGACTGTTATGCCTATTGAAAGAACCATTCTTTGTGAATTTAGATTCATCTGTCCAAATTATACAGTCCAAAAAGTTTTCATTCTCTTGAAATTGAATCATCATAGCTTCGCAAAACTCTGTTCTCCTGACGAAATCAGTTTCCTTCAAATGCTGTACCCTATTGAATTTATATGGGTGCATTTTATGTTTTTTTAATATTCTCCAAACACTCGATTGAGATAATCCCAGTTCAATCTCGGCATCTTTGAGAGAATTTTGAGGATTCACACGAAAATATGCAAGAACTGTAATTTCGTTGTTCTCATCTTCTACTACACTTTTTTCTCTGTGTGTAGTTTTCTTAACGAAAGATCCGACATTTCTCAAGTTTGTCATGGTTCTGTTAATGGTATCTCTCGTTGGTCTGGGTCGGTCAGGAAACCTCTCAATGAACTGTCGAATCGTTCTATCTACAACTTTACTACATTCTCCATGAAGTAGAATGAGATTTAAATAATTTTCATTGGTAAAATTAGGCATAGTGATCGATTTTATAACTTAATACGAATTATCACCAAATTAATAGTAAACACAAAATGCTACTGAATAAAGAGGAATTTGGCAGATGTAATTAATGATATCTATCATTAAAAAAAAATAAAGTAAAACATGGTAAGTTTTTGCATATGGTTGATAAGGAATTATTTATTTATCACTGGAGAGAAAACCGATGCCCGATTAGTTGAAATAAAGAGGTTTCCGATACAAATTCGAATCCAAATTCGCCATCTATTTAGGAACAACCTGTAACTTTTTTCTCTTGCATATTAGGGTAGTAAAATCTAAAACATGGTTTAAGTAACAGTTCCTGAAAATGTCATCTTTTTGGCGTGAAGGGAAAAGAAATAGCTGAAAATTCAAGACGAAAAACAGTTTTTTGTGAATAACTCAGAAAATATCCACTTAAGGGCAAGGGTGTGATGCATACACTTACATTATTTTTTAACGTAGATTCAATATCTGCCATAAAAAAATGGGGTTCTAATTTGAAAAAATTGATTTTTCACGATTTTGTCATCCCTAACTTTGAAAGCGATTTTTTCACCCCCTGTATCATGAATCGCGATTTCGATTTTTAAAGTGGATACATCAATCTGACATCTTGAAAAATCCCAAAAATGAAAATTTTCCATCCAAAAACCTCGAAGTTATTCTTGTTTCAGCGGAGCTCTATTTTCGATTTTTTTTTCGAATTTTCCCGCTCAGAGAGAATTTTCCAACCAAAACTGAAAAAATGTTACATCAAAATAAATTGAAATTTTCTAAGAAATCTATTTCTGCTATAAAAAAATGGTGTTCTTATTTGAAAAACGGAAGTTGACGTCATTTCCGGAAAAACCGGAGGTGCTCATGCTATGAAAATATTTTAGATTTCATCGCATCGTGAAATACTTATAAGTGCTGAATTTCATGAAAATACGTTCAGTAGTTTCCCGTATAAATATGGGTGAGGTTCCTCGTGAAAGACCCTGTATACGGAAGGTAGTGATACCTATATTTTACTTGATGATGTCTTGATATTTTCATACAAAAAACGTGTATCCATGTATTCAGTTTTTTCATATTGGCCATTACATAGTTATGAAAAATCATCTTTTTCACAGTTTTATTCAAGGATATCCATTTTCGCTGGTTCCGAAATATTGTGAACATTCAGTATTGAAATTTCTTACATGAGTTATATCCAAACAACCGCTATTATATACTAATATGCAAAGTTCATCTAATTTCTGTAATTACCAACCATTCAAAACCAACACAAATCAATCCAATCAATAACTGTTCATCATGATTATGTTGCATAGTCCTCTTGCTATAACTAATCTCCATACCGCACTATATGCTAATATCCACACAAAAAACATCGGATTCCATTTCACTCAAAATATAATATTCGATCCGGGAAATATCTCCCCACAGGCTGAATTTATGGTGTTCCGGTAGAATCAAAATGTATTCATTAATCGTGTGGTGGCAACAATGATAGATGGCCAGCGTTATTTTGATAGGATTTGGAAATATCCATGTTGATCAATGGAGGGGCTCGACCAGAGATGGTTATCGGCCTGATGCGTGTTATTTCTGTATTAAATTTTATATCATTTTATAGCTTTTATCCCGATTACAAATCGATGGAAAGATTCTACACAATGTGTGCATTTGTGTGCTTATTGTTCTGTGAATGTATTCAGGTCTGAGTTACATTGATACAGTAAAATAATTTGTATTGAAGTTGAATCATTCAGATTTGAGAGAATAAGTTTAGAGTTTCAAAGTGAACAAGAGGAATTCAGGGAAATTATTTTCTAGGAACTGAATGCATGAAATTTTGTTTTGTTTTAGAGGCGAAAACCACAGTCGAACGCACTCGTATTTTTTTCATTTCTGGGTAGGCGAACGTAATGAAAGTTCATTGTATGGAGGAGTGATAGAGCAAGAAAGAATCAATTTTCTGTTCACATATCTTAACTCTAAAGCTCAATTCCAATATAGAATTATAGGATTTCATGCCAGCCAAAGAGATTTTTGTAACTTCTATATCTTCATAATTAGTGGCGAAGAATGAACCCTAGTCCATTTTATAAAGGAATGAAAATTTCACCTATGAATAATTTTTAATTTAGGTGAGTTACCTCTACGTGTCCAGCTCCAAAGGGTGATTCGAAGGTTCTCATGCCAGCCGAACAAATTTTCGTGATTTTCATGTTTTCAGAAAATAGGCGTCCAAGGAAAAAACTAAGTTTATATTATGGAGGAATGGAGAAGCTATAAATAGTTAAGATCCGAATTGAATGAGCCCATGCCGGCCGCAAAGATTTTAGTAATTTTCATAATTTCCGAATAGACGGGCAAGAATGAATTTGAGTTGATTTTATAGAGTAATGAATGAACTACAAATTTTTCCTACACATTGGTAACATCTGAAGGTCCAGCACAAGGGTCGAATTGTAGGTTCTCCTGCCGGCAAAACGATATTCGCGATTTTCGTGTTTTTAGAATAGGCAAAAAAACAATTGGTCATATCATGCAGAAATGAAAAAGCTATAAACAGTTAATTTTTCGTTCACCTAGGTTATCCCTAAAGGCTCAGCTCCAATATCCGAATTGTATGATGTCATGCCAGCCGAATAGTTATTTAGTGATTTTCTTATTTTTCTACTAGGCGATCAAAAATGAAATTGGGTCGATATCATAGAGGATTGAAGAAGATATAAATCATGAAATTTCCGTACACATTGGGTACAGCTCCAAGTTCTGAATTGTTTGAGCTCATGCCGACAGAATAGATTTTCGTGAATTTAAAATTTTCTGAATTGAAGGCAAAGAATGAAACTGAGTCTATTTAATAGAGGCATGAAAGAGCTTTGGATAATTAATTGTTGGTACAGATCGGATAACCTCCAAGGGTCCGCTCCGGCCGAACAGATTTTCGTGATTTTCATGTTTTCACAACAGGCGGACAAGGAAAAGACTTAATTGACAGAAATAAAAGAGCAGTAGTTAGTTTATTATGCGTTCAGGACACCTCTGAGGAATAAGCTAGAAGATGCAAATCATTATTATTTTTAATGAAATGTATAACAAAGGAGGTAAAGCCTTAACTATCAAAACAGAAGAAAATCAAATACAAATTAATGTGTGATAACAAACAGAGAAACAAGTGGTAAGCAAATCCAACATAAAGTGCAATACAGAAACATACAAAAGAAGGTTGCAAACAAAACAATAATTTCAGTCCAAAACCATTACGCTAGCATTTCCGACAATTGGTCCATCCTATTCTTGAAAGTTTTAACCGTAGGCGCGCTCAGACTTCCTCGGGAAGGGAATTTCATTTATTGAACAATCGATTGCACAGGTTTGCATGATCTCATGCCAGCCGAACAGATTTTCGTGATTTCGATACATTCCGAATGGTTGTCCAAGAATGAATTTGAGTTTATTTCATAGAGAAATAAAAGATCTATACATGGTTTAATTTTCGTATATATTGGTTTACCCTAAGGGCCCAGCTTCAATTGCCGAATTGTAAGTTCTCTTGACGGCCGAACAGATTTTCGTGATTTCCATATTCTTAGAATGGTCGGCCAAATGAAAAACTTAGTAGAAACAGTAGTAAGTTTTTCGTACACAAAGTTCCTTTCTAAGTTCTCAGATCGTAGATCCGAATGGTATGATCTTTTGCCGGTCGAGTAGATTTTCGTGATTTTTATATTTTCCGAATAGGTAGGCAAGAATGTATCTGAGTCTATTTCATAAAGGAATTAGCTATGAATAGTTAATTTTCCGTACAAGTTTGTTACTTTCAAAGGCCCAGCTCCAATATCCGAATTGTTTCATCTCACGCCTGCCAAACAGACTTTCGTGATTTTCATGACTTCAGAATGGGCAACCAAGAAAAAACTAAGTTAATATTATGCACAAAAGAAAAAACTATGAAAAGTCCGTTTTTCGTTCACATTCTACTGGCCCAGCTCCGAGACCCGAATTATATGATCTCATGCCGGCCGAATAGATTTCCTGGATTGTCGTATTTTCCGACTGGGCCGCCAAGAATGAATTTGGGTCTGTTTTATAAAAAAATAAAAGAAGTATGAATAGTTAATTTTTCGTACAAATTAACTATAAGGGCTCACCCCCGAACGTCAACGATCTCATGATGGCCGAACAGATTTTTGTGATTTTTATGTTTCGTGATTAG
Organism: Myrrha octodecimguttata; assembly: GCA_958510865.1. NCBI lineage: Eukaryota > Metazoa > Arthropoda > Insecta > Coleoptera > Coccinellidae > Myrrha > Myrrha octodecimguttata. The sequence continues at coordinate 9,178,555 of OY294058.1, read as the reverse complement.
GCGGCAAAGAAAAACCCCTAGTTAATATTATGCAGGAATGGAAGAGGTATGAAAAGTTAATTTGTCGTACACATTCGTTTAATCTAAGAATTCAGCTCAAAAAGATGGATTTTCGTGATATTCTGAATAGGCGTTCAAGAATTAATTTGAGTCTTTTCTATAGAAGGAAAAAGGCTATAAAAAGTTTCGTACCCAATTGCATTCTTGGCCACCTATTCGGAAAATATGAAAATCTCGAAATATGTACGAAAATTTCAAGATTCAGATTTCTTTTAATCCTCTTTAACACGGAATTAATTTCATTTTTGGACGTAAATTCGAAAAATATGAACGAAAATCTATGGCGCCGGCATGTAATCATATAATTCTACTCTTGAGGCTGGACCTTTGAAGAAAACCACTGTTTATGAAAATTTCATGATTTATAGCTCTTTCAATTCTATATAATATGGATAATTCCATTTTAGGCTGCCTTGTCGAAAAATAAGAAAATCTCCAAATAACTATTCGGCGGGCATTATATCATACAATTCGGAGCTTGTAGATGGACCTTTAGGGGAAACCCATGTGAACGAAAAATTAACTGTTCATAGATCTTTCATTTCTTGATAATATTGACTAAATTGTTGCTTTGGCCGCCTATTCTGAGATTCTGAATAAAGTAAACTCAAATTTATTCTTGACCGTCTTTATGTCAGTTTTTTAATTGGTTTTATTTTGACAGAAATTAGAATGAAATTCTAGATGCATAAAACTGTCGACACGTTTTTTGAAAAATCTTATTTTTTAGTGAATGTAAATTTTAACTATACAGCAATATGCTCACTTTGTTCAGTTCCCAAAATTGTTCGAAATGTCGTCTTATTATTTTTGGAAGGGGTGGCACTCCTACTAACTCAAACCTACACCTTCATTATTCTACAGAAAAGAGTATATGTCTTGAGAATTTTCGAGTTTAAATGATGAGGCAGAATTATTCATCATAACGTAGGGAAAAGGTGAGTAAGATGACGAATCGGGTAGGATGGCGAATTCCCTATATTTCCTGAACGTACGAGTTTGGCAAGGGTGGCTTCTGTCAAAACCGAAAACTTGGTGCATTTGGTCCATCATTTGATCGAAAGCAAATTACGACACGAGTTCAGTAAAATACATGTTTTCTTACCGGTAGGTTGTTGGTGCAAAAAATGTTTGTGCTTCCGATAATACAGTTTCTACTGTTTTTGGTAGTATTGATAAACTGCTGCAATTTTTTTAAACACCTATTTCATTTGTGAACAACATAATTATAGCAAGCATATCCCATAAATTCTGAATTACGATTTATGATTTTTGTTGTGTCCCGTATCCCGGACCCATCATTTTATGATACATTGTCTTTTCTTGATTTTTCAACGTCGCAGTCTGAATTCTTTGGTTTCCAGCAATACGCCCGAAATTCAATATTTTTTGGTTTAAATCAATTAACACCGGCTCTAAGAGCATCTTATCTCAAGCCAACAATAAAGTAATATTTTGCATGACAGAAAACACGCAGATGAAATTCAAGCTCTTAGTATTCCAGGAATCGTAGCTTTATGGGTGGGACTCAAAGAATCCAGACATCACATATGACATTTTATAGAATTTATCGTCCCAGACCATTAGGGAAATTTCCTTCACACTTTTATGCTCTCTCTTTCGCACCAGCCAATCCGAGGTGTTTTTTCGGATCTTAGAAGGGCGTCGCTTAATTCAAAAAACCAATCAAAATGTATAGTCTCCCTCTAAAATGTGAAGAAGGGAATTTTCTTAATTTGGGTTTTAGTTAGTTTTAAACACTCTTCATTTGACCGTTGTACAGTAAACAACAATTCGCTTTCGAATTTACAAACAAGATTATACGTTAATTCTTGTGTTGTAAAAATCGTAACTTCTCATTTGAAAGTCGCTTCGACCTTGCTATCGAATAAGATATAGAAGGAAGATTCTAGTGTATAACTTGTATACCATTTCGGTCTTGTTATCTAATACAGATACAAGCAAATACATTTGTGTTGAGTGTTAAAAGTGCGTTTTTTAATACACCTTAACAACATCTTCATGTCATAAGTGCAACGATATTGACCAGTTCCCCAATTATCTGCTTGTTTTAGAAGCATCAACATTTTCTGATAAAGATCAGAAAATATTCGTCGGTCGTATCTTTATCTGGACAACGACAGAATTAATCAAGTGCGATTAATTCATCCAAGCGGGGTCTCTACTATTGAAACCCCCCAATACACCTGAATAAACCAATTCAGGTCAAAACAGATTTTTGTAATTGAAAATGGCACTTGCGGGTAATATGACTGATTATGTCTCTAGTTATTTCTAGTCCACCGGTGATAAAGTTTCAGAAGAAAACAAAGCATAAAGATTGGAGAAGAAGAGGAAAAGGAAAATAAGAGGGCAGCGAAGAGAAGGGAGAAACACAAAACCGAAACATAGACTTAAAATCTACAAAAAATAATTAGAAATCGACAATGAATGAAGCTGAACAACGAACAATCAAGAAAAAAATAAAGTTTAAAGACTCTTCTGAATCTTCAATGCATATTGAATATGGTAATAAAGAAAATAAGGTAGAGCAACGGAGTTGTGATTAGTGCATGCAAAAATATACCTCGAATAAAAATGAATCTCACTTATCTATTTGTTTATGTTTGTGCCTGTGAAAATGGACGTTTCAAATGTTGCACTCGTTCAAGAATAAATATATTCTGCTTTCAGGAATGCCTTCCACTTTTCTTAAAATACGTAGCTCTTCATCTTTCCCTACACTCTTCGTCATCTTACCCCCAAAGAGGATAAGATGACGAATATGACGCAGGTTGATAGGTTTCAAATTTTTCACTTTGAATATTCACCATTGAGTTATCCAAATTTGATATGTAAACTACTAATTTCAGCCTATGACCTCATGATAACAGGTATTACCTCAGAGAAAAAATTACAGAATTATACATTTTTTGAGCTATCTATCGTCATCTTACCCCACTTTCCCCTATTTAATCCGTAACAACGTCTATGAAAATCAAATAAAATATAATTTCAAGATCAGTACAACCTGTCTGACATTGTACTGATAAATGTTTCAAAAATTCGTGAGTGGCACTGACTCGTTCGAATTCCTCATGGAATTATGCATGAACCTTTACGCCGTCAATTCTTGAACCAAATACAAGGTTTCCATTCGATCAGATCTGTTTTTTTTAGATATTGATAAAATAATATTTCGAATGTATATCCCTACAGAATCTTCGGGTACATTTTTCCCATTTACGAATTCGTTCACCAGCTTTACAAAAATATCTAGTCTCAACGTAGATTGTCAGCTGAACCGCCGATCGTATAAACACTCTACTCAGATAATCGATATTTGTGGAGCAGGTTCGAAGTTTACGAATGTCAAATTCTCGAATTGGAAGAATCCACCCAATAATTCAGCGGATAATTCAATTCGAAATTTTAACTCAATCGAAATGATTGATTAGATCGGAATCTATAGTGTTTGATCTGAAATCAAGACGTCAATACTTATGCAGAAATTCCATTTGCATATTCGACAAAAACGAATGGAACAACTGTAAGAAAAATCGGCAGGCACCAACTGATATTTCAAAATAGGTCCCTAAGCTTCACCAAAAAGAATTTTATAACTCGATATGCAGTAGGTGTCGAATGTTGAAGGATTTGAAATTCAAATGAATTAGAGATGATTTCTGAGCAACTGGAAAGGTGAATTGAATTTTACTATTTTTACGACTTGCAAGTATAAGTTTTCAGATTTGTGGCTTTTATTCAATAGAGAGCAAGCTGACGAAGATTTTTTCTGTAAGAATAATTCGCCATATTGAATTTCATTTCACTGAGACATATTAAAAATATGATTTGTAGGTAGTCGAAACCGTATTTCAGCTTCTCGTAAGAGTTAGACCAAAACTAAAATTTCAGTAGATTTTTAAATATTCGAAATTTGTTGATGCATTTTCACTTGATTAATTGAACTATATTATAACAACAATAAATACTCGTTAATTCAAACAATATGAATGAAAATACAGCATGAAAATATAAAATTGTTATCATATTTAAATGTGTGGAATATAACCCAACGGTAGAAGTGATTAATTATGATGGAATCGGTATTGTTCGTTCTTTATTTCTGATTTCGTTAACGACTAAACAGTTTCCCTCTATTTATGCACCTAAAAAAGTCACTCACTGAAGATTTTATTTCGGAAATAAGTATCTGCAACAAAAAATTTGGAATAATAATTTGAAAAATGACCATTGAAGAACTTCTCTTTATTACGGAGAAACATTTGGAACATAACCAAGAACGTACATCATTTTTCTAAATCCAATGTGTTACGAATACAAGAGGTTAAATGAACTTTTATGTGAACAGAACCATGTTGTTGCAGAGATGATTCTCCACTATAAAGTGCATGTAGCACTCTTTGTACACGTGAGGATCTGAAAAATCATCGCTCGGAGGGCCAGATCTGATCCAAACACGTTCCTAGTCATGTAACAAATGTAGGTGATATTATTTCCAATTTCCTGCTAATTTTCAATATCTTTTTTTGTTGCAGATATGTCAGGATTTTTTGTCAGTCTTAGTCTATAAAGAAAAAAGGAATATTATCTTGGAAAAAAAGCCCTCTTCCATGAATATTTCAGCCTATTTTTTCGAACAAATTCCTATTTCTCTTCTCTTATGCAGGAGGAAATTGTATCTTTTTGATTTACATAGATGTGCTCTTATATCATGGGTAAAATGTATGTTACGCTGTTCAAATCCCTCTTGCTGATACTGAGATGTTATTGTTTGATATATCAAAAAATCCATTTTTTTCACAGCGAAAAAATGTAAATATGTATTTTGGAAAGTAATTACTTTCTTTTTTGCGTATTGTATTAACTGTTCGTCTAGTTTTCGACTCGCGAATGAATCTTTCGTTGAGCATTGATCATTGGAATAGACTCTGAAAGGGTCTCTGGGAATTCAATTGAGTTAAGTTCTTCTCAAGTTCGGAAGAAGGCGGTACCCAACGATATTGAATAATCGATCATCAGATCCCATTTTTGTAGGTTGTTCTTTCTAAAACAACTATCATAAAGATCAAATCTAGAATAGTACTGCGAAATGAGATGGAGAAGGCATACTTTATTCGTAACGAGTTTTATACCTACACTGAGACTATCTAGTGTTCCAGTGGTTTCTCTCAGAAATATTACTTAGAACTAGGCAAATTACAGTATCGAATTCGAAATTGAAGTCGTAACTATACTCTGTACACTTTTATAAAGTCTTCCGGTCTTCCATGAATTTGTGACCAATTCCACCATGTCTATTTTGAAAACGTTTGTTTATAGTCATATTTCTGTTGGATAGCTACGCAACGTTGTACTCTCTACGTGGAGGTCGTAGAAATGACGTACTCTTTAAGTTGTGAAAAAAGTTCGGAAAAATAATTAATTCCAGAAGATATTATGTGAATTCAATAATTCCCGAGACCTGGCAAATACAGCAGAAACCACTTCCTCTGTTGTTACTGGAAATATTTACCGTACCTAGACTGGTTGGAAGATTCCAATGAGGAATATTGGATAGAGTAGTCCGTTACTTTGTGATGGTTCATTTGAAAATGGAATGAAAGTACCCAAATCAACCAGGCAGTAAATTCTCTAAACGAACAGATGGACAGATGGAATTTTTCCACTCCTCGAAACTCTCACTGAATAAACCTTCAAAAAAAATTGTGTACTTCATTGAATTACACCAGTTTGATAATGAAGTAGTACTAAGAATCTCTTATAATTAATAAACCTCAATAAAATATAGTGGAAATGCGTCATTTTACACATCAAATTTTAATATTTTGCCAAGATAATAATATAACTTTTTAACATTTTCCAACAAGGAATTTTTGAAGATAATTGTTATTTCATCTATCCAAATGGAATAACTACAGTAATAAAGACGAGGTAATCTCATGAAAGAGTTCAGGTAAAAACTTCTGATGTATGGGATTTCCCTGATAGAATGATCAATTCAAACAAGACTACGTGGTTAAGGCTATCGGAATAATCGTGAGATAATGCAGATTTTTCTGTTATTCCTTCACATGATATCTTTAGAGTTTGATATTTCACGATATACTTTTATTGTCTTTCAAAGTATCACGTCTTGAATCACAAATTGAATTATCATATCAACTGGCATATAATCAATCAGTTTATGCCAGTTGATATAATAATTTTTTTTGTGTTCTTACTCCCAATACTCCAAGCTTTGATAAATTTATAACCAATCACTAGAGGTTTATTCTTCAATGTTAAGTTACCTGGAGCGAGCTCTTTGTCCAAGTCACTTAGAAGTTTAGACATGCCTTGTCGATATTTCGGAATGGCAATGGGTTCTCCGCTCTCACCTGCTATGAGTAATATATTCATGAAAAACTTCGAAGAAAAATTTTTAGAAACATATTCACTAAAACCAAAAGCTTAGAGGCGATTTATTGATGATATTTCTGTAATCTGGCAACATGGAAGGAAAGAGTTACACAAATTTTCGAATAAACGAATTGTCAAGAACCCACAATAAAATTCACAATGGAATTAGAAAAGAATATTAAACTTCCATTTTTAGATTTTAGATTCAGTTAAAAAATATCAGAATCATTTAAGAACAGATGTTTCAGTTTTATGAAAGATTGATGAAAGATGAACTGAGTGTAGAAAAAGGTATCATTGAATCCCTTCATGACAGAGCTAATGAAATATTATCAACCCATGAGATTCGTCAACGTGAATTGAACTACATCAAAGCGTTTCTTGAAGTAAATGGATATCCGAGAGAATTTATAAATAGAATCTTTTCATATTTAGAGGAAAAATCTTCTTCTGATCATCAACAAAATCAACAGCACAACCATCATGAATTTATTGAATGTGATTTATTATGTGCATGGGATTATAGAAAAGATCAGGAGAATTGGTGCTAAATTCGGTTTTCAAATCAAAAATTGATTTGAGATCCATACTAATAAAAACCAAACCAATTAACGAGAAACAAAAATCAAAAAAATGTGTTTATGATATTTCCTGTATTTGTGGAAAGACATATAGAGGGAAATCGTCTTGACCGTTAGGTATCAGAAAAGGAGAGCACAAAAACAACCTAAGGAGTAGAGATATACAAAAATCTCAAATAGCCATGTAACCATGTATGTTCGACCATTAAGAATCACATGATAGATTGGAACAATACAGAAATACTGATGTTGGGAACGGATAATTTTAAAAGGAAATCAAAGAGTTCTCTTGCACTTCGTTAAACAGAAGGAATAATTTTGTTCATTGTTCTCTAGAAAGATACCCTATTTGGCTGAATTCACTTGGAGAAGAACCAAAGTAACACAAACTTCCCGGCGAGATATCTGAGAAGTCCCAATCCGGCTTTCACGCGAACTCCTTAAGTGATTTCCTAAAGTGATCACAAACACTACATGATTTGGGAATTCGCAATGCGAGTTCCTACGGTCATCACAGACAGAACAAGAAAGGGAAATTCGCAATGCAAGTTCCTTAAGTCTTCCCAGACGTAACCAGAATAAGAAATTCGCAATGCGAGTTCCTAAAGTTATCACAGTCATAACCAGAATAGGATGCGAGCTCCAAAGATCATCCCGAGTGTAACAACAATGGAAAATTGTCTTAACGTTCCTGAAATTATCCCGAACATGAGGCAGAATTTTTTACGATATCCCTCGTGCGTAGTTCGAACAAAGAGAAATTGCAGATAATTTCATTTCGTTGTCCACTATTTATACATATAGGCAAAATATGTGTTTGATTCATAAGAACGAAATAAATAACTTCAGAGAGGCTTCTTAGAAACCAATAGGATAATCGGCAAACATAACAAAAACAAATAAGTTAAAACATAATTCACATTGACTCTATCATATTTTGTTACTGGCTTTTATGGTGCCGGATTTTCCGGAAGTTAATGATGAAAAATTTTGTAGTACAAAATCACGGCGTTTTTATACATTCGGTGGAGGAGTAAATGCATTTCAGGTTGAAACCTGTTTTAACAAGTAAGATGTGTCTAGAAAATTTATAGTTTTTTTATTGAATGAATACCTTTCTTATACAATGGTTTTATACCAAAACTATAGTTATCGACTAGTTTACTAGTTGATAACGAAACGAACCTAATTGAGTAGCATTTATAACTTCATTCAGCGCAAAGAATGCTCCCTTTTTCACATTATCATATTTCTGTATTGAAACTCACCACCAGTATCGGTTGGACAACGGCCAACTTGTGCAACATTATGCGAGTGGAAATTACGTTCTCAAATCTGAAGAATTTCGAGAATTCTCGGAAGAAAACAGAAAAGCCAAAATGTAATCGAAACTGCTTCATGTTTTTCTCAGATTCGTCAGAATATCGACCAATCTGAGATCCGTTGTTTTTCCTCAAGAAATCATCAACACATTTCTCATTCAAATACTGACAGGGATTCCAAATCAAAATTTTGTTACCATATACCCATCATAGTATTATGGAATATGGACATATTTTTCTAATAACCGATAATTAATCTCCATTCATTTCTGAAATACAAATGAATATTCATCAAAGCCATCTAACCTCCAGATGTAAGAACCGACAATCTAAGCGCTCATATTACGATTTCGTCTGGTATATCTTATTCACGGATCTCGCCATCTCGCGGATCTCATTCATATCCGAAAAACGAATGAAGAGTGAATATAAATTTCGACCGCGCTTAACAATACTCGAAGTCATCTAACCACCAGACGTAAGAGCCGACAATCCAAGCGCTCATGTGTTACGATATCGCCTGGATGTTTTGATCAAGGAGCTCGCCATCTCGCGGATCCCTGGTAAAGTAGATCTGTTAATCCTTGTCTTGGTTGTCTTGTCTCTATATTTTGATGTTCTGTGGTCTTGGGTATATTACCTGAGGCGCTAGTCGTGAGGATTTTTGATCTGTGTAGGCAAAGTGCTGTGTGTTAATGCTACAATTTTCACAAAGCAAGTCGGCACAAAACCTATATAATTATCATCAGGAATCTTTCCAGAAATATAATTCACAAGTTAATATCTGTACTTCCGGATATTTTCGTTAGGGGCATTTCCTGAAAATATCGCATGTCGTACTCCCTGAAATCTCGCGATGGAAAGTAGTTGAGAATTTCTTAAACTCTTCGCCATGAGACTGTGTGAGCGAATTTCCCATAGACCTCCCATTGTGGGAAGTTTGAGAATTTCCGCATGCGATATCTTCAGGATCTCTTCGAGAATATCGCTGTGGCGGACATTTGGAGGAAATTTAGAACTCCCTGTGACTTCTTAGAGAAGTAGAAAAAGTACTCTCAATGTTCTGAGAAGATATCGCCGGGATATCTTTAAAGGGGAAGGAGAATTGAGAAACTTTCAAACCAAATAAATCAGTGTTGCTGTGTTTTTCTCAAAAATGTCAATTTGACAAAAGTCTCGAATCGAAACGAAAAATCGAAATTCTTGAAATTTTCCCCTTAGTCTGATGGAGGAGTCGGATTTGTACTCCGAAACGTCACAGTTAGCTTCATTTATCGTTTGTATTACTTCTGCATTGTTCATTAGGCAATCTGTTTTCCACGGAACTGCTCTTGACAAATGGTTCAATACTGCAATCCGCAAGGGCGTTTTTCATGAAAAAAAAAATTTGTATTTAATTTTAATATTTCTGTTTTAGATATTGGGAGTGAAAACCCAGAAAAAACCTAAAAAAAGATAGTAATATCGTTTGTCCCAACGTTTGAGAACATTGTCGCTAGTTTAATACGCTTTCATTAAACGAGTGCGAACACATGAACTATGTGCTCCACCTACCCTGGATATGAGAAGTGAATATAGTTGAGGGGAAAAAGCTACTTACTCTGCAGGCAGAAAAACAGGAAAAATCAATAAATAACTGACTCCAATTCCGGCCGACACTCCAATCCAAAACGGGACAATGGAAAAAACTGAAATAAACGTCGCAGATGTTCGTTTCGATCCTACACGATGACAATAAACCATCTCTGGATATTTTTCTATTATGTAAGCTTTGCCGAACGTATTCGTGATGCCATGTTATCCAGAGGGTTCCAAGAGTAAATGGTTGTCGGGGTCGATGATGTGGCAGAAGCAATTGGAGCGATACCGCCAACGGGACAACAGTATTGCAGCTTTTTGAATATTGAGTTCTCCATTATTTCGTATCCGGATCTAATCGGATTTCATCCATTGCCATGTTCGACGCACAGATGATGAATATTCTGTGTTCATTTCGGGATTTGTATCTAAGGGTCCTCTTTAAAATGGAATTTCCATCAAGTGTCCTCGCTAACATCAGCTGAATGATATTTTTTCTTTGCTCTATGTCTATGTCTAATTTCGTTTGAGCCCTTCTGTGATGAAATGTGTCAATGTGAAAGTAGTTTTGAAATAATTTTGTATCAAGGGGGCTATTCTTGAGTCAAAAATCAGAAAAGGTAAGAGAAAACGTCATGTTTTCTCTTCAAACTGGCAACGTGATATTCTCCAATTTTTCCTCAATTCGCTTTTTGCACTCTTGTGAATCATTTATTTGTGCTGGAGAATCGTTACTTTCTTCACAGAAAGACGGCTTATCATAATATAAATTTTGAATACTTTGAGAAGTGAAAAAAAAACTTCGGCATGAATATTCAAAGTTCGAGTGATATTCGAATTTTTCGAAAGGGGAGAATTTTGTGTTGATAATCCGATCAGAAATCTCAAGATTCAGAAATTTCGAAAATAATTTGTTGATTTGTGTTTTTCAGATTGTTCTGATGCCACCACAGTCATTATATTCTAACCGAGGTTGTGATTGAGCTTTTCCAAGGTATTGACCAAGTTAAATCGTGATCGGATAATAATGATTCCCATCATTCCGGAAATCCCAATTATAAGGAAAAAAATCCACGGAACTTGACATTTCCATTTACAATATGAAAAAAAAAATTGATCGAGTCATCGAATCATAATGGATTTTGGTGGACTATGTTTGCGCAAATTTGTTTCAAAATCCGGTTCCATAAAAATTTTTTGGAGTAAATTGCGCATGGCTATGTTCTAACCAATTAGCAAGTTTCCAGTTCAATCATTCAAGCAGTGACTGAAATATTCACCTTAATTCCACAACTACTGTTTGTTCGATTTGGCCTATTGACCTTCTTAACCGTTGCATTCTGAAATGCAACGAGCCTAAATATTTTAGGTCCAAACTTGCATAATCGTGCCTTCTACCAGAGAGAATCGTTCTTGATATCAAATTCATCATCAGTGAGCTCGACCTACTTATTTTAAAATTTTTCGAAAAGTCAGGCCTTTGTAAAACACGAAAGCACGCTAATATCCAGAAGATGCCAGCAAAAAGGAATAATTAATTTGGCCACTACCGGATTATCAGTTATCAGTTACATAAAAATAACTTGACCACGACTAATACATTGTTACTCCCAGTTAATCAGGTGAATACCTAATCAACAATATTACAACTGCATACAGGCGACTGAGTTTGATACTATCGTTTTACATACGTGGATGTTCAATATGGGCGGCTACGTCGCAGTTATATACAAAGTAGAAAAGCATTATGCTCCTTCCTGTTGTTCTTTATTCAAAGGAAGTAATAGAGGCACCGTTGTCAGGGCAGCATTGTTGTTTTATGAATATCTGTTTTGCCCTGATTTTATATCCAGATCTCTTCTACTTGCATCTGGTGCAGTGTTTAATGCATCTATAACCTATTGAATATTCGATGTATGTTTCAGGATTCCTGTCGATAAAATTCCGTCAAAATTGGAAACGTTTACATGCCTGCTTTGGAATTCTCAATAAGTAGTGAGTTCATTTAATGAGTTGTAAGTTTATGTCGTTTTGATTTTGGTTGTTTACATGACCTACTTGTACATCTCTCCATATCATAAATCACCTAGTTCAAGTCGATTGTGTGGATATTTGTAGGTGTGTGTCTAATATAATGAGACTGACCCACCAAAATTGTTTTCCCTGGAACATCATTGTCACCTTCAAAAAAGTATATTTTTAATATTCTTCATAAAATCACAAGGATATTATTTTGGAATATATCAATTGCAGGAGGAAATGACGAGGCTGGAAAACAATAGAAATTTTCTTTCAAGTTGAATTCCGTGATTGAAATGTCAGTGTGACTTGGAACGTTATCTTGGTGAATCTTTTACCCTTCTGCAATGTCCGATTTCACACAAGGTTTGAAGAATGCTGAAAGTGTTCAAGTTCAGTCTGCTGATGATTTTTATGTTGTGGACTGATCCCACAAAATACTCTACATTCATGTTCATCGGTTTTTGAAGTTGATGTCTGAGCATGATTATTTCAGGCATGTTTTCGGACTTTAAGAAATTATACGCACCAGCGTAAAAATTGTTTATTCCTGAAAGAATATTTTTCATAGCCGTGATCAAACTACTTGTCAAGGGCAGTTTCTTGGAAAATAGATTGCCTAATGAAGAATACAGGAACAATACGAACCATAGACAAAGCTTATATTGTTCCTGTATTGTTCATTACGCAATCTTTTTTCCAAGAAACTGCCCCTGACGTTCAGTTCAATCCTGACATCCGCAAGGGCGTTTTTCATGAAAGAACAAACATTATTTGGTTTTCAATAGTCCTGTTTCAGATATTGGGATTGAAAACTCCTGGAAAATGATGCAAAATCCTCCCAAAATAAGCCTTAATCAATACTTAATCGTCATTATCAATTATTCTTCGTCAGTATCGTTTCACACCCTGAAAATTACAATATAAATCAATGTAATCTTCGCAGTTTCTGCGCCAGTATTTGTCTGAATTATTGTGAGAATAAACCAGAGTTATATTTGCCATTACATGGGTGGAGTGCCTTGTGTTCCATTCCACTAAGCAGGTAAAAACCACGAAAACTGTACACCAGAAAAATTAATATCCTGCTTACCTTCCTTTGAAAACCCCTATCTACAGTCAGACCAGTAGTGACACGCCTAGGTTTCTTCTTCAGACCATTGTGGTAAGTAATTGCATTCTTTCACGTTCGGTTGTTCGATGTTCGTAATAATAATTATTTGAAATTGCTTTCAAGTAAATTGAGATCATTGTCATTCCGCTGCAATTCGTTTTTTTTTTCAGCCTGCTCCACCTCAAAATAATCAGGGCTTTTGTAAAAAAGAAGAGTAAAATATAAAAACTACTTAGTTTTCTATCGCCATAAGGAATTTCAGAGGGACCTTCGTTTAGTATTAGGAAAGGGGGGTATAATCAGATGTACAATCGATGTTTCTTCATGAGCCACTCCCGTTTTTATAACATGATTGAAAATAATAAAATTGTCTTTTCGTTCGTGTATAGCAAGATAGTCAAAATGAAATAAAAAAGTGTTTCAAACAAACAATAGGCACAATTGTAAAGGTTATCAACCAATATCAGTGATTCCTCTCTTTCTGTGTCCCAATAAGATATGCTGGCTTGTTTTAAAGAATTAAATATACAAGGTATTCCATAAATACCATTATATAATATAATAACCACCATCCGTTTAATCGGCTACCATATCGAAATTGAAAAGTTGAATAAATCATTTTCTCGTACTTGAAGAAACGTATTTTCGTTGTTTCAAAACAATTCAATAGGATTGATGTTTTCTCAATGAAACTGACAATTTTTCATTGGAGTAGTGAAAAGAAAACATTATTCTCTCTTTAGCGAGATAACTGAAGTAAATATACAGGTTGTCTCAAAAAATCGATTGACTAAATCAATACTCAATATCATTTTTCCCTTCATCCTGTATAGTCTCACCGTGGCATTTTTCAAAAATGAAATAGGCAAATAATGAAATACATATTTCCAATCGGCAACCACCATATTTGAAAAGATCAGGCTCTTCTAATTGTAGCCATATTTTATGGTGAAATATACAGACTGTCTCAATAATCGATGGACTTAGCTCTATCGATTACTGGATGATTTCTCTTTTTCACTATTCCATATAGCTCAACAGTAAATTTTTTATATAATGAGGTATATAGTGTGACCCAAAAAACTATGATAAAATCCATTTCTCTGATTGGAAAAAACAATATCTGTATTGGAGAATTGGTTCACGTTCTTCTTGAATGGGGGAATATTTATGATGAGAGATACCTTGTTTGTTTTTTGATTTGTAAGAAATATTTCGAGAATTTTTCAGAGTTTCTTGAGAAAAACGTTGTGAAAGGGATTGGAAAATAGAACTTCGGTTTGCAGTAGGATTCACTCAAACATTAAGCTTCATTTAAAAAATACGAAATGGAGCTTTTATTGCTTCCAGCTAAGTTTAAAAACTCTGTGCGTCCCTAAACTACCAAATTCATAAAAAAAGTACTTTATTAGCCTTTTTTGTTGTAATCGGTCTTGAAGGGGGGATAGGCTGAAAATCATTGAAAGACAATTTAAGTCATTCATTTATACTTTTATTATTCATTTTATTAATTCATTTGAGGATTTCACAATGACCTTGTGAAATCGATAGGAAGCAACAACAAAATAGAACTAAAGCAAAAGCTTTCAGAAGCGGAAATAAAAATGAAGCAAGCATATTTGAGTAGCTTTAGGTAATTGGAATATGAAGTTAGAAAAAAACGACGATTATGCATTGAAGTTTAAAGAAGTGTTTTCTATAATGTAAATTGTAGTATGTGATAATTTTTCCATTTATTTGTGCTCCTTAATTTTAATCCAAAAAAAGTAATTTTAAAACTATCAAATTTCAAATATGCTTGCCTTTTTAATCAGTTGTGAGACCAATATTATTGCAAAAATTACACAAACTACAGTTAGTTATCAGATATGTCAATTAAAATTACTTCAAAACCACACTTTCGAGTTGAGTTCATTATCAGAACGATACGAAGTAGAAAAATAACTTCAATGATTTTTAGCCTATCCGCCTGTGAAGGCCAATTACAACAAATAATTTGTAAGCAGAAGTTCCATTATTGAAGTGGAGTTGCTTTTATAACGGGTGAGAAAAAGGGAGAAGACTTTCCTCCACAAATGAAAAGGACAAACTTCAACAAGAGTAATGCATTTCTACGAGTTCACCCATCATCATCAGACTCACACAAGGCAAAGGCCTTTGTCATTGTTAGTTAGGTAAAAACTGTAGCTGAGCAGTGTGTGAGTCTGATGATGATGAATCAACTTATCGAAATGCTTAACTCTCGTTAAAGATTGGCATTTTCATTTGTGGAGGAAAGTCTTCCCCTTTTTCTAACTCGCTACAACAAAATAAGACTTATAAAAGGCTATTTTTCTCATGATTTTGCTAGTTCAGGAGTGGGCGAAGTTTTCGAACTCAGCCAGATGCTTCTTTTCGTATTTTCAAATCGAAGTTGAATATTTGAGTGAATCCTACTGAAGACTGAAATTATATCCTTCAAGTCTTTTTTGGATGCCTTTTCGTAATTTCAGGAGGCTGAGATATTTTTTTATTGAGACAACATTCAGGGCAATCATGACACAAAAATATCTGCAAAATGCCTGTTAGATTAGAAGATTGAATTATTGAAACCCCTCTGGTATAAAATAATAACTCGAAAACCACAAAAAATTGCGAAACATATATCCGGTATACAAAGTTTGTTTTACTGAAATGTGACGCCCAATAATGTTGAAGAAGTCCATTCAATTGATTTATCAATTCTACGGTTTCAATTGTATACAGTGAGTCCACGGATTTGATGCCGGTAAGGTGTTAATGACGGAAAATTTTCGAGTTAGAATCTGATATTCTGGGATTCGCTCCTGCTTGGACTCAAAATAAGATGGTGAGAAAATGAGCCAATTCAATTAATATACAGGGTGGTTTAGAACCGATTCAATGAAAAATGTAAAGCATAAAGTACGTTTGTTTTAAAAGAGTTTTTTCGAGAAAACTTATTGAGAAAAGTTGTTCAGAATCAAAAGACACGGCTTAATCTCAATTCTCAGATAAATCGATCAAATTTGATTTGTACGTAGGTTATGAAAATATTCTATTATATCCATGGTTTCAAATGTCAGACGTAATTTGAAACGTAAATCTCATTCGTCATAAATGAAATTTATTCAGTTAAAAACATGTTGACCATTGAAAAAGGGTGTTTATTGCTCAGTGCTATGGTTAAGGTGCCAACATTTCGTATCAGGGAGAAATGAGGCAATTCCATGAACGCCAAATATTGCGGTATAACGTAACGGTGTTGAAAAAAGAGTTTCAAAATTAAGACGTACTGGTAGTGTTTTAAATTATGAGAAGAGAAAAATTGACATGAACAAAAAAGATAATGCTGCGGCTGCACTAGCAATGGATTCGGTTGGGCGTTTTCCAATATAATTACTAAGAAGGAATGCTCTCGAAACTGACAATATCAGCAAATCGCATTTGCAAAAAAATTTGGAAATAAACAAGGTGAAAAGCTAAACACACCTTGGAAGAAAATGACGATTCAAGACGTCTAGATTTTTGTTAGAGTTCGAGAATGGTTGCATCGTGAATCGGTGGATTGGCAATATGGGTCAATACCCTGGCATTCTAGAAGCCCCGATCCTACTGTAATGGATTTCTACTTATGAGGCTATCTCGAACAAAAAGTTTACGCATCTCCTTCAAATAACGATCTTGATATATTAAAGCTCAGGATAAAAAGTCAATTTTTGCTATCCCAATCGGAAAAATTCGAAATGCGTATAAAGCATTCGCCAAACGGGCTGAATTATGTGTAGCAGTTGGTGGCAACGCATTTGAGTAGTTTTTCAATTTCTGTTTGGAATTATGTTTTTCCAACATTAAACGTATTTATAATAAATTAATATTGATATTCATTTATTCTAAAATCAGCGAAATTTGTGATCATGGCAAAATATCTCATGTATCGGATTAACAAAATGTTCATCACCAACTTATAAAGTCAAGGTGAGCTGATTTATCTGAAAACTGGGTTCCTGCAGCAGCTCGTCATTCTCAAAAATTTTTTTCAATAAATTTTCTGGAAATCTTTTAAAACAAAGGTACTTTATTCTTAATAATTTTCATTAAATCAGTTCTAAACCACCCTGTATATTGATTGATTTAGTTCGCTTTCTCCACATCTTAGTTTGAGTCCAAGCAGGAGCGATTCCCAGAATATCAGTGTCTAATTCGAACATTTCGCGTCATTCACACGTTAACGGCATCCAATCCGTGGACACACTGTATATGAATGAATTTTATGCTTCAACTTATCATGGATTTTTGTTTTGTCCCCGTAGTGGTGACTCGTTCTGCAAGTTCATATGTTATATTTATTATATCTTTGTTAATTTGAGAGTGCTTATTCAGATGAGCCATCTACATTGTCTATCTTTACAATGAACCGTTGTGTCAAAAAAGCTTCATGTTGTTACAGCCTTGTTGAAGTTGAAAAAATCCAACGAAACTTCGGCCTAATTGAATGAGCTTCTCCAACATTATTTGGCGTGTCACTCCTGTGAAACAAAAGTCCTATAATCAGCCAAGGCGTGAAAAACGTGAACGGTTATACATGGGGTATTTTTGAATACCCCAAGGTGTCAGGAATCTGAAAGTAATATTGACGTCACAAGGTGGACCATCCTGTATAATGCGATAGTGTTATTTTTGTGACCATTTCATGTCAAGTTTGAGCAATCATATACATATATGCAAATTTTGCAGATGGTGAGCCATGTATGTTCGACCATTGGGAATCACATTATAGATTTGGACGACACAAAAATTCTGATGTCGGAACTGAACAATCTGAAAAAAAATCAAAGAGTCCCTCTACAATTTGTTAAATGAAGAGAGTTAGTCTGCTCAATTTTCTGTGAAAATTGAGCATATTTGGCTGAATTAACTTAAAGGCGATTTACACTGTAAAACGTCACAGATCACTTTGGTTATCGTTTGTATTGTTCCGGCATCGTTCATTAGGCAATCTGTTTTGCAAAAAACTGCTTTTGACAAATAGTTCAATACTCAATCGACAAAGGCGTTTTCCATAAAAACACAATTTTATTTAATTTACAATAATTCTGTTGTCAGATATTGGGAGTGAAAATCCAGAAGAAAACGAAATATACCCCACCTGAAATTTAAATTCACACAAAACCACCTGCCGCACGTACTGTTGACGTGTACTTTATGCCCCCCATGCCCATATTAAAACTAGGCAGATAGAGGAAAGATATTAAAGAGTAACGTTCCAGAGGTCCCGGCATACATCGGGTTTTATTCCTGTTTTTATTTCTCCGGAAGGGACGGCCATTTTGTCCCTGGAGAGCGACGTCGTGCATGAGGAGGCCGAAAATTCGCAACGGTCGTAAACAAGGAGCAAGTTGGTATTCCTATCTCTCGGGGTGGACTTCCTCGTCGTGACATTCAATTTCTAGGGGACCATGACCCGGCCATCGATGGCTAAAGATTCATGTTCTGCGAAGTCATCCGCGATGAGCATTGATTGAAGTAGTTCGATGGATGAGCAGTTATAAGTTTGAATGGTTTCATAAGGTTGGCTTTGGTCTAATTTCATACTATATGTTATGAAAAAAGTGAACACGATATTCTTTAATAGGACTCAGAGGTGTATTTTCAAAACCGTGTATATTCGTTTGTTACTTTTTATGCTTTTGTCTAAGTTTTCTAAATAATTGCATAGTTTTTCTATATAGAGATTATCTTTTACTGATGATTTCAAAAACTTGAATCACATGACTCACTCACTCATGTTCGAATTTTTCCAATCAGGAGACCTTCTTGTGCTTTTCATGACGCCATCCACGCGGTTCAAACTTGGCTGCAGCACTGACAGGTTTTCCGCCTAATAGTCAATGACAACATTTCATCGAAAGCCGAGGAGAAGCACTTTATAACTTTTCAAGTTCAAACTGTCACTTGTCAAATTCGAATTGATATTAAACGACCAAATGAAAACAGTTATTTGAAAATTAGTATACACCTTTATATAATCGAATATGGAATAAACCCAAACAAATTGGCAAATTTTTGATAGGTTGAATCAAAATCGGTATAGAATTCCATATTCAGAATAAACCTAGATAAGCACTGACTTGAAGTTAGCAGCTTTTGCAGTCAGTGCTCTTGTATTTTTATTGAGTTGTAACAGAAACAAACAACGATACCGAGGAGAATACCTCGAAATTCGACAAATTTTTCCCAATTTCTCCGAGAATTATAATCATATCGAACTGAAATTTGGTACACTGCTGTGAAATATGAAGCATAAAGCCTAAGCAAATTTTTCAAAAATATTATTGACTATAACCGAATATAATGAAAAATAAAAGATATATTTGAAGGCCCCCAAAACGCTGGAAAGACAACTGGATGTCCACATCCACCGAGGACTGAAGTGGAACCCACAAGCCCTAGGCTTAAGTTAAAAAGAAGAAGAAGATGCGATTAATCGTTGCAGGCAGGTTACATAGGGTACTCAAAATACAAGCGGTGAAAAACAGGACTCGTGACTTATGTTCGGGAGAAAGCGAGTGACGACTACATAATGATTTTCTGATTTATGCTGAAGTGAATTTCACTATTTCTACTTTCAATTATTCAGGCCACTGTGGTGATTCATTATTAGGTTTTTTGGTTGGTCTTTTCGAATGTGGAATGTTGAAATAAAAAAATTACCTCGGATTAATTCATGAAGTTGACAAAACTAATTTCAATAATTTCTCAAATTGTTCCTAGCGTGAGAAGCTATCAATTCGTGAAACTTAGACAAAAATGACAAGAATTTAATCATTCGTATTGAGTAATAATACTAAGCAGACTCTAATACTTCTGAAATTCAAACAGAATTCCCTTCAAATTACCCATCACTGTAAAAAAAACGTACAGAGAGAAAAATGTTCCAGGTATACAAGTTAACTTGAGTAAAATATAATAACCATAAGTATATTATGGAACTTTCGTACAATTACACCAAGTAAAAAAGTGTTTCCAATATCGAGTTTCAGTGGCAAGTGAACTGTGAACAGGCAATACTTTTTATATCTGACACTTTTTTATCAACGTGCTCAATACTCAGTATTGAACAAACAACCTAACATAAGTATAATTGATCTTAATACTTTGTTTTTCATGAGTGAAAGAAACAATTCTGCCTTTATTACCAATTCAATAACCACAGGTTAGTTAGTTCAGTAGATTTATATTTCTTTCGCCAGCGCTCGGCTAATTTCGGTAACCTACGATTACGCGACGCGGGACTGCGCATCCTCTATTCCTCTCTCCTCACCAGTCGGCAGTCACCAGTCACCACGCAGGCACGCAGCAGTACAGCACCTATAACTGTGCCACGCAGTGACTTGTCTGCACCTGTTGAAAGCTGTTTGTGTTTAAAGGTGAGATTGAGATATACCTACGGTTCTCTAGTACCTTTCTGATTCACGTAATGTTAGGAAAGGATGAAATGTTATAATCAAACAAAGTTTTTTTTTCGCTTCTGTTTTGCATCAGGAATTAATATATTGGTCTATATCCTTTAAAAAAGTGGACTAGGAACGATCATTCTCATTCCTGATTTTCATAAAGTTGTTCTTTAATTTTTCTATATACAACCACTCAGGAATCTGAATGACCTTTCGGAACACCTTTTTTCAGGTACGCACCCCCTCAACATTTCAATTGAATTGAACATCTGAGATAACTAAATCATGCTTCAGAGGCAAGTCATGTATGGTCTCAGAGCAATTAATAATGTTTCTGTAATAATCGTACTCTGTAGCGGTGATAATTAAAGTATGCACTAAACATTTGTGAGAAATATTTTTGAGGATCACCATTCTTTTTGGAGCAGGATACATTCTTGCCTGTGGCAACTAAATATGATTTAGCGTTCATTAAACTGTTTAATAACCATCATCCAGGTGCGTACCTATTATAAGCAATGAAGATTCTAAAATGATGCAGCAATGTTACCAAGGACTCCTTAAGTGTTCAATGATTATTAAACTGTTAAGACAATCTCATACAACACTTCAGTAATAGTGAGTTGTGTTTGAAAAGATTTAATCACTAACGTCGAATGAACTAGTAAATTGAGTGTCAGCTGCAGGTACAACAATTCAGGAAAACATTTTCATCTACCACTATCTAACTGTATATCTGTCCCATATAGTATTCAAATTTCTAATAGTGACTACTAAATATTTAATAACCCTAAGTCATATTTTTCCTCTGTGTAGAAGAAAAAACCCAAAGGAAGAATCAACTCAAATGAAGTCATTTGGAACAAAACATGTTTTGCCGAAGTCCACCCATCAAGTTTGTTCTTGTAACAATTTTTACTCGATGTACCAACAACATGGGATGGCAGTTGATTTCAAACTTGTAAAACTCGATTCGAGATGAAATATTACCTCGTGTTGCTACGGTATCCCTGCCCAGTAAGTTTAAATGCGTGACCTCTAAGTTTATTACGATTTATTTGAAAAAGAATTACCAAGGTCATATTTGAACTGTTCCAACAACGACTTGTACACTATGATCAAATAGCCCCCTACCCGTATTTGCGCAGAGGTGGTGGGATTGATGTGAGATAACATCTCTTGGTAACTGCAATCCATCAATCCATATAGATCCTTGTAGATCTTCTCGCAATCGTCTCCAATTGATTCACATCTCTGCACAGTTCACTGGGACAGTGGATTCAAGAATAGAGTCAATATGTCTATGTCTCGTAGAGATGTGTAGCAGTAGAAGAGGTGTAGCAACTTTCTCACATTTCCAGTGCGGTAAGTATAATGCAGGTTCCAAGACAAGTGATGATCACACCTAAGTCATTTTGCAAAATGAAACTGTCACTCTGGCTTCCATCAATAAAGTACGTAAGTCTAAAATTGTTTCTTTCCTAGTGCAAAATCATACATTATTGAATATTCACCACTTCAGCAGGGAGTGCAGATCATCCTGAATAACAGAGGATGTGAAATTGAAAAAAACTGGATGTCGTCGGCATATAAGAGATTATATCTAATCGAAGATCAGATATACAACTGAGGTATGAGAAATGACCCAATGCAGATCCTTAAAGAAATCCTCTCAGAACATCTTTCAACCATCATCAACCGCACTCACCAACACAGAGAACTGACTATTCAAGAAGAATTTTTCAATACAAATCGCAAAACCAACACAGATACCCAGATGTTTTAGTCTATACAAAAGTCCTTTGAACTCGATTGAATGCACGGAAAAAATCCGAATACATCACGTCCATCGATTCACCATCATCAATAGCTCTCGTCTGTTTATTCAGGCATTCTAATTAATTGGTGATGATGGATCTTTCCGGTATAAACACATCCTGTCTGTTATAGGTAAAATTTAATTAGAACGGGTCAGAAAAATTTTAATTACTCGGTGCTCCAAATAGGGTGTAATTTCAATTTCTCCTTGAAATTCATCCAACAGAAAACAAATGGATAATATGAAATCAAAGAGTTTTCAATTTTCCAGGAAAAGTTTCAAGCTCGAACAATATATCCGAAATGACATTTTCATTATGATCTTCAAGAATTAGGTCCTTATATAAAATGAAAGCTTCCGTTTTCAATTGAGCAGTGTATACCTCCCAGGAAATTTGCGATATTACGAAACGTAGCACGTTTATCTCTCATAAATTATTTTGTATTGAGCTGAAAGGGATAAAAAGTATGGTTATTAGTCACTTATATTTCTCGAATGTACGCTTCCAGTAACATTGCGTGGGTTATATCTTATACTACACCATAATCCTAACAATTCAAACCTATTGTTCTGTCTTTCCTATTGACGCTGATCGTGTAGAAAATACAAATTATTGGCCGTCGGAAAATTTTCAGGAGATTCGATTCAATATTTCGGTACACAGAGTCATAATTCGTAAAAGAAACAGAGGTCTGATGTAGTAAAAAAAAAATTTGGAAAATGGCCGAATCCATCAATTTCGTTCTCAACGTACACGTTTTCATACAGAAAATTCATCATCATATCATTTGATTCCTCTGCTTGTCAAACCAAAACCCTTAAATTTGAATAGAGAATCTTAGTTGCACGACATTTTGTTGAAAAACGTTTCTGTGGTAACAATTACAGTTATTCAGTCCAACCAACTTTCATACAATCATGAAAAAATATGTACAAAAAAAAATGATAGGTACGATGAGCCTATCGATTGTAAAATTTGTGCAAGAAGTTCTCATTCAAAGTGTGTTAGTATAAGTATGGAAGATTTTAACAAAATCCGTTTATCCTCTGATCGGTGGATTTGTGACTCTTATGGGACGCTGAATAAAAGTGATTCTTCCCCAACATGCGATGTGGATTGCAACACTACAAATAATGCTGAATGAACTCGAACTATCAAACAAGCTATTGAGGAAGCACTAATCCCTCTTCATTCGGAAGTCGCCAATCTAAAGGATGAAATTAATCATCAAAGTAAACAAATAGATACCCCCATGGAAGAGATGAGAATTATAAACAAGATCAATAAATTACACTTATCGATTACAGATGATCGGAATTTCCTTGCTGATAACTCGAAGAAACACATGCCGAAAAATTTTTAAGGTGCTGTGTCTTCGGTTCTTCCAACTACAGCTGGTTGACAAAGTGAATAATGCTCTATGGAAAATAAAACAAAACCTGCGGAGATCATTTCCAATTCCAGGTCATCGAAATCTGAATGGACACTGGTGGAAAAAAAGAAGAAAAAGTCTCAGAGTCGGAAGGATAATCCAGAGATTATTAAACCTGATATGAATTCGACTGTTCCGAAATCTAAGCAAATGAACCCCAGGTCACCTTTAATTGTTGGATCATCTAAATCCAGTGTTCTAGTCAGTGCACCAAAAAAGCTTTGTCTTATATTCATGTCTCGAGTCTTAGTCCCAAAACTGAATCTGATGAAATAGTGAAGTTTCTGAATGATTTAACCACTAACACCACTTGTGAGAAACTAATATATAAGGAACCAAAAATATACTCCTCTTTCAAGCTTACACTTCCCTTCCAATTCCTCAACCAGGTTATGAATTCTGCTCTGTGGCCTGAGGGAGTGACCATCAACAAATTTTTTTCGAAGCGCCGCCAGGAAACAATTCCAATATCATAAATAATGCCGAATTCTCATCCAAAACTGAATTCGAGCACCAGATCAAGAACTTCAGGATGATGCAGTTAAATAACTGAATAGATTGGAAGTACTTTCCTTTTCCAAAAATCCTGATTGTGTGAGTAAATCGGAGCAATAGTGCTCATCAGAGCAGATCGAGTTCATGACACTGTCTGGTTACCAATTGGCCGCGAACTACTGTAGACCGAATCGTGAAAACACAGGTTGTGCCATCTACGTGAAGTCTGATCATATTGTGCAGTGTTTGAATACAGACAAGTTCTCTGTGGAGATGCACTGTAAACTTTGTGCTACCAGGGTGAAGATGGGTTAGGTTACGTTTTGTGTACTTAGTGTATATAGGCCACCTTCCGGAGATTCTCAAAAATTTCGGAAAACTCTTCAATATTTTATAACCTACTGTTCCTCCATCTCTGAAATTTGTTTTTTGTGTGGTGATCTTAATGTGAACCATTTGTCTACAGATGATCCCTATAGAAGATTCCTTGATGATCTCTTCATGAGTTTCCATCTGAAAGTGAACTCAGTTGAACCAACCCGAGTGTTCACCAACAAGAACGGTCGAACTCCTTTCAGTGAAGTTGATTACATTATGTGTGACGCTAATGGGCTTTCCGTCGGCTTGGATGATTTTGATCCAATCATAGGTGACCATAGAGTGATTATACTCGATTACCCTTACCGTGATTTGTCAGGCGCTGCTCCCGGCACGTAACTTATCCGAATAATGTCGAAAAATAATTTCAGCGTTTTTTTTTACCTTGACCTCCAGTACTAACTTCAACGCTTTTCTTTCTTGCTCTTCAGTTGAAGATACATTTCAGAGATTTGTTGGTCTGTCGAGATATTCAATTGATGCTTCATGCCCTCAAAAACTCGTTTGCTCCAATACTAGCAGTCAATCAAGATGGACTACACCCACTAAAGTGGAGAACCGAAATCGCTTAAAGAATTTGCACTGGCTTGTCCAAATCTCAAACAATCAGAAATCAGAGAAATGTACAAAAATGCTAAATTGAAGTATCATAGATTTTTGAAATGTTCTAAACAAGAATTTGATAGGAAAATCTTAATTGAATCCACAAACCCAAATAAAGTGGTTTGGAGCGTTGTTAACAATGAACTTGGAAATAAAGTGAGGAACAGAAGACCAATATCTCTACATGTTAATGGTGAGCATACTTCTTGTCCTCAAAAGGCGGCTGATGCCTTTGGCGTGTATTTTGCTGAGGTTACTCAACTTTCCATACAAAACTTCTATCATAACGGTGTATCTAAAATGTGCACCACACATTGCTTGATGAGCTACAACTTTTTCTACTTTTCTCTGACTCCAGATGAGATCGTGTCCACCATTGGAGGTTTGAGGGCTGATAGTGCCGCTGGTTCGTATATGGTATCAGCAAAAATTTTAAATTGTTATCCCCTTTGATTTCCGAACACATTGCGCTTCTTATTAATGAATCTGTCCCTGTAGGTCATTTTCCATCTGCCCTCAAGTTGGCAAGAATCATACCGGTTCACAAAAGGGAGGACATACATGATATTTCGAATTATGTCCCTATTTCAATTCTTAGCCGGTCATACAAGGTAGTCGAGAAAATTATATACAGCCGAATGTACCACTACCTATCCAAGTCCCCCATTCTATCCAGTAGTCAACACGGCTTTAGATCTGGAAAGTCGACTCAAACTGCTAGCTGCGAGTTCCTGGAGTTTGTGTTCACTTGTTTGGATGATGGTACTCATGTAGCAGGTATTTTCGACTTATCTCGTGTATTTGACACTCTTCAACCTACGTTTAGTCTGGATAAAATGTACCAGGTAGGATTCAGGGGAGTGTTTCTTGAATGGATCCACTGTTTCCTAACGAATTGCAAAATATATGCCCGAATAGGTGGGTTCAGCTCTCGGGAATATGCCAGCAATTTGGGAGTTCCCCAAGGATAGGTGTTGGGTCCCCTCCTATTTTTGTTGTTTATAAGCGATTTGTCAGAGTAAATTTCAGCCTGCATTCTGGTTCTTTTTGCTGACGATGCTTCTATCGCAGTCAAGGCTAGTAGTCTTCATGAACTGAAGAATCTGTGTGAGTCCATCATTCATCGTTTTCTTGACTGGTGCCACCGTAACTCCCTTATAGTAAATTTGGGAAAAATAATAAAATTTCAGAATTGTACTACTGATCTCACTGATGCATTTTCCGTTCAACATCCTGAAGAGATATTAGTCCCAACAGAGTTTGTCAGGTCCCTTGGGCTGTATGTGGATCGAAATTCTTTTTATGCGTTATCGCGTCTCAAGGATTCACTTCCGATGGATTCCCTCCTCGGGATATACAACAGTATGGTGAATAGTCGCCTATGCTATAACATCGCACTATGGAGGTCGTCTGTAGATGCAGGGCGAGTATTTGTTTGTCAGAAGAAAATAATAAGACTCTTATTTGGTAGTAAACCTCGTGATTCTTGTCGTTCATTTTTCCATAAGCATAAAATTTCTACCTTTCCATGTATTTTTACTTCGAATTGTCTATTATATATCCATCGAAATAAGGTTACTTTGAAAAAATGTTCTGATTTCCACAATTATAAGACTAGGCATGTGGATATTATTTGTATCCCTAAACACCACACTACAAAATATGAATCCACACCATCTTTCATACTACACTTCATAAACATTTGCCAAACCTGTTCAAGTCAATGAAAGATATTCAATTTAGGGTTAATTTAAGGCCCTGTTGGTAGACAAGTGTTACTATAGTATTGATGAATACCTCTCTGATGGTTTTATTCAATTCATAATTATTTTGCACTTGACTTTTTCATCTTAATTCTTTTCAAATATTTCATTTCTATCTTCAATATGACTTATCCTATACATAGTTGAATGTCTGAAAGGATCAATAAAATTATTATAATTATTATTATTTGCCATGTTTGACTTCTTCATCGTCCTATTATGTTTATAGACAGTTGGTGATTGGATTCAGGTCTGCCTAGAATTGATTATTTCATTTGCCCAGTCCTGAACTTAATAACCACCTATCTTATAAAATAATATATAAGCTCTGCTCACAATTTTGATTCCCAGATTATTTCGGGGACAATTTGGCTGCATTCGTCGAAAATACTGCTGGGGAAATTGTTATTCGAAAACTAGATGACAGTAGCGGCATATAGGGGCTGAGTTTCATTTTGCTGGAAAATTTGACGTGGCTCCGAATGATGATTTGTGCTCTAAGAATGAGTTCCTAATGATGCGATCACAGTAGGTCCTCGTCCAGTCATTAAGGCATTTAAAAGGATTATTATGGCTACTTGTTGACTGATGTAGCTGAATATCCCTCGAAATGCTCCAAAATGTGAGGCAAACTTTGAACCATTTCATCTCATTTTTCGGGATCAATTTTTGCCATCTGAACTTTCACTCTGAAATTGGTCATCATCACTTACTCCAAGTAAATTGGGTGGTATTTCATTTTCAGAGTCGGATAATACGTAAACCAATGATAAAATCTCAAACAAATATGACGGCCTTATAGTCGAATTCAAAAGTTTACAGTTGCCTCAAAGAGGTATGAGATAATATGCTGATAGTTTTTATTTTAGAAATAGAATCGGTCAAGAACAAGACTGACGGGTTGAAAGCATCAAAAAAATCTTGATTTTTCTACTGAAAACGAACTCTGTTCCTTTTTTAATGTGACTCCCTGTATCAGAATTCTTGACAAAAACCTTGAATGATAACGTGCATTCCGTATAAAAATCATTAAGGCTGATCATTCATAACTGACAAATATTAATTTTGGATCGAAACTTTACTGTTTTATCATGTTATAACGGAAATATGAAATACCCTACCATGCTGAACATCTAACTGGTGCAACTTTATTGATCATAGTTCCCAAGCGAAATAATCAAGCATAAACTTCTCGCCTGGTGATAGACAAGATCATTGCAATGTTCCTTATTGAAAGTATCACTTATCCCTAAAAAATAAAATTTTCAGAAATTCCTGAAAATCTCCTTCTTAGGATTCTACCTACGAAATTTTCAATCATGTTTATTGCTGAGGTGTTTTGAGTTTTGAGGTTGAGTACCGTTTCCAATAATTCATACAATTCTTTGAGAAATTCGAATGAAACTTCCAATTGTCCACTTGATATCAATATACTTCTGCAAAGACCTCGACTGAAAAACTTGAACCTAAATGTGAAAATTGAGTAGATGAGCATGCACTTTTGTCGGGTCATCGAAACTGTCATAAATACTCTTTAATTATTCATGGTACACAGACTGGACTTTTTTGTTCTGTAGCATGTATATATTATCAAGACCAGCCGTTCTCTAATGTTGAATCACTAACCATTAAAGGATCATTCGATACAAATGAGGAGAGATGCGATGTATCATTGTTAAGGCGATTTAAGGCCAATGCTCACTTATCTGGAACAGCCCGGACCACGGCAAAAAGAAAACTTATTTCTCTACTAATTTGCCGTGTTCCGTAACGGTCAAGTGCGCGCTGTCACATTCAATTATATGGAAAAAACAAAATTCCGGTTGTGGGAATGGGCTGTTGCTGATACGTGAGCGTTGGCCTTCACTCGTACCCAGGGTGAATAAGAACAAGGAGAACAGGAATCAGAAAATTATGAATAAAATGAATGAGTTCTCATAGTATTTTAATAAACACCTGTTTTATCACCTTTATCATTTGCAACCTTCACCAATTTCAGTTTTTTTAAAAGACTTCTCAATAGATTCGAATATAGATCACAACATATCTGTGGACCAAGACTTCCAGGAAACTGCATTGAAAAAACCTTGAAAGAACTGACATGAGCTCAGGAGGAGCTTTAACGTGCTTGTTCACATTCGAAGCGATTTCCTAAAGACATTTCGAATTAACCTTCACGCTGTCATTTTTCAACCAAGTGTGGAATTTCGGTTCGAATACATCTGCGTTATTGGTATTACTGGAAAAATAAATTTTTGAATTTATTTTCCTTCGGAATCATTTTAGGAGACTTGAAGTTTTCACGAATTCGGCCTTTTTAATCAAACCCCAAACCTGCTATAAAAATATCGAGTTTGCATCGTTTTTTCGGATTTGATTATGGTTAAGGGCAGCCTAACTGTCAACTGTGAAATGGGAATCCATTAAGAGGCTTGAAATTTCTTGAACCGGTTCAATAACGAAAGCAGAAATTCCATTATTTCAGTATTTTTTGAGTTACTATGAATAAAACAACAATACCGTGGAAATACCCAAGGAATTTGACACATTTTATTCAATAACCAAATATATAAAAAAAATATCGGATCAAACTGAACTTCGAAACACTTTTGTTAAATACAGACTAGGTATTTGATTTCTGTTGAAATCTGATGAATAGTTTTTGGTGAAGAATTCTTGAAATTTTCGAGTAATCCCTATTGATTCTGTATCCCTATAGTCGATCCTCATGAAATTTTGCATTGAGTCGTGCGTTGGTGTTCTTCAGCATACTACATAGTACTGAGAATTCGGCATGTTTTTTTCCCTATATTTCCGGAGGAAAATAGCATATCGAATTGAAATTAGGATTGTTGTTGCTAAATACTGACCCAAAGGTTCGGACCAAATTCCGTTGAAATCTGATCAACATTATCCGAGAAATAAAATTCTGAACGAATGTTTGAAAAATATTCGACTAAAATTTTTTTTTCAATTTTCCAAAAAACATACAAACCACAAAATATTTTGTACTGAGTTACGCGTTTGTATTCAAAAACTGTGAACAAAGTTTCAATCTCGTTGAATTCGCAATTCATGAGATAACGAAAAATTAATCTCAAAACCTGGTAGATCTCCGAAACTGTTCCGACCGATTCCAACCATTAACGAACTCAACCGATATATTTGGATTACAAACCTAATTTGGCAACTTCAAGTCGCTAGGTCATTTCCTTCGAAAGTTACGGCAGATACGGACTTACGGCTGGACGGTCATAATTGAATTTGACCACGGATTCTTTTTCAGGTCAAACCTGATCGTTTCAGACCATTTTCGGCTCAAAATAACGGAAATAACAGACATTAAGCCGAAACGATATTGCGCTGTTTCCCAGAACAAGCGCGTGAAGAACCGTGATAAGTACACTATCCAAAAGGCGGCGTGAAAACGTGTGCTAATTATGACGAGTACAACTTTACAATTTTCATAGATAACTATGTGATATATACAATTTTTGTCTGAACCAATTTGTTGATCAAATTAACCGTTTGGTTGAAGATAGCAAAAAACCTGTTTTAAGACCTTTGACCGCGAGTAATTTTTTTTGCAGGAGTTGGAACATTACGGACTTTTTAGGTTTCATCATTACTACAGTTTTGAACAATCCCTCCAAATTTCAACTGGGTTCGAATTATTGTAACCGGACAAAGAGTACCTAATTGACCAGACGATACAAGGATTGATGTTTTGATACCGAGGGCTCTTACGAAAAAAAATATCTCGATATCTTTTAAAGATAATTGCCTGCTCTGAAATATTTGTCGAAGCTTATTTTATGATGAAACTTATCGTTGTTCTGAAAATCTAGAAGAACTCGTTTTTGTGACCTGGGAACATTTTAGATTTAATTTATAATGGTGCTTTGAACAATCCTACTAATTCTCAGCAAGATGATAATTTTGTTACCTAGGCTGGCCAATTTGATTGGACTAATTTGAATATTTGAGTCTGCCTATCTGGGAGGGCCGCAGCATTGATTCTTTCCATATTTTTGTGTGAATAAGATTGAAACATGGCCAACTGAATACCTGTTCAAGAAATGTCCTCGTTATGACGTCACGACCGTAGACATTTTCTAGTCGCCTGATTCGAGAATTGCCAACCTGGTACTCTTAGGGTACCCTTTGCGCGCATGTTCTGGGCAACAGCAGGCTTTCGTTATGTCCAAATGCCTCTAATTTTCGAATAGTTTTCTGAAAATGATTTCGAACGACTAAGTTGGAATTATTGATGACACCTTTGAGGTTAAAATCGACTCTGCCTATCCGAACGGCCGTAGGCAGGATCACATAAGTACAGACAATCCATTGAACCTTCAGGGAAAGTTGCATTTTATAATTCCCTGGTAAGGTTCCTCCATGGGTAAAATGAGCTAAAGGTTATTCTATAAATATTTTAGGTACTATACGAGCGAACGGGATCAAACTTGGTACTAAGTTACGGTAAAACAACTCACAACCTCTTCCAGAATTTTGTTGGGATCGTATAGTTGGTGAAATTTAAAAAATTTTCCTCAGAAATTATTGATGAGATTTATATTGAAATTGCACAGAACTTGAATTTTATATTCAACAACAGTGTATCGAATCTAATCTCGACCCAACTTTGTTTTTGAAGATATTCGAAAAGGAAATATGTGAAATTCAACGAACATGAATCGAATCATGATAAAACCGGATTACTAGTTTAGGGATACTTATGCATAAGTTAATTCGAGATTGGTGATCGGGTCCTTAGAACTATTCCAAAAAAAATTTTTTTTTTAATATTCAGACGCCGTTTCTCAATTTTCTGAAAAATTTGGAGGAATACATTTTCAATTGTTATATTATACAGGTTGTTTCACCATAAACTGGTCAAACATATATAGCCGTATGGATGACATTGGGAAAGTCATTTTTGCCTTATGACATATACCCCGTTTTCGAAGCGTAAGCGAGATACAGGGTGTTTAATGTCAACTTTGAGCAATATTCTGTTAACTGTGGTGAGTTATGCGTAACCTTTGAAATAACAGTTCTTGACCAAAAGCCATTATTTCAAAGATCACGTATAAATCACCACAGTTATCCGAATATTGCTGAAAGTTGACATTAAACTCCCTGTATCTTGCTTATGCTGCGAAAACGGGGTATATGTCATGAAGCAAAAATGACTTTCCCAATGTCATCTATACGGCTATATATGTTTGACCAGTTTATGGTGAACCACCCTGGATACGCAGAATCATAGGATGGCTTTTACTCATTCACGAATTCCTATAATGCCTTACTATAATACTTTTCGATATTAATATCTTACAAAAAACTTTTATTGTCTTGATCATAGTATGTCAATGCCAAGTTATATATCGGTGGTATGAACTTATCGAAAGCAAAAACATGAGCAAACGGTATCAGAAATGAATACAATACAGGAATGATAATATAGAGAGAGCGGTTTAATCTTTCTTCTTCCGATTCAGAATTATCAATAGCATCTGTTCCATATAATATTTTCAAATCTTTCACGTGTTCTCACAAACACTAGATTACAAATTATCGATATCCACATTTAACTACCTATCCATTCATTCACTCCTTTAGGTGTCCTTGGCTACCATGGCCATTTAGACAAGCTTTCAATTATTACATTTAGGGCCACTTGCACCGTATTACAAAACCATAGATTAAGACCATAACCAAGGTTTAGGTAAAAAATTATCTTGCACCGTCACGTAATCCACGTTTAATGGCCTTAACTGACTATTAAGTTTAAACCCTGGAATTTGGGGGCTTAAAAAAGGGACTAATGGTAAGCTTCGAAATCTAACCCTACTTTCGAGCGATTTCTTGCAAGTTTGACATTTTTCTGGACGTAACCTCCAGTTTGTTTATATTTTTTTTATTTACATTGGACATCCATGAAGAACTCGTATGAGTTAATGGATTTGGTAACCAAATTTTGATTGAAAGTTATTGTATTTCAGATGATATTCATGAAAAATGATATAGAGAGATAATGACATCAGTAGGCATTGATTCGAATATTTTAAATCATGAAGAATAAACATCCAGTATTTCCATTGAGTTCGAAAACTCAATGGTATTTCTTATAAGCCTTCAACTATTTGAAATGATAAAGTTACAATGATATGCTTATTTATTTCCAAGAGTGAATAGAAGAATGAAATCGAAGATATATTTGGAATGAAAAAGCATAGTTTCATGAAGATTCTTCAGTACTATTTTATTTAGAGATGTATTACGTGGAAAGCTATCATATACTACTTTATTATTGTGCAGGTGCTGTCTCTGTGCTATCATTCTCCTCGATTATATATTAACTGAACTCAAAATATAACTACAAACGAATTAATGTAAAAAAAATTGCTTCCTCGTGTTAGTCGATCTTCAAACGTACACCTCCGTCAATCCACCCATACATGGTACTTCAATATTTATATAGAACACTTTTTTTTCTGCGGATCTCACATTAGAGTTTTCATTATATTCGATCAAAAATTAACTCAATTCATAATATACTTATTACAAACAAAATAATTCAAAAGAAAGTCTATCCTTGGGTAATCTGTTCTTTATCCGAAAGTTGTTTCGGATAAAGCAATACTTTTTATTTATTCATTTTACAAACGCCAGAATTGTAATTCCATGCAGAAGCTCAAATCTTATGATATTACAAAATATAAATTATAATTATTAATTAATTATTATAACTATAAATTTGAATAATGTTTAAAGCCTGATGCAAGTAGGAGCACAGGTCTGTAGTGAGAGATCCCTAGTCTTAATGATAATAAACAAGTCGGGAACGTTACATGCAATATTTTTATGGAAGCTATAAAGTCTGTCAGATATATTTTTTCGGTGGGTTTTACAATAGATGCATCTTGATTTTTCATATCTTATGGAAATATGGTAGAACCCATAAAATGAGTTTCATCTTTTGAATCAAAATATTTCATCAATTAGGGTTAAAATAAACAACATGAAGCTAGTCAAAAGTACCAATTCATGAGAAAGTAACCAGATTTGTAGATTAACTTTAATCTAGTTAAATTCAGCCTCAGTGCAAGCCGAATATTTAAACCAGAGTTTAATAAGTTTGTCGTCGCTTAACTAACTGAAGCTTAAGACCAAAACGGTGCAATTGGCCCTTACACATTGACATTCATTCAGACTAATACCAACTAGAGACTTTTTATTTATAGACACACAAACATTCACCTACACCAAAAACTTAACACAACATCCATGACCTCGCCGGGATTCGAACCAGGTACCTTCAGCATCCTAGAACATGTCTCCACCCTCTAGGCTACCGAGGTATGTAGTCATTTAACTACCTAGAAGTTTGTCAAATGCATGTGCATAGAACAATATTACCATTAGTTTCACACTTTCTTCTTTCTTCGATGAATGAAATGCTGATAAGGCGCTTCCACAAGTCTTGGTCACTTCAAGGATCATAGACATGGTTCGTGGTGATTATAAAACTTTGTCTTATTTCGAATATTAAATTCAAACGATTTTACTCGATAAAGCCTAGTGAAATAATCAAATAATACAGATTTTGTTGCGAAACTCATACGTGATTATCTGTCGACTCATAATATACATTCATTGTCTTCAGAGCACCACATATTGAATGATAAATTTGAACATTATATCAACTGGCAAATAATGATGAGTCAATTCGAAAATTGAAGCCTTCATAAGGTTGAATCATTTGACGTTAGTTCTTGGAAATATTTCATTTGCAGTAATAAGTCGAATTAGGAAGACTTTTCATTAAAATTAGCTGGCTAATATATTTCTCTGGTTATAAAAGCTACTTCTTAGCATATAACATAAAAATCAAGAAAATTCTGCAAGTACGAGAACATTATACGAGTTGTCTTTCCCATAACCGAATTAATCTCTCAAATTCTGCCATAATTCACTGAAGTGCACGCTTCGACCTTCCACCTCCGGTAAATTCAACGATTACCCCCTCAACCCCAACATTCTGGTCGGCGAACAGCAAAACCAGCCCGATATTTTCGGTGAACCTCATTCAAGAAGCTCTCAACACAAATTGAAAATCTAACTGATTTAGCCGAGTGTATAAAAGCTTGAGGTAACATCTTATCTGGAAAATTTGCCCATCTTTCCATCTCATTTCACCTCCCGAGACGCTGATGTGACCCTGTTCCTCCCTTCCCGACCTCGCCATGGCCCCTTAACATGGATCACCACTTTATTCCGATTATGTGGTCTTTGCCGATGTATTCCTGGTGAGATAACACCGGCGACATCTACTAGATCTAGGAATGTTGGGGCTCTTCTATACAGGGTATTTGGCATCATATTGTATTTGCACTGTTTCAGTTGAGGGATTATATTCAAATATTGATATTTTCTAATCAATATATGCATTTATAAATAAATAAATTATAAATTTTTCAATACTTTCGTTTCAATAAGTCTTCAGTTAACTGATATCAGAAATTCGAAGTCTACTCCTGCAGCTTGTCAGTAAATTATAACTCATGGTCCAAGCAATTTTTCTATGTGATTTACTCGGTAAAAGACTGGATTTTAATTTGATCTGATCTGTATTTTTGAATATTTTAGGAGAATGAAATTTTGAATGGGTATATCTACGGAATAATTCTAGGCCGACCGTAAACACAATAACTTCCGAAAGGAACGATTCAGAAACTCAATATTTGCAAAGTAGGTTTGGGGCTCAATTACGACGATCGAGTTCATGAATGGGCACCATCCACCAAATGATTCTGCATTCGAAGTTTTATTTTCCAAATATTTCCAAAACTTCAGACCAGATCGAATAGGAATCTAGTACTTCATCGAGAAATCACAGTTCAAAGGTTTATACAGAATTCAATGAAGACAATTTGATCAGAAGGTCACAGAAGTTTTAATATTGGAGAACAAAAATTGGATATGAGTAAATCAGCATTTCCAAGGAAGTTACTTAGTTTCATTCTGATTGAATTTTTGAATTATTTCGAACGAAACAATAATATCAAGAAAAAAGAACGATGTTTCAGAATGAATTTTGGTACAATGAAGAACATTACGTTCGAGATAAAAATGGTAGTTTTTTCAAATTCAATGAAAGTTTCCGAAAATGAAATTTTGTGAAGAAAAAGGTAGAAGAATGTCGAAATTTTTTTTTTTGAAAATTTACTGACAGTTTGTTCGCATTGAGATTTCATGCAAAGTTCCGCGTTGTTCTGCTCCAACTGTCTGTCTGGTGTTAATTCAATCGTTTGAGTAGTTCCTGAAATATCCGGGAATTAAACTCATAAGTTCATGACTATAACTCGGAAATCATTACACCAATTTGTTTCATTAACGAACTCAACTGCCGCATTCGAATGTGCGACCTAATGTGGATGCTTCAAGTTGCTAGCTCGCTCCGTTCGACAGTTATCGCGTCGTTGGTCAGCCGAACGGCCGGCCTGAAAAAATTGATTTTGACATCGGATTCGTCATCAGTGTGTCCAGTTAAATCGTTTGAGACCATTTTAGGAAAAAATATTAAAAATTACATAAATTTAGACGAAAAGATAGTATGTCGTTTCCTAGAACATACTCGCAGAAATATATGCTACGATTGTATGATCAGTAACTATGAAATAAGGAGCATTCAAATAGAATTCTAGAATATCATGACATTAGGTAAATAACTTTTCCAATTTCGCAAAATGCAAAATTTGTCAATATTATCAATGCACGCAAGAAATTTCTGATAAAATTTTATCAATTGACAGAAAAAATGCCCAAATTATGGATTAATTGCTCATTTCTGTGTCTTTCTTTTATCATTGTATTTTTGGCTCTAATTAAGGTTGTTTACCCCTAGACTAATATCTGCCTCTATAACATATGCTACGTCATGTAATAATAATAGAACAAGGTGATTTTGATTTCGAACCATCACTTTCTCAGTCGTTTTAATCATTCTTTGTCCGGCGAGATATTCACCTATGTTGAGACACATGGAGAAATCCGGTGTTAGGTAATATTGTTCCATACCGTTTTATCCGTTTTCAAAACATTTCCCGTTCTGACTTCAGTTTAATGAATGAACTAGTTTCAGAGATTGAGCTCGAGTTTAGTCATGAAGATAAATAGCAATAGGTATGTTTTTGATGACTATGTATTCCTTCCAAGTGGAACAACTTCAGTAGGTATATTTCTTAGGTATGTTACAAAACTTTCACATCCACGACTGCTGGTAAAGAGGCTGGTATTATTAAATTTCAACGAGTCTACTCGATGAAGGATATTAGTACAATCATTGAATTATACAGATGATTTTGTATCATACTTTCGCTAAAATATGTTCACAAAATGATGAATAAAACGTTTCTTCGAGAACACGTTATTTATTTATTTATTTAGTTAGTTTTGGAAACATACAGGTAATTAAATATACATGAAATGCGATCGCAATTCCAAAATATTGATTTTTTACAAAAGTCACCACGAAATCGTCATAATAACAATTCAGAAACGTTAATACAGTTCAACAGAAAGAAAAATAAAACTTGAAGATGAATGGCGAACAACAGAGAAACATAATATAACAGCAACTCAAAATGTGTGAAACTCTATTGATGTCGTTAAGATCTTCTTCAAAATATTTTTAGAGTTTCTGTGCTTTGGAAAAATATATCAATTCGATCCCTGAATGTATAACACTGGGAGAGCATTCTATGTATGGGTGAACTCATGGCGCTATCTGTATGTCTATGGGGTAAATGGAAAGTTTCCAGACGCCTTAAGGTTGATTATCACTATACGTTCCGTAACCTCTCAGTATCCCTTCCATAAAATTTACGTCAAAATTTAGTAGGCAAAAATGTCATTTAAGGTTGATTCTCACTATACGTTCCATAACCTTCCAGTATCCCTTCCATGAGATTTACGTCAAAATTTAGTAGGCAAAAATGCCAAGTTGACGGAACGTAAACGGAACGTATGGTGGGCATACATGAATTCATCTACACGTTATAATATTTCACGGGAAGGATACTGGAAGGTTACGGGACGTATAGTGAGAATTAACATTTAGACGGAACACTTGAACGGAACGTACAGTGTGCATACATCAATTCATTATTTTACGGGAAGGATACTGGCAGGACAGAACGTATAGTGAGAATCAACCTTAAATCTTCTATTAGGGGCATAAAATGTCACTCTGGATATGAGAGAAATACATTCGAGATTATTGTTAATCAACCTGTGAGGAAACATTACGTGACGAATAGTTTTTCGGTTCTGTAGACTAATCATGTTGAAATACCTCAGGCTTATATCGTAGTTATTTGGATTTCCTCTAGTCAAACGTAAATTATCTTTATATCCCAAGCAACGCAAAAATATACCCTGAACATTCTCTAGGCGATCGATGTGAACCGCATACTGCGGACTCCACACAACAGATGCGAAGTTCAATTTGCTGAGGACATAAGAATGATAAAGGGTTAATATGGTTTGATAATGGTTAAACATTCTTCTCTGTCCCAGTATATATCCCAGCATAATATACATGAGGTCACGATGTGTGTATTGAACCTAAGTTTAGCTAGCATCAAATGTAAACACCAAATCCCTTACAAGAGATGACGCACCAGATTCAATCCATCTAATTGGTAAGGAAAGTGAATTACATTTTTATATCCAGTGAAAGATACACACAGAACTCGATGAAATTATTTAAATCTCGTTGTAGAAGTGAACTCCCTATAACTTTCAATTCTAGAATAAACTTTAGGATAGTCAGCGAAAAGCAAAATTTTGCATGGATTGAAACATTTTATTATGTCGTTAATTTATATTATAAAAAGTAGCGGTCCAAGAATGAAGCCTTGAGGAACTCCAGCGGTCGATGTTAAATATCTAGACCTAAATACCCCCACTGAAATGAATTGCGACCCATTTATCAAATACCATTCGAACCAGCGTAGGAGCGAACTACATACACCAACACTCTGCAGTCTAGCGAGCAATTTCCGAATACGGGTTTTGTCAAAAGCTTTTCTGAAATCAACATAAACAACATCCACTTGTATTCCGCAGTCAAGATTCTCCTGTAAATATTCGACCAAAGATATTGAATTAGTCTGTATGGAACGGCCCTTGAAAAATCCATGTTGTTCTGGTATTATTTGGGTTTTGATTAAATTAAATGAATGAGGATAAACAGATCAATGATTCAAACATTTTTTCAAAAACGCAAAACTTGCTAATTGGTCTATAGTTGTCAACAGAATCTCCTTTGTCCGACTTAAAAACTGGAGTTATGCACGCTTTCTTCCATCGGAATGGAAATATCCCACTCCTCAGTGACTCATTGAATATAACACATGAGGGAACTGAAAGAGCTGCACTGCAAGCATTACCGAAGAAAGAAGGAATTGAATCCGGCCCTGCACCTTTAAAATATCTAATTTGATCAGCGTATTATCGACATCAGTTATTGCGAATTGAATACCACCTAGGATATGAGTGTTATATACATCATGTATTTTGAAATCGTCAACATTCACGTTTTTGTCATCGTATACACCCTCAAAAAATTCGGCAAAATGGTCACTTATCTCCTGCCCTCCAGTGGCTGTCTCATTGTCAAACGACATAGTGTTAGAACATCTGGAAACTCTCCCCTTAACTGAAACAAACTGAAAGAACTTCTTAGGGTTATTCAAAATATCAGATTCAACCGAGTTCTTGCAAATCATGAAGTCCCTCCTAATGAGAATTTTTCATGTACTGTGTATAGCCCTGAATTCAATCTGATCAGACAAGTTGTTGTATATTTTCCATTTCTTATGCACCTTCTTCTCACGTTGAATGAGTTTTATAGTTTCCTGCGTGAAATAGGATATTGTTATTGATCCTTTGTAGTTCACGTTAGTTTTTCGTTGGACCAAATTACGAGTGTGTTTGTGACAACGTCTGCTGAGATCACGATATAAAATAGATGATATTCATAGTTTTAAATCCTAAGAATGGAGTGAGACACTGCGTTCGGTAAAATTTTTGTATTACTTTATTCATCTGTGTTACCTCTTTTCAAACTTTGTACTTCACAACTACATGCTAGTTGAGATCATTTCAATATTGTCATTCAAGGCGTGAGTAGTAAAATTTATCATTAGATATCAATATCTTGAGATATTACAGAAAAATCTCAATTGTTTAATGATCTCATGGTAACGGCTATGAAAGAGATGAGATTTTGAGATTAAGCCTTTATAGAGGTATGAGATCAATAACTCACCTTTATGTTAGCTCTCCACCAATTAGAATGATGTTCCGACTAGACCTGGAAAAAAAACATCGAAAAATTATCCCAGGTCAGGTAGATTGGGACTATGTCATTAAAGACACGACGAAATAAACAAATTTCAAAACTCCACCAGTCAATTGGAGTATTTATTGCTCATTTTATGATCTTATATATACGGTCACTCAAGAAGATATAGGGATATCCACCAATTGAAGATAATTCATGAAATTATATGACTTTAATCTTGAATTGGCTTATTCAAACGTTTCTTGTAAGCCATAAGGACTGTATGAAAGTTTTCTTACAAAAATAAAATATTTCATACTTATAATGATTATAGTAAACCACATGGAAGATGAAAAACGAGGTATATGTAGATTCCGATGTAGCATACAGGACGCAGGGACTATGTATTAACTGGGTCATGAAGAATTCGTGGTTGAATCAGATTATGACCGTCCCTCGTTTATGCCGTAGCTCGTTAATTTCTTAACTTTCAATTATCTGGTTAGGTAAGCATATGAAAATATATATTTAGATTGAGTTATTTGCTCATCAGAATCCGTCTCACGGTTAGGAGTAAAACCACTATTATAGGTTTGGAATGTATAGCTTCTATGTCCCAACAAATAATATTGATGCGATCAGATTCGGCTGAAGATTTATCTATCCAATGTCAACATGCAATTCAGTACAAAATTTTATGAACACCATATCGATAGAAAGATCGGGAAAAAAATTTCCGGAATCTATGCGTCTGATATCGGAAACAATGGAAAATAGTTACCTTGGTAATAAGTGCGAAACAACGACAAGCGGTAGGAACGACATTTATTGTAGAAGCTTGTATTCTGACTATAAAATTGATTCAATGAAAATTGCCATAGTCAAATAATTCTCAATATCAAAGAATATCGTAATCATGTAGGACCAAGTTCACGTTACTGGGGAAAAGTGTTCACTTGGACCTGGTTATAACGAAATATTGTTTGGATTCGCAGAATTTCCCCGTGTATTTTACCAATTGATGTATACGAACTTCCTTATCGAGATCCTATCGTGCTTCAACGAATATGAGTTAATGAGTAATGTCTACACAGTTGGCTGCTAGGTTAACCGTATATAAACGAAACAAAACGAAAGTAGATACAACTATTTTTGAAATAGTGGAGGAAACAATTTACAAAATACTTGGTTCACGAACTCATCCTTCGATATTGAGCTCCGAATTTGCTTTACGATTAAGTGAGTGTCCTACCCACACGCGACATCCATTGGAAGTCTATTCAAGGTACATACGAGGGGTAAATATCTGGGGATTTATGGTGTACAGCCTCGAGGATTTACGGAGATTTACCTACGGAGGATTTATTCATGTTTCAGAGGATTTACAGGTATTTACGGGATTTATTAAGGATTCATCGGATAAACGAGGATATACGAAGGATTTCCGAGGATTAACGGAGGATTTATCGAGGATTCACCGGAGATCCATCGATGAGTGGATCAGCGGTTCATTCTTGGCACATGTGCATAATACATATTTCAAGTTATCCTTACCTACGATTCGTATCTTTTGCAAAAAATTCACTCATAATGAAAAAATCTACGATCTGCTGGCCCCTAAAAAGTTTTAAACATTTGAAGATGGGTAACAAAAAGTGCGGAAACAAGCAGAAACGCCGGTGTATTCATTGATAG
Organism: Myrrha octodecimguttata; assembly: GCA_958510865.1. Classification (NCBI taxonomy): domain Eukaryota; kingdom Metazoa; phylum Arthropoda; class Insecta; order Coleoptera; family Coccinellidae; genus Myrrha; species Myrrha octodecimguttata. The sequence continues at coordinate 9,136,458 of OY294058.1, read as the reverse complement.
TCAACGAAATTCAGCGAAGTCTAAAGCGACATACAGAATAAGATATATTTTTGAAATCGCAATTCCATCTCAGATAGTTCTGTAGAAGACAAAGTATTAGTTGATTATAGAAAGTACAGAAAAATTCTGACTATTATGATGACATAAACAGAACACACGATAAAAGTTAAACAAACATGAAGAAATTCTGGAAGGAAGGATTGGACTACTCGTGGCTGTAATATATGATATGCGCATGATTTAAATATCGACTAGGTTATTAGGTTCAAACATATGTATATTCAAGTAGTCTTAAGAGGGTATTCGAAGTTACATGTATTCGGGATCAATAAGAAATAAAAACGATTTAATTTGGATAAGTAAATCTGTATATAAGTCCATGTTGTTTTACTATGGACATGACAATAATCTGGCGACGAGGATTATGGTAAAAATAGTTGAATTGCTTATTCCGGCTTATGAATTTGGAAGAGTATGTCGGACGCAGATGGTGCTGCAAGTTCTCAACCAAGTTCCAGGGGAAGAAGTCCGTCCAGTGAAGGTAGAGTGAGCTGGGTATACGAACTTAATATACAAGAACTAATTGAAAAACTAAAAACGTATAACGTCACTGTGAGTGAAACTGATAGTGTTGATAACTTACGAAAAACGCTCGTCAAAAAACTTCGTGGAAAAACCGAAACTTTCACAAAGAAAGAACAATATCGGTGCGACATGTCTGACTTTAATAAAATAAGTTTTACCCTAAACAAAGACAATTGGGAAGTTTTTGTCGAAGTACTAGAAATAATTTTTGAGTGTCAGTGTATTCCGCCGGAAAGACAAAGTGCAGAACTGTTAACAAGAGTTTGTCAAGAGACTTTCATGTTGATTCGCAATTTAACCAAAAAAAGCCAAAGATCTTTCCTACTCTGAATTAGTTAATATCATGAACTCTCATCTTCATCCAAAGCCTTCAGAAATTTCCGAAAGAAATAAATTCTACGCCACGAAACAATTACCTTCGGAATCGATACACGCATTCCTTACAAAATTGAAAGAAAGATCTTTTTATTGTAATTTCAAGGACCTTGATATTGCTCTTCGTGATCATTTTGTATTTGGACTTATAATTCACGAAACAAAAGTGGAATTATTTCATCAAGAAAATCTAACATTTCAAAGTGCGGTGAAGATACCGGAGGATCGAGAAGCAGCTATAAAAAATTCCTTATCAATGAAGCCCGCAGATGCTGTTTCTGAAGATACAATTTTTTACATGAATAAGGCTGGTTCAAAATATTCCAATCATCAACTATACAGAGGAAGGGGGAGCGGAAACGCAGAAGAAAAATTCAAATCTTCGCAACCAAACAACGCAGCCGCGGCTTTCACTTCCAAAGACCAGAGCCAGAAACTCATCAGCGACAAAAGACAAAGACGGCACGATAACAGGTGCAGTAACTACAGACGAGAAGACAGAAACAGAAGCCGTAGGTTGAATGTGTCAAACAATTCTCAGGTACATATAACCTCAAAAACTCGTAATGATAATAAATGTTATTGTTGTGGTGGATTTAAGCATTTCGCAAGAGACTGTAAACTTAGGTGGAAAACTTGTAATTATTGTAATGAAAAAGGTCATATTGATAGAGCATGTCTGAAAAAACACAACGGAATTAATTTAGTCAATGACGACTAATTAGAAAATGAAGATTTGGATAGTTCTGATTTAGATTTTCATTATATGCAGCAAAACGATTTTACTGAATTTCAGGTAAACAATATTGTGGTAGAACCTCATAGTTTGAAATTAATTATTGATAATAATCAGGTAGAATTGGAAGTTGATACAGGTTCACATGTGACTGTGTTTTCAGAAAAAACTGTAGCCAATTATTTTGCAGCTAGGAAAATCCACAAGGCAGATATTTCATTGTCCAGCTATGACAGAACAAAGTTGAATGTAATGGGGGTAAACCTTAAAATTTCGGGGTCCAGCAGATATTGATACGGTTTTTGGCTTGTTGTATTCAATTCGGTCTCCTGAATACAAATCTGCAATCAAAACGTGGCGCTCTCACTTAGTTTCGAAGATATGGGCCCCCAAAGTTCCAAAATGTCACATCTTCAGTTCACATTTTTCACCATAAAAACCTTTCATCACTTCCCTTTTATAGATCACAAATCACCTTCGAACCTTTTTACAATCATAAGTAGCATTTTCTAGAGATAATATTCAAGATTTCAGTGAAAATTATCGAAAATATCGGAACACCATTTAACCTCACATTTTGGTATTTGTCCCTCGTACTAAAAGTGAAGTTTGGCATTGGCGCCAATTCCTTGGATAGCGGTCGTGATTAGTCGCATGCGCTTTGACAGCTTCGATCAGCTGATTCTGTTATTTACCCCAAAGTTGAATTTGCGGCGATGCCAAACTTCACCTCAAAAGAATTGAAATTCAATGTAATTTGAGGTTAAATGGTGTTCCGATATTTTCGATAATTTTCACTGAAATCTTGAATATTATCTCTAGAAAATGCTACTTATGATTGTAAAAAGGTTCGAAGGTGATTTGTTATCTATAAAAGGGAAGTGATGAAAGGTTTTTATGGTGAAAAATGTGAACTGAAGAAGTGACATTTTGGAACTTTGGAGGCCCATATCTTCGAACTAAGTGAGAGCGCCACGTTTTGATTGCAGATTTGTATTCAGGAGACCGAATTGAATACAACAAGCCAAAAACCGGATCAATATCTGCTGGACCCCGAAATTTTAAGGTTTACCGTAATGGTAATGTTGACCGATCTTAAGGTGCATTTCGGAGGGGTTGAAGCAAATTTGAAAGCTTACGTTTTGGCAGGTAACGGGAAAAATTTAATAGAAAGGCAATGGCTTCAAGCCTTGGGTATGTGGCCGATAACTTTTAAACCTCAGTTTGCGTTGAATTGCTTGATTGATCATAACAGTATTATTTCACATTTTAAATCAAAATATCCCCAATTGTTCGACAACAGGCCAGGTAAATATTGAGGTAAATCTATTAATCTAACTTTCAAAAAGATTATCAACCAATTCAATGTAAACCTTATCATGTCCCTTTCGCTTTGAAAGAAAAAGTGGATGCAGAAATCGATCGTTTGGTAAGAATAGGTAATTTGGAACAAGTTGAAGTAAGTGAATGGGCTACTCCAGTAGTTCCTGTGGTGAAAGGGGAAGGAGTTCGTTTATGCGGAAATTTTAAATTAATAGCGAATCCTCAAATAATTGTTAAAAGATATCCATTACCTTTAAAAGAAAAAGTGTTTCAGACGTTACAGGTTGGAACCAAATGGTCCCAAATTGATTTAAAACATGCATTTATGCAATTTGAAGTTGCCGAAGATTGCAGAGATCTATTGACAATAATCACACAGAAAGGTTTGTTCAGGTACAAAAAATTGCCTGAGGGTGTAGCCTCTAGCCCAGCAGAATATCAAGATATTGTTACTGATATTTTGAAAAGGTATTCCGAATATTGAAATTTACACAGATAATATTTATTGCACGGGAATGAATGATTCAGAGCATTTCGGTAATTTAGAAAAAATATTTTATAGGTTGAATGAAGCAGGACTTAAAGTGAACGAATCAAAATGTGAATTCTTCAGGTCTGAAATAGAGATATTAGAATTCAAATTGGACAAAAAAGGTTTATCACCATCTCCTAGTAGAATTCATTCAATTGTGAATATGCCTTCTCCAAAAACTAAAAAAGAACTTCAAGCATTTTTAGGGTTAGTACATTTTTACCAGTCATTTTTGTATAAGCGAGCTGATGAACTAAAGGTGTTGTACGATGTTTTGAAATCAAGCAAATTTTATTGCAATTCTAATTGTGATAAAGCAGTAAATTGGGTAAAGAAGGAATTAGCATCGGATAAAGTTTTGGTTCCATATCAGCAAGATATTCCTTTAGTATTGGCTACAGACGCGAGTTATTCATGGTTGTCAGCTATTTTGTCTCACAGATTTTCAGACGGTACACAGAGACCAATTGCCTTTGTTTCTAAATTAATACCTCATAATGAATTACATAGACCTATTCTAGATAAAGAGGCAGCAGCTATAATTTTCGGGTTTAGAAAATTTTATCATTATATTGTTGGTAATGAAATAATTCTTAAAACTGATAATCAACCTTTAAAGTATATATTTGGTAATTCAAAAAAATTTAATGTTACAATTCAGAATAGGTTGTTAAGATGGATATATTTTTTATCGGGTTTCAAATACAAGATTGAATTGATTTCATCAACTAAAATCAGTAATTGTGATGCACTTTCCAGGTTAGCAGTACGAGATAAGATGGCTGTGTTTGATTCTGAATTAAATGTTATGAACTTTATTGAAAATGAAAGTAATTTGGTTGATTTAAATTTGATTAACCAAGAACAAAAAAGATAAGGTTTTATGTGATGTAAAAAGAAAATTAATGTTTGGATGGGTAGAAAATTCAAATGATATGTCTTTGGAAGAGAAAATGTATTTCGATAAGAAAACAGAATTAAGTATTGAGAATGAATGTCTTGTTCGAGGTTCTAGACTAATAATACCAAAAGTATTGCGAAAAACTTTATTGAAATCACTTCACCAGTCTCATTTTGGTATTGTTAGAATGAAACAAGTAGCTCGTTCGTTTTTTGGTGGGCGGATTTGGACGATGATATAGAAAAATTAGCAAATAGTTGTGAGTTATGTGTGAAAAATAGGAAACAAAATAACAAAATTTTTACTTTTCAACGGCCATTTCCATCTAACGCATGGTCCAGGTTACACACTGATTTTTTAGGACTTATTCAAGGAAATATGTTTTTAGTCATAGTTGATGCACATAGTAAATGGCCTGAAGCTATAAATATGAAAAATAACACCTCAGCTAGTAAATTGATTGAAGCTTTTGATTCTATTTTTTCAAGGTTTGGCTTATGTGATCATTTAGTCTCAGACAATGGTCCACAATTTACAAGTGTAGAGTTTAATGAATTTTTGAAATCGTTACATTTAAAAATAAGGTTTTGAAAATTACAGGAGAAGGTGGGTCATTAAATTTTGCTGTGAATTCATTTTTGTTTGATTATCGTACAACGAAGCATTCGACAACGGGGAAATCACCATCAGATATAATTTTCAAAAGGGAGATTAAAACGAGGTTTCATCTTTTAAGAGATAATTTGGTCAGTGAAACATCTGTTGAACAATTCAATATGTCAGATAAAAATAAAATAAGTAAGATTGATTTCATGTTGGGAGACGTGGTTTTAGTAGATGTTTACAATAATAATAAGAGGCACCGAGTTCAAGCAAAAATCGTTGAAAAATTATCACCAGTTACATTTATCTTGTTATGTGATAAAGGACGAATTATAAAAAGACATGTAAACCAAATGTTGAAATTTTTAAATAATGACAATGATAAATAAAGACTTGAAAGATGATATAAGTATAAGGAGATCTGAACGCTTGAAAAATTTAGATAAATGAAATTAAGATCTGGAATTTCTGTTTGTACGTTTATATGCATATTGTATAATAACGATAATTAATTCTATATTGCATAATAATTGTATAGTAATGATAATTGATAATATATTGTATAATAATAATAATTAAGTCTATTAATTAATTAATTCTTTTATATTACATAATAGAATAATAAAATTTATGATTGTAAATTATTATATTGGAATCATATTTTTCAATTGATTTTAATGGTATTTGTGAGATTTAAAAAAAAAATAATAACGGAAAAACAAAAAAAAATTATAAAATTTAAAAAATTTAAACATTTGAATTCTTTAGATTAAGATATTATTGTAATTTCTGATTAAATCAAATTGTACTTATTTAGATGGGAGAGATTGTAATAAATGATATGCGCATGATTTAAATATCGACTAGGTTATTAGGTTCAAACATATGCATATTCAAGTAGTCTTAAGAGGGTATTCGAAGTTACATGTATTCGGGATCAATAAGAAATAAAAACGATTTAATTTGGATAATTAAATCTGTATATAAGTTCATGCTGTTTTACTATGGACATGACAGTGGCTGTCTGAAATCTATAACTAATAAAAATGAGTTTTCCAAAGAATTGACCAAAGACCCATCAAATATACAATTAAAACAAAACTATACAAGATACTGAAATATCTTACAAAAAATGATTAAAAATGCATTAAATAAATTCGCAACTGAAAATAAATCTAGTGCTAAATCTCTCTGGTCGTACATCGATTATCTGTGTGGCAAATGTAGGTCCAAAACTGAAATAAATTCGATCAAAGATTCTGAAGAAGCAGAGGTAACAAGTAGAGAACAAATGGTGGAGGAGTTCAGTAGATATTATAATGAAATAGGCAAACAACTCGCAGATAATATAAGAGAAGTTCCAGAGAGAGAAAATAGCGACTATTCCTGTTGAAATACCATGTTCCTTTTTACAGCTTGTTTAAGTGAAGTAAAAGATATCATTTCGGAGTTAACAAGTGGTGGGGCCCCAGGTGATGACGGTATCAGGGCAAAACTTTTGAAGAATATTTATGAAGAAATAGGGGAACCGTTGATGTTACTGACCAATGTTTGTTCTAAAGCTGGTCAATGCCCAGATATTTTGGAGAGGGGTATTATCAAGCCATTGTACAAATCGGGGGACAGAGCGGTCATCTCGTATTATAGGCCAATATGTTTAACTTCCAACATAGCCAAAGTTACAGAAAAGTTGATCAAGGTTCGTTTTCTGAAGTTTTTGGATAAAAATGAAATTTTGTCTGAAAACCAGTTTGGATTTAGGAAGAACAAATCTAACGAAGATGCAATAAAAAAGCTCCTAGGAAAAATATATAGCTGGTTGGATAAGGACAAGGTGGGTCTATGTGTTTTCATAGATCTCAAGAAAGGTTTCGAGAAGCCTACAAGTTGATGAAAAGTTATTTATCACATAGGAAGCAGAAAGTAAAGATAGGCGAGCAATTGAGCAAACCAAGGATTGTTGAGTGGAGTGCCCCAGTGTACGGTTTTGGGGCCAGTATTATTTCTTATATATGGAAACAGCTTACTATTAATGAGTGGTAAAGAAGAAACTATTAGCTTTGCGGACGACACCGTCATAGTATATGAGGATGATACGTGGAAAAAACTCGAATAAAAGACTAAAGGGGATTTTTGACGTAAAAAAATGGTTTGAGAAGAATAAACTCACAATGAATATCGAAAAAACAGTATATTTACCGTTTGCTTCCCATGAATCAGGTCTTCCATAATTGGTAATCTAGTAGTCGACGGCAATACATGCATTCCTGAAGCAGACCATATAAAATATATAGGAGTTACAATCGACAGACATCTGAAATGGGATGAATACATAGATGGTTCAGTGGGAAAACTGAGGTGTTTACTCTCGAAGAGTCAATACCTGAAGACTTACATGAGCGTTGCAAATTTGAAGCTGCTATATACTTCTTTGTGTCAGTGTCAGATAGGGTATGGAATAATCGGATGGGGTGGAGATTATAATGGTCACATGAATAGAGTTGAGGTAATCCGAAAGTGGTTGCTTCGCGTTATCTACGGAACATCACTATTATTTCCATCGGATGATTTCTATGAAATCTCCAAAAAAATGAATCCTCATCAGATATTCGTAACGAAAATCTTATATTGCATAATTTCAAGAGAAATCCAGATTCGAACAACAGAATATATCTCTTGGTATCTGGTATAAGCTCGAGATACGACGGATTGACTTACACCCATTCGGATGGCAACTGCATGTTGACTGTAACCTTCGTCAATGAGAGTCACTAACCGAGCAACTTCCACCTCCGATAAATGTCGTCTAACCATGATTGAAAATCAAAAAAGTAAAAAAAAACAATCGCCGAAAACCGCGTAAAAAAGATCGAAATTGCATTGGGGGTATTAACTTTTTTTTAAATTTAATAAAAAGAGATCACTAGAATCAAGGAATGCAGCGGCGGAAACGCGATAAAAATAATTGGGCGATGGTTTTTTAAATTTCCTTAACTTGTTGAGAAAATTGAGAATTTTTTCCAAAAAAATTTTTTTTTTCGCATTTTTTTGAATTCAAGCACTTTGTGGAACAAAAATGTGGGTAAAGCTCGGAAAAACAATTTTTTTTTTCATTTTTAAAAATTATGAGCTTTCCAGAGCAAAAAACGTGATCCTTTAATTTTTTCAAAAATTCGATCGAGTGAAACAAAAAAACGGCTGGCTGGATTAATTTGGTTTTTTGTAGGGTTTTTGTGGACATATCGAACTGTAAAAGGCACACTTAACATTAGTGGTTTTCTCAATATTTTCGATCCAGCGCTTGATTTTCCAAAAAACCAACAAAAGCCGTTTTTTTGTTGCATTTTCAAGTTCATGTGACAAAAAGAAAAAAAAAATTTCAGAAAAGCAATGGCCAGTCGTTAAGGAGAATTTATTCAAATTCTCTAAACCCACCTTCAAATTTCTGTGCGATCATTGGTTACTGAGATATCGATAATCAAAACAAAAGGATCCTTTTCCATTTGAAGACCGATATCTCGGCGAAAAGTGGGCGTATCAGGGTATATAAAAAAGCAAATTGAAGCTAAATGAACAAGGTATCCGATCCTTATAATGGTTAACCAAAGAAAAAAATTCTACGTCCGTAGGCCAAAGAAAAAAAATTTAAAAAATTCTGAAAATTTTCTTGTTGCTGGTTTTTCTACGATTACTCAAAAAGCGCGGAGGTAACAAAATTTTGAAGTTCGAATCCAAAAACTAGACACTTGGAGCTACAATTTCCTTTCATTTGATTTTCTGTACGACCATTGCTCTCGAAGTTACGGCCTGTTGAAAACTGCCCAAAAATTTGGAATTTTTTTTTGATCCCTTAATTTTTTCCATTAGTTTATTTATGAGACAAGAAATAAGATCTATCACTACTACAAACCAGAAAAACGTATTTTCCAAAGAAGATCCACTCACCTAGCCCCACGACTTAATGCTACAGTACAGATGGGTGAAAAAGGAAGGAAATATTTTGATGGTATGATCAACCCCCAATGAAGAATTCCTACTACAATAAAATTTTCTGCTATTGATGAGTTGTTGCCACAATTTTGTTTTCCAAATCATACTTCCTAATTCGAGCAAAGATATTTTTCTTGATTTTTTGTACCTATTTCAGAAACGTCCACTTCAACATGACTCCAACTGTTGCTAAGGTGAACCCCCTTTTGATCTCCTCGAATTCCGTCCGATTATATTTTGTTTATATTAGATCCTAAATGTAACTATATTTTTGGGCAACTAGGAATTTTGTATCAAGTTTGAATTTTCTATTCTTTTTATGTACTGTACTCTATTACAGATCACGTACAGGCTCATGCCTCCGTGATTTACTGTTTATACCTGTAGTTCATAGAATAAAATATATTATTATTATTATTATTATTATATATCTAGTACGGGATGAAATAGGAACGGAGAAAATGGATCGCATAGTTTTTAGTTCAGCGTTCTCAATTCGTTAGGAAGTGATTATAACAATGGCTGATTTGTGGTTAGTCGAAAAAACTAGTCAGAGTTATTGATGATGATACCGTTAGTACAATAATCACAAAGTTTTGTTAGTACCTCCAAGCCGTCATTGTTCAACAAGATTTTAGATTTCAAATGAACCGAATTTGTTTTTCGAGATCCAAATCATGTAGAGAATTATACGTCGGATTTTACCGATTCACTGATTAGACTTTTGTAATTAAGCCCCAAAACTTGTTCTACGAAAAAATTGAGTTTCTATCGTATATTATTGTTTTGCATTATGTATTTAATACGATTCATCCAACGCTGATTGTGATCATAATCACTTCATAAAGTAGAAACTTGGCGGAAAGTTATTCTCTAAAGCAGATTTGAAGCTTAATTGCAAAGGCCAAATTCGAGAGTGTTCATCAGGAACATCAGATCAAATCGAAATTCAGAAAACTATTGTGAAAAACGAACTTCAAGGTGTGTGCCGAGTTTTACTGAAATGTGTTCAAAGAATTCAGAAAACAAATTTTTTCGATAAAGATGTGGATAATTATAGGAAAACCATTTTCTCGAAATTTTTCAACAACTGCAGATGCAAAAACATATGCGGTAAGTTGTGCGTTGATAATCTCGAAGTTGTGATGTGTTAGCTCCTGTTTTTCTCGGGATATTGAGGAACTAACCTCAAAATTTCAACGAAATATAATTTTTTTCCCCATATATCTCGGAATATACATATGATATCGAATTGAAATCTTTGTTGAATTTAACCTCAAAATTTCAAGAGAATTTAACGTAGGTATTTCTTTTCCATATATCTCGAAAAGTACATGTGATATCGAATTGAAATCTGAAAAATTGTTGTTGAATACTGTTTTTGCAGTATGTGCTTTATTTTGCTTGAATTAGATCAACATTTTCCGAGAAGAAAGTTTTTCGACAAAATTTAAAACCTTTTCGAATAAAAATTTGTAAGAATTATCTTACAATTGGATCCAAACAAAATTTTGCGCAAAGTTTGGCGTTTATATTTTTCATATAAATAAGAAATTTTTTATCTCACGGCACCTGCTCTTTTTTAAATGTTGAAGAAATAAGGTCAAAATTTCAAACAGCAAGGAAATTTGACATATTTTTTCCCATATATCTCTAAAGCATATATCTTAACAAATTTGAATTTGAAACATTGTTATTGAATATTTATTCTTAGATTTGTGGTGAATGTTGAAATCTGATCAACACTTTCGAAGGAAAAAAAATTATCAAAAATTTTAAAAATTTTTGAATTGTTTCGATGTTCTCACTACTAGATCGAAATTCCGCACCTAGTTGCGCACTGATATTCTCCATACTATCACAAAGGTTCAATCTGATTGCGTTTGTTCTCCTTGAGATATTGCTGAAGTAACGTTGAACTTCCAAACAGCATTAAAATTTTGCATAGTTTTTTCCTTATATCTCCGAAAAGAAATATTGAATTGAATTGATATTTGAATCGCTGTTATTTTATATCAGATAAATATCGCATCAAATCGGAATTAATATTATAAGGTGAAATACTTACTCAAAGCTCGTTGAAATAGTTTTCAACAAAAATCTGAAAAATATTATAATAAACTTTTTTTTAAATATTAAAGCGAGTGAATCCACATGAAATTGTCCACTAAGTTGCACATTGGTTCTTTTAAACTATCTACAACGTTTTGATTGGATCGAATGAGTTCATGAAATATCGAAGATTTAACCAAAAAATTTCAAATGGGCCTAATTCTGCAACTTTAACGAACTTAATCGAGATATTCCTGGCAGTTTCACTGGGTCATTTTCTCCAGAAATAAGAGCAAATACGGTCGGACAGAATAGAATTTGAACACGGATTCCTCTTCAGGGTGTTCAACTCAATTTTTTCTTGTTTTCGAAATTAGATCATTTGAAATTCTGGATAATTTAATGAATTCCATTATTACAATTATCATTGTTTGATACATTTTCTACTCAACATGCACCATTTGGATAGAAGTTTCATATTCGCTTTGGTCCCTTGTTCGGGGGAGCCTGCTGCTAACTTTAATTGCAATGTAAAAAAATTTCTATCGTTGGACATGAAAAGGAAATATTTCTTTGTCCAGACTCTGAATGATCAGAAGCATATAAGTCAGAAATTTTATGAACTTAGACTCAGTATAATAAGAATTAAGGTGCAAGGCTCACACCTCACACGGGACTAGAACAAAATAAGGATAACTTCTACTCAAGTGGTCAATTAGTGAAAATGAATTCTGAATCCAACCGAAGTCGAAAAAAAAAAAATTTTTTTTTCATCTAATTTGATGAAATTTAACTCAAACTTCAAAAAAGAATTTGGGAATGTAGTATACTTAATCAGTTAGAATGAGAAAATCAAGATGAATGTCCTCTTCCAGTTGAACCGGAAATCATTGATAAAATATAGTCGATGGTGAATAATCTGTAGTATCAATATCCGAAATAAATTTTTTTGGGATGAACCTGATAACTCTGACACCCGGTATTGAACCCACAGAATTAATCCTTCACTCGCATCTGACGTTTCCAGATGACATCCGATATCGAAAATTGTAGGGCGAAGCTTATCGCTTTTCGGACCACAATTCATGTTTCAAGCTCTCAGGTAATTACTACATCGTTCCATTAGTTACGCGAAACCTGATGACTTGACTCGGATGTGGGAGTATATTAATGAGACTGTCTCTCAATTTTCGCCTGAAGCAGCCTTCAAATTGTCCTATTCTGGAGCGTTGTGCGCTACAAAAGCTCTGTCGGAAATGGAGGGAAGGGTCACCTGGAGCATCTATCACTCAGAAGGAAGATAGTTTCTGGAAATTACGTCTAATTAGCGTTGAGAGGTGTCGAATGATTTATAACTCGGATATATTTGCGCCACGTAAAATTAGAATTCGGAATGCAGGTTCTATTAGTTTGAGCTGTATTATTATTTTCCAGGTTGCGATTCAATTACAAATCGCAAATTAATATATTGTGCGTCCGATATAAAGATGTCGCTCAGTTTTTGAGCGCTTGTTCTTGAAAGGATGGGTGTTGTTCTCGATTTTTTCCAGAAAATGGGGTCAAACAACTGAATTGGACTGACTGACGACTTATCCGATAACGAAATCGAATTTGTCCTGTCTGTTTTATGCAAGGTTGCTTAAGAATGAAAACCCACATTAACTCCAATGTCTCCGGATAGCTTGCATTTCAAAATGTGACGGGTTAGATTGATGATAGCTCAAATGAGCTCTAATCTGCCGGAGTTATAGTCATTCGAAGTTTTGAGGTTTTTTCCTTCAAAATCTCAGGAACCACTGAAGCAGAATTATTTTTCGATTTCAAATTTGTAGGTATTGCAAAAATGCGTCAAATTTTTTTCTCGGTATTGTTACGTATCTGGAATGACTCACTTGATATCCCTATCATGATAAAGGTTGGAAACAAGTTGTCAACAACTTAGTGCGGAATCTCGTGATGAACGTTTACAATTCGAAAAACCAAATTTAGAAATGTTGTTTTCTAATATTCAATATTTCGCGATTATATTATACTCACAAAATTCTGCATGAACCTTCAAGCTGTTATTTTGAAATTTAAATTTGGGTTTCAATGTTTTAATTCGACTCAATCTGTATTAGTGGGAAGATAAAATTTTATATATACGTGAGTTTGAAGTTGCGCCAAACTGTGTTGTAAATATCATTCTACGAATGTCAAATGTTAAAAACAGCAGGTCTGATTATTAAACCATTATCAATAAAATAAAGGCTATCGACAATTCTATTGAATCCGGTTCGTTGAATAATTATAAAATTCTTGTGAATATGTTAATTAAAATAATGTTTTGTTCTTTACAGTTTTTGCTGCATCAATCTGTGTTTGATTATAGCCTACGTGTATTTCATTTCAGCGCCTCTGATTCCGAGACTTACAATTCAATTCAATTGTCGACAGCCTTTATTTTATAAATAATGGTTTAATAATCATACCTGCAGTTTATGTGAACGTTCTGTTTCATTGCTTTCTCTTTTCATATCTTTCAAGTGACCGAAATGTTTTAATTTTGACATCAAGTCTTCTATTGTTCCTATTGTTTTTCTTTCTATCCTATTCTGTATACAATTCGGTGAACAATTGAGTTTATTTGAATACTAATATAAAGATTTCCTTGTCTACTTTCATTAATAAATTTATTTGTTACAGAGCAAAATCTAATAAAGATCCATTTAAATACTTGAAATTATATGCATATGCTGTATCAGTCCAGGACTCCACCGAGAAAGTTTCTATGAAAGAATTATTCCATCATTCCCAATTGTTTAAACAACATTGTTTCACACAAACATTTAAACAATTTACAGCATAATCTGTCAAAAATAACCTCAAAGTTTCACCAGTTACACCCGGAATGACTTGTTAACCGGTGAAAAAAGTTCTATTTTACATGAACCATTAGAAACAAACAATAAGAAGAATTGGGTAATCAATAAGAAATCAACATATGACGATTCAAAGAAAATAAATGAACAAAACAAAAGAATCTATGATGAGAACACAAGAATAATAGAATATGAAATATGAGATTCAGTATATTTTCAGAACAAAAACAGACTGACTAGAGATCAACTAGATACAATAAGAATAAAACCATTCAGAATCGAGAAAAACATTTCAGATGTAATATATAGTATTGCTAGTACATCTAAAAAAATGATAGCTTCTTTCATGCAAGTAAGTTAGTTCCGTACACGGAGTGAGTAACTTCCTTGCCAGAAAAGGGGGATGTAAGTTTGAACGTCGCGCGAAACTGTGTTGTAACTATTATTCTACTTCCGTTACTGAAATATTTCATGGAACAGGTAGAAGAACAAATGTCACATGTTGAAACAAAGGCTTTCGACAATTTTATTGAATCAGGTTCGTTGAATAATTATAAACCCCTTGTAAATATGTTAATCAGAATAATGTTTTGTTTATAACAGTTTTGCTGCATCATTTTGTGTTTGATTATGCCTATGTTCATTTCTTTTCAACGTCTCTGATTCCGAAACTCACATATATACCTTTGAAATCATAAGTTGGATTTAACCTATTGGAATTTGGCTTCCGTTATCGAGTTCCAAACCTAGCTCTGCGAATATTGACTTTCTTGGTTATTGATTTAGGAAGTTATTTTTTTTTACGATTTCACTTCATGTCTGATTAAAATTACTGAATTCAAGACAGTGTTTTTCTTGGATTTCATATGAAATTTGTGTAAAACAACGAACTCAGACTTTTGAATGAAGGCATTGCACAGTTGGATGGGGTGAGCTTTGTAAAATATATAAAGGAAATTCAAACTGTTCATGATTTGCGATCAATAGAATCAGAAAATCATTAACCACCATATACGATATACGATAGCTCGGTAATATAACGTTCCACACTCGTTAGCTGGCACAGTTCCTTCCGAAACTCGGTCTTGGAAGATGACGCAAATATTTCCAATATTTGAAAACTCCACCAAACATGTTTTCACAATAGTATAATCTCGATAATGTAAAGTTTTTGTTCGTTGTTCAACGAATCATCTCTCAAAAACTGAAGAATTTCATCTCTTCTTGTTTTCAGTTGTGATTTCGAGATATAAACAGGTTATAGCTGTGTGTATCTTCTCCATTGTTGTTATTTGTGGTTACTTTTGAGTGTCCTGAAGAAGATCTTAAGCAGGGTCAAAACGGTGAATTATGAAATAAAGAATTAAGAGAGTCATCATAACTCTAATCCTTTTCTATACCCCTTAAGCACACTTTGAAGTTTTGTGTGTGTGTGTGTGTGTGTGTGTGTGTGTGTGTGTGTGTATGTGTGTGTGTGTGTGTGTGTGTATGTGTGTGTGTGTGTGTGTGTGTGTGACTATATGTGTGTGTGTGACTATATGTGTGTGTGTGCGTGTTTGTGTGCGTGTGTGTGTGCGTGTGTGTGTGTGTGTGTGTGTGTGTGTGTGTGTGTGTGTGTGTGTGTGTGTGTGTGTGTGTGTGTGTGTGTGTGACTATGTATCAGCTCAGGCTAGGACCTCATGTGAATAGATTGTTTTCATCAATAAATTGAGACGATGAAATCAACCGTTGTGGTTTAATGAACCTATCTTTTTAACATCCCTGTTCACTAAATGACATATATTCAATGTGTTGCATTCTGTCTGAACACCTCGAATGCAATCAGAAATATAACAATTGAAACAATGAACTGATGACTCTACGGCCAGCAATAATCTCACAAAGTTGTTTGAATTCAAATTCGACCATCTGTTATACTCAACGTTCCTGGTCACACATCGCACTTATCTAGCTTATCGGTCAGTCATCCGCTCCATTCAATCCCAATATGAAGGGCTAAGGCGTACACAAAGTTAAGTTATCTGACAAAACTGTGGTGAATGTTAGCCGAGAGCCGAGTCTCTGTGAAGGGCGACCGGGATCAGTTCCGACTCTCACTTCACTCGTTCATCAGAATACTAACTGAAATATTTCATGAGTTCAGAGTCTTAAAAATTCTAGTAAAGGGCATTGCTGGAAATTCTCCTCCCTGAAACCTTATCAGTACGAACAAACGTAATTCTCTTACTTGTGAGAACCATACAAATCTCCGTGAGTAGAGCCAGCAGATCCATTATCGGAATGATTTCACAGGGGCAATTAGCTAATTAACATTCGGGAAATCAACGAATGAGCAGTATTGTTATACATCACGGCAAGGAAACCATATCCGCAGTCACAAACAGAGACATGAGGCCACGAAATTTAATAACTCGGTTGGCGTCTGCGCGACGTTTTCATTTATGCCTGCGAAGCAGTTCATCTGCCAGAATCGAAGAGTGCTAAATAATTCAAGGAAGACAGCTCGAAGTTTATTCCTGCCTTCGTTGGGATGCCAGCTATTGAATTTTTGCTCTTTAACAAATCCTTGAAATCCTTATGCTGAGAAAAAGTGACGAAAGGTTTTCATCCACTTTCATCCCAACTGGGCAAAACCAACAAGTTTTCAATGTTTTTCGCTTCAATAGCATTAGGAGGAACTCATAACAAATATGATTTTCCCATACCACACGACTGGATACATTTGACATATATGGTAATTCTGAGTTCCCCCTGGATTCTCGCATTCTCCCACATATTTCATCCAATACACATTCAATCATTAAAAAAATACAGATTTGTCTGGTATATCTTTATATCATATCTCTAGATATTGATATGTGATGATATACTTTTATTGTTTTCAACGGAGGTACCACGTATCCATTTTAGCAACTGGCATATAACGATTGGAGTAAGCGACTTGAGAAAACTGATACAAAATTGAATAAAATAAAAAAATTGTATTGTATTTTCTTATGTTATCGTTTTCTCAAGTCGTTTGCTTCAATCGTTATATGTCAGTTCATAAGACGAATTGAATTTTTCATCCATACGTAGCATGTTGAAGACAATAAAAGTCGGTTGGACTCACTGCTGAAGAATACGGTGTCAAAATCGATTCTGTCCGGCCGACCGTGAACACGATAACGGTCGAACGGAGTCAGCTAGCGATTTGAAACCTGTAGATAGTTTGCGCAACGAAATGTCGTGGTTGAGTTCGTCAATGGGTCGAATCGGCCAAATAGTTTCAAAGTTAAAGCCATTTGAAGTTTTGAGTTTATTTCCCTCATATTTCCGAAACAACTGAAGTCATTAGATTGAAACTAGGCAGTTAGTTGGAGCATAACGACGCGCAGCTTTTTAACAAACTTTCGTCTCTCAATTCTGAAAAAACAATCCCAAATTTTTCTCGAAAAAAATTTTTTTCGTGAAACCATCGTTCATATTCAAGAACAACTTCAGTTTTACCTTGAGCTTCATATTTCACAGCAGTGTACCAAATATCAAGTCGATACGGCTATTAGTTTTGGAGAAATTGGGAAAAATATATAGAATTTCGTGGTTTCCTTCTCGATATCGTTGTTTTTTTTGGTATAACTCAAGAGATACTGATTCAATCGTGATAAAACTTTGCAGCTAGTTCAAAGATGCAGGATCAAGGATGAAGGACAACATTGTGCAGAATTTCGAGATGATCGTGTCATCAGATCAATATGAAAAAATGAATTAAATTGTTTTTTTTAAATATTCAAAATTCTTTGATTTTATCCTCATTGAATTCTGTATGAACCTTCGGACTGTCTTTTTCCGATGAAGTACTGGATTCCAATTTGATCTAATCTGTAATTTTGGAAATATTGGGAAAATTAAATTTTGAATGGGTATATCTGCTGAATCATTGTGTGGATTTTACCCATACACGAATTCGTCTTCATAATAAAGGCCGAAACCGTCTTTACAAATATCGAGTTTCTGAATTGTTTCGGAACCTTCGGAAGTTATTGTGTTTACGGTTGGCCGTTAGGCGCAAAAGCTGCTGCCTTCACGACAGTGCTTTCCTCGGTTTTTTAATTATTGTATTTAAAACCTTCATCAAGTAAACTCGTCTCAATTCAACAATGGACATTCATTTAATGATTCAGTTCCGATGTCATATATTCATATTCGAAGGATTTAAAGACTGCCATTGTATTTTCATTTCAGTCGAAAGAAAATATTAGATTTCAATCAGACATCTAATAATTCTTTCAATTAATATCTGTAGCGGGACCATTAGATTTCCAGCGGATACCAATACCTTAATATTCATTCCATTTCATCAACATTTCTTGTTTTATTGGATATACAATGGGAAGGCATTGAATATTCGATTATTTTTGTATGAATATCAATTTCTGGTGGTCGTTTATATTTCACAAAGCTTGAAATCAATTACAAATATTTATTTTTTTATTTCAATGGAATACATGAGGACGGACCCAGATAATGTACTCACTAATAAATTATTAATACAATGGTGCCTTATATTGAAAAATCTAGAAGTCAGCTGCTTTTACGCACTTGTTCACATTGCGAAATGGTGACTCGGAAATTTCAGTGAAATTTTAATGAAATATACCTAAACATTTTCGAGAAAAAAATTTTTTTTTAAATTTTTCTATGGATAATTCTTCTTATTGGCACTGTTTATCTTCTAACCAAGTTTCATTTCGATCCGATAAACATTTTTCTCAATTTATTGAAAAATCAAAATTTCGAATGGCTGTAGCACAAAAACCATTCGGCAGATTTAGCCCATTAACGAACTCAACCGAGATATTCAAGATCTTGATCTAACCTGAAAATTTCAAGATTTAAGGTCCTTCCTTTCGATAGTTACAGCGCACACGGCCGGACGGCCAGCCGGACGGACAGATACAATTTTGACCACGGATTCTCCATCAGTGAGTCCAACCTAGTCGTTTGAGACCAATTTCGGCTCAAAATTCGAAAATTACAGAAATCGTGACGAAATGATAACGCGCTGTTTCCCAGAACAAGCGCGTAATAATACATACCCGACATACAAACCAAAATGCGGAAAAGAGATCACTCAATTCAAGTTTTTTTTTCAACAATTGCCTCCAAAGAACCGTCTCAAAACACATATAAATCATATAAAAGTAATCAACATTTCTAGAAATATAGTGAATTGAGATCAAAATCTTTAACGCGCCTGTTCAAATTGGTTGCATAGACGGTCCCTAATTCACAAATTGACCAAGGTAGACGCAAGTTTACTTCCTGATAGAAAGATTTGGCGATCTTCTTTCCATATGATCCCCATGGAATTCTGCATAAACCATCAAGCAACTTTCAAATATCGATTTTATGTACGTAACAAATTTCATTGAAACTCCATGGAAACTTTCCGAAAAAAATGTTTTTCCAGAAATAAATCGAAAGACTTCGGAAAAATTGAAGAATTCTCCACCTCTGTAATTTTGATAAAATTTCGTACAAACTCGCGTTGGTATTCGAGAACCAAGTGAATATTCTCGAGTCGATATCGCGACAGTAACTTTTAACATATTGAGGAAATTATATATACTGATTCACGGATTTCATTGAGGAAAATATCGCGAAATTTCATATAGGTGTCATTCCGATACCGTTAGGGCGATTTTGCTCATCAACGAATTTGATACATGACCTACCAAAGTTTCAAGTTGGTAACTTGTTCAGAATATCCACGAAAACGGTGATTATCTACTGATTTATATCGAAAAAATAAAAGTAAAACTGAATGCAGTAGTTTCAGGAAGTAAATCCGTTATATTGATGAGAAAGGATATGCTCAGTTTCTCCATTGATGATGTTTCACAGATACTGAGATCCAAAGGAAAACTTTTAGAATGATGACATGAAATCAAAATTTTTAGCGCGGAAGTTCGAATAAGTAGGAAGGATAACAATAATAAAACTGTGGATGGATCAATCATCACGAGGTTTTGCACGAAATTGTGAATCAGTATCAGCCAACTCGTTACCAAGTTTTGTCATGATAGGATCGTGTTTTGAATTATTTCGGGAATAACTACGATACTCTGGAAAAAAAAAGTGAGATTTAAGATTCTTTTCAATATTTGCATAGACTCAACTCGGATCTTTTCGCAATCATTAAGTGTTTACAATTAAAAATCAAGTCTCAAAACGATTGCATAAGTGGTTCCTGGGATTCTGAGAGATAATCCTAATCAAATGACTATAACTTCGATTTGGCTGACAAATTTGACCAACCGTCAGATTAATTTGTCTCTCAATAGAAAATCGTTAGAGATCCTGGCAAAAAGCCTAGAAGTGTGGTTTCTGTCCGCCCATCTGAAGCTCATTTCTCAGAAGCCAAAACTGTTCACAATGAAATAAACTTGAACAAAATTGGAGAGAATCATTGTTCCCTTCTCTCGCACTTCTTTGGGCCATTGGTTGAATGTACTTGAAACAATTATTCATTCAAATGTTCTTTTGTCTATACCACTCGCACGGTTAGCAACGGAATATACCTTCAGACCCAGTATGCAAGCAGTGTCACCATCATCATCTTTGTCCACTAATGAGGAATTACGCCTTTAGGAATCGTTTCTAAGACGAAATACTTCTTGTATTTGACAGGTGTTCCAACGAGTGCATCTTTTGTTCAATTTAGCCGTATTTTTCCTTTTTACCTCGACGATGCCAAATACTCAGTTACTCACATAAAAATCTTGTGGAGTGAAACTTCAAATCCTAGCTTTATTTACCCCAACGATTTTCGAAGGAATCGCTTTGATTCTTTTTTATCCCACTCTATTGTGCAACTCTGGACTAAAAACAATTACCCTTCCGAAAATTCTTTTCACTATTATTCGCACGCTTAGCAAATGAATACACCTTCCGATCCATTATGACAATAGTGCCATCGTCATCATCTGTATGCATCCATACGAAGATGTGCCTGTAGGAATCGTTTCTAGAAAAAGATTTTCTGGGCTTAGCCGGTGTTTCACCAAGTTCATCTTTTGGTTAATTAACCCTCACTTCCATTCATTACCTTGATGATTCCAACGACCCTGTTGCTTAAAAAACAGTTTCGTCGAGTGATGCTCCAACTCCTGGCTATATTCACGGCTAATTGGAGTTTCGTACGGGAGGACACGGATGAAGAGACCATTTACGTCTCAGCTCCTAGCTTACGTAGGCCGTTTCGCAATGAACTATTGGATCAGACGAGTTAGTTTGGGATTTTTTCTCGTATAGGAGAGGCTCCTTCGTAACTGATACGCTTGGATGAAAGATAAAAAGATCTCGAGTTTCATGCAGTTGTTGAAATGGATTTGCATACTGAAACGTGGCATTTTGTATCGATATTCTACTGGAGAAATCACCTGCTCGAGTTTTATTATACAATAATCGAGTAACCGAAAAACGTATCAAAATTACTCGAAGTAATAGAAGAATGGGAAATTCAGTTTCAAGTTTACATGTTATTACTATTGTTCGAATGAATAAGGTCCGGTGCACACATACGGTTTTTCACGCTCCTGTGCCGTTGCGGTGCCGTACCTATGTATGCATTCTACCACTGATGCTTTGTACTTCAGATCGTGAGGTCCGGCGCACACATTCCGTTTTTTCAGCTCTGGCACCGTTGCGGTGACGGAGAGGTCCAGTTTTTTCAGCTCTGTCGCCGGACTTACGGTCTGAAGTACACATAATCAGTGATAGAATGCACACATAAGTAAGGCACCGCAACAGCACCGAAGCTTGAAAAACCGTATGTGTGCACCGGACCTTATGTGTGCATTCTACCACTGATGCTGTGTACAGACTTTAAGGTCCGGTGCACACATACGGTTTTTTCAGCTACGGCGCCGTTGCGGTGACGGAGAGGTTCGGTGTAGGTACGCATCCAGTTTTTCCAGCTCCGGCGCCCGACTTACGGTCTGAAGTACATAGCATCAGTGGTAAAATGCACACATAAGTAAGGCACTGCATCGACGCAGGAGCTTGAAAAACCTTAAATTGTGTGCACCGGACCTAAGACCTGCGTCAGAGTTGAAAAAATTGGATGTGTTCACCAGAACTGAGTGCATATATGAAGGGTTATTTATGGAGAAACACATCCGAGAAATTACTCTATTTCTTTGCTGGCATATGTGGAATCTTTTGGAATTCGGTCGAATTTCGTTTATGCAGCATTTTATTTCCTTTCTGTTGCTTGAAAATTTTTGACATAGAGGTCTTCCATTTCAGAGGTGGTCATTGGAGAAATCTAATGGTGTTGAATAACACGATTTGGGGGGCCAATTCTGAGCGCCGAAGCAGAAGAATACACGCCCAGGAAATGTATAATGCAATACTAGAATTGTTTGACAGGCGCCTTGTTCTGAACATATTGAACACGAGAAATGAAATGCAAGTTTATATCCATATTCAAAAAAATCTAGAAAAACACTGACTGAAGTCAGCAGCATTCACGCTGTCGTTCACTTTTGGCGATATCCTTAGAAAATGCCTGCAAATACTGCTGATTTCACGTCAGTGCTTTTCTAGGTTTTCTCCGTTGAACTACTGAATTTTAATTCGATCCAATCTGTAGTTTTGAAAAGTTAAGGAAATTGAAATTTTGAATGTGAAAATTTTCATACGCTTGTTCTGAGGAACATCCCGTTATCATTTTGTCACGATATCTGTAATTTTCTTTTTCAATTCTGACCGTCCGACTGTCCGTTCGTATGTGCTCCAACTTTCGAAGGAAGAGACTTATCGATTTGAAATTCTCAGATTAGGTTATGGAATCGTTTTAATAGTTTGGGAGACAGGCCCATTTGAAATTTTGAGGTTGATTCCTCGATATTTCATGAAGTATTGACCCGATATTGAAACTTAGTGACAGTTTTGGAATACCAACTCGTATCTCAGAGCAAGTTCTAGTTGTCGGAGAATAAAAAAATATTCGAGAATGTTTCAAAATTTTGGATGAATTTTTTTTTTCTCTGAAAATCTAACCTCACGTCAGTGCTTCTCTAAATTTTTATAGTTCGATACTTGGGATATCATACTTGGTCACCAACTAGTAAGCGAGACGACATGTCCATGCGAAAGTGTAATTGATTCTCGAGAATCGTTCCGAGTAATTTCCGATGAAGATCAATGAGGTAATGAGATATCATTGAATATCTCTTATGTATTCTTCATGCCAATGATAATCCATGAATTTCAGACATCTATACTTTCAATTACCGCCACATCACTGTTATCTTGTAACAAAGCATGTTTGGTCATTTTATGCTCTCATTTTGGGGAAATACGCTTTATCATCTCGACACAATATCTGTAATTTTCGGGTTTTGAGCCGAGAAATATCCTCAAAAAATGAGTTGAATACCGTGCCGGCGAATCGGTGGTTAAATTCAATCATGTCCATTTCATGTGCTCTAACTGTCGAAGGAAAGGAGCTAGGGACTTGAAATTATCAGATAAGTTCAAATTCTAAATATCTCTGTTGAGTAAGTTGATAGGTGGAATCGGTTAAATAGTTTCGAAGTTAGACCCCTTTGAAATCTTGAGGTTAATTTCTTGATATCTCATGAGGTCTTTATTCTATCAAACTGAAACATTGTTGAAAGTGTTGAAATACCGATGCGTATTTTCCATTTGGTAGAAAATCTTCAAAAAATATTTATTCGAAAATTTTCAACTTTTTTATTTTTTTACCTGGAAACATTGTCAAGACATTGTGGTGTTTCAGTTAACTGGCAGGATCGCCATGTGGTGTTTTAGTTAACTGGCAGAATCGCCATGTGGTGTACCCCGGTTGGGGTTGGTTCGTCCAGTTGGTTTGTGAAGGAGAAGGTTGGAAATGATACTCGAAGAACTCGTTAGAGGGTTTGATTAGTTAATACTTGTCCAATATATAAATTTGACGATGGTTTCGAGGCAATTCATTCGGTGTCTGATTCTTTTTTGAGATGGATTGCCAACTTCAAAAGAATTTAATGAGTACTAAATCATTTTGTGGGGTCGTGGTTCTGTGAAATCAATCACGCAATGAAGGAAAGAGATTAGCCTGTTTTTTTTTCGGTCGAGTGTTACAACAAAAGTGAATGCGAAAGGCAATAAAATTCTTTTTGTTGAAAGGCACAGTCTAACAATTCTGGTTATAAATCTTCTAGAGTGGCGGCAGGTAGTCCTTCGCTGGCGCCGGGTTGTGGTCGGTGATGACGAGAGGACGGAAGCAGTCGTCGAGGGTGGTAAACCAGATGTTGGTGCGATGGATCTTCTTGAATGATGAAATGCAGATGTCGGCCAGGAATGCAGCGTATAGGTAGAATATCTTCTTAGCGGTGAATGCAGATGGGTTGGAGAGTGAAGTTGAGTCAAGTGATTTTTAAGAGCGGAGCGAAATATATTTATACGATTTTTCAGAGGTAATCTTAGTGGTTCACCATAAACCAGTTCTGCAGAGGTGGATTTTAGATCTTTTCGCCATGCTAATCTAATTCCGAGTAGGACTGTTGGAAGTGTTTCAGTCCATCGGTCGTTTTGATGGCATTTGATCGCTGCCTTCAGTTGCCGATGGCTTCTTTCTACCATTCCATTTGCTGCTGGGTGATAGGCGGTCGTTCTTAGGTGGTTAGTGCCAGTCAACTTATTCAGTTCTTTGAACAAGCATGACTCGAACTGTCTTCCTTGATCCGATCCGTCGTTACTCTGAGGGGGTTCCAAATCGCGATATCCATTGAGAGTAGAACGCTTGGACGACTGTGGTTGCTTCTTGGTTCTGAATGGGGATTGCTTCTGGCCATCGGGTGAATCGGTCGACACAGGTTAGGCAATACCGGAATCCTTCAGAATGAGGCATTATGATGATGTCCAAATGTACATGCTCGAATCTTCTCGGAGCTTGGGAGAAATCACCAACTGGTGCTGCTACGTGACGGGTGACTTTGGCTCGTTGACATGGAAGACAGCTTCTTGTCCATTTTCTGCAGTCGGAGTTGATTGAGGGCCAAATGAATCGTTGTTTGGCTAGCTTGACTGTTGCGTTGGTTCCCGGATGTGACAGACGATGGACAATATCGAAAGCAGATCTCCGAAATGGCTTCGTGATGAAGGGTCTAGCCAGTGGTTTGGAGGTATCGCAATACACTGCGACGGTTGATCCAAGCGGCTTGACCATTTTCAGTTGAAGTCCCGTGTTGCCATGTAGAAGTTTCTTCAACTCATCGTCGCTTTGCTGGGAGTTGGCCAATGCTGCGTAGTCGAGGGCGGTTGATAGTTCGTCGACTCGTGATCACCTGGTACATAGCGGATATCAGTGGTGAACTACGAGATGAAGTCGAGGTGGCGGAACTGTCGAGGTGAGCACTTTTCTAGCTTCTGTTTGAAGGCGAACGTCAGAGGTTTGTGGTCCGTGAAGATGGTGAAATTTCTTGCTTCTACCATATGTCGGAAATGCTTGATGGCGAGGTAGATGGCAAGGAGTTCTCGATCATAAGCTCCATAGCGGGTTTCTGCTCCTGATAATTTCTTCGAAAAGAAAGCTAGTGGTTGCCATTCTTGATTGTGAAGTTGTTGCCGAGTTGCACCAACTGCTGTATCCGAAGCATCACCCACTATGGCTAGAGGTGCATCGTCCTTGGAGTGTGATAGGAGAGTTGCTGTAGCCAGTTTCTTTTTGCACTCTTCGAATGCCGCTGAAGCCTTTGGAGTCCAGTTTATTTTGGCCTTCCCTTTGAGCTTCGGTACCAGTAGGTCGTTGAGGGGTGATTGAGTGTCTGATATTCTGGATATGAAACGACGATAGAAGTTTATCATAACTAGAAATCGGCGGAGTTCCTTGGCTGTGGTTGGTTGAGGATACTCCAAAATGTCGGTAACTCTATCTGGTAGTGGGCGAGTGCCTTCAGCGGAAATGAGGTAGCCTAGGAATTTGACTTAAGGCTGGCCGAAAACACACTTGGCTGGGTTCAGTGTCATCGAGTGTTCCTGGAATCTTGCGAAGACGATTCTGAGGTGTTCTATGTGTTCTTCTTCGGATTCTAAGGCAATTAATACGTCGTCGATGTAGCTGAAGCAGAAGTCAAGTCCTCGTAGTAATTCGTCGATGAAGCGTTGGAAGGTTTGAGCAGCGTTCCTAAGTCCGAAAGACATGAATGGAAATTCGAACATTCCGAAGGCTGTCGTAATGGCTGTTTTGGGAACATCCTCTTCAGCACCTGGTATCTGATTGTATGCTCGAACAAGGTCCAGTGTGGTGAAGATGCTCTTTCCCTGCAGGGTGTGGGCAAAGTCTTGAATGTGTCTGACTGGATATCGATCTGGTATCGTGCGGGCGTTGAGAGCTCGGTAATCTCCGCAGTGTCTCCAACTATCGGTTGACTTTTTCGGTGCTAAGTGTAGTGGGGATGACCATGGACTTTTGGATGGACGTTCAATTCCTAGATTGATCATGGCTTCAAATTCTTTCTTGCCACTTTGAGTTTTTCTGGTGCCAGGCGTCGTGGTCTGGATGAAAGTGATGGACCAGGGGTTGTTTGAATATGATGCCTTGTATAGTGCTTGATGTTCATCGGGACTCCCTCAGGTCTCGTTATGTTGGGAAATTCCATGAGGAGGTCGTGGTACTTGGATGAACCGCTGATTGTTTTGATGACCGGGATGTTGCATTGTGTGGCTTCTCCTCTGGTGGTGAGCTTAGTGGGTCCGTCCAGGAGGCGTTGGTTTCTCACGTCCACCAGTAGGTTGTAGAAACTGAGGAAATCGACTCCACTGATTGGCTTGGAGACATCTGCTACGACGAATCTCCATGTGAAA
This sequence comes from Myrrha octodecimguttata, assembly GCA_958510865.1. Classification (NCBI taxonomy): domain Eukaryota; kingdom Metazoa; phylum Arthropoda; class Insecta; order Coleoptera; family Coccinellidae; genus Myrrha; species Myrrha octodecimguttata. The sequence goes on along the minus strand of OY294058.1, from coordinate 9,109,642 downwards.
TTGCGGCGTAGTCCTAAGTTGAGCGAGAGGTTGATTGTACCATATGTTGCGATGTCTGTACCATTGGCTGCTGAGAGGGTGTAGTCGGACTTCTCTCGTCTTCCAGAAGTTGCACTGCGAGGAAATACGCAGAGATCGGCACCGGTGTCTATCAGGAACTGCCTCTTGGATTCCCGGTCGGTGATGAAGAGACGGCGCGGTGCTCGGCTGGTATCACTAGCCGTCATTAGTGATTGCCCCTGTCGTTTCCCGACTGGAAGGAACAGGGTTGTGTGCACTTCCTGGAGTTGCTTCCAAACTGCAGGTGGTACCAGCAGAATCCATTGGTGCGTTGTCTGCTGTGGCTTCGGGACCTGAAACGTTCCCGGTGTCGCTGTTGTGTCGGTCGTCTGCTGAGGGCTGCCACTTCTGCTCGGAGTGCTGCGATCTCTTGGTTCAGTCCAAGGGTGAGCTGCGCCATGTGGACGTTCATCATCGCCTCGAGGGATTGCATCGACAACGTCTCGGCGATCTGGGATGCGGGTGGTTTGGAGGCCTCAGGGATAATGTCTGCGCGGGCTGTCAAGTCCTCTAGCTCGCTGTCCTTGACGATGGTGAGGGCTACTTGGATCTGTCTGGGTAGTCGGCTCAACCATAGAGTCTTCATCAAAGCGTCGGGTACATTGGCATCGGCTAGGCCCCTCAGGTGTCGGAGGAACTGGGATGGTTTGCGATCCCCAATTTCTTCCCGTTCGAGGAGGCGGCGTGTCTTCTCTTCCTGGGATGTGCACAGCCGTCGGATCAGCTCCGTCTTGATTTTGAAGTAGGCCTCTGACGTAGGTGGCTTCAGGATGACGTCCTTAACTTCAGTTGCGAATATCGCTGGTAGGTCCTGTGAAATCAAACACGCAATAAAGGAAAGAGATTAGCCTGTTTATTTTTCTGTCGAGTGTTACAACAAAATCGAATTCGAAAGGCAATAAAATTCTTTTTGTTGAAAGGCACAGTCTAACAATTCTGGTTATAAATCTTCTGGAGTTGCGGCAGGTAGTTCTTCGCTGGCGCCGGGTTGTGGTCGGTGATGACGAGAGGACGGAAGCAGTCGTCGAGGGTGGTAAACCAGATGTTGGTGCGATGGATCTTCTTGAATGATGAAATGCAGATGTCGGCCAGGAATGCAGCGTATAGGTAGAATATCTTCTTAGCGGTGAATGCAGATGGGTTGGAGAGTGAAGTTGAGTCAAGTGATTTTTGAGAGCGAAGCGAAATATATTTATACGATTTTTCAGAGATTTGAATTTCGTGTTTCGACTACGCCCTTTTTTCCGTTTTTGTTGAAGTAGATGAATTCGCTACAATTTACAAGTTCATATTAGTTTTTTCGTCTCCTTTTTTGTTTTCAGGTATGATTCCAAGATTTCAACCTGCATCGCATAGGAAGGAGGAAATTTTGTCGATGAAAAAGAAGCCCTTCAATAAAAAACAACAATTTCATTACACTTATACGGGAAGACAGAGCTTTTCCCGAGGTTTTTATCTGTGCTCTTGTATCATACGTAAAAATGTATGGTACCCCGTTTACATTTCCTCGGCTAATACTGTTATGACACAAATTGTTCGATATAAAAAATGTACTGCTCATCTCAAAAGAATATATATATTACTATGGGTGATTACTACGGCATGACGCATCAATGAACGTTCCGCTTCATTGTTCTCATTCACTCTCTCATTCAAATGAAGTGTCATTAGGCATGAAAAAAAATAATTGTTCGTCCAAAAAAAGAGTCTGTTGAATTCTCTGAGTATTACGCTCATGCTCATTGTGAGAATTATTATTGTTTATATAAAGACTGCGATGAACCGACGTTGACCTTGCACTTGATTTAATTTCGCTGATTCGAAATTTTGCTTCGTAATGAAATTCTTTTTGAGGTGACAACCTCGTGTTTGGGACATTTACCGTTTGGATTATTTATCATTTGCAACTTTATCTTCAATTCTCTTATAACTCTTTTTTAATGGGAATTTCACATTTTAGTTCGATTTAAGTTTGAAAAAAAAAATTATCCGAAAATATTTTCCTTTCCGATTACCAATTTTTCTCTGGACAATCTGACTGCATCGATGAATTGATTAATCGATTCCTCATTGCTGTCTTCACCTGGCAATGAGGATTTCTTACCCATGCTTACTATATCTCTGTTACAAGAGAGAAAAAAAAAATGTTGAAATTGAATTAGTAAGTTTTGCTGGAGAAAATTTAGTTGCGGCTAATGCCTAACTTAATTATCATTCACGTAATTCCTTGAATTAAAAATCCGTTGAATTCATCGGATAATTACTAATGGATAAAAAAACTTATGATAGCAATAGAATCCGCAACAAAAAAAATATCATTTTATCACAAAAGATTGAAAGTCTCAAATCACTTCAATGGCTTCTACGGCCTCTCTGAAGGAACATCCATGTGATATTTCATCAGTCATCCTGGCATCTTCTGATTCCCAGTCACGACTTGTTCTTCTTCTATATCCATTAAGGAATCATTCCCAAAACAACTATCTTCATCTTCTGGCTTGGGATGGCTGGAACCCATGGTACCATAGAATGGAAATATGTTGGAATCACATACCTTCGAGGAAAAAAAATCTCACTTAATTCTGGATATTTCTGACATTCAGTCAACTGGTAGGATCGCCATGTAGTGTTTCAGTTAACTGGCAGGATCGCCATGTGGTGTTTTAGTTAACTGGTAGAATCACCATGTGGTGTACCCAAGTTGGGGTTGGTTCGTCCAGTTGGTTTGTACAGGAGAGGGTTGGAAATAACACTCGAAGAACTCGTTAGAGGGTTTAATTACTATGGGTGATTACTACGACATGACGCATCATTGACCGTTCCGCTTCATTGTTCTCATTCACTCACTCTTCTCATAATACAATAACAAAATATTGTATATGATTCGTCAAGGTGTTTACAAGCATATTATGATAACAGACGTTGGAATACAATATCAGTAGTTAATCCATCTAAGCACGTTTTATGGATGATGCGAGGTTCTCTGGACCTTGCTCGTCTTCAAGTAATAATTATACAGAGTGTTTAGTCTGACGAACTTCAAACCTCATTATCAGTATCTAACAACAATATTCCAAATCAAAATTTTATCCGATATTTATTTGCGAAAAAAAAGGAATAAAAATATTTACAATTTCTTTGTTATTTGAAATTTTAACATTATTTCCGCAGTATCTCAAGAATTAGAAATGCAATCAGATTGGAACTTCGTTATCAGCTGAAAAAACCAACGTGCAAATAGATGCTGAATTTCGTGTTGATCTAGTTCTTAGCATTTGAACAGGAGCGTGAAATCTCCTGACCTCGAGTCTGTGCATTACTTTAATCTCACGAAGTTGACATATTCAACAGTGCCTCCACATTCAACATTGATGAAGGAGATAAAGTCATCTGGTTCTACCTTTCTCATAATACTGACCAGACAGAGAACGATCAGAATTAAACGATTGCGTGCCTTTGCGACTACACGTAACAACACATCCTCGTGCGTGTCTTGGGTATGGACAGAAATGGTGTTCTCTATATAAAAATGAAAATACGCAACTCAGCGGAGTATTTCGCGATGATCAATCCGTAATTTATATAATGATAAAATGATCCAATTCTTGAAAAATCTTAAAAGTTAATGTCTTCCAAATTGCTGTCGAAACAGATTTTATTTCGATCGTATGAAAGCTTTGAAACTAGTTGAAGAATACGGACGGGCCACTTCATACAAAAATTTTTGTTGAGTCCGTTTGGATGAATGAACGTGAAGAAAATATTTCTTCGAAAAAATAGTTTTTCAGGAAATAGCTCATCAGATTTCAATGAGATTTAGTACAGAGCTTCGAATTTGAGTTTTATTCGACATTCATTCATATTCATGGCTATTCGAAGTTTCGTGGTGATTTTCCCAACATCTTAAGAAGATCTAAGGCGATAAGATATAAACTAGTCTCCGAGGAATATATTCAAAACAGATAATTTCTGAATATTTTCCAACATTTTGAAAACAATTGATATGAAAAAACTTTATCTGTTTTCGATAGAAAATCTCACAGACCTTGAAGTCAGTGTTACCATTTATACAATGGTAACACTGTACAACGGAGTTCGATTTCAATTTGGTCCGATAGGTATCTTCGGAGCTGTTGAAAAAAATTATGTGAAATTCATAAGCTCTTCCAAGTTATCGCTCGTATTAATGGAAGTACTCAAGAAATACTGTTCCGATCAAAATGAAACTGAGTAACTAGTTGGAGTCTTCGAGCGAATATGTGTGGAATTTCGTGATGATCGTTAAATAATTACAATTTGGAACAAAATTACGGACATGAACAATTCGTGAAGCTCCTGAACTCACTTCAGTGTTTTTCTAGAATTTTGTCCAATAAATGGATGACAAAGGTTTCCTAATTGCTAAGGAAATACTCCTTAACTGTTGGATTACTTATATGAAAACATTACACCTACTAAGGAATTGAATCCGAGCTTGAGAGAGCTGACGTAGGTAATGAGCGGACAAACTGGTTCATTTCCAACGCCAAAATAACACTTTTCAAGATCAGCACCTACGACCTAGAGTTCATAAATTTGCTATATAATATGGAAAATCGAATTTTTAAAACCGGCATGAAATGATATATCGCTGCTATAAAAAAACGTGGCTTCTGTCAGCGCTTTCATGTTCATAAACTATCAAAATAGCTAGGGTAAAAAGGTTTATTGCATGAAGTTGATTATACGTTCGACTACTGGCGTACTTTTAATCTAGATTTTTTTATTCAATTAAGTTTCTACCTGTCTAATTTACCTGGACTATAATACACGTTATCGATCTCAATTTAAAATGGCGTTATGTGGGCAGGAATCCGGAACTTTTGTTTCAGTTACAGCTTGAAGTCGAAACATGCATAGCAGTATTTCCATGAATTCCATTAAGAAGCAATTATACCGACTTCAACAATATACTACGTGCACTTGACGTGGGTATTTCGAACGAAATGAATCTGTAAAATTCAAAATAGAAAAAATCAACACAGCGTCCATTTTGGATTCAATCTATGCAATTTATGGAATTTATGTTTTATGAGTGTAGGTCATTTCATTTCCGCCGTCCCATGAAACATTCTGAAATAGTGGTATTGCATATTGTAGCGTTACGGATCGTCAATAATTTTTTGTCAGTTCCTTGATAAAGGAAACGATCAAAAACTGAATATCGACATAATTTACCGAAAAAATTTCAATTTCCTATCCTGATTATTGAAATTATTATAACATGGTGTATTTTTCTTGCAACTTGTGATGATACCACATTTTATAAGCAGGTACAGAATCAAGAATATGAAAAAATTATTCGAAATTACACCTTTTTGTTGAGATTTGATGAGGGTTTGTGAAACAAAACGCATAAACTATCAAAAATGTAACATCTTTGGTGAAGGGGAGCTCAGCGTGGGGAAATTTCAAACAATAATGTCAGAAAATTGATAGTTTCTTCAAGATTATGATTATCAAAATTTGAAGCCAAGTATCATTTTTATGAACAGCATAGTGTTATTTCAAGTTCCTAATATCAAAGGAAACACCAGAAGGGCTTGCCCCTGAGGAGTAGAATATTAGAATTGATACGAGATGAATCAAAATTCGCACCAGGTAAAAATCAAAACCGCATATCCTTGTTTCGTAAATCCTAACAAAGATTCCACATATTTTACATTGTTTTCATTTAAGCTGATAAAACGAACGTTACTAACTCAGACTTCCAGGTACAAACACAAATATATACATATATACATACATACCGTTTATATACAGAGGAAATACAGAACGCAATTTCGGTTAAAAATTCATTCATTCATTTTATGAACTAAATCGATCCAAATATCGAATTAGTCCAATTACTGAGTTTTATGATATATGACAACAGCGTGAAGAAAATGTAGATTTCACTCTGATCTCAATACCGCTGACGGCGAGTTCTTACAAGTTCTAGATTGATCTAGAATCTAACCAAGTGGTCTAACTTTTGTTTCGGCCTGATTGGATCCGTTTTCTCTTGTGTGTGATTTCGCGACGATAAGGAGATAGTTGGTTAAATAAATATGAAGTGAAGTTTTATGTTGTGGAAATGAAAGGCATCAAGATTAATTTCCAGAAAAAAGATAAATTTGCTTCAGAAAATAATGAATGCAGCTCCATATCAACAAACATTTTGCAAGTGAGTATGATATCCTGGATTTGCTGAACCTTTGTTGCTCTCCCATGCTTTTTTTAAACGTTTCAAGAAATATCATGTCCATCAGTCAATCAAAACTTCCAAGCAAATACCGTTAAATGGTATACAGATGGTTCTAAAATCACGATGGGGGCCGGCGCTGGAGTATACGGGCCTAGAACCCAGTGTACACTATCGCTAGGCTTCTACTCGAGTGTTTTTCAGGCAATCGAAAGATGCATAGATATAAACCTGGAAAGAAACTGTCGAGGGTGTTACATAGTGATCCATTCTGATAGTCAGGGTGTTTTTAAAGCATTGAACTCATTTGTCATCTACTCAAAGCTGATATGGGAGTGCCGAAGGAAACTCAATGAAGTAGACAAGAATAACAAGATCTCCTCAGTCTGGGTTCGTCGGCACTCAGGAATCAAAGAAAATGAAGAGGCACACACTCTACCCAGAATGGGAGCACAAACGCTACCTACTGGTCCCGAACCTTTTTGTGATATAGGCAAATGTACCTATAAGAAATAGTTTTTGGAGAAGGAGGAAAATGAAAGAGGAGAACTCTCGGTGAATTCTCCCGGAATAGAACTTTGAAATTGCTAGATCCAAAAATCATTTGGATCTAAGTAATAACAAGCTGTGCCTCCTCACTGGTTTCCTCACCGGACACTGTCGCCTGAGGAAGCACATGATGAGAATGGGCTCATCAGAAACAGACGAGTGCAGATTCTCTGGGGAAGAGGAGGAAACTCCTGTTCACCTGATGACAGAATGACTCGCCATTGTGAGCCTGCCCAAGAAATATCTTGGACAGGAGTATTATAGGAGGAACGAGAACTCAGCCTCCTTGAAGCCCTCACAGATATTAGAATTCATCAGAGCTCTAGAGCCGGAGGGCGAGCTGTAGGTACCGCATGCGAAAAACAGCTCCGACGGGGGGGCACAATAGACCTTAAGGTCGCAGTGGAATGTAACCCCTTACCAAACTATAACTATGAACTATCAGTCAATCATGCAAATGAGTTTTTCTACTGAAAGCTAGGATATACTACCATTAAACGAATCGATCCGGTTGAAGGAGTTTGGGTGGCATTAGGAAGTTATGGGCTGGTATATGATTTAGATTCATGCATTGCTCGCCAAAAAATACTCAGGGAGTAGATCAGACAAGACAATTTTTAGGTGCTTGAGAATTTCATTATTTCATTCTGTAGAAATAAGCAAAATTAAATTAAATATTCTTTTAATTGAGAAATTTCGAACCAAATTTAATTTCACGATTTCACCATACCAGATTTGATATGCGTTCGAAGGGTGGAGTGAATTCTAATAGTTAATTCGATAATCTCATTTCAGAATAAACAGAAATGTCTTTCGATGATCACTCATCATATCAATAAGTTTCCAGGCTTTCTCACTCAAAAGGAAGAATCAATTTTGCAGATTCAAACCAGAAACAGATACAGCGCTTATACATTTTTTGAGATCATTAGTTGTAGCCATGCAGTTATATTGATCTTTCTGACTGTATAAAAACTAAGCCCTCTCGTGCTATATGAAGAACCGGAAATCAAGGATATTGTGCTACCTCAGGCAGCGTTGGAGAAATTAGATGTTTATCATCAGATGAGTCCTCATTATTGAAAATACCTACGCTCCGAACTTTCAACTCCGATATTTATTTCATTCAAATCGATAATAACCTTCAAACTCAATATTTCCATTTTTCATTTCACATTGCAGCTGTCTTTGCCATTTCACCACAAATTCAATCATCAGATGAGTTCATCTGAGGCTAAGAAAGAAATTCCCAAAACCTGATTTCTCAAAAACTGATTCTTTCATCATATGGAATATTCAGTTCAGTTATTGAATTCTCGAAAAGGGCAACATATGAATCACAATAATTCATTGAGTTTGTGAAATGTAATTGTAATGTGAATAAATTCATATTGACTGATTTTTTTTTCAAAAAACACATTTTCATATTTTAGTGATAAAAAACATAGTCCTAATCAGTGCTCTTCCAACCAGAAACTAATAAGGTATTATGAAACTTTGATGAATTGGAGGTAAGTTAGTGAATGCTTCTTGACCGCATGATTTAATGACCGTATGCAATTCTAAGGCTTAGTGGTCACCAGAGGGAATTGTAATACCATCTTCTTGCTGACATAAGATTTCGAAAGTTTGCCGAAAAACAGATATATTTTATTTGCCTTTGATGTATAATTCACCCCAGAATTTCACTTTTATTTAAATGCTGGTTTTGAACGAAAAAATCGTTTATTACAATATTGTAGGTGTGAAAATGAACTGAATAGTAAATCATCTTTCACACTCTCAAGGTTGAATGAAATATCACTGAACCAGTTATTGCAATTACACTAAGTCACTGCAAATTCAAACTCTATGAGTGTCAAATCACACTAAGCAGGTGATAAATATCACTAAATATGGAACTAAAGTAGCACAGCAGAAGTACAAATTCACACCATATCAATGTTAAATATCACTGAACCGCATTCATGCTTCATACTGCGAATGTGTGCTCTTCGACTGTTTATGGTGGTAAATAACAATAAACATGTAATCGAAATCACACTGAACGAGTTTTAAATCACACTGATACAGTGACATCTCACACTCTACAGGTTATTGAATCTAAACTCTTCTAGTGTGAATCCTGATCACGGATCATCAACAGCAACAATTTTTTAATGGAATACACCTTGCTAAGATTGAATCTCGGTGTTATTTCTTACAGTGAGAAATAGAACTGAAAGATCAGGACTTGGAGGAAATACTCCAGGTGTTATCTGGTATTGATTGGTGTTCACCGGTGTTTTTTCTTAGATTGTTGATATGAAACTGAAACCTTAATGAGCATGTTGCTATTGAATAACATAATATTTTTGCTACGCACCAACACTGAATATTTAGAAAGTCGTGTTAATGGTGTTCCTCAGAGTGCAGTCGTTTGGTCGATACTTTTTCCCACACTTTCTAGGGAACAGCGTCTATCGTTCAGCCCCAAATTTTTGAGATTTTCGAATTTCTTCGTCAAAATGGTCTTGGTTGAGTAGGTTGGACTTAATGGTGATGATGCATTCGACGTCAAATTCTGATTTGTCAGGCCGTTGCATGATTACTTCGAAAATAATAAAACTATTGAACTGAAACTTGCAGGGTTAGTTGCGCATCGAGTTGCGATGGCTAATTTCCTAACGGAATCAAATAAGCCAGGAGATAGAGGAGTTCAATTCATGTTATTTTTCGAGGTTATTTATTCCATACCTTAGAAAATACTGGAAGCATCGAATTAAAATTAGGTAGTTAAGTGTAGAATGCTTAGGCGCAACTTTGTGCACAATTGTCAGGATCCTATAGTAAAAAATTTTTAAAACAAAATCACGTAAAAACCCTTGAGCTTGATACTCTTCAACAGTACGCCAAGTTTAAGCGTTTTATACTATGTTTATTTTCGAAAAAATTATTTGAAATTTCTTTGTTGTTTCCTCATTTTCATTTCCTGAATAACTATGGAAACACCAATTTGGCAACCCATTGGGCACACAATTGAAAATTTGTTTTACCGGTTTGATTCCTCAAGCTGTTTTCGTTCCCAAAAGCTTCAATATATTTACAATTCACATGTACATAGTAATTTCGTATTTACATCTGAATCGATAAAAATATCAGGTCAGAGGTTTTCGCTACATACATCACCCTAGTCATAGCTTTAAGCTTTTTGGGGATTATTTCCAAAAACTGAAAAAAAGAGGTTTTCATGTGATTGAGTTTTCACTTTCAGCAGTGGCCATTGTCATCATGTTATAAAACTCCATCGAAAAGAGAAGTCAGTTAGGTTTTATAGCTATTCTGCTGGCTGAAAACAATTTTTTTTTACTAACATATAATAAATCCACATAATTATGAAGTTCCGATCCGACTGCATCTTTACTACTTGAGATATTGAGGAGATAACGTCAAAATATCAAACAACAACGAAATTTGACAAATTCATTGATCGCATCGAACTGAAATTCACAACATTTTTGTTGAATACTATGAAGTATGTGCTAAATATCTCAAAAATCTGATCAACGCTTTCAATTTTTCGACCAACATTTCAAAAATTTTCTTGAATGTTTTTTTTTAGATTTCATAACTGCTAGATCGGCAAGAAATTGCGCATTGGTATTCTTCAACCGTTATGGAATTTTTTATCTGGTTGCATCTTTTCTTCTTCATATATTGCGGAAATAACGTTGAAATATAGCACATTATTTTCCTTACATCTCCAAAAGTAAACATTGTATTGCATTGAGATTTGAAGCTTTGTTGTAGAATACTGATTTTATAAGATTTGTGCCAAGTTTCGTTGAGATCAAGTCAATATTTTCAGCAAAAATTTGAAAAATTTTCGAGTAAATATTTTTTCGGAATTTTTTGATATCCGGATTCACAAGAAAGTTGCGATAACATGCACGTTGTTATCTAAAATCTTTATAGAGAGTGTTAATCCAATCTAATCATTACTTCATGAGATATCGAGGAATCAACTTAAAAATTCCAACTGGGCCTAACTCCGAAACTTTTTAACCAATTTCACCCACAATCGAACAATATTTGTACTCTCAACCTAATCTGACAATTTCAAATGGCTGGGTATTTTCCTCTGAAAGTTGAAGCTGAAAATGGACGGACGGACGAACAGACTGACAGAATTGAATTTGAGCAAGGATCCTCCTTCATAATGTTGAACCCAAACTTAAAATATAATAATAATTTTGGGCTCAGAATTCGAAAATAACAGACATTTTGAAGAAAATAACGCGCTGTTCCTCAGAACAAGCGTATCGCATTTTCCACGTCTCTACGGACTTCACATACTACTAAACAAAATACTTCAATAAAAATTATTATGAAAAAACGAAGAATAGACTCAACGAATCAGTATTGAAGAAAGTGAATTAATGAATATCAGAACTATTTTTGTGGACCAAAAAGTATAATGAAGATGTACGAAAAATAGTGTTTTTATGGAAAGGAAAGCACTGGACTGACTAGGGCAGCACAAAATATGAATTTTGAAGTTCAAAAAGTCGACTCAAAAATCATTCATGTATTTCGGTCCTAGGTTTTTCACCTTAGTCAAAATAATGTGAAACAGTCCTCTGAAAGGAGTTAATTGTTTGTTTCTTCACCTGCCGTTATTACCTTCCCTATCTGATAATCATGTCTTACTGCCATTTTTTATACTTTGCACATTTTATAAGACACCTTAGAGGGTCCAGGAGTACAAACAGAGTATTGTCCAGGTTCTCCCTGTAACTCTTTCCCGTTTCAAATATAATGAATAATATCAAACTCATGTCATTCGAATGTAGAAATGATTAATTTAATTTGAATAACTGAAGCTTTGTTCTGTTCGATAAATTCCTGAAAAGATATTCCTGAAAAGATATTATTGAACGCTTTCGAATATAGTGAATATGGAAGTCATATTCTTTGCATGGAAAAGATCTACCATTTTTTATTTTCAGATATTTTATTTCATGGTCATGAATTCATGAAGAGTCTGAAGATCGTCATATTGCCTGAACTTATTTCCTGGGAATAATAATGATAATAATAATAAAGTTTATTTCGGTAAATAAACAAATTCATCACAGAGATATATAATAATATTATAATCTGTACGTGATATTCAAAACAATATATAATTCTAAAATATGATCTATAATGACAAAAAAAAAAAACTAACATATGGACAACTATAAATCCACACAAATATTTGAAGAAAATGATGAATGAATCAAATCGGGCAAGTTTATGACACAATCGGGCTGTACAATGTCAAAAATCTAGAAAGTAGAACTCATAGGTACTTATTTATTTCCATTCCACGATAAATCCAGTGCAAAAATCCTGGTAATGGGGAAGCTATATGAAATTACAAATTTTCTTTCCTTTTTTTTTAACTTATCAAGTAATTGATCGTTTCTCTCTTTTCGTGATTTAACCAAGTCTTTATTCTCTTTTTGAACGTTTTTATATTTTTTATATTTTTCAGATGTCCGGGAATCAAGTTAAAAAGTTTTGGTGCGAAATAAATATGACTTCTTTGCCCGATACTCTTGTGGCATCTTGGTGGTTGGTAGGTATTTTCTCCTCTGGTTGCATGATTATGTTGCAAAGTACTAACTGATATTTTACGTGAAGCGATATTTAAAAGAATTTTTGTGGCGTATATTTGTCTCACGTCCTGCACATTCGCCAACTCAAATAATTGTTGGCTTGGGAAATTACGCTTCTTCTGATGAATTATCTTCAACACCCATTTTTGTATAACCTTCAAAGGTTTCACGTGAATTTGGTAAGCACCACCCCATCCAACTATACCATAACTTATTTGCGACTCAACCAAGGCCTTGTAGAATATTGTCAAGTATTTTGTAGTATTCATATGACTTCGGACATATTTGAATTTGAAAAGCAAACCTCTTATCTTGTTCACAAGATTCTTTATGTGTGCATCCCATTTCAATCGCTGATCAATTGTGATTCCCAAATATTTAATATTTTTTGTTTCCGTTATTGATGTCTCATTATCAATTGAAAGATCTCCTAAAGTTGGCAAATTGGAAGTGTACGAACTGAAGGTCATGTATTTCGTCTTATCAAGATTCAGGGTGAGTTTATTGTTTTTGAACCATTTTTTTATTCCTGAAAAACTTCTTTCAGCTTTCTCCTTCAATTCTCCCCATGAATCTCCTTTATATTGAACAACCACGTCATCGGCAAAACAAATTGCGTCTTCGGTTTCTTTTATCTTGAGCAGACTGTTTATATAAATAAGGAACAAAACAGGTCCCAGCACTGTACCCTGCGGTACTCCATATGTAATAACACGTTCTGAACTTCTGGATCCTCCAATTTCTACGACTTGTTTTCTTTTAGATAAATAACTTTTCAGTAAGTTATAAATGGGTCCCCTGAATCCGAATTTTTTCAACTTTTTCAGCAAACGCATATGGCAAACCGTATCAAACGCCTTACACAAATCCACAAATATGCAGAGTGAAGGAATTTTTTTATCTAAGCATTCGTATAATCGTCCTGATAACTCTCGTATTGCATCCTCTGTTGATCTACCTTCAGTAAATCCATATTGTTTTTCATCGATAATGTGATATTTTTTCATATATTTAACTATACGTGTTTTCAAAGCCTTCTCAACAATTTTTGCCAAGTTCGAAATAAGAGAGATAGGAATGGCAGATATTTTCGTGGGGTCCCTTTTTTCCATATTGTCAAGTTCCAAGAAATAGTATAAGAATTTCGCTCGATCTGGAAGTATTAAATCGTCTCATGGAATCAGCAAAAGATGCCTGCTTATTTTTCCATCAAATCCTCGTTCCATTCCATGCTTCGCCTAAATATTCCATTCGATATAATTTCCAATAAAAATTGTGTGAACAAAACGAAGAGTTAATTGGATCACGAGTTTCGCTTAAAAATTAAAATTCCCATCCTGTTTGTAATGAAAGTTTAAGAGGTCTTTTCCGTTGTGTCGCTTAAAGTGATTTATAGTTGGCATAAAATATTTAGGGCTGAAACGAGAAATGTTTACTTCGCGAAGGATTTGAGAATGCACTTCACCTACTCAATGGCGTCTACAGAACCGTGAAACGTTCTAAATGCAGCTGCAGTGGATTGAAGCTACGAAAAAGATCAGGCGTTAATAATTCTGCTGTATGAAGTTTAATGTGTTTTGTGTATAGGTATTCACCATGTGTCGGAATGATTTTTCTCAATGTTCTTTGTCGTACCTGATTTTTTCACGAGGGTGTCCGAAAAAATCATGAGAAACGTGTTCTATGAATTCTTTCCGTTTGAAAGCCAAACTTGCGGAAGTGCGCACACGGAAAGCCTGCGTGCCCGCTTGTTCGTTACATACAATGAATCCTAGGACATCAACAAATTGTCAAATATTTTAACTCTAACAAATTTCAAATTACATTCTACACGTGCCAATCATTTCGAGAATCATTAGCATATCGGTATTTCCTTCACCCAAGGCCCAGTATCCTAAAACTTATTTGGACCACAGGGAGCAGTTAAATCTCATTTTTTAATCAGATTTCACCAGCTAACTAGTAATTTGTCAAAACAGTTTTATAATACCTGCCCTCAGTAGGTAGAAAGAATAAGTTATTGTGAAAGTATTTCTACATTACAACAAATTCCAATTACCTTTGTACTGTGTTGAGGAATACATCAAATAATAATTGATTAATTTGAAGCACCATTCATGTAACCTTTGTCTCGTCAGCTAATAAAAATTTTCACTGATACAATTGATCAAAATATTTAAATAAAGTTTTTAATTATAAACAATAAAGGTTTATTATTCATGGATCTGCCATTACTCTCTCAAGGATCTTTTCTCTAAGTAAAACCAATCTACCCAACAACGCTGTTGGCGAATATGAGTTGAAATGTTAGAAATTTTTCGAATTCGTGTGTGGTTTGACTATAAAACATGTTAAGGTTTATGATAATTACCATTGAGGCGTATAATTCAATACATTTTGTAGGAAAAAAATTCAATGAAATTGGTTTACAATCATATTCTCCTTCAGAATACTATCAATGTAAAGCTTGGAGATTTTAAAGAACGTTATAGCGTCAAACAGCATATCCCTCACAAACCAAGCAAATATGGAGTGAATAAAGTCGCCATGGTAGATGCGAAAAAGATTCAAGATTAAGATAAGCCATGAAGGTTTATGTTGGGCAACATCCGGAAGATCCATATGGCTGTTGCTGAGGCTCTAGTAAAAAGAATTTCTCCTTCCATCTACGGAACTGAGAGAAGCATCACTTTAGACAATTAGTTCTCAAGAGTCAATTTGGTATCTGAGCATGTTTAAAGACCATAATTTTACCGTTGTAGGCAAAATGTAGAATAGTAGAATACGAATGGCAAACCGCCAACAATTTTCATCAATGTTTGGCTTCCGGAAAAAGCAATTATTGGTGGTTCACGTTCCGAAACAAACAGAATGCATAATGAAAATGTAATAGGCTCAGAATTAGCCTAAAAGGCTGAAGCGGGGATTTAAACGTTTCAAAATGGAACCAAGATGGGCGTAGACGTAGTAAATCTATAATGTACCTCAAACAATTGTGCAAGAAATGCAAAACGGTGGCCTCGGACATTTGCATTCTTGGCTCAATGTAGCCGGCATTAATAGTCAAGTTATCTATTAAGGAAAAATTGATTAATCTCACTATTTATGACCCATATGGTTTTCAGAAAAATTGCCCCTCAAGCTCGTGGAGGAAAATTTACGTATACGTGCTGAGAATGTCAATGTGCGAAGACAAATTCGAGACAGAATTAAAGAATTACTGCAGATTTGTGTCCTAATTATCCCCAAAACTTCAAATGGCTATAACTTCGAAACGGTTTGATCGAATTTGCCCATTGACGACTCTAACCTTCGTATTATGAAATGCAACCAACCATGAAATTTCTGAGTCGATAGAAATCTCTGTACGTCTGCAATCTAGCCGACAGCTGGCCGGCCAGATATACAGAATCGATTTTGACACAGTATTCGTCATCAGTGAGTCAACCTGATCTTGTCAGAGCACTTTCGGCCGAAAATTCGAAAATGCCAAGAATTTGGATAAAATAATAGCACGCTGTTTCCCTAGAACATGCGTGCAAAAATGGGTAGAATTCAAATTTGTCATTTCATTTCCGTTTTTCGCAAAATATTCTGATTTGGAGATCTTCTATTGGATATTGGCCTACGAATTCTGCATGAACCTCCAATCTATCATCCCTTAATCAAGCGGCAGATTCTAATTCAATCCAATCCAAATCTTCGGAAATATTTCCATATATATATTCAAAAACTGATTGGCGGATTTTATTCTTCAAGATCGCGGCCATCGTATTTGAGTAACAAATCGATGAACCTACAAGCTTTTATTTCTCCATCGAGTACAATATTAAAATTGGATCTTATCTGTATTTTTGGAAGAATAAAATTGTGAATGTGCATATTTACAAAATCATTGAGCGGTTTCTAACCATTCACGAATTAGATCTTCGTAATCAAGCCGCGAACCTTCTTTACAAATATCGAGTATCTAAGTCATTTCCCTCAGAAGCAAATTTGTTTGCTGTCGGTCCAGCTCGGAACGAACAAAATAACTGAACGAATATGCTGAAAGGCTAGATAATTGGTGAGCACATTTGATTTCGATAGCCGAATTCGCGAATTGCTGAAATCCACCTAATAATGATTGCTCATGAACTGTTACTAATCATCACCAAATTTCGCTGATATTTGCATAACAGCAGTTTTCAACTAGTTACTCAGATTAATTATGATCGGATCAGTATTTTTTGAGTTCATCCATAAATAGATGATGAAACCAAAGAATTTGACATTCTTTGTCGCAATATCTCCGAAAATAAATATCGGATCAAACTGAAAATGAACATCTTTGTTAAACGCTGACTGCAGGTCTGTGAGATTTCCTATTGACAGATAAAAATTTTCTAAAGGTATTTGTTGTTGAAAAGTTTGAAAATTTTCTTATCATTTCTGGTTTCAATTTTTCACTCGTACCATCCCCACGTAATTTTGCATATAGTTGTTGATCGGTATTCTTCAACTTATCAGGATATTCGTTTCTAATCCTGTTTGTTCTTCTTGAGATACTGAAAAAATGCCATGAATGAAAATTAATGTAAGATCAAACTCAAACTAGAAGCACTGTGCCATATCTCATTGAAATCGGATGAAAAATTTTCGGAAAAAATATTTTCTCGAAGAAATATTTTCTTCAGGTTCATTTATAGAAACAGACTCCAAAAAATGTTATATGAAGTGACTCCTCCGTATTCTCCAACTAGTTTCAATCTGATCGCGTCAGTACTTAAATATAAAGGAAATAACCTCGAAATTTCAAATAGGACCGAAACTTGACACAGGATTCTCCCAACATCTTCGAAAAACATTAACATTGAATCGAATTAAATTTTGAAATACCCTTGTTAAATATTGACCCAAAGATGGCAATATAATCAATAGTTTCCGAAGAAAACAATGCGTTCAGACAAAATTTTGTGAAACATTTTTTAAATGTGGCATCTTCAAGAAAAACTGCTCTGAGTTGCGCATTTTCATTCTTCTGTAGTGAACGTCATCTCTCGGCCCTTACCTAAGACGAGCGCGCTCTTCTTTATCACTTGCGTCGGGAGTACCCTAAATATGGCCGCCCCGTGCAGGGGATGCTAGTGCTCACGCTGCACCTCGTAGATCTTATCAAGATCTTTATATACTGCGCTCCTTAGTATCTCTGGGTCTCTAGCACTTTAAACATTTTTATTGAAGTAGCTCAGAGGTTGTGTTCAACTAAAGGGTCAAATTTGTATTATGCTTCCTTGAACTGGACCCCGACTGATTATAAGGAATAGGATAACCTGCTGTCACTGTCTCAACTCAAGATAGTGTAGTCGGTATCGGTAGACACTGATGAATTCAGAAACTAAATGAAATTCTTGTTGAGCACTAACGAGAGATCAGGTCATTTAACGCGATTGTTCGAATTTTGAAGATAAGATCAACACGACACTTCGCACATTCTCGCGCGTTGGTATTCTGCAATTGATCACAAGGTTTCAATCTTATTACATTCGTACTTTTTGAGCTATTGAGGATATAACGTTGAAATGCCAGATAAGAACGAAATTTGGCATATTCTTTTCTTCATATCTCCGAAAGTAAATATCAAATCGAATTGAAATTTGGAACATTGTTGTGAGATACTGCTTTTAAGGTTTTTGCCGAATTTCGTTGTAATCTAGTAAATAATCGTGAAGAAAAAAAATTTTCAACGAAAATTTCTGAAATTTTCGAAAGAATATTATTTTTGATTTTCTAACATTCGGATCCACACGAAATTCTTTACCAAGAAGCGCGTTAACATTTCAAAAACTAGGATGAGATATCGAGGAATTAACTTAAAATTCCAAATGAGCCCAACTCCGAAACTATTCGACCGATTCCACTCATTAACGAACTCAACCGAGATATTCGGACGCTTAACCTAATCTTACAATTTCAAGTGGCTGGGTCTCTTATTTAGATAGTTAGAGCACATACGAACGGACGGCTGAACGAACAAAATTGAATATGAGCACGGCTTATCCTTCGGGGTTTTCAATGTAATCTTTCAAAACAATTTTCGGCTCGAAACTCGAAAGTTACAGACATTGTGACGAAACGATGACGCGCTGTTCCCCAGAACAAGAATGTAAAAAGCAGCACTCATCAGCAATATTAAAAAAAAAAGTTTCCGAATCAGTACCAGCTCAGAGATATGGCGTCCAAATCATCGAGAAAGGGTAGGAATGTTTCACGAATTTGTAAAATGCCTAATATCTCCAAAACGATGAAAATATCACCTGAAAATTTCGGATATTCTAGGTGCTCATGACCTAGTATATAACCAATTTGAATAT
Organism: Myrrha octodecimguttata; assembly: GCA_958510865.1. Classification (NCBI taxonomy): domain Eukaryota; kingdom Metazoa; phylum Arthropoda; class Insecta; order Coleoptera; family Coccinellidae; genus Myrrha; species Myrrha octodecimguttata. Next base: position 9,090,815 of record OY294058.1, on the reverse strand, counting down.
TGTTAAGGGTTCACTTGACACTCCCTATACTTGAAACTCTATACTGGTGAATATATTGTGTTTGGAAAAATACTAATATATAGTAATGAAACATGAATTTATCTTATCGTCACACAAAATATTTATATTGGTTCATTAATAAACATATTGACTCGAATATGAATATATTGGCAAACGCAATTTTGCCAAAAGGCGCCTAATAGTTTTGTGACAATTCAGGTTGATTCCCATAATACGTAACGTAGCCTTCTCATATCTCTTCCACATGCGCAACGTACAAATCATGGCAACCCCAGAAAGATTTCGTTCTTCGCAGTTCGGAAATAGTGTTCTTTACCCAACCGATCACCTTTCATCTACATGAGGTATCAGTAGAAGAAGAGGAAAGGAGAGAAATGTTTAACAATCTCGAAAAAAATCCCAACTCCTATCGAACGAAGAGGGTAGTACTCACTAAATCAACCCAATATCAGAATCGATCCGTCTGACAAATCATCTGTTATTTGTCTCATCTAACGATACTTGTGATTTTAGCGAATCGAATCGACATTTCAGCTACGTATTTTTTTTTCCTCCGTCATCAGCTGGTACCCCATTTTCCGCAATTTATTATAACTATAATTCTTCACATGGAGAATACAATTAATCACGAGTTCCGGGCGTCAACCGAATTTGCTGAATGCAGTTTAATTACTACGGTTTCTGTTTTCATTCAGTCCGGTCCGGAGGCAGCGGAACGATGATGAACCTGCTGAACGGGGCTTTATTTTGAGTTATGGCACAACCTTTGGATGATAGAAATTGTGTATTGTGGCCGTTGTGTTATTGTAGGCTGTAACAGATATTTTTGTTCTGATTCTGGGTTTATCGGAAGAACTATAAGGGCAAGACTAGGATGGGACAGGTATATTTACTCACTGATATACTGAATATGAATTTTTCAGGACTTCAGGATTATTCGTTGTACCTGCATGGAATGGTTATTCTACAGTACAATCCACTGACTTCCACTTGTCAGTGTAAATGTGTGTATTATGGATATACTTATGGAATCATTGAGCAGATTTAATCTTGTCACGCATTTAACCTGAGTATTCAAGCCCCAGATCTCGTCAGAAAGTAAGTGAATTAAATTTTTTGGCTGATATATTACTATATTCATTATATATTATTGAATACAAATGCGGGGTGGTGTTCTGAACCCTCAAACGAACCTGATTTTTATCTGAAGTACACAATGATACTAAGGAACAAAAGTGGAAGAATATACAAAATAAACAAAAACAGAAATCAGTTATTGGCAATCAACAAAAATAAAACCTAGAAAAACCGTGAACACAATAACTTTCGAAAAAATCAACTTTGAGACTCGATATTTGTAGATTAGGTCTGGACCTTAATTACGAATGCCGAATTCGTGAATGGGAAGATCCACCCAAAATTTTATTTCTCCAATATTTCCGAAAATACAGATTTGGTCGAATTGAGATCCAGTATTTCATCTTAAAATGACAGTTCGAGGGTTCATACAAAATATCATTAGGAAAGTATGGTCAGGAGATCACAGAATATTGAATTTTTGAGAAAAGAAGTTTGAACTTTTTTTTCGAATTGTTTTGATGAAACGATCATCACAAAATTCTGTAGAAAGTTGCCCATCAGCATTTCCGAACTAGCTGTCAAAATTCATTTAGACGGAGTCAGTAATTTTCGAGTTATTTCGGAAAAAAACAACGATATGTAGAAGAAAAGTACGATATTTTATATATTTTTTCCCAATATCTCCAGAAATAACGGTCGTATCAGAATAAAACTTGGTACACTGGTGTAAAATATGATGTTCATGGTAGAGGCGAAACATGTTTTCGAATTGAATGAACGTTTTCAGAAAAAAAATTTTTCCAGAGGGAATTCCGTGTGGTGAATACTTTGTGAATCAAGTGAATCGGATATCTGCACTGTGGTAAAATTTTTTTTTCAGATCAATTGCACAGGAAGGTTGAGTTATTTTTCATTTCATTAATATTTTTCAGAACAAAGTTGAATCCTAGTAGAAATCACATCTACACATTTGATATTAGCAGAAAGTCTCTAATTTTGTTTTACGTATTGGTGTTAGGTTGGAAGGTTGAGTTTATTTCCTCAATATCAAGAGATACGAAAGCGTTCGGATTGAAACATCATGACCAATTGTGAAATATAGACACTAATTTAATGCAAAATTTCGTGAAAATTGTATTGGAAAAAATCGAAGTTTTTTTTTAACATTTTTTTTCGGATGCAAATTGATCAAAGTTTAATGAAATTTGGTACAAGTTTCAGAGTCAACATTTAGAAACAGTGTTTCAAATTTCAGTTCGAACGATATTTATTTGTGCAGATAATGGCAAAAAATTTCGTGACCATTTTGAATATTGAGGTTATTTCCCTAATATCTCAAAAAGGGCAAACCCTATCTGATTTGAACTTCATTTTCAGTTGTAGAATACCGACACGAAATTTAATAATTGTAGAAAATAGTAAGATTTTCAAAGAGGTGAAACTACTGTGGAACGTCTCCCCTCATTCAAAATATTATTTTAAATTTTGCTACTCAGTTAGCGTGCTGGATCTGGAAATGTTATTCAATTGTACAAGTGTATTCATTGAGATTTCAATGAATGAATTATTTCATGCAATTGGTTTATGTGTTGTGAGAAACCAGTGAGTTATGCATAATATATAAGTTTTTTGAGATAACAATGGTATATTGGATTACTTAACTGGGAAAATAATAAACCCTTGTGTTAAATTTGCAGCGTTTTTCTGATAGTAACCCTAATAATTTGGAATCAATAATTTATCACAAGCTATCCAACATTTTCGACGTATCTAAGAGAAAATCAAGGAATTATATTTTGTACGAATAGATATTTATTTTTCAGCTGCAGAGGCGGCGAAGAATTTCCTTCTCTATATATTGGTGCATCCAAAAAGATACTGATTGAAGACTTCATTTTGAAGAAAGATTCGCAACGAAAAATTTTGAATTATTATTTGACAAATGAATGGTGTTCAATTGATACACTACTCACTTCTTCAGAGGAACATTTGGACCATAATGGAGGACGGACATCGCTTTTTAAAATTATAAAATCAATGGGTTATCCATACAAAAGGGTGAATGGACTCGTAATTTTATGTGAACAAAAATATGTTGCAGCCAAAATTACTTTCCTGCATAAATTTCCACTGTATAAATCGTTGGATGAAAATATCAGATTTGTGTAAATGAAGATTCTGATAATAGGTACCTACGTATTTACTACGACCCATGTAGAGAGGACAACGATGCGTAGTAATCTGACAGCAAAATGACTATAACGTAACATTTTCAAAATATACACGGTGAAAAGTATTATAATGTCATGGCCAATTGGGATAGTTTTCAAAAGTGAATGGAGTATATGTGTACATTCTGTCGCTGATGCTGTGTACTTCAGAACGAAAGTCCGGCGCTGGAGCTGGAAAAAGCGTATGTGTACACCGGACCTTCATCAGGCTGCCTCGCAAGAGAGGCTGAAAGTAGAGAGGTGCATGAGCCACTGAGCTTTATCCATCCGATGTTCGTTTTTACAGTGAGCTCAAAGGATGCCTCAAGCTCAGTTTGGACGGCTAACTAGTAGCGCTCGAATTTTTTCACTGTTTAGAGCACAAGGCTTATTTTTGTGTTGCTCTCCTTCTTGTTATTCTTTATGGCCTTTACCTTTGTTTGGGGTGATAGTACTAGTGAGTTAGCGATTTAATTGAAATACGGATGAAGTCATAGGAACATATTATCATAATTTGTTACTTTTTTGACTGTGACTTACCTAATCAAATGCAAAAACTTACGATTCTCGCAGAATTATATTGAAGGTAAATAATTACCACGTGTTCAGTGGTTCATCAGATGAAAAATGTCTATATATTATAATTTTATAATTTTGTTTACTTTGGAAGACATGAGAAAGTGTAATGAAATATTTTGGCAGATTTTCCTTCGATATTTGGCTATGAGCGTTTTTATCGAAGCAGACTTGGGCCACGTACACATAGGCAGGCGGCTAGAGCCTAGAGCCTAGCGAGAAGCATAGTGAAACGAACGTTCAAGAACTTTCGCGACCGGCCGCACTGCTTGCTTGGTCAATGGTCGCCGGTCGGTCACTAATATTCTACTAGCAGGTGACTCGCTAGGCTCTAGGCGCTAAACAAGCCGCCTGCCTATGCGAACGCGGCCTAAGATGATACGAAGTTTATGCCGCGAGATCTTCTAGTTGCCGAAATGAACATAGAAATGTAACTGCTGTCGCAATTTATTTTATCGATGTTGTAGACAGTGAAATTAATGTAAGGTTAAGATGGTCCTTTGAAGCAAACATCATAACGTCATAAATTTTATCTGTCCTATATCTATCGAGCTTCGGAGGCCTATGGAAATCGAAACATATGTGAGTGAGAATGGGTGAAAGAGTTTTGAATAATGGAATACTGTGTTCGTTACAGCATAAATTTCGAATGAACAAAGGATTAGAATTCTCGAGAGTATTGATTTCCGCTCTTAATTTTTTCGGTTGATTCACAATATGAATATAGCTTCCGTTGTCATATCTTATAATGTTCCATAGAATTTTTCCTGAGGTTTTTATCTGTGCTCTTGTATCATACGCAAATATGTATGGTACCCCGTTTACATTTCCTCTGCTAACACTGTGATATATCTTAGAATTGTAATGCTCGTTCTCAAAAGAATATATATATATATAATGTTCCATATTCGTATGGCATTATCCGATCAATTTTCCAAATATCTAATCACTGTGCTGTTGACGAATATATTTAAAGCGTGAATAGTTGATGAAATGAAATCATCATACATTTGAAATTGCACTAGATGTAAATAAAAAATTTATATCTGAAGTGACGTCTCGGAGATCTGAAAAACGGTTAGACTGCAAATGGGGAAGTAGGGCAACTATTTCAAATCAGAGGCATTCGGAAAATCTTTTCTTGTATAAAAAGCATGACGAATCAGGGAACCAACAATTTTTTTTCCACAATTCTAGTTTTATAGGTATATCTATATTTCTTATGAATGTGGCCACTTTTTGCCGACCCATGTAGATCCGTAATAAGATAACTTTTCACAAAGGATTGGTAATTTTCGATAGAAATGAGTTTCTGTAGGGATGAGTACAAATCTGGCATCGTTAAGCCCTTCACATTTCTTGATTTTATAATCTGATAAATCGAAATTATTGTTCTACCTGTATGCCTTAACTCAAGTGGTTCACCTTAATTTGCAATTCTACAACAGACACTATCTAAAATAATCAAAATTGTTTACTCTAGTTGAAAACAGACAGTTCAGCTCATTCGAAATTCCTTAATAGTTTTATTCTTGGAACTTTGATTGTGTGCTTATGTTTCGATGTTAATTGTGAGGGCCACGTGTATTTGTAGGCTTACTTTTTAACTTGTTTGAAGGTTTCATCACAGTCGACTCATATGATGGCAATTTTGTAGAAAGAAATTCTTAATATTACAAGGTAAATTAGTATTTTCGAAGGTTTGTCCTGAATTGTAACTCATTTATTTGTATTTTACCCCAGAAAAAGGATTAAGTCCAATCCAATAAGTTGAATTAATAGAGTTACATCTGCCATTTCGATATATTGTTTCGATAGTTCCTCCTGTTTTGCATGGTTTTGAATAGAGTAGCAGGTACTTGATAATTTGAAAACTATATGCTCATTGTTTGTCGAAAGTTTTTTTTCAATTCTATGACTTAAGAATCAATTATTTCGCCTCATTTGATTCGAGAGGTTTCCTAAGGCAATGAATTATTTTCATGATATATATATTCCGATGCATTTCATTAGATTTCAGTTACTTAGAAATTAATTGATTGGTTCCATTTATTCCCTATCAGGAAAGAATTGTTTCCATCATATTCATTCCAACGCATTTCAATCTCCGACCCATGCAAAAAACCAGGCTCTCCACTGCGATTTACTGCCAATCGCAGTTCTTCAAATGTTTGCGATGTTTTTGGAGATTTGATTGCGTGAAACAAAGGATATGCAAATTTATTCTGCGGAGTGTATAATTCTCTCTCGGACTGTTGTTCTTTATTCAGAGCTGCCTACGCTGTCCTCGAATTATTGGGTAGAGCTGAACAGCACGGGCTCAGTTCTGGTGAACGACTCAACCTGATTTTTACGGAGTTTTACGTAGCCTCTCGTCACCGAAGATACCGGTCGTTAGGCCTTCCACGTTTATCGTTCAGATCTCAAGTTTCTTTCACATGTTTGTTTATTAGTTTATTGTTTTCGAAGCGTCACGGGGCATTCTGCTTATACCCTAGATTTAACTGCCCTTGTTTAGGGGTTGAATCCGGGTCAGCACGGTGACTAGACCTTCCTCGAATTGTTGGATTGAGAGGAACATCACGGGCTCAGTTCTGGTGAAATTCTCAGTCCAATGTTCTAAGTGTGACTTGGGGGTCAATTCTTGAATCTCAATCAAGAATTGAAGAGTGTGACAATTGCTATATGTTTGGGTCGATTCTCTGAGTTGAATATGTTCAATGAGTAGACATAACCTGTTCATGGAACTGAAAGTCACTCGACAATTAAATGTTATATCTCCTTTATTCCGTACCACTCGTTGATAGATTGCTAGAGATGGTTGAGATTTCTAGAGGTAGGTCTCCAACAAGGTGGACTGACCAAATAAAAGCATCCACTGCCTCTCAACCGAAAAGAATGGCGATAAATAGTTAACCGCGCAACCAAATGATTGAAGCTGTGATCACGACTTCTCTGTTGAGAGAAAAGCGAAGAAGAAGAAAAGGACCAGACCGAAAATATGTCAGGGAGTGTCCACATCATATGTATTCCATGCATATATGTTGGAATTAATCAGATTGTAGGTCGGATATAACATATTCTCGAATAATATTTCGTCCATCATTATGCATCTCAATTTAGCTCAAGACTATAAAAATAACGAGTAGGTTTATGCATTCACATAGGAAAAGATACGCGTTCAGAAGCAAACGTAAGTTTTCAGCCCAATAGCCTCAAGCAACTTTCTACATATTGGCCAGCTGATGAGCTTTCTCAACCAAAATGAATAGTTCCAAATGAAAAAATTATGACAAATGTTTGCAATTTCGTATTTTTCATTGATGAGAATTTCTGAATAATGGATGCAAATGCAATTCTGTTTTTTGGAATACTTTTTCCATTTGTCTTCATAAATGTTACATGAAGGGGTACCAATTTATAATAGCATTCGTCCTATTTTGACGTTTGAAAATGACATATGTCAGTCCACAACAGCAAGGGTAAGATGACTTTCATCCACTCATCAGTCCAATATTTTTTTTTTCAATTTGAAGCAAAAAGTTAACGGTATCAAGAAATGAGATGAGCGAGCAGAGCAGGTGATAAGAGCGGTATAAAGAAATATCATAGTAACGGATAATGAGAGCATACACTCAGTAAATAAAGGAGGGAGAATGTAAACGGACAGGGCTAGCTTTGGCCACGACGCTGACCGTGTTTAAACGGAGAAATTTATAACGAGAAGTTTAAACGGTTAGCGCATCCACCAAATACTCAGACTTAATTATTCAACCTTCTTTCTGTCCCTGGATTATTAGGCGCTTCAGATTGTCCTCATCCCTTCTCTGTGTATGACCAAAATATCTGAGAATTGTGTATTGTATAGTTTTTTTTGCTGTCCAGGGAATTCAAAGGACTCGCCTTCAACACCAGAACTCAAACGCGTCAATTTTTCTGCGGTCGACGGTTTTCAGTGACCATGTTTCCGCCCCATATAGTAGGACCGGGAATATTAGTGTTTTCGTGGTAATTTTTTTTGTGTTCAATGTGATGTCACTGTATAGCCATGTATTTTGCAGGCTTTCTGCTGTTCTCCTAGCGATTTCACATCTACGGTTTATTTCCCGCGAACAGTCCCCCTCATTTGAAATTAGTGCTCCAAGATAGACGTACTGATCAACCACTTGGCATTTTCCTAGATCTTGGTTATCTGGCTGATTATTACGAGCTCTATTGATGACCATCACTTTGGTTTTCGAGTAGTTGATATCTAGACCAAACATTCTACTTTTGGTTTCCAAATTATGCACTATAGCTTGGAGTTCGTCTTGTGTGCTAGCCAACAAGACGGTGTCATCTGCATAGCGGAGGTTGGAGATCTCTAATCGGCCAACCCCGATTTTCCTCTTTCATCAGTCTGTCACCATTCTCATAAGATGTTCTTCATAGATGTTAAACAGAATTGGCGACAAAATGCATCCCTGCCGGACTCTTTTTTTGATTTTAACAGGTTTCGGACAGCTGGTTCTCACCCCTGACAGCCGCATTACCGGTTCCGTACAGATTCTGAATTAAAAGCGATAGATGATCCGGGACTCCCATTTCTTTCAGTACTGTTCATAGATGGTTCCATCTAATGCTATCGAAGCCCTTGTCTAAGTCGACAAAACACAAATAGAGCTGTTTGTTGAATTCGGGACATTTTTCGATGATCTGGCGAAGATTTAATATTTGTTCTCAAGTACAACGACCTTGAACAAACCCTGCTTACTCTGGAGGGATTTGGCAGTCTAGGCATGTTTCAAGTCTTTCTTTTATTATGGAAAGCATTATTTTACTGGCGTGTGAGATTGAAGATATAAGGCGTTAATTATCACATACGGTTTTTGCTTTATGCAGAGGCATGGATATGAATGTCACCCAGTCCTTTGGCCATGTTTTCTTTCCTACTCAGGAAGTTGTTATTCATGGCATGGTATAGTTTTAATGTATTCTCCAACCTACTGTTCATCTCCAGATCTTGTTTTCCATGTTCTTCTATCTGCACTCCTAGTATTTGGAAAATGTCACCTGCTTCAATCTTATACCTTCTATCACTATATCAGCCTTTGCCTGAGAATTTCCCACTATCTTAATCTTTGTTTTCTCGTCATTCATTTCCATTCTGAATTCTTTCAACACCACATTCCAGATGTCTATATTCGCCTGTTGATTTCTTTCACTCTCAGCAATGATAACAATATCGTCCACAAAGGCACAATCTGACATCACCACTCTCTTGAAGTTTTTGAACCCAACTTGAAATTTCTTCAATTTTTCCGTGCACCCTTTCATTATTTCATCCATAAATATTGTAAACAGCACAGGGCTCAAACAAACCTCCCTGTCTGAAACCTACTTTTGTACTAAATTCTGCAGATGTTTGATTGTGGCTGATTATTATATTTCTGTTCAATTCCTAAATATTCTTAACAAGTCTTGTAATTTTTTTGTTCATTTCTCTCATTTCAAGAATTCGCTATAGTATTTTTTTAACTCTGTCATAAGCCTTCACCAAGTCCACAAAACTCATGTATATCCTCCCATCTTTTTGTTTCGCCCTCTCGATTGGTATTTTCAATGTGAATATGTGATGTTGTATACTTCTTCCTTTTCTGAAGCCGCTTCGCGTTTTCTCTAGAATTATTCCTATCTCCTCTCTTATTTTCACATCCAGTATTCTCTCAAATACTTTCATTGCTGAACTCAACAATGTGATACCCCTGTAGTTGCTACATTCTTGCACATCCCCGTTCTTGTCTATAGGTACGTTTAAAGATGTTTGCCAATCCACTGGCACTATTTCTCCCTTCCATGCCCTCTGAACAATTTCCAGTAGCATTCTGTTTCCATTTTCTCCAAAGTTTTTCACCATTTCTGATGTTATTTTGTAGTATCCTGCGGCTTTGCCATTTTTCAGAATATTTATCGCTTTCTGCAGTTCTTCCATTGTTATGCTCTACCTGGGTCTGAAATGGGGTCCACATATTGTCCAAATATGGTTTTGTTTTCCTACTTCAGTTTTCGCCGATAGATGCCGGCATAAGAAAATCTGCCATATAAGATCTGGAATATTTACGGAAGTTGCCGACCTGTCATATCAATGATATTAGTTTCAAGAATTTCCGAAAATTAATTAATTTCGACAAAAAATTCAAATCATAGTTATTCATTTAATTCAGTCAGAATGGCGATAAAATAATATATAAAGGTGTCCTCTCTGAATACGCAAGTCTGAAACTTGATAGTTTTGAATACCTGTTTATTACAAGAGGTATTTATTATCTCAATATTAAAATCATTGAAAGGAAGTATTCCAGAGTTGCGTTTTCAAAAATACCACAAGATATCATTCGGGATGATACTACAACTAATTTGTCTGGTTTAAAATTTGTCTGATAAATTCCTATGAACATAAATAGCAAAGTGAAAATTCATATATGAATTTCAATAATAATAAACATGAATATTTCCTTCAAATATTTCCATGAGTTTGTGATTAAATTCATAAATTTTAAATTGAATATATATTAATAGGTACATACAAAATTTATAAACCATATTTTTAGGAAAGGAGTAGTAACATCAATCTCCAGTTTCGTTTTCACCGTTATTTTGGTTTCGAAATAACTTCTTGTATCCATTCATGGAAGTGTTCTCACAATAAACCCCATATTGCTTATGCCCTTACACATTTTTCATATTATTAAAGGGTGGATGTTCCAGATACGTTCAACTCCTCTATTATATATTATTAGTGAGAATCCATAATTTCAAATATCTGATTAATTTTTTGGGAAATAGTTTCATCAGATCGATTCATTTTTATTCAGCGGAATTAATTGTATGGACTTGACAAAGCGACCTTAGCGCCACGACCGTTCGCAGAGCCAAGTAGGACAATATTTGACAATTCTGGGACCGCGTTTTGGACCCGAAATTTTAGTGTGCGAATAGTAGGAAAGTGTCGACATCTGGTATATTCTATGCATCTTGATTCCAACTTAAAGCGGATGACATATGTCAAACAACACTCGATTTTGACAGGAAACGTCAGATGACGAAACAATATTGTCAAGGGTTTGCCGAAATATTTTCTTACTCTGGACCAAATTCAAATGAAATATAGTTCTTGGAAATTAAGTACCTATTTCTTGTACTTTCCTCTGAAAGTTCGTAAAGATTAAATGCTCAGAATAGCTGACAACTAATTTCATCTGAAAGCACAGAGCTGATGAACAGGTAACTCGAATCGATGATCGCCTAAACTACTAATCATAATAGGCGCGAAAATCCTCCTTGTTCGTGTTAGTGTTTATCTCCTCTTTTTCAATACCTCAACAAACTAAGAATTCGTTATTTGTAATGATAGGATCAGCATTGTCTGTGACACTGCTTTTGTACCCTCGCTTCCAACAAAAAGTAATGTGATAACCATAAGTTATGTACGTGTATGACAGGACATCCACGATAAGAAATTTGATATGCGGTACACTCAATAAACTTCAAAAGAAACACTTCTCTGCGTATTAGGTCTACAGCTAACCTATAAATTTTCAATTTCTCATTTTTTTTCCTATGATTCGTCGATTTGTAGAACAACATAATCATAGAATGCTGTTTCTCGTTCTACAACTCATCGAGTGTATACCGCCCTTCAGTTGTACGTTTGCTATTCAAATGTTGAAGGGATTAATTAGTCATTAGGAGGCTATTGAGTAGTGGTACAATATCGCAGGAACTCGCTGAAATTAGAGAGCCACTGATGAGATACTTGTGATCTGAGGAGGGCATTGTGATTGAATATAATCGAAGAAAAAAAACCTACCAAATCCTCGAGGAAATGTTAATTAAATCGAGATCTCAGGAGTTTAAAAAATTCCTTTCGAAAATCTCCAGGTGTATTGTTGTCAATGTACATAGTTATGTTGAAAAATAATGGGATTTATTAGAGCTTGTATTATTGAATTCTTAATGAGATATTCAGTAGATGGAAATATAATCGGAAAACTCGGTTGTCTCAGTACAATAACTAGCAGAAACGAAATGAACAGTTTACAGCACATATGGAACAGTACGAGTTTTATACAGAGATCCAATATTTCAACCAAAACTTCGATATTGGTTTCTTGAAAGATGCCAAAAACACAACCAATGAAAGAGTATATTAATTCATCCAATCGGATCATGAATAAAAGTCTACCGTTACGTTGTTGCATTTGAAATATTTTACGCAGCTTCTTATCGTCCAGGATAAAGCCACGAGGAATTTTACGATTAATTTGAGCGTGGCAGATTTACATATGAGTGTACCTTATTGGGTAATTCCATCACATCTGAGAATTTTGTAACTGTTGATAAATCTAACCTCGACTTTTGATTTTGTTGAAAACCTTCTTATCACCAGAAGAATTAAAGTGACAAAACCTTCAGCATCTGAAGGGCGAGTACGCAAAAATCAAATTCTATGCCAATAATATGTGAAGTTCCCAAAGAAACTGAACTATAATCACATATAAACGGTAAGGATTTGTTGTTCAGGTTTTTCAAAGAGACTGTGGTCGAATGTCAGCTCTAGGGATCCCTATTGACCAGGTAAGAATTCCTCATATTATTAATTATTCTGTTTTTTGATCAGAGTTTGATTCTGATATAAGAGTTTCCGGTTTCTCTAGTGAAGAAATATTAATTATTGTATATTGCAATCCCCCCAGCTATTCTGAAATTTCGATTATCAATTTTGTGGTACGAGACGAGGCAAAAGGTCTCTACTATGGGTATAGAACTATAGGTTTTATGGACATCACTAATGGCGTCCCATCACTCCTATTGCTGGATTAGCAATCAGAGAAGTGCAAGATACCAACCGTTCACAGGTTATTATTTGTCCGCTCCAGATAAGCGAACACCACAAGGACATATCTTTTGTGCAGGGCATTCTTTCGTCCTGGGGCTGAGAAATCGACGCCGAAGTCGTATGAACTCAACTGCAGAGTCAACGGAATACGGATGCAGAAGGTAACAAAAAACAACTGCATTCAAGGCTCCATGGAGCATCTCATGTACAATCATGGCAACGTTTAATACTAAACTGAATTCCGAAGTAAGCCAGAAAACGGTCTTAAACGCTGTTGTGCGGAGAAATACAGTGACTAAAATTTCGACGTGAAATGTGAGAAGTAGTTTTTATATGGCAAAGATGGAACAGGTGATACCAGAAATGGACAGAGGGAAAATGAGCATTCTAGAAGTGAGTGAAATGAGATGGAAGGGATGCGGGCAGTACAACATGCCGAACCATGTAATATACTATACAGGAAACAATGATGCTTCTCACTACAATGATGTTGAGCCCATTGTCACAAAAAAGGTGAATGTGACTGGGAAAAACTTTGAGTGAAACAGCAGCGAGTGATGTAGGAGAAATAGAGATCTTCGACGAGAGCCTAGAGAAAGTCTTCAGATCCCCGAAGAATTGGAAATACACAGAAAGTATTTAGATTCCATTGCAAGGGTGGTTTTAATCAATAAAAAAAATAGGTTCACTTTGATTTATGGAACCACTGTGAAGAAAAGTATTCTGAAGGAAGGAGTCGAACCTAGAATAAATAAAAATGTCTTCTGGAGAAATATACCTCTGAGTTGGAATTTTCGAAACATTTGATGAGGTTTAGATTGAATTCTGGTGTAACTGTTTCGATGAATAATACTGATAAGCTCGTATCACGGTCGAAATGGTCGAGAAATCATGTGCTTCGGCTGTCAAACCTGATGGGGATTCCCATGTGTTGCTTGTGAAATTGTCAAGTGAAAATGTGAACAATGTTGACATCGAGAACGAGATCAACACAAAGGTGAATCCAATTTCTGATAATGTTTACGCATTAGGAACTAATAAGGAAAAATAAGAGATGGTATTTTGATAAGTTGTAGTGACGAGGGTTCCCTAAAAAGTTGAAACTGAAAATAAATAATAAAACAGAGGGTTCTTTCAACATTTCGATTCCTGAAAGACTCAACCCTCGCTTACTCGTTTACAATGTAGATTCATTCTCAATGGCTGAAAGTGATTTTCTACTTGAGATGATTCGAGTAAATGGCCTTGGTTCTTCCTTGAATGACGTTGAACTGATAACACATATGAAATATAAGGAATATGTCAATATTGTGTTAGAGACTAATCCTATTGTATTTGAATTATAATTTATTTATTTATTTATTTATTTATTTATTTATTCATAACAAGAACATATACAGGTAAATTAATACCCAAAACAATGTCCACTAATTAACATTGATTTACAGAAGTGCAAATACTACAAAAAAAAAAAAAAATTTTGTCATTCAATTGAACAACCTTTATCCTTCATAACTAACTTATGATCTTTCTTTAAAAAAGGGAAAAAAATGATTCAGCGAAAATAAACAAAAAAAAACGATTAATTAAGTAGAGATACCTCTGAAGTGTTTACCCAAACATCTTTTGACATATTCGTAGCTGTGACCAATTACATCCCCTAGATCCTTGAAACTGTTACAACGACCAAGCATTCTAATAATAGGGGAATTCCTGGAGCTGTTAGTATGCCTCAAAGGCAAGATGAAGGTTTCCAGCTGTCTGAATCTCCTCGAAGGAGCATGAAAGTTGATTCGCGATAAGAGTGACGATGATTCCAATTGATTACTTAATAGCTTATTTACGAAGAGTACGTCACTCATAATTCTGCGATTCTGCAAACTAATCATATTAAAGTGTTTCAACCTAATTACATAATTTTCTGGATCTCCTCTATTCAACCGTAGACCACACTTTGAACCCAGAAAACGAAGAAATCTCATCTGAACCCTCTCGATTCGGTCTATATAAGTGTTATATTGGGGGTTCCATACAATGGAAGCGAAATTCAACTTTCTAAACACATAAGCGTAATAAAGGGTAATGGAAGATTTATAATTGCAAAACGAACGACTCTGTCTCAATATGAAACCGAGCATGCGGCTTGACGCTGTTACGATATTGTCGATATGTAGGTTAAATTTGAGATGAGAGTCAAAAGTAACACCCAAATCGCGTACATGACTTGAACGCATCAGCGGTGTGTTCAGCGACGAGTATGGAAACATTATAGGATCGTTCCTCCTCGAGAAAGTAATCACACGACATTTGGTCATATTTGTGAAGAGATTAGCCCTTCCGCAAAATTTCATGAAAGAGTCGATATCATTCTGAAGGCGCAGGCAGTCACGGGAGTCCCTGATTTTCATGAACATTTTCAAATCATCTGCGAATAATAGTATTTTGCAAAATTTAAATATTTTTATTATATTATTTATGTATATTATAAATAATAACGGCCCCAGATGGGAGCCCTGGGGAACCCCCGATGAAGCCGACACGTACCGTGATTCGAAACCCTCCACAGAGACGTATTGCGACCTATTTCTGAGATAAGACTCAAACCACCGCAGGAGAGACCCACAGACCCCAACTCCATACAACCTTCCAAGAAGTCTACCGATACATATCTTATCAAAAGCCTTACTAAAATCTGTATAAATGACGTCCACTTGAACCCCCTCATCCAGACCCTCCAGCAAGAATTCAGTAAAATTGACCAGGTTAGTTTCAACGGAACGACCCCTGAAAAAACCATGTTGCTCGGGAATAATTTGGGATTTGACAAGATGGAATAAATGGGGGTATATAAGGGACTCGAACACTTTAGCAAAAATAGAGAGTTTACTTATTGGTCTATAATTCTCTACCGATAGCCTACTTCCAGCCTTGAAGATAGGAACGACACATGCCAACTTCCAACGATTCGGAAAAACCCCAGATTTGAGAGATTTATTGAATATTATTGTCAAAGTTTCAAAAAGAGACACAGTACATGATCGAATGAATAATGCGGGAATAGAATCTGGCCCTGGACTCTTATTAACATCCAGGGATAACAAAGCGCGTTCAACGACCACGGTATCAATATTGATACCTTCCAACAGGAAGGAGCTGAAATCTTGCTCTCCATCAAAGTCAGTTCTACAATTTGATGTGACGTAAACACTTTCGAAAAAATCCGCGAAAAGATTACTTATATTTTTGCCACCGCTTACAGTTTTTTCGCCATATGTCATGTGGTTAGGACAGCTGAAAACCTTGTCTTTCACAGATATAAATTTAAAAAATTTTTTTGGATCAAATGCCATTTCACTTTCGATGGAAAGCTTGTATTTCACAAAATCACGTCTAATCAATCTTTTACACGAGTAACGTAAAGCTTTAAATTCAATTTGATCGGATAGATTCTTATAAGTTTTCCATCTTCTGTGAATTTTATTTTTGAACTTGACTAGTTTGATTAACTCGTAAGAGTAATAAGGTGGAAAACGTTTGTTCACTTTTATCTTTGGTACAAGAAGATCAATTACATCATAAAGTATATCATAAAAAGTATCCACAGCTAAGTTAACATCATCACAATCAAATAAATCAGGCCAAGGAATTCCGGAAAGAGAACGATTAATTAAATCATATTTAGCACGCCTGTAGTTGAGCCTATAAATCGAATCGTTATTTTTTAGCGAATCACAAACATTAATTTCCACAAAAAATTCCAAAGAAGGGTGATATCGATCCTCGGGCACAACCGGTATGTCACATCTATGAACATTACTTATTAGTTCTGCGTTACACAAAATCAAGTCTAATATTCTACCACTGGAATTAGTGATCGAATTAAATTGTAATAATCCCAAATATGAAAATGTGTCAATGAGTTCTTCCTGACTTCTGGTGACACTTTTAGCCTCGCAAATACCACTTATATTATTTTTAAACCAGCTTATGCCCGACAAATTGAAATCACCCAGAATGAGAACATTATGATCCCTCAATCTTAACATAACCCGAGATAAATTTTCTCGGAAAAGTGATGCAGCATCCGAATCAGATGGTGGAATATAAACACAACGAAGTAAAATTATTGATAGGGGTTTTCTGTATTTGAACTGGTCAAAATATTTTGAGAAGGAAAATTTCAATTTTATGAAATGTTTCAATGCTTGAAGTTTGGGCATAATAGCAGAGAGTGTAAACATTCTACAATTGTCTGTTCCGAATGTTCGGGTGGACATGAAAAAAA
Source organism: Myrrha octodecimguttata (assembly GCA_958510865.1). NCBI lineage: Eukaryota > Metazoa > Arthropoda > Insecta > Coleoptera > Coccinellidae > Myrrha > Myrrha octodecimguttata. Next base: position 9,073,765 of record OY294058.1, on the reverse strand, counting down.
AATTGTAATTCTGCCGAGACGATGTGTGAAAATTTCAATTCTGATTTCAAAACTGAGTACGATGTACGTCATAATGTGAAAAATGCTGAATATACCTATAATAATATAATGCTGAATATACATATAATCGGTTAAAATCTAGAATTAAGTTTGGATAATTCAACCAAATTTTTTAAATTGCTCATTTTAATGTTTGCTCCCTATTTCCGAAGTTTCAGTTGTGTGATGGAATTTCGCATGAGAAAATTGATGTTGTGGGATTGTCTGAAGCCTGACTAAATCGATATATCTGTTATAATAGTCTGAGAATCCCTGATTTCTGACCTTATATAGAAATGATCGAGTCACTCGTGTTGGTGGACGTTTGGGTTTTTATTTAAAAGAGTCCATCACATCTGAGACAGTATTGGATGATTTCATTGCGCCCGAGGGATTTGAGCATATATGGGTTGCTTTTAGGGTTGAGAGTGAGACTATTCTTATAATGTTAATATATCGAACATGCGCCTGTAACTTAACCAATTTTATCAAATACTCATAAGCTGTCTTATTTTTTGTGTTACCACAGTACTATTACATAGTTCTCACAGTTGATATAAATGTTGATCAGTTGGTTGAAAATTTGTTTGCCGATTGCATTGGTTCTTGCGGGTTTGAACAGTTGATACCTGAACCTACACGTTGTATAGGCCACCCTATACATATCACGTAGTAGATATGCAACAGCGCTGTGCGCATAATTTTGTGTGACCATATGTATTGTGTGGAACGAGAGTCCACACATTCATTCTAACATAAAACGTTATTGAATAAACAACTCAATAAGTAATTTTGAATTTAATTGAATTTAAGCAATACAAATTGCAAACAACTTTTCTTTATGTGTACCACAAAACATTAGAGTGGTTTACACATAAAATTGGTCCTTACGAGCCTACAAATTAATTGTACTACGGTACAACAAAGATTTCGACGACTTCTACAATTTTGGGTCATCGGCGTCAACCATTAATGAGAAGAATTCTCGTCCGTACAATTGGAGCTGATTCTTCACCAATACGAGGAGGCGATTTTTCAAGAAAATCCAGCATTTTCCAAGAATAATATTCCACTCAAGAGGATATCGACGATTTTCCACTGCAGCGGAGACAAATTTCATACGCAACATCTGCCAGATAACATCGGAATACGAGATAAGTAAAATTCGTATTCATAAAAACTTTTGATATTCTGTTTTCGAAACTTTTTACAATTGATAATTGTATTGATTTTGATCTCATTATGCCTCTCCAAAAATTAAAATTACAAAGAACTTATTATAAAGGAACAATAACTAAAATCGAAAAATATATTTCAGAATTATTAGATTCTGAAGTCGATTTAGATACAATTAAGGAGGATTTGGAAGTAAGAAAGACAAGATTAAATAATGCCTTTCAACAATATGAAAATATTCAATTAGAAATTCTCAATTTGGATTCCACGGATAACGAAAATATGTTTGAAGTGGAAACAAAGTTTTTGCAAATTTCTTCAAATATGAAACGAATTTTGAAAAATTGTGAAAATTCAAATAATACTCAATTATCAACTACAATTAATAATGTTGCACAAAGTTCATCATTACCTTCTATTGATATTCCATATTTCAGCGGAAAAAATTTGAGTGATTTCAAACCATTCATGGATTTATTTCGTGCAGTCGTCAATGATAATTCAAATTTAACAGATGTAGAGAAACTTTTTTATTTGAAAAAATTTTTAACAGATGAAGCTCTTTCAATAATTAATAATTTGCCTTTAGTGAATGAATCTTATGCTGAAGCATTAAGTCTTTTGAACAAAAGATATGATAATCCATTGATATTAATAAGCAATCATGTATATTCATTACTGGATATGAGACCTCTTCAAAAAGGTACAGCTGCCAATTTGAGAGAGTTCATTTCTTTTGTTAAGCAGGAAATCGGTTCATTGAAAAATTTGAAACAACCGGTGGGTCAATGGGATATGTTACTGATTTGCATTTTGTCGAAAAAACTCGATTTGTATACAAATAGGGCTTATCAAGTTGCCAGGAATTCAAAAAACCTTCCCAATTTGACAGAATTCATTGATTTTTTGGAATCTAGAGCAACTGCTTTGGAATGTTCATCAATTCAACCGAATAAATTGAGTAAAACAAAGGCTCCAGTCAATCTATTGAATATTTCTAAAAATGTTAAAAAAATTGAGAAGAATCCTTCGAATAGAAATAATTACAAATGTATGTATTGCAAGAGCTTCGATCATAAAATACAATATTGTTCTGAATTCAAGCTCATAACTTCATCTGATCGTCTCAAATTTGTCAGTTCAAATGGTATATGCAAAATGTGCATGAATAAACATAATTCCATCTGCAAGTATCCTATACAGTGTGGTAAATGCAATCGAAACCATAATAGGTTGCTACATTTGAATAATGAACCTGAACCAAATTCTCTTGCCGTTTGTGAGGGAAGATCTGTTTTGTCCAATGTCTTGTTACCATCAGCTAGAGTAAAGGTGTTGTCCCATTCTGGGGAATATATTTCAGTAAAAATTCTTCTGGATTCTGGAAGTCAGTTATCGCTCATTAAAAAAGATTTAGCAGATAATATAAAATGTGAAAGCTCGGAAACTGACATGAAATTAATTGGTGTCAATGTAAAAGAATCCGTAGTTGAACAATTGGTTTGTTTTAAAATATTTTCTTGTATGAACAATTTCAGCATCAATGTAACCTGCGCAGTTGTAGATAGAATAACTTCAAAATTGCCTCAACTTCATTTTGATATAGAACACCTCGCAATTCCTAAGAATATATACCTAGCCGATCCAAATTTCAACACCCCCGATGAGATTTCTATATTGTTGGGCGCAGATGTTTTCTTTTCAATATTATTGTCAGATACTATAAAATTAGGACCTCAGAGACCTGTCCTGCACAACACACTGTTTGGATATATTGTAGGTGGATTATTAAAGACAAACTATTCTGAGAAAGATACTAATGTTCTTTATTCTCATCATTGTTCTCTAGATATCAGAAAACTGGATAGCTTGATGGAAAGATTCTGGCAAGCCGAGAGCATTCCCGAAGTTCAGGAAGAGTTTAGTAACGAGCAGGAAGCCAGCGAAAATATATTCAGAGAGAACGTAGAAAAAATTGGAAATAAATTTCAGGTGAAATTGCCATTCAAAATCCCATTATCAGATATACAGGGTGAGTCTTTGACCTTGCAGAATATTTTAACAGAAGATTCCTCAAGCCAAAAGAAACACTTTTTTCCTCTAGCATTTTTTTCGATTCGGCTTGGTTCGGAAGATACAGACTGTTGAAAATCCATAAAAAAATTTAATTTTCGATTATATCTCGCGAACGATCTCATCAAATGAGATGATTTTTGGAATATAGTTTTTTATTGATACGATGCATGTTCCTGGATTACAAAATTTCATCCACATCCTCCAGTTTCTTTAATATGACCATAACATTTCATAAAAATACCAGAAATTCAAAGAATCCAACTTTTAAAAATAATTTGAATGCTATTCAACGAATTTTTGACCATTTTGGAAAGTAAAAGTATTCTTTATTTTTTTTCGTATGATGCGCCGTTTTCGAGTAATATGAAATTCAAAAATAAAAAATATCTGTGAAATTCCGAGAATTGGGTACTTTGGCTGATTGCAACTCTGTTCAAAAAATTCACAGAATTCAATTTTTCCGCGTTGCCACGTCTAAAAGTTGAGAATGGAATCATAGATTTATAGTTAAGTTCAGAATCAATGACTATACGAGTGTATACATAGAATTAGCATATTGTGTGTTGTTTGATTTCGAGGAGTTCTTTCTTTCTGTTCGTCAATTTGGCAACGTTTGTACGTTCATAGATAAATTAGGTACATCTGTTTTATTTATTTATGAAAATGAAAGTTTGAATGGGTTATGTCTGAATCTGATAATTCTTGGAGAAAATTAAATAAACAAAGAAAATTAATAATTACAAATTGAAGATGAATCTCAAAGCTAATATGAGTGATAGCTAGATGAATTCCTCATTATCGAAAATGAAACCAAGAGAAGAATATTCAACTTTTATCGCCCACGAAATTTGGAATACCCAACTTGTTTATTGTACTATAGATACAACTTTTTTCACCAACTGGAATGTAAAAAGTAAGTTGACGCCTGTTTTCATAACAGAGTTGCTTATTTCGAAGATTTGAATGGTATATCTTAGGCTTGGAAAAACTTCAGTGTTCAGGTTTCCAGGGGCGGCTAGCCTATTATGAAAATGTATAATGCCTATATCTTTTTATCTAGGCCGAATCGAAAAAAATGGTAGAGGACAAATGTGTTTCTTTCAGCTTCAAGATTCTTCTGTTAAAATATTCTGCAAGGTCAAAGACTCACCCTGTATATTTGGGAGATTCATACACTTTTGCTCTTAAACGATTTCATAATTTAGAAAAACGTTTTAATCACGATAAAAAATTATTTGAAGACTATTCTCATTTTATTGATGAATATTTAAATTTGAATCATGCTGAACTTTTGAACCCTAACGAAATTGGACATAGTGATACTTCAACATACTTTCTTGCTCATCATCCTATAATACGAAATGATAAAATAACCACAAAGTTGAGGGTTGTATTTGATGGGAGTATGAAAACTAACAACAAACTTTGTTTGAATGATTTTCTTCACAATGGGAAATTGGTCCAAAGGGATATTTATGATATTTTGATTTTATTTCGTACTTACAATTACATTCTCATAACCGGTATCAGACATATGTACAGAAGTATATTGCTGCACCCGGGTCATCGAAATTTTCAACTAATTATTTGGAGGAAGGATCCATCGTTGCCTTTGAGTTTTATTCGTTTGAACACTGTAACGTATGGTTTGAAGAGTTCACCTTTTTTGGCAACAAGGTGTTTGTCTGAGTTAGCCAACACTCATAAGAATGAAGTTTTTAACATGAGATCATGTTCTGGGCCTTGATTCAAATTGATTTCATTGAATTGACAAAGTTCTGCTGGAATATCCGATATAATATTTGAGGAATTAGATGCCCATTTATGGAGTGAAAAATCTCCCAAACTCAACAATTCAATCAATTCAGATTGCCTCAAAATAAATTTTCCAAAAATTCATATCGAGCATAAGTTGACTAAACGAACATTTTTAAGCTACATATCTAGACTGTACGATCCTTTAGGATTAATCGGTCCCATAGTTATTGTATCAAAGCTACTTATGCAGAAGCTATGGATCGAAAAAATATCTTGGGATGAGGAATTACCTCAAGAATTATATGAAAGTTGTTATAAGTTTCTCGAAGAAATTTCAATTATACCATCTGCCATTGTTCCCAGAAATATTAAAAATTATACAAAAACCACTAAGGTTGATCTTATCGGATTCTGTGATGCTTCAATGAACGCTTATGGTTGTTGCATTTACGCCAAAACTATAAGTGACGAGGGAAATATTTCAATTAATTTATTGACTTCGAAATCTAGGGTGGCACCATTGAATAAAAAATTAACAGTTCCGAAACTGGAGCTCAATGGTGCAGTTTTATTGAGTAAGCTGATACACAAAATAACAAAGATTTTTGAGTTGGAAAATCAAGTACCAAATGTTTCATTATTTTCTGATTCAGAAATTGTGTTGGCTTGGCTTAAATCTGTACCTATAAAGTTAAATGTTTATGTTTCAAACAGGGTGAACCTCATAAGAAAGTTAACTTCAGTTTCCTCATGGCATTATGTGAATAGCCGAAACAACCCCGCTGATTTTTTGACAAAGGATGCTCAGAATTTTCAGTGTTTTAACGATAACACACTTTGGTGGCGTGGTCCTGAAATTATTCTCAACTCACAATGTGATCAAGATAACTCATTCAATATTGAAAAAATTAATGAATTTGAAGAATCATTTTCATCTGAGCCGTGTGAATATGTTTGTGGTTTGAATGTTGTGAATCAGGATAGCATTGCTTATTTTGAACGGTTTTCATCTATGAGTAAGATACAAAGAATTATCGCGTATTGTCTTAGGTTTATTCACAATTGTAAGGTCACAAAAAATGAAAGAGTTTTGGAAAATCTCACAAGTTTGGAATTGAATCATTCATTGGAAACTATTATTGTATCAGTACAAGCAATTTATTTCAAGAATGAAATTCAAAGCTTGAAAAATAATGGTAAGATTTGCTGTAAAAAGTCAAGTTTGTATTCTTTATTTCCATTTATTGATCAGGATGGATTACTTAGAGTAGGTGGAAGATTACATAATGCTCCAATTTCCTATTCTGAAAGACATCCCATTATTTTGCCTAAAAACTGCCATATTACGAACTTGATTATAATAAGAGAACATTTGAATTTATTTCATGCTGGTACTAGACTAGTGCTCGCAAATTTAAATAAGAAATTTTGGTTAATTAACGGGGTTCGAGAAATCAAAAAGGTATTGCATAAATGTGTTAGGTGTTTTCGATTGAAGGCGAAATTTTCAGAGCAATTGATGGGAAGTTTTCCAGCACCCCGCGTTACAGAATCTAGGCCATTTGAAAATGTTGGCATAGATTTTTGTGGCCCATTTAAAATAAAACAGTCGAGATTAAGGAAGGTTTTAATTTCTAAAGGATATATTGCGGTATTTGTTTGCTTCTCTACTAAGGCCCTTCATTTAGAACTTGTATCAGATTTGAGCACGGATACATTCATTGCTGCATTCAAAAGGTTCTCTTCAAGGAGAAATTTGCCTTCACAGATATTTTGTGATAACGGAACTACCTTCAAGGGAGCTCAAAGAAAATTCGAAGAACTCTATGAATTGTTGATATCCAAACATCATAAGGATAAGGTCGAAAATTATGCAGCTAGTGTGGGAATAAAATTCAATTTTATTCCTAGTTATTCACCTGTTTTTGGCGGGCTCTGGGAAGCTGGAGTAAAAAGTGTCAAATTTCATCTGAAAAGGGTAGTCGGAGATTGCGCTCTGACTTATGAAGAACTCAACACTTTTCTGGTTCAAATTGAGGCCATATTGAATTCAAGACCTCTTTGTCAAATTTCTCGAGATCCATCAGATTTCAATTATCTCACTCCTTCTCATTTTCTCACCGGAGCAGCATTGAGTGCATTACCTGAACAGGACTTATCTGAAGTACCGCAAAATAAATTAAAATTTTGGAGACTGTGTTCCAAGATGCGTCAGAGTTTTTGGGATCATTGGCGTAAACAGTATCTTTTGCAATTGCAAAATAGACCTAAATGGAAGGAAGCACTTCCAAATATTGAAACGGGTATGCTGGTTTTATTGAAGGAAGATAATGTTCCTCCCCTTCATTGGCCCATGGGGCGCATTTCAAAGGTTATACCGGGTAAGGATGATCGAGTAAGGGTTGTTGAAGTTATCATGAACAGTAAAACTTATAAGAGATCTATTTCCAAGATTGCTATACTTCCTATCTACAACTGACTCTTTCTTGCTGGGATCTTTTCATGCAACTGTGCTTTGGGTTTTTTTTGAAATAATAACTTGGATTCAGTTTGGTTTTGGGATTGAATTTCCGATATTCAAATATTTCATATTTGCATTATATAAGTGTTATTTCATTCCTGTTTTGCCAGTTATATTTAAAATGATAGTTATGTACTTTCTTCATCAGTTTTGAATGATAAAAATAGTTAAAATCATTATTTCTGTTCCTGTTTTGCTGGCTATGCCCAAATTGTTAATCATGTAGTTTTTTAGTTTTATAGCATAAGAGAAATTGTTAAAATCATTATTGCTATTTCTGTTTTGCCAGTTATGTATAGGCCACCCTATACATATCACGTAGTAGATATGCAACAGCGCTGTGCGCATAATTTTGTGTGACCATATGTATTGTGTGGAACGAGAGTCCACACATTCATTCTAACATAAAACGTTATTGAATAAACAACTCAACAAGTAATTTTGAATTTAATTGAATTTAAGCAATACAAATTGCAAACAACTTTTCTTTATGTGTACCACAAAACATTAGAGTGGTTTACACACACGTAATACAGCTTCATCACAGACGTTGCTCGATGGTGTTTGCACAAATAGATCTGATCTAATTGTGAGCTCTGGCGTTCTTGATCAGTCGATGTCTGATCACCGTGGCGTTTACTGTGAGGTAAATGTTAGGAGGAAGGTAAGAGTTCCAAAGCTGGCAGTATATAGAGATTATCATAACTTATCTATTGCGGATTTCAAGTCCGACTTGCCAGGAGTTTCCTTTGAGAAAATTTTGTGGGAAACTGATATCAAGATTTTCACTTTCAAATAGAAGTTAGTAGATGTTTTCGATCTTCATGCTCCTTTCATTGAGTCCAAAATAAATAAACCGTTCGCTTCATGAATAACTTCTACTGCCAGGAATATTATGGAGTTGAAGAATGAGACACTAGCTAAATATAAGCGAAACTAGAGAATATGTTAATTAGAACATAAGGCTTCGTAATACTGTAACGGAGAGAGGACGCTGCCTTCTTGACTCGAGCAGAGTCTCAAGGCTCCAGGAGTTTTTGGAGGGCCTTCAGGTCACTCAATAAAAATCCGGATGAGTTCAATAATTATTTTGCGTCTGTTTTCAGTAAACCCAATGCTTCTCCCGAAACGGTGGATTATTACAGTTTTAACACTTTTGATTCTCATGCTCATTTCGAGTCCAAACTCGCATCTCCAAAGGAGATTAGAACAGTTTTTCTTACTCTCAGATCGAATGCTGTTGGCTGTGATTATGTCCCTGCAAGGGTGTGACAATTGTCCATTGAGATCATATTGCCCTAATTCATGCATTTTTTCAATACTTATATGGACACAGATTACTTCCCTACGTCTCAAAAGAGTTCCATTGTAAGGCCCCAACCTAAATTGGAAAACCCGGAGGAACTGAATGACTTCCGACTGATAATTATTCTTTCTTGTATGTCAGAGGATTGAGAAAATACTAAGAAGTCAGATATATGTGTTCATCATCGAAGCGAACATTATACCTAGGCATCATTTTCCACTGTAGACCGAAATTTTCTGAGCATGTCGCGCTGCTTGAAGAAAAGTTATTCCTGATTTTGAGACATTCGTATAAGAATGGGCGTATTCTGGGTTTCGATTCGCGTGAATATCACTGCGAATCTCTTGTGCTGTCGTCGGCGATCTATGGTCTTACACTGTTCTATCCTTGCTCAGACTACATCACTGAGTACAGACTGCAAAAAGTTCATAATGCGTATTGTAGATTCATATTCGGGTTGTGAGTTTTCTAGGATCTCAAAAAAATAAAGTACAGTAGTTGAGACTAGATGGCCTATTCAGATCACAGCTGGCAGTTTCAGTACAGTGGATTTTGATCTCGTCGTGCCCGCCATATCTGCGTGTAAGGTTAATATTTCCAGGTGATGCACATGAAGTACTTGCGAGATTTAGAAATAAGCTCATGTTGCTCAGGTTCAGATCGGACGTGTTTCAGCGAACCTTCACGTTTAATGTAGTTCGTGTATACAATTACTTTCAGTGCTTGTGAGATAGGTAATCCATGAAAGCTTTGAAGAACCATCTAAGGACGCAGCTGTTACTCTGCCATAATAGTTAATTATTAATAATGTTGAGTTTCTGATGATATGGAAAATTTTTGTTTCTATTTGTCTGTGTTGTTTGAAGATTCCTTCAATTTATCTTCCATTCCGATCAGATCGGGAATTCCCGAGTTAAAGTGGAAAAAAACAATGAAATTTTACACATCAAACTTCAAAATGTCCAGAATTTTATATTTAATCGAGGTGCAATTTGATGACCTGCTGTAGAGTATCGACTCTATTTCACGCTATTTTATGCAAGGATATTTCACAACTGATAGAAGGATTTCAATCTAATCGCATCATTACTCTTTGAGATGTTGAGAAAGTAACCTCACAACTCAAAATAGTCATCAGTTTTAAACTATTGAGTGGATTTTGTACATTCACAAACATAACCATCGTATTTTGATGCCTATGACCTACGGAAAGCTAACGCAATCCAAAAATTATCTTCTTTTACTTTCATTAACAAATCACCAATTCATCAGAAATTTCAAACAAATTTGAACTTAACGCAATGAAAAAATTCCTGCGTGGCCTGCGCGGTCTCCGTATAAACTTCTGATATGCTGAAATTCTTGAAGACCCTACGTTGCATCGTCCAAATTGGTTGCTGCAATACCCTTAGTAAACTTCTTAAGTGTTGCACAGTATACTGAACGGTTGAGTATTCTGGATGAACAAAGGAAAAATCACAATTTCACGGAAGGATAAAGAAGCGGTCATCACTCTGAAATATAAGGAACAAGCAAACGCTGTTCTTCAATGAATTACGGAGAATTCCTCTTTGCTCCCAGAATTCTGGAAATCTTATTCCTCCAAACGAATCCTCTCGATTCTGACGAACCCTTATGGGTTTCTCCATCACAGCAGGATCCCGAATAACATTTCGCTAGACCTTTTCGCCATTTCTGATTTCGTCGTCCTCGCATTTAGTGAACGAATATGGAGCTTCCGTCGGCTCTGTTTCAATAAAATGTTATTAGGTCGGCCAGACAATGTTACTGATGCGGAATACGAAACAATAGACGCGATTTAGGTTTTCATACCGAGGCTACGTGCCCTGGCTTCAATTCCGATAGGAGAGAATCGAAGCGACCTCACAACGCAGCAAGGATAATTGTTGAAAAAAGGAGCAGTTTCAGCAATCGATGATTGTCTGGTTAGAAGAGAATGGAGTGGCTGATGGCATTAAAGGCAGTTCTGAATTGGTTTTTTTTTCGGTGGGATGAACGCTAATACCTTTTTTCCCTCCCGAAACGAAATTACGGATCCCGCTTTGGTAAGAGTGGAGTATCATATTTTCTTGGGCTGAGATGTGTGATGCTCAAGGCTGTGGATTGCGCTTTGTAGGGGAATGCAAGTGAAATCAATTTAAAAAAATCTAGAAAAGCACTGACGTGAGGTCAGGAGCTTCAACGAGCTTGTTACAATTCTACCTATAAGATCAACACGAAATTTCGCAGCTAGTTGCGTGTATAATCTCCACCTGATTACGAAGCTTGCATTTGTACTCTTCAACGAAATTTGGCACATTTTTTCCCTACATTTTCAAAAGTGATCATCGGATCGAATGGAAATTTAAAACATTGTTTTTGAATAGTGAAGTCAAGGATTATACCAAATTCCATTGAAATCTAATCGTTATTTCAGAGACAAAAAGTTTCTCATCGAAACTTTCAAAAATGTTCTAATGAAATTTTTAAATGTTGTAACAACTGAATCTACACGTTATTTTGCTCTGAGAGTCAACACTCTATGATATATCGGAATTAAACTCAAAATTCCAAATGGGCATAACTCCAAAACTATCCAACTGATTCCACACATCAACGAACTAAACCGGAATATTTGGACTCCAAACCTATTCTGACTATTTCAAGTATCTTAGTCTTGTCCTTTGAGAGTAAGAGCACATACAGACGGACGAATGGATGACCGGATGGACGAACAGATAGATACAATTGAATTTGATCATGGACTCTTCTTCAGGGAGTTCAACCCAATCGTTTAGGAATATTTTCGGCTCAAATTTCGAAACTTAAAGACATCGTGATGAAATGATGACGCGCTGTTCCCTAGAACAAGCGCGTAAAAATAGAATAATTAGTTCTGATGTAAGATTTAATATTGGTTGGTTCTTATCCCATTGACGACTCCATTAGCTATTCGTGTGGCAATTTATGAATACAAGCAGGTTTCTTTCCACTTCAGTTGACAATCAAGACGTTCAAAGCGAGCTTATATGTACAATAATACCGTTATTTCCGACCCCAGTGTCATGGAATTTTGTAATCGTACTTTTGCCTTTTGCATGGATATACTCATTAGGAATTTTCCTCACAAAATTCCGAGAATACATATCTCTTCGAACCGATAATAAAACTCGATTGCAAAACGTCTAATTGAAGTTAAATGAAATCTGACAGGGAGCTTCTGAAACGAGAATTTTTGAATTTGTCTCTGATTGTTTCAGAAGAACGATGTTTATGCAAAGCTTCATGGGCTCAGAATGCTTTTGGTATTCAGCATTTTCATCCGATGGCAAAAATATCAGAATTTGACCATTAGAAGGTTGAACCGAGATTAATCCGAAAGATAGAGCGCTGGCCGGTTAGATGGATGAAAAAAATTTACTTCCACAAGATTCCAGAATCAGGGAGTCCAACCTTGTTGCTCTCTCTCCCAGAATTAAAAGCGTCAACACGGTGTATTACCCTGAATTAATAAATCTATGGTTTTATATTTATTGAATTCAGAAGTTCAAACACCTTAAACCTATACTGCACAGTATTCCAAAAAACTGTATCGGTAATTTAAGAGAGAATTATGTGTTCTTGAATACTGTGTTGTTAATGCAGCTGCTTTCGAATACATACTTTCATGGTGAATTTTCAGAATGGTATTACAGCAAGCTCTAAAGGAGATGTTTGTTGCCTAGATAGGGTCACCGACATAAACATTTTTCCAGCATCAATAGTGGTCTTCCGGATTGAAAGAAGTGAGCTGATTCACATGCTATTTTTAGATGGAACGTCTTCTGAATTTCATCATGATCGAAACGGTTTTTGAGATATTCAGGAATGTCAAGTCCTAAGGGAAACACCGAAAAATTTGACATTTTATTTTTCAATATCTCCGAAATTAAAAACCGGTTCAATGTGGAATTTGGTGTACTGTTGTGAAACATTGACATCAAGGTTAAGCCGAATTTCATCCGAATCATGAGTACCTTTCGAAACAAGAACCAAAATTTCGAAGAGTGACATAATTCGTTCATTAAATTATCTCTGAAACCGTTCTTCGATGTGTCCAAGAAAAAAAAACGTTGAATTTCGATGCGCAACCTACTTTGGAAGTTTCAAGTCGTTAGCTTCTTTTCCTTATCAATTCATCATTTGTCGAATACTTTAACATTGAGTCTATCTAAGTCAGTTCTAAAAACTACTCGAACATTTGAGCAAAATGTTGTACCTTAGATTATAGATTGAAGCTGATTTTGGGAGGATTTCGTATCATTCTTTAGGTGTGTTCTGGGTTCTCCTTCGGAACTCTGGAACAGAACTATTAAAAATTGAATAAATTTTTTTTTAATGAAAAACACCCTTGCGATTTGCAGGATTAAACTGTTTTTCAATGACAGTTCCTTGAAAAAAAATTGCCTAGTAAACAATACAGGAACAATATAAACTATAAACAAAGGGAACTTTGGCGTTTCAGAGTACAAATCTGACTCTTTCATCAGACAGAGGAGAAAATTTTAAGAATTATTTTTTTTTAATTTTTCGTTTCGAGTTGAGACAAATTGACATTTTTTTCAAATGTCAATTTGGCATAAATCTCAACTCAAAACGAATAATCGAAATTAAAAAATAATTCTTGAAATGTTTTCCTTTGTCTGATGAAAGCGTACGATTTGTACTCTGAAACGTCACAGGTCGCTTTGTTTATCGTTTATATTATTTCTGTATTGTTCATCAAGCAATTTGTTTTCTGGAAAACTGCCCGTGACAAACAGTTCAATCCTGCAGTCCCCAAGGGTGTTTACCATGAAAAAACAATTTATTCAGTTTTCAAAACCTAAAAAATTTTGTTCGCGCAAAAAGTGACGAGCATTTTTTTTGGTCAAAGTAAATATCTAATTGCTAATCAACGAAATGGTAAAAACTGCCTGAGTATTCGGACATTGATAATGGATTTTCTATTCGAGCCATCTCAAATCATTCAAGAGTGATCTATCAAAAACCTATCCTCTTGAGTGTATTATTTACTGCAATCGCATCTATCAGATATTTGAGAATTGTTACTACATCTCATGAAAAGTATTCAATGGTCTTTTGGCCTTGTTCAATTTGGGTCGGTACACGACTGTGTTCTGGAATCGATAACATAACGGTAGCTCGTGAATCAAAGCCGCTTTCACTTAGCTACGAAATGCATAGACATTATTCACAGAACGCACTACCTTCATATTGACACCGAACATAAATCTAAGACACTGAATTTTCAGAATTCACAGGTAAATAATGTTATGCCTACCCTACACAAAGATTCATATAACACGAATTCCCGTATTTCAGTCCAACTAAACCTTCCGTATGTGCGTTCGTTATGCCGAATTTATGCAGGAAGCATTTCTCTACTTATTATACCAAACCAGATTAAGGCGTTCCATCAATAGAGTCCATCGCTTTAAGGGTAAATATGGAGATTACCTAGATGTGAAACTGTTGGCTGGATTTGTCATTGGCTGCACTTAGGTCCCATTTATTTTGACTCATCCATTTTCCTATGGGACCGGCTCGTCGTGGTCTTGTGAATAATACTTAGGTTATGATAATGAGAAACTTGATTCTCGTTTCCCCTTTAGCAAATCAGTCGGTAGGCTGTAACGATTCGACACATTCCACTCTGTATTGAACAAAAATTGAGGTCATTGTAATTTTCTTATGAGGAAAATATGCGGCGTAGCCTTTTTTATACTAACGTCATACCTATATCAATTACGTTTGTAACTGAACCAAATCATAACGTCATTGATGAAAATATAATGAGAAATGGCAAAGTCTTGCACAATTATTTTGATTTTATATACGTATTTCATAAGTGCAAAGCTGGCTCAGTTCAGGATCCAAAACTTTACAAATCTATTCCGAGGTATACTCACAGACTTCATAAAATTGAATAGAGTATGTTCTTATTTTACCCTGCTGTTCGTCAGAAAATCAACTTATTGACTTATCATAAGGTGAATGTCGGATGAATAACTTTCGGCCCAGGTAATTTCAATCTTCGTTTAACAGGATGGTTGAGTATCAATGAACTGGGTGGTCACTAACACCAGCCGATGACTGTCGAATACATAGAGGATCTCTTGAATTATCCGTTTCAATGAAGCACCATGCGCTACTTTTGATGAACTCCAATGGAAATTGAGGATTTTATTATTTGTGTTCTCATTTTTGACTCATTTTGACAGGTTTTTTATCATGGTTTAGACGTAAACTCTGATTCTTGGACATGCCCATAGACATGGAGGCTCGATAAAACCACAAAATTGGTTCTCCTGGAAGGAAGCAAACCTATCTTCCCCCATAGATCTTTTCTCATCTACTTGAGGAAAAGTTCGTTTTGTCTATCTAATATCGTCACCAAGTTTCGTTCACTGTTTGGAATGAAGACCGCAGTCGAGATCATATGGCAGTGAATTTGACTAATGATACTACGAGAGTTACAATATAGTTCTGATAGAAAATCATTGGATTTTAAGGTCGTTTCGGAACTATTTTGCGTTTTTGCGCGCATGTTCTAGGGGAACAGCGTCTGTAATTTTGGATGATTGATCCGCAAATGGTCTCAATCGACTATATATATAAATATATTCTTTTGAGATGAGCATTACATTTTTTTTTATATCAAACAATTTGTGTCATAACAGTATTAGCAGAGGAAATGTCAACGGGGTACCATACATTTTTACGTATGATACAAGAGCACATATAAAAACCTCAGGAAAAACTCTGTCTCCCCGTATAAGTGTAATGAAATTGTTGTTTTTTATTGAAGGGCTTCTTTTTCATCGTTAAAATTTCCTCCTTCCTATGCGATGCAGGTTGAAATCTTGGAAACATACCTGAAAACAAAAAAGGAAACGAAAAAACTAATATGAACTAGTAAATGATTTAGTACTCATTAAATTAATTTGAAGTTCACAATCCATCTCAAAAAAGAAATCAGACACCGAATGAATTGCCTCGAAACCATCGTCAAATTTATATATTGGACAAGTATCTACTAAATGTTCTATTGTTTCCTCTTCTTCTCCGCACTCGCACCTTGGACTTTCGAACGAATTCCATTTGAAGAGGAAACTATTACAGCGACCATGACCGGTTCTAAGTCGATTCAAAATGCACCAAATTTTCCTAGGAAGATTGAAACCATGAACTTTTTCTGAAGGATCGCTGATCAAACCTTTGTTAAAAACATTACACGAATTCCATTCCGAACGCCAAATTTCTTTGTCACTTTTATTGGTGTAAAGAAAATCGTTGATCCATAAAGGTTTACGAGATTTCAATCTAGCAATTTTAGAATCCGGAATAAAAGACATCATTGGGAATAAATTCGGAAAGGAACGATATTTATCCCAAGACTTTATCACTGCAACCTGTCTACGAATATGGGGCGGTACAATATTTGAGAGAACTGGTAACCACTGTAAAGGTGTAGATCTTATGATTCTCATAGCAACATTAAGCTGTACATCTATTTTACTAACATGAGCGCTATTAAACCAAACCGAACAACAATATTCAGCAGCAGAAAAAACCAAAGCCAAAGCTGCGGTACGAAGAGTTGTAGGGTCAGCCCCCCATGAAGAACCAGCTAGTTTTTGAAGAATAGTATTCCTAGATTTCAACTTCATGCGTAAGTTTTCAAAATGGGCCTTGAAATTTAAAGAGGTATCTAATTTCACTCCAAAATATTTAGGAGTGAAATTATGTTTCAGAACGGCATTATTGAAAGTAACATTCAAAGTTTTAAACTTCTGTTGATTATTCAAATGAAAACAAGAAACTTCTGTTTTATTATTAGAATTTGTACATAAACGCCACTCAACAAAATAATTCTTCAAAATTTCTAAATCAGTATTTAGAGTGTTTTCAATGACTTTGAAATCAGAGTGAGGAAAAGCCAGAGCAATATCATCTGCATAGATGAATTTCTCTGAAGAAGTTGCTGGAATATAACATAAATATAAATTAAATAGAAGGGGTGCTAAAACTGATCCTTGTGGGAGTCCATTATTCAAAGTTTTGAACCTACTACTAACATCATCAACAAAAACACGGAGTCTTCTGTCAGATAACATATTTTCGATCAATTGAATTACTTTTCCCCATTTCAGAAATTTATGGAGTTTGAATATTAAACCATCTTTCCACACCGTATCGTAAGCTGCTGAAATATCCACAAATACAGCCCCCGTTTTCAACTTTTTATTGAATCCTGATTCAATGAAAGTAGTGAGACTAACAACTTGATCAGTACAATTTCTAATTTTCCTAAAACCACCTTGACAATTTTGCAGAATATCTTCAACAGATGATTCTATCCTGAATAAAATTAATCTCTCTAAAATTTTGAAAGGTACACTCAATAAACTTAAAGGTCTATAACAACTTGGGTCTGATAAATTTTTCCCAGATTTCAGAATTGCTATTACTTTTGCCTCACGAAATTCCGTTGGAATATTTCCAGAATTCAAAATATCATTATAGAAAGATAATGACCAAGATAATGCCTTTTTGCCCAAATGTTTTATGAACTCAGGATAAATCCCATCGAAACCAGCAGCCTTCCGAGATTTTGTACACTTTATCGCAGATTTCAATTCATCCATGGTGAATGGACTAGATATAACATCCAAAGTTGATGGCGATGATCTCAACCTATGTAGATTTTTCTTCATTTCTTCAATCTTTGAACTAGAAGTTTTAACCGAGTTGGAAACATTTACAAGCCGACGAGCAATCAGTTCAATCGACTAGGTTGGACGCACTGATGACGAATCCGGTGTCAAAATCGATTATGTCCGGCTGGCCGTCCGTCCGTAGACACAATAACTGTCGACAATAACTGTCGACAGAAGCAAGCTAGCAACTTGAAACTTTCAGGATAGGTTGCGCATCAAAATGCCGCAGTTAAGTTCGTTAATGGGCCAAATCGGTCGAATGGTTTCGGAGTTATAGGCACTTGAAATTTTGAAGTTATTTATTTTTTATTTCAGAAACTACTCTAGCGATTGGATTCAAACGTGGCAGTTAGGTGGAGTATAACAACGCGCAACTTTGAGCCAAATTTCGTCAGGATCATATTGTCAGTAAATTTAAAAATCCATTCATCATACCAAAAAAAGAATTCCACTCGCACTTTGAACTCTATATTTCACAGCAGTGTACCAAATTTCATCTCGATACGATTATAAGTTTTGAAGATATCGGGAAAAAATATGTCAAATTTCGAGGTTTTCTTCTCGACATCGTTGATTTTTTCAGCATAACTCAAGAAATACTGATTCAGTCCTGATAAAACTTCGCAGCTAGTTTTGAGATGCTCAAAGACAACTTTATGCGAAATTACGTGATAATCGTGTTATTAGATCAGTTTCTATGATTTTCTTATCATATCATCCTCATTAAATTCTGTATGAAACTTTGAACTGTTAGTTTTCGATGAAGTACTGGATTTCAATTCGATCTGATCTGTATTTTTGGAAATATTGGAAAAATAACATTTTGATTGGGTATATCTACGGAATCATTGGGTGGATTTTACCCATTAACGAATTCGGCTTTCGTAATTACCTAACCTTCTCTACAAATATCGAGTTTCTAAGTTGTCACTGTTATTGTGTTTACTCAGTCGGCCGTTAGGCTGACCGTAAACACAATAGCTTCCGGAAGAAACGACTTAGAAACTCGATATTTGTAGAGCAGGTTTGGGCCTTAATTACGAAGGTTGAATTCGTGAATGGGTAGAATCCGCCCAATGATTTCGTAGATATACCCATTCAAAATTTTATTTTTCCAATATTTCCAAAAAAAAGATTTGATCGAATTTAAATTCAGTAATCTATCAGTAAAAAATTTCAAAAAGCACTGCCGTGAAAGCAGCAGCTTTTGCGTGCATGTTCATATTCGTTGCTGAAGCGGTCATCTACATTAAACATGCGCGCGAAAGTTGCTGCCTTCACGGCAGTGCTTTTTGAAATTTTTCTCCTCGGAAACAGGATAATTTCTTTTTTTTTTGCGACTTTTTGTTGAGAATTTTTGTAAAGGGCATGTGGTGGTATTTTTCACTGAAAACATCACCGTCTGATTCAGTTCGTATTCAGGATGACCCCAAGGATTAATCGAGATGATTATTCCAGACTTTTTCCTGAAAAACGCCTTGATCCTTTAATTAATTCATCCGTATAATATAGTGATCGTTTAACTGTGCTCTTTAGAAACAAGAGAGAAATTATCTTTTCAGGTGTTTCGTGGATTCTTACCGCCAATATCTGGAATGAAACTCCAAGGATTAAATACAATTGTGTTTTTATAGAAATCGCTCTTTCGGACTTAAGGATTTAACTATCTGTGGAGGGGAGTTTCTATGAAAAAGGTTGCCAATGAACAATACCGAAACAGTGCAAACAATCAACAAAGCGTACTGTAACGTTCCAGAGTCCAAATCTGAATCTTTCATCAGACAAACGAAAACATTAGCAGAATCGTTTTCTTTTGATTTTTCGATTCTTGAGATTTTTGTAAAACTTGACGTTTTCAAGAACCACTACAATCTGGTACAGACATCAGTATTTTTGGATTTTTTTAGTCTATTCACCCTTCTTTCAACAGTTCGCGGTAATTGAATGTCTCAAGTCATGTTGTTTTTTTATGAGCTGCACTTGACAAATAATTTCATTCCCAGTTCCGCAAAAGCGTTTCTCATGAAAATAACAATTACAATTTGATTTCTGATAGTTCTTTACTTATTGTTTCACTGGCTCAACTCGAACTCGAAACATGAGCAAAACAACACAGAGAAATTCTCCAAATAATATAACAGAACATTACGCTACGAAAAATTCGAGAATTGTAACGATTTCATTCTACCTGACCAATCCTAATGTAACGCTTTTAATGAACACTTTCGGATATTTCAAGCCAGATTGGAGCAGACAGTCCACTTCTTTTCTGAAGAATCATTACACACTATGCCCATTCAGAATGAGGTTAGTTCCATCATTTTTATATAAGCTGATTGGCCCAACCATCACCTGTAGGCTTGAGTTACTATGCATCCAGAAAAGGGTATATTTGTATTGTAACGTTATCTCAATTTGTCAAAACGTTCAGAATAATTTAACTATTTATTCACACTACTCTACACTAATTTACACTCATAACAAAAAACTCAGCAACTACTTTTATCAAAGTCTATGCACAATTCATTTCCACACTATTTTCACTGTTCACTTTCCGCAATAACTTTTACAAGAACTCCGCTGAATGAGTCCCTGATGTCCTGCTTCGCGCCCTTCTCATATAGGTCTGGCCAGGACACTCGGCACGATGCGAAACTTCACGTTAATCTAGATGAACGGGGAATATGGACCGCCAGTAGAAGAGTCGAAACCTCATGGCGATGCATGTCGAATAAATTACTGTTCTTTTGCAGGTTGGTAGGGAGTCTCGAGTCCGCAGTCCCTCGATACGCGATCGCTTCTGAGGTAAGAATATGTCAGTATCCCAGTCGCACCCTAGACGTGAAATGTGTTAGAGCATATCGGTTGCATATATACGACAATTTCATTCTATTGAAAAAGCAGAACTACGTGAGTCAAAAATAGGGAAAAAAAATGAATTCTAAACATGCGAAATTGAAGGTCGATTAATTTAAATTAAATGTTCAAATGATCGTGTTGTGCTTTTCCATAGCGAAATCTTTTATGAAGAGATAATCTCATATCTCTGAGCAGATTCGGCATACTTGATATTTTGGCTCAAAGTTGGATTATTTTGAACCTTGGTTCATTAATTTCCGTCGCTATTTCAATTTAGTGATCATCAACCAAATTTTTCAGATATCTCTGAAGAAAAAAACCATTTGAAGATAAATCTGGCGATTTGGGAGGCCATTTTATCGTGCCATTTGTAGAAATGTCACGATCCGAGAAGAAGTCGTGCTCAGATATTGTGTGACTACTCCCGCGTTATGACTTGGACAGCTTTTCTGTAAGAACCAGACATCATCTAAATTGTTTAAATCAATTAATAACTGTTGAACTGCCGAAATAATTTGATCATCTAAAAGCTTCAGATATTTGGTAGCTTTTAGGTTACCATTGATAAAAAATGATGCCCTATATGATGTCATTCCCCAGTATTCCTGTCCAAACATGAAGTTTCTGAGGATACTGGGTACGTAAAGGAATTATTAAATGCCTAGTTCTCCTATTCCAATATATTACTACTGATGGGTGATGTTTTCTATTCAAGGAATAAGCTATATTCATTTAAATGATAACCTTATGACGTCGGTGACCATTCCTCTTCAAAATATTCCGAACACTTCTATCGCTCATATACACTTCGTTCAGAAATTTGTCCACTCGAACAAGGTGCCCTGGTTTCACCAGCAGCACACACATCTACTTCTTTTTTCAGACGATTTTCACTGATGGTTGGTGTTTGATCAATCTTGCAATAACTGCAGGTTTGTAAGCACCCACATTCCTCGAATTCATCAATTATTTTGAACTTGAGGGAATTGGGCTATTTTCAAAGGCAACAATAAATGAATTTATTGTCTTTTGATCTGAATGACCACCAAAATACCATTTCATGATTTCAATTTTTCTTTTACGCTGAACATTTCGATTTACGAGGAAACTACTTTATTTTCAACCGATATGGTCTGACGCACCTTAAGTTTGGAGTGTGACCGGGGCAATTCTTGTTCGGATCGCGTTTGCGTATCGAGGAACTGAAGACTCTCCACCAATCTGCGCGAAGAACAGTCGTTTATTTGATATTGAATGGACGTTGGTTTCAGTTCTTCATCTGGCGGACTATATTTTCAACTGATCTAGATTAACGCAGAGTTTCGCATAGTGCCGAGCGTCTTGACCAGTCATGTATAATCCGTGGAACTTCTAGCGATTGCTAGAATTTACCCAGAAGGTTCAGCAGGCGAAAGCCACATAGACGTCCAGAGATTTCTATAAGAGTCTCGCACAGACAGATCCGTACTCGTCACAGTATTTGTAGGGATTTTCTAGGAAACATCTTAAAAGTCTTATGAGCGAGTTATGAGTTATGCGAGTTATGAATCTGGTTTAGATTAATGCAGGTTTTTTTCACAATATTCTCATTCCACGTCTCAAACAACACTGTTACTCATTCACCGAAATAGTGAAGGTCACAAGGTGCGTGAATTCATTGAGATACATGCAATATTCATGAACTGCAACCCTCTCTAGTCACCGACAATCTGAGTTCATTCTATTTTGCAGGGGATTATGATTCAGAAAATTCATTTGTGATTTAAAGATTAAGGTCTTTGAACTAAGGTCATCATTAGTATACTGTACGCAGATAATTGTGTATTTGGTGAAGTAGTTCAAAAACTAGTGGAGGTGAAACTGAAACGATTCCGTCCTTCATATAATATAATAAAAATACACATCGATTCCAAGCGATAGAGCAAAAGTTCCGGTCATAGTTACGGTTATCGAGACTGACATAAAGATAAAGGATAATAATCTATCATTTTGCATATCCGTAACTATAACCGAAACTTTTGGTTTATCGCTTGAAATTGCTTATAGTTTATTCACATCCACTGTCTCACTTTAGTATACAGAATTCATCTGCACAATAACAACTCAATATTCAAAGCGCAGTGAGTTGGTCAACCACTGAGGTATAACTCATCCAGGGAACGCACATTAACAGTGGCCCATTTATTGAGGGACAAAGCTTAATTTTTTCGGAGTATCCTCCATTTATTCACTTCTTGTACATTTATACGAGCTTCACGAAGTACTGAATATAAGACAAATATATTCACGAAAGATAATAATCAACATCAAACAGGTCATTATACCATTCATGTTACGAGAGCTAAACTACTCGACTAGAGCAAAGCCCGATAATTTCAACTACAACTGAGAAGGGAATAGGTCAGAGAAGCTGTGCATATATTGCCCCAAGATTGTACCTGATGAATCCGAAGAGAATCAGAGAAAAAGAAAATGACTCAATTCAAGAAATAATTTCAAAAATGTTTATTAGTTGAAGAGAGAACCTTAATACATGGTATAATGAATTCTATTTGAAAAGTTCTAAATTTGAGGAAATTATTGAAACATTATACAAACCCATTTTTAGTTATGGTACATGACCGAGAAAAATATCAATAACGATGATGACATACTCAAAATATTCAAAATACCAAGTGGCAGCCTGATGATGTAGACTTTCACAGATTGAAACGATAATTGCCGAAGGAGACTTAGAAGATTGTTCTGTTTGGTGAGATAT
Source organism: Myrrha octodecimguttata (assembly GCA_958510865.1). NCBI lineage: Eukaryota > Metazoa > Arthropoda > Insecta > Coleoptera > Coccinellidae > Myrrha > Myrrha octodecimguttata. The sequence goes on along the minus strand of OY294058.1, from coordinate 9,050,507 downwards.
AAAAATCATGTTTGACTTGTGTATTCCAAAGTGTTGTAGGAGATCTTTACGTTTATTGCTTAATCATTTAGAATAAGAATTTTATTTGGAAGTGTTGTATTCAGTTTTAATCTCAGTATGTAACTCACAGATTCTTTTGAGTTTTATTGGATAGTTTTGAAAACTGATCAATAATAACCGGTATTACTATTATTATTAGTATTAATATTATTTTCATTATCATCATCATTATTATCTTATTTTATCACATGGTTGGTTGTTCCATGGTTGCATTTGTGCGGAACCCTGGGTGTAAACCATACACCTAGGGTGTTGCTTGCTTGTTGGTTCATAGTGCTTTGAGTATTATGTGCGCTGTACTTAGTATCACTGCCTTTTGCATACTGATAAGGTTAGGTTTTCCAGGTACTTCGTAAATCGTGCTGCAGGTTGTACCAGATATGAGTCCTGTTACTCCGATGATTATTGGTTTTATCCTAGTTTTCATTTTCCACATTCGCTGTATCCCAATTTGGAGATCTTCATACTTGAGATGCTTTTCAGCTTCCTTCTGCATGATATTATAGTCAGACGGAGTTGCGACATCCACTAGCAGGCATTGGTTTCTTTTGTCTTTTAGGACTATTATTGGTTAATTGGCTTTAATGGTTCGGTCTGTTTGTATTTGCACGTCCCATAAGATGGTTACGTCTGGCGTGTCCGTGACTGGATCTGGCGTGTGTTCATTCCATTTCTTTTTAACGGTTATGCTGTAATGTTTGCATATGTTCCAGTGAAATTATGCAGCTACTTTGTTTAGACGGTCCAGATATGCTTTTTTTACAAGTATAGGGCAGTTCAGAACTACATGATGGATCGTCTCATTTTGTGCCCGACAGAGTCTGCACTTAGGGTCCCCGCCAGATTTCAGTATCTTGGCACTCATGTATTTCGTAGCTATCACCTGTTCTTATATGCTGTGATGAGTGATTCAGATCAGTATGAGTGAGCCACTTCCATGTCATGCTGCTGTTAATCGTGTGTTTTTCAGTTTCTTTAAGTATTTGACCGTGCATTGCATTTCTATCCAATTCTGTTTCTGTTGATCTTCCATTCTGTCTCTTATTCGATCTCTTATTTGCTTCACTTCTTGTTTCAGGTTCGTTTTTGTTGGTTTTCTCTTATTCCTCTTGATGTTAAGTTTCCTCCATTCTATTCTTGAATTGATACTGTAGTTGTCTGTATACCATACTCATGAATTGGTCGGTTTGTTTCAGCCTCAGATAATTCTTTTATCCCTCATTAGCAGTTATATAAGTCGTTTCAATATTCCTCATACCTCTTTCTGCTTTCTTTCTGGGAATATAGAGTCTGTGTATATCTGACCGCGGATGGAGCGCACCGTATATAGTCAGCAGCTGACGAGTTGGTCTGTCCATTATCCTAATTCCAGCTAGCGTCTACTTTATTATCCCGAAACTGTACTGAATTTCAGCTGCTGCAAGGGGTGTAAAAGCATTGGTCTTGTTTTTCGCCCTAAGCTCTGTCTTGAGAATTTCTCGGATTCTGCAGTGGTATTCTTTTGTTAGCCTGGTCATGTTTCTGTGCTGGATGCCGCCATGCTCGTTATTATTATTATTATTATTATTATTATTATTATTATTATTATTATTATTATTATTATTATTATTATTATTATTATTATTATTATTATTATTATTATTATTATTATTATTATTATTATTATTATTATTATTATTATTATTATTATTATTATTATTATTATTATTATTATTGGTCCCGGTCTCACAACCTTTCGGTTGGTGTGTTCCAAGCTGTGGATTGTTACCAATGAAGTGCAGCTAGGAAGCTTCTCATTTCAGGTCCAGAACTCTCCAAGTTATGCAGATAGCAGTACGGTGTGTTGGAGTCTGCCGATCACGCTACTGTGAGTGTTTAGCTTTTTCAATTAGTCCAGGAAAAACTCGGGTACCAATCGAAGGGTAGAAATGATAACGGGTACAATAACTACTTCTCGAACATTCCACAGAGCTTTCAATTCAAATGCTAATTGTTGGTATTTCGAGATCTTTTGGTTTCTACTTTTTTCCAGGTTGTTGGCATTCACGACAGCAAAATCAACAAGCTACGCTTTGGCTTCTCTCTTTTTCCAGAGGATGACATCTGGTCTATTGCTTAGTGTCGTCAATTATGTTAGGACGGCACGGTCCCAGTATAAAATGTATCTGTTTTCCTGATCTTGTAGGATTGGTTGCGGCTCGTACTGGTAGTCTGGTGTAGTGTCTCTTGCTATTAGTTGATATTTAAGAGAAATCTCTCGGCGAATGATTTTTCCCATGTTATCATGCCTCATTTTATATTCTGTTGGTGCTAGTTGTGCGCATCCGCCAATAATATGTTCTAATGTTTCTAATGTTTGATGGCATCGACGGCATTTATCTGATTCTACAAGCTCTTTCAGGATTCTTGTCGGTGTTACTCCGTCTTGCATAGAAATAATAAAGACCTCCGTTTCTAGGAAGAGGTAACCTTTTTTCAACCATTGAAGTGACTGGTCTCTATTAATATTGCTATTTTTAAGGAGAAGAGGGTATTTTCCATGCAAAGGTTTCGCTTGCCAGCGCACTGTTCGGTCCTCTCTTTCAGGTCTTTCTGTAGGACAGTTAAGTTGGCACGGTGTGAAATTCTCATCACTTTATCTGATGACTTGATGCAGGTCTGATGTTGCTGACTTATCTCGAAAGTAGTTGTGGAGGTTATATATCTGTTTACTGTGCAGATCTTTAATTGCTATAATACCTCATCCTCCTTGATCTCGAAGTATGGAAATGCGCTCTATTGCCGATCTCGGGTGGTGTTTGCCATATTTGGTCAGAACTGTTCGGACTTTATGTTCCAAGACATACAAATCTGTATTTGACCATTTAACTATGCCGAAAGAATATGTTAAGATCGGTATAACAAATGTGTTGATGGCTTTCGATAGGTTTCGAGAGTTTAAGTGGGTTTTTGCTATTGCTTTCAGTCTTCAATTATACTGTTTCTTTATCTGTTCCTTTATTTTGTTTTGTTCTATACGTCTTATTTGCATTATGCCCAGGTACTTGAAGACTTCACTCGGCTTCAGTTGTTCAATATCCTGTTGGTCTGTTGTTACGTATGCTGTTATTTTTGTAATTTTCCCTCGAACGACGTTCTGGAGCTTGTATTTATCAACACCAAATTCCATCTTGATATCCATGCTGAACTGTTCGATAATATGTTCCCTTCAGTTGTTCTTCGTTCTTAGCATAGATCTTAATATCATCCATATACATAAGGTGTGAGATATTGTATTGGACACTTCTTCTCTTTATAAGAAATCCTAAGTTTTTTCTCGCTTCAGTATGGTCGACAGTGGGTTTAATGCCAGACAGAGAAGGAGCCCACTAGCTGGATCTCCCTGAAAGATACCTCTTTTAATTTTGATCTTGATAGGATTTACTGGAGTTTCATGTTCATGTCTATTATTTTCAACTGTTCGAGTGTTTAGAATTATTTTGATCCCAGCAAACACTAAAACGCAGCAAGAGTACAAAAACTGTACAGCGTTGCTGCACTTGAAGTGCAGCGATGGTGGTACAGTAACTGTATCGAAACGGACCGTATATGTCCCGCGGAATTGCATCGAAACTGTACAGCTCAAACTGCATTCGAAGTACAGCCACTATACAGCAGTTGTGGAGAAGCTATGCCTCGTTGTTATGCAGTTTGTACGTAGAATTAATGCACCAACTGTGCTGCTTTGATATGAAGTTTCTAAGCAGCAACAATGCAGCAGAAGCTCGGCTGTATAACGAGACTCACAGAAATAAGACACACTGCCGAAAAAATAATTATTTTTTAAGAGATTAAAAAGAAACTTTGCACATTGATACTTAATTATTAACCATCCACAGATGTAAAAGAAGAGGGTCTACGACTTTCAGTTTATTCGGAAATTGCCGAATAATTTTGATTTTCTTATATGATGTGATGTATATATTTTTGCATATTCGACATCTATGCATTACGGTAGAAAAAGTTCTGCAATTTTTTCTGTATCTAGATATTGATTACCTTACAAAAAAATATTCAAATTATTTAATTTTTCACGACATTTCACTGGAATTCAACTATTTAAAAATATACACAACATTCTTTGAAAAAATCGTTCGGCCATTTCCGGTTGAAGCGAAAAAAAATTAAATTTTCTATTTACCGTCAGTCGATGAAAGACAGTCTGTAGTATGCATGTTTAGAATTTCAATGCGATTACTTGAAAAATATAGGCTTTTCGGAGGTGAGCCTGATTCCTGAAACATACTGGCTGTCTTAGGATTCTGGTTAACCTAGTTCATATTGAGCATATTACGGAATGTGGTTCATAGCAAATTCAACTAAATAAAATAAATATTCTACTAGGAACATGACTTTAATAGAAAAAACAAGAATTTACAGAAATACCGGCGATATCAAACATTATAAATATATATTATTGGGTACATATTTCTCATACCGTGATGGTGGTTTCAATATCGGTTGGTGAATCATTTTTGATCCCTCTATTTTTGCGTACAGCAACTTAAAGTGAAGAAAAATGAGTTAATAAACAAAAAAAGTTTTACCTTGTGTGAATAAAATACCTAAAATTCCTTCATTGATGTTAGTACTTCGAAATTCTGTTTCTTAGTTGGCCCTATCCAGTTCAGGATGAGAGCCAGATGTTTTCTACTATTGTCTATTTATTCCACTTCCGAAAGAAACGGCATCATCTGAACTGACTTAGCCACACACCTAATTTGCCTTATTTCGTTTTTCCTGGAATTTATCATGTCGATACACTTGTTTTTCGCACTTGCAACACAGTCAACTTTAAACAGACAGTCAGTTCAAATAGCTTGAATCAAAAACGACACAAAGAAAAAATTTCCGTTACAAAACAGCATGGCCGACGACGACGATTGACAACGGCTCAACCGGCATAGTAGATGTGTGCATCAAAGACTGAGACAGCGTTGTCTCATACAGCATTTCGATTTTGTTGTGCAAAAGCTGTACATCAGCTGTATTTAAAAGACTGCATTTAGGAAAGCAGTATCCCCAATGCAGAGATTGTGCAGTTTCAATACAACATTTTATATACTGCATTCCGGTGGCACTTGTTATGCAGTAACTGCACAATTGCTGTATTTTGTGTTTGTTGGGATGTTCATAGCGTTCTCAAAAAAGTGTACTATTGCTGGGTTGATCCTGTAAAGCTTCAGTGTATATAATATCCAGGAGTGCAGCATAAGGTCGTATGCCTTCTTATAATCAATGTATGCTGTTGATAGATTCCTTTGTTTTTTGATGGCCTGCTCAATAATTACTTGGTCTATAAGTAATTGTTCCTTGCACCTCATTGATTTAGGTCTGCTTCCTTTTTGCTCCTCTGCTAGGATGTTATTTGCAGTAAGGTGTTCTTGTATCTTTTTTGTTATTCCAGCGGTAATTAACTTATAATAGTTGTTTAGGCATGTGATGGGTCTATACTTTCCAGGGTTCTCCGATTCGTGGTCTTTTGGAATCAGGTAGGTGTTGCCAGAACAGAGGTCTTCAGGTATTAGGTCAGGGTTTTCAATCATATTATTCACATGTGAGAGGAGTTTTGGATGGAGTGAGGTAAACTACTTTATCCAGTAGCCTTGAAATTTATCCGGGGCTGGGCATTTCCAATTATGTGTTTTTGCTATGAGATATTGTAGGTCATCTATTGTCAGTTCAGCGGACCGCATACGAGGTATAGTCTGTGAATTTTCTTCTATCGTTCTCATCTACGATGTATTATTCTTGTGTACTGAGTTTATGGGCCAAATATTGGACCAGAATTCCTCTAGTCTTTCTCTGTCTGGTGGTCTGCCTGGTGTTGCTCTTTGGTTTGCATGGATTTGTAAAAGTTTTTTTTTTGTTCTTTTGGAAAAGGTTGTTTTCAGCTTTTCTTGCCATACTTGTCTTATACTTCCTTAGCCTTTTTGCATATATGAACAGTTTTTGTTTTGCTGTATCTATGTGTTCTTCGATTGTATTGTTCGATTCTTCGTGTTGAGTGTGCTTGTATCGTTTCATTATCTCATTTATATTGTTAGCCACTCTGCGTTCTCTATTACCATTCTTATATTGAGTCATTCGTCCCAGGTCTTGTCTTATGGTCTCGATTCTCTTCTCTAGTCGTATCATCCAATAAGGTCTTTTAGTTGCATTTCCATTTCCATGTGACATTTCGATAGGTTTGTCCCTGCAAATCTCACATATCGTAATGGCTGCACAGTAAATTAGATTTCGAAGATCTCCTAGCACTTCTATGTGTTCGTCATACTGTGGTAAAATATGCTGATTCATGGAGTTCGTTACCTCAGCAAGCTCTTTCGACTTGTGGATCTTTGGTATTGTTGGTTTATTTTCAAAATTAACGTTTTGATACTTGAATAAACTCGCAGTTAGTTGTTCCTTCATTTCATCTATCTCCTCGTCAGATGAGTTCGTTTCTTGTATTTCATGTAGGTGTTCTATTGTGTTAAGGTTCTTGTGGGTTCGATGTGCCGTCATCCGCCTCCTGTCCCTGGTTTTCCCGATCAATTCCTTTATCAGGTTGAGTTGTGTTCGATTCTAGCAGAAGTTGTTGTTCTAATATTGGTGCCGTTTCCTCCTGATTTTCTTGTTGTACTTCCTGTTGAATTTGGTCTATTATCGCTTGTGGTAGTGGTCTTCTTTGTCTTCTGGCGTTAAAAATGTAATTTTTTCTATCTATGATGTTCTGTGTTGTAACATGAGCATACATTGGATAGTTCTGGACAAAATGTTTTCGTAGAACCTCAGCGTACCCACTAGTGTTATGACGATCTTTCATAACACAGAAGTAATATCTGACGATGAATTCATTCATATCGTTACTCCATTTAATTTTCCGTCGTGGCTCTGCGGGGGTGGGCTCTCGTGTATAATCCTGAGCAACACTTTCCGCTGGTGCAGTTCTGCGGGTTATTATTAGCCTATTCGGCGCGGTGTTGAGCTGAGGATTTCGCTGGATGCCGACCTGGGGTACCTCTAACCCCCTGCCGGGCGCAACACCTCTGACCTTAGGATCAGCGGTTCCGTTTACGCCGTTCAAAGTTTCCGAGGCTTTTGAAGTTCGTGTCTCCATTTGAAATGGGTGGCGCGTTTTATACCTACCGCCAAGTAACTAGGATCCGTGGTGTCGTCACTCACCAAGTAGTATAAAAAACTACCCCTTCCGGTTTTATTATTATTATTATTATTATTATTTTTATTATTATTATTATTATTTTATCATATGTAGGCTTATACACTTCTCAGCTGAAAGCCGGTATAATTAACCTATCCCGGATAAAAAGTATTGAAAGGATTAGGCTCAGTTCACATAATACACTTGCCTACTGTGTGGCAACTATTCAGCTTCACAGCCTTCTGGATGTGGGGGAAATGTGTTTATTTAGTCCTAGTTTGGTGATACTGTCATGCGGGGTCTCAGGTACAATACCGGTTGATGACATAATAAATGGAACTATTTCCACATTTTTGCTGTGCCACATCTGTTTTACCTCAATGGCGAGATCCGCGTACTTGGCCAGTTTCTCCTGGTGTTTGTTGAGAAGGTTATGGGTGTTCGGTATAGCTACGTCGACGAGAAGGACAGAATCGACTCTTTTATCAACCACCACGATGTCAGGTCTCTTATTCGTCACCTGTCTATCGGTGATAATGGACCTATCGTAGTAGAGTATGAAATTGTCCTTTTCGAGCACCTTCTGCGGTTGGTACTTGTAGTACGGTGTATAGGTGTCGAGAAGACCAAACTTGTTGGCCAGTTTTTGGTGGTTGATGTTGCACACTTGATTATGCCGGTGCAGATAGTCGGTATTAGCTAACAAACTAGAAGCCGATGTTATATGTTGAATTGTCTCTGATGTTTGTTGGCACTTACATACTTCTTGTAGTTGTTAGTGTTGATAACCTGGTCTTGGATAGCTATCATGAAACCATTCGTTTCGGAGAAAAGGGTTATTCCGTCAGTAAGCCATCTGTTTGAGGCTGCTTTATCCATATGCGGCTGGTTAGGGTCGTGATGATGTCTACCGTGTATTGGCTCTTGTGACCATTGTTCCAGCTTGTCGGCATCGGATACTATCCTGACATTGTCTTCGAGCGAGGCGAGGTTCAGAGGTGAGTAACCCCTATCCGCCTTGGATACAGTTCGATGTAGAGCTGAGGTCTCTGCTTTTCTGTAGAAGAATTCACGTGATTGTATTGCTTGTCGAGAGTGTAGATTGACAAGGTCGGTTAATCCTCTTCCTTCCTCCTTTCGGGGTAACATGGTTCTAATAGTGGATGACTTCGGATGGTGGTTGTTGTTCTTCGTCATCATTGTTCGTGTGAACCTCTGAATAGCTTCTAGCTTTGTTTTTGTCCACTTCAGGATTCCAAACGAGTACGTCAAAGCAGGCATGGCATATGTGTTGATTGCCTGAACTAAGTTGCCTGCGTTTAACTCAGACTTCATGAGACATTTAACCCTTTTAGTGTATTCCTCCTGGATCCTACCTTTGGCCTGCTTGTGGTCCAGTAACCTAGCCTGTTGAAATCCTAGGTATTTGTAGGCTTCTTCATTTTCCATGGCCTGTATGATATCCCCATTGGGTAATTTTACATCTCCGTTTATGACCATGCCTTTCTCGATGTGTAGGGTCTTGCACTTGGACAACCCAAACTCCATATGGATATCTGTGGAGAATCGGTGGGTTATATGGAGAGGATGGTTGACTTGACTGTCATTTGCTGCGTATAGCTTGATGTCATCCATGTAGAACAGATGAGAGATGGTATAGTGGGTATTTGTGTTAGCTTTGACATTGAAGCCGTATTTCGCACTATTAAGCATTGATAGGGGATTGATTGCAAGACAAAACCTAAACGGGCTCGAGGAGTCACCCTGGAATATTCCCCTAAGGATGGGTATTTCTTCAGTCCTTATAGAGTTTGATCCAGCCTACAGATGTAGGCTTGTTCGTCATCCTTTCATCGCCGTCGAAAGAAAGCTTACGATGGTTGGGTGGACTTCGTGAATCTGCAAAGTTTCGACGAGCCAGGAATGAGGTACACTATCAAACGCTTTCCTGTAATCCATTTGGGCTTGCCGAAGCACCACAGACTCCACAACAAGTTGTTATTTGCACCCTTGGTGATCTCTTCTGCAGCCTTTCTGTTCCTCCGCTAAGATGTTATTTTCTTCGACGTGTCTGTAGTTTCTGTTAGCGATACAAGCTGTAAGTATCTTATAAAGAGTGGGGAGGCACGTAATAGGTCTAAACTGAGTAGGATCATCCATCTGGGAACTCTTTGGAAGCATACGAGTGAAACCCAAAGTTAAAAACGATGGGATGTCTTCTGGGTTGTTTAAGAGGTGGGTAAATTGTTTGTTCAACTCTTGGTGCACGATTTGAAATTTTTATATAAGAAGTCTTGGATGTTATCAACTCCCGGTGCTTTCCAGTTGTTGGTATTTTGGATTACTTCAGTGATTTCCTTCAGTGTGAAGTCATCACACTGCAGAGGTTGAACGTTTAATCGTTCTTTTTCGGCTGTTATCCAGTCGGCGTTTCTCTTGCGGTTTTTAGATGTTGACCATAATGAAGACCAATACTTTTCTAACGTCTGTTTCGTTGGCATAGGTTGGTTGGTGTTATCGGGCATAGCTCCTAGTTTTCTGTTAAATACTTTCTGATCAGTATAAAGAGTGCTGTTCTGTTATTTCTTTCTTGTGTACTTGATGTATCTCGATAAACGTTTGGATTTCGCTTTCAACTTCTGCTTGAGCAGATCAATATGCTCACATAAATATTGTTGATGTTTGGGATGTTGTATGTGAGTGCCGATTTTCTTAAATATTCGTCTGGTTTTTTAAGCGCTTAGATGGTTGCGCACACTTTTGATACTCCGTTATGCGTCCAAGCTCGCTCCTAAGAGCGATTGAACGTTCTAGTCGCATTTGCCACCAGGATTTTTTGTTGTTGTTAGTGGTATTGATCTTTGGCACGTTAATTTGCAGACAAAGTACTGCCACAGCTCCACAATAAATGAGTGAATGAAGCCGCTCAACGTGTTGTAGTAGATGATGAAACTTTCAGGTAGTGAGTTTACATCTGCAATGATATTATTGGAATTTTTGTTGGTCCTCAATTTGAGTAGCTTTGGTCGTTGTTTAGGATTTGTGCCCTCGAATTCCGCTAATGCTTTGGGCACTTCGAGTAACACTTCATTGACGTTACATGGTTGGGTATTATTGTCAATATCGGAAATGGTGTTATTCTCGGCAATTACTTTATCTTCTTCGCCAGTCTGGATTTCACCGTGTGTACCGTTTGCTTTTTGAGCTACGAGATGATCTTTCGTTCTGTGGAGTTCTGGGAGGACTTATCCTCGGATCTGCAGCAGTATCGGTACAGGAATTAAACTGTTTTTCACAATAGTTCTTCTCTGGTCAGCTAATCGTTGTTCCGTTATGTGGTGTAATTCTGGGTATCTCTCAACAAAATCACGGTGTATGGCACATATAATTAGTCAGATCGGTCTCCATACTTTTATTATTATTATCATTATTATTATTATCATTACTATGATTATTATTATTATCGTTATTATTATAAGTATTATTATGTTTTGTACCTTTATTTCAATCATCATCCTGAATCAAAAAAGGAGCTCTAGGCTCAAGTAATAGTTTTCCTTCAGTACCTAACGTGTGCCATGTGAGTGGACTATCCTGCTGAGGTAAGTCTTATCCTCTTTGACGGAATTGAGCATCACCTGACTTATTACAGCCGCATTTCCAGAATATTCAGGTTTATGAAGAACTAGTCTGGGTTATATCGAGTCGGTTTGGAGAATATTATCTCCAGTAGCTATTTTGGGCGGATATCCCGAGGTTTTCACAGATTCGCTCGTAGGTCCAACGGAGTAGTCAGTCTCTGAATCAGTTTTATTCTCTGTGCACCTCTCAGCTTAACGTCATACCTGGAATTATTTTCACCTTTCGTCTCACTGGGGAGTGCAATGGTATCACCTGGAGTAGTTAGTAGATCTACCCTTCCAACTTCCTCTAATCTGTTTAAGTTAACTATTATAGGCACAACGGAGCGAAGGAGTTTGCAGGAAATGACAGGGATTCGAAGGAACTCCGCATAAACCTTTCACTCCAGAAACAGTCCAGAAGGTTTTCTTGAAACTAGAGCGAATATGAATCAGAGAATTTCATGTTTATTCTGGCATACATTTTGTGTTCATAGGCCCATTTCGATTATTTCATGTACATTGGTAACCGTACAGCTTCGAAGGAGTTCCACTCCGGAATATGCATAGTTGTACAAAATGAAATACCTATGATGATATACTTTTTGCATCGGCGGTCAAATAGAATATATTATGCATGTAATGCGATGAGAATCTAGAAGAGCACTGACGTGAAGTCAGCAGCTTTTACACGCTTGTTCACATTGCGAAATGGTGACTTGGAAATTTCAGTGAAATTTCAATGAAATATAAAAATTGTTTTGAATTTTTCCATGGATAATTCTTATCGACACTGTTCATATTCCAACCAAGTTTCATTTCGATCAGATAAATATTTTTCGAGTTTTTGAAAAATAAAAATTTCAAATGGCTGTAGCACAAAAACCATTCGATAGATCTGGCCCATTAACGAACATAACCGACATATTCAGGATCTTAACCTAACCTGAAAATTTCAAGACTCTAGGTCCTTCCGTTCGAAAGTTACAGCGCACACGGCCGAATGGACAGAATCAATTTTGACCACGGATTCCTCATCAGTGAGTCCAACATACTCATTTGAGACCAATTTCGGCTCTGGTGAACTACATGTAGGCAGATATTCCTGGAAGAAACCGCTGCGTAATTTCGAACAAATGTCTATAGTTTACTGATAAAGAATCCTATGCCAAATTCAATTCTGTCTGGCTCGAAGTCCATCTGCTATAATACTAATGCGATCGTTTTATAATTCGTGGTAATCGTATCCTAGAAAATTCAGAGAAAAATTCAACCAATTTATTTCAGATTCTTCTTTGAAATAGACCTCAGATTTCCATGAATTTTCGAATTCGAAGTCGATATTTAATAATTCCACCAAATTCCAGCCTGCTTCGGTATTAAATTTTGAAAAGGATAGGTCAATTTTGTTTCGGTAACGAATTTGAACAAGCCCGCTGAATCTCTGTATCTCACGTCAGTGTCCTTCAGAATTTTTATTGTCTCTTGTTTTCCGTTCAGGCAACTATCATTGGCATAATCATATACATACCCTTACCGTTACCCTTAGCCTCACATTTACCCTTCCCCTTACCCTTACCCTTACCCTTACCCTTACCCTTACCCTTACCCTTACCCTTACCCTTACCCTTACCCTTACCCTTACCCTTACCCTTACCCTTGCCCTTTCCCTTACTCTTACCCTTGCCTTACCCTTACCCCCACCCTTACCCTAACCCTGACCCTTATCCTTACCTTATTTTTCGATTAAAAGCTTTCATATGGAAGACCAGTTATTCAACTGCACAGATATTTAGAAATGAACTCACCTCAAAAGAATCAAGGCCTTCCAATCGATCACCAGAATTTAAACCTGCAATAAAAATTCATTTTAATTAGATAAGATGATCGAATTGAATTATTATCAGGAGCGAATACTCTCGAATCTGAAACATCTTTCTTATCCTTTCAATAACTAATTTTTTGCTTCCGTTATCCATTGATTAAATGCTATAGCAGAGAATCGATAACTCTAGGAACGATCGAAAGATGAGTGGATTCTAATCAAAAGAGGGTCGACAAAGCCCAACCGCGTTCGATTCAAACTGAATAAATGAGAACAATCGGTAGGGCATAACTGATTCAGGTGATATATTCAACACTTTCAATGTATTCTGAAAATTCAATGTATCTTAGATATAGCTATACAAGGGTTTCTTTGGAAATGCAAAAAGCAGGAGCAATACACTGGAGCCATCTGTGTAGAGTCATAACGAAAGATGGTGATCGCCTGAACGCCCTCGTTTTCTTTTTTTTTGAGGAACAGGCAGATTTCGGATATTCAGTGAAATTGCAAAGTTCATTGAGTCTTACGAAGCAACACTAGCGATTAAGATCGCTTTTGTGTACCATTTTCGAATTTCATAGAATCCTGACTAGAGTAGGATAATTTCCACATTTTCTTCTTTTCTTGTCCGCCATATTCAGAAATTATAAGTAAGATAATTTTTTTTTCAAACATGAATTTATCGAGAAACGTGAAATTTGTATTTTGCTGATCATCCCAAGTTTAGGAATCACCCCTACAACAATCGAGATATTGGAGAAATATAATCAAAATACCCAAATGTTCAACGAAATCGGTCAAACCTGCATGAACTCCCACTCTGTCATTTATCGACTCAGTACTAGATTTCATTTCGATGGGATCTGTTTTCTTGAAAATATAGGGATAACACAATTTCAGATGGTTTTTTTTCGGGGTGAGCAAGTACTTCCTCAAGGAACGAATAAAAATGGTGAATGCTTCAAATCTGTCTAGTGATCCCGTTGACATATCGGTTCGAAATTTCATTTCTTCAATATCTTGAAAAATATAGGTTCTATAGAATTTAAATTTAATACTTGGTTGAAGAATATCAGCTTAGAGGTATGTAACGAATTTTGTGAGGAAGTAGTTTCGAAATCGAACAAGCACATAAAAGCCCCTGAAGTCACGTCAGTGCTTCTCTAGAATGTCTTATATGAGTACTTCTTGTATTTAGGGTATTTCAGAAGGAGTGGTCAATTCTTCACCATCATATTATACGATTAGAAATTTTGTTTTACCGAGCAACACCTATTTGAGATTTTCCTAGTAGTCTACGAAACTCACGTTTAGTATCTTGTCACAATAAAATCGTTCATCATCCAGATCGGTCTTTTAAATGTCTTCATCTCATAATAACAACATAAGACGCAATTAAGTTAGAGACCAATATCAGTGCACATTATATTGTGATTTTTTAGGAAAATCTATTGGCTATCGTGAATTTTTTGCGCAGCAACAAGGTGCTTCGATTCCTCGTTATCAAACGTGAATCCAAACAGTGCGAATGAATGTCAATGCGCTTATCCTTGAAAGCTTTATTACGAAGCTGAACTGTATCGAAATTAATATTGTGTTTAGTTGACTAATAAGTTTAGTTCATCAAATCTCTTCATTGATAGATTCATCTCATAGCCTTCACTGTAAGAGGTTCTTTTTTTTTTCGAAGGGATACCTGCGCTTTCCATATACCCCATCACGCGACTATGAAACTGAATGACTTACATAAAGCTACTTACGTGTGTACCGAGGTACAATATCCTTTAACTATAATTATTAAAATAATTTTGGACCCTTTTTTCATCGGTGCACCAAGCCCTAAAATTCATGGTGAGATCGCAAGTATTAAACTCTTTCTGAAAGTATTTCGTCTTTATTAACATTATTATTTTTTCAAACCGTAGTCGTACGAGTTTAGGACTACACATGCCAGGTGTTTCACCAAAGCATGTGTTGCTGATATATGGACCTTGCAGAAATTTTGTAACCATTCTTGTCGTGCCTAGTATGATTTGAGTTGAATACAGAGCTCCAGAGTGTTTTCAGGTAGGTGTTTTCTACCAGATCATCCACTGAAATGATAAATGGCAGTATTTTTATTTGTGCATTTTACTTCCTCTAGGTTAAGTTGCCCCGTTTTACCCTGGGCTCGTGGGAGGTGAAGCCTGATGGTAACGAGTGGGATTGATGTACGCTGTGTATAATCAGCATTAATCTTTTGTCTCTGTCACGAAACTCTGTAATCAACAAATTCTACAAATTAATAAGCTGCACCCAGAATCGTCAAGATGTATATGACCAAGAACAGGGATTTTGAGTTAAGTTCTGTTCTTGAGAGCAGACCAAATTTTCCCAAATGACTGCTCCATCTCAGGGGTGTTTATTTCTAATGCCTGCTTTATTTCCAGATATTTATATGGGACTTCACTCAGAATAGGTATCATGATGTTATTCGTCAGTGTTGGACCCTCCACTGTATCCTCATTTTGTTCCATCATAGAGCACGGGCACTTTTCGCAATTCGATTCCTCCATATTGACTCGCTGAAAGCTATTTCTAACATTTCCCTGGGTTGTTTGGATTCCGCTTCATAAATATATGTCGATATATTATGTGAGCACTCCAGTGAGGATCTCATATACTGATGAGAGGTAAGTTATTGGCAGTAGATTTTGAGGTCTGTTCTAACGCCTTCATTTGGAATTAGCATGTGACCCTCAGTGTGACGAAACCCGGCACCGAGGCAGGGCTGTTGAGGGCATCTTGTAGGAGAAGTTCAGCAATTCGTGCCCATTGTTGAAATATTTGTACTGTATTGTGGAGTTTTTCGTAGCCTGAGGATGCCTTGTTGCTGGAGACCATAGGTACCCCTAAAACATCGGACTGCAGGCGCCGTATTTCGTCCATCGGTTCAGTGGCTATCTTCTGCTGCTTTTCCTCTATCTTATACATTTTCTCATCATAGGCGCCTTCTCAAGACCACTCTTTACTGCAGAAGCCATGAACCATCTCAGTTTTAAGATGATCAACCTCCCGTTTTCCCTAGCTTCTGGATATCGAAAAACGGCTTTTTATTTTTATGGATTTGTGGTTCTTGTAACGCTCAATACTCCTCCTCTATCGCCTGATGTTTTTCCCTAACTACTTCATATTTTGTTTCACCTGATCAAAAACGACAGCTCTTTTTTTCCACGGAAAAATCCTTGTACCTGATAGGGAATTCAGATGCTTACTTTTCAACAGATTTAATATCTCCAGCAGTTGGTGTTACAGAGTTTGGGTAAGTATGTACTACTCCAATCTTCCTCCTCATAGCTGTAATCTTCTGTTCTAGGCATAACTTCAAAAGAGGTATCGTGGGTAATCTTGGAGTATTTTGATAATGATCAATCGGTTGCCGAAGTGCTTCAAAAACTGTAATTTCACCGGCAAAAACCATATTCACCAGCCCTTCAAGCATCTTCACGTTTGTCAAGTGTTTCGGGAGAATCGAGTCTTACCTCGATCGCGTGTTATCCTAGACAACCTCAATCGCAGTGTTTTTCATTGTTTTTTCTGGTGCTGATCTCAAGAACCTCATCAAATAACCAACTGGAAAACAATCTATCGAATCCATTTCTGTTTTTTTTTTAAGGCTGCTTCCTCTACTGCGAACAGAGGACCAGTAGTTTGTCGCGTCGTGACACAAGACTAACATCCGTTCCCAACACACTTCAGCTCTACTCAAACATTTTGGTTGAGAGATATCCATGGTACTACATTGAAGAGTAATTGAGCATTTGCCGACCGTTCGGAACAGATTTCATTTCAAATATACTCGAGTAGGTTTCTGTAAGTGGTACTCAGGATCTCAACAAGGTCCTATCCAAGTATCCAGGATTTGGCCTTGAAGTGCCATCTTAGAGGAGTGCCCTGCCTGCTCCATACGTTACTCCCACATAATAAACATCTAGACGGTTCCAAAGAGAGCAGGTCTGGGAGTCCCCGCCTTTCTGTGTTTTGCTTCTAGTTACTCGAGCTGCTCATTTCAATTTCCTGCCCTTTTTAGTTGGGTTTGGTTACTCAGGGATGTGGAGTCATCAGTCTTGAAGTCATGAGTCTCCCTGCACATTGTTATAAATATTATTATTTTACTATTATTATCATTATCATTTTTATTTTTAATATTATCATCATCATAATTTTCGTCGTAATATTTATCAATAGTATTATTATTTCGGCTTTCCCAGCAGTACTCCTTCTTCTTGATCTGCGGGTAGTTGAATGAAGACATTGGCAAGTTGATACGATAGTCAATGTCTCCTTTACATATCATTCAGAACTCGGACTATCGAGCAAGTATTGATGATCACACTTTTTTGTATTTGAATATACAACAATACAAATCGCAAATTAATGAGTCTGAGAGCATTCTCGTTACAGTTGAAGCGCATTGTTCCGGAGCTATTCTTCAGCATTTGCGGTCAGAAGATGGATATCCTTCAATTTATGGTGGGTTCGCTTTCGGTCAGTTAATATACATCTGTTATAATATACTCACACATATTCATTTTCTTCTACAGATTGGAGTTTATAATTGAATCAGGTTTCCTCATCAGATGGTTGCTGGTACTTTTTTATCAATGGTTGGTGTTCGCAAGTGCACTACATTCACTTGTTATGTGTTCGATGATTTCATTAGGCTGAAAGCATTTTCGGAAGTATTGGTGATATCACAAAACTTAAGAGTTTATATTTGGCGTAGTTTCGTATTGTTTCAATTCTGCCTTGAATTCCAACCATGAAACCTTCTAGCCATTTATTGATTGCTTCTAATCAATAACAACAACAATTTTATTACACTTATACGGGGAGACAGAGTTTTTCCTGAGGTTTTTATCTGTGCTCTAGCATCATACGTAAAAATGTATGGTACCCCGTTTACATTTCCTCTGCTAATACTATTATGACACAAAATGTTTGATATAAAAAAATTTACTGCTCATCTCAAAATTATATATATATATATATTCTATTTTCTGTAGATTACTATGATAATGTCATTTCTATTATTATAATGAACACCATGCTTGTGGATTGGATTATTCTTTTAGTTTATAAGTGGAATTGTGATGGGAATTTTTCCGTTGGTATCTCTGTTTTGAAAAAATAAAAATGAAATAATTATAATTATTATGTTGAATCTATGTGTGAATTTCATCCATTAAATGTTGATACATTTCTAGTTGAGATGCGCTGCGAACTTTATGGAATCAAAGATAGGTCAGGTCATATCGTTTATTGTATAATGTCTTCAGATCTCCACCTAGTGAATCCATGGTTTTTCTGAACTAAAGTACCTCTATTTCTAATGTTCTGCTTGTAAGTGTAGATTTTAATGTTGAGTTTTTATTCACCAATGACTTTCGTACGAAACTTTCAGATGATTTTTTCATAAGCTATAACTTATCCATCAGTTCAAACTAACCTAGAATATTTATAAATAAGCTTCGAATCACTCGCGCTACCAAAGTGCTAAAAATGTATGCATGAAAGGATTGAAGTCTCTGTTCGGGAGCCTTTCATAAGTGATCACACAGATTATTATATCAGATAGTCTTACAAATAATTTACCTGTAGGCAATCTCTTTTGGTAAGATTGGTGACACAAAACAACTTGACTCATCTGTCTGCACTGATCTCGGCTGTCGATTTTCGGAGTAACTGTAGCTGTCAATCAGTTGAGGACAATTTCCAGGAGTTTTTGGATTCCCTGAGGTCCTCCATAGAGATAGCGTGTCTTTTGGAAAAATCGATCTCACTTATGTCGGCCAAAATGGATGAGTTCACAAATTGTTGAAGCCACGGGTAACTTACTCAAGTTACAATGTCCTGAGCAGTTCACGAACTCTCAAACGTTCTGAGGTAAATATAAAGGCGCCAAAATCAATTATTATCGATCACTGAGCTCTGCCAAATTCGATTATAATACAAACTTCCATTTATGTTAATTCAGCAGTGTGAAAGTATATTAATGATGAACTGATAGATCAGTTGAGAGAAAAAAAATATTTCCCAAGAATTAGATGGAAAATTTATAACCTGTCCTAACTTGGTAGCTGGAGCATTCGGAGAATATTTCATAGCACAGCACAGCAATCCTCACTTAGCTATTACGGAAGTCAAATCCCGAATTCTTGCTCAAACCAGGGTCTATTGGAATGTTAGTTTTTTTCTTTCCCGTTGTCGCGGATGAGTTCTTGTCTGTTGTAAAAAGTTTTTGAAAAATGGTTATGGTTCGGGACCGAAAATGATCCCTGCCAGGATACTCAATTGCATCGCTCCCATGGTGGCTTAACATATCTCCAATCTTATCAATAATTCTATTACCTCTGGATGTTTGCCAACCATATTGAAACTCGCTAAGGTGATACCTGTTCACAAAAAAGGGTATAAACAACGTTGCCAACGATCGCCCAATATCAATCTTAAGTCAACTGTCCAAGGTATTTGAGAAAACAGTGCACCAGCGAATGAGCGAATTCCTTACGGAATTTTCCCTACTTTCCAATCAATAACATGGATTTTAAGGTCGGCAGGTCAACGCAAACTGCCTGTTCCGACTCTATGAAGACCGTTCATATCTGTCTGGATGGGGGTGACCATCTCGCAGGAATCATTCACAATCTTTCAAGTGCATTCGACAGTTAGCAACACAAGTTCATTATTGACGAAATGTCTCAAATTGATTAAGGAGTACATTCCTCGATTGGATGCTCCAGTGGTCTAACAGAACCATTTCCGTCGATCATAATAATTGTTTCACTGAAAAATACTTCGCTAAATTAGGTGTTTCTCAAGGATCAGTTTTGGGACCTCAATTTTTTCTGTTGTTCATCAATGACTCACCAAACAATCTTGTTGCATTCATCGTTATACTGTAGCGAATTCATCCACTCCAAAGAAAAACAGGAAAAAGAGCGGAGTCGAAACACGAAATTCAAATCTCCGAAAAATCGTATAAATATATTTCGCTCCGCTCTCAAAAATCACTCCACTCAACTCCAACCCATCTGCATTCACCGCTAAGAAGATATCCTATCTATACGCTGCATTCCTGACCGACATCTGCATTCATCTTTATCCGTGTCAAGGCGAAAAAATTCAAGAAGATCCAACGCACCAACATCTGGTTTTTACCACCCTCGAAGACGGAATCGCTCCCGACAGTACCGACCGGCGCCTATGCACCCCTTGGCTCCATGATCGACCCAGTCCGGCGCCAGCGAAGAACTACCTGTCAGCACCCGAGGAGATTTACAACCAGAATTGTTAGCCTGAGCCTTTCAACAAAAAGAATTTTATTGCCTTTCGAATTCACTTTTGTTGTAACGCTCGAGAGTAAAATAAATAGGCCAATCCCTTTTCTTTATTGCGTGTTTGATTTCACAGGACACACGACCCAACAATACTTTCCGCAGATGATGCTTCTTTAGCGATAAGGGCGAATAGTGTCGAATAATTGAAGAATATATGTAAAGAACTTATTCAACGATTTAAAGACTGGTGTCGTAAAGCCTCCCCTGTTGTAAATTTAACGAAAACTCAAACAATCAAGTTTCAAAACCTTGATTTCGTTCATCCAAATTTACTGGTGGTGAGGGTCACGGGAACTTTTCTAAGCACTCTTGAATGTGATTAGTTTCTGGGACAGCACGAGGACATGTTTTTGAGCATTTGTACCAAACGCTCAATAAATCGTATTATGCTCTACATCGTCTGAAGGCAACCTTCCCTATTGAAACTTCCATGAGTATATATTACTCTATGGCTTAAAGAGTCACCTCAACTACAATACCATCCTGTGAGGCCCATCGTCGGAGTGCAATCGAGTATTCATCACACAGAAATAGAGCATTCCCGTCTGATATTTTAGTTGAAACCGAGAGATTCGTGAATGCAGAGTTTTCAAATACTCATACTTTCCTGTATTTACATCCTGAATTGCCCTTCATATGTGCGATCAAATATTAATTGTTTCGCAAAATATACCGAGCTACGTAGTTATAACACTAGGTATCAAAATATGTTATGTACACCAAACCACACCTTCACCAGATTCGAATCATCCCCCAAATTTACTGGTATGCTTTGTTTAATCATTTACCTAATAGGTTCGAGCCACTGACCAAGAAAATTCAAAGGAGAGGTTAAAAAACTTCTTCTTAAATTTTGAGTTTCTGAAACTCTACTGTCAGGAATATTGTCTATTGTGCTGGGCTAATCGCTGATTCTAGACTATCGAAAAAATCTGCTTAGTGACTTAGAATCTGCTTAGTGACTTCATAATTGATATATATATATATCGTTATGAGCTTTGAAATTTTTTTCTGATATGTCTGAAAATAAACCCACTCAAAATATTGAGTTCGAGGTCCTTGTCAAATTCTTCCATAATTTGATGAATAATTTAGGAAAATCCTGCGTTTTCAACGCAACTTGGAAGCCAGTCGATCTTCACAGTATTCCACACAGAGCTGTGCGTTGGTATTCTTCACCCAAGTTGTTCCAAATTGATCGAGTCATTATTTTCCAGATAACACAGAACCTGCAAATTTCAAATGAGCGTATTTCCATAACCATTCAGCTGATTCCGACCTTTTACAAACTTGATCGAGATATTTACAGAAGAACCACTTGTGTAGTGTCAATGTCGTTCAGAATTTTATTTTCGAAATAATTCATAAAATAACACTTTCAAGAAGCTGAAAGAACATAGAAAATGTTTATGCATTACAGATTACCAGAAATGTTTATTCAAATAAACTCAAATTTTCAATATGCCCATTATTTCGAAATACCACAAGCATGTTGTAGTTCCGTTCATCTAAGTGGGTTGAATTGAAGAGTAATCATAACAATCTTTACACGTCACAGCCTCAACTCTAACGACCCTTGTACATTACTGTATGATGTTGAGAACTTGATCAACTAATGATTATGTATTTGAAACAGCATTCACGTAACCTTTGTCGTTTTGGCTCCTCAATTTTCACTGAAGTCATTGGAAAAACTCATTTTATAGTTCCTCTTTGAAAACAATAAAACTTATCATACAAGGTAATTTCTGCCCAAGATACGGGAACTGCAGATGTCTGGGAGAATGGATATCAATCTCGTTTCCCAAAAAAAAACGGTGATATCCATATTATTGTGAAACGAATATGAATTTGGGTTTGCAACTGTATTTTTACGCCACACTAGGCCAAGCACTTTTCACTCAACAGTGAAAGGTAGCGGGTATATTCCGAGTGGAAACTTTCTTCCTCAGTCCAGAATCAAACCTGAGGCAACGAGCGGATTTCCGACACTATACAAACCGAGCCACCGATACCTTAATGAAGTAATCGATAACTAGGCGGAATGATAATTTTAATGTTTACTTCATCATTCATCGAATTATGAAGCCTTCACCGTCCTGCAGGAGTAGTGACGTTTGAACTTTCCATCTCCAATGTTCTGAATTGTAATTGCTACAGTTTTTGGAAGGATGATGTTAGTTACGGTGGTTACAAGCTAGATCGAACAAGACATACTGGATGGAAAGACCAATGCAAATATTTGAATTTTGACTAATAATTATACGCTTTACGTATATTGGGAGCATTACATTACTCAGAATATATTATGCTGACTCAATACCCAAAAATATGGAAAACGTTTCCTGGAAAGCCAATTCAATTATATTTCTGAAATTTTGAGCATCTAGTTTTTCCGTCACCTTTTCAATCAGTTTTTTTCATATGTTTTATTATCAACCCCTCTCTACGAAATTCATAAACCAAAGCCTACCGAAACTGAATGACTACTATAGTTTCGAAATGGATACCGCACCAAGAAACTAACTTTCCTGAACATATTTCCGCTCAGAATATTTCACGAGTTAACCTACTTCTCAAGTCTACCCTAACTCATCACTTACTAAAGTTTCAACATAGACGGAATGTATCAATCTCAACATAAAGCAAGAGAAATAATATGATTCATCTACGCTTGTGCAACGAAGCTGATGGACTTCCACTATCGGGAAAAAATGAAAGGATTCGTAATATTTCCAATAAGACCATTTTGTTGGCTCTTGCTTTGCAGGAATTAGGTGAGGCCATGCTGTAACGGTGGGGTTCTTGATCGATTTAAGCAGATTTGTTAGAATTTTTATTTGTTTCATGGACGTTCATCCTCAATTGAAAAAAGTTTTGCGCACATTTTGATGAGGATGACATTCATTTGTGAGAATTTCTAGATTGTATAGAAAAGGCCGAGTTAAGGTTGATTCTCACTATACGTTAAGTAAACTTCCAGTATTCCTTCTGTATGATTTAAGTCAAAATTTAGTAGGCCAAAATGTCATGTTGACGGAACGTAAACGGAACGTATAGTGAGAATCAGCCTTTAGCTGATCGAACCTACAGTGAGGAACACAATTATGTGATCCTACTGAATGTCAACACCACATAAAATAATGTATTCTTTTCACAGGGGGTAGTGTAACGAAAAGTAGTTGGAATAGAAAACGGAGACAGTCATATAAAAATTTCAAGCAAGAAATGTGGGACATTTTGAAATGGTCGAAATCATACTTTGAACCATAGGCGGAACTGAAAAATATCTGACTTGTAGTAACACTAAGCACACAAAATCTAGTTACTGCGTATTCGTTTTCCTTCCTAAGTGAATATTTTTGAGGTGTTCGTTTCAAGATGCTATGATTTGATTCTTACTATAATATATTGACATTACTAGAATAAATATTTGAATTCAATTCGGTATGTCCGTTGGTACTTCGTCAAGATCTGAAACAGAACGCACGTCGAACAAGCAAACAGTACTCACGCCTTGAAAGAACCCCGGAACATTAAACACACATGAAAGCCGTTAGAATTTGATTTGAATCTATGCTATACAATCACGATCACTGAGAGTATGAATGTGTCTTGGCCTGTATTCCTGACAAATGACAGTAAACTTTTGATCTGCGTATGAAGTTCGCGAGTTGGCAATGGCCAATTCTTAAGCTACCTTTTGTGCGAAGGAGATTCGGGTATTTCGGTAATCGGAGATTCTTCTCTATTGGCCGACGACTATCACATGATCGTCGTCGACCCATAGGGCGATTCTCTCGGCCAATAGGGTGAATCTCCGATTACCCAAATCTCCCTCGCACAAAAGGCCCCTTTAGGTATTCTTGCATCTTTACGTGTGTGTGTTTACATTGAGCGAGTGTTCCTCACAGCTTCATTCAAAGCTTCACAGCGAGTGCTCAATATAGGAGTAGTATGATGAGGGGTGTTTTTTTTAGAGGTATAGAGCTTTAAGTTGGTGACACTGTTCTAAATGGCGGTCATTTTTTCAGCAGTCAATGGTGACCGCTATAGAACCATGATTACTAACTTTCTCGATCCTCAATCGAACAACCATGATGTGCAGCAGCTGTGGTTTCAACGAGACGGCGCAACATGTCACTCAGCTTGTGCTACAATTGATTGACAGAAGGAAAAGTTTGATAACCACATATTTTAACCCGTGAATTGGCCTCTACAATCATGCGATTCAGTGCCGCTAGACTATTTTCTATGGGGATATGTGAAGTTGCTAGTCAACGCCAATAAGCCCGAAACGATCCACTACTTGTAGGACATCATTCGTCACGCTATTGCCGATATATGGCCACAAATGTTGGAAAAAGTTATTGAAATTTGTACCTCCTATATTTGAATTATAATGCCAAAAGATGATCTTCAGAAAAAAGTTGATTTCATGTCAATTTTGAAAATCAATCCTTGTTCCATTCTTTCTCAAAGGTCTATACTTCTACATAATTATATCAAATGATAATATTGAAAAAAAGAAACTGTTAGGTTACTATATAAATTTCAAAATTGCTAAATAGAAGGATATAGCAATAGTGAAGGCTAGCTTGGACCTTAACATCAATGGTTACAGGATAGTGATATGCGATAGCTCCAGAAACCTCGGTGTTCAATTTGATGAAGACTGTTACATTATGATTTTGCATCATTGACTGTTTTCACCATGCATTAGGAAAATTGCGAAATTTCACCTGACGCGATCGTTTCATTCGATCATTTTCCGTGTTGGTTGTTCTTTCATTTTGGTACGTTATAGATTTACCATTTCGATCCTGGAATAAGATGTTTTCTTGGTTATTGCGCTTCGTGTTTGAATTGGTGATGTTCGTTCCTTCGGTTTGTTTTGATGTTTGAGAATATGTGAGGTTAAGGTTTGTCGTCATTTCGTTAGCATTGCACACTTGGTTCGCGAGTAAGATATTTTTTGGCCTCTTCGTTATGGTTTCCAGAAGTAAAGGAATTATTATAGATTTGAATTCACAGAATGCCTCACTTAGTGTATACAAGGTAGACGATCATTGCCGAATGGAATTATTTAATAAATTACGATTTCTTCTTATTCTCCTTCATTGTTATAAGGGACAATTCTATGTGAACTTTGATAGTTCGGTGTCAATGGGATATTCTGTGGTCTGTCGGAACCGGCATTTTGTTTAGAAGATTGTGGAAAAAGTTTTTCGAATTGAAGAAAGTTTTGATCTAGGATCATCGTTGTTATAGGCGATTATTATTTCAATTTGAAGGATTCCCTGTGGAAGTATTTGGAGTATTTTTGGGAATAACGTTCAAAACGTGATTATAAATTTTTCCACAAGGACTGCTGTTCTTAAATTGAACTTTTTAATATCTAAGGTTTCGTCTGACGATTATTGTTGAGAGATCATTTTCTGCTGGTTGGACTTCTCACTAAGAACTGAATACATCAATTCCCTCGAACAACAACTTAGAGGGTGCCCGTATACAGCGGATTGTGAGACTATATTGAAGTGCTCAGCAGAGGTTATATTCAGGTGTATGGTGGACACTTCAGGGGTTAGGCAGAGATTACATTCGAGTGTACAGCAGAGGTTACATTCGGGTGTATGGTGGACACTTCAGGTGTTAGGCAGAGATTACATTCGAGTGTACAGCAGTGGTTACATTTGGGTGTATGGTGGACACTTCAGGGGTTAGGCAGAGATTACATTCGAGTGTACAGCAGAGGTTACATTCGGGTGTATGGTGGACACTTCAGGTGTTAGGCAGAGATTACATTCGAGTGTACAGCAGTGGTTACATTTGGGTGTATGGTGGACACTTCAGGTGTTAGGCAGACATTATATTCAGGTGTAAGGCAGAAGCTATTCAGTAGCACTGACTATAAAATCAACAACTGTAATAATTGATAACGTCTCAATTGACTTAAACATCATCAACTGTAACTAATTATAACATAAATTTGAGGTAACCAGTGCTCTGCACTGAATTTAAGATCATTAATTGTAACTACTGATAACGTATAATTTGTTGATATTATTTTATAATAGTCATATCTGTGGTAAGCTTGTAAGCAGTTAAGGTGAGGTGCACTTCACAAATTGCGTTTTGGTATCAACAATGGTACATATGTATCCCTTCAGGATTTTTATAGTATAATCGACTTTAAGAGATTTTATAGTCTCCGTGTTTGAACTTGTAGGTTCATTGAACAATTGTAAAGTAAGGCTGATTAAGAGTTCGTTTCAGTATAGATATTGGGGTAGATTTTGGAAAGCCCTTCAGGCTCTTGATTTTGGTTTCTTTGTGTTGTTTACTTTTTCGTTCTTCCTTTGTACTTGTCAAACACTGCATTTTATTTTTAATGAATAAGTTGAATAATATCTTTGAGAAAATTTGTTAATTGCTACTCTGATAGGGGGGTACGCAGCTCTTTCCTTAAATAGGCAGGCATATCCCTACCTGGCGCCCGTTTTCATTTTCTTTAACTTCAGTAACTCACTCTCATCTTCACTGAGTATATCCGCGAGCCTAAATTGCCGTGTGACCGGCTTCCTCAAAGTTGACGTTCTGTTATCATGGAGGGTAGAATGGACGTTAACCGTCTTGACAAGGACGACCTTGTATACGAATTGGCTGTAAGGGGTGTAGTTGACGTGAAAACGGTTGATGAGATGAGAAAATGATATTTTAGGTTAGGAAAGTCAGGAATTGATACCAAGTTTCCACCGTACTCCTTTGAGTTCGTCGATGATTCTAAGGCAATAGAAGGTTCAATTTCGCTTCTTCAAAGTGAAATTTCAGGTTTTTTGTGAGATGAGCAGAGGTCGTCCTTTTTCAAGCTATCGACACGTTTAGTTCTTATGTTTGAAGGAGCTGAAAGATCTCAGGCAGTCTCAGATGCAGAGCAGGTTTTAAGATCCGGATATTTGGCTTCATTAATGGGGTTACAGGTAGAATTGAGGTCGCGAGCAAAAAAATATCGCAGATTGTCTTTGCAAGTTCAGTCGCCGCTAGAGTTGAGTACTTTGATGGCTTCAGCGAGTATATCGCAGTCGTCATCGGAATCTGTGTCTGATGATGATGCAGTTGGCAGTGCCATCCATCAGTTAACCCCTAAATTTTCCTCGCCTCAGAGGAGGAATACGGTACCCGTGGCTAAGTGGAACATCACTAAGTTTGATGGTGGTAATTCTTGGTGCTCTTTAAGCTCTTTTCTAGAGAACGTGGAGGAATTCGGCATTTCTCGGAAGGTTTCAAAAGAACAACTTTTCATATCGGCCAGTTATCTTTTTGTCGGAAAAGCTCTCATCTGGTTTCGCTCTGTAAGATCCACTGTTTTCTCGTGGTCACAACCTGTGATGGAATTGCGGAAGCAATTTCTGCCTCCTGATTACAACGAAAAGCTTTTCGTTGAAATTAAGCATGGGACGCAAGGTCCAGATGAAAATATCAGAATGTATCTTGCCATCATAGACAATATGTTCAACCGTCTCACGATTTCCGTTAACGAGGAAGTTCGCCTGAGAGTTCTCCTGTGAAATATATCTCCTTTCTATCAGAGTCAACTAGGTTTGACTAATGTCACATCCATTGAACAACTCTTCATTTCAGGAAGGCAGTTAGAGGCTCGTAAAGAGTCCATTGAGGCTTTTGTACCCCTTCTAGGAATAGAAATTCTGTGATAGAGCCAGATTTGGCTTATATTCATTCTGATCATGCAACCACCTCGTCACCTCAGGTGGGAGCGGTATTTAACTGCTGGAATTGTCGGAAGCCTGGACACGCTGCAAGGGAATGCAGAATGGAAAGGAAGAAATATTGTTTTCGATATGGAAATCCACGTTTTATTGTCCGAACTTGCCCGAAATGTAGGTCGGAAAACTGATAAAAGAGTTCTCGCGTGGCAGTGCGTGTGGCTCTCGGGATATCTGCCAGTTGTCAGTTGCCCTTCAGGCAAAAAGTTGTGTTGGAGTATGTGTTGTCGCACGCGCAGAATGATGAGTGTCCGTATTTGTCTATTTCTATTTTTGATGTGAATTTATTGGGGTTATTAGATTCACAAGCTTCAAGCGCGATTATAGAAGGCCCTTGGTGGGCGTTGTTGAAGAAATTAAAACTCAAAGCTGATTTCGATAATGTCGTTTCATGTAAGGTCACTAATGGACCAAGTTGTTCGAGTATCGGTTCGGTCTAGTTGCCAATTAGTTGAAAATAAAATCAAAATGATTTCGGCCTTGATAGTCCCAGATTTGCCGCATACATTGATTCTCGGTATTGATTTTTAGAGTTTGGGATTGTCCCAGATCTTCGTTGTGGGAAATGGGTGTTTCAGCGCGACGCTGATCTGCACGTAGATGCAATTGCTTCGGAAGAACATCTTACCCCAGAGCAGGCAAGAATTTTGAGTGAGGTTGTGCAAGAGGCGTTCAGAAATATGGGTGATGAGTTGGGGTGTACTACCCTTGTGGAGCATGATATAAAAACCTCTTGTCGTCCCATCAAGCAGAGGTACTATCCAGTTAGTCCTGTTATGCAGGGTCATATTGATGCAGAGCTGGATAAGCTTCTTGAACAAGGCATTGTTGAACCATCTACCAGCCCTTGGTCTTCCCCCATTCTCTTGGTGAAGAAGAAGGATGATTCGTACCGGTTCTGTGTAGATTACTGAAAACTCAACGCTGTAACTGAGGAAGATGCGTATCCTCTTCCATATATAAATTCAACTTTGGATCAGCTCCGTAACGCTAAGTATTTGTCATCTATGGATATCAAGTCTGCCTATTTCCAGGTGCCCTTACTGAAATCCTCTCACCCCTTATCTGCCTTTACCGTTCCCAATCGGGTTCTGTTTCAGTTCCTATGCCTTCCGATGGGACTGTCAAATAGTCCAGCCACCTTTCAACGTTTGGTTGACATAGTTCTTGGTCCTGATTTAGAACCATATGTATTATTCTATTTAGACGACATCATTATAATCACTGATACCTTTGAAAAGCATGTGGAGGTGTTAAAGGAGGTTTTCAAACGCCTTAAAGCAGCCGACCTGACGGTCTCTAAGAAGAAGTGCCATTTTTGTCGACCTGAGCTTCTGTATCTGGGTTATGTGGTTGATGCAAAGGGTCTAAGAATGGATCCAGCCAAGGTCCAGGCCATTTTGAACATACCGGTTCCCAATTGTGTTTCGGAGCGGCTCAAAAAGAATAGGTCTTTCAAGTGGACACCCTAATGTGATGAAGCCTTGAGAACATTGAAGGAGATTTTGATGAGCGCCCCTGTTTTATCCTGACCTGATTTTACTAGGCCATTCACTATACAGTGTGATGCTTTGGGCTATGGAGTAGATGCTGTTTTAACTCAACAGCAGGAAGATGGCGAGAAGGTGATATACTATCTTTCTAGGTCTCTATCTCGGTTGGAACGCAATTACACCACAACTGAACGTGAATGTCTTACCTTGTTGTGCGCTATAGAAAAATTAAGACCTTTTATCGAGGGGTCACATTTCTCGGTCATAACCGATCACGCCAGTTTGCTCTGGCTGGATAGGTTGAAGACTCCTTCAGGATGATTAGCACGATGGGCCATCCGCTTCCAACAGTACGATTACACGATTATTCATCGGAAAGGTAAAGACAATATCGTACCTGATACCTTATCACGATCGGTACCCATCCTCGATACCATTGACACCTCTCGGGGTAACTCCTTGGCTCTGTGGTATGATAAACTTTTGGTCAGAATAACTAAGGCCCCGCACCGTTTTCCTTCGTGGCAAATTTCTCAGGGAAAACTTTTCAAGAATGTTACTCCTAGCATTCCCGAATTGGCGTCCCCTTAGGACTAGTGGAGGGAAGTTGTTCCTTGCCATCAACGTAAGTCCTTGATAAAGAACGTTCACGAACCTCTTCTCCACGTCGGCGTATTTAAAACCTACAATAAATTGGCAGAGCGTTATTATTAGCCTAAAATGAGATACCACGTGGCCTCGTTTATCCGTCGTTGTACTACTTGTCATGCCATCAAACCTGATAGGGAAAACCTCCTGGTTTCATGCTCTCTAAGCAAGTCTCAATTTCTTGACCATTCGAGCTTATGTCTGCTGATCTGGTTGGCCCCTTGCCTCGGTTTCGCTCAGGTAACCAATATATTTTCGTTGCCGCTGATTGTTTCAGTAAGTTTCCTCTGCTTTTTCCCCTGCGTTCCGCTACCGCGCCCGCTATTATAAAGGTATTGGATAACCATGTTTTTCCGATTTTTGGTTGTTCTAATTTCACCATCGTCGATAATGGCGTTCAGTTTCGCTCTAAGGAATTCGTCAAATTGCTAAGTTCTTCTAACGTCAGCGTTCAATAAACGGCTTTGTACTATCCTCAGGCTAATCTGGTTGAAAGAATAAATGGAGTTATTAAAACTTTGTTGAGATCATATCTCTCAGAAGACCAGAGAGGTTGGGATAAACTGTTGCCACAGGTTGGCCTAGGTATTCGTTCCTCGAAGCATGAAGTTACTGGTTATTCCCCCAATTTCATTGTTTTTGGAAGGGAAGTTTCTTTCAAGGGTGAGAAAACTAGCCTTGATCCGATTCGCCTCTATAGATCTGCTTTGACTAAGGATCGGGAACAAGCCTTTGCGAGAATTTACTCGGATACTAAGGTTAAATTAGCGAAATCATATGAGACCAATAGTCGAACCTACAACCTTCGACATAGAGACGTCCAATATACAGTTAACCAGTTGGTGTGGAGGAAGAATCAGGTACTCTCAGATGCGGCTAAATACTTTACAGCTAAGTTAGCAACGAAATATGTTGGACCTTTCATTGTTTCGAAACAAGTTTCCCCCTTGACATATGAATTGCAAGGGGAGAATGGTAAATATCAGGGAGTTTGGAATATAAAGGATTTGAAGGCTCATTCACCGGACCATGAATCAGATGAACAACTGTCGACTTAGTTTTGGTAGTAGGTGGGGCAAAGGATGGTTGTCCCTTGACTAGGTCATAAATCGACTAGGGTTGGTCACTACCCCCATCCAGTGGCTGATATACACGGAACAACTTGCGTATAGTTCAGTCCACGATAGTAACATTGCTATATTACCTCTGCTTCTGATTCGAGAGGAAAGGTATTTTATTCCTTCTTATATGTGTCATTAGGTGTGATTCCCGCTTTCGTTCTCGGGTAGTTTTCGATTGGAATTGTGGTTACCGGACTTGACGGTTTTCGTGGGTTGTATGGGTATTTAGGTGCCCTCAGCGCCTAGATATCTTTCCGTTTTGGTAGCTTTCTTTTGCTTTCGGTATTCGGTCGCCTTCAGTGACCGGGTATCTTTTACTTGTACTCTTGAGCGTTGGTTGAGCGAGGATATTTGTCCAGAGAGTCGGTATCCTCTCTCCTCTTCCACTTCGGTGGAATTGGCCTTCAGTAACCTATTGCTTTTTCACTTGTTATAATTTTGGGTAGGGTGGATGAACTTAAGTGTGACGAGTTGACAATTGCTTGTGAAAATTTTGTTTCCTTTTGTGTTTCTCTCATTCTGGGTAGTTAGTCGACTAAACGAGGATTGGCCAAGCTCTATCGCCTTTCGCAATGCTCGACGGGTATGCGAACAAGCAGCAACCCTAAATGATTGTGAAACCTGTATTGTTGTACTTTTGAGAGTGATTGTTTAGTACGGACAGTTTGAAGGAGCGAATGAAGGAAATACAAATTTTGACCCTTCAGGTAGAAATTTTTTTTTAAGGTGTAACGTTATAATTTTGCATCATTGACTATTTCCACCATGCATTAGGAAAATTGCGAAATTTCACCTGACGCGATCGTTTCATTCGATCATTTTTCGTGTTGGTTGTTCTTTCATTTTGGTACGTTATAGATTTAACATTTCGATCCTGGAATAAGATGTTTTCTTGGTTATTGCGCTTCGTGTTTGAATTGGTGATGTTCGTTCCTTCGGTTTGTTTTGATGTTTGGGAATATGTGAGGTTAAGGTTTGTTGTCATTTCGTTAGCATTGCACACTTATGGTTTCCGGAAGTAAAGGAATTATAATAGCTTTGAATTAACAGAATGCCTCACTTAGTGTACACAAGGTAGACCATCATTGCCGAATGGAATTATTTAATAAATTACGATTTCTTCTTATTCTCCTCCTTTGTTATAAGGGACAATTGGTATCTATATGAACTTTGATAGTTCGGTTTCAATGGGATATTCTGTGGTCCGTCAGAACCGGCATTTTGTTGAGAAGATTGTGGAAAAAGTTTTTCGAATCCAAGAAAATTTAGATCTAGGATCATCTTTGTTATAGGCGAATATTATTTCAATTTGAAGGATTCCCTGTGGAAGTATTTGGAGTATTTCTGAGAATAAAGTTTGAAACGTGATTATGAATTTTTCCACAAAGACTGCTGTTCTCAAAACGAACTTTTGAATATCTAAGGTTTCGTTTGACGATTATTGTTGAGAGATCATTTTATCGAACAAAAACTTGGAGGGTGCACTATACGACGGATTCTGAGACTACATTCAAGTGTACAGCAGGGGTTATAGTCAGGTGTATGGTGGACACTTCAGGTGTTAGGCAGATATTGCATTCGAGTGTAAAGCAGGGGTTACATTCGAGTGTATGGTGTACACTTCAGGTGTTAGGAAGAGATTACATTCGAGTGTACAGCAGTGGTTACATTCGGGTGTATGGTGGACACTTCAGGTATTAGGCAGAGATTACATTCAGGTGTGAGGCAGAAGCTATTCAGTCGCACTGACTATAAGATCAACAACTGTAATCATTGATAACGTCTCAATTGGAGGTAACCGGTGCTCTGCACTGACTTGAAGATCATCAACTGTAACTAATAATAATATAAATTTTAGGTAACCAGTGCTCTGCACTGAATTTAAGATCATTAATTGTAACTATTGACAACGTATAATTTATTGATATTATTTCTTAATAGTCATATCTGTGGTAAGCTTGTAAGCAGTTACGGTGAGGTGCACTTCACAAATTGCGTTTTGGTATCAACAACGGTACCTGTGTATCCCTTCAGGATTTTTATAGTATAATCGATTTTAAGAGATTTTATAGTCTCTGTGTTTGAACTTGTATGTTCATTGAACAATTGTAAAGTAAGGCTGATTAAGAGTTCGGTTCAGTATAGATATTGGGGTAGATTTTGGAAAGCCCTTCAGGCTCTTGATTTTGGTTTCTTTGTGTTGTTTACTTTTTCGTTAATTTCCCTTGTACTTGTCAACCATTGCATTTTATTTTTAATAAATAAGTTAAATAATATCTTTGAGAGAATTTGTTTACTGCTACTCTTGTAGAGGGGTACACAGCTCTTTCCTTAAATAGGCAGGCATATCTCTACCTGGCGCCCGTTTTCATTTTCTTTAACTTCAGTATTTCACTCCCATCTTCACTGAGTATAGCCGCGTGCCTTAATTTTCGTGTGACCGGCTTCCTCAAAGGTGACGTCTCAGAACCTCAGATTTTAAACACGTGGCAATACTACTTACGTATGCATTTTATAGGTTGAGGATGCTCTATTCTACTCGTTAGTATTCGACTTTTCAGTTGAGAAAGAATTTGTCAGAACAGTTAATTCTGTCAATTTTTAATCATTGTGATTTCATTTATGGACCCTGTTTGGATGCGTTTCATAAAAGGAGAATTCAGCTTGTGCAGAATTGGTGCTGTCGTTTTATATTTGGGCTTGGTAAATTCGATCATGTGTCACAGAAAATTAAAGATCTGGGATGGCTAAGGATGTGAAGTAGAATTAAATTACACCTGGGTTGCTTTGTGTTCGAGCTTCTCAGGAGTTCGATAGATAGTGGTGTAATGGATGGACTGGTTCCTAGATCTGATGTTCACTCTATCAATATTAGGCACCCTTACAGGTTGTGCATGCCAACTCATCGGATGGCCAGGTTCCGTAGGTGTTTTTCCTTCAATGCCCTGAAAATAATCAATTCTCTTGATATGGATGTCAGAAGTTTCTAATCCTTGTTTGTCTTTAAGTCTCGGTTGAAGTCATTCTTGATTTCGAAGGAGTAGTAGTGTGAATTTATTTTTTGGATCGGAATAGACAGTGCTGTTTCATACGTTACTTTAAGTTAATTTTTGTAGTTGAATATTATTTTTTTTCTCATTTCAGAAGGGCTACTTGTATCTTACTGGTTTCATCATGGTATGTGCATTGTTGTCGTCTGTATAAATGTAGGAGAATCGGTGGAGTTAAGTGTTAGTGTGGTCTCTCGACTAAACTTCGCTCCAGCGGTTCTTCTAGATCCTTGGAAATTGTACATGTTTTTTCCTTGTTGTAGTAATATTGGGTAAATAAAGCCAGTTTATTATTTTTAATATGGTCATTATTATTATTATTAGTACAGAAATGTATATTTGATGAACATGTTCATTCGTATAATATTCCACTGTTGAAGAATGTTGTTTTTCCAAATCATCAGCGAATACGTTACAAGAAACGAATAATCGTAGAAACTACAACGGTCAGGAGTCGTTCATATTAAAGGTGCCTTTTGTTGAATTCATATTCAGTGTTTCAGAAATTCTGGAAATAAATTTATTTCTTTTAAAAGCCATTAATGACCGAGGGAATCCGTATATTTCGAACAAAATCACTCCTGGACATCTCTGAAGTGCCAAACTAGGGAACATACATCGAAATGACCATCATCTGTAGATTTGTAGAATATGAGTTTACAAATGGTCCAGATTTTTGAACGCCAACTGGAATAAAAAACGTTGTATGCCTTCTCATACACATCTCCTCTACATGGTTTGGTATTTGGGATCGTTCAATGTCTCTTTCTCCCAGGTTTTTTTTTACGCGCTTGTTCTGGGGAATAGCACGTTATCATTTGGTCACGATGTCTGTAATTTTCGAATTTTGAGCCGAAATTCTCAAACTACTAGGTTGGACTCACTGATGAAGAATCCGTGGTCAAAATTGATTCTGTTCGTCAGGCCTGCCGTCCGGCCGTGTGCGCTGTAACTTTCGAAAGGAAGAACCTAGAGTCTTGAAATTTTCAGGTTAGGTTAAGATCCTGAATATCCCGTTTGAGTTCGTTAATGGGCCAAATCTGCAGAATAGTTTCTGTGCTACAGCAATTTAAAATTTGGATTTTCTGATAACTCGAAAAATACTCATCTGATCGAAATGAAACTTGGTTGGAATATGAACAGTGTCAATAAGAGGAATTATCCATGGAAATTTTGGAAAAAAATTTTTTTTCAAATTTTATATTTCATTGAAATTTCACTCAATTTTCCAAGCTGCTGACTTCACGTCAGTGCTTCTCTAGATTATTCTTGTATTTTCATCTTCTTATATCTATCGGACGTGATGTTTTCCCTGTATATATCTTCCCACAAAGACAGGGCATAATATAAACACAATTTTTCCATTTCTGATTCTCGTTAAATGGTTTGGTTTTAGTTAGTATGGATCTCGAATTGATTAAAGGTTCGAGTACCATTTTATATTGAATTTAGCACCAATTCTTCTGATTTTTGCTGAAATGCCGTGTATATGAGAAAACACATTCAATAAATGCTAAGGATGGATGGCCCGATGTTGTTCTTGTTGATTCGATTGAGAATAGGAAGAATATTTTTACTTCTCAATTTGAAGAAGTTTTATTGATACATTCTCTAGGATATGCATTCACTCCATGAAATTATTTGACGTAATTTAATTTATGTAGACGAATCTTCATAGGTTGATGATATTTTATTAGCTATCTCGTGAAGGACATCCTTCTTCACAATGGGGACACCTAAGAAATAATTCAAATTCGATAACTTTGGTACACGTTTTCACTGTATCAATATTTTTTTTTCGAATACTTTTGGAGAAGAGCTGCTGTAACACAGCAGTTTTCTAAGTGAATATATTCTTGAATTTTTCGTTTCTCTCTGAACGAATTTTATTTTTTTAGTTTATACTCTGTCCGCCGCAGGGCTTCGATCGAATTGTTCTAGAAATGAATGGGAATTTCGGAAATAGTTTTCACATTGAAAAAAGATCATTGTCATACCATTTCATCTTCAGAAGTTTTTGATGAGAAATCCATCCGACAGACGCCACTGGTGAAAAAAATTCGATTTTAATGAACTGAAAACGTGCACCAAATTTCATAGGAATATCTGCAGTAGCATCATTGTGGTTTGTATCTCGAAAGTTATCTAGTTTACGGCACTGTTCATTGTGTTTAGAAGAGGAGGAAACTCCTGTTCACTTGATCACAGAATACCTCTCCATTGCAAGCCTACGCAAGTAATGTCTTGGACAGGAGAATTTTGAGAGGAATGTGAACTTACACTCCTTGATGCCCTCACAGATATTGGAGTTCATTAGAGCTCTAGAGCTTGGGGGCGAGCTGTAGGTAGGGCAGTGCGAAAACAGCTCTGACGTCGGTCACAATAGACGACCACACTGGAATGTAACCCCTTACCAAACTTTAAACTACGCCACTTTTCCGTATTGAATTTTTTTCTTGAAACGGCTCTTAGAATCTCCTAAATATAAGACATTATTGGGGAAGACTCTGTATATACACTTCCGTTCGTGTATTGACTAGTTTACTGAGTGGTTATAGATTGATGGATTTTTTACCGGATTGAGGAATAGTGCTCCTATCAGAACCAGCAGATCGAATAATTAACATGGTGTGAAACTTAAGCGAAAATATTCATCGCTACCGGAATACCGGAAAACCTTTCCGTCCTGGTAGAATTGATTATCAATTTGCAGGCGATGATAAGCGCCATAATTAATGCCGACTGGCCAGCGGACGTGAATCCGTATCGTTGAATTCACACACGTAGCGGATAATAGAAGTGTCGTGTGGGATAATAGAATAAAAGTCCACGACAGGCAAACGCCACAATCACGTCAGATCGAGAGCAGGCGCGAGTGCAGCCGAATGTGAATTTATCCGAAAAATCGGTTCACCTTTAATGTACGAAAATAATATGGGTAGGGAGAATTCAATAGCACAGTTGACCTACCCAGTTCATTAATCATGTGGTAGTGTTACAATTTTCTTAGAAAATAAACCTTTATCGCTCTTTTCGTCAGAACCTACCGCCTTCGAACATTCTTTCGCCCCCATCTCGGCTCGCAAATTGAATTTTCCTGCAAAGACAAATTGGACATCTGACACATCCGAATTGGAATAGTGAAATGAAGGAAATTACACAACCTGAGGAATGAACCATCAGACTGTGTAATCTAGAATTTCTAAGAATACTATTTGTGCAGCAGAAGTCGGCCATATGAATTGTCCTGAGAATTAAAAAGTTCAGTGTATTTTTAGGTTTTCCTCGTGAAAACAAAAGCAATATGGTTTCGCTCGATATTCGGTTTCCTCTCAATCTTAAGCCTCAACTGATATCGAGTGATTCACTTCTTCAAGAAAGATCCTAAGTATCGATTAAGGGATCGATAATTTCGAAAGATTCTGCATCATTCTCAAAGTTATTTTAAGCTCATACAAACCACCTTCGCAGAACAATAAAAATTATCAACATAGGGAATTGTAATGTTTCAGAGTCTATAATATATATGACTGCTTCATGCGACAGTAAATACATAATCAAAATTTTTTCGCGATACATTCCTATTTCAATGAACTTTTATGAAACTGACATTTTCGAGAATCATGGTAACGCTGATTCACTTGATATACCTATACATTTTCTTAGTTTACTTCATTTTGCGCTCTTTATCTGGGATACTGGGATATTGTTCTGTACAAATGTCTATAATTTAATGATTTTGAGCCAAAAATTATCTGAAACGATTAGGTTGGACCCACTGATGACGAATCCGGTATGAAAATGGACTCTACCCTGACGGCCTTCCAACCGAGTTAACGATTACTATCGAATAGAGAACATTAGCGACTCGGAACTTTCAGGGTGGTTGGTGGCGAAAAGTACGACGGTTGAGTTCGCAAATGAGCCCAATCATCTGAATGGTTTCGGAATTATAGTAAATTGAACCACTGAAATTATTTCCTCGAAATCTCCAAAAGTATCGAAGCGATCGAATTGGAAATTAGTGGGGTTTATCAACGCCCAACTATTTGCAATTATGTTTTGAAATCTTTTTCGAAAACATTCTTATTGAAAACTGTTAGTCTGATTCCGACGAAACTTCTCACAGACCTCGAATTCCATATTTCGCAACAGCGCACCACATTTCAGTTTGTTCTCAGTTCAAATTTCATATTAGGTCACATTTTGTAGTTTTTTTTTCGCTTTCGTTGATTTTTTTGAATATCTCAAAAAACACTGATCCAAATATAAGCTCAGTAGCAAGTTCAAAAACTCTTATTCACAACTGAGTGAAAATTCGGTTACATAGAACCATTGAGAAATAATTCCGAAATATTTCTCGAAAATTCTATTCGAAAGCTATTCATCATATTCCAGAAAAAAAATTCACTGAGCTTGAATTCTTCATTGCATATCAGTGCTCCAAATTTCAGTTCTCTCCAATTCTCCTTTAATCATGAATATTCAGACAGAATTGTTTATACTTCAATTTAATTGGAACATCTGTAGTAATAAATATTTTAGAAAAGCATTTACGTCAGCAGCTGGATATTCAACGTTTCTCAAATCTCAGAAATATTTTGCGTTTTGTGTGTTATCCCGTTTGTTTACTTGATGGATAATACCAGTTTGAAATATTGTGAGTTTTGGAAATATATAAGGATTTTGGTAGATCGAATGATTATCTCAGATCAAGGCGGAATATTTGTTGAATTATCGATAGTTATTCTTCCTAGTGTTGACTTTAGTTTATGTATTTCACTGGAATTCAAAATTCTCCGCAAGCCATATCCTTCCGTGTTAAAATATGTTAGGAGTAAATACCATCGTGTTGATGATAAAGAATACGAAAATTAAGCATGATTCTGATATCGATATTCATTTCAAGTGGTAGGATGAAAAAAAGTTGAGTTTTGAAAGAACTTTCATCTATGTATATATTGAGAGCTTCGAAATGAGTTTGAGTGTTGAAAATAGTCAATAACAATTACAAAAGATGAGAAAAGAGTTTTATCCTATGTAATATTTTCCGCCACAGAGTGAAATTTCAATAATAAGTGATTTCGTCGAGAATGTCAAGCTTGACATGTCAACTATGGAATAAGAAACGAACTCAATCGAGCGAATAACCTTCGGGTAATTACAGATAATAATTTATGCAGAATGGAGTATATTGAAAACTTAATGATAACACTAAAGAACCACCAGTTTTAGGGAACTGAATCAAAATATAAGTGATTTTTGTGATGAATAAATCAGAAGAGCTGTGGTGAAGAGTAAAAAGCTTCAATCTTGAATTCCCCCATTTCACATAGCCAGTAAGATGTCACCTTTTTTCATTTCAAAACACCAATGGAAGTTTCTCAATCCGCGCCATTATTCAAAATGAACAATCTTGTATGCAAGCGTAAAAATAAATAAACAATATGTTTCTGGAATTATTTTTGTTCATCATATCAATTCGAATTCAATATCGAAAGTTTAGATAGAAATACTCCTGTCAGGTCGGTAAGTTTCCAATAAATTACAATATACACATACGATTTGAATGAAATGACTTCAGATTCGCATTCTTCAATCATAACTTTCAAAATAACCTGCTAGACATCTTATGATCCTATATTCATTAGCGGGTTTCTAGTTTTGCTATTGAATATTTTGCAGTCTAATAATGTTTAGTTTTCAATTTTTGCTTCAGTATGTCTGAAGAAAATCAATTCAAGTAAGGGTTCTACCTCTACAGGGGCAATGGCTCTGTCGAGCAATATTTTTCAACCAAAAGTTGCTCGTACCCCTAGTGGTGGAATATTGACAACTAATCATTCATATGTTTGTCAATTTCATGAAAAAACTTTCTGTGAAGAAAGGGCAGTTTGTGGTTGAAGAAAAATATTCACAAAACGTCGGGCCCATCTAAAGTTTTGTAATAATCTGAACGGTTAATTTTCAAGGTGAAAAACGAATTCCCATATCGGAATGTAACATAGACAAAAAAGTTAATAGTTTTAATAGTTCGAGTGTAAGAATTACAGAAATACTGGCAACAGTTTTAAAGTAAGTATTGAACCATTAGAGGAGTGGTGTATTGACTGTCGAGGCGCCAGACAAGAACATCAATAAATATGAAACTCCGTAATCAATCATAAATGCATTATTATTTTCAAGAATCTGCATTAAATAGAAACCAAGGATAACGCTTCACGTTAATCATCCAATATAAGGAAATGTTCACACATACAGCTATCTGAAATGTTATTTTAAAGATATTCACAGAAACCCATATTAATGTATCGAGTTATTTAGATTGTATGACTATAGTAACGAATCAAATTACTTTATTTTGACTCATGTAACAAATTTCATCTAATCACCTATGGATTACAGCGATAATACCCTACATGTGGTGTTTTCAGTTTGGTGTTTTTGACAGAGAGGATCATCAAGTTTTGATTAGAAATTAATTAAACGTCAAACTTACACCTGGTTTAAAAATGTCACGAAGATGTTGTAATGCATCTGATGATGAAATTTATGATATAATATCTAGTAATATACAAAAAAAAAAACCAAATCAAGAAAATATGTATGGAAACTATTTCTGAAGTTTGTGCGACCAGACTAGACATCCTGAATTCTGCAACGAGTTTACCTAATTTGGCTAATATATTGGCAGATTATGCGGTGGATATGAGAAAAAGTGACGGAACTGAATATAAAGAAGTGACTGTGAAAACAACTTGGAATAATACCAGAAATCTACTTCGGCAAAAATACTTCAATGACTTCAAAATTGTATTCGACCCGTTAACCAGTGTGATATTCAAAAATGCGCGAGATGCAAGAAATGCAAAACGTGAAAGATTACAGCAGGATCCTAACAAGCGAAAATGCAGTTCCGCAAATTTGAGTTCAAGTGATTTGGCTAGAATCATTGAATTATGGGATGAAAGTGCACCAGAAGATTTACAGAAAAAAAATTACCATAAAGTAGCTGTTGAGGTAGCTTGACGAGGTCGTGAACCAGCTGATTGCCTTATAGATTATTTCATGATTGAGAAGAATAATGATGAAATACTAACCTACAGAATGGAATACAATCCGACATTCAATAAAGCACGCCAAGGAGGTTCGAAAAAATCCACAAATAGTGAGTGGCTTGACGATATCCTGATAGGCAAGAATACAATTAATAATTGTTGACCAAATCA
This sequence comes from Myrrha octodecimguttata, assembly GCA_958510865.1. Lineage (NCBI taxonomy): Eukaryota > Metazoa > Arthropoda > Insecta > Coleoptera > Coccinellidae > Myrrha > Myrrha octodecimguttata. Next base: position 9,009,115 of record OY294058.1, on the reverse strand, counting down.
TCAGCGCAATCTATTGGTTCGGACACTAATCAGATCAACTGAAGTTAGCCATTTAGCAAATAAACAAATTCCTGAACAGCAATTAATAAAAAAATCGGACATAGCAGCTCTGATTCAATGACACCGCCAAGAAACCAAGAACGCCACCGTGAAATAATTAACACCATGCGAGGAATTTCGTCAACAGTTGAAATTAACAATCCGTTAACTTCAGCAGAAACCCTTCTCCCAATTAAACATTTACCAATTATACTTTTCATAACTGTAGTTTTGTTAAATGAAAATCTATAAATATTGAACGTCAGATTGACAATACATTTTTTTAAATCTACAGAGTAAGCACTAATCTTATCGAATAACCCTCGGGCCTTGATAAATCCTCAAAATTTTGTCATAGAGAATCCTTTAAGCCTATTGCTAATGGCTAATAGCAAAACGCATTCAGCATTCTTTATGACAAAATTATCTCGGTATTATTACTGCGATCGTTCGTTACATCCGAGAGGTGACGGATTTTTTGGTCACGTGACCACAGATTTTATGGAGTTATCAGATTTTATCTGATATAAACGAACGACTCAGACAAAATGAGAATCACTGACTATAAATATTTGATACCATCACATCTTTGTATCATAGAATGATGTCAAATCAAAATTGTTAATCATATGTTTCATTTCCTGCAGTGTTTATTTTTCAGCTCGTTGAGAAAAATAAGTTAAAATGTAACTTTATTAGCACTAATTAGAAAAGAATATCAAATAATGTTTGATCATGATGAAGAGGACGACGAGAGCACAGTTTGGAAAAAAATACAGGAGCTCGCTGAAGAAACAGGGCCTCAATTTGCAGATCAACAGTTTAAAGATCCCTTTAAATGTTTCACAGTAATATGAATTTACCGAACATTATTCAAATCATTATTTAGACGAAATTCAATGATAAAGGATAAACACCTTGCCGTCGATAAAAACTTGGCTCTCAGGATCTTGCCGAAAGTATTATTATATTGAGTTACTTGGCCTCTTTAAATTAGGCGTCCTTAGTAGAGAGAATTTTTGATCATTAGGGCCAAAATATTTCAGATGTTGAACCCTTTGCCTAGGTGTAACGGAATTCTGAACATAATTATTCTCACCGGTTGGCATTCCCAGCAAACACTAAAACGCAGCAAGAGTACAAAAACTGTACAGCGTTGCTGCACTTGAAGTGCAGCGATGGTGGTACAGTAACTGTATCGAAACGGACCGTATATGTCCCGCGGAATTGCATCGAAACTGTACAGCTCGAACTGCTTCCGAAGTACAGCCACTATACAGCAGTTGTGCAGGAGCTATGCACAACTGTGCTACTTCGATATGAAGTTTCTAAGCAGCAATAATGCAGCAGAAGCTCGGCTGTATAACGAGACTCACAGGAATAAGACTCACTCCCGAAAAAAATAATTATTTTTTAAGAGATTGAATTGAAACTTTGCACATTGATACTAAACCATATATTTACCAACGATAAATGTGAAAAAGTGAGTATAGTCCTTCCAGTTTATTCGGAGATTGCCAAATAAATTTTGATTTTCTTATATGATGTGATGTTTATATTTTTGCATATTCGAATTCTATGCCTTATGGTAGAAAAATTACTGCAATTCTTTCTGTATCTAGGATATTGATTACTCGACAGAAAAATATTTAAATTATTTAATTTTTCACATTTCACCAAAAATTCAACATGGAATTCAAATATATAAAAATGTACACAACATTATCTGAAAAATCGTACGGCCATTTCTGGTTAGACCGAAAGACATAATCTGTAGTATGTAAGTCCAGAATTTCAATGCGATTACTTGAACAATTTAGGCTTTTCGGAGGTGAGCCAGATTCCTGAAACATACTGGTTGTCTTAGGAATCGGGTTAACCTAGTGGGGTGGTGTGTCCTGTGTAATCAAACACGCAATAAAGAAAAAGGATTATCCTGTTTATTTTACTCTCGAGTGTTACAACAAAGGTGAATTCGAAAGGGAATAAAATTATTTTTTTTGAAAGACGCAGGCTAACAATTCTTGTTGTAAATCTTCTGGAGTGGCGGCAGGTAGTTCTTCGCTGGCGCCGGACGGGTCGATCGTGGAGCCAAGGGGTGCTTAGGCGCCTGTCGGTACTGAAGAGAGTTTCCGTCTTCGATGGTGGTAAAAACCAGATGTTGATGTGTTGGACCTTCTTGAATGAATTTCTTTGCCTTGACAAGAATAAAGATGAAATGCAGATGTCGGTCAGGAATGCAGCGTATAGATAAAATATCTTCTTAGCGGTGAATGGAGATGGGTTGGAGAGTGAGTTTTGAGAGCGGAGCGAAATATATTTATACGATTTTTCAGAGATTTGAATTTCGTGTTTCGACTCCGCCCTTTTTACCGTTTTTGTTGAAGTGGATGAATTCGCTGCACACTCCCCTGCAGTGATGAAGTCACGAAAATCCTGCTTGAGGTTGGTCCAGAAAATGAACTTTTCTTCCAGAGCGAGTTCGCCTTTCCTGAATATTGAGGTCCTGTTGTGTAGGTTGAATTGGCCGTTCATCGGGCTGGTTTTCTGGTTGAGGTTCTGTGTTTTCATCGGTGATGATGTAGGCTGGTTTTACTCTGTCGATAGTAACAGTCGTTTCCTTTCCATAGTAGTTGACGGTGAAAGTTTTTGGACTTCGTCTCACTACTTGGAATGGTCCATCGTACGGTAGTTGTAGGCAGGCTTTTGGACCGTCGTGACGAACGAAGACATATTCTGCTGTGGCCAAGTCTTTGAAAACGAAACTTTTCCGTTCTCCATGTCTTGTTCCGTTCGTGGGCCTTATCTGTTTGATTTGTTCTCGAAGACTTTTAACAAATTCCGAAACGTCGTCAGTTCCAGTTTTCTGTTCGTTTGTTTCGAGAAATTCGCCTGGTAATCTTAGTGGTTCACCATAAATCAGTTCTGCAGTGGTGGATTTAAGATCTTCTCGCCATGCTGATCTCATTCCGAGTAGGACTGTTGGCAGTGTTTCAGTCTATCGGTCACTTTGATGGCATTTGATCGCTGCCTTCAGCTGCCGATGGCTCCTTTCTACCATTCCATTTGCTGCTGGGTGATAGGCGGTGGTTCGTAGGTGATTAGTGCCAGTCAATTTATTCAGTTCTTGGAACAAGCATGACTCGAACTGTTTTCCTTGATCCGTTGTTACTCTGAGGGGGGTTCCAAATCGCGATATCCATTGGGAGTAGAACGCTTGGGCGACTGTGGTTGCTTCTTGGTTCTGAATGGGGATTGCTTCTGGCCATCGGGTGAATCGGTCGACACAGGTAGGGCAATACCGGAATCTTTCAGAATGAGGAAGTGTACATGCTTGAATCTTTTCGGAGCTTGGGAGAAATCACCACGTGGTGCTGCTACATGACGGGTGACTTTGGCTCGTTGACATGAGAGACAGCTTCTTGTCCATTTTCTGCAGTCGGAATTGATTGAGGGCCAAACGAATCGTTGTTTGGCTAGTTTGACTATTGCGTTGGTTCCTGGACGTGATGGACGATGGACTATATCAAAAGCAGATCTACGAAACGGCTTCGTGATGAATGGTCCAGCAAATGGTGTGGAGGTATCGCAATACACTGCGACGGTTGATCCTAGCGGCTTGACCATTTTCAGTTGAAGTCCCGTGTTGCCATGTCGAAGTTTCTTCAACTCGTCGTCGTTCTGCTGGGAGTTGGCCACTGCTGTGTAGTCGAGTGCGGTTGGGAGTTCCTCGACTCGTGACAGGGCATTGGCAACGACGTTTTGATCACGAGATGAAGATGCGAGATGAAGTCGAGGTGGCGGAACTGTCGAGGTGAGCACTTTTCTGGCTTCTGTTTGAAGGCGAATGTCAGAGGTTTGTGGTCCGTGAAGATGGTGAAATTTGTTGCTTCTACCATATGCCGGAAATGCTTGATGGCGAGGTAGATAGCAAGGAGTTCTCGATCATAAGCTCCATAGCGGGTTTCTGCTCCTGCTAATTTCTTCGAGAAGAAAGCTAGTGGTTGCCATTCTTGATTGTGAAGTTGTTGCAGAGTTGCACCAACTGCTGTATCCGAAGCATCACTCACTTTGGCTAGGGGTGCATCGTCCTTGGGGTGTGAGAGAAGAGTTGCTGTAGCCAGTTTCTTTTTGCACTCTTCGAATGCCGCTGAAGCTTTTGGAGTCCAGTTGATTTTGGCCTTCCCTTTGAGCTTCGGTACCAGTAGGTCGTTGAGGGGTGATTGACTATCTGATATCCTGGGTATGAAACGACGATAGAAGTTTATCATACCTAGAAATTTGACTTCAGGCTGGCCGAAAACACACTTGGCTGGGTTCAGTGTCATCGAGTGTTCCTGGAATCTTGCGAAGATGATTCTGAGGTGTTCCATGTGTTCTTCTTCGGATTCTGAGGCAATTAATACGTCGTTGATGTAGCAGAAGTCAAGTCCTCGTAGTACTTCGTCGATGAAGCGTTGGAAGGTTTGAGCTGCGTTCCTAAGTCCGAAAGACATGAATGGAAATTCGAACATTCCGAAGGGTGTCGTAATGGCTGTTTTGGGAACGTCCTCTTCAGCAACTGGTATCTGATTGTAGGCTCGAATAAGGTCCAGTGTGGTGAAGATGCTCTTTCCTTGCAGGATCTGGGCAAAGTCTTGAATGTGTCTGACTGGATATCGATCTGGTATCGTGCGGGCGTTGAGAGCTCGGTAATCTCCGCAGGGTCTCCAACTGTCGGTTGACTTTTTCGGTGCCAGGTGTAGTGGGGATGACCATGGACTTTTGGATGGACGTGCAATTCCTAGATTGATCATGGCTTCAAATTCTTTCTTCGCCGCTTTGAGTTTTTCTGGTGCCAGGCGTCGTGGTCTGGATGAAAGTGATGGACCAGGAGTTGTTTGAATGTGATGCCTTGTATGGTGCTTGATGTTCATCGGGACTCCCTCAGGTCTCGTTATGTTGGGAAATTCCATGAGGAGGTCGTGGTACTTGGATAAACCGCTGATTGTTTTGATGTCCGGGATGTTGCATTGTGTGGCTTCTCCTCTGGTGGTGATCTTAGTGATTCCGTCCAGGAGGCGCTGGTTTATCACGTCCACCAGTAGGTTGTAGAAACTGAGGAAATCGACTCCAATGATTGGCTTGGAGACATCTGCTACGACGAATCTCCATGTGAAATTGCGGCGTAGTCCCAAGTTGAGCGAGAGGTTGATTGTACCATATGTTGCGATGTCTGTACCATTGGCTGCTGAGAGGGTGTAGTCGGACTTATCTCGTCTTCCAGAAGTCGCACTACGAGGAAATACGCAGAGATCGGTGCCGGTGTCTATCAGGAACTGCCTCTTGGATTCCCGGTCGGTGATGAAGAGACGGCGCGGTGCTGGGCTGGGATCACTAGCCGTCATTAGTGATTGCCCCTGTCGTTTCTCGACTGAAACGAACAGGGTTGTGTGCACTTCCTGGAGTTGCTTCCAAACTGTAGGTGGTACCAGCAGAATCCATTGGTGCGTTGTCTGCTGTGGCTTCGGCACCTGGAACGTTCCTGGTGTCGCTGTTGTGTCGTTCGTCTGCTGAGGGCCACTTCTGCTCGGAGTGCTACGATCTGTTGGTTCACTTCCAGGGTGAGCTGCGCCATGAAAACGTTCATCATCGCCTCGAGGGATTGCGTCGAAGTCGTCTCAGCGATCTGGGATGCGGGTGGTTTGGAGGCCTCGGCGATGTTGTCTGCGTGGGCTGCCAAGTCCTCTAGCTCGCTGTCCTTGACGATGGTTAGGGCTACTTGGATCTGCCTGGGTAGTCGGCTCAACCATAGGGTCTTCATCAAAGCGTCGGGTACGTTGGCATCGGCTAGGCCCCTCAGATGTCGGAGGAACTGGGATGGTTTGCGGTCCCCAATTTCTTCCCGTTCGAGGAGGGGGTGTGTCCTCTCTTCCTGGGATGTGCACAGCCGTCGGATCAGCTCTGTCTTGATTTTGAAGTAGGCCTCAGACGGTGGTGGCTTCAGGATGACGTCCTTCACTTCTGTTACGAACTTCGCTGGTAGGACCCCTACTACGTGTCCGAACTTCGTTTTGTCCGAAGTCACGCCGGCACTGGTGAAGATTCCTTCTACTATAGCGAACCATAGTTCCGGGTCGGCGGAAAATGAATTCTGGCATCCGGATTGCGACTCTGGAGATTTGTGCTTTGTCGCTCTGCATTTTGCTGATTGAGGTACGTTTTTCCTTCCTTCAAGAATTCGGGTCGGCCCTGATGTCGTCTACGCCACTGGAATTCCTTATTTCGGTAGTAGGGGGTCACCAATTTGTAGGGTCGTGTGTCCTGTCAAATCAAACACGCAATAAAGAAAAGGGATTAGCCTGTTTATTTTACTCTAGAGTGTTACAACAAAAGTGAATTCGAAAGGCAATAAAATTCTTTTTGTTGAAAGACGCAGGCTAGCAATTCTTGTTGTAAATCTTCTGGAGTGGCGGCAGGTAGTTCTTCGCTGGCGCTGGACGGGTCGATCGTGGAGCCAAGGGGTGCTTAGGCGCCTGTCGGTACTGAAGAGAGCTTCCGTCTTCGCGGGTGGTAAGAACCAGATGTGTTGGACCTTCTTGAATGAATTTCTTCACCTTGATACGGATAAAGATGAAATGCAGATGTCGGTCAGGAATGCAGCGTATAGATAGAATATCTTCTTAGCGGTGAATGCAGATGGGTTGGAGAGTTAGTTTTGAGAGCGGAGCGAAATATATTTATACGATTTTTCAGAGATTTGAATTTCGTGTTTCGACTCCGCCCTTTTTACCGTTTTTGTTGAAGTGGATGAATTCGCTACAATATTGAGCATATTACGTCAATTGATCAATAGCAAATTCAACTCAATAAAAAAAATATTGCACTAGGAACATGACTTTAATGGAAAAAACTTGAATTCACATAAATACCGGCCATATAAAATATAATACATGATATGATATATTATTGGGTGACTCTCTCTCGTTCCTTTCTAAGTTCTCTTAAATAAGTAGGTACATATTTCTCAATCATACCATGATGGTTGTTTCAATATCGGTTGGTGAATCATTTTGCTCTCTTTGTTCTTTCGTACAGCAACTTGAAGTGGAGAAAAATGAGTTAATACGGAAAAAAAGGTTTACCTTGAGTGAATATAATACCTAAAATTCCTTCATTGATGTTTATGTACTTCGAAACTCTGTTTTCTGTTGACCCTGTCCAGTTTAGGTAGAGATTCAGATGTTTTCTTCTATTGTCTATTTATTCCAGTTCCAAAAGAATCGGCATCATCTGAATATTTATCTTAGCCACTCAGATCAGTCTAATTTGCCTTATTTCGTTTTTTCGGGAATTGATCATGTCGAAACATCAGTTTTTCACACTTGCGCCCAATCAACTCGAAATAAACAAAGTCAGTTCAAATAGCGCGATTCACTTAGAACCAAAAACGAATTTACTACACAACAAACAAATTTCCGTTACAAAACAGCATGGCCGACGACGACGATCGACAACGCTTCTCTAACGACCTAACGTACCAGCTATCGGCACAGACAACGATGGCTGACTATTAGAACGAAATATAGCATCGAAGACAGAGACAGCGTTGTCTCATACAGCATTTTGATTTTGTTGCACAAAAGCTGTACAGCAGCTGTATTTAAAAGACTGCATTTTTAGGACAGCAGTATCACCAATGCAGAGACTGTGCAGTTTTAATACAACATTTTATGTACTGCATTCCTGTGGCACTTGTGATGCAGAAACTGTACAATTGCTGTATGTTGTGTTTGTTGGGTTTTAGATGTATTTTGCATTTCAATATTAACTAAGAATAGACAAACGTCAATAAAGCTAATTATATATTATATTCGCACTGAAAAAATTACATTTGTCCGAACTGTGCTGACCAAAAAAACTAACACGAAATGAAGATTGAACGGAAATTATTTCCGGGTAATTGACATAAAGGTGTCAAATTTAATATAATTGTATTATGTAGTATAAAATAACTATTATTCCGACTGAAATGATCGTCATCGACTCACTCTGATTTTGTTTGACGATCGGTTGACATCTGTGGTCACCTCCATCTGAATGTAATGAACGAATGGCTCAAGAGCAATACGAGCAGTCTGAGGTAATAAACGAACGCCCCTTATATCAAGGCCCTAGGGGTATTGCTACTGAATATGCAGTGACACATCGATTTGATGTTATGTTCCATGGAACGAATGTAAGTGAATCGCGACAGAAAAAAGTTCAGATTACTAAGACATTCCCATGAAGGTTCAACGAAATTTTTTCTGCAGGGTTACCATTGCTGTGAACATCGTGTATAACCATTCGTTCCAGACTCTGAAGATTCGATATTTGAGAAAATCGCATTTGAACGCAATACAAACTTTGTGTTCGTTGACGTGAAACATTGTTCATGCAATGACATGGATCACGACCAGTTGGAAATATAAAATATCATCGGATTAAACAATTTTTCAACGATATAAAATGATATTCTATAAAAACGCTCAGTCAAATTATCACTAAGTTTCAATATATTTTCTAATGACAGTGCTTAATACATCGTAGAAGAATAATGGATTTCACCTAATTTCAACTGTTTGGCTTACCCCATAAAAAACATCGAAATCAGCGAACATGTGAACTCAATCACATCAGAGACTCCAAGTTAGAATTGACAATTCGTTTTCGGTTATTCTCATCATCTAACAACTCGCAGGAGCAAAACAAAGACCAGCATGTGCTTTGACCCTTTCCTCCATTAATCATGTACTGCTGGAATTCTACAAGAAAATAAACCCGCATCTCACACCCCTTCACGCCACCAACCCCCAAAGGCTTCCCTCCATCTCACTTCGCAAATTGAATTCGGCGGCAAGGCCAAGCGGAACATCTAACACATTCAAATTAAACTTTAAATTGATAGCAATTAATTTGGAGTAAACGCGGATCACATGAATTGAAACAACATTTAGGATGAGGGATTTCGCCTCAACGCGTAGACGTCTCGCACAATTTTTTTTTTCGACACTCCCGCATTAACGTCAATCTGCCCAACTTGGCAGCGACGCGTCTTGGCGAACATTCTCATACCTTGAGGTATCGCTGTGACCGGAATACGACAATTTTCGAGATGAAAATTATGCAAATTCAATCAGCGGTTCAATTCGGGACATCTCGTTTTACCGTGTTTTCAAGGGTTTTAGTATAGCTATCTCAACAATTCAAGTTGAAGTATCAGTAAGGAAAAACTAGGCGGAAGTGAGAGATAATGAAGTTGTTCGTTACATGGGGTATTTTATCTTCTAGTAGATGACAAAATCCATGGAAAATTCTTCCGGAAAAACATTAAGATCTTATTGCTTTTTCAGCATTTGATCTAACACTTTTCTCAAGGTTTTCAGAAGTTGATACCCGAAGGTTTTTTCATAATCCCATGACCTTCAATATACAGGATTTGAAAGTTATCTCTTGCCAAATTTCACAGAGTGATTCTTCAGGAAATTTGCTACGAAAAAATTCCTATAGAGTATGGTTCAATTATCTACCGCTGTGAAGTAATTTTGGATACTAATATTTTGTGACATTCCACCTTTTTCTACTTCAAACATAGCATAACTTAAAAATAGTAATTTTAATGAATTCGTTGTAAACCATAGAAAATAGTGAAATGTTCTTCCCAGAATATAGCGTGGTTTCGGAGAAACCAAAATAGAAAAAACTCAAATAAGGTTGAAATTCCGGAAGAAAGAAAGCCCACTGTCTTATTGTCAACACTTGTTACTACAGAAAATGTTGCCTCAGTTTACTTTCACAGTTTCCAAAACTACAGAGAATAACAGCATATATTTTGCGATTTGTATCAAATGGACTGAATTGGAATGATACCCTAGAGATTCACATTGAGGACTTCAACCCACTCAGAGCACCAGACTTTAATGGCTTGGCTGAAGCTGCAGTCAAATCTTTTAAGAACCACTTTTATAGGGTACTCGGTACTCAAGTTTTGAGTCATGAAGAATTTTATACACTTATGACTCAGATAGGTAAGTTGAATCGTTGGCAGTAAATCCAACGCATTCAAGGTGATTTCTGGAAGAGGTGGTCAAGGAATTATATTATTCATTCTCTCCAAGAGGAATCTAAATGGTCCAGTTCCATCCCTTCTTTGAGGAAGGTTCGTTGGTTCTGGTGAAAGACGAAAAACAACCCTCTTTTCGTTGGCATTTTGCCAGAATTATAAACTAACATCCTGGTGATGATGAAGTTGCACGGGTAGTTACACTGAAAATAGCTCCACTGGTCAAGGTTTGCCCACTGCCTGTTCATTGATTGGACTTCTTATATATGTATTTTTGTATTAATCATTTCTTGATATATTTTGTTTTTAACGATTCAGGTTAGAAAACATTCATTTTCATTGCATTTCTCATTATCATTAAAATTTTGTGGTTGTTACAAGCTACATGTCTGAAACATCGCTAACTGCTAATTTTTCGGAGGTATGTGACATTCTAATTCTTACTGCCGAATGAATAAGTCCGCTACTGGTGCCATCGAAGTGTTTGATTATCATTCTTAAACCATCAAAATTCTATCCAGTGCTATGATCCAACAACAGAGAGAACCGAGCAATCAGAAATCAAAAGGAAAACAGTGACGAGGTAAGCCGTTGCCTTTGAACGCTTCTTGCTGAGGTGTACATGCACGTTTTCTCATTTTCAAGCTGATTTTTCAAACCAGCAATATTTCATACGCTCACAGAAGGTGTATTGAAAAATGGACTCACAACACGTGACAAAATGTAGTTTCTTGTATCTGTATCAGATAACAAAATCGAAGAGATAAACAATTGACTTTTCACAATAGAATATTTCTTCTACATTTTATCTGATAGCAAGAACGAAGCGACCGCAATTTCCACAATTTCAAAACACAATGTAATTAAAGTATGATTTTTCTTTGAAATTTCAAGAGCAAATTGTTGTTTACTATACGATAGTCAGATGAAGATTGAAACTAGCGAATCCCAAATTGAGGAAATTATGGGTTCTATATTGTAGAGAGAGGATGTAAATTCTGATTGGCTTTGTATTGATGTTCTAGGATGATAAATTATATTAACTTTGTCATGTGGAGTCTAGATCCTTCAAGCAACCGAAGTATACCCCCCAACAAGCTCCGACTCCTGGAATGATAAGAGCTTGAATTTCATCTAAGTGTTTTTTATAATGTAGAATAATAATTTATTTGTTGATTTGACATATAACACTCTCACAGTCTGTGCCAATTGATTTTGATTACAAAAATATTGAATTTCAGGCTTTGAACTGGGTACAAAGAAACCTGAGCTCTGTAAATATGCTAGTTTGCTACTGTTTAAACCATATAAAATAAATTTTATGATGCTGAAAAACAAATTGGCTCTTACGCCCTCGAGTGTACCCTGGAATGAATACAACACTCAGATCTTTCTCATTTATTTCTGTTTCCTTTCAGATTTCTCATCAAAGGCTCAATTTGATTGTCATATCGGAAAATATCGTTGAGCCTGTCGCATACTTATTGTCTCCGTTATTATAATGATAAAGATTCCTGTCTGGTTATTTGTGTACTCACTCAGTATCGAAATCAACATTTGATACTTTCATTATGTTGAAGTGATGGTGTTTCAACAAGTCAATCATAAAGTGGAAGCTTACCAGGTGAACAGAATTGAAGTATAAAAAGAACTTCGAAATCTGCTCAACAAAAATATATCTATCGAATTTCTCAATGGTCATATTTTTTTCTGCGTTCTATCCTTTCTTCTTTTCACTGTTGAGTCACGAAAATGAAGCCGAACTAATCATCCAAATTGAACACTAATCTCAATTTTCGTTTTCGAAATCCCTCTATCGAAATACTGCGAGCATCTTGGCACTCGAATGAAGATGCGAGCGAATCCTTGGAGTATTAACGGTTACTTAAATGGAAACCGATAGTTGAGGGCTTATATTCCACTTACTCATCGAAGATATTTGTCTAGTTGGAAACGGGCTCCAGCTCGCCCACTAACGATATTGCTCGGTCGTAATTTTCTACATCACGTGGATTATCGACGAAACCCTGGCGAATTTATATCGGGCTTATTTTGCAATAATTGGAAAACTAGATGCGATACCGGCAGTCACCGGAAAGCTATGCATAACAATGAGACTGCTGGCTGCCTGAGATTAGAATCAACTAGGCGCTCTCATATAAAATGATGCAATTTATTTGTGTCCTTATTCACACAGTATGACCGGTGGATTCGCACTAGGAAGCTCAACAAACTTGGGACAACAATGAGTTTATGTTTATATTCTTGAAGTTGTAACGGAATGATTCACTCCGTCACATCCTTCCACATTTTTGTATTACCGGAAACTAATGAAACTATAGTAGTCACGCCATCGTACAGTCAATTGTGTAGTATAGCAAAACATAGTTATACTATGTCAATAGCTTTGTTTTGATCCCGAAATCCAGAGCGGTCCTAGGACAGTTCTGGTTTTGCACAGAGCTGATGCGCTGTTGAATACCGATCCTAAGCTATTCTAGTACTGTTTTGAACCGATGAAACAACAACATGAATTGAGTTCGAGGTTTTATCGGGAACAAAAAAGAGAAATGGAAATCATGCAATTATGCGAAAGTCCCTCCCGGAATTGATATGTAATATAAATTTTTGGGGAAACTTGCACGTTACAATCTGAAAGCAAGTACTACAAATATTCTGATTGATCGATCATGAATTAAATGATGAACTCATTTCAGATAGGTCCAACTCAGGGGAGGATTCATTCGAGATATTCTTATCAATAGAGAAAGGACTCTTGCTCTCATAAATGTTTTCAAGAATTTCACATCTTGGGTGATAACATGCAAGAAAAATCCATAAGATTATTATGGAAGGTCGTTTGGACGAAGGTATCATCTGATCATTTTCTCAACGAATTGCACAATCAAAAATCAGCAAAACACGTCATCGAAAAATTTTAATCACAGCCACTTTCCGTTTGTTGGAACTACCCAATTTTGAGGCAGTACGAAGTCTAACTTCCGAAGTTCTTTTACAGTTCTAGAAAACTATGGAATCGGTTCTTTAAATTGCCAAGAAAGTATAACCTTAGTTCTGAACTGGTTCTGAAATGAACTACAACCCAAGATTGCAATCGCGCCTGCTCGAACCATTCTGAAATCCGAACTAAAACAAAGGTAATGCAACGTAAGAATGAATTGACTTATCCGATGAAGCATATTTCTCTCAGCAAGGTTTGCGAAATACGCATATGTCTGTCAGAGTGCTTCCAAATAGCACCTTACGAATTGTGAAGAAGGATTATAGACGTCAGAGAGTTATAAAATCATTTAGTTACAGTTTCTTTTCAATTGAAAATACTTGCATCTTAAATGAAAGAAATGAGTTTTCACCCACTTGTTCTGGGGAACAGCCCTTTATCGTTTCATCACAATGTCTGTAAATTTCGCCATTTCATAACCGCCCAATCAGAATTATGAGAAAAAATAAAACCTCTAATTGATGAAGGATCATTCCGTCGGTGCGTTGATAGATGTTGCTGACTGCCCTAGGTACAGTGACACTATATACAAGCGTATGGAGTCACTGTAGCTAACTGTAGTTCGTAGGTCGATATCTATACGCTAGCTGAGCAAAAAACCATGACTTTAATACTCTAAAGTTCAAAATATCAATGTTTCTATTTTGTGACATTTGCTTTGCTTACAAAAGCCGAAGACACTAAAAAAACATATAATAATCTATTGGCTATCGATTTCGATTACAAGTATCATCATCAGGCCAGCTGAAATACAAACAAACAAACATATAGGAGGATGGATATTCACACAGAAAACATGTAGTACATTTAATATATGAAATCCGCCCAAGTTGACGCCAAGATGCCATTAGGACTACAGGTTTTTTGTGTGAATGTCCTTCTGTATGTTTGTTCATTCGTATTTCAACCGGCATGATGATGGCACTCGTAGCCGAAATCGATGATAGCCAATAGATTATTATAATTATAATTTAGTGTGTTTCCTTTTCCCACAAATTTATTTGGGGTTTTTAGTGAAAAACGCGTGAAATTGCGGAATAATGGATCTGATCAACTGCTATTCAATCCCGAATTATTCATATTGAAAACGGTATGAAGGAAAATATTTAGTTTTAATTATTGAATCTTGTGTTTTGAAGCCTTAACAATCGGCATCAGAAATGTCTCTAGTGATAAGTAGAACTTTTGAAAATGAAGCAGCAGTATTGGTTCGCTCTTTTATTAGCAAAAAAATAATAATGTGTGTATTTGGAATGAAAAAAACGTGGATTGAAGAGAACTTTTCAGTTCTATTCCGAATAGTACTGTTTGTTGCAAATTATCAAAATTATATTATTCTGATCATAGTCATCATAGTGATCTCATGATTGAAACTTCTGAAGGAGTTTAAGAATACATTAAATGTCTTTAGGATTGGAATGGTAAAAAATGTAAATACAAATTTTTTTCGAATAGTTTCAGAATTTTTCTGGAAAAACAATATTTTTTCGGAAACTATCGATCAGATTTCAATGGAATTGATTCAAATTTAAGTTTGACCGTATATTCATCTCAGAAGATATTGGAATAGAAAAATGTCAAATTTCGTGACTATTCGAAATTTTGCGATTATTTCCTCAAAATCTCAGAAACAGTAAACGCGGTCAGAAAGTATTTCGGGAATGCTGATGAGAAAATTTGTGCCAAATTGTTTTATTATTGTTCAATTAGATTAATGAGAAAAATTCAAATTTTTTTCTCAAGTATACTGTTTTCATTAAAGGGCGATTCAATCTATGTTTCTGGAAATATCAGGAAAATGAAACTTTTAAAGGGTTTTCACAAATTATCAAGCTACTGAGTATATTATTCCGGAAATCATTTTGTTCACTGTCAGTGGTTTAGCCGGCCGGAAACACATTAACTTCAGGAAGAATCGACATAGAAAATATATTTGTAGAGTAGGTTTTCAGTTTAATTCAGGAGGTCGAATGCTTAAATGGGTTTTATTCGCTAATTATTCCTTAGATAGTTATACCCATTCGAAATTTTAGATCTGATTGCAATCTTTAGTTCTTCATCGAAAATTGTAGCTGGTGGTTCATGCAGAATCCTGTGAAGACCATATGAAAAGAAGATCTGCGGGTGGCGGGGTCAATACGTATATAGATGACCGCTTTGGAAATTTTACAAGGGCGTAAAAGCTCCTGACCTCACGTCAGGGCTTTTCTAGGTTGATCTAGATTGATTTTCAATCAGTCGCTAAATATCTTTGGCAGATTTTCCAATGAGTAGTGAATTTTCATTGAAAATATTCGTGATTGCTGAATATCATCAAACTTGTATTGAGTTTTATATCCAGAGTCTTTTGTAATAATACGCGTGCGACTCCATTTCTAAGATCCCAATAAAAATATTATGAATATTTCTGGTAGTCGATTATTTTCAGGTATCTGTTTTTCGAAGATATTAAATTTAGGGACAGCCCCTTTTTTCATGCAGATTAAGCTCTGTTAGCTACCCGTTTACAACATGCGGTATATCAATTATTTGAAATATAATGACATGGACAAGCCTTCGTAGTACCTCGTTTCGAAATAGCGAAAATTCTGTGGAAAAGCCAACTAATTCAAGTCTAGCTTTTGAATACTATAGAACGTTTTATTGTGACGAACGAAAACTTCTCCAGGACGCTCTACTATAAAGATTGGCTAACAAGTTTCAAGACACAGATAGGACAAATAAGGGTGGTCAGTAAACGCTTTTTTGGAACAACCAATTGAGGTTTCTGTGACAAATCAAGCAAAAGACATTGTCTGGAGTTGTGAAATGGTGCCGGAGCTGGAATCGAATTTGAGCCTTTTCTAAAAATACTCGAAACCGTCGAAACATCACAGTTTTGGTTAACTTCTTAGTCATTTAACGCAATTTCCTGAAAAAAAGTCGAAATGTTGTCAGAGTTCTTCCATTTTCAGTTCGAACTACGGATTTTCGATTTGCCCGAACGTTATTAAAACAATTATTTTTATAGTTTGTTTATTGAATGAAATTTTAGTATGTATTATTTATACAGTAACAGAGCTAATTCAATTATTTCAAATTACGAAATACTATGGATCACAATAGACTATATATCTATATATAATCTTTTCGATTTATTTCCCAAAAAATTAATTATTCGAAGAAAAAACAGACTTAATAATTTGAATTCAAATTTTCATAAACGAGAGATCACATTTGAAGTCATATGAGTATTCATTTCATTCATCTCTGAAGTAATCCGAAATTTCGATTTAATCTTCAAAGTTAGTTGAATTTTACTGATACATTTTCTTCATTTTGAGCATCTTTTTTAGGAACATCTTCATCGGCTCGTGTGGACTGTTATTTCCTGTTGTCCACTGAATGCATTCGTTGAATGCAATTACTACATCTTAATTCTTTCTATTGTACCCGTTGAAATATTATCGTCATTGTCAGAAGATAAACCATTGTTTTCTAATTCATTTCTTTTTTTTTCTATACAGTCACTTTGTCAGTCAGTAAGTATTTAGTCTCACCAATATTTTCTGCGGTCAATATGCATTCTTTTTATTTCAGAATTCCAATTTCTTCATTAAATGTAAACCTGCTTGCTCAAAACTTCAACCTCATAATTTTTTTCTAGGAGTTTGTAGAATTCTTCCATTTTCTCCGCAAGATCTGTCAAGGAAATATCATCATTTTCATCATTTGAAGATATCAATACTGGTTCCCATGATTTTTTCTACGAAATGTGGATTAACTTTGTACCATGCTCCATTTATGAAAAAGCAACATCATTAAAATTTATGCTTTTCGAAGTTGTTCAGATCTCATTCTTAGATAACTCAGCTTT
The DNA here is from genome assembly GCA_958510865.1 of Myrrha octodecimguttata. Lineage (NCBI taxonomy): Eukaryota > Metazoa > Arthropoda > Insecta > Coleoptera > Coccinellidae > Myrrha > Myrrha octodecimguttata. The sequence continues at coordinate 8,992,114 of OY294058.1, read as the reverse complement.
CCCCAGTAGATCTTCTTTATAAAATAGTTTTACTGCTTCGATAAATTCTTGATCCATTGGTTGGAATTATGGTGTACAATTGAGTGGTAGGTGCTTAATACAAAATCGGTTGTCGCCACTAATAAAGGAGTTTCTGATGGGAAATTTAGTTCTGTCAATCTCCTTCTCATTTACGGCACAAACCACATATTGAACCATCCACTGATTAATGTTTTGTTGCCCATTTTTTCGACCTTTGTATGACACTGGAACTATGGAATAGCAAAAATCTCTTTGTTTGCAGCTTTTCCAACCACAAAAATTCTATGGAGTATCCTGTAGCATCGGCTTCTTACCTTGAAGTAACCAGGTCAACTCTTGAGGAAAAAATTTCGCTTTTCAACATATAACGTCACAAGATATTGGGGTGTATCTACTTCTTTCCTAAAAAAAAGGAGCTTATTGAGCTTTTTCCATTCTAGATATCGTCTGAATCGAAAAATTTTCCTCATTTTCCAATTTGTCTACTGAGCTCAATCTGTGATTTCTGGATTAGTTTACACCAGTCAGAAGATTTACAAACAATGTTTGGGGGATTCGTCGGATTCAACCGATTTCACTTTTATCTGTAATTTTGGTGTGGCTCATTCGATTCCGATGGAATTTTCAATGAAGCACAATCTGGAACAGCACATAAAAAATTTCCAAACATTTTTCGGATTACGCTGTTGTTTCAGTGATAATTTCAGATTGAGTGTGCAGGTTAGTAGATAAGCAATACAATATCTTAACCACTGATTCAATTTAGAGTTATAAGCAATTTCTTCCTTCAACATATTTTTCCCCGAAACGAATTACTTGCTATCTCTGCATTTTCTCCGGTCTGTATCAAACAGAGTAACATGTCTCACTACTCATAATTTCCGTATTTTATCCCCGAAAGTTGAAGGGAAGTTGTGAATTCAATTTTCATTGTTTCAATAAACGTTTGATAACTAAAGATTCCATGGTTTTATTCACCATGGCATCCTCTAAAGCCTAGTTACGCTAGAATTACAAGTTGATATTATTATCTCGAATATAACTGCAGAAAAATATCTAGTACGCTATATTTTCGAAATGCGAATTTCAGGTTTCATCGAAAAATGTAATTTGAAGAAATATTTTCATACCGATATCTCATGAGATGTCAGATCGCAGAAAATGCAATTTACGTCATTGAGTTCTTCGAAAGAAGTCACTACGAGAATGTTTTAACAGAAATGAGAAATTCACAACAGAAGGAAAGTATTAGTAGTTTTTCTGAAATTAACATTTACCAATATCACCCGGTAACTATAGTTACCGGTGGGGCGGTAACGCTGACAGCTACGAAATTGCGGTTTTCGCCAATGAATATTGTTATGAATCTGACTGTTGTTTGATTTTGAATAATTTGAATTTTGAATTTTTAACAGGATCCAATAACAAAAAATATAAATTTTGAATTTGATTTAAATTTTGCGCGGCTTTCTGTCTCTTTCTCAGGTGGATTCTATGACGTGAAATAATAGTTCATATAATTTCGAATAATAATATTTAATGGAATAAATTTAGGGAAATCGATTCGAATGCTTAACTTACTTACTACCTAATACAAATAATTAAATTAAATTTAAAAACTTATAATAATGTCCTTTTAGTCTCACCCACGGTGTTTTTTAGTCTATGTCACTTTAATTGATGTTCTTCTATGGTTCTGGTTTTTTCTGTATAACCTCCAAATTCAACGTTGTGTTTATTTACTGCGAGTTCCAAGTTCCAAGGGTTGCCTTTGAAATGATGTTTATATTTCTGGAGTTCACTTGTGTGGATTGGATCACTACTGGATTTTCTTTTCTCGTAAGTTCATTTTGGTTTTGCTTCAATATTCCATATATTTTATTCTGATATGCTTCCAGGATGCCAGTCACTTTGGTTCAATTTTGGTTGACTTTCGTTTCTGACTGGAATATTACGATGTTTCAACAAATTCGTTACGAGGAGCAGCTACAGTCTTGACGATGCTTAAAAATGGTCTAAATTCTCTGTGCTCGAGCTTCGGTATTTATACCTTTTCGGAATTTTCTTCAACATCTAGTTTGCTCTGCAATTAAAAATGTTTTCCAAAAATTATGCTTTCGCAGTTTTCTCTTCAAAGGTAAGTTTTCCTTCTTTGAACCTGGTCTAGAAAATTCGACCGTATTTTTTCCGTATTTTGATGTGCCTCTTGCCTATATTCTATATCTCTAATACATAAAATTTTTCAAGTTTTATGCCTAAATGTACAATTTCCTAAGTTAATAATTTCATTTGCCTAGTTTTCTTGAATTTCTACTTACAGTCGCCAAAACATGCTTTCATTATATTAAATAAACCATATTTCTAAAATATAGCTGCAATTTTGTTCCTTTGGAAACCTGATAATTACATTATGTGCAACTTATGGGTCGAGACATAACTTCTATCCTAAATTTACATTTTCTTTGAAATTCTACATCTAATTCTACTTATGATTGCTAGTTCTGTTCAATTCAAACCTATAATAATAATTTTCAATAAAATATCACTCAAATTCCTCATAATTTCCTACTTTTTGACTAGTTGAGGCAATTTCATAAAATTCAAGGTATTGATACAAATTCTTGTAGTTTCAGATCATGAGAAGCCTGGTGAGAAGGATAATTTGGAAGGATTATGTGCCCCCTAATAAACTATTGAAATACTAGAGTGAATTATCTGCATTTTTTACTGGATTGTGATTGATTTGGACATTTCTTATATCTTATGATAGAATTTACTATGTTTGAGGCCTGGAATTAACTTAATTGTATATTATGATAATAAATGATTGAATATATGCATTTGTGTTCATTGGTAAGTTATTTTTTTCTGTTTCTTAAATACCGATTTAGAAAAAACCATGACAGTATCTCATAAAAATTGACTGTCAGACATCGACATCGGTTTTCGCCTATCTAGTACAGAAATAGGACTTCCCTTGAGAAGGATTCAATTCAGCCCACCCTGTATATAGCGTTCAAAAAAATTCTCTATCAATTTTTAGATACGACCATTAGGAGTCATTATTTAGGTTCTTTGGTACTTCTCTAGTTTTCCGGAAGAATATTTTCAAATACAGAATTATTTATTTATTTATTTATTTATTCAATCTCCACATATACACCCTTAGAGTAATTACAAATGTAGAGAGGTAACAATTACTCATACAAAAGAGCTTTCAACTCATTTACACCAGTATTGAATATGTCTATATCAAACTTTTGGACGAATTCATTACAGATAATTAACATTGTGTTAATAGGGGATAACACACTCGGTCCAACAAAAAATATGTTCTTATTATGCAATTTTAAATTAAAGTTTGGAACCTTGAAATTAATATAACTCAGAAAATCACAATCAAAATAACTTCTACTATTTACAACATCAGAAATAAAAATCGCAGCTTTTGTTTTTCTTCTATTATCTAAAGATTGAAAACTAAACTCAATTACCATAGAGCGATAGAATAAATGGAAATTCTTTATATTTTTTTCATGTAAGTACCTGAGAAATCTTTTCTGTACCTTTTCTATGGTGTCAACGTTGATGGCAGTTACAGGCATCCATACTACCGAGGCATATTCCAGATGTGGTCTTACAAGAGCCTTATATAAAAGAGAAGTTGTCGCACAGTTAAACTCTCTTGCATTCCTCATTAATAGACCTAATACTTTGAGAGCTTTACTTGTTGCATACTCGAAATGACTGCCAAATCTCAAATTTGACTGAAATACAACTCCCAAGTCTTTTACCTCCGATTTTCGTGCGATTTTTTTTGTGCAGATTTTATATTCGAATTCTATCGGTTTTTTCTTTCTAGTGAAGCTGACGACATTACACTTGGAAACATTCAAAGACATTTTATTCTTACTGAACCACTGCTCTACCTCACTTAAATCAGCCTGCAAAAGATTGCAGTCGAGTATGACAACATTCTTCTTTCAAAATGTTTTCTGGGAAGAGCGAAGGTATGCCAACAATATCATAAACTCTCGAATAATGAGTTATTTTGGTATAATAGGAAGCAGATAGCGAAATTTTCGAAACGTAATGTACAGAGTATTTTTCCATCAAGCCAATTCAATCTGACATTATCACAACATCATTCCAGTTCTTTGAGAAGAATATAAGAATTATTGAATATTCTCAGTCGAACTGTTTAGGCCCTTTATCATTTGGTAGTTGATTCTTATCAAAATTAAAACAAGTTTGTAATTTCCATGTTTTCACTAACAATTGGATATTAATAATTTGAGGGCTTCATTGTGTAATCGCGAAGTTTTGAACTTATTTCAAATTCATCATCAGACACTGAAGATTCTACAAATGTTACAGAGTATTTATGTGAACACATGTAAAAAAAAGTGTTAGGAATGACCAAATTAGGCCAAACCGGAAAAATATTTTTGACCATTATGCGAATAAATCCAATTTAAAGTGTGAGTTGCACGCGTCGAATATTTTGGAATAACACAGTCCTGCTTGTTCATCGAAATTTATAAGATGATGAACAAGAATAATTTTGAAATTATGAATGAACAAACACAACTGTGTTATTCCAAAATATTCTATGTTATCAAATAACACCTGAAATTGTATTTATTCGCATAACAGTCAAAAAAGTTTTTTCCGTTTTGGCCCAATTTTATGACCATTCCTACCACCTTTTTGTACCTGTCCACATAAATACTCTGCAACATTTGTAGAATCTTCAGTGTATGATGATGAACCTGAAATAAGTTCGAATCTGCGAATTACAAAACTTGTTTTAATTATTAATAATCTCATTCAAATTGCACTACATTGAAAATTTTATCGAAATTCAATGAGCCATACCGAAGTTATTGTTGAAAGAAGAATCAATCGGAGCAAATTTTAAATATTTTCTTTCTTTGAAAAAATTTTCCCGAAGGACCCTTGAATGATTACTCATGAATTATAAACAGATAGCGGAGTTTTGAAACCTCAGTATGTAATTTCTACCTGTTAGCGGAGCGTTTTTCGTTACGTATACAGAGCTTCGTCAAAGATTCATCTTTTGATCAGTTTCAGTTTTCAGGTCAGAAATCATGATATGATTTCAATTGTATTGAAGTAGTTTCTAATTTCCTAGCTCTGAAAGTTCATGCAGGTTGATTTTCCGTTGAACGGAAATTTAATTGGGCCATTTATTGAGGTTTGCAGTGTAGATTTTTATGGAAAAATTTCCGCTGAATAAACATCGCACGAAATTTCACGCCGTAGCAAGGGTTTTTTCTAGTTGTCATTCGATTTTTTGAGGCAACTGAAGGCGAAAAACATGTTTACCCACTGTTGTGTGTTCCGAAGAATTCCATATCCGTCCAAAATGTCAGGTGACCGTTATCGACCAATTAGAGGGATTTTCACCAGAAATTTTGTATGTGTTATAATTTCCGTATATTCCTTCTAGATTTAAATTCTAGTTTTCTGTCTTGAGTGAGGAGCTTGTCTTCAAAATCATTATTGAAAATCATTCCCGCTAGTCACTAATTGCACAAAGTTAATTACAGTTTTCCGAAGTGCTATTTGCAATAAGAAATACAGCATTTTAAATGTAATTTACTGTGTAGTGAAACCGTATGAGCTAGAGACTCAAGTGCACCGTAGTGATATTCGAGTTATTTCCAGTGATAAGCATAAGGGATTTTGGGGCCGTGTCCGCCTTTCCGTTTGATTCTCTTGTGTTTTCGATCAGCTCCGCGTACGTGTGCCGCGATGAGGAGTTTATTACCCGGTTTCTTCCGAGGCAGGTAGTTTATCGCTGGGAAGAATTGAAATTAGTCAGATCAGTAAGATTTTGTCGCATTATGTGATATACAGGGGGTGCATTAGATCTTGGGAGTGTGAATAGGGATTTCGAGGGGCTCTTTTTTGGCTTGGCTGATCGACAAATTTGAGCCATGTCGCCTTTCTGTCACTGTTTCTTTACCTTCTCAGGAGTGACTCTGTGCCAAGAAGAGGTTTTCCCCACTGCATTTCTATTGATTCGCAGACCCGCGACCGTTTTTATCGTGCCGGCTATTGGGGTTCCGTCTGATACTTATTTGGCTTGGCTGACCGAGATTGTTGTCCAACCCAGTCTTGAAAAATTTGAGCCCTGTCGCTGGTCCTTGTCCTTTTTTGGATTGACTTCGTGCTTAAAGTAAGTCTTTTCCACTGCATTTTTATCGATTCGCAGAACGGTTACCGTTCCTATCGCGCCAGTTGTTGGGAATCCAAGGGATACTTATTTGGCCTGGCTGATCGAGGGGGTTGTCCAACCCATTCTTGGAAAATCTGAGCCCTGTCGCCTTTAAGTCACTGGTCCTTGTCCTCTTCAAGATTGACTTGACAGTGTCTAAGAGGGGTTTTCCAAGTGCATTTACGTAGCCTCCATTATTTCGAATTCATATAAAGCTTTAAGTCTGAAGCCAGCTATTCGAAGTATGCCCATTGTTTATCTGATCTGGAAAGGAAGGCCGTATTACGGACATTCGTATTATTTTGCTCTAACTTCATACCGTTCGTCCCTATACACCCTTCTGTTTATTACTCATTACTATTATTGCTTGGATCATTCTACTCGATGCCGTTCGATACAGTTCAGTTTTCTGTTCACCTACCCTGCTATAACACTGCTGAAATCCGTTATTTTAAACGTCACCTGATTGTCTGAACCGACTATTAATATTGGTCCAGGTTGTTAATTATTGGCAGTTCTTATTACTTGTTGCTGTCCACATTGGTATTTTGATCACCAGGACATAGTGATTTTGATTCTGACCGTTAACTGCTCATATATTGTGATAATTATCCTAACACTGAACTTCTGTTCAATGTCGGTGTATATCAACTTGTAATTATTGTGATGAAGTTGTACATATATGTTAAGTGGCTTACTGCAGTAACCGTCCATTGTCAGGACAGTCTGAGAGGGAACATATATGCTGATTAATCGCTACCACCTTAAACCGAACCTATCTACAACTGTTTAAAGGTTATCTAGAGGTTACAACAGTGAGCGATTCTGTGAAGAAGTTACACCTCTTAAAACCAATTGTAACTGGCACCCGAGCGAGTTGTGGAAAGGTGAACAACACAGGTTACTCCGTCAGCGAAAAAAAGGCTTCACAACCTGCAAATTAATCTGATATTCATCACGATAATAAAACGACTACGAATTTTGAAAGAATTCTTGAAATAGTTTAATAAGCCAATTCGTATTGTGCTTCATTGACAATTCCATTAAAATCGAATGAGCAATACTGAAGTTATAAATAAAAGTAAAATCAGTCGAAACGCACAAATTACTCATATACCGCCTAACGGAAGTACCCGCAAAAGGAAGAGCATGAACAAGATGATTGAAAAGCGAATTGAATTAAATAGGAGATATAAACATAGCTAGAGGAACATATTATAAAAGAAATAAATATCAGGAACAGAAACAAAATAAATAAAGTGCAGAGAAAAAATCTAATAATGATTGCTGCCGTGCAGTTATTCGTGAAACTTGATTATGAGAATGAAGTTCCAACCCAAGTAGTATCCTTTTTTTTTTCTTTTCGTCTCCTTCGTTTCTGGACAACCCTTTCAATGTCCTCAAAACGCCACTGGCCTGGGAATAATTCTTTGAAATATCCTTATATTCGACTGGGTCTTCGACGGATTTAGCGGAAGACTGATCTGCTACCCCTGAATAGTTGCATAGTAGTATAGATTCAAATGTATTCCTCTACATCTTCTTCCATTGAATCAGAATCAATATGGATGAAATCTTTGACTTAATCCTTACTGTAACCCATCGAACACGCATATTCCACCAAATTTCTCGTAGAAAAGATAACAAAATTTCATTCTCAGGTAAAAAGTAACAGTTTCTGTGTCTCTTCGAATATTTTCCGTCTAAACCCAGCTTCGTGGATATAATTTCTAAGAGTTCTTCCTGGTACTCTCCATTTGGTAGAGTTAATATAATGAATAATTAATATTACGTTCATAGTTATGGTGAGAACTTCAACCTTGTCAACTGATTACATTTCAGGAAACACTTTTTCCACAACTATTGCTCGGTAAAAAGTTTCGAAAATAATAATGATGCTGATTCATCACCATTTTATTATACATACCGGGTTTCGATAACAAGTATAGGTGTATGCGTCCGCCCAAGAGAGCGTCCGTTCAAGAGAGGAAGGATTTGCAAATACCGAATTCCGGACAATGAAAATGTGTCCAGTTCATGGAGGGGTCCGTTAGTAAAGGTTTCACTGTATATTCATTTCTATTGAAAAACAACTAGAAACGGTGGACCTAGAGATATGTCCATTATAAATTATTGTTTGATCAGAACTGGGGAACTTTCTGTCGATAAAATTCGCAATATATCTCTTCTATACGAAACCATAGACATGCAACTGTAACTTGAAAAGTTCGATACTAACTAGAATTCCATTCTCTACATGTCCTCTCTGAACTTCAACATCATCGAAACTTTATTCTTTTCGTACGAATAAATCATCTCGAAATCCACAAATGTCGCAGCTTCCGGCAATTTTTCAGGAGCACGTCGAAACACTTTTTCCGATATAAATGAAATAAATTTCAGGATGCCGTTAGATTCGGAAATATGGGAATTTATATTTGTTTCTCGAAGTATGCCAATGTGGCATCGAATGGTGAATGAAATTTAGTTGATGAAACGCTTTGAAGCAATTTTCTTTGTGTTTGTTCGAGTAGATAACAGGGATTTTTTTTATGTAAAATGGTCCGAAAAGGTTGGTAACACTGATAAAGAGACTACTATCAAACATGAATCAATTCGACTGGCAATAGAGTTCCTACATTTTTCGGGCTTTGTTGGGAGCTTGAATATTTCGGTGAACTCAGTCAATTAAAAAAATCTGCTGAAATATTTGCAAGTATCAGTCATCTGAAAAATGTTGTCCCCGGTACTTGATCAGATCGAGATAGATCTTGATGGTTAGATGTGAATTATAAACCTCAATACCTCTGTGAAATCCCGTAAGCCCGTCTAACTTGACTAATTTGAAAGAAATCCTAAAAAATTTCTATCACAGAGACTAACCAATATATTCCCTTTAGATATTGCAAGCCTTCATTATTCAACCAATTCCTAGATTTCACTTCCAATTTGACTTATATTTTTTGGAGTGTCCGAAGAATGAATTTCTATTCATGCGGGCTTCACCCTGGAGTAACTATACGTGTTCATGCACGAAGTAGAAACGGAATTGGTGAGTAGATTCATATCGACTGTAAGCAATTGATTTCTGGCTTAACGCAGAAAACAACAGGGTGATTTCATAGAAATACTTTCATCATCATTACCTCACCTATTCAGAGTAAAAATATTAAGTTGTGAATCGAATTTAAAATTTTATTTCACAAGCGATAGACGGTACTCTGCCTATTAACGTCTAATTGAATTTTGTATGCATGCTCTGAAGAACGGCGTGCTATCGCTTAGTCCAAATTTCTGTAATCTTCGAATTCTTAGTCAAATCTTATCTGAAAATTCTTGGTTGGAATCACTGATGACCAATAGACGACTTCGGCCCAAGTTGCCAAACCACAATTTTCTTCACAAATTTACTATCACTGGGGAACGGGAATTTCAGGACAAATTCGACATGATAAGGTTCGCGTTATTTATAAATATCCGTAAAAGATGCCTCGGATAATTCGTTCAAAATATAGGTTTTTGTTGGGGTGAATGTTAATAGTGTCAAATTTATATAGGATATGTATGAAATATTTGATTGGTTCCTGAAAAAAAGCTAAATTACGGAACTTGATTGATGAAAAAACGTTCTTTCTGTCACCAGAACGACAGTCAATGTTCTATGGTAACATATCCAAAGCATAGAACAATCTTTATTTACTTTATGGTCCATAGAACTTGGAAGAGACAACAATCAACAATGGAAAAATTACTAGGTATGGTCTATGGATCATAAGCATGATGTAAGTAAAACATGGTGTGCTCGTCTGTGATCATATTTACCAATGATAACGTCATTTTTTTTATTCAAATTCAAGGAAATATATATTCTGTGCGTTGAGTTTGAATGAAAAAAGTGACGTCATCATTGGTAAATACGATCACAGATGAACAGATGAGCACACCATGTTTTACTTGCATCATGGATCATAAGGTAAATAAAGATTGTTCTATGCTATGGATATATTACCATAAAATATTGATTATCGTTCTGGTGCATATACTTAATATGTCCATGTTCTGATGACAAAAGGATTGCTTTTCCATCAATAAAATTCCGTAATTGACCTTTTTTTCCAGGAACCAAGCGAATATTTCATATTTACAGAACGGAAAACCGGCAACCGAAATAACCGAGTTGATTTGAGGAATATATCCTTTATAAACTTGACACTATTAGCATGAAATCAGAAATCCCAACTTAAATTTCAGTCGAAGAAAAACCTATATTTTGAAGTAATTATCTTGTTTGAGGAGCCGAGGCGTCTTTTAAGGATATTTATAAATAACTCGAACATTATCATGTCGAACTTGTCCTGAAATTCCCGTTCCCCAGTGATAGTAAATTTGTGAAGAAAATTGTGGGTTGGGAACTTGGGCCGTAGTCGTCTATTCGGTAACAAAATCGATTCTCTCCGGACGGTCAAGCTTGTAAATGCTTTCTCCCAATGATTCCGTAGGTTTATCCATTCAAAATTTTATCTTCCCAATATTTTCAAATATTCCGAATGAAGATCGCCAAATCTCTCGATAAGGAAATGAAAATGTTATTGGCGGGGTCGTTACGTGAAAACTTGCCTCAAAAGCTGCTGACTCCACGTCAGTGGTTTTTAAAATTTTTTTTTTGCTTTCCTGAGTTTGGTTTTCATTGTGTTCGCGAACCAACCAAATCAATATAGCTACACCGTGAATGCCCTACCTCGTTTCAAGTGCGGTCTGAAATAATAATTTTGTTTGATATACGAGTTATATCTGAATATTGTTCACGTAAACTATCCCCACTATTATGAATTCGGATAACATTGAATTTGAATAGCTGAAAACATCGAAAACAGACTTCTGAAATCTCTTTGTGATCTCTGTTGTTTCGTTTTATTTTTGAATTCTACAGAAGTAACGGTAAGAAATTTTTCTGGGTCAATAGCTGAAGCATTGAACTACTAGGTTCGTTATTTTGAATTGTATATGTCACTCCGGTCCACAATATCGGTTTTTCGTCCTTCCATGGTTTCTGTCACGTCAGGTTTGACGTTTGTGATTCTGTGTTCCTTTGATCAGCCTTTCTTTCCATTCCAGATATTTGGATGCTTTTAAAATCGACGAGATATTCTCGGATTCTTTAATCGCTTTGAGCGAAGTGAACAGGTTTGTTCTCGACTTTAAATAACCAAGGATTAATCATATTTCGATTTTGTTTTTGTATCTCTTAAACTTTAAGACATATATGCATAGAACACATAAGGTGCGGAAACTCTTTGACATATTTTGACTCCGAAATGAGGTCCAAATACTGTAAAATACGGCTTCTTTGTCCTACTTCAGATGCCAGCATAGGAAAATCTGCTATATTGAATCTGAAATATTTATGAATGTTACCGACCTGTTATACCAAAACAATTTCCGAAAATAAATTCATTCTATAAACTTAAATGATAATTATTCATTTCATTCAGTCAGAACGCCAATAAATATATTTAAAGGTTTCCTTCGTCTCTGAATACACAACTCTGCAACTTGATATTTTTGAATACCTGTTTATTACAAGAGGAATTTATTATCTTAATATTCAGTTTATGGAAAGGAAGTCTTCCAAAATTGCGTTTTCGAAAACACCACAAGAAACCAGTTAGAACGATAAATATTACAATTAATTTGACTGGTTTGAAATTTCTCTGGTAAATTCAAATTAACAGAAAACCGAAAATTTATACATCAATTTCAATAATTATAAACATCGACATTTTCTCGAAATATTTTCATCTGATTCTATCCGATTAATTCCAACATAGATGCATAGAATTCAAATGGTGCGAACACTCTGACATATTTTGGGTCTGAATGAGGTCCAAATGTTGTCAAAATACGGCTTCGTTGTCCTACTTCTTTGACTTTGATAGAAAAAGTTGTTTAGTTATTAGAACAGTAGTGTGTAAATGAGTGTAAATATATAGTTTAATTATTCTGAACGTTTTGATAAACTAGGAAAACGTTACATTGGTGTTAGGTGTGCGGTTCGACATCGCTCGAACAGAATAAATAAGTTCTATCGATTCAAATTTATGCCAGTGACCACAAGATTTCGGAAAGCAATGGAGACGCAAGCAATTATGGAATTTTTGAGTAGAATCAATGAGAAAATGGAAGAGAATTCTCGAAAAATGGAAGAGAATTCTCAAAAAATCAATGAGATAATGGAAGAAAATTCTGAGGAAATCAATGAGAAAATGAAAGAAAATGGTAATGGAAACCATCAAGGAAGAAATGAAGAAAGAAATGGACGAAATAGGTGAGGAATTTCATAGATTTGACGAAAACTCATACCAAGTAAATGGAAAGTTCGATAAAGTTGACGAAAAATTTAACCAAGTTTATGAAAAACTTGACGGAAAATTTGACGAAGCATTGTAAAATAATAGAGTCCCTGATAAGAATTTCAATTGGAAAAGATTACCCGGCTGCATCACCCTACAGCATCATGAAAACGGAAAATATCGGCGAAAGTGGAAAAATGAAGATCAAGCCTACAACATTTGATGAAAAAGTCCCATGGTCGACATATCAAAAACAATTTGAAGCTGCTGCGCTAGCAAACAGTTGGAGCGATAACGAAACAGCCACAGCATTAATAATAGCTCTACGAGGAGAGGCACTCAACATTCTACAAACGATTCCGGAAAGCCAACAAGCCTGTTATGAAGTTCTGACATTGAAACTTTAGATGAGATATGGCGATGCTTATCTACAACAAGTTCATTATGTCCAAATCAAGAACCGGGTGCAGAAAACAGGAGAAAATCTCCAGGAATTTGGAGCCGATGTGGCTATATTAGTCAGGCTGGCTTACCCAACTGCTCCAGACAGCTTCCTTGAACAGCTGTCAATCCGAACCTTCGTAGACGGAATCAAGGACAGTGAAGCACAATAAGCTCTGAGACTTGCCCGCCCTAAAACTATAGATGGCGCATTAGCTCAAGCTTTAGAATTCAAGGCAGCGAAGCAGGCTTCGCATAGAGGAAACTTTCGTGTGAGACAAGTACAAGAAATAGACCGACCTGTTGAAGAAATCATCAGAGAAGAAGTCAGCAGATTATCACGTACTAAGAAAAAGGACGCTGTGTGCTGGAACTGCAATAAAAGTGGGCATATTAAGCGAAATTGTCTCAAAATCGAAAAAGAGCAACAGCAGGAAAACTGAAAAGGGTCGGTGATAAGGGGCATAAATCGACCCAAGCTGAAAATGCACCTGAAGTGATAATCTGAGGAATCATGTGCACGGATTCATCAAGCATATTTGTTCCCGGAAAAATAAATGATCGAAATGTGAAAATCCTGGTAGACACTGGATCAACCAGAACCAGTGTGCGTCCAGAAATAGCTAATGGCTTTAAGATTCGTCCAGTTATGATCAAACTTCGAACTGCGTCTGGACAGGAAATACCAACTTATGGATCGGTCCTCTCCACTATTGAATAGGTCTCTTGCATGAATTTTTTTCATCATTGAAATCGGATATTCTATCCGTAAGACCACTGAAAAACTTTAACCGCCATCAAATATTTAAATTTTTAGCGAGAAAATGCTCTTTTAAATTTGACTCCGCATGCCCGTTGTTCAAACGGACGAAGCTTCGCGGTTTCCGTGACGTGAGGGGATATATCCACTCTCTCCCTCTTGTCGTATAATTTTCTGTCTAGCAATCCAATAGACAGCGTCGGGCTGTATCGATCGGGGCATCGTGGAATAACGAGTGATGTAGGAGGCGATCTACCGCGTTTCACCCACTTTGGTTTTGCGTCCCGATTTGAAGATTTTTAATACCGAATTATTCGAAATTCGCGAATTGTTGAAGTATGAGATAGCACACATTATGATTTTGTATCGATATAGAATGAGAAGAACATGCAAATATGATAATTCGTGTTACATGCAAGAGACCTATTGGGAAATACAACAGGAAGGCACGAAGTTCTAGTGGCTGAAATCACGGATGAAGTTATCCTGGAATTGGATGCTAACTGGATATGAAGAGTGATGTTCTTCGACTGGGAAATGAAGATATCCCGTTCAATGATGTGAATAACAAGATATATCGGATTCGATTAACCGAAGACAGCACGTTGCCAGGTCGAACTGAAAGCAAAGTGATTGGTAGATGTGATGATGTTACGAGAAATGGCTGTGTTAAAGTAATCGAGCCCTGTGACGATGCAATACTGGCTGAAGGACAGTTACTCGGGAAGTCACTGGTAAGGTGATGAGATAGCATTTCCATCCATTTACTTACCATGAACACGTTTCCAGTCACCATGTAAAAGAACACCTGGATTCACACGGGATACCAGTGTACCATATTTCTGGTGAGATAGGTACTGCAGGAGTATTGCAGAGCCAGAAGAATACAGAGGAGCTGGTGACCCTTCTCACCTCAAAATGTGTCCGACGTATTTGCCACTGACCAAAGAACAGGGAAGACTGATATTGTGCAGTATAAAATCAATACTGGTGATACACAACCCATCCGACAGCATTCTAGACGTCTTCCTCTGGCAAAAAGAGAAGAGGCTGAACGGATTATAGAAGACATGGCAAGAAATGGTGTCATTGAACTACCCAATAGCCCTTGGACATCGCCTGTAGTGTAAGTAAAGAAAAAGGATGGGTCCACCAGGTTCTGTGTAGACTATAGGCAGCTCAATCAAGTTACAAAGAAGGACAGCTATTCCTTACCGAGGATTGATGATACACTGGATACACTATCGGGATCACGTTGGTTTTCTACCTTGGATCTTAAGAGTGGGTATTGGCAGGTTGGCTTGTATCCGAAAGATAAAGAGAAAACTGCCTTCAGCATTGGAACGGGTCTGTGTCAATTTAAAGTGATGCCTTTCGGCCTATGCAACGCTCCGGCCACATTTGAGCGTTTAATCGAGACTATATTGAGAGGAGTCTCCTGGAGAACTTGCGTGGTGTACTTAGATATCGTGATAGTGGTGGGAAAATCATTTCAAGACCACCTGAATACCTATCCTAGGTTTTTCAGCGACTTCGTGTAGCCAACCTAAAGCGGAGCCCAAAGAAATGCAATTTATTTCGAACAGAGGTGAAATATTTAGGACACGTAGTTTCTCGAGGTGGCGTGAAAGTTGACCCGAAGAAGATCCAAGAAGTAAAGGAATGGCCTATACCGAGAGACAAGAGTCAATTGCGAAGTTTCTTAGGCTTATGCACCTATTATAGAAGATTGGTATCTGGGAGAAGGAGTCGAAGGGTGTTTCAGCAAGGTCTGGTCAAAGCCAGAACGGAATTACTGCGTGGCCAGAAGAGAACTTTTAGCAGTCATCAAGTCCGTAGAACACTTCTACAAATATTTGTACGTAAAGAAATTTCTGCTGAGAACGGACCATGCTGCTTTGATATGGCTCCTAAACTTTAAGAACCCGGAAGGACAAGCGGCCAAATGGATTGGAAGACTGCAAGAATATGACTTTGATACCGAACATAGACATAGAACGGAAGCTACCCATCGCAATGCCGATGCGTTATCAAGAAGGCCTTGTCGCCGAGAATTGCAGCTGTTGCTAACGCGTGGAAGACCAAGCCGACTTGAGACGGACCACAGTAATTGGAGATGACTGGCTACTCCAAGAAATTCAACGAGCACAAGAAGAAGATTCAGACTTGAAAGTAATCCTGAGTTGGAAGATGAGTGGTAGACGACCTACTTGGGAAGAAATGTCCAGACTGAGTCAAAGTGTTAAGTCCTATTGGGCACAATGGAAAACAATGACGATCGATAAAGGTCTTTTGAAGCGTTGTTGGGAGAATGACGATGGATCTGAGCAGAGTCTTCAGTTGATTGTGCCGAAGGGTCGAGTGACAGACATTTTGACCAGACTACATAACGGAACTTCAGGTGGATATTTTGGAATAACTAAGACGCTAGAGGAAGTCAGGCAGCGATATTATTGGACAAACTCCAAGAAACACGTTAAAGACTGGTGTAGAACATGTAAAGCTTGTGCTGCAGCTAACGGTACTTATGGCAAAGGGAAAGCTTCATTGAAGCAATATAACGTCGGATCTCACATGGATCGAGTAGCTATCGACATCGTGGGCCCGTTTTCCGAAGCAGATCACGAGAACAGGTACATTTTGGTAGCGATTGACTATTTTACCAAATGGGTGGAAGCGTACGGTATTCTTGATCAAGAGGCGAGTACGGTTGCTGATAAATTGGTCAAAAAATTCTTCTGCAGATTTGGAATACCTCTAGAGCTGCATTGTGATCAAGGCCGAAATTTCTAGTCGACGTTATTCCAAGAAATTTGTGAAAAAATGGGGATTAATAAGACAAGAACCACACCTCTGCATCCCCAATCGGATGGCATGATCGAACGAATGAATAGGACCATGGAAAAACATCTAGCCAAAGTAGTCTCCGATCACCAGCGGGACTGGGATGAGTATTTGCATCTATTCACCATGGAATATAGATCTTCGGTTCAAGAATCTACCGAGGAAACTCCAGCCAATATGATGTTCGGCCGAGAAATTAGACTACCTTGTGAGTTAGAGTTTAGTTGTAAGCCTGGAGAAGGTGTTGCCGGGCAGGACTAGGACAGTAAATTGAGAAGTGAGCTAGATCACATTCATGACAAGGTGCGCAATCAAATGCAGCAAGCACGTACTCGGATGAAAATGCGCTATGACATCTAGGCCATTGAAGGAGGGTTCACCGCAGGAGATCTGGTGTGGTTGTATGACCCGCAAAGAAAAAGTAGATTTTAGTCGAAGCTGCAGAGACAGTACGAAGGACCGTATGAAGTTATGAAAAGGATAAATGATGTAGTTTACCGGATACGGAAGCTTCCCAGAGGAAAACCGAAAGTCGTCCAATTCAACCGATTGGCCTCGTACGCGTCAACACAAGGTGACGAAGAAGAAGTACATCTCATCGAGGTTCCGGCAAAAGAAAATGACGATCTCCAGGAATTTATGAAAAGATATGGGGAAGTGCAAGTTGCGCGGTTTGGTTTCACACAGGATGTTTGTCAAGACCTGTTTAAAGTTCCCGAGGAATACTCTCTTGCTCATTGTGTAGCAGCCGATCTAAAGATGACTAGAGGAATAGCAAGAGTATCCAGAAATAAATTTGGATGTCGAGAGAAACTGATGAGACAGTATCCCAGAATCGGAAAGATCTTCAATGCTTTGGTATTGGGAAATAAGCTGTTCCTAAACTAGGTTGTGGACTGGATCAACTGAATTGGCGGGTTGTGCGAAGCATGCTGGATGTAGTGCTTCAGAAGTCAGGTATAGAGATTTTGGTATGCAATTTCAACCCAAAGCAAAATGGAAAGCCCAGCAAAACTGTAGAATGCTACTTCCATCAGAAGGGCTACTGTAGAAATGGTGACGATTGCAGATTTCGCCTCGGTCTTCTGAGGAATTCATGAAATCTGTTCTGGGACAGAACAGGCTTAATGAGGGGACAGTGTGACGAGTAGGGCCCTGTCTATGCGAGAATGTTCCCGAAAACTCCAGACGTCTATGAGTCACCCGTTCTCTAGAATCTTCTCGTAATCGCTAGAAATTCCACGAGTGATAAAATGACGAGCGCGGAGCAGCACAGGGACTAATTCAGCGAAGTTATTCAAAGCGGAAAGTGATCAGTGAAAATAAAAATTGTGGAAATAAATTGTGCACAGACTTTGTGAGAATAAGTTGTTTAGTTATTAGAACAGTAGTGTGTAAATAAGTGTAAATAAATAGTTTAATTATTCTGAACGTTTTGATGAACTAAGAAAACGTTACAATATCAAAACTGGTCAGATCAGAGGTTCTTTCTCATTTTCCGAGTTAGCCCACATATTATTTCGGAGAATTTTCGAGAATAAATTCATTTTGACAAATTTAAATTATTATTATTCATTTAATTCAGTAAGAATTACGATAAAATAATATATAAAGGTCTCCTTCTTCCCTAAATATACAAGTCTGAAACTTGATAGTTCTGAATACCTGTTTATTATAAGAGGTATTTATTATCTCAATATTTAGTTCGTGAAGAGGAAGTATTCGAGAGTTGCGTTTTCAAAAATACCACAAGAAATCATTTGAAACGATAGATGCTTCAATTAATTTGTCTGGTTTGAAATTCGTCCGATCAATTGATATGAACATGAACAGCAATGTGAAAATTCATATATCAATTTCAGTAATAATGAACATGAACATTTCTTTCGAATATTTTCATGAGTATGTGACAAAATTTATAACTTCTGAATTGAATATGTATTAATAGGTACCTTCAAAATTTACATACCATATTTTTATGAAAGAAGATCCAAACTATTCAATAAAATCCATTAGTAATATCAATCTCCCGTTCCGTTTTCACTGTTGTTTTGGCTTCGAAAAGTCTTCTTGTATACATTCATGAAAGTTTTTTTAGTTTAAACCTCATATTGCTTCATATTATTAATGAGTAGACGTTCCACATTTGTTGAAGTCCTCTTATATATTAGTAAGGATCCATAATTTCAAATCTCTGATTCATTTTTTGGGAAATAGTTTCATCAAATTATAGCTCAATTCATTTTTATTCAGCGGGATTAATTTCATGGACTTGACAAAGCGACCTTAGCGCCACATCGTTTACAGAGCCAAGTGTGACAGTATTCTAGGACCGCCTTTTGGACCCAAAATTTTAGTGGGTAATAGTAGGAAAGTGTCGACGCCTGATATATTCTATGAATCTTGGATAAGACGGATTTTGAAAATTCTGGGAGTATTTCAATAGCGTCTTTATATGGGAAGTTGTTTTTTCGAAGAACATTGGTATAGAAGGTTTTCCATCCATTGGAAGTTGGAATATATCTGAAAATGAAAGTAGTTATATCGATTTGACGTACACACTTACGTGAAGTGCATTTCTGATATATGTACCCGAGAAGTGGAATAGTTTGTTTCGGACGCCCATCTGCTCCAACGAGTATATTCAAGTTACCGTTATTTTGCTTTGGAGGATATTCGAGTTTTCTGAAACATGAGCCTTGAGAAGAAGTTGAAGAACCCGTAGAAGAATAGCTGAACTGCTGAATTTTGGTTATATATTGTAATATTTTCGTAATTTATCAAACATACTTATCTCACAACATGTCTAGTTTTTGAGTTTTGGTTACCGTATTTCTTCTTCATATCTCACGTTCAATCATAAATGCACCACGTTTTCTTGCCAACAGAGTCGACACGCCCATTGTTTCACGTTTGTTCTCTTCTCAGAATTCAAGAATAGCGCTCCTGATTTGATCCTGTAGATCGATCTTTGAGAGATTGGTTCGATATTTCAGCATGCTGGCCTTAATTGTAGGACGAAATTATCTTTTGGAAGCCATTAAATTCTAAATTTTAATAATTGTTTTGGAAACTGTCTCCAATATTCCGATAATTATGAGCAAGGTGACGTCATGATAGCCCCCGAGCACCCCATGGCTTCTCTGAAGTAATCATAAAACAGAGAGATCCGAACTAGCTAGCCAACGACTAATGAAGTACTCAATAAGGTGCATCAACAGTTTTATTAGATAAAATATTCAAGTTTAAAAGAACCGATTGTCGACTAACGTGGTGAACACATTGTAGTTGTACAATGATCTAAAAGGTTCTCAAACTGTTCGGAGCAAGGGGACTTAACCAACTGTACTGAGAGCTGTTGCATCGTAAATATGATGTTTTTCTCGATGTTCAATTGTTCTATTGTGCGAACCCTTTCGGAAACCGCACTCCTCTAAATTTCATTGAAACTTATGAGATAGAATTGCCTCTTTGCACAATCATTTTTTTTTTCTTATTGATTATTCCACAAATATTCGATTTCTGTATTTGCTCAGATTTCTATTGTGGTTTAACACCTTGGGGTCAATGACAGAAGATATCACTTTGCTTATGTCTTCATGTAATAAGCTTTGCTCTTCCAGTAAATACAGACTTCTGTATCATTAATGTAATTTTTCACATTTGCATCAATATTCATTCATTCATTCATCTCCTCTTTAATGTGATCTGATTTGGCCATGCGCACAGATCGTAGTAACACGTTTTCGTTGCACACTTCTCATTCATACCAACTATAGAAATTTTTAACACCAGGAACATCCGCAAGCTCTCTGCAGTGCCTTCAGCATCTTAGTCAGTATCTTAATCAACTAGACCACAGAGGTACTATTGCATATATATTGAAATGGGGAGTTCGAAAATAATCGTCACGGCGTGATGACTACTTTCCACGCGTCCCATTTCGAACTCCAAAAGTTATTGAAAGAGTCGGAAAATATTGGTGTCAAACCAAAGATTTCCATTTGTTACTTGAATTTTTGGTGATATTTGTCGAAATTCTTTAGTGATTGTTGTTATAAGAAGTGTTTAATTCGGCTAAGTATTGGTGCATCCAAGACCTGCTATGTATGGCATACTTAGTCGACAATACTTGTAGATGTGTAGATAGACTAAGATTCCTGGCACATATAAAGGATTTAAAGGAATATATTGAAATCCAGACATTTATACTTCCAATGTATGACGTTTTCTAATCGATATTCTCTAACAATTATCGACCTAATGAAGAATTTGATGTCAAATTGAACTATTTCCAGCTTTTCTTCCGTTGCCAAGATGTCGTCCTATAAAATGAGGTTTCTGTTTCCTCAATAACTCAATGAATAACTTTTCTCATCAAACTGAAACTTAATCACTAGTTATGGAATGGTTTCGCAGAAATTTGGTTGGAATTTTATCGTTGACTAATACCAAAAAATTCGAAATGTTATGTATATATGGTGAACACCTATCCTTCATTTATCACTGAAATTTTTCACGAGCATTGAAGGCGCCACTAACTGAGTGAGTTCCAAACCAATTGGATATAGTCTATCGTTGTAACATTTAAACCGAAATAATATCTCGCGCTGTTTATCTTTGCCCTAATTTCTCAACATTCCTTTTTTCAATTTTTTTCAGATATATAATATAATAATTATTATTCCATCATTTATTTCTCATAGAAAAAGGACTAGGATTGTAGTCTCAATTTTCTAGGCTAGTTTTGAATATTCGAATGCGCAGGTTGAGTGCGTTTTAGGTGAAATATGCCCAGAACAGTAGTTCTTGAAGTTGAATGTAACAGGTCCTTTATCGCAGAAAAAAAAGATTTCTCCCGAAGTCGCGTTCAGACGTGAGCAACGCCGAATACCTCAATAGGAGGCAAGTTCAAAGGGAGTTTGGAGTCGAAATGTTCATGGCAGTGATTTGAGAAGTTTCATAGCAGCCTTCTAGTTCGAAAATATCCCTGATCACCATGTAAACCAGAAAATACACCAACACAGAAAGTCCACGTCCTCTTGAATTTCATTTAAGTGATTTCCTACGAAATCTGGCTTGGAAAGGAATTTATAATAACTAACATTTACCTCAAGATATCGAACCACGCCACGAACACCTTTTTTGTAGAATATCTGAAATTCTCCAATGTTACCCAACCGAGAATTCGTTTGAAAATCGCAATGAAATAATCCAACAGACCTTCGTCTGTTTTGGACGGTATGTCAGTGCGTTGACAGCGCGCTCCATCCGACCTGAAAAACGATAGCTATATGTGAAGGAATAACTTGGAGATTTAAACATCAAATCCATATGAAAGCATAAAGTACTTCGTTAAAACATTCAACCAAAACTTCAGTTTCACGAATTTTCAATTGCGTAAAATAAAGAACCAAGTCTAGCACACAATATCGGCTGAACATTCATTATATGTTGGGTCAATATAGATTCATTGTTCATAGAAAAACGAGAATACGCTGTTATTGGTCCACTACAAGAATTGTTGATTGCGCCAATATTGTTTATTGGAATAATGAATTATAACGATTTCAAGCGTCCTCTGTCCACACGTCGATTTCTTTTCGTGTTCACTGACGACTTTCAAAAAAAGTCAGAAACCTCGACTTTTGTTTCCAGTTTTTCCGGGTTGATTATGTGTAGATTTTAACGTTGTATCTTCTGTAATTTTGTTCGTTTTTGTTAAGTTCATAGTTGAATTAATTTAATTAATTTTGGTTTCATTTGTAATTTAGTGAACACTGTCTCTGGACTTTGTCCTGTTTGTGTTCCTGTATAAATAAATGAATGAATAAATGAATAAATAAGCAGTCTGTTCCTATATTGTCGATCAGCGGTACCTATTTACGGCCAATATAGGTCCAATATTGTGTTAAGTTTTTCGGCCATTATTATATTATTACCACTATTGGCCCTGCATTGTGTTACATTTTAGTTTCGTATTCTGCTAGAGATCTGCCGGAGATTTTTCTGGGTCAATTGCAGAAGCTCGCACTATCGTTCTCTGTAATTGGATCGATAATATTGTTCCTTCGTCTTACAGTGGTTTCGGCACGTCGAATTTAACGCTGTGGTTTCGCTGTTCCCCTCCGACGTTATTTTCTTTTCCGTTCAGCTGCACATGTAATTTTTGTTGAAAATTCTGACCTATTGAAATCGAGCAGATGTTTCTGACGCTATACTGGATTTGAGCGGATTAACAAAAATATTTTCTACTCGAAAGTTCTAAAGATTCATATATCTTGGTCTGGTCTTTGGATTCCTTAAACGCTCAGGTGGATTTGGAAATTTTGGCAGTATTTCCATAAGTGAAATTCTCACAACATGGAGGTTCGTTTCATACATCGCAGAATCCAAGTTTCGGACAGCGATGTTGTTTTTTTTGGGAAGTTGTTCTTTCGAAACACGTTACTATTGGAAGAATGCCATCCATAGGAAATCATAATGCGGAAGTATTGAAGTACTCAGTTATTGCCTGACATGGGAAACAAGGAATAAGAATTTTTTTTTCTGAAAGCGCATCTGTTTCAGGAAGCACATGTATAGTTCTTCGGAAGTTTTTTCGGTTTCCTGAACCTGAAATGTTGAAAATAGAGATCGTGTTTTATTTCTAAGGCCCTTTTGTAAAAACAGAGTGTATTCTAGAGTTATTTTAGATTTCGGAATTGTTTCTTCGGAGAAAGAAGATAGTGTAGAACTGGTAGCAATATCGTTATATTGCACAATCAATAAAGCTTACCAGTAAGGGTAAACCAATTTAGTCGGTTTATAATCAAATCTTGGTGAAGACGCACGTATTAAGATATTGACATATAATAGGGAAATAATGCTGCTGATGATTTTGAAAAGGGAGATATTAGAACATTATATACAGTGTAGTACTATTTTTGTATTGTATTCCATTATGTAACCGTTTCATCGAGTTTTTTACTTCAATCACATTATTTCAGTTGGAATAATAACTTTATTACTCATTTAAGACGTGGTACGTTAGATACAATGAAGGTTTATTTTATTGTAAGATATGAATATCGAAAAAAATTATCGTCAAATTGTCACAGAAAAATCAGTATTTTAATGATCCAATTCGCCAATTCGTTTCAGTATCATGTCAAAGAAAATTATGTGAATATTTAACAGGCTGTCTATCCGTTCCAAATATTGTTTATTTTACAGTATCAGATGGATTATGTCCGGTTCAGTAGTTTCACGTTCCTCATTTGGTTCAAATGATCTTGAAGTATCAGCACGTACCCACGAATGAAAGAGCAGTTCTTGGTCGAGTTCAATTCTGTTCGTCCGTCCGTATGAACTATAATTATCGAAGAAAATCTCCTAGAGTGCTGCGCTTTTAGGGGGTAGCTCTATTTATGTAGAAATTCCGTTGAATTCATATCGATCGTTTTCCGTTTTCCCAAATCAATCAGGATTCATGATTCAATCGCACCTATAATAAAACCATCCTCCTTCCGTTCAGACTTTTGGAACTTCATAAAGGTTCATTTTTCGTTGTGTAGAAATAAATAATTCTATTTATTTGGAACTGCCTTATCGAAGTCCATTCTATGTGGAATACACATATATGACAATGAATATCGTATATAATGTCATGCCGCAAGGTACCCTCTGTTGTTTATTCAAAAAAATTCCAAATCATCCTGAAAACCATAGTCGAACAACGAAATTAATTTTCACTCGAAAGTTGGCATACGTGCCCCCTTCCCTGGGTGGAGGTCATAAAAGTTCTATTAAGAGCGATGATAGTCATTCTTGTGATATTTCTGTTATGTTCCATCAATTTCGGTCAAAAACATTTTAGAATCGAATTTAGATTTTTGTATAGTCTTGTTAGACTCAGGTTATTTTCCTAAAATTCAGAGTTATTCAGATCGAATACTATTCTAACTTTAGTTTTTGAATTTTGAGCGTGCTTTAAATATTTTAAGAACTATTTTGGTGTCATTCCAGTAGGAATTATAACTCTCGTTTTAATTCCTTTTGCTCCTTAGTGCAACAGTACAAGACAGATACTCAAGTATTCCATAGTGTTCATTCAGAGATAATCACCAGTGAGCATAACATTGAGCTCATTTACTATTTGGTTTCACGATCAGTTCAATAGTTTCGTTCCATGAGCGGCGGTAGCTTAGTGGTTAGAGCTCATGCCTCATGATCGTAAGGTCAGGGTTTCAAGACCTTGACAGGGAAATAATTATTCCGGTTTTCGGGGAACCGTCCAACCATTCACTGTTGGGTAAACAATTAACAGTCTGTTCCTAACGTGGCGCAAGAAATTAGTAACAGAGCCTACACAGAACACACTCGGCATCCTAACTCGCACAAGCTTTAAGCTTCTGAGCGGTTTCGTTGAAGCCTAGGATAGTCGGAGAATACAAATGAAAATACAAAAATTTCGATATTCTAGTTCGAAATAAATTTTCTATCAGTTACACATACAGGTGTCACGGTAGGGATTCAATTGACCTGTTTTTTTCTCAACCCCAGTAAGTAAGATCTTGCAGTATACAAGCGGCGGCTTAGGTCTCAAAGATATTTTTTGGAATTCCGAGGGATGCTTATTTGGCGAAGTCGAACTTAGGGAAAAAAATCTGGTCATGATGAATTCGAATCTTGTCGTCCTTTAATTCGATTTAAAAATTGACTTGGTGACTGAGTACGGTATTCCAACTTCATTTTCGTTGGATCTCAGCACTGATTCCCTTTTTGATCGATCCGCTAGTGTGAATTCCGATCGATACTTATTTGATAGGGTTCACCTTTGGAAAAAAAACTTGTTGGAGACCCTTAGGTAGTTGTCAAACCCGGTGTTGGCAATTTTGAGTCCTTCCGTCCTTCAGTCCACTGGTTGTTGTCATCTTAGGGATTGATTTGGTGTATACGGGTGGTTTTCCAAGTGTACTTCCGTGGACAACCAAAGCTGAGGCTTCTGTTGTATTTTTACTGTACCTTTGATCTTTTGCTAATTATTTTGATTCCCTGATTACTCAATGCACAGTTCGTTTATTTCTGAACGTTTGACTTCTCATGAAATGTTGAATTTTTCTGACACTGTAGTCCTTTCCGGAAACTGATATTTAGTGCCACTGTTCATTGACTTGAAGATGTTGTAATGAAGATGTACATATTCTTTGAATGTTTCACTACTGGTACAACATCAGTGTAGTCTGAAAAAAAAACATATATTCACTAATTATTACCACCTTACATCAAACAGAAACCTTTTCCAGCTGTTTGAAAGCTGCCTAGAGGCGACAACATCTGTGAGAGATTCTGCGGAGACCTTAAAACCTCACAAGACCTATTGAAATTGGCTCCTGAGCGAATAGGTTTCTTGCATGTAACACGAGTTATCATAATTTCATGTTTTTCTTATTCTATATCGATACAAAATCATAATTTATGCTATCACACACTTCAAAGATTCTCGAAATTTGAACAATTCGGTATTAAAAATGGCCAAATCGGGAGTCAAGGTCGAAGCGGGAAAAACTCGTCAGATCGCCTTCCACGTCACTCGTTATTCTATGATTCACCGATCGAGACAGGTGAGGCCGTGTTTTGACTTGCTTGAGAAAAAAGTACACGGGAAGTGGGAGAGAGTGGATATATCCTGGTACGTCACGAAAGCCTCGAAGTTTCGTCCGTTTAAACAACCGATATGCAGAGCCAAATATGAAAGCGCATGTTCTCGTTGAAAATTGAGATTTTTGACAGCGATTTAAATTTTTCAGTAGTCTTACGGATAGAATATTCGATTCCAATGATGAAAAAGAATCATGCAAGAGTACTATTGTAAACAGGTAAGTTGTTCTTCCGAAGGTGATCTACAAGTATGTAACCACTTATTTGAATTGTTCACTGATATTGTTGTCTGAGTAGTCTTGAAATAGGCGGAAAAAAGTTCTGTCTAGTCTAGGCTAGTCTGTGCTTCTTTATCACAACAAATGCTGACACCGGTATAAGAGTGAAACACATAAAACATATCCATATAACATCCTTTCAATATGAACAATACTAATAAGAGCCGTACCAGTAGTTGAGTGTCAGGAGAGTTCAATACTGTACGTGAGCTAACATAACCACGAGGACGACTATCTGTGGATGAATCAACAAATATTTTACCTTGATCAGGGATAATCGTCCAATCAACCAAACACCAGCACTCAAATAAGCTGAATGGAGCAACCATTAAGAGTATGTCAATTTGAAATGATACGATCTTGGCTCCCATGCAAAATTAGGAAAAATACAAGGAGAGGTGAACGGTGAACATTGGTTCATAGGAAGATATTTTATATGGTTGGTTGCACTCAATTTGTATCAGCCCTGTTAGAATGATGAACGCAACCCCTATAACTCTCAATCTTATAGGGGTTTGAGCAATGCCTGTTTTTGAATGATAAGATAGCCTTTGCATAAACGCTGTATATTCGACCTCTTTTGTTAGGAGTGGGGATCATTTTATATATAATCCAATTTGGATTGACTTGAGACATAGTGCTTTTTATGCATGGACGAATGCAGCTTCAGACGACGTAGACAATGGTAAACTCCCCGCTTACGTTACTGAAGCTTTACAAGACGATTATTGTAACTGACAAAATTACAGAACTCAATCGAAATGGAACTTTCCTTCGACTTTTGAATGTAAATTTCCTGTTCAATATTCAGCGCATGACCCTGATTTCAGATTGAAAACTGAGAAAAGTATCAAGCCTCACAAACGGTATTGAATACATAATCCTACATAATCCACCCCCAGAATCCAAACACACTTCCGAGAGATCCACTAGATGGAGACGGTTGAACTCTGGACCATGCATAACGTCGAATACTGAAACAGACAATACCCGCTTAATTTTGCATGTCACTAGCGTTGTGTAGCAAATTAACTGTAAATCTACGCCGGTGATGGATGCCTGGTTTACCAGACCTGTCAGCCATTTCTAAATGTGAAGTCGTTCTCTTTCCACGCACGCTACGTCAACCCCTCGTCTTCAGGGACGAATTAACCCTTCCTGCTAATGCATAGTAACGTGAATTTCACCTCAAGGATTCTGAAGGATTTTGAATATTGAGTCTCGAAGAAGTTCGCTTATTGAATTCGACTATGCTTACGTCTTCATTCTCAAGTTTCATCTGGGATCTAGGCGATGCATTTCTCAAAAAAACAACAAGTGTTTTTAAGGTTTAGACAGGCATGTGAAAAAAAAACAAATTATTATATCACAGCACTTTTCTGGCCTTAAAAATGCGCAAGTCTATTCATAATCCGTCACCAAACAACATGTATCGTTAAATTGAGATTCGAAGGAACCTCTTGTTAGAGGATCCAGATATCTTCATTTGAGCTCGCAGATTTTTAAAGAGCTGATACATATATCAAATTTTATCGAGATCAGATCACAAGTATTTGTTCTGCAGCAAATTATACCTCCTTTTTTGCATTCTGAAATTGATTATCCTGTTGACCGAAGGGTTTTCCAGGAACTTTCCGCTACAACTGAAAATACTTCCGCTCATTTGTTTGAAATCTTGCAAAAAGACTTGGGCTGCACTCATCACAAACCCGACCAAATAGTGCTTGTGAAGTGTGTTTCGTTCTGTACGGAATTCGTCATAGAATCAAATTGTGAATCGCGAAAAAAATTATTTCAAATCTGCATATCAACTCCAAATACCTATGATTTGAACATTTTAAGGTGGAAATACATTGGAGCGAATATGCGCGCAAGCAAAACTGTGCGGCAAAAATTTGGTTATTTGTCATATTCAGATGGACACTGGACGTTCGTGCACGCTATCCGTGCTTGCACGAAAGGCGTTTGCGCACATTTGCACGAATAAATATTCACCTTTACGACAGGACACAGCATATTTTTGTGTATATTTTGGGATTCAAAAGAATAACATCATGGTTTGCGCCGAAAAGTTGAATTTTTCCAAGAGGAGTATCGAAAGAAAATAACCGAAGAAATATTTTGGTGAGCAATTGCCAATCTAATTTCCATGAGGGACATGCATCATAACTTCTGACAGGCGCGCAACAAATAAACCAAAAACAATAATTTTATCAAAAATCAAAGTCCTAATTCACTGGTTCTTTTGATTAGCGTCGTAGTTTTCTGTATACTTTATAATCACAGTCAGACACTAAATAACGAATAATATCGCTGTGCTTTCAAGCGTTTGAGAGATGTTTTGCGTAGATGTAGACATTCGTTTTTTGAGCATTCGATACCCAAAAAAATTGCTTGAATCTTCACAACAGCATTTTACCACCGAGTATTAGACTCTTATTCGCTCCGATTTATATCATTCTTCTATAATGAACATGCATGGAATTCTGATTCCGTGGAAAAATTTAGGACCCGAATATGGGAAACTAAATTGATTAAATGATAATAACTGGGTAAACAAACACACTTGATTGAATAATGTCAAGATATAAGAATCGTGAATTTCAGTTTAGCACTATAACTAAAATAATATTCCGATCAATATAAAATGTTATACCAGGTTGAAGAATGATGAAGTGGAGTTTCTCACAAAATCACGGCAAATTTTGCGTTTCGATTCGCAATTTAGAGGTTTTTAATGATGTCATCTGAAGCCTTCACGTCCATAACTGGCTTCATTTGAGATATCCTGGCAAATACGAATTGAATCCTGATACTTTCCATGTGGTTAGAAGTAAACTAACAAATATTTCAAAGAAAATAAAATGCCAGTCGATGTCTAATTAATATTTCCATATCACATTGCGATGTGCAATAATGTTTTCTAGTTCCGCAGCACTTTGGTTCACGGAATGAATATACAACAGCAAGGATTGCCGAATAAAATAAATAGAATGAGTACACTCCTGTGAAATGGAACCCCGTCGGTCTCGCGAACTGATAAAAGGCAAGCGATTAGTCACTCATTTGTAATTTATATTATAACCATAAATAATCATCATCTTGATAAAGTCAGAACTTACCACAGTAAATGGTTTCTATTCATCGAATCGCATTTTTCTTGTAGGTAAGTTGTTAGATATGATCAAGCAGAACCTCCGCCTGTCGGGTATCAATATAGAATTTTGCGTGTTGTGTTCACAACCATCGCTAATTTAAGGACTAAATAGATTTTTCATTTGAAAGTTTTGTCGTCTCGAAATATGAATTGTGCTATAGAATATTCGAAATCACACTTTCATGAAAATATTCGACTGGCTATCGATGTCGGCCATAAGCCTATACATCGTTCAGGCTGAAATTACGCTTATGGCCGAAACCGATAGTCAATAAAATATTTTATGAAAGTGTGTTTTCTTTTTATCCCTATTCACATTCACACATTCAAGGAGGAATAGACAATGAAAAAAAATTAATTGTGCATTTTGCTGAATATTGAAAAGACGTAGAAAAAATCTCATTGCACTATTCCAGATCAAACGGATAATGAAGATCATGAATGGTTTTGGTTGTGTTCTTTGATCTATTTTATCTGTTTATCGTATGTTTACATAATGCCATAGCGATAAGTTTATTTCAGATTCATATTCAGAAGATCAGAGCCTCGAAATATTGAGAGTATATTAGCACTCCTGATGGTTAGTTACACTGGTGTCACATACCTTTCTCCTGAGTTTCCTGAAATTTTCGAATTCCTAATTTCAAGTTGATTCTGCATGAAACATGTCCTTTCTTCTCGATTATCCAGCTAACCTTGAGTTAATATTGAACCGGAAAAAAAATGAATATGTTTATAGCCTAATGTTGAAATTACTGAATCTGATATTTTAGTTTTACTGAAGTACCTTCGAACTATTGAAGCGTGCCTATAAAGAAGTATGAATTCTGAAATCCTTGAAATTATCTGAAAAATTATTATTTATGATTTCCACAGGGAAATTTTTTTAGCGTATCGTATCGTATTAATTTCGCTGACCTAGGTGAGGTTTGTTGAAAATGGTTTGAACAAAAAAAAAATACTCAGATCAAAATGACCTAAATATTCATGGAGAATATGATGTCAAGAACTTCTGACTGAGTCGCAGTAAGATATCCACATAAGAAAAAAAACTGGCCGTATACTAATGAATATTATTAATTGAATCCGCTTCTTTTACAGAAACACTGCTTGAAACATATTTTATATCGAACAATGAATATTGATGCTCAGAGGAAATTCAATGGAAATATTTAAGGTGATATTAGAGTTATGATAATTGCAATGATAGTTTTCTCAAAACTTCACCCTGTAGCTCAAAAGCTGGAACATCTGAGATCAAAAAAATTAATCGATGATACACGTCCTTAAGGATCAGCATTTTATTCTGAAAGACCCTGCATATTCCATAGAAACACGAACGGGTGGTCAAAATTCATATTAATAATAGAACATGTACAAAAATTCATGTCGCCACACATACAGCGTCTGTCATCATGATTTTCCATTCAAAAACAAATTATTGCTGATGAAAAACAAATCCCCATTGCAATCTGACCACAATATACTATCGGAAAATTCCGTTTGTCATCCGCTTGTAACTATTTTCCGAAAAATAAACCTGCTGATCGCCACCATAACCCTGTTTTTACACGAATCGCCATTTTATGTCCCGCTGCAGCTCTCTATTACGGCACCACAAAACACTGTCCATAGTTATGTGCAGGTTCCGCATAGCGTGGAACTGGTTAGGCGAAATATGCCACCGAACGTTTAGCAGAATTTGCGACTACCATAACTTTCCAAATAAATATGCAATTTCGATTTAATGGTTCATTTACGTGTATAATTACTATCTGGTATTTGCAATGCGAATGCCTTCCTTCGGGTTTGACGTTTTTGTAATAAATGTATTGGTTTCCAGTTGGTTGGCCGAAAGATCAGACATAGGAACGGGGGAACCATTGTACCTAATATCAATGTACGTTTAACTGAAGACTTCTTTATTTAACTATTTAATACACCTTATAACCATGTGGGTTGTTAACCTCAATTTTGTTAACTTCCCATGGAGGTAGGAAGAGAGTGGAGGGGGCATTTGAAAAGTGTCACAAACTTTTGAGAACGTTCTGTGGATTAACCCATACCAATATGGCCGACTTTAAACTGAGAATTTTTGCCTCATTTGCTGTACACCACAGAATACAAATAAACACCTCGTAGTTGTCGGCCATATTGGTATCGGAAAATCCACAGAATTTTCTCGAAAGTGTGTGACACTTGATACAAGGGAAATGTAGGATATGCTTCCTCCCCTTCTTTTACCTCCAATGAACTTCCCCCCTATAGTAACGTCTCATTATATCTATGCTCTATTTGACTCAAGACATTTGTATTCTTATTCTCGACTATATACTCATTCCATTATATTCATCTTCCCTCATAAGTTAAGCATTTTCAAGGGTTTAACTTCACGACCACTTCTAGTCACACTATTTTTGCGCGCATGTTCTAGGGGAACAACGTGCTATCGTTTTGTCCAAATGTCTGTTATTTTCGAATTTTGAGCCGAAGATGATCTCAAACGAATAGATTGGACTCACTGATTACGAATCCGGCGTCAAAATCGATTCTGTCCGGCTAGCCGGCCGTCCGGCCGACCGTACGCACGATTACGGTCGTACGGGGAATCATATCGACTTGAAACGTCCAGGGTAGGTTGCGCATCCAAATGCCGCGGTTAAGTTCGTTAATGGGCTGAATCAGATGAATAGTTTCGGAGTTATAGCAATTTGAAATTTTGAGGTTATTTTCCTCATATTTCAGAAACTACTGAAGCGATTAGATTTTAACTGAGCAGTTAGTTGGAGCATAACAACGCGCAACTTTTATCGGAAATTCGTTGAAATCTTATGGTCAATTTTAAATTTTTTTTTTTTAATTTTTCTCGAAAACATTTTTTTTTTCTGGAACTATTGTTCATATTCGAGAACAATTCTAGTTATACTTTGAACTTCATATTTCACAGCAGTGTACCAAATTTATATCGTGGTTTTTTTCGGTATAACTCAAAAAATGATTCAATCGTGATGAAACTTTGCAGCTAGTTCAAAGATGCTAAAGGACAATATTGTACAAAATTTGGCTATGATCGTGTCATTAGAACGATTTGAAAAGAAAATTAAAAGTTTTTTTTTCAAATATTCAGTATTCTGTGATCTTCTCATTATATTATCCTCATTGAATTCTGAATTTTCGATAAAGAACTGGAATTCAATTCGATCTCATCTGTAGTTTTCGAAATATTGGGAAAATAAAATTTTTAATGGGTATATCTGCGGAATCATTGGGCGGATTCTACACATTCACGAATTCGGCCTTCGTAATTAAGGTCCAAACCTTCTCTACAAATATCGAGTTTCTAAGTTGTCTCTTAAGGATGTTATTGTGTTTACGGTCTAGCCGTTAGGCCGACCGTGAACACAATAACTTCCGGAAGAAACGACTCAGAAACTCGATATTTGTAGAGTAAGTTTGGGGCTTAATTGAGAAGGTTGAATTCGTGAATAGGTGAAATCCGCCCAATGATTCCGTAGATATACCCATTCAAAATTTTATTTTTCCAATATTTTCAAGAATACAAATTGGATCGAATTGAAATCCAGTAATGTATCGAAAAAAGTCGTGAAGGCAGCAGTTTTTGCGTGCATGTTCAAATTCGTTGCTGAAGTGGTCATCTACATATAAAATTGCGCGCAAAAGTTGCTTCACGGCAGTGCTTTTCTAGATATTCATCTTATCAAATTCTGGGCCATTTGATTTCAAAGTATCTGATAGTGGATTATTCTCAACCTTACAATCACCACTTGGGCGAAAATTAATAATTGTTTCTTCAGCCAAAGTTGGCCCAATCTAGGGTTCATATTTTTTTCTTACTCTTAAATTAACTATATTGTGACGCATTATATTGCCAATTCGATTTTTTCTGAATTGTTATATTCATCAATTACCTGACCTTGTTCCCACTTTTTCTGATGGTGATTAAAATCATTCATGTTATCTCTCAATCTTAAGTTTTCCCAATCTTTTGCATTAAAATTGTAACATTTTTTGCACATTTCATGCCTACTCTGCTAATTTTCTTCATCATTTTGATATAAGGCAGGTTTTAACAATTCAGCACTTATCACTAAGCTATTTTAGTTTCGCTTTTCCTATATAATAATAATATATGATTATAGTTTTTTGATCCCAAAAGACACAGTTGTGTATAGGACAGGTCAAATATACATTAAATTTTCATGATATAACATAATGAGCGGAGTCATCATCTAAAAATTCCTCAGTACTATAATATGCCTTCTTCAAGAGAAGAGATTTCACGCACTTTTTGAAATTGAGTATAGATTTCATTTTATATTAGATGGTAGATGGCTGAATAATCTCAAACTTCGAAATGAGGGCGAATTTTCAAATTTTGATGTTCTGTGTTTGGGCAATGACCACATTAAGTTGTTCCTTGTTTTATAGTCATGATAATTTGAGAGTTCCACCAAATCAGCCTCATTCTCCTTCAGGAAAACCAAGGTTTCATGAATATAAATGCATGGAGTCGTTAAAATAGCATGCTTGACAAATATGGGCTTGCAGGAACTTCGTGGATCTGCATTGAAAATTATCCTTAAAATACGTTTCTGGAGGATTAAAACTCAGCCATATTCAACAGAATTTCCCTACAAAACAATGTTTTAGCTCAAAAGACTACACACAAGACTATAATATACAGTTATGGGCGAATCAAGTGGTAACAAATATTTAAGTTTAAACAGGGCATAGAAAGTTTTATTCAACTAATTACAGACAAAATCAATATGTTCAGCCCATGACAGGGCACAATCTACATAGACTCCAAGAAACTTAGTGTGCGCCTTAGATTGAATGGTGTTATTAATAGTCAGAATTCTGTGACCAGCATTTCTCAATCCGCATTAAATACACTCTGTCTCATTAGCATTCAAGATTAGAGCGTTATCTCTGCACCAACGATCAAAATAGCCCATAACTTGGTCACATGTCCCTCAATGTTGATATTTGCGTTCGGATTTATGATATTTGGGATGTAAAAATTGACATTGACACACTTCAAATATCGAGAGTGAAGAGAAAGATGAGATCAAAAAGCTGAGACAAATTTCAGTTTTAAATATTCGTTCCGTTCTCCACAGAGACTATGAAATACATATTTGGTGTTTGAATATTTCCATATAATGATCGCCTTTCATTTTTGGAAGGGCTCAATTCTCTGAAAAATTACACTTGTTACAGATCGAGTTTAGGGTTATAGGTAGAAAGAAATATTTGACAGGAAGAATACCAAAATCTTATTTCTAAAGACACGTTAGGCAAAGCAATTTTTTTTTGAATGGTTAGATAAATATTTGATTTTTGACTTGTACATATCTTATATCATGCATATATCCATGTGAATTATCGAAGTGAGTAGACGTGTTTTACGTGAGCTCTACTTTATCTTGAGTTGAACTCTATGCTTCAATCATAACATGAATAGTTGGATAGTTTGTTGTTGTGGTTAACTGCCACGGTGGTGCAGTGGCTTGATTACCTGCATGTAAAACCGGAGGTACTGGGTTCGAATCCCGGCGAGGTTATGGATGTTGTGTTAAGTGTGTGTTGTAGGTAAATGTTTGTTTGTCTATAAATAAAAAGACTCTAGTTAGTATGAAACTGAATTTATGTCAATGTATAAATGTAGAATTGAAAGCTTGTCTAAATGGCCATAGTAGCCGAGGACACTTGAAGGAGTGAATGAATGAATGGATAGTTTGTTTGTTGTTTTATAAGCTCTGCTCAGTTAACAAAAAATGGCATTGACAGAGAAAGATATGCAGAAGTTATTGAAGGAGGTAACTAAAGCAATCGTATCCGACCAAAACTACCTGGATTCACTGATCTAATATGTATCTGAGCACATGAATGAAAAAATTGATGAAGTACTCGCTAAACAGCAGGAAAAATTCGAAGAATTCGAGCGGACAATAGCGGCATAGGAAAAATGCATTAAGATATTTGGTGTTGAAGAGTGTGAAGAGAAGAGCACCGAAGATATCGTTCAAAATCTTTTCAATAAAACGATGAAAGTAAAAATTAATGTGGCTATAAACACTGAGTCATGTTTCCGTGTGGGGCGACAAAGAAACACAGAGAGGACTGCAAGAAATTATGTCAACAAACAGCATCCATGTGCCGTACTGGTACGTTTCTGTAATTACAAAGATAAGCAGAAAATCATGGGAAATCGCAAACTATTGAAATCCAGCGGCGACGTCAATAGGGAAGACCTTACATAATTCAAATTGGATTTAATGAAAATTGCATTTAGAAAGTACTCAACAACAATAAGTATCGGCAGTCGATATGATATGGTGTAGAAGGTGATTGAACAATTATTCTGAACGATGATGAGGATTCACGATATGTGTATTATTTTCAATCTATATTTTTTCCAAATTGTTTCTCTTCTTATGCTGCATATAATAAATATATATTTGTATAGTTTTTTTTTCGAGGTGAATTTGTCGGAGTAGAAGCAAGGAAAAAGTATTAAATGTTATTATGAAAATTTTACAGGTTTGAGACAAAACTGAATCAACTCAAACTGAATATTGAGGAGGAAGATTATGATGTGATTACTGGAACAGAAACTTGGTTGCATGAGGATATTTTTGATTCAGAAATTATCAACTTGGAAAGATATCAAATTTATAGATCAGACAGGAATTTGAAGTTAACCCATAAGGTAAGAGGTGGAGGGGTAGGGGTATTGATACCAGTAAAACAAAAGTTCAAGCTACTGGAGATTGATCATAGAAATACCAATTATGAACTAGTGTGGGCTAAGCTAAGGATCAGAGAAAAAATATTAACAATTGTGTGTGTTTATTTTTCGAAACTCAAACATCGAATGGTATAAAGATTTTTTCGAATGTATGGAACATCTTCTTGAATAAGACGGAAATGTCATTTTGACCGGCGACTTCAATCTGCCGGATTTTCCGGACATTTATAATGCCCTAGACGAGAAGCACAAACATTTTTCAGATTTCATTAACATATCTGTTCTAGAACAGTATAATTATGTCGTCAATACAAATGTTTGAAAATTGGACCTTATTTTGGTCCCGTGCGATGGATCACATAGATTATTAGTTGCTAAAGCTGAGTTTCCACTGATATCGGAGGATAAACATTATTCCTAGCCTATTTTTGAGGTTTCTTTGGATTGTGGTACTGGTCAAGTGAATAGGGAAATTGTAAAGAGGGATAGTTACTACTTTGTAAAGTGTTATTTTCTTGATTTGTAAAATGAGGGATATAGACTGGATGCCGCTGTTTCAATATCCCAATGAAAACGATGCATTGAATTTTTTTCATCGCCAGATATACGATGTGTTAGATAGAGTTGTCCCTTTATCTAATGAATATGAATATAAATTTTGTGTGTGCTTTAGCAAAGAAGTATTGCACTCTATCAAAACAAAGAACCGCCTTCAAAGATTGAAACATCTATCGGAACAAAAAATGCAACTGTAGAGAGATGAAATACGTAACCTCCAAAAATTAATGAATTTGTGTCATAAATAATATGTAAGAAATGTTGAAGACGGCGTGGAAGGGGATAGTAAGACATTCTGGACATTTACAAAAAGCAACAAGAAAAACTGTACCTCTCTATCAAAATATGAATTGGGTGATCAGAAAATCCCAAAAAAGGAGGCAGCACATAACTTTGGGAAATATTTTGAATCTGTATTCAAATACCACATATCAGCATATGGAACTGATTTACGAGTAAGCGAGATGACTAACTTCACGTTGACTGAGATCACAGAAAGGGAATGGTATGAGGCATTCAAGAAACATAAACCGAAAAGATCAGCGGGTATAGACCCTCTCAGCTCTTACTTAAGTCGCGCCTGCAGTACCATCCCTTGCGTCTTAACTATCCTACGTTAACTGCCTGTAACGCTTGGCCACATCATCGGTCAACGTACAGGAGGCGCTAGCGCGCACGCTGTCTCTGGTAGATCCTCTCAAGATCTCGGAAATATACTCATCCCCAACGGTCTGGTACATTCCCTTGTGATACGCACAAGGGGTGCCCGCTCACGTAGGCATATAAACGGCTCAGTTTGGTGCATGTCCTGACGATTTCCCCCAAACTAAGCCGAAACACAACGTGACACTTTCCCGAAGAGGTTGAAGCTACCTCGCAAACCTTCAAAAGCTTCAGTGGTGACTTTCGGACGTGATTCATTTCAACGACGGTGTCACAGTTTCTGTCCCTTCGCGATCATCTTCATCTTCGCTTACAGTGAGAACTTCGCTTGTCACTGTGTGAACCTATCCGTTCCTCTCTCGGCGATGGTTCGGCAACCATCCCGAGGAGGTTCCACATCGCCACTTCGCTCTCGTGCTACAACACGCTGCCCAATGATGTGCTCACTAATGCACCTGGTTCACTGCACGATATCGAGTGGTATAGGAACTCACAAGTGGCGCAGCGTTTCTCAATCCGGATGGCTCACATTTCAAAGGCACGCAACTGCTCCGCATCACGCCGTCATCACGGGCCGCACTTGTGCGAGATCTTCTGGTCAATACGGCCATGACTACATTCCGTCAAATGCTGACCTCCTCTAAATCGGTCACATTCCTCGAACGACTAGGCAGAGCGCTCTGTCACGCAGTCAATACGGCTCAACACAAAACGGTTTGGTCAACCGTGCATCAAACGCCGTACACTCGTGCTCAATAGCGCAGCAATGGCAAAACGGCTCGCCCACAGCCGCGTTTTAGAGGAGAACACCTCTTCGGTCTCGGTCACATTCCTCCAGATGCATCTTTCTGGTATCGCTTTCACTGGAAGGGGAGTCCTGTAGCGAGCGCCCTCTCTCAGCTCTTACTTAAGTCGCGCGCGCAGTACCAACCCTTGCGTTTTAAGTACCCTACGTTACCTTCCTGTAACGCTTGGCCACATCATCGGTCAACGTACAGGGGGCGCTAGCGCGCACGCTGTCCCTGGTAGATCCTCTCAAGATCTCGGAAATACAGTCATCCCCAACGGTCTGGTACACACCCCCGTGATCCGCACAAGGGCTGTCCGCTCACGTAGGCATGTAAACGGCTTAGTTTGGTGCATGCCCTGACGAGTTTCCCCAAACTAAGCCGGGACGAAACGTGACACTTTCCCAAAGAGGTTGAAGCTACCTCGCAAACCTTCAAAAGTTTGCGACATATGACACATATGACACCATATGTCATAAACGGTTGTTCTGAGTGGCTAAGGGAGCCATTGATCTCCATTTTCAATATATCCTTGAAAACAAATACTTTCCCGGTTGTGTGGAAAGAAATGATGAAAACACCAGTTTTAAAGTCCAGCAGAGTATCAGAAATACAAAATTATAGACCCATATCCGTTCTTTGAGCGGTGGCCAAAATAATCGAGCAAATTATATATGGTAAATTATGGGCAGGTGTTAGGAACAACATATGCGAGGAACAACATAAGTTCACGCCAAAAAAATCAACTGCCACAAATCTTCTACAGTTCTGTCATTATGTCTCTGAAAACATGGGAAATTCACAGGTGGATGTATACACGAATTTTCGAAAGGCTTTTGATAATGTTAATCACTATATATTATTGTATAAAATTGGAAAATATGGGGCGGACTCGGGTGCTCTCAGATTTTTTGCTTTCTATTTAAGAGGCAGAACATTCAAGTTCAAGTTTGATGGCAATTGTTCCGGAGAATTCCACGCAAATTGAGGA
The DNA here is from genome assembly GCA_958510865.1 of Myrrha octodecimguttata. Lineage (NCBI taxonomy): Eukaryota > Metazoa > Arthropoda > Insecta > Coleoptera > Coccinellidae > Myrrha > Myrrha octodecimguttata. The sequence goes on along the minus strand of OY294058.1, from coordinate 8,952,602 downwards.
GTGCCTCAAGGATCAAACCTGGGACCACTTTTATTTCTTATATTTATAAACGACCTACCACAACGCCTGAAGCACTCCGAGTGTTTACTGTTCGCAGATGATCTGAAGCTCCATCGAAAAATTTCTAATGCCCATGACTGTTCCATCCTTCTATCAGATATAAGTAGTATTCACGAGGAGTTTAAGAAATGATCTACCTCTCAATAAATCAAAGTACGTTATTCTATCGTGCACTCGAAAAAGAGATGTATTGACACATGGTTACAATATGGATGGGAAAGAACTGAAGAGAGTGTACAAAATAAAGGACTTAGGCATAGAGTACAGCTCCACAATATCTTTCAAAAAACACGTCGAAAATATAGCTGCAAAAGCACTTCGTAGTCTGGGATTTGTTTCAGAAACGTGGAAACAGTTGTTTTATTATATAACGCTATCATCAGAACCAAATTAGAATACTGCTCGGTAGTTTGGCATCCAACATCTCTCCTGCATACGACAACTTTAGAAAAGGTTCAAAACAGGTTTCTGTGATATCTGCATCAAAAAAATATAGAGTTTATCCGGACTGCAATACACTCAGATCAGTCAGACTAAGAAATGAATTCCACAAAATGTCACTCTAGACCAGACGACTAGAAGACATGAAGATTTGTTACGAAATTTTCAATCGACTCTTAAATACACCTCACCCCCAAAGTATCATGAAATTGAGAATTCCCGCCTGAGCTACAAGGCTCAATCAGTTTTTTGAAATATCAATGTCGGCAAGCTACAAAGATTGTTCGCCTATTCTCAGAATATCCAATAATTTAATTCAGAATTTCAGTCTAAGATTTGACCTGCCTCCTAGACTGTTCTTTAAAGGCTTGTACTTGCATTTCCGACAACAACCGTTTTAGTAGTGAGTATATGCTGTTTTGATTCTTATAATTGTGTAATTGTGAATTTATTAGACTTAGTTGATAATTACTTCGATGTGAATTTAGGCTGAATAATTTGATTTTCTCATGTTAAAAGATTTTCTGAATCTGTTTTTGTAATCTATTTACGGATTGGCTTTTTTACAACAATCAATAAGCTCTCAGAAAATCGACTAGTACGTTCTCAATATCAACTGGCCTAAAACAAACCTCCACTGAATACATGCCGCTCATTTTGGGAAGAGCAGAATTGCAATGAAAGTGGTTCCTCTGGCTCCTCAGTAAAATATGTTTATATTTCATACCTAGAGGCTCCAAAACATTATTTCTTGAAATCTTATGGTCTTATGGTCTTCTGTCAGTGTCAGTTAACTGGAGCCCCATGTCACGAATTGAGTCCGTACATTACAAATACCGGACTCTAACTGATGTAGAGATGGTAATGTAAGAATTCGATTCACTGGGCTAATTGAAACGCTCGGATGACAACATGTTGAACAATATTATTCGAGTTCTTCTGAAAAATCATCAAAATAATGAAAAACTATTACTTGAACCCTTTTTTTGTCAGCTTGTTGTCAGTTGTTGACAGAGAATTAAATAATCAATTGATTAGGTATTCCACCAATTCCAATAATAAAATTGAAATATGCAATTTCTTTGATTTCAATGTGAAAGAACCGGAATATCTAGATATGATAAATAAATTTGACACAAAGTGTGAACCGGAGATCATCAAATGCTATCAGAAGGGAAAGTCTGCAGCACATCATGATATTGGAATAAAGAAGCTGTCAGTTTCATTTTGATGCAAGTGTAATGAGACAATATTGTTAGGGAAGGATAACTATAAGACTACTGCATCAAATTTTACGAAAACGACTTGTCAAAACTAATAAATGCACTTCAACCGTCACAAAAATGGAAAATTAGAGATGGTTTCCAAAACAAAAACCTATAGGGAAATTCAGGAAAACCTTCTTCATATGGTATAACCATACATTTCCAACCGAATGAGGCAAGCGCGTGCGCGTCGGTAGTTCACAGGAAATAACTTAGTCTCAATCTGATGGCATGAGTAGTATTGAGAAAATAACCACAATAATTCGAATAATTTCAACATTGCAAAAGTTCTGCCGATTTAGAGCATTAACGAGCTTCGATTCTATTTTGATGCGCAACCCCATTTTGAAGTTTTGAAACGATTGCTATTTCTGTTTTCGAATGATTCTTGTAACGATGGCCGGGCACAATTCAATTCAACACAAGATTCTTCTTAAGTGAGTCCAACCTAGTAGTTTGGAACTCTTTTCGGCGAATAATTCAAAAATAATAGACATTTGTACTATTCGTAGATATATGTCCTGAACCTATTCCACAGAAAATCTTATAAATTCTAGCACACGGAAAAAGGTTATGAAATCTACTTCGTCCATAGAGATAAAATCTCAAAACTTCGCAGGTTTTCTTCCATTTTGAAACATGTTTCCCGATACTTTGAAAGAATTTTGCTTAATTTCGGCATTAAACACCCTGTATATTGCTATAAATCCACTTACAAGCTTTCACATTCCTAGGATACAACTGAAGTGAAACGGTTGGAACAATTGAACAGAAACAATTACCTCAAATCCGTATCCAGAAATGTAATTGGTCACTTTGCGCCCTATCTGGAAATTACAGAACTCAAGAAAATCCTAAACACTTCCGAAACGCAATAAAAACAACGTTGTACCTGAACCCTTGCTGAAGATCCCCAAAATCGAGTAAAAACCCATTTCTATACGCCTACCCAGCAACATTTGCAACAGTAATTAGACAGAGTTCTTGTTTTATTGACCGTCAAAATGAAACCGTTTTTCTGCCCGTCCTGACGCACGGTCATTCACTTTTACTGCCTCCCCTGATATTTTATAACTGTGCGGAAAGAAAACTTATTAAATTTTAAAAACAATGGCCTCGTTTTGACAGCTTTTCATCTACGCCTCAGCCGTTGTCGGGGCAGGCTAACAAGCTATGTCGGCTAAATTCGAATTTGCGAAGAAACTTTCGAATTGATTAACAAGAATATTACGTGGCTGCTTCTCATAAAACAGGGGTTGCAAATTACAGCGTATATTTCATCGTCACCCTGACGTACACCCATCACTCTGGCGTTGAAATTTGTCATTATAAGGGTAATCAGGTTAATTATTAGATCGATATTCTTTTTGATATTTATTCTCCAAAGAATTCGTGAAAGACTTCATAATAAAAGATTCCTCTAATCGTCTCACATGTGCAAGAGTCACTTAAAATTTCTGTAATATGTGGTAACCAAATAGCATTCAGAAAGTATACTTACTTTCGGGTAAAGGTAGTTCCCTGCACTTTCGGGGTTATTTCACTATGAGTAGTGAATTTCGAACAAATGTACCTTTTTTGGACCCTTTCGTCTTTTTTTTCAAGACACTTCATCCTTTGAATGAAAATTAAAAAAGAACTCATTCCATTGTGGAGATTATGTTCTTTAATGAACTCTCCTCTTACAAAAAATCACGAAGTCAATACGCTGAGGTTCTTCATACCTCGCTTGAAGTGAGGTTTCCCCACACCTGCAATTTTCTCGGATTTTCAACCAGGTACAAAATATGTCAACTTCAAAAATGAGTTTGGCCAATGTGATCTGACAAAAAAATCCTGAAAGAACTCACATGCAGTCAGAAGCTTTTGTACGCTCATGGCTGTCTATTTACGTCTTGAATATTTCCTTGTGATTATTGCTCTTGTTTTAATAATGTATTATCTCATGGACCGTTTTTGATGAGATCAAGAAAGAATGTGACGGATAAAACTTGGAATGCATTTTGAAATTCAACCAACCCAGAACGCTTCAAGTTGATAGAATTATCCGTACGCCCGTAATCGTGCATAGGGATATGGATTCATCATCAGTCATTCCAACCTAGTCATTTGAGACCATTTTCGGCTCAAAATTTGAAAATTACAGACATTTGGACAAAATGACGCTGTTTCCAACAACATGTGCCCAAAAAAAATTGGAATTTTGGGGCTTGATTATAAAAATCGAATTCGTGAATCGGTAAAATCAGTCCAATTCATTTATATACCCATTCGAAATTCGATTCTCTGAATACACTCTTCAAAAAATACAAATTGAATCGAATTGAAATCAAGTACTTGGTTGAAGGTTCGACCTAAATTTCATAAGGACCATAAAAACGATGACTTAATCTTTTTATCAGGACATAGAAGTGACTTTGGCGGGGTCAATACTGAAATTTCGATCGGATGTATCTGCTGCTCATCAGTTGCATTTTATCAATTCCCGAATTCGACCTTCGTTCTTGGACCGGTTTTAAAAATGTTGAGCCTCTACATAGATTCTCATTGGCTTGACGATTGTCCGTAGGACTAAACCTGAACACAATAACTTCCAGAAGAAACGACCAGAAACCTGAAAGTTTTGGAGCAGGTTTTATTAGATAAATCACAAAATCAAATTTGTGAATAGGTGGAATCCGTCCAATCCGTCGATATATACGACATTTTGAGAAGACAGATGTGATCGTGTTCGAATATAGTTTAAGAGTACCCAGAATCCAAAATTCATTATTTTACGCGCATGTGCTGACCACGGTAAGCATCTGAATTTAAGATTGCAGCTACACGATGGCCAGTTCGAGTACCTTATACAAGGTGTTTCATCATAAACTGGTCAAACATATATAGCCATATAGATGTTCGGAAAACTCATTTTTGCCCTATGACATATGCCCGGTTTTCGAATCATAGGCGATTGTTCAATGTCAACTTTGAGTAATATTCTGTGTTGAGTTATACGTGACCTTTGAAACAACGGTTTTTGGTCACACCTTAGTATTTTTTGGTGGTCTCTTCAATTGTGGTGTAGAATTCTGGAAAAAATATTTCAAAATAGCGGTAAACATACAAAGTTTGTTTTATTTGTTTTCGATTGCCAAATTGGATAGCATTATTACAATGTACTCAATTTTGTGAGATATTCAGTGAAAAAATGTTTCTAAAATTCAAACTCAACTTTTTTTCACCTGTCCACAATGAAAAAAGAAATTTAACCGAATTTGTTGAAATCTTTAGAGGTTGAACTGACATTAATTCTGAACACCGGTGTGAAAACAGAATGAAAATCTATCCATTGGTTTTCATTTTATAGCCTTCCAAAGATTCCGCTCGGAGTACTTGAATAATTTTTATTTGAGAAGCTGGTGTTTCTACGGAGGCCAAAATTGTGCTTATGAGCCACCAGAATGACCTGGATAGAAATATGAATTTATAAAAAAAAATTCAAAAAAACTCTGATGGGAATCGAACTCGCTGGTTAAAGGGGGGTGTCGAACCGGCGACGGTGGCTTGGATTATGGCAACACTGAACAGCCGGATAATCAATCTAAAACTAGCTTCTACATCCCTCACTGCGACACCAGGGGACGGATGTCCGCAAGGAGGTTGTTTATCGCCACTACTGTGGTCGTTGATGACCTCCTGAAAATGCTTTCGGCGTATGCCGATGATCTTGTGATAATGGTTCGGGACAATCATGACGGTGCGGTTTGTGACCGCATGCAAAATTCCCTCACCTTAACGCACGAGTGGTGTATCCGAGAAGTACTCAGCGTGAACCTTGAAAAGAAGATTCTAGTAATGTTTACTAGGGGAAGGAAACTCTCTCTAAAAGTAATTACGATGGAAGGAATCGCCTTAGCCCCCACAGATCGCACAAAGTATATTGGTGTTATATTCGACCAAAAGCTCTCTTGAAGCCTACACGCAGTGATTAGCAAGGGTCAGAGAGCTCTCTTCGCATGCCAGAAGATGGTCGGAAGCACGTGGTAAATCAAACCGGAACTTACCAGCTGGATCTATCAATCCATTTTGCGGCCAATCTTCAGCTACGCAGCTTTCATTTGGTGGCCGAAGGCGAAATCACAAATGGGACAAAAGACTCTGGACAAATTCCATAGAACAGCATGTTTGTCTATAACAGGAGCATCTCGCTCCTGTCCGCTGCCATGCAAGTTATCAAGGACCTGCCTCCTCTAGGACTATTCTTAGAAAGCGAGGCGGCTTCGTAAGTTGAAATGTGAACTTTTCAGGAAGGATTCAAATTTATTTCGAACCATCACTCATCGATGGCTGAACTGTAAAACATAATATGTCAGTATTTAATTATTGGGCGAGAATTCACCACAAAAAAAACAAGCAAGTTTGTCCCTAAAGATTTTAAATATTATTTCTACACATGTATAGAACATCAGACAAACTCCATAAACACATAAACGAAAGCATACATAGTGCGACAAGAAAAAGTTTGGGTGTAATTGACAACAAAAAAGAAATGAAAAGTGATTTTTCTCCAGATATAGAAGAGAAAATACAGGAGAAAAGGAAATTATATCCCTGATGGCAACAAAATCATCTGAGGATAGAATGAACTTCAGAAAAAAAACAATGAGAAATTCAAAAAACTGTGATAGATGAAGAATGAAGATAGTGAGATCGAAAGTGCACAGAAATTAACATCTATATTGAAGGATGTAATTCACCGAAGTTTGGAATTTCATAAAAGACGTAAAGCACAAATAGGAAATAATATTCCAATCAATACCATAAGTGTGGACAAGTGAAAACATTATAATTCTAAATTTTTCACAGAAAACCCTTCGGAAAGAAATCAATATCGAAGAGAAACGAATAACGATAACCACAGATGAGATCATCAGGTCCAGTAAAAATTTACCACGAATTCAGTAAATGTGGCCCAAAAAAATTATTCCGATTAATAGCGCAACCGGAAGAATGGAAAGGATAGCTGTGAAGCAGAAGAACAAAATGACTTCAGAGCGAGGCGATCATGCATATATAACACCTTTACAATCAAACGACCCATTGAAGAACAGAAAAGTACCCCAGGAAGGACATCTTTTACATGTAGACCTAGCCGAAGCATTATCATAATGTTTCAATCAAGAGATGTTGGGAAGCCATGAGACTATTTCGGCTCAATGACAATTCAATTTCAGCAGTACGAGGTTTATTTGAGAAAATGTCATCCTGGATAAAAATAGGAGGTTCATTATCACAGAACTTTGGGATAACCAAAGCATCATGTCAAGGGTGTTGTATATCGTCAATACACTCTAAAATATACATTGAACAAGCTTCCAAGAGGTGGAAAGAATGTGGTAGAATGGGCTTCGAAGTAGAAATTGCAACATTGTACAAGCTTTAATTTGCCGAGAATCAGTTCATTGTTTCACAGTCAGAAGGAGGTCTGGAATACATGACTTTAAAGTTGCTGAAATAATATGAATATTAGGGACTAACTGTTGATGAGGATGATACAAAATACATGGTTATTGGAAAGGATGTGGTGAGTAAATTTCTAGATGTGAAAAGTTGAAAAAAGACGAAACCGGCTAACCCAGAGCAAGAGATTCATAGGAGCACTGAATGGAGTCTCATTGTTGAAGAATGTATCCAAAGATAGGAAGAAAAACATTCATACCTCAACAATCAAAAGCATAGCGGGATCGACATATATATCTGAACACAGATCTGATGGACCCAGAAAAAAATGATGGCTACGGATTGAATGCAGTGCGAAGATCCGCCAGAATATCGAGACTGAAATTGGAAACCAACAAGTATGTCAGAGACTTCATGAAGGAAGACACCTCTACAATAAAGGAAATAGCTTTAAAATAGCATGTTCGTTGAATAGTTGCAAAAAATCTACTTCGACAAAAACTGAGTTGGTTGGCTGAAGGCCAAAAAAGAAAAGGAAGAACACGCTTAAATTTGCTTTATAACATCGAGAGAGTAATGAGACAAGGGAACCCATCAGAAAACGAGAGTCAAGATAGGATTGGACAGAATGGGAGTTGGGTATTGTTAGGCGACGTCAGATGCTGTATATAACATCATATCAGAAAGAGAAATAACGTTTTTTATTAGAAGAATTTGATGAAAATAGCACTCAGAGAGAGAGATAAAGGTAGAAACGTCTTTCGGGATTTCGACCCCTATTCTCTACGTTAAAAAAAATGTGAAAGATGGGCAACGCCGGGTAGGAAACAACAAACAAACTAAGTCAACAATAAAATCCATCAGCACATTTGTGGTTTCCGTCAGGAGCCTCTGCATTCCAGAGCAACACCCAACGTCACACACGGAGGCAGCTATAGCGATCTGCGAGACCTTCAAGTCCAGGGTTATACATTTTACCATATGTTTCTAATATGCCTGAAACTGCCTGGCTGAAACAAAGCTAATAAACAACAGGAAACATGACTGCCACTTTATGTTAAATATTATATAGTGTTCTGGACGGAATGAGGTCACGTGGAAGGATACACTTCGTCAAATTTTCTGTCGTGAAGACTGAAACTAAAAAGAGACCAGACGAGGCGGGCTGATATACGTATCTTATTTTCGAGAGGGAATTCATATGGAAATATATAGCGACAAAACAACAGATAATATTGGAAATGTGTTTGCGAAAGCTAAGGCGAGCGATAAGTTTATATTATGTTTCCACGCGGTTCATTTCTGCCGAGTGGCTGAATCCGACCTCTAAATTCAAATAAAGATGCTTTTTCGTTCTCGTGAAACAAGATGAGGTGTCAGTAGAAATTTCCTGGTTTCGTGAGATGGTAAGGGTTATTGGAAATGTGAAAGTAAATTCAGGTGAGTTTCAGACTGACCTAGATGAAATCCTGTTCAAAAAAGTGTAAATGAACATTCAAGTGATGAAAATGGAAAAATTTCTATATTAACGATACTTCGATACAAGGATTATTATCTCGTACAAAAATTCAGAATTACTTCTTATTTAATTTTCAATCTTTCAGAACATCCTCAAATTCAGACCCAGTCCAATATGTCACGAGAATGTTGGGAAATCGAATACATTAAAACCAAAATACTGTTTTCGTATTGTACCGTATAAACAGTCTGTATAATTAGTACCTGAATCGAGCAAGGCCCAGACAACCTCGCATCATCTATAAGACGTGCTCACAATAGATAGCTACTGGTATTGGAATCCCATGACTGTTATTATAAGATTGTACACCTTGACAAAACATACACAATATTTATGTTTATGTAATATAAGGAGAGACACAATGAAGCAGTGCGTAGTATTGTTATGTCGTAGATATTAACCAAAGTGATTAAACCCTCTAACGAGTTCCAAGTGTTATTTCCAAATCATCTCCTGTGCACATCAACTAGACGAACCAACCCCTCACCGAGGTACATCACATGGCGATCCTACCAGTGCTGAAACATCAGAGTATCATGAAGTGTTGAATTCTTAACATGAACATAACTTTTGAGTTCGCCCGATCTTGAAAAACTCCAGAACTTAGAGATGTCTAACTCACAAATTTAATTCTGGTCAATTAATTTCACTACATCGGGTGTCGCACGAACAGGTTCACCCCCGAAAATATCTACATATTTTCTGATATCGGAATGAAATTTCGGATATACTACAGATTGATTTCCATTGACTGAAGTAATTGACGTGTGTCTTTGACTTCTAGCTTAACCAGAAGTGGAAGTAACTTTCGATTTCCCCTGATGTATTTTTTCACAATCCGAATACAACCTTGAATTCTAAGTGGAATACCGTAGAAAAAAAATTTAAAAAGCACTGACGCGTATGTAAGTAGTTGTTACCAAAGCTGTCATCTTTTTCCATATTGACCCCGCCAAACGTACATTTATACGCAATGAAAAGGTTTAGTAACCTTATAATAATATTATCTGCTCGAAATTCTTCATGAAACTCAGAGCTGTTTCTTCTTCAATCCAGTACTGGATTTCAAGTCGGTCAGGCCGATCACAAAAACAATTATTTCGGAAAGAAAGAACCCTAAAATTCGATAATTGTAGCGGTAGTTTTGATCTCGAATGTGAAGGCCGAATTCGTGAATGGATAAAAATCATCCACATAATGCCGCAGATATATCCATTCGAAATTTTTGATTCCCAAATGTTCCAAAAATAGGATTTGTGTTTGATATTTTTGATATTCTCAACAAAAAACAAAATTAACGAAAGGTAAAATAACAACTAAGTTTCATTCGAATGGCTCGGGTAGTTCCTGAAATATATGGAAAATAACCTCAAAATTTCAAATAACTATAACTCTGCAACCTTTCAGCAGATTTTGCTCAGTAGCAAACTATGCCGTCTCATTTCAAAGTGCAACCTACCCTGAAAGTTTGAGTCGATAGGATCCCCCCCACTCCTGTAATTGTGCACAGAGACCGGGTGGCCAGACAGACTCGATTTTGTATCCAGATTCGTCACCAATGAGTCCAACCTTGTCCTTTGAGACCAACTTTGGAAAAAAATTTGCAGACTTTTGGACGAAACAATTGCTCGCTGCTTCCCAGAGCCTGCAGGCAGAAAAAATTAAGAAATTGAATATTTTAGTTGAAAAAATATTTTTGCGCGCATGTCCTGGGAGCACAGCATCCAATTGTTTTGTCTAAATGTCTGTAATTTTCGAATTTCGAACCGAAAATGGTCTCAAACGACTAGGTTGGACTCACTGATGACGAATCCGGTGTCAAAATCAATTCTGTCCGGCCGTCCGTATGCAAGATTTCAGGCGTACGGATAATCCTATATCGACATGAAACTTACAGGGCAGGTTTCATTTCAAAATGCTACGGTTAAATTTTTCAATGGGCAATATCGACCCTGAGGTTCCGGAGTTAGAGCCCCTTGAAGTTTTGAGTTCAATTCGGTAAACACTCGGGAACTACTAAAATGATTGGATTGAAACTTGGCACTCGGTTGGAGTATAATAAAGCGAAACTTTTCGCGAAATTCTGTTGATATCGTAAATTATGGAGATATTCGAAAAAAATATGTCGAATTTTGCGGTTTTTTTCGATATCGTTGGTTTTTCCGGAATAACTCAAAAATTACTGGTTCAAACATGATGACACTTTGCACACTGAGAGAAATGCAAGGGTTGATAATTAAGACATCTTTATTTGGAACAGTTTTATTGATAATTAATAAGATTTATTAATTATTCGAAAATGTTATTCATAATTAGAAACTCTGGATTCTGAATTTATTTCTGAGAAACATTCGATTTATTTAGGCACTATTTATTTATAATAAGAAAAGTTTATTACTAGGAAATAAATGTTGTATCGAGAAGTAATGTTCGAAAAGATTATTAGCTATAAATAAACATTTACTTCCACAAATCAAAACTTATTTGAAATACAAACTGCAGTTATTTATGTCAAACAATTGTGCATTGAATTATGAATGATATAAAATTTATTCATAAATAATAATTATTGATTAGACACCAATAAGTGTATATTAACGCCTGGATCTTTATTTTACCGCGAATCCGACAACGTGAAGACACTTGTCGATTGCCACCTCTTCCTCGCCAAACCCCTTCAGGCTGCGAACCACGTAAATACTTGCATAACGCTTCGGTGGCGCGTTACTGTGGTAGTTTAGTTTGAGTGCTTTCGATTTACGAAACTGCGTAAAGAATATAGCTAGGTGAGTGGACTGAAAAAAATGGACTTCCAACATTTTTTGAGTGAAAATGATTTGATTTGATTTGGCTGATTTGGCACTTTTACCAAAGAAATATATATATATATATATATATATCGTTATTACAAATGGCATATATTTTAACTTTTTGTTGTTGACAAAATAAACACTGTCAATGAAATATAAAATAATCTCATCCAATTCAACAAAGGGAAAAATATTTAACATGCAGTAAATTTCGTGAAAATAGATTAACTAAGGTGAAATAATTTGCTTGAATTTTCCAATAGTAATCTTTCAATGTCAATTTTTGAACTCATATCATCGAATTCGAATTTTACGTATTGAGAGGTTGATCACAAACATTCATTTGAAATGAAAATTGACCTCTTCGACCTATTTTTCTACAAAATAGTGGGTATAAACTGAAGATATGAATTATATGAGTTACTTTTTATTTACTCACTCTGTATATTACCCTGATAGTATTTTATACATCATGAATTTTCCGCTTGTGAGATCATAATGGGATGACGTTTGTATTGATTCAGGGAATGGTATATTGATAGTGTGGAATTATTAGAAGAATTTCTGAGGGATGATTCCTTCGAAAAATGGATTGTCAGACTTGGAGATTGTCATACTTGGAACATGGCTGTATGGAACACCTTGAGACATCCTGTATAGTCATGAATTGCCAAAGTTTGTTCATTTTTCGTTGAAGAATTTGCACTTCCAAGTTAATGTTCCTTCGTAGAAGTTGTCATAGAACTTGTTATTTCAATATCTTTTTTAATTCAGATATTTTACTTGAAGAAATAAATTTATGTTTAAACACCAATGTTAAGTTTCATATTAATATTATATTGATGTATAAATAAAGATTAAGTTCGCAATTATTTCTCTCATTTATTTTTGAGCGAATGCACCACCTCTTCAGTGACTTTATATAATATGTTCCTCAAATAACAACACTAGTTAAACTCATGATATTGATGATAGCGAATTTCAGCGAATCCTAATCTGAAATCAGCAATTTTCATCACAAAATTTTGAATACTTCAGTTCCTGTTGAATTGATCATATTTATTGGAAACATATACGTTTCTAGGGAAAAACATCAAATAACATTGATTTGTTGCTAATAACTCAATATTGAATGAAAAAATATCTTTCTCGACGACTACTAAACTCGTTGTTCAATGGAAATATATGAATAATTTTTATTATTCCTATGAAACAAATATGTACGAAATCTAAATATATGTTTGTTCATTGTAACTCAAGATAAAATATATCAATCTATAAAGTTAAGAACTTTTTCATCTACGAATAAATCATTTATTCGGTGTGAATAAAATTAATTTTTAAATAATAAATAGTTATTTATGCAACTCAAATAAAAGCATTATTTATGGCAAATAAATATTCATTACGCCATATACGAATCAGGAGGTTATTTAATATTAATAAACTTCATTATATATAAATAAACTGTTCTCTTAGTGCAGCTAGTTTGAAATTGTTAATCGTCAATTTTGTGCAAAACTTTGTGGTGATTCTTGTTGTGTACATGTAGTCACTTCTGTTTAACAGTTTCAAATCTTCATTAAATGTAATCTGAAATATGAGTGGGATTTGCAGGTAGATGGCACATGCTGTTTCATTTGTACCATGAACCAACTGGCACAAGATACAGTTTTCAGCATCCTCAGATCTCTAACACAAGCTTTCATATATTCTGGATCAATTCGCTTCTTGCTGGCCAGTAAAGACGTAAAGTTTTCGAAGAAAAAAACCTACTAAGTTCATACAACTTTTCTTGCTGTTGATGTTGTTTGGTTCATGATTTGGATTAAGCCTCCGAATCAACACCTTTTATCAGTCCACTTAATTTTACCGCAACACTGAACGTAGGTTCATAATATTTCGCATGCATAGATTTTTGCCGTGAAATGTCTGGATAGAAAAATAATTTAATCACATCTCGATGAAGCTATTGATTTCATACCGCTTTTCACAAAAATATAATTCGATAATCACGAAAATAAGTTCTCCATCCAATAGCTGTAGGATCAGAGTCTATGAGTGTTTGAGTTCATGAGTTCATAAACCTTTATGGTCGCACTGCAATTAAAGTTAGAGCAGATGGCTCACCCCTCGCAAATGACTGAAACAAAATACCTTTTCTCCAAATGATGATTTATATGAATGGAAAAATATTCCAATGATTCGTAATAAGGTTGAGAATAGGAATATATTCAGAATTCAGATTGATTCGATGTCAAACATTTTTTTTTCGATTTTCTCCCTAGAGTACTTTCAAGTTCTTCGAAGATGCAAAAATTAGAATCAGTTCATACAAGAATAGGTACCGAAGGTAAAGTAAATTTCTCTCGATCCATTCCATTGGAATACTAAAGACTGGAGCAGAGGCCAGTCATATTATATGAGTATTGAGCTGAGTATTTTCTGGTTCCCTAGGGTCGGAAAATACTCGTGCACCTTCCTGTACTTGCAGTGAATACCATAGCTGTGCAGTTCGCTGTGCACTAGTAAAGTAAATTCATTCTTTTGAAGTAGGTATTTTTATTTCGGCTTGATAAACTCTGAAAAATGTATGTGGGGGTCCATCCATTTTTTTACACCAGGGTCCTTGACTATCTGGTAAAGTCACTGACATAAATGAGGGTGTTACACAGGAAAACGTCAAAAAAGTCCACCAAGTCGTTTTGACCGGTCATGAATAGGAAGTGCACCAGATAGCTCATACTTTGAAGATATCAGATGGTAGTCGGCTAACAATTTTAGGCGATCTCTTAAAAACCATTACAGCTCGACTGCACATTCGATCAAAAACAAGGACGTTGTATGATTCAAATTATATGTTGAAATGGATGGAATTGGCTCCATTAAAACACACCAGAGACGATTCGGCAGTTCTCTCAGTGGACTGCATCCGACGAACCCAATCCGAAGCCTTGAAAAATGCAACAGTCGACTGGCGTGATCATAGTGCCCGTATTTTGGAATGTACATGGAATCATTTCATCCACTATCTTTGAAATGGAGAAGGCAACAACAGCGAACTCTATTCAGAGCAATTGGAGTGATTATTTAATTTTCTAACAATTGAACTTATAAGAAATTCTGCAATAAGTGTAGCCTCAGTATTTTTCAGATGATAACGAAGTTTCGATCTGACTGTATTTGTACTTCTTGAGATATGGAGCACATAACGTCGAAATTTCAAACTGAATCGAAATTTTACACATTCTTCAGCGTATATCTTCGAAAGTAAATAGCGTTTCGAATTGAAACTTGGAACACTGTTGTAGAAGAATGATTCTATGGTTTTTGCCAAATTCCGCTGAAATTTGATTAAAGCTTTCTGAGCAAAAAATTTTTTTCAAAAAAATGGAAGAGAATCCGTATTTCAGTGTGGAAATTATTTCATGTATGAACCGAGCGCGTTCGACACTAGGTAATCATCAGGGTTCGCTGGAAGAGTTAATACTGTTATTACGAAAAAGGTTATTTGAAAATGATAATTACCCGTCCAAGAACGATACCACAAGTAGCATGTGAAAACAAGAACGAATCAACAGTCGTTAAGACCAATTTCAGCTCAAAATTCAAAAATTACAGACATCGTGACGAAACGATAATGCGCTGTTCCAAAGAACAAGCGCGTAAAAAACGTTTTCTCACTAAACACTGCACCGTATTACTATGACAAAAATGTATGCCTTGAGCCACAAACTCCATCGATTCTGATTTTCAGATTCGATCCATGGTGACCATTTCCTGTTATCGGATCTGAAACGAATGCTGTTGGGAAAAAGATAGCTGATGAATTGATCGCTGCCAATGAGACCTATTTGGAAAACAAAGACAAATTGTGCAAAAAAATGGTATCGAAAAATCGAAGGATAGCTATAATCGTTGAATCACCCTCGAAGACAACTATATTGATGTTGACTAAACTATAAAATAGAATTTTTCCAAATATATTTATTTTTCTCATTCACTACAAACTTATTGAATGATAATTCATGAAGAGAAACATTACTGATTCGTTTTAGTCAGTTAAATCTTCACCATCTTTATGAACACCTCATCTTCCATGAAGATTTTCGGATATATTCGTGATAAGAGATAACTCATCATTCGAATATCACGACGCCATTATCATTTCTTGATGTTTTATGACATATATATTATAGAATCCATGATGTAAGTAAAACATGGTATGCTCATCTGCTCATCTGCGATTTTAATTACGAATGATGACGTCACTTTTTACATTCAAATTCAAGGAAATATATATTCTGTGCTATGGAGTCAAATGAAAAAAGTGACGTCATCATGGGTGAATACGATCACAGATGATAGAAACGATAAAATACTATGAGGCGCCGTTTGGGACAAGAGTAGGTTCACAAATATATCCATTTCTGAGTCAGCATATTCATTACTCGCTGCAATATATTTATATTGTTTGCCGATATATTTGTTTTCTATGAAATACAAAATATTTACGAGTTGGGAGTTTCAAATGTATAACCATGTAAGATTCAGTATATTTCTTGATTCGATCTATAGAACAAAGTCAAGTAATGGAACGTCGATAATCACGACGAATATTTGAGGAATTGAACTAAATATGCACAAATCTTATGAAGCTAGGATTGCTAGATCAACGAAAACTGTGAGCCTGCTATCATCGCGCCCTCTCTTGTCGTTGTTCGATAGATTGGATTGATTGATATATTGGTTTTCACATGTATATATTTGAAATATATTATAAATTCGAAAATATTTTGTTTTCAGAAAAATATAGATATATCGAAATAAAAATTAAAATATCGTCACACAAATCATATGTATTGGTGCAACTAATGAATATATTGTCTCGTAAATGAATATATGTATATGCAAACACACTTTCGTCACAAACGGTTCCTCATATAATGCATAGAACAAGTATAGATAGAATGGAAACTCCCATGCTATGATTCGGCACAGTTTTAAGCGACCTCATGCGGGTGATTAGGGAAGTATTTGGCCCTCTGGCGGTGTTTTTCGGAACGAATGCCCGCGAAAATTTAAAATGCTGCCCATTGTATACACAGATTTGATATCTTTGATTTCAAGAGGGAAACAAACGGTAATCGAATATATCGATAATAGAGCATTAATTATAAATAAATTTGATTACATTGAAGATACTAAATGCTATCGATATATTACGATCACCATTTGTTTCATGTCTTGGTGAGGATAAAATTTCGGAAAAAAAAACACAAATGTTTACGAAATATCATTTTATTTTCGCATTGTTGGGTTTTTAGATGAATTGATAAACTTTTTTGGACAATTTCCTTGATTGGGTCAACCATACCATGTGCACTTTGATATAAAAAACTATTAAATTTTGAATCAGTGCCTTTCGTGATTGCATTCACACGTTCACAACAAAAAATTAACAAATAATTTACAGGCAGCAGTTCCTGATTCAGGATGTAACCTGCAGTGAATTGGTTTAAATTCTTGAAATTCTTACTTTAGAAATGTTGAAATCATAGGAAGGCTGAGGAACATAATCAATTTAACAAAATTCGGAAAAGAATTGAGTTTATCTGCCTTTTCTAATCTTTCTTTGAATGAGGCCAACCAATTATTAGTCCAACACAATTTGCAACTTTAATCAATAACATTCTTAGAAAGAAATTTTTTACGGTCACTCAACCTTGCTTGTCCTCTCCAGTTAATTGCAGATTTCCTTGGTCCTCTTCAAGTCCAAGTTTTAAAAGGCCCTGCCAATTCGCTTGGGACAGCATCCAATAGAGGACCTTGGACATGGATATGTATCTTCAGTTTGACCTGTAAATCATAATGAAAAATGGTTAAAAATGCGTGAAACCCAAGTTTGACGTGAATTTATCTTCACCTTCATACTAATGAAAAATGTGTAGGTGGAATTATAAATAATGAATCTTACCAGTAAGAAATAAGACAGGTTCAGCTGTATTCCAAATACCTTTTCGACCTAATTTCACTTCATCTGTGGAATGTCTATCACAGACATACTACATTTTTCGTATTTGTTCCTCTGTTTATACTTCGAATAACGGATTATTCACTTTTCAACCCAAAGTTTGAAAAGTTCAGGTTTCTTATCTGGTCCAGGAAAACGATGGCGTTTACTATACCGATCTTCACAATTAGGGACGCAACATTTGTCAATTTCAACAGCTCCAGACACCGACATATTTATAAATTTATAAAATTCGAAACAACGAGCAATCAAGCCGACTGTTGAAAAAATAGAACGAGAACGAGGTTATGTTATTGTTATAGAAACATATAAGCAAACTTAAAATCAGAAATCGGCGATGTGAGCGGCTCCCCGCGGGTGATTATGGAACTAAACTATTGTTCCAAAGCTTAGTAGGCAAGTTTCCTCTCTATCTATATTTACTTTATGATATAATGCTATTAGAGTTTTGATTACCGAGGCCTACAGCAACGTCAGAATAGCTGTCGATGTAGGTTCAGTATAATTGGAACGCAGTCTTTTCACCGTTTGTGTGATGCAGGCATTACAACGCTAACAAAAGCGGGTTTTTGTTTGGTTTTCGTGTCCCAATTCCTTCGGGATAATGATGAAAAAGTTCATTGTTCCTGTTCGGGGTATTTACTTAACGAGTATTATGCCGTCGTATAATGCGGTGCTCCGACAGCGAAAAGGCCGAATTTTAAAACTTCCCCGTACATGTGTCGCTTTGATATAGCCGCCGTTGAACTTGGATATTTTGTCATTTCGTTTGCTGCTTACGAAAACCTGGAAAACTAATGAATGAGTGTGGATTTTTCCTTACGCTAATGGACTGATAACATTGTTTGGTTGTCTTCTCATTAGTGTACAAATACATTGTTGTAGCTGACTAGATGTTACCTGATGACCTGAATCGTGTTTGAATAATAAACGTGAGCTCTATAACCTTCGAGCACAATGGCTGACCGACATTGAACAGTTCAGCCCCTGATATTTCCGAATGCATCGTGGGTATACGATCATCCCTCCTAGCAGGCTGGCCACCCGCTTGATAATAGTAAATGGCAATAGGGGGTGAGTGACATAAATATTCCACCCTAATCTGAGCTAGTTACACATCCACCCTTAACATTTATGAGTGCGTCCACATCGGTAACAAAACATGATATACAAGTAGACCGTTGGATGTTAGCAGAAGTTTAGACTACTCAAGAAAGTTTTCAGAGAATGCTTGATTTTTTTATTATTTTGAGTTCTTTTGAAGAATAAACTATGCGATGATCTGCTCTGTTCTTTCTGCAGAAATACTGCAAGTAATATTGTTCGAAGGTATTGTGGCGCTGCAGGTGAAATCTTGAAGGAGTATGGTAATAGACGTCGATCACAATTCGTCTGCGGTCACGGTGAGCGCACGACGGTGTTTGTGGGTTAACGAAATCACAAAGTTGAGCTCTTTCGTAGTGATAATCCTCTTATAGAAAAGTCGAGGTTTATAGAAAAGTCGAGGTTCAGAAAAAATTAGATTATGTAATTTTTTGAATTGAATTTTTCTCTACAGAATATGAGCAATTCAATATAAATTTCGAATTTGAAAAGAACATTCAAGAACTAACGAGCATCTTCGCGTTCTTGGATGGAACTCCTACTGGATTTATTTCAACCTGCACAATTAATATGAAAAAATAAAAATTTCCCTGTTGTTGGTGAAGGAAATCATTTATATTGCACTACGCTGAGGATTTTATCAAAATTGAGAGTAAGTTATCAATAAAAGTAGACTCGATTGGGGTGGAATTTGAAAAATATTTTCTGGAAAAAGTATTTGTATCCGCTTGAATAATTAGTAATGAGGATAAAATCTGGAACGGAAAGCTAAGTTTTGGAAACACAATATACAGGGTGTTTTTCTTACCTACACAATAAATCTGGAATCATCATAACAGCAATAGCGTATTTCCGAAAAAGTTGGAATTTATGGGTGTGCTCATTCATATTGTGCTACATATTGAAACTTTCATCGAATTCGAAGGAGCCATACTGGGGTTGATAAGTGTGAGAAAAATTTTCCGAATCATACAGATCACCCTGATGGTTTGTATTTATTGCTATTGATTAGTAAGTTATTCGTTATCCACACCTGATCGGTGAAAACAAGAGAAAATAACATATCATGTTATAGTAAAAAGATACTTTTTTGTGACCTCGATTGAATATATCATAACCATATCATATTGTTGAGTATTCGAGCGAGGTTTTGCCGTTCTAAGTTCATTTTTGTTTTATAGGATTTTTTCATTGATTTAATTCATTTGAGAATAAACTTACATAAACACAAGGACCAAAATTTGTCGACAATTCATAGAAAATTCAACCTTGATCTGAGCTGATATCCAGTCAACCAAAAACTCTATACCGATAAACTGCTATCCAATTATTCACTTACTGTAGTTTCATGATTATTACCGATTATCAAATTGACTCACCTTGGAAAACGCTGGGAGGGATATAAATACTTCGGACCTGGTTCTGTCACTTACGCCATCTCATTTTACTGACCCCAAACTGCGAATGCGGAAAAAATTTGATCGATATGCATGTCATCCATCAAACTGTTGTTTCTAGCAGCTATATCTTCATTTCCACTGTTCGTCAGACCCATGAAAAAACTTCCAGTTCGTATGGTTAACTCACAAGACGGAAACGTCCTACATCAACAGAACAGACTATGGCTTGAAAATGACAAGGAACTCTAGTTAAAAATGTAAACTAACATAGTGCTAGTATATTTTCATTCTCAAGACAGCGATCATTATCTGGATCCCTTGGAGCATTAGATGAGTTACTCTGGCGATCGGTAATAACCGTGCAACTGCAGTGAGTGAATTTTATCGATAGCAACTCTTCGGTGTAGATGTTTTCTTTGATTGTACTATTAACTTGGATCAAGGTAAAAATTTCTCAAACTATTGATACATAGTCGTCCTTGATTTCATGTTAGTTTATATCAATATATTACCTGGAGTTCTTTATCCCCCTTAAGCCGTAACCTGTCTTAATTATTTCTGATATATAAGATTAATTAGATCTTTTTATAATTTCGTAAGAAGTTGAGATTACGCGATATCCACTGATTCCATTTGACAAAGTTGACCTCTTAAGGGCAACAACCAGAGTCTCTATTTCGATTAGCGACTCGGCTACCAACGACTCTGCTTATATCTTTCTCATCACCAGATGTATACAGAGTGTAACAGCCAAATGGAATAAATTCGATATCTAATAAATGAGGGCGTGTTGGAAAAAACGCTCGGACACGTCGATTTGTAATTTTAAATGCGCATATTTTTCAAGAAAATAATATTATATAGGGTGTTCCATGTGACCGTGGCCAATGGCAACTTTCTTATTTCAAATGCAACCCCCTGTATATTATTTATTTTTTGGATTCTTCAGAGAATTCTAGACACAATTCACGCACAATGTCCTATACCTATCCTTAACTATTTCGGAAATATTAAGTGTTTTCAGATTTAGTGCAAAAATTAACGTTTTAAATAAAAATTATTTTATTTCACAAATTCGGTACATTACACTTAAAACCTAATAAGTAATACTGATTATTTCTTAATAATTAAAAAAACAAAAAAAAACATTAATGTCAATGTAAGAAATGTTCAAAATGCTCGCCGCGAACGTCTTGGCAACATGCTAATCTGGTGTAGAATTGTCTTCTAACGTTACTCAATATTTCTGAAAACACTTTATATTTCCGAAAAAGTTGAAGATAGGTATAGGACATTGTACATGAATTATGTCTAGAATTTTCTGAAGAATCCAAAAAATAAATAATATACAGGGGGTTACATTTGAAATAAGAAAGTTGGTATTGGCCACGGTCGCATGGAACACCTTATATAATTTTATTTTCTTGAGAACTATGCGCATTTAAAATTACAAATCGACGTGTCCGAGAGTTTTTCCTAACACCCCCTCATTTATTCGCTATCGAATTTATTCCATTTGGCTGTTACACTCTGTATATGCTTGGAACATAATAAAATAAATATCTCTACAAGAGAACTAACCGCCATACTTGTTTGCATTCAAATCCCCTTCCACTAAGCAACATATGAGACCACGAATATTCGTTGGTCTTCTATCTTGGTAATTCCCTCCAGTTGGGAATGGTCTGGGTTTCAGTTACACAACAATGATTTCAATAAGGCGTTATGTTTTGATTCTGAACGATAAATGGTTTTGGTGTTCATTTCTCGTCAAACCTTGATACATCGTAGTACTTACATGAAAACCATGGATCAGAACTTTGAATTTCTTCACGAAATATATGTTTATTCCATGTCAGAGATTGTGGTATATCATCACCATTAGATATTCTTCAATATTTTTTTCCTGACTGGAGAAGTACATGCATTCGTCACTCACCTATTAGCAGTTCGAAGCGTTCCTGTAAAATAATGAATATGTTAGATGCTTTGAAGATAGAAAAATAAACTATCTAAAACTTAAAGAAGAAAACTGACTTCAAATTGTAGAAATGAAAAGCGAAACGTAATTTTTTCTACGAGAGTTTAATGCCTTTCCGTAGCGCAGTCAAATGCGTTCAGGAAATCATTTTTCGTTTTTTAATTTCTATTATGTTTTTCATGTAAATCACAAGCCGGTGTCCAGAAAAGATTATTTTTATTTTGTCAATGTCGACCTCATTGATTTCAGATTCTGAGTAACAGTAGCAATGTATGCATTTGTAGTTTTCTTGGAACCGTCCTCATAATCATGTGGAAAAAATGGTAAAGATTATAAAACGTAACGAGATTTCTTGAATGCATTGGAAGGCGCTGCAAACAGGCAATACACTTTTGCAGAAAAAAAATAGTCTTGATCTTAAGTTCAATGATTTGAAGTCGTTCGCCTTTTTTGAGAAGTTTTATTTCATTGAAGTGAAAAAAATCTTTGAGAGATGTTCAATAATAGTACAGTTATGTGGAAAAATCATTGAAATAAGTTCGTACACAAGTGTAATTTTTTGAGACATCCTGTTTATTTCACAATTAATATCTTTTCAGAGTAGAAGAATGAAAAATTTCCGGAATATTTTCTATGAATACAATAAAAATTATAAAACTGAAAAATAAAATTCACAAAAAATGGAAAAAATATGGTTTTCAATATTACTACGAGAAATTTTAATATCTGAGAAATTTAAGTGAGGGCTCAATTTCAAATGATTATGAACTATATATTGAAAATATACAGGAGCAGATAAGAATAAATCCCAAAAAATTGTGTGGTTATGAGTCCGATCGTAAAAGAGGAATCAATATACCCTGTACTATGAAATTCAATGACACTGTTGCTGAAGGTGGAGCTGATGTATGCAATTTGTTTGCTTCCGATTTTAGAAGTGTGTATGAGCCTTATAGAGGATCCTGTCACCTTTCTGCACATTTTGATGGTTGCAAAAATTTGATTGATACAAAATTGTTCACTCCTGAGTTGGTGAGTAATATGTTGAAATCATTGAATGATAATAAAGCGGCCGGTTCTGATTGCTATCCATCTTATTTTGCTAAAAACTGCGCTACTGCTCTCGGTGTTCCTCTTGGCATTCTATTCAATAAATCAATTCAATCCGGAGTATTTCCGGCTGCTTGGAAGATTGCTTTGTTGGTCCCAATTCATTAATACTCTGGTGGTAGAAGTCAGGTCAATAGCTATCGTGAACTTAGTAAATTGTCTTTTTTCAGTGAAATATTCGAGAGCAATGTTCACGATAGTTTGTTCCATAGTGTGTGGTCATCAAATATCAGAAAGTCAGCATGGTTTTTCTTCTTAATGCTCTATTGAAACCAATTTGGTTGTCTACACGGAATATATTTGTAGTGCACCAAATAATAGGACCCAGGTCGATTCGCTCTATACTGATTTCAGCAAGGCGTTTGATGAGGTTGACCATAATAAACTCATGCTGAAATTAATGAAAATCGGTGTGCATGGACATCTGCTTTGATAGTTTTCATCGTATATCCACTGCCGTAGTCAACTTGTCAGTGTGGGAGGGTATTTGTCATCTGCGTTCGTTGCTACTTCCGGAGTACCACAGGGTTCGCATCTCGGTCCATTATTGTTTTTGATATTAACCAACGATCTACAAGACTGTTCCGAATATTCAGATTTTCTTTTATACGCGGATGATTTGAAAATCTTCCTTAAAGTGAGATCCGTTGGGGATTGCTTGAAGATCCAGGAGGACCTCTCTAGATTTCTGGAGTTTTGCCGCAAAAATAATCTAAAACTCAACTTCGAAAAATGCGCTTGCATTTATTTCATTAGATCTAATGCTCCGATAATTTTTCAGTGTTTTCTAGGCAAGGAAGTCATAAAGAGAGTCGACAAGATCAAGGACCTTGGAATATTTTTTGATAGTAAGCTCAGTTTTCACTATCATTTCGATGACATCATCACAACATGCAGCAAGACTTTGGGTTTTCTCAGTAGAGTATGCCACGATTTCCACGAATCGGCGACAATTAAGAGTCTCTACTATAGCTCTGTCTACAACAAACTTAATTTTGGCAGTGTTTTATGGAGTCCATACTACAACGGTTATAAACTGCGTTTGGAGAGACTCCAGAATAGGTTCATGAGGTTCCTTCACTTCAAGGTCACTAACAACTACGTTATATTTGGAATAAATGATGTTTTTAAAGCTACACCAGCATTTATGGCACACTTAAAAAAAACATTGCTCAGAATTTTGTACACATTTATTACAAATTTGCGTCCCAAAGCAAAAATTTATTACAGCTTCCGTTTTCCAGAAAAATGGCGTGGGCCAGCTTTAGATTAAAGCTGCACCACGCAGTCTGTATTTTCCAAAACATGCAATATTTAGTCATCGAATTGGCACCAGAATTTCTTACACATTTATTACAGATAAATAACAAGCAAAAAATTCGAAATTATTAATCCCACGGGGATATACACCCCTAAATATTGAATATTCAAGTTGAATATGCATCCAAAAGGTGGACGGTATGAAATTATTCATCATTCTTTCTTACACAAACTTTAAACGACATCATATTATCCGATGATGGGGATGAAGCATCCCCAAACATATCGAAATTCCTATTACGTAATCATATGAACAACGACATAAACTGCGTAACGCTATTTCCCGCGGACGGTACATATACTCGTATATGTCGGGATATTTCAAATCTCTTGGATATAGCCGATTTTTCTTCAGTTCAAAAATTTATTACAGTAGCCCACACTTCTCTTACACATGCTTAAGGATTCAAGTGAACTATTGAATCAAGAAAAATATGGAATTAATATCGTAGTATGTGAAAAAAAAAATTCGAAAAATAATGTTGGAGAATTTCGATATTCATCAATTTTTCTCTTTGTCAAAAATTCATTACAGTATCCCAAACTTCTTTAACACAAGCTTAAGGATTCTAGTGAGTTATTTCATCAAGAAAAATATGGAATTAGTATCGTAGTATGTGAAAAAAAATAATTCGAGAAATAATGATGGAGAATTTCGATATTTATCGATTTTTCTCTTTGTCAAAAATTTATTACAGTAGCCCACACTTCTTCAACACATGCTTAAGGATTCTAGTGAACTATTCCATCAAGAAAAATATGGAATTAGTATCGTGGTATGTGAAAAAAAATAATTCAAAAAATAATGATGGAGAATTTCGATATTCATCGATTTTTCTCGTTGTCAAAAATTGATTACAGTAGCCCACACTTCTTAAACACATGCTTAAGGAGACAAGTGAACTATACCATCAAGAAAAAAAAGAAATTAGTATGTGAAAAAAAATAATTCGAAAAATAATGATGGAGAATTTCGATATTCAACGATTTTTCCCTTTGTCAAAAATTTATTACAGTAGCTAACACTTCTTTAACACAAGCTTAAGGATTCTAGTGAACTATTCCATCAAGGAAAATATGGAATTAGTATCGTAGTACCTGAAAAAAAAATTCGAAATATAATGATGGAGAATTTCGATATTCATCAATTTTTTCCTTTGTCAAAAATTTATTACAGTAGCCCACACTTCTCTATCACATGCTTAAGGATTTTTGTGAACTATTCAATCAAGAAAAATATGGAATTAGTGTCGTAGTATGTGAAAAAAAAAATTCGAAAAATAATGATGGAGAATTTCGATATTCATCAATTTTTCTCTTTGTCAAAAATTTATTACAGTAGCCCACACTTCTCTAACACACGCTCAAGGATTCTAGTGAGTTATTTCATCAAGAAAAAAATGGAATTAGTATCGTAGTATGTGAAAAAAAATAATTCGAAAAATAATGATGGAGAATTTCGATATTCATCGATTTTTCTCTTTGTCAAAAATTTATTACAGTAGCCCACACTCCTTTAACACATGCTTAAGGATTCTAGTGAACTATTCCATCAAGAAAAATATGGAATTAGTATCGTGGTATGTGAAAAGAAATAATTCAAAAAATAATGATGGAGAATTTCGATATTCATCGATTTTTCTCTTTGTCAAAAATTCATTACAGTAGCCCACACTCCTTTAACACATGCTTAAGGATTCTTGTGAACTATTCAATCAAGAAAATTATGGAACTAGTATCGTGGTATGTGAGAAAAAATAATTCGAAAAATAATGATGGAGAATTTCGATATTCATCGATTTTTCTCGTTGTCAAAAATTTATTACAGTAGCCCACACTTCTCTAACACATTCTTAAGGATAGTGTGGGCTACTGTAATAAATTTTTGACAAAGGGAAAAATTGATGAATATAGAAATTCTCCATCATTATTTATCGAATTATTTTTTTTCACATACTACGAGACTAATTCCATATTTTTCTTGATGGAATAACTCACTAGAATCCTTAAGCATGTGTTAAAGAAGTGTGGGCTACTGTAATAAATTTTTGTGAACGAGAAAATCTGATGAATATCGAAATTCTCCATCATTATTTTTGGAATTTTTTTTTACATACTTCGACACTAATTCCATATTTTTCTTGATTGAATAGTTCACAAAAATTCTTAAGCATTTGTTAGAGAAGTGTGGGCTACTGTAATAAATTTTTGAACTGAAGAAAAATCGGCGATATCCAAGAGATTTGAAATATCCCGACAGATACGAGTATATGTACCGTCCGCGGGAAATTGCGTAACAGTTTATGTCGTTGTTCATATAATTACGTAAGGGGAATTTCGATATGTTTGGGGATGCTTCATCCCCATCATCGGACAATATGATGTCGTTGAAAGTTTGTTTAAGAAAGAATGATGAATAATTTCATTCTGTCCACCTTTTGGATGCATATTCAACTTGAATATTCAATATTTAGGTGTGTCTATCCCCTTGGGGTTAATAATTTCGAATTTTTTGCTTGTCATTTATCTGTAATAAATGTGTAAGAAATTCTGGTGCCCATTCGATGACCAAATATTGCATTTTTTGGAAAATACAGACTGCGTGGTGCAGCTTCAATCTAAAGCTGGCCCACGCCATTTTTCTGGAAAACGGGAGCTGTAATAAATTTTTGCTTTTGGACGCAAATTTGTAATAAATGTGTACAAAATTCTGAGCAATGTTTTTTTGAAGTGTGCCATAAATGCTGGTGTAGCTTTGAGGACATGAATAAATGAGCTTCGGTCCAGATATAAGATCCAGTCTCTGGAGCAGCGTAGAATCATATTTGATCTGCTTTTTGCTTTCAAGATCCTCATGAACTACTTCGATTCGCCAGAGTTGATGTCATATATTCTTCATCGTGTATTTCAGAGGAATACGAGGAGTAGACAGTTAGTCCATAGCAGTTCTTTCAACACTAATATAGCTCAAAATTCCCCCAAAACCAGAATGTGCGATTTGTTCAATAAATATGTCAACCATTTGAATGTTTTTACCATGTCTTCATTTGTTTTAAAAAAAAAGTGTAGAAATATTTTTGTTATTGATATAGATTTTCCTTCAGGCTTTTCTTGAGTTGTTATCTGTGCTTGTTTGTGGTATATATTATGTGGTGATATAATTTCTTTCAAATGTATCAGAGAATACCCTTGTGGGTTTTACCTGTTTGTATCCCTTACCAGTAACTAAATAAATAAATAAATAAATAAACCTGATCCGATTGTCCTATACAGGTATTGTAGTTGCGATTCGATAATATTTTTGGGATGCTGTATATTTTATTCTTGAATGAAGCCACCGATAAGCTGAATGGCATACAAGGAAAGAGAAACCTGCTACTAATCGACAGAATTATGTCCATTTATTTTCAAGACACCTTGTATATTTCACCATAATTATCTCTTTAGACGTAAAAGGATGTGGTCTTTCAATTTTTGTTTTGAAAAATTAGTACTCGCCATTGAAATAGTTTTGGAACACCTGTATGTTTCCCCGTTATTATCTCTCTAGATGTAGATGGATGTGGTCTTTTCGATTTTCCATTGAAAAATTGGTACTAGCCATTGAGAAAGCTATTTCGGAAAACCTGTATATGTCAAAATTAGTATCTTACCATAAGTAAGAGAACATTATCTTTTCAAACTCCCGATTCAAATAGCGGGGGTTACAAATTCAAAACATGTATGTCTTAGTTTGTTTTGATGTATCCTTTTTATTTCATCCCTGATAAATGCCACTGTGGAACATAATTCGATACAGAGGAAAATATATCATCAATATTCATTGAAAATCGAGAGAATCGTGCCCGTATCAAATTTATTCAAACAGAAATTTTAATTAGCCATAGACTTAGTCAAAGAATCTTAGGAAATTGAAGTGACCATCTCATTGAGTATAGTTGGTGATTACGCTCTCAAAGTCTACAACAACTTTAAATTCGAAGGAGACAAGAATGAAAATGATTATGGAGATATCATGAGTAAATTCGATGATTATTTCGAACTTACGAAAAACAAAATATATGAACGACATACTTTCTTTCTGCGAAATCAACATGAAGGTGTGACTATTGATGCATACTTAAGTGAATTACGTCGAATTTAAGTTCTATTTGCCACTTCGACTCACTCAGTGTTAGTTTGATCAGGGACTGACTCATTCTGGGCATCTTGGATACGAATATTACAAATCAGTCAAAAGTCAACGAGAGCAAGAAGAGTATTATCTATATTCGTCATACCATGGACAACCAAAACGAGTATACCTACCATGTAAGTATGAATGTAGATCTGAAATTCAAAAATGACACAATAATTAATTTTAAACTAGAATTAGGTGCCGACATTAATGCAATACCTTCAAAATTCATGAATGCCCTTGAAATTCATGCTAAACAATCAAAACAGTAAAATGTGAAAATATATACAGATAGAGAAACCAAAATAATTTTTTTGGCTAAATACTCCCTTCAATGTCAATATGAAAGTTTTCTACATAATATAGAATTTTATTTCATTGACCATGAATATGCGACGTCAATTTTGGAAAAACGAAAATGTAAAAAATTCTTCCGCTTTGATTTCTTTGGCGAAATAAACCACGGAAATGTGACCAGTATCACATTGACATAAATAATTCTGTTGAGCCTGTATTTCATGCTGCACGTTAAATTTCTAGTGCGAATGAACCTATACCGAATGGTTTAATAGTTTAGTATTAGTTCATAAACCAATTGATCCGAGAATTCTTAATGCTCCAAATCCATGAAACGAGGCTATTTTTTCTGATTATTTTCTATTACTAACTACAGACGAAATCATATACAGAATGGTCCAACTAGTGACGTTAACAATTTTTAATTCTCACACATAGGGGTCTTATAGTGATCAACATTCGAACTGGTATGATCATATTGACACACTACTGTAAGAACTAAATTCTGTTCTCTATACCCTACAAGTCTTGGCTCAGCAGGCTTACCTTGAACTGCTTAGAGCGATATATTTTTTTGACTTCCAATCTTTATGTGTGGTACGGGGTCATTATTTGGGGAAATAGCACGAATATCTTCTGAATATTCGTGATACAGAAAAGGCTACTGAGAACTATGCTACGGCTATCCCCCAGAACATCCTGCCGAAACTATTCAAGAGAAAAGGTATCCTCGCAATAACTGGCCTGTATATATTCAGATATCTGCAATTCCTAGGAAATAATAGTGACTATTTCAATAAATACCTACATTTGAACAGGACCAGGCGCATCCACATTTCTCTCCCTCCGAGGTGCTCTGTAACTCATAAAGACACAAAAAAACGTCAACTACATGCGCCTTGTGTTGTTCAATAACCTACCCAAGGAAAACAGGATTTTAAATGATAATGCGTACTTCAAGAGGGCTGTTAGAAAGCTTCTTAATAACCTAGAACCCTACTCTGTAGATGAATATCTGGATTGTGGACTCTTCGAAATTAATACATGGAATCAATGGTTAATATTGTTATTATCATTATTTTTATCATCTGAAAATACTCCATGTGTGTCACGTGATTTCTTGTAGTTTTCGATTTGATTTTTTCCTGTGTTTTTCGATTTATTTTGCCAGCAAGGTTTCAAAAATGCATAGCTTTTTATGTAGTGGATATTTTGCAGATTTCTTCGCGACACAATCACCCTGACCCTGTTGTTTCAATAACAAAATAACTCAGCTTTCTGAAGTTATTTGAAATAACATAAAAGAGGGTTGAAGTTCTCAGTAGGATTCACTCAAACATTCGACTTCAATTCAATATACAAGAAGGAGCTCAAATAGCTTCTGGCTGAGTTCAAGAATTCTGACGTTCCTAATCTACCATAATTATGAGAAAACAAAGGTACTTTAATGGCCTTTTTCTGTTGTTATCGGCATTCGAAGCCATATAGGCAAAAATCATTGAAAAATGAGTCAAGTTAGTTTCCTACTTTTCATTATTCTCATGGTAAATAAAACTTGAAAATTTAAAAGTTTGTTGCTCGAAAATATTCCGAATAAAATTTGTATCGAAATCATGAACCGTCAGCCAAATGATTTTGGAAAAAAATTTCATGAGCAAAATTGCCGAAATACAACAGAATTGAATATTATAAAAAAAAATTTTTTAATTTTATCTCGAGTGTTATTAGACATGACTATTTCACGAGAAAATATATCCAACAATATTATGCGGGCACATTCGTGAAAGTCAAGAATACAACAAGTCAAGCTTTTTCGATTTTGAGAAATGTGAGGAAACTAGCGCTGAAAAGCTCAGTTCTGCTCGCACGTTTCAGGGCTGTGTAATGAGCGACGCTATGAAAACTATATCCATAAAATGGAATGTATAAAATAGTCAGTGGAATTTGAGCTAAAAATGAGAAGATAATGTACGTTGTGGGGACGAAATACATCTCTATTTCCTAGAACATAAGCGAACAAATTAACTATTCCTACCGTTATACTAAAAATCACCGTCATACTATAGAAGAGAGCTTTTTATATTATTAATGCGGTTAGAATCAATAGAGCGATTATTTATTCAGAGTATGTGACTCCCAAGTCACTGAAATATTCAACTTCAGTCTACCGATACTGTTGTTTCACTACAATGCCTCCAGACTGAACTGAATCCTCAATTACGGCCAACAACTTGAACGAACACGTCGATTAATCTCCTTCCAGAATATCTCATGAAATTTCCTGTGAATAGTACAGAGCAATTATTCCCGGAAGCCTTTGAACGTTCCTACGGAATTATATTTTTTTTGCCTCAGTAGCTTCGAAGTCTGCTAGACCAAAATTCATTGAATTTGTTGATAATTTTCGTGTCGAAATGTAAGGTAGTCAGAGTTATTTCAAATCAACTCGAGACACGAATGAACATTTTTCTATATTTTCAAAGGAACTTCGTAGAATCAAGAAAACCACTGAAGTGAAGTCAGTAACTTTTGAGCGCGTATTCTAATTCGTTGCTAAAACATTCAGCTTTTCACTTATTGACCCTACCAATTACCTGATGGAAAGATTTGTTGACCCTCTAGTCATACCTTATCGAAATTCTGCATAAACTTCCGAGCTGTCATCTTTCAATCAAGCACTGGATTTTAATTCGATCTTAGCTGTATTTTTGGATATATTGGAATAATAATATTTTGAATTGGTATATCTGCAGAATCATTGGGTGGATTTTACCAACTCACGAATTGAACCTTTGTAATCGAGCCACAAACCTACTTTATAAAGATTGAGTTTCTCAGTCGTTTCTTCCGTTATTGTGTTTACGGTCAGCCTAACGGATACATCTGAGCTGAACAAAACATGAAGAACCTATAAAAGCCCTGACGTGAAGTCAGCAGCTCTCACGCGCATGTTCACTTTTGGTGATATCCTTTGAACATGCGCGCAAAAGCTGCTGACATCACGAGAGTGCTTTTCTAGATTTTGTTCGATAAACTACTGTATTCGATCTGACCTGTATTTTTAGAAATATTGGAAGAATAAAATCGAGAATGGGTTGTTCTACGGAATCGTTGGGCGGATTTTACGCATTCATGAATTTGACCTTCGTAATTAAACACCAAACCTATTCTACAAATATCGAGTTTCTGTCGAGAGTTTTAGTGTCTCCAGTCATCCCCACGTACTCTTGAATACAAAATCTTCGGAGAGAAGCAACATAGAAACCTGAATTCGAGAATGGGTAAAATCCACCCAATGATTCCGCAGTTATACCCAATCGAAATTTTCGCGATATGTCTTATAATACAAATAAAATGGAATTGAAATCCAGTTCCAGTCCACTTCTACACGGAAATTATCAACACATTCAATGAATTTTGGTCTTGCAAAATACGAAACTACTGAAGTAGAGGAAATATAGTTTCGTAGGAACATCCAAGGCCTCCGGGAAAAATTGCTCTTTACCATTTACAGGAAATTTCATGAGACATTCTGGAGGGAGATTAATCGACGTTTTCGTTCAAGTTGTTGGCCTTAATTAAGAATTCAGTTCAGTCTGGAGGCATTGTAGTGAAACAACAATACCGGTAGACTGAAGTTAAAATTTCAATGACTTGGGAGTCATATATTCTGAATAAATAATCGCTCTATTGATTGCAACGTCATTAATAATGTCAAGAGGTCTTCTGTATAGTATTATGGGAAATTTTGGTACAACGGTTGGAATAAGAGTAATTAATTTTTGCGCCCATGTTCCAGGAAATACAGATATTTTTCGTTCTCACAATGTTTATTATCTTCCTACTTTTTGCTTGAATTTTACTGAATATTTTACTCATTACATTTTCATTGATATAGTTCCCATCGCGTCGCTCGTTTCACAGCGATGACATATGCAAGCCGTCACAACAAAGCGAGTTTGTTTTTCAGCGCTAGAATCTAATCAGATAATTGGGCTCTAGATTCTGGAGACCTCTTCTGAGGCGATCTGGAAATATATACCGAGGGGCATGATACTGCAGCTCCGGCTTGTCGCGGTCTAGAAACGCCTCAGTATTTAAATATCCAAATTTAGTGGACTGGTACATTTTCATCTCGATTCAAGGGAGCTTACCAGGGTAAGCGTTGTTCCTATCGAAACTGTCTTCAATCTGGCCGTTATGCTGCGTTTTTGCGCAAATGTTCTAGGGAAACAGCATGCTATCGTTTTTTCCAAATGACTGTAATTTTCTATGATTGAGCCGAAAATATTCCAAAACATTTTTATAAAAAATGTTTTTTTCGGAAACTGATCATTGTATTCAACCTGGACTTTGAGATTTATATTTCACAGCAGTGTGTCAACTTTCAGTTCGATACGAACATAATTTTTGGAGATATTAGGAAAAAATATACAAAATTAAGTGTTTTTTTCTCGGTATCTTTATTTTTTTCGATATAACTCAAGAAATACTGACTCAATCCTTATAAAACTTCGCAACTAGTTTGGAGATGCTGAGAGACAATTTAGTGCGAAATTTCGTGATGATCGTGACATTACAACAATTAAATTTTTTTTTTTCAAATATTCAATATTCTTTGATCTTATCATATTATCCTCATTGAATTCTGTATGACATTTCTCGATTGAGAAGTGGATTGCAATTCGATCCGATCTGTATTGTTGGAAATATTGGGAAAATAAAATTTTGAATGGGTTTATCTGCGGAATCAGATCTAACAGCCGACCGCGAAAACACAATAACTTCCGAAAGCAATAACCTAGAAATTCGATTTTTGTAGAGAAGGTTCGGACATTTATTACGCAGGTCGATTTCGTGAATTAGTAAAATACGCCTAATGATTCCGTAGTTATATCCATTGAAAATTTCATTTTTCCAATATTTCCAAAAATACACATTAGATGGAATTTAAATTCAGTACTCCATCAGAAAAAACCTAGAAAAGCACTGCCGTGGAGGCAGCAGCTTTTGCGCGCTTGTTAAAATTCGTTGCCACAGCGATCATCTTCATTGAACATGTGCGCAAAAGCAGCTGCCTAAACGGCAGTGCTCCTTTAGGTTTTTTATGGAAAAATTTTGAACCTTTTTTTAATTTACCTATCGATTTTTTTCAAATTCACTATCCATACGATCTCAATAATTTTTTTCAAATATTAGATTTCATGTTTGCATCCAACCGTTAAATAATTATCGAGATATTTAGGAAATAATTTCGAAAGCTGAAATGACTGTTACTTTGAAACCATTTGGCTGATGGTCCCAATAACAAACTTGTCCACCCCATTCTGATGCGCAACCTTTCATGAAATTTTCAAGTCGTTGGTTTGCTCCGTTCGACAGTTATCGTGTCAACAGGTCGGCTGGATAGAAACGACTTTGACACCGGACTCGACATCCGTGTTTGAGTGAGGCGTTTGAGACCATTTGGACACTTTCATAAAACAATAGCACGGCTTTCCCAAGAAGAATAAAATGAGAAAAATGCTGATGCACAATTTTATGCAAAATCTTCCAAAAAAAAACGACTGGATATTTGTAGTGTATCTATATTTGGGGCTGAATGAAGGAAATGAATGGGTGAAATCCTCGGCAAAACCGTATTGTAAATGAACCGAAATAATATTAACCGTTGTAGTGGGTGGAATGTAGGGAATGTGAAAACTTTAATGACGAAATTCACAACAACAATAGTTTCAAAAACTACTGCAGTGAAAGAGAAAAATATTTTTAGTGAATATCTACTCAGTAGCTATCTACTATTCGAGATTTTTTTCTTGGCGGGAACCAATGATCAACTAACAATCAATCAACAACAGAATTTTTCGAGGGATTACGAAATTCTGCTCACTTCAAATGCGAATGAACGATCATTTCAGGAAAAATATGAATGATGAGTCATATAACTGGTTAATATCAGCTAATGCGAATAAAAACCTGAAATATTTAATGCAAAATCCTCTTATGCTATCCTTGAATCGAAAATACGAATGGGTTTGCATTTATGCGTGTTTTTATTAACAATTTAACAGAAATGAGATAAACGTTTGAAAACATATTCATACTGAAAAAATTCAAGAAAAATTTAAATCAAACATAATTGATTTGTCAACTGATGCAAATAGGTTGGATTTTTTCAGCCACAGTTAAACAGAAATCCAATAAAATATGTACAAAAATATTCAAATATCTATCAAAATTCATCTTTCAAATGATATCATCTTCAAAATTACTCTACGACGTATGATAGAGGATCCGGGACACCTTAGTATTGTCCACGCGATGCACCAGGCGATGCTCCAGCCTATGGTCTGAGCGAGGGTCGGCGTTCCGTTGTGCCCCTACCCTTTTTACACTGTTAGAATGATAAGAGGTTAACCTGTACAATTCCGGAAATATCTTATTGGAAGAAAATACACATGTTATCAGATCTTCTGCGGTAAACATCTTCAACTAGCTTGGAAATTCAATTTTATTATTTTCAACACAACTTCTCTCTAATCATCCGTTATTTGCGCAAGATTGGTTCCAGTCTCTACTCCGGCAAACTCGTACTTTCGGAGATACTAATTTTCGAGAATTGCATTTGTTCTCATATTTTGACAACACATATGCATTTTTCCTCGGTTATGCCTATCAGAAATATAGATTGTTGATTTTTCTAAGGTTTGTATGAGTCCAACTACAGTATACAAACATAAATCCTTCCAAAAGTCTAGAATTCTATGCATCTGAATCCTACTCGACACTTGATTGCGTTAAGATCGTGGGGAGCTATTTTCGAGTCATCCGAATCACCTTGGCATGCGAAAGTGAGGTCTAGATTCGGCCAAATGTGACAGCTTGGCAACGTGTTGTTTTTCCTTAGAATTTGTTTTTGTAGCCCATCCTTATTACATGCCCCAAGTTGACATGACATACAAACGAATCACAGTGTATACTTATTAATGTTTTTGATGGATTTTACAGTTTGAAATTGTTTTTATGGGCACTCCTTTTGATCTAATAATTATTTCTCTCCTCTTGTGAACTAATATTAGTGATGGAGTGAATATCCGAAAGTTGATGTACGAAAGACGATGTGGATTGAAGCCTTGTTAAACATTGATTGAAGGTATGGTATATATTGTATTGTACACAAATTCTATTTGTAATATTTCTGATCAGTTTTGTTTTAGGTACCAAATGGATATATGGTCATCTGAATGTCTAAAATCAATCACTCAGAGCTTCAGGAATTGAATTATGCTGTGAATAAACTACATATGAGGTCTCGAATAGCAGTTTCGGTACAAGGTGCAAATGCAGGCTTTTAAATGTCTACAATCTTACGAATACTTTGAGGGTTAAAAAACTGTTAGTAATTCGTTTGTACAAGAGATTAGTTACAATATCAAAATGAATGGAGCATATACAATATGGAGTGTTTTATGTACAAATTCATGGTTGAACTGAATTTTCTAAATACTGAATAAAGCATTTTGAGTACCTAATTTGAACTGT
Organism: Myrrha octodecimguttata; assembly: GCA_958510865.1. Classification (NCBI taxonomy): domain Eukaryota; kingdom Metazoa; phylum Arthropoda; class Insecta; order Coleoptera; family Coccinellidae; genus Myrrha; species Myrrha octodecimguttata. The sequence continues at coordinate 8,916,097 of OY294058.1, read as the reverse complement.
AGTCCTGGTAAACGCAACAGAAGTTGCATGTATAGTTAAATTGAACTCCAATGGAAATTTTTAGGTACTCAGTTCATCAGACATCCACTTCAACCAGATTAATTAGTATCAGTTTGAGCTCATTTACAGGGGAATTCTAATTTTTTTCAAATTAAGGTTTTCTCAGAAGTGAATGAATTTTTTTTCGGTTGAAATACAGTTGATTAATATTATACAGGAAAAAATTGTTGGAGAGTACTGCAACAAACAATAATATTGTTGAAACATGTCAAATTTAGTGCGCGCATGTTCAATGTAGATGACCGCTTCAGCAACGAATTTGAACGTGCGCGCAAAAGCTGCTGCCTTCACGGCAGTGCTTTTTGAAATTTTTTTCTGATGAATTACTGGATTTCAATTCGATCTGATCTGTATTTTTGGAAATATTGGAAAAATATAATTTTGATTGGGTATATCTACAGAATCATTGGGTGGATTTTACCCATTCACGAATTCGACCTTCGTAATTAAGCCCCAAACCTACTCTACAAATATCGAGTTTCTAAGTCGTTTCTTCCGGAAGTTATTGTGTTTACGGTCAGCCTAACGGCCGACTGCGTAAACACAATAACTTCCGAAAGAAACAACTTAGAAACTCGATATTTGTAGAGAAGGTTTGGACCTTAATTACGAAGGCCGAATTCGTGAATGGGTAAAATCCACCCAATGATTCCGTAGATATACCCAATCAAAATTTTATTTTTCCAATATTTCCAAAAATACAGATCAGATCGAATTGAAATCCAGTACTTCATCGAAAATAACAGTTCGAAGTTTCATACAGAATTTAATGAGGATGATATGATGAGAAAATCATAGACATTTTTTTTTTCGAATTCTTCTAATAACACGATTATCACGAAATTTTGCATAAAGTTGTCTTTTAGCATCTTAAAACTAGCTGTGAAGTTTAATCAGGACTGAATCAGTATTTCTCGAGTTATACCAAAAAAATCAACGATATCGAGAAGAAAACCTCGAAATTTGACATATTTTTTCCCGATATCTCCAAAACTTATGATCGTATCGAACTGAAATTAGGTACACTGCTGTGAAATTAGAAGGTCAAAGTGTGAGTATAATTTTTTTTGGATATGATGAATGGTTTCCGAAAAAAAAATTTTTTTGGAAAAAAATTTCGAAAAAAATTTTTTTTTAAAATTACTGACGATATAATCCTGACGAAATTTGACTAAAAGTTGCGCGTCGTTGTACTCCATCTAACTGCCAAGTTTGAATCTAATCGCTCAGGTAGTTTCTGAAATAAAAAATAAATAACTTCAAAACCTCAAATACCTATAACTCCGAAACTTTTTGATCGATTTGACCCATTAACGAACTTAACCGCGGCATTACGATGCGCAACCTATGCTGAAAGTTTCAAGTTGCTAGCTTGCTTCTGTCGACAGTTATCGTGTCTATGGCCGGCCGGCCGGACAGAATCAATTTTGACACCGGATTCGTCATCAGTGAGTCCAACCTAGTCGATTGAGACCATTTTCGGCTCAATCATCCAAAATTACAGACATTTGGACAAAACGATAGCACGCTGTTCCCCTAGAACATGCGCGCAAAAATGTGATTTTTAATAATTAATATCTTTTAAACTAGGGGTTTACCAGAGTCGAGAACGGCATTAATTGATTTGCTACGAAAAACTGCATCTATGAAAAATCGGGATCAAAATCGAGCACCATCCGTAAAGTAAAGTTTCACCTCCTTTCATATGAAAAAAATATGGAAAAATGAATATCCGAAAGAAATTGAAAAAAATAATCTCACCACGCCATATCATCAGTTGGGTTACCTTCGTATTTATTTGCGGCCATCTCTGATATTCGTTAACATATTCCAAGTCAAGAATTAGACGCTGAAAGGGAAGCGTGAAGTGTAGTACAATAATTAATACACGAAAGTATGTATCTTTATGAGAGGATTTGAATACCTTAACCAAATTATCGTCCAAATTTAGAATATTTCTCGCTCCACTTCCATCGACATCGACCATTATTGAGGCTTATAACGACGTCCCAACTGTCACTTCGACAACAATTTCGAAATGTCAGCCTCATGCATCTTCGACGTCGTTATCATTATTCGCCGTCGAGTGACAAATGTCGGTTAGGCTGACGGCCTTTCGGCGTACAAAAAACATAACAATTAAAATTCCATCAGCCTGCGACAACGTCGCTTGCGACAATTTCGTCCTGTGGCGCCTCCATTTCCCAGCTCATTATTCTTTTTCCCGGAAACATTAATCAATCCATCCTCGGCTCACTGGATGGTGCGGTTCGGTTCACTCAGATTTTTTCAAACTTCAAAAAGGAGAGGTTATCTATTCCGACTGTGGTGGCGGTATTCCACTTTGTTTTCTTTTCGGGAGATTATCTGGTCCTTCGTACGTGATGAATGACGGATAACAAGTAGCGTGTATGGGGGTTGATTAGAAAGTTACTTCGGTATCAGTATGTTAGCAGGTTCATCCTGAAGCTTGTGAAGATAACGAGGGATTGAAAATTGTCAATAGATCAAATGGATCACAGCTAATTGAGTTTCAAAAAATGATTCTCTAGAACTTCATCCTTGTGGTTATGTACAATAATTATTCTCGAAATAAATGCATATCTCATATCACAAATACCACCTCTCGTGACGTAAGGCTTCTGCAAACTATTTCTGACTTTTCTTTCGTTATAACCTCAAATTTGCATACTCTAAAAGAGGTGGTGTTCAAGAAAAATTATCGAAAGCCAAAGATACGTCCAAAGTGCACGCGAGTAGATTTTCTATATCGCAAGTCAGCTTCTCGCTTTCGAGAAACTCGTTTGACAATGGAATGTCTTATATTAAAAATAGTGTTTATAACAAAGAAATATTTCAATTTAAATTTTTTTTTCAATTGCCCACAATTACTTTCTGAAGGATAGTAAACTTTGTGGACAAATAACCACATAACTTCAATCCCTAGGCTTTATCAAGCTTAGTGTTCGAAATATATATAACAATAATTGTGGTACCTGCTATATCCTTACTAATATTATTCGAATTTCACATAAATTATTTGATTATAAACTAACTAATGAAGAAACTGCAACACCCAGAAAGAGCTGTTTCAATTAAAATTTTTTTTGGTAGGAAAAATCTTGAACGTTTTTCTAGTAAACACTTTTGGCTACTTGAATATTGTAGTCGTTTTTTGCAAATCTTGAAATTTCACAGCAAACCAGCTGTTCGAGGAGATCCAAAGTCGTTGTTCAGTTGTTGAAATGCTTAGAGCACGTGTACGAGAATTCGCTTACCGTACGAACAGAAATCCAACTATTGTTATGAGATGTTGTCAAGCATGGTTTGATAATGCCCAAAATCGAAGAATAGTAGGCACCGTTCGTCGAAGGGGCACAAATAAAGTTCAAGATCTTAGTCTAAGACTTACGGCCATTAGAGATCGATTTGCGACAACTCGATCTTTGGCTGAGGAGTGGTTAGGAGAACGAGGCCATCCTGTGACTGTCTGAACGGTTTACTGCCGTATAAGGTCTTTTGGGCTGCAGCATTATCGACCCCATCTTGTGTTATCTCTTACCGTTGAGCATCACCGGCAACGATTACATTGGTGCAGAGAACGACGACATTGGAATGTGGAATGGCATCAGGTCGTCTTTTCTGATGAATCTCGGTTTTCCTTGGGTGCACATGAAGGCCGAAGTTGGGTTAGATGACGTCGGAGAGGAAGACGTGACACTCATTTTGATGTTGAGCGTTGAGCTGTGTTACCTTCAAAAAATAGTAGAGCCATATGTTCTCCCTCACCTTAACCGGCTCGATAATCCAATATTTCAGCAAGATAATACTCAACCTCATGCTGCCAGAGTTAGTTTAATTTTTTTTTGAAGCGACTCATGTGAATCTTTTACCATGGCCGCCCAGGTCCACCAACCTTCCGCCCATAGAGCATGTTGGGGACATCATCGGTAGAACGCTTGGAAATTTACCCCAGCTCCCACGGACTTCGGCAGCTCTGAGACATGAAGTACAGGTAACTGGGATAGTATCCCTCAAGAAGAAATAGATCATCTTCTTTCATCAATGCCACGACGTACTGGATAGTGTATAGATAACCACGTTGGACAAATACATTATTTACGAATTTAATATAAAAATTGTGAACCTTTCGTTTTATTCCCCAAATTTTAATCGTTTACTCGTTGCTGTACTACCTATGTTTCGCAAAAAAAAAATTTCAATTCAAACAGCTCCTTCTAGGTGTTGCAGTTTCTTTGTCGGTTAGTATACAGTTTTGGAAAAAAAAGTCGGTAAGATGCGAAACCCAGTGTTAATCTAACGAGGGTAAGAATACAACGGACCAGTGCAAGTATTAAATTCAGAGCACGGTAACATATCAAATAAACGAGTTTCCTCTTGCAATAGCAGGTTAAAAATGTGTGATGGGAGCTGCAGTTCTCGATACGCGATCAAAGAAAGCGCTTTGGAGAGTTACAGCTTACTGGCAAGCGCTTCCTTCGATCGCGTATCGTGAACTAGAGTCTTCACCACACATTTTTAGCCTGCCTTTACAAGAGAACAGTCGTTAATTCGATATGTTACCACGCTTTGATTTTGATACTTGCACTGGTCCGTTGTATCCTGACCCTCGTTAGATTAACACTGTATTTCGCATTTTACCGACTGTCTATTCCAAACCTGTATAAAGAAAAATGTATTTTGAAATTTATTCATTATTATTATTTATTTATTCATCAATTTCTTTGCAACGCTTTACTGATTCATCCATGTAATGGAAATGTATAATCTCAGATATTATTTTCGAATTCACTTCAAATAAAAAACAGAGCATGAATAAAATAAAATAAAATCTTAAATTTCCTGAATTCATGTGAGAACAAGAACTTCAATTCTCAATTATTTCGAAAGGAGATTATCGTTGATTTGCTTCAAATAAAATTAAAGAAAAGAACATTCGATTCGCTTTTTGCAAATGGCTTACTGTGACTGCAATACCAAAAAAAATCTCTGTACATACCAGGCATTTATAATATAATCGACAAAATAACCGACTTGAGGATCCCAACCGATCCACAGTATAGAATTGAATCATCATTCCTCTTCTTCAGATGGGATTCGGTTTAGAAATGGAACGATCTTAAATCTGTAAAAAATTGTATGATCTAGAATAGTGGAAAGATAGAAGAACGAAACCATCAGAATCTTGTTCCCGTAAAAAAAATTTATTCGATCAAGATGTTGAATAGTCTTTCAAAGTGATTGCGTTTGATATCAGAAGTACGTTTTCTCCCCAAAAGGGTTTTATTGCTAGCCAAAGAATCCAATCAGCCATATTGAAAATATGGACATTTATTCCAATCCCGAAATGTTGAATATCACAGGAAAATTCAGAGAATTAAATTTTACAGACAATGGATTCAGTGCTCAAAAACGAGTCGAAAAGATGGCATAAAATGAATGTTCCATCATGATTCACTGCATATGTAAGATATATCATGACAAACATTCAAAAAGAAGGAGAATCAACACACTTAAACAGTTTGGAGTTGCAAATGTTCAAGGGAAATTTCAATACGTCACAATTTCAACTAAAAAAGGTCTGCAGTTTGGGGAATTTTCCTTTTATTTCAGTGGTTACATATGTTATTCGGAAGGAAACACCCGTTAAGAATTTATTGTTATGTCGATTAAGTTTCCTACAGTTATCAAATTTTTCGAGTATTTTTGCTGAAACGGAAAGGGACGCATATAGAATACAACTTAGTAACGTACGCTTGAAGATTTATTATAACGGAAGGAAGTCAATGAAGCGGTGAAAAAAAAAATCATCCCAAAAGTCCCAACGCTGTTCCCACCCCACCCAAAAATTTTACAACTCATCTTCAAGAAGGTGGATTGAAAGTATGCATTTGTTGTTTTGAATTATTCCATGGAGAAGCGACATTTTCGTTAATTGCTTTCTTTTTCCATCATAACGGGTGGGTACCGGTAAATATAGAATACCCCCTGATTTTATGTTTATGATCATTATGTTGAAGAGCAGCGACTAGACATTTCAATGTTTTCACTCACTTTTAGTTTTGGGTTTCATCAAAGTAGGCTAGATGTTATAGGATCGCCCTCAACAAAGAATAAGTTTTTTATCAATTACCACATAAATGTGGGATTATTATGGAAACTGCTAAAAGAGTTCACGCTTTCATTAAAGGGTTACTCTATATTCTCACAGTACGAAACACATTGCTGGGCAAAGATGTAGCAACTTTTCTGGGATTAATCTTAGCGACACAAACCCCGCATGTCCTAAACCTTGGAAAAAATAACTATTCGGATTTCACTTCAAAACTTTAGACGGAAGAACAAACTCTTAATTAAACAAAATGTAACCTACCTTGCTCACCTGAAATTCTAACAGTTTTCCTGGAGAAACACAGTATGTCGGTTTTAGAAACCTCATTTTTCATCGGCCCAAAATATTTTGAACATCAACTAGAATATAGTCATCAAATCTCATAACAGCTCCATACATGATGAAGATAAAAGACCAATCAGCCCTAGAGGAGCAAATAATGGAATTATGTTCGAAAGTGCTGCCGAAGGAAATGCCAGCATAACATTTTTCCCCGACAAACTGCGGGACAGATAAGAAGAGGAGCGTAATTTCGTTGAGAACCATCGAATTCACAAAAGACTGAAAGGTGGCATATTATCACGATCGATTTGTCGAAGCTTTTCAACATGTCAAGGAAGATCGACAGACAAATACTTTAATCTGTACCAAAGTATGCTGCCTTGGATTGGACGGAGTGCAGATTAAAAAAGACTGAAGGAGAAAGGATTTCATGGAATTCGCGTATCTCCAATCTAGGATGTTAGATGTTATGCAGGAATTCCAGACAATTTTGTGATTGACAAATACTGGAATTATCAAAGTGGTCAATTTATTTAATTGAAACTGTTATTTATTATCTGTACTGTATTCACACGAGTTTGTATGTAAAGTTTCGCCACAAGAAATAGAACACTCACTGGAAATATAAAAAAAATGATTCGAGAGAGTTATAACTAATCAAATATCAGCCAGATTTCATTTCAATTTTTCATGAACCTTCATGCTGCCTTACATGGTTTCAACCAATTCATGGATTCGACCTTATTCGTAAAGCTTCAACATGCAGGTATCGAGTATCTTACTAGTTTTCCCCGGAACAAATTCCACTCGATCAGCGAAGTAAATCTTTTTGTTTGGTTCGGAAATATCTCCACCTTATTGGAAGCATATCTGAAGCAGCTTCATTTCCCGATGAAGCGATTTATGATCTTTTTTTCAAACTATCCTCACAAAATTCTGCGTAAACCTTCATGTCGTCCTTTTACCCTGAAAAAAGTTTGATTCATATTTTTGAAAATATTGCGGAAGCATTTGGTGGATCTCGTCCATTCACAAATCAGTAGACATCGAGACCCGACGCTTTTGAAGCTAGATTACGAAGTTTGAATTCATGGATAGTGAAATCCATCTTATATGATTCTCTAGATATACCCACTAAATTAAATTCCTCATTATCTGCAGAACTATAGATCCGAGAAACTTCAAATCGAGCAGTCGTTGTCCTGATTGTTCAACTCGATATTCATTTTGATTTGATTTATGATCTTTTTTTCAAACTATCCTCACAAAATTCTGCGTAAACCTTCATGTCGTCCTTTTACCCTGAAAAAAGTTTGATTCATATTTTTGAAAATATTGCGGAAGCATTTGGTGGATCTCGTCCATTCACAAATCAGTAGACATCGAGACCCGACGCTTTTGAAGCTAGATTACGAAGTTTGAATTCATGGATAGTGAAATCCATCTTATATGATTCTCTAGATATACCCACTAAATTAAATTCCTCATTATCTGCAGAACTATAGATCCGAGAAACTTCAAATCGAGCAGTCGTTGTCCTGATTGTTCAACTCGATATTCATTTTGATCGCATGACAAAAATATCACTAAGTAGCTTAGCTAGAAGCATTGTGCAGATACAGAACCCTCATCGGTGACCGCTCATATTACGAATGAATTCTTACTCTTGGTTTGGTACCTGCTCCTAAGACACAAATTCGTATTAAGGTTCGATTCGAATATTAGTGGTACAAAATCAAAACTAAAGAGAGAGATTGGTCCATGTAGTATTAAATAAACTAACATAACCACAAGAACGAATATCCGTTGATAAATCAACAATATTACCACGGTGAGTTGGTATGAAATCTCAGTAAAAACTGTGAAACATCGGTAACCATTCTCCCTGGATGCCACTCTTTTGGTATAGATGTTTTGGTTGATTGAAATATCTAATCAAGGTGGAATATTTGTTGATTTCGCGACAGCTATTCGCCCTTGTGGTTATGTTGGTTTATTGAAATCAAAAAATTTTCTTATCGTCAATAAAAAACAGTAAGAATCAAAATTTTTCTGGCGAATTTAAGGATCACAATTTGTCTCAAGGATAAGTGGTCTCTTTCAGATATAAGGAAGCTATTCATTTCCAGACAGTACACACACGTTCTGGGAACGTTCATACAAGGTATCAACAAAATGTTCATATATTCTTAGAACAATCTCACAAGAAGCATGTCATATTCTAAGAACGACTCCGTTCTGTGAAACTATGAGATGAGACAGAATTTTATAGAGGTGGTGTGAACGTTCTCAGAATATCCCAGGAAGTTCTGAGCAAATTCTGGATTATATCCCAGGAAGGTTCCCAAAAAATATCCTGAAAAGTATTTCGAGAGTGTGGTGTCAGAAACAAGTTTTTTTCACCTGAGTCGTTATATCTAAAAGAAGTTAATTCTTTTTTCACATCCTCTGTTGACTTGGTTTTTCGGAATCCATATCAGCTCTCTGATAATATGCTGTGTTTTTTCAAGAATTTTTTCAACCTGTCTTGCATGATTTTCTACATTGAAAGATCTGATATTCAATATATTGGCCTCTAGTTGGACATCTCCATCCTGCTTTCCACCTTATGACCAGGCATTATGACTACTATCTTGAAAGTATAAGGATGAAATCAAGCAGCAAAGCATTCACTGATGATTGGTGCAAATAGAGAAGAAATATTTTGTCAAAGTTTTTATGGGTTTTCTCTTCCAATATCTGAAATAAAACTATTAAAATTAAATAAAATGGTCCTTTTCATAAAAAATGCTCTTGCGGAATGCATAATCAAACTACTTGTCAAAAGTAGTTTCTTGCAAAACAGATTGCCTAATGAACAATACATGAACAATACAAACGATAAAGAAAGCGAACAACGTTTCAAAAAAATCTGACTCTTTCATCAGACAAAGCAGAATATTTCAAGAATTATTTTCTTTAGATTTCAGACTTTTGTCAAATTGACAGTTTTCTCAAAACTGAAGAAAGAAGGCATAAATTATTCGCACATATACTGGGATCAAAAGTCTTCGTTGAAAATATTTGAGGAGGTTGGTTGTAAGTGCTCTACTATGTAAAAAAAACGCTGCTCATCAGGAATGGTTTCTGCTTCAAACATAAGTTTTGATTTCAGCGATCAGCATTTTTTTACCTGGGAATCACTGACAACAAACTCTTTTTTATAATTATAATTAAAAGCAAATAAAAAAGTTTCCCGGAACATGCAGGATTTAGAGGCACTTCCATGTGCTTCTACTTAATAATTTCTTCTTCGTGTGGTAACGATCTCTTTATGAGCCAACGCAGTATAACAGGCTAATCCAACCCTTTTGTAAGGTTTCCCATATCAACCAAATGTAAATCCATTCCCACGCCAATTGTTCAGTCATTTGCCCATCCAAAGAATACCTACGAAGAGGAGAATTTTAATACGGATAATTCGATCTTAACATGGCACTTCAATGACCAGTAACAACCAGTCGGGAACAGACGTGCTAAAATTGAATTCCTCTTTTAATACGACACGACTGGGAGATGGGTACGTGTGTTAAATTCGTTAGCGCGGATTTTTTGACTGTCACAGTTCGGACTTAACGAACTTAACGAACTCAGAAAAGAGAGATAATTCGATTAGTCGATAACGCATTAATGCCAGTCGGAGTGTCTTTTTTCGGTTTAATTGCGTCCCTCATTCTGAGAGATTGTTGGTATGAAGAGAGGACTGAATTCAACGAATATAACTATTATTAGTTTCAGTATGAACTGCGTTTTGTGAAAAATGCAACTTCTTCAACATTATTTTGACCCTCTTGACATTCCAAAGTTCCATACTGCTCGTTTCCCAAGACCGAGCTACCTACAGTGAATAATGTTTTCAATTCAATGCTCGAGCATATAGCAATATGGAAGTAGCAAAATATCAATGGTATATCTGCCAACTAAACCTTGTTTAATTATTTATTATTTCATGATCATTACAAACAACAAACGTGGATAAGGGCTAACTCGGTAGACCAGAGGATGGAGACATTGTCTAGGATGCTGAAGGTACTGGTTTCGAATCCCGGCGAGGTCATGGATGTTGTATAAGTTTAGGGTGTAGGTATATGTTTGTGTGTCTCAATAATGAAAAATATATTTAGTAAGGTATGAATATGAGTGATAGTAAGTGAAAAAATATATGAATCTTTCTTGACTGGGCACATAAGCACAGGTTGAACCCAATAAATGTAAATGATTAATGAATGAAACGTGGATAAGATCATAGAAATGAGTACATTGATATAGATGCTTCAAGGAACTCGTCCTCCATTGGATTTCAAATTCCTCTTAAGGTTCCTGTGAATCGATAAGATAAGAGTAAGATAAGAGTAAGATAAGATAAGAGTCGATAAGATCACACACTACTCCTCAGCATTAGGCGCAGTAGAGTTTCAATTTAAATGGGCATGAATTGGATATTCATTGTATATTCGAAATGAATTCTGTATGCACTTTATAACTATTGACGAAATTCATTTTATAGGAATTCGATGTTCGGGATCCATTTGATGTATGTCCGTTATGTCACCTACACCTATGAATGAGTTGTACTGTTTGTAACATTTCAACCGTCAGATATATTATATATGTTTAGCCGACATCTTCGTTAAAACATTACATAACACTTACGAAGAAAAGTTTGTGGTCAAGTATGAAGCTGTTCCTCTAAGGACCGGTATTATAAAAATTAACTGGAAGTTATCTTTAACTTTAACTGACAGTTAAGCAGTAACTTCCAGTTAAAGTTAGATTTTCAGAGTTATCTTTATCTGTTGGTTTGGGTATCAATTTCAGTTAAAATCAAAATTAACTCCTGTTTTTCCACAGATTCTGTGTCTTTTCGGCTGACATAAAAGGAATATAACCTCGATTTTATTGATGTTATGATATTTTTGGAAACATGTTAGCAAGACATATTCACTTCATTTTTAAGGAACTTTCAATTCTCGATGACATGAATATTGTTGAATATCCTCGTTGAGAGATATTCACTTCATTTTTGAAGAACTTTTAAGTGACTATGACGATGATGCCATGAGTATTGTTGAATATCCTTGTTGAGAATAGATATTTAGAAATCGGCTGATCCATTTGAACTTATAGGAAGAAATGGAATTCAAAAACCGATTCCGCTTATCTGAGGACACTCTGTACGCCTGTATATTGGAATACATATTCTTAGAAATCGTGTTTTGACGCTAGTGATGCAAATGTGTTGATTACATGCGTCTTGTTCTTTCTTGATAGTTGCTGGAGATTTTAGGGGTTTCCACAAATCAAGTTTACTGACTGTATTATCAGAAATGTCCCATAAAAAATTGCATACTTATTATCTATTCACATCAAAATGCCTGCTTTAAACCTCAGTCGAGTAAGAATCCAATCTCGAGAGTTCATCATGGTATATTATTGTAATGAAAATATCAGTTACTCTTTCTGTTCAACTATTATAAGATGTAGATGAAAAAAAATCATTGGCATTTATTCTTTTCGGTGCCTTATATAACAGATAGAAGTTGTAAAGGCGTAATGAAACATAATAATTCATACACATTATTTAACTTTTAAGATGAAAGGAAACCATCACAATTGCAATGGATACGTTTCTTGAAATAATGGCCAAACTGTAGCTGATAGCCGTGTACAAATTCTAGATAGCAAGGCTCGATAACCTGGAGCCACACAAAACATTACCATATTTTTTAATTGAATGACAATTTTTGCAAATGTGTTGAGATTATTACCACTCCCAGCGTCAGTTGAAAGTACTTGCCCGTTGGTGAAGAGTGAAGTATTTGTGAAAAAAATTCAGTACCTAATTGGACAAATTGTTAAATAATTCCTGAATTTGTATCTCATTTTTGTCAAAATTTTTCCTTTAAAGTTTTCATTTCCAATATATTCATTAGTGGAAGTAGTTTTTCTAGTTAGGTTACCGAATAAATACCCAAACGTCCCTTCCATATTGCAAAAAGTATAAGAATTCAAAATTGATCATTGCAACTCCCCCTCAAATCAGTAATTCACTTTCTATTTTTATGGCAACCACAATCCATTAAGCTCCCTGATACATGATGCGAATAGGTATTTGTCAATAAAGGATTTGTTTATTCCTATCATGTTTTGAAAGGGAGTATTTTTCCAAAGTCCAGCTTTTTCAACCCAGAAATTGGTGGTTAGATTTATCACAGAATCTTTAATTATTTCCTTCTCCTTCTCATAGAAATCATCATAGTATATCTTGTCTATGATAGAAATGAGACTTTTATAATTACAACATTGGGCAAAAGTTTAACTGTCAGTTAAAGTTAAAGATAACTTCCAGTTAAGTTTTATAATACCGACCCTAAGACACAGCTGAGGAATTTGGAATTTCTAGTAGTCATCCCAATACGAAGATGAAGTTCGTATATGGACGAAAACTATTGGGCTGATAGTTCCAAAGTTAACATAGTTAACAATATCTGAGTGTTAAAAAAAAACCAATCCATCAAATGGAAATGAAGTGAATCATTCGAACCAAAATGAAAAAATTACGAGTCGTTCAATAACAGAATAATTTTTGTCTGGAAAAATTCGGAATCTCTGGTAATTTTTCTATAATTTAAGAAAAATTCATTTGTACTCATTATTTGTGAAAAGTCTTTTGTATTCAATTCAACTGATTCTATAAATATGACAGAATCTCATCTTTCAATAAATTCTGCTGAAAATGAGCATATACCGGGTGTCATATCAATATGGTACACTCCCAAAATCATCCTTTTTTGAAAACAAGGTGTATTTATGAGTAAACATAAATGGACGTTACTTCCAATTTTTCCTTATAACTTGATGCTTATTTTTGCACATTCGAATTGAAGTGTGATTCTGAGGGCAATGTCGTCAAAAAATAAAATGGAGAAAACACAATTTCAATCGAATATATTTTCTTGTTTTTGAAATCGGATCGACCGCAATACTCGATATATCGATTCCGTTATTACAAATCATTGAGACAGATTTCACTCACAATTGGGGGAGAGGTAACAGGCATTTTTTTTAGTCTCTTGCGTGGGTTGAGCCTTCTACAGTAACTTTAAGGGCCGATATACTAAACTATTTTGACAGATAACTAGGAGGTAGCTTGTGAAATCTGGTTCAAAAATTGAGGTTAACTGGCTTATGTGGTCGAAGTAAGTTTCATAATACCCGCCCTCGAATCACTATGTCTTGGTTCATGAAAATTTGCATTCATACTCTGTAACGGTATGAAAGTACATTTTAACAATAATATAAACGAAGTAGTAGTAGAACACTTCAGTAGGTCAATTTTTACTTGACACATATCGTACTCCGTGTTTTCGATACTGTTGCGCAATCGCGTCTGACGAATTTGGCGCCTGAGAGCTCCTTCGTTCGGCTTCTTTCTTTTACTGGCAGAGTTTTCAAGGTGCAAAGATCGATTTCATATTAACGATCAATATCGATTAATTTAGTTTAGTATTCTCATTGATTTTGAGAAATTGTTACCTGTGTGTTCTAATATCAAGTATTAGGGGTAAGTAATTTTAGTTTAACTGTTCTGAATGACCTAATATATCAATTTTATTTGCTTTTTCCGATATTTCGTCACATGTAGGAACACCATTTTGGGAGATTGTAGCCAGGAGGTTTTGCGACTCAAATAATTTATCTGTTCATATATTATTAATCTTCAAGTGGTTTATTTTCCAGTCTATATATTTTTCTTGCTCTTGATTTTTGTCACTATTCCTTCTTTTCAAATTTTGGAAGATAGATTGGAGGGTAAAGCCAACACAAATGAACATGTGGTAATTTTCTTCGAATTTTCTAGCACTTTTCCTGGAATCTAACTTCATGGAACCTGACTTTTCCTGGAACCTAACTTTTTGGAACCTTACTTTCTGGGTTCTCACCTTTTGGATACCGAGTACCTATTTACCTGATTTATAACGTACTTTTGGGACTTGTCTGGCATTATCTAAGTACTTCCTCATAACTACCTGATAACCAGTACCTGCTAAGGACATACCAGTTTGCCTAACTAACTGCAATTCCACCTGTGACACCGAGCAATTCAAGAGCACAAACCAATGACAACCAAAGTTGGATTAAAAAGGCCCATGACCTGAGATCTTCGACCACCAACACACGTGCTCTAGCCGATTGTTAGATAAGTGTAATTTTTCTTGTGTTTCCATAATCTGAGCTCAGAAATTGTTTGTAAAAATATGTAGATATTTGTGAAAGATTAATATATTGGATTGGTTGGTAGTCCAGTTTTTCAGTTTCCTCTCTATGCAATAGGTTGGGTGAGTTCAAGGCGTAAATAAAACAATTCATTTCCTTTTTTCTTTGTCATACAAGTTAACTTAACTTCCTTATCTTTTCATTGTTGCACATATTATTCCTTTTTATTGTTATACAAATTCCGATCTCACAGAAATTAGATAAAGGAATAATTTGTGCTAAATGATATTTTTGTGGAATGAGGTAAGAAATCGAATGATCTATAGAAATATGGAAAAAATTCCCTATAATCTTGATCAATGGTTGGGAATTGAATTGAATTTTTCCCCCATCCAAATTCTTTGCGATCATTCTCAATCATTGAAATCGAACAAATTATTTTTTCGAGTGGAAATTCGTTTTTTAGATTTTATTGTCCCTTCGACGGTATTCCAGCCAAAATTGAATTTTCAATACGAATATACAATAATACAATAATACGCTGTTTCCCAGAACAAGCGCTCGAAAATATATATCAGTCTATATTAGAAAATCAAATGTTATGAAGTCCACCAGACCAGAAATCAAAGACACCCATTGTTCAGAGTCCTGAACAGGAATTTCCATGATTTAACCAAAATTGATTTTTTATATAATTCTTAGGAATAGGTAACGTCCTATCAGAGATTTTTCATGAGAAATTACTAAGAGGAATTCGTCGAATAATAACTCGACAATAAAGTTACACGATGGCCTGAATAATTGATAGTAGTAATCATAAAAATGCAATTCTGGACAAGGTGGAAATTCTTCCCATTGCCCTCTCTTGCAAGTTGGCCCTTTCAATATAGTTTCTCGTACACCTATGGTAGGGGGCTTCAGTTTAAATGTAATGTAGAGATGAATAGAATTATCATTCCCCAAAGTGATCACTTATCAGATGCAACTGTGAAGTTAAGGATTTCTTTAAAACAGCTGAGTCTGGTCGTTCAGTTGCATGTATAACTACTTCGAAATGCTTATAATTGGTAATTCAACAGTCAACTAATATTGCCAATCATGAACACCTATTGATTACTTCTGTCCATGGAAAACAATCTTTTGTATCAATGTGCAAAATTTCAACCGGAAATTCAGACAAATTTAGATGTTTTTGGTGGTAAACCTGTTTCCTGTGACACCCGATATATTTCATTAGCATTCATGAAGTCAGTAGGTAGTTCTTGCAGAAGGTCTCTGAAGTTTGTTGGAACTAGAACTGAGTCAGTTTGGCACTCGTCAAATGTCGTCAACGTAAAAACACTTCGGCGAGAAGTTGTCATGTCTTACGTTATCTTATCAGAGACCCTATGATTCAATTTAGTTACATAGTAACCACCTATATCTTTCTGTGAAACGCCGAACGTCGCGTAGATAATCTGACAGAAAAATGAGCCTAACCAAACATTTGGGAATTATGCGGAATGTAATATGTCAAACTTTCATGTCCAACCGACTATTAGGAAGTTCTGCGAGGATGCCAGCGTCCTAACGGTTGAATTGGGAGCTTGTCCAAGCTAGTAGTTTTATGCAAACAAACCGTACAAATGGGATGGAGGACGAATATTTCCTAAGCGGAGCTACAATATTTAAGAAAATTTTCATTACTTTGTGTCAGTTTTCTTACGTGGGAGCTCTTCGTTCAAATTAAGATATAAAATCGTGCTTCAGATCGTCCCTGGTCTGTTGTTCAGTAAATCGAACTGAACCAATATCTAGGATTATTCTTATTAATGCAAAGAAGTACTGAATGCAGGCCATGTTAATTATGTGATAAATCTGGAATCAGTACGAATGATTTCACATATCGTCGGTCCTAAAGCAAAACCACGAATGTGAAAAAAAGCTCATTTCAATTATGTGCATGGTTCAATTCAGTTTTATTGGAATTCCTATGACAACCTTTATGATGTACGAAAATGGCATGGATTTGATAAGTTGCGTATGCAGCCTGATTTTTGAAAGCCAAAAGAAACTTCAGTCACTGTTTGTTCTAAATGAGGAATCTGCACATTCAGTTTTGCTTTAGCACCGATGGTATGTTCTCTTTATTTATTACCGAGTGAACGAATAGAATACAAAGACAAATTTTATGCTTTTGTTCGTTTTGTACCACAAGAAACAGATAGACAGAAAAATAAATTAATTTTCATATCCCTGCAGCTCAAGATACAAGCAGAATGAAAAATTTGACGAAAACTATATACAAATGAAAAATATTGATGTATTAATATGCATAACCCAAGCTCCTATATCGACTATAACAGTACATCTTTTTATGTAACATAATCACAAGGACGAGTATCCGTCGATAAATCAACAAATATTCCCCCTTGATCAGAGCTAATCATCCAATCAACCAAAACATCTACACCGAAGAATGACTACAGTCATTCTACTTGGTTCTACTTGGTTGATTGGATGATTAGCTCTGATCAAGGGGGAATATTTGTTGATTTATCGACGGATATTCGTCCTTGTGGTTATGTTACATATTATTGCTGGAGCTCTGTTCTTCTCCGAGAAACCAATTCCTATCTTAGTACATCTTTTTGTTATCAATTTTTCAATTGGATTACGCTGTTTGGATATGATTTTGTGTAATTTGTGAAGTAGCTTTTCATCGAAATCCTATCGTTCTCTCTGATATTCTTCTGAGAAAACTATCATCCTTTGGTCTCAGTCCTGCATATGTTAGACACTAGAGGTCATATTTAAAGGGTAGAGTAAGTTATGTATTTAACAATAGTTTCAGATCATTTGAGTACATTCTCGCATGTGGCGTGCCGCAGGGGTCTAACTTGGGGCCACTGTTGTTCATAATCTATATGAACGGTCTCCTGACCTCCCTGAGATGTCCAGTGTTAGCGTTTGCTGATAATTTCAAAATCTACCTGAGAATACTCAATGCTTTAGATTCATTACTGCTTCAAGAAAACTTAGAATATATTCACGAGTGGTGTTTGCGTAACAAGCTGATACTGAACATGGAGAAGTGTTTTAAGGTCATATTTACGAGGAAATCACAACCGCTTGCTTTCAACTACCATACATCAGACATGTTCATAAACTTAAGGGATCAAATACATGATCTTGGAGCATTATTTGACTACACATTCAGTTTCATTTCGCACATTGAGGAGATATGTGCTAAGGCTAGCAGAACATTGGGATTTGTACTCAGATCCACCGCGGAATTTGGAGATCTATCGATTCTCCGAAGCTTGTACTTCACATTCGTGATCAGTAGGCTGAAGTATGCTAACTTGATCTGGTTGCCCATCTACAACTGTCATCTTGTACCACTGAAGCGCATACATAGGAAGTTTTTCAAATACATTATATTCAGGCGTGCTGGTAGATTTCCTGAGCGTGGAGCAGATTAATCATTCATCATGAATGAGATGTGAATATTTTCCTTCCTTGCGGGGCGTGAGAAACAGTGTACCAGATTTTCTCAGAGACTCTCATATTACAGAACAGACTGCCCATATTTACTATCTAAAATGACGTTCAGAGTTCTAAGATTGGTGACGAGATCTTCACATTTGTTTAATTTGCCTACGGCTCGTACAAATATGTTCGAGAGGTGCCTATTCTATAGTTTATGTCGAAGTGCTGACAGAGTAGAGGTGAATGTGTTCAATTAGATTAAGGATTCGAGTTTATGTTGAATTGAGAGTTGAATATTCTGTTCCCTTATTTTTCGGTTCCAAAT
Organism: Myrrha octodecimguttata; assembly: GCA_958510865.1. Classification (NCBI taxonomy): domain Eukaryota; kingdom Metazoa; phylum Arthropoda; class Insecta; order Coleoptera; family Coccinellidae; genus Myrrha; species Myrrha octodecimguttata. Next base: position 8,897,570 of record OY294058.1, on the reverse strand, counting down.
ATTTTCTGAATGTAAATTGCATGTTTTTCTTCAATCCTCATATTTTTATATATATTTTATCCATAATCCATTGTTATTTACCTTCATTGAAACAATAATCTTCAAAGAAATGCACTTAATAGGTTTTTCTTCTATCAACGACTTTTCTGCCAAATGCTGTTTCCAAATCAAGTTCACTCTCATTGGGCTTTAAAAAAAATGAAAGCCTAAGACAGAAGATGATCGTTTCTGCTTCGACATTTAATTATATTGAGTTGAGGCACATAACAATAGTCATTTTGAAACGATGCCAGTTCAAATGAATTCACTCGAAAATTTGAATGGAAAAGAAACGAATCAATTCAAATTCAACAATATTTGAAACACTTCTGATATAACAACATTTCAACTCGAAAAACAACAAAAAAGCTGGAAAATAAGCTCTAAAAATACATTGTACACGTTGAAATAACGGACACTGCGGAAAACTACTAGCTTGGACGGGTTCGAGTTTCAATCACCAAAAGGTGTATCGCTTCTCAGTATACTTATACGAATCCTCATACAAGTTAATGAAATATATCCTCATTGATATCAAGGTTTCGATGGATATTAGTAAAAAACAATCCAGTATTCAAACGACTTTCTCTCTCCATCATAGTTTGTTTCTGGTAGATAAGATGATTTCAGCATAAAAAATATACCTTTTCATGAGAAATAGACATTCATCTGATGTCATTAAATGATCGCAGTATGCATAACTATTCCTACGCTTCATTTTTTAAAATTTCTGAATTTCATTAGTAAGTTTCCAAAAAAAACTTGAAGAGTCATCTATTTCACGTTAAAAATTCGTATTTCAGGTATATCGAATTTCGACCACTATGATTGCGTAGTTAGAACTGGCTGGATTGTTTTTCGGTTCATATTGCCTTGCTATCCTGTCTGTCATAATTCGATAATTGCCTGAATATCAAGCACGGATGCCAACATCATATTCAAGTCAACGAAATCAAAACTTCTTGAATCTCCCAACTTGACTTCATGTCTTGCCCCAATTTTCGAACGATCCAGCCGGTTCATCCAAATAAAGCAATCCCGTCAACTGAAGCGGACGGAGTGCCACCATAATAATAATAAATTAGATTTTCATTCATACTGAAAACAGTCACGAAGCACGTGTGCAGGCCACAGATAAATCTATTTCTAAATGACGTTTTATCCTCCCGAGGAAAGGGGATCCTCGTTTTGTTTTGTCAACAACAGAGTTGGATTGAAGTCTCGATGGGGATCCATTAGTTGGAAATATTAGGAACTGGTGATGAAAGGATTAAGGTGGCGCTGGTAATTAACGGATCTGAGTAAAATATTCATTCATTTGTCGAGGAAAATACAAAGCTCAGAGTTTTATAATGAGCTATAAATATGATCCTTGAGTAAACTATCAGCAATTCTGCAGCTGTAAACAAGAATACGTTTGTGAAAATACAGAGATGCTGTACCAGATTAGGGAATGAATAACATTATCATTTCCATACAAATATGAAAAAAAAATTATATTCATAGCTGCTTCACATTTCCGTATTCTTATATTCGGCCATGTTCATGTTATGACTCTGTCAGGAATAAAATGCCCCAGATGAAACCACTTTCATTCGGTAGATCAGGGCCAAATTTCCTACAACTTTGATTGAGTCCTAATCACTTTTACACATGGTGTCCTGGAAAATCTTGGAAATCTCTCGGATTCGAATAAAACATAATATTAACATTTTAGATATGAACTCTTCCATAGTAATATTAACAATAATTTTTATTGATCCTGTTTTATCCATTGCTGGATATAGGACAAGTCATGCGTTCACAATATCATTCAAACAGATTCGTATCTTCCAAATATTTTTTTACACTAGTATTCCAAACGGATCATCAAAGATTTCATTCTTTGCTTGAAATTCATTCTTTTTTCTACATTCTTAGAATCAGGCAAGTGATTGTACAACGTAATACACTGGTAATATAATATGAAGATGTTTCAATCTTTTTGGTTCTGTGCGCCAGCATGGCCAGCGTTTCAGTACTTCTTGTAGTGTAACAATGAAAATTACTCAATTTAGCAAAGGCAGGTCTGTTATCTTCAACATATAGTGAATACCCATAAATGTATATAAAGAGCACATTCACAATATTGTGAGAAACAAATAAAGGTTTACAATGTTCTCGGAAACAAATGCGAAAAATCATTCTTATGAGACGTTTTTTGGAGATCAAAACTCTTATAAAATCCAAAGAATTTATTCATATCAATATGTTACAGGCAATATGGGTATAGTATGGGTAGTTGTAGTATGCGTTCATTATCGATTCAAGTGGTAGAGAATCTATTATATGAAAGATGGCATAAAAGGAGAAATATATTTTTTTACACACATGCTTTATATGTATGGTTATTCTTTTTAAGGATATTGTCAGTATATAAGTACGAAAACTTGTTTGCGTTCTTGGATGGCATCTCATTTTCAAGACAGTAAATGGTTATTGACTCCTTGAGAGAGATTTTCGATTCAAATACAATCAATTTGGACTAATCGCAATGAGAGCATTACTTTTATATCATCGAATGAAGCGATCAACTAAGAGCTCGTAACCCTGCACGAATTACTCGCGGGTTTAAGTGAAGACCTCCACCCAATTATCATCCACAAAAATGAAAATCCACTCAATTATGAATTCAGGCAAGTCATTGATAAAAAGAATTAAAAGCATAGGCCCCAGAACGGAACCCTGAGTAATTCTGGAATACGCGAGAATATGAATTTAAAACGGAGATAGTCCTGTTCGAAATAAAACTTTGGATCCATTCTTGAAACGTCCCCCTTCAAACCAAGATTATACAATTTCCTTAGTATAAACTGAGGTCTTATACTATCAAAGACCCTCGTAAGATCGAAAAAATAACCGAAATATGGAGACATTTACCCAGAGAATGATATACATGTTCGAAAAAGTGAAGAGCGGCACTTTGGGATAATCTCGTAGCTCTAAACCCATATTGACAATTAGATAGAAGATTGAACTTAGTCAAGAAAATTGTCTTACTGTTCAGACCAACTCTTTCAATGACCTTGAAAAAAACCTCTTTGGATCGAAACGGGTCGATAGTTGGCTACATTATTTGGATAATTTTTCTTATAAATCGAAATCACTATTGATGCATGTTCCAAGATAGTAGGAAACGTACCAGTTGCAACTAAAAAATTGGTCGAAAATGCAATATGTATCCACTATTTCCTTCAAAATCCTAGCTGATACAAAATCAGAACCAAAGCTCTTTTTGTTCTTGAATGATTTGTTCACTTCAAAAATTTGGAACTAATCTACGGGATGAAAAAAAAATTAGTTTCAATAGAAGTGACAGTGCAATGTTGGAAGACATTATTGCCATATATATCAAAATTGCAGTTTTTAGCAATCGATGAAAAATAATTCGCAAAGCCATCAGCCACTGTACCCGAGTCAGAACATAATGAGCCATTCAAGTTCAACCTAAAGAAATCGCTACATTTCATTCTACCTCTCTAGCTCTTGATTCATATTATCCACAACGTTTTGTTTTTTTTGCCGGACAAAATGACTATATTTTTATGGTACTGCAGTTTAGAGAATTGAAGCAACTAGTTATAACTGGTTTTAGCTCTCTTATATGCTTCCAACGAAAAAAGATGACAAGTTCCCCTCAATTTTTTTTTTAGCGCCTTCCCTACGGAGATACGGCCTCCTAAGTGACGCCGGTGGAAATCCATTTTACAGAAATAAATTTTGAAATACTTAATATAATTCGATGAAAATTCGATATGATTAACATAATTGGGTACCTCTTAAAATATTGCTTCCAACATTAAATAAGCTTGTTTATTTCACCAGTGTCAGACTAGGTTGTGAGTTTTTATGCTTACATATCTGTCTCTCTTCGACGTTGGTCAAGTCGCTAAAAATGTTTTGTGATTTGGATTATTGCTTTTAGGATATCTTTCCCCAAATAACCTTCTTTGCTTGCCGAAGCATTTCAAGATGACAGAGCGTACATCAGATGCATATCTGCTCCTTGAATAACTTCCGTATCTCACTTTGTTGCAGACAGAAGAAAATTAGGACGCATGGTTTCTTTTAATAGGAATGGAACCTCACTTCTTTTATCAGTTTGTTTTACGAAAACGGTTCATTTTATCGACCATGACCCAGATAACCTCTTCTTCAGCTCAATGTTCAAGGTATCCAAATTTGTTTTTTATCTTCTTATCATACAGGGTGTTAAAAATGTAAGCATTAAAATGTACACCCAAGCTTACCCCTGGTAAACTAAGCAATTTAATTTTAATTTAAGGACAGTATTTTAAGAGGTTCTAACTACTGTTTATCATATCAAATTTTCATTGAATTATATTGAGTTGTCTAGAATTCATTCCATCAAATTGGATTCTCAGTGGCGTCATTGACTAGGTCGTATCTCCGTAGGGAGGGCCACTAGGAACAAAATTGATGGGAACTTGTCCACTCAATTTTGGTTTATTATCCGATTAAATCAAATGATAAACATTTGAGACATTTGAGAAGAACTCGTCGTTACCTATAATATTCGCGCAGGATTGGATAGTCGGCATGACTAAATTAAAAAAAATTTCCAAACAGTACTGAGGTAGCATATTGTTTGAGATATAAATGGAACAGAAACGAAATACACTGAAATATAATCGCTGAAATAATAAAAAAAAATAATCACCTTATATGCACAATTCACCATAACCCTGAACCTCTTGCCATTCACTCAGTACTCGAGATAACCTCAAATATTCCATCCACCTTCCGGGTTCTACATAATATAACTTTATTTATACTGGTGTTGCTGCCCTGGAGGATTTGCGGATACTGCAATTTTCCGAATACGGATCTAGTCGGCCGTATAAAATAGTCATCCCGAAAGCACCGCTGTTTATGACATTGGTCCTAAATTCAAAATTAATTACTGCAAAAGCAGTTTCGGCGAACTCTCGACCAGGAGAAAACCAGATACCGAAATTTATCATCGCCGACTGGAGATGGTCAGCGGCAAAAGAATTGCTGGTTTATTTTTTGGTACACTCTGTCTGCCCAATTCGCTATCGTTATGAGGATATTGCGAGGGGTGAATGGAGCGAACGTGGCAGAAAAATAATGATCTGAATGATATCACCATTTGAGATATATGTTGTTCGAGTGGTTTGGCTATTATGTAGCAGATGTTCTTGGAGAATTTCGCACTATTCTGTTCTTAATGGTGTTGGAAGCTTTGTTCTTTTGCGAAAGGCCTTTAGAAATTCAACAGATCGATCAACAGAAACGAAAAAAATTGTTCATACGATTTGTTCACTACACTCTGTCTAACTGTCACTAATTTCCTTATTTTGAGCCGAAAATAGTCTGGAACGAAATTTCATCCTATAGTCACATAACTTCTGGAAATAACTAAACGAAAACGACTCGATTTCTCATATGAGGTTTAAGGTTCGAATATCTCGGTGATGTTAGTTCTGCAATGTTCTGCAATCTCATATTGTACTGATGCGATCAGTTTGGAAGTTCAATATGAAGAATACCAACTCGCAACTTTGTGCAGATGTCATACGGACCTATTCGTTAGGAAATAAAAATGTTTTTTAGAACATTTTCCAAATAATCGTTATCGATAAATTCGGTATAGATCTTGGTGTCAATATTTTACAACATTGTTTCTTTCCGATTAGATATATTTTCAGATCTTTTGGGAAAAAAATATGTACATTTTGTTGTTGAAATTTTGAGGTTAATTCCTCAATATCTCAATAAAAACCGAAAAAATCAGATTGGAATTTTTAACTAGGGGAGAAGTACTGACGCTCAATGCAACGCAAAACCTCGTGTGGATAAAATCGGTAAAAAAAGAAAAAAAATTTTTAGAAAAATTTTCGCATTTTTAGTGCAGAATTCTTTGTTGGTATCCTTCCATGAGAATTGAATGAAATTCGGCACAAACCCTGAAATCAATATTCAACTATAGTGCTTGTTTGAGAACACTTTAAATTCAAATATGCTATCTATGATTATTTAGTAGGTGTTGAAGGACTATCGTAGGATCTTTGTCACTATTTCATCGGTTTTATAACTCTTCAGAAGTTTGCGCGTGCACTTTCTTGTGAATTACTATCTATCGTTTGTAACAAATGGCAGTTTTTCTCGTATATTCTTTCATACCAATAGCGACCGTAGAGTTTCTGCCATAAGCGTTCATTTTTGAATTGCCTACATTCAGTTTCAGATTCTTTTTTTGTAAAAAGAGTGATGTTGTTAGAATAAAATTCATTTTGAAAGCTATTTTTTAGCTTCCTATGTGTCAGTTTTTCATTGAATTGAAGGTCAAATCAATATATTTCATGAGCCCAGATAAAACCTAACCAGCATCGAACCATCAAGTTCTTTCACTTCTGGATATAACATAAGATCCACACGAAGCCTTTCTCCACAGTTGAAAACAGATTATACCAACGAACATTGTCACTATTTCTGAAACCCTTATAAATCCGTATATTCCAGGAGCTCGAATGACATTAATCACATCTTCAAGAATGAAAAATGATAACAGGAACTAACAACTGTGCGCAACTCCCTCTGGAACTGGTGCGCTGACGTTGACAAGCTAATAATTACTTGGGAAAGGACGTTTCGAATTAACGCTCTTCTCTTTCTCAGAAATTCATGCTCAAATTGTTTGATTAGAGGTCAAACTTCTCTTACTGATGTACTAGGTGTTTTGTAGCAATGAATTCTTGATTCGAGGATACATTTAACTGATTATTTTGGTGCACCTGATACTTTATAAGTCCAATGTAATAGTGTCTGTTCATTTCATAGTAACTTTTTTAAGCATAATGGTACACTTTAAAAACCACACAATTTTACTTCCATTATGAATGGCGTTAGCTGAAATATACCCCCATTTCAAGTGATTCCCATCAAACCAGCACAAGGGTCCAAACTCTTAACCACATCATATTAGGTTCAGACAATGCATTGGTTTCTCATATTAGGGTCAAAAAATTTTTAACCTGAATTATGTGGAGTCTTGCAGACCATCATTCAGCTGGCGCCAGTTAATTCTCACATCTGGAGAATGTTTTGGTCCTGGATTTTTTCTATTTGAACCGGGTGATTCATTACAGGTGGCCGCCAGCTGTTTCTCGGAAATCGTTTAGATTTTAACTTCTGGAAAAGATTCAAGTAGAGAAATACAAACTTTCAAATAATTCACTCACTTCTGAGGGGGACACTTTTGTCATAAGAATTTTTTTCGGAAATTATCGGATATTCAAATTCCAAGGTACCCTTGGTGGACATCCTTAATGAATCACCCGGTATATGTATGTTTTTGTTATAGGCAATAATGAAATTTTTTCGAAACTCGTATTACTGTACTATAAGGCAAATTATTATTATATGGATGACAATCAAAAGGCACCTGATAGATGGGTTCTATTATCCAGTGAGGATACATCCCCGAAATTGTATGCTGATATTCCATCAGAAAATGATTCGGACTATAAAAATGAAGGAAACTAGATATAGTTATATCAAAAAATAAGGGGGCGAATTTGAGAATACTGATTTGCTTCCATTATCCTTGCTGCGTATTCCAATAGTGTGAGAGGGACGCCACTATTGAATCAAACATACTCCACCCCACCTTCACGACAGTCATCTACTTGAGTGAACCGATTTGGCTGGATTCTTATGAATCGTCAATCTCCGTACTTCGGAAAACTTTATGAAATTTAACCACTCGTATCTTGAATCAAATATATAAAATTCTTGAATGCTTGCATTCAAAATTTTGGCAGCTTGAAAATTCATGTGAAATTTTGTAGTAATATGATTGAATTCTGGCAGGAAATTTATATTTAAAAAAAAAATCAGTTTTTTTTCGAATTCTTCTTATGACTTGCATCAGGGCATTATGCATGGTATCAAGTTTCATCATGATTGTAACAATGTTTTCTCAATTGTTCCGGAGTCAACAACGAAAACGAGGAAAGATCCACGAAATTTGAATTATTCCTTCCCAAGTATTTTCAGGGATGTGCATTTTTTTCATATTCGACGAATAGTTTCCAAAAACAAACATTTTCCTGAAAAACATGTTTAATCATTTTTTTTCGATTTGGTAATAGACATATCGCTTCAGTGGTTCCTGAATAATTGAGGAAATAACCTCAAAAATTCGAATGATCCTAACTCAAAAACTTTTCGGCTTATCAGCCTCATTAGCGAGTTCAACAGTTGCATTTGGAAATGCAAACTGCCCTAAAAGTTTTAAGTCGATCGTTTTTCCAATACTAACTTTATCTAGCATACTGAAGAGTATTGGCTATGTGCTGCCGATATTTTATCTTTTGAAGACTGGATTCCTTGATCGAAATTTGGTGTCATTAATAATATTTCTGATCAGTTCGATAAAATCAGTAAATGAAAAAAAAGAACATAATTTCAGATAGGTGTGACTCCGAAACCGTTCATCTGATATAGTTTTGGTGACGATGGATGGACAGCCAGCTGGATCCAATTGGATTTGATATAAAATACTCCATCAGAACCGATGCGCTGTTTTAGACAAATTCTGATCTATACAGGAACAGTTTCAAGAGCAATGAAACAAAAACAGGAATTCACCTCAGGTTCTCATCAGGATCGAAAAGAAAATATGTCTTCCACTCGTGTTCAATAACAGAAAAAATAAATGGTAATTATACCTTGTTTTGGTGAAATTCGAGAATTCGCAAAAATTTCTGTCGCAGTTTATATGTAATATTTATATATTATTTTGGGGGCACTTGCTTCCACTGTGAGTTCATTTTGATGTGAAAAAATTTTTTTTATTTCTTCCATTATATTTTGAAGTGAAACAAGAATCTGAATATTACTACAAATAACCTAAATACGTGAAATAAAAATGAATTTTATGACGAACGTATATCAGATATGTGAACTTTAGACAGAAAATCATTCGAAACACTATATTATTCAACGAGAGGACTTTTGCTACCATAAATTAATTCAAAAGTATACATCCTGGGTGGAAACTGGGATCAACAAAAGTAAAATCCATAAGGATACTATGGGAAGTCATAGCGAATAAATAATTCCCTATAACTAAAAATGTAATTCAAACTTTAACCTCTCATCTCAAAACAATTTCTATGTAGAGTCTACTCCTAAGACGTATGATAGTTTCACGAAGATGCTTGGTTGGAGATACCCGATATGCAAGATCCTTCATATTACAAAATATAACCAAGACACGAAATTATTATGTAATCATTTAACACTCTGAAGTGCCCTTCTAGTTTTAATAGAGGCAAGATGTATTCTGTGTTCTCATCCAGTTGCATTTTGCTCTCAAGTTCAAGGACACAGCCTACTAGCGTTTTTCCAATAGACTAGTAGGTTGAACTTAATGGTGAAGAAAAACCCGATGTCAAAGTTGATTCAGTTCTGCTGGCTGATCGGCCGTGGGTACGATAAATCGAGAACGGAAAAACCTAGCGACTTGAAAGTAGGTGAAAGTTCATAGTTTGAAGTTTGGTAAGGGGTTACATTCCACTGCGACCTTAAGGTCTATTTTTCCCCTCGTCAGAGCTGTCTTCGCATTGCGCTACCTACAGCTCGCCCTCCAGCTCTAGAGCTTTGATGAATTATAAAATCTATGAGGGCTTCAAGGAGGCTAATTTCTCATTCCTCCTATAATTATTCTGTCCAAGATAATGTTTGCGCAGGCTCATAATGGCGAGGCATTCTGTGATCAGGTGAACAAGACTTTCTTTCTCTTCCCTACAGAATCTGCACTCGTCCGTTTCTGATAGGCCCATTCTCATTATGTGCTTTCTCAGGCGACAGTGTCCTGTGAGGAAAACAGTGAGGAGGAGTAACTTGTTCTTACTGAGATTCAAATGATTTTTGGACCTTGCAATTTCAAAGTTCCGAAAGAACTTTTCATAGTGTTCTATTCCTGGAGAACTTAGGGAAGGTTGCTTATCAGCGGAACGGTTTAGGTGTTTTTCATTTGATATATTGAGATTTTTTCCCGTATATCCCATGAACTATCTAAGCAACTCAAAATGATGAACTTTTTGGGACCGCATCATTAGTGAATTTTGATGAAAATGTCCAGACACCCAAATTTTCATTGAAATTTATTTTCCGGAAATTATTCACCAGATGGCAACAATAATCATCACATGCTTTGAAACGAACTTTATCAAATACATTTTTAAGTGTCAAGCTTCCGAAAGGTCTGATTTCTATTTTCGGAAATAAAGGAAATATGTCAAATTTCATTTTTTTCTCGTTATCTATATCATTTCCTCAATTACTGAAAAGAGCTTTTTGAACATAAACAGAAAAAACTACTGACTTTTACGCCTGTGCTTTTCTAGAATTTTTCATCAGCGAGTAACTTAAACGCTTTCTGTCAGTTTCTACTCGAAATGATAATGCTTTTGTGAGCAGAAATAAGTGCGTGAAGAATTAATGTTTTTCGATTTATAATATTCCTGTCTGTTTCTCCCAATTTTGAGTACATATATAGTTGAAAGACATTCCAAGTTTTTCATTCTGAGGATCTGTCATCTGCAAGTATATCCGAAAGCAAAAAGAGGAAGCGTTAACACTCCCAAAAAAGCAAGACTTCAGACGTTGAAGTGATGCGGCTATATATTTGTATATGAAAGCAAAAAACTGAGCCAAGTGAGATGCAGGGGACATTAAGTGCTCGTTCAATCTTTGTTACTTATTTTTACTACTTTCTAATTCAGGAACTGTACTGCAAGCTCCGATTGTATATCGAAATCCGTAAAGCATAGATGTCGAATATGCAAAAATATATACATCACATCATATAAGAAAATCAAAATTATTCGTCAATTTCCGAATAAACTGGAAGTCGTAGACCTTCTTTTTTCACATCTGTCGATGGTAAATGATTAAGTATCAATGTGCAAAGTTTCAAATCAATCTCTTAAAAAATATTTTTTTTTTCGGCAGTGAGTCCTATTCCTGTGAGTCTCGTTATACAGTCGAGCTTCTGCTGCATTGTTGCTGCTTAGAAACTTCATATCGATGTAGCACAGTTGGTGCATTATCACTACGTACAAACTGCATCACAACGAGGCATAGCTCCTCCACAACTGCTGTATAGTGGCTGTACTTCGAACGCAGTTTGAACTGTACAGTTTCGATGCAATTCCGCGGGACATATACGATCCGTTTCGATACAGTTACCGCACCACTAGTGCTATACGAAATTCGCATAAAGCATGCAGATAAAGTTTATCTCATGTCATCATAAGAATCTTCAATCATTTTAAAATATTTGATTATTCCTTATAATTCTTCCTTAAATGCATAGTTTCGCAGACATTCAACGTTGAATATTATAAAATCGGATAAAATTCGAAAAATTTCCTTATATTTATAGATCCGCCCCTGATCTAGTAGAGGTAGTAAATTAAGCAGGGTTCACGTTTATCCAGACCATAGAATAAACATGAATATTCATCTATTTCGCATAGAACTAATATTTAGTATATGCTATTTTGTGATCATACCACATCCATAACATCCATAGACATAGAATAACATGTTATTATAAGTCTATGATGACATTTTCTAGAATATTTTCAGGTAAGTTGGTTGATTTCATATAATTCATTTATAAATTTCGTGAAAAAAGTATAGTTATAGAGTTTTCAATATCAGAATGGGCGAGGATGGAATTGTGTATAATCTTATAGTGGAATGGAATTTGATATTGCATGAACATCAAGTTGAAGATCGGTGTTTCAAGTCAAGTGTAGTGAAATATTTACTTTGCGATAATATCGCAAAAAGCACCAAATCATAAGAATTAGGTGAGTAAATGAGTTTTCTCAATCTTGTTTCTTTGAATTTCAAACCTTGGATGGGTTATTCTCCAAAAGAAATTACCGTAAGAGATATCTGTGGTGAACTTGCAAACAAAGTGCAGGAGTGTATTAACACATTGAGAAATGTTTGAATGCTCATACGTTTTTACCTGAGCCGAATCTGGAAGAATGGCAATGGAAAAAAGTGTTTTATTTTATGGGAGAAATCTCTGGTTAAAATTAATGTACAGCTTAAAGACTCACCCCGTATATACATAGAAAATACGTGACATGATGATTCGGTCAGTGTGCACTGGAGGTTGCTCCTCGCTATGAAACTGTAAGCAAATAGAGTTTTGCAGATAAAGTATTCTCTCCATGATATTTCGATGCTTAAGACTAATTGAATTCAATCTACCTGTACTATGACAACCTCTCGCATTGAAACTGCTGAAATTATAGAATCTAGTTTTTTAAATGCGGAAATTCTACTAGCGATATCGCAATCTCGCTTGCGTTCTTGCCGTACCCTGATGCCTGGCTGTCATATCTTCTCGCATATAGAGAAGTAGGAATCGGCAGTCGTAGATAATAAATCAATACGTCATCAGTTCTGGTGTCTCTCAACATCAATTCCAATATGACGTCGTTCTACTCAGATATTTTTAATCCTCAATCAATTCCTCCAATCATGGAACATAGATTGTCATAGAAATCTGTTGCCAGTCATCATCTCATTACTTCAATTCTCTGCATCAGTTCCAACGTTGACGACCTCCTTCAAGAGAATGACTAATCATGAACAGCTTGGGAGAAGTTGAAATAGCTCTACTTTCCTCCACAAATTAGTAAAGCCTATCTGGATGCTCTGTGGTACTTTTCAGTTATCAGTTGATGGTCCTCATGTTTCCTTCATTCATTTCAAGTTGTTCTCATACATTTCATTACGAATAACGCCTGTCGAAGTAGTCGACATAGTTATGATGTTGAAGACTTTCAAAACTACAGTTGGCCTAGCAATATTTGGATTCATTGTGCATTTATTGGGATTTGGAATTGCATGCACATCATACTTTGAATGTGCTATGATAAACAGGGTACAATTATTTCGACTTATGATTTATTTCATCCACGTAAATGGTTATAACCATTTCAATACTTCTAAATGTGCTGATACAATCCTTCTGTTCCCACCATCCGATTGTCCACATTTCAATTATCACCCATTCCCATATTGAAAATCCATAAATATCATGAATTCATCCAGCTTCTAAATGAATTCTATGAATCACTTCATTGTAAGCACAAATGAAGCCCAATGAATATCTTCGGAAAACTGTTTTATAGACCAATACAGACCATACAGACAGACAGACCGGATGAACGTAAAGAGTTTAATTCAAGGCCCCTACAGGCGAATTCACTAAAAGAGTGAACTTTCTCAGATATCTATCAGATTTATAATATGTATATATATATATAATGAATTGATAGCCCTCCTTCTTATTGTAGATCAATAACTAAATTGAGTTTCTCTGTAATGGAGAAACGACATTTTAAGCTATTAATTACAATTATTAAAATATGACATTGACAAACAAAAACGATTAACATAGTAACGTATAACAAGCAATGTGATTTTAAAGGAAAAAGGTAATTTTTCCTTTACATCACCCCTCCTGGGGAAGAAAATATTTGCAGAATATTTTGATGTATAAACCATTCGTTCTCTTCAAACTGTAGTACAAACTGGAGTTAATTTTGAAATATGAAAATGGTTTGACTCTAATTTCTTGTGACCTGTGTTAATTTTGTAGATAGAGTTGGAAATTTTTTCTTCTATTCTGAACGGTCCAATTTTAAGTTCATCCAATATTTTTCTGTTCAATTTGTTCCCATTCTCCACAAATACCAGGTCACCTACATTGTAATTATAATTTTTACGACCTTCATCATAATTTTTTTTGTTGTAATTGTGACTTTTAATTGTATTATTTAGAGCAATTTTCTTGTCCTGAATCCAGTTCTTAGAATTATTTTGTTTGAGCTCTTTTGGCAAAATTGTTACGTCTGTTCCAAACATCAAATAAGAGGGTGGGTATTTTGTAACGGTATGTTCCGTATCATTGTATTTTCCCACACACTCTTTGGCTATAGTGGTCCAAGCCACTTTATTCTTATTTTCATTTATTTTGCATCTGATTTTATTTATTAGTGTTTGATTCAACCTTTCATTCAAACCATTTGAAAAAGGTGAATCTACGGCAGTGAAGATTAATTTGATCTTTTTCTCTTCCAGAAATTTCTTGAATTCTTTTGAATTGATTCCTGGATACTGATCTGAGAGAATAGTTCCTACTTCTTCAATTTCAGAGAGGTTTTCCATTAATTTGATGAAGTCACTTGCATTTTGTGTTTTGGAGGTTAGGATATAAGCATATCTTGTAAAATGATCCACAAGTAGGTGCATATATTTTTTTGTTGAACGTGATCCTCCAAAACCACCAATGGTATCTATCGACATAATTTCAAAAGGTTTTGTGGCTGGGCCCAGATGTGACAATAATCCTATTTTCTTTTCTACTCTTGACTTATTTTTTAAACATGTAGTGCAATTTTTACATACTTTTTTATGTTGTAAGTCAAATTTTTGGCGGTGTAAAAACGTCCGATCATATTTTGCAATTGCCTGATTCCTACATGGCATAAGTCTTTATGTATAGTTTCGATTAATTTAATACTGAAAGTTTCTGATAAAATGATTTTCTCTTTTTTTCGAACTTTCTTAAAGTAAACATTAGACTTTGTTGTCAAACTTTTGTCTGTTTTTTGAGTACTTGGGTTTTTCTTCTGATCTTCTAGTATATCCTCTAATTTTATTAAATTGACTATTTTTAGTTGTTCCTCTTCGTTTTCATCTGGTTCCAGAACAGGATTTCTGCTGAGTCAATCGGCTTCTGCATTATATTTACCTGGAGAATATTTCACTTGAAAGTCATATTGTGAGAGGTAGTAAGATAGATCTCCTAATTCTTCATCAGTCCTTGCTTTTATGTTCATATTCTCCAAAGGTTTATGATCCGAAAATACCGTAAATTTTCTTCCAATCAATTTGTCTTGCCAGTATTTCACACACTCCTTTATAGCTAAGCATTCTAAATAAATGGCTTTCTTTCTCTTTTGCACCTCATTTAGCTTTTTTGAGAAATATGCTATTGGTTTTTCTTCTCCATCTCTTTGTGGTTGTTTTAATACTCCACCTACACCCAACAAACTTGCATCCGTATAGATATGTATGGGTAAGTTTTGGTCAAATATTGTCAATACTGGTTGAGTGCACAATACATCTTTTAGCTTTTTAAATAATTCTTGACATTCTCTGGTCCAAATAAATGCCTGTCCTTTTCTAAGAAGATTGTGCAGAGGATCTAACAGTAAAGCTGCATTAGATACGTATTTGTGATAAAAATTTATTTTACCCAAAAATTGCCTTACATTTTTTTGGTTTTTGGGAACTGGAAAATTTCTAATTGCTGTTAAATTATCTTTTAATGGTTTAACCGAATTGTTCTGAATAATATGGCCAAGGTATTTAATTGAATCAGCTGCAAATTTGCATTTTACAAACTTTAACCTGTAGCCTTCTTCCTTAATTGCTCGAAACAATTCCTTCAAATGTTCCATATGTTCAGAGAAAGTTTTTGAAAAAACTAAGAGGTCATCAATGTAACACACAGTGAAATTTGAAAGTTTATGTTTCCTTATAATATTGGACATAATTCTCTGAAATATCGCTGGTGAAGTTTTCAAACCGAATGGTAGACAAGTCCACTGAAAATGACCTTCTTGTGTGACGAAAGCAGTCTTGTATCAATCGGTGACTCGTAGCGGAATCGACCAAAACGCTGAATTTATGTCCAGAGTTGAAAAAAATTCACAGTCTCTAGTTTTTTCGACTAAATAAGGGGAAAAGGTTGTGCTTGGGGAACTACAATTTTGTTAAGGTCTCTGAAATCTATGCACAATCTTGATTTTCTATTTTCTTCCCTTTTGAATGCTAATGTTACTGGGGATGCAAACGGACTGTACGATTCCTCTATCAACTTTCTGTCCAATAATTTTGAAATTTGTTCTTCAATTTCTCTTCTGTCATCCATCGTGCATCTATATGGCCTCTTAGAGCAATACTTTTCAACCAATAAATCAATATGTGCCTCATATCTTGACACAGTGCCGATATCGTATTTATCTTTCGCAAAAATAGTTCTGTTTTCTGCTATCAATTCATCAATCTTTGATTTCTGAACGTAACTTAAATGGTTCACATTAAGATCAAAATTTCTTTCTTCGATACCTTCATTGAAGTTAACAGAGTATTTATCAACAGTAAAAACACAAGAGCTTTTTTTTTATCGGATAAATTTCTCTTTGCAACGAAACAGTTTTGCCAATCACTTATTTTACGAGAAAAACTGACATGATAAAATCGCGACACCGAAGGTGGAGCGATTTTATCTAATGTCAGTTTTTCGAGCAAATTTAGTGATTGGTAAAACTTTGGGTTGAAGAGAAATTTATCTGATAAAAGAAAAGCTCGAGTGTTTTTTGGCAAGATAAATTAACGACAGAATATATGGATGAACAACAATAATTATCTTTATTAATACAATAAAATTCGATTATTTGAAAGTACAATTATTAAATACACAACTGTTATAAATTGTTTGCTTTGGTGTACTGATTTGAAAATTCATGTAATGGAATTATTTCGGACAATTCATATTTTCGAACTTGACAAAACTCCATAAATTGTCTCCAGATTGAAGCTTTTGTGTTTTTTGTAGTTTGCGGTATAGACTTCTCGATATTTGTGGTAATTTGCTGAGTCGAAACTTCACCAAAACGATTCATCTTTTGGGTTTTTATATCAACAAAGTTAAATAATTACCAGACCGATTCAAAATGAAAGCACTATATGTTCAAAATTCAAAAATCTGACAGACTAATTGACATATTCAGGAAGAGAAGTTTTTATCCGATAAAAAAGGATGCACCTTTTTTATCGATGTCAAAGTGACAATAACATTTCCAGGTCTATGATATTTAATATTGAAGTTAATTTATCATCTATCATTTTTGAATAATTTTCAATTCCTTCTGAAATGAATAAACTCTTTTTATTTTCTTCTAGATAAGTATTGATTTTAGAATTGATTTTTTCTTTTGTTTGAACTGCTTGACTTATTTTCAAATTTTCATCTTGTTTCAAGTAAAAATTCTTTATACAATCCAGTCCAATCAAAAAATCATAATCAAAATTTTTTTCGTCTATTATGAACGCATTGACTTTTTTTTCTACATCGAAAATTTTTATATCCAATGATACAAGACCATTTGATTTTTTTACGCCATTAATCGTTTTTAAGTTAGTGTCATTATCTTTATTTCTGTGCTCATTATTTATCTTCAAAAGTCTTGAGTTTATCAATGAAACATTTGAACCAGAGTCATATATTCCAAAAACTTCAAGATTTTTATTCAATACGAGCTTTATTTTGATTAATGGCGGTACATTAAGTTTTTTTGAATCCTCATGTTTTATTTCGCATTCTAATTCTGAATTGTTCACGAGTCTAATTTCTCTTTTCCCTTTAACTTTATTATTTTCATTATACCAACATAACGATTCAGGATGAAAGCGTTCGCCTTTTTTCAATCTTTCACAGATACTGCATTTTTGTTTCCTATCTATGTTCAGTTTTCTATCATTGTTTTGTTTAACCAACTTATTTCTATTGACAAGATGCTCCAGCTTACCAATTTCATTGAATAGATCTTTTGTTTCAAAAATATCTTCTTGATTAATCCTATCAGTAATGAATGTTGGTAACCCAGCAGCAATTATCTGAATGAGTGTACTTTGATCAATAGTTCTACTCATTTCAAGCATTAATCTTTCTTTTCTTATAGCATACTCTAATAAAGTACCTGTTTGGTATTTGAAAGATAGTGCGTATCTACCAGCGGACCAGCCTTTTTTCTCGAATGTTCGACAAAATGTTTGTTTCCATTCTGACCACTCAGATTGTGCAGTTAATTTCAATATCATTGAATTGTACCATTCTAAACATGATTTATCAAGAAATATTCTAAATATTTCTACTTTTTCTTCATCTTCATTGATGTTGAATCTTACACATTCTTTTTCGAAGAACTCCATCCACTGGTATGCATTGACATTTTTCTTACCATCAAATTTCTCAAGAACAAACCTCTCAGCAATTTTCCTCACATTTGGTTTCTTATTTTTCTTGCGATTTTCATCTAGCTCTCCCAAGGTTTTCACCAGTGAAGTATTTTCATTACTGATTGAATCAACGTCTGAATTCTTCATATTTGCTTCTTCCAGATACTCATCTTGAAAGATTATATTACCATCATTATCAAAATAAGCTTTTTTCAAATCTTCTGTTAAGGAAATCCATACACTCCTTCTTTGATATCTTTTCTTCAATGTATTTTTCACTCTTGTAAAATTATTTGAAGTACATATTTCTTTATGAAGAGATATAGACTGATACTCTTCAGGTACCAAAAACGTTTCATTTTCCTCAGTTTGAATCGAAGTTAAAGCTAAAAAATTAGACTTTCCATCTTCTGTTGGTTTAATTTGAAACGAGAACTTCAATCTTGACATTTTTTTCTGTTGCTTGCAAAAATGTCGTTTTATAATGAATTGATAGCCCTCCTTCTTATTGTAGATCAATAACTAAATTGAGTTTCTCTGAAATGGAGAAACGACATTTTAAGCTATTAATTACAATTATTAAAATATGACATTGACAAACAAAAACGATTAACATAGTAACGTATAACAAGCAATGTGATTTTAAAGGAAAAAGGTAATTTTTCCTTTACATATATATAAGGATGTCTAATCTTTGACATCCTTTGTTATCCTTATTGATAACAATAAATCAGTTTTGTTTCTCTCTGTAATACGAAAGTTTTATATTTACTATTATATTATAATAGTTATACTATTATCCACACTATTTACATCAATTATGGAGTTACCTGTGATACGAAAGAAACAGCATTTAAAGTTTATTATTATCAGTCTTTGGATTCACTTGATTAACTATCTTTTTTTTATTAACTGCTTTGACGTATTATTCTAGAAACTTCAAAATCTGCTAGTCATCTTATCTATTGTTCCATCTGGTGAGTTCAATATGAAGGACTGCAAATTTAAATGAAGAGAGTACTTTTTTCGCATATATATCAAGTGAACGGTACATTTCATGAGGAATTATAAGGAATAACTGAGTGTTTCAACATAAAAGCATTTCAGTACGATAGAAGTGATTGATGAAGAATATGTATTGCGGATAACTTCAAAATAATCTTGTTTCAATTTGGAATAACCATATCAAAGCTGCGAAAAAAACCTTTCTCTAGGAAATTCAAACTGCCTGTATTTTTTTGGTAATAATAATAATCATAACCAGGACGAATTATCCAGGGAATACTCAACTAGAGTGAATAAATTGTGTCGAACTGATCTGAATAGCAAAGATCTATCTTCATTCAGCAAAACGGATGTTGTGGTGTTATGATGACATTCTAGTATTTTGGTGGCAATAGTTTTTGCGAACAGATTTTCAAAAGTTACATAGAATAACGAACAAAAACAACAACAGTGGCGATTGCAAGATGAACATTAGATATATCCCCATGATAGTTTTGGTCTGTATAGATATTATGCAGTTTTAAAACTAACCAGGTAACAAACAAACAGATGAATTATTCGTGAATGGTTTGTTGAAAAATACTAGTAAAGGCCATCAATAAATCCTAGCGAAATATTCACGTTTCTGGGCAGGTCACGTTCATTCATCGAATCGGACTCCATGAAAATTTTGTATAAATTGGCCTCTTCGTATTCTTCGACTAGTTTCAATGTGATTGCGTCAGTACTTATCGAAATATGAGGAAAATAACCTCGAATCTTCAAATAAGACCGAAATTTGGCCTATTATTTTTTCAATATCTCCGAAAATTAACATCGGATCGAAATGAAATTCCGAATACTGTACCTAAATATTGACTTGAAGATCTTTTTCTAATTTCATGGACATGTAAGCAATAGTCTCCGAAGAAAACGAACTATTCAGACAACATTTAGTGAAACTTTTTTCAAATATTGATTATCTGTTGAATCCTGACGGAATTCTGTTCAGAGTTGGACGTTTTTATTCTTCTGTAGTGAACGCCATCTTACAGACATGCGTCCTGCTCACATCGAGAGCACCCTACCTACATTATTCGCCTGCAGCATATGACCGCCTCGTGCAGGGAGGGCTAGCGCAAACGCTGCGCCTTGTAGATCTTCAATTCATTTCAATCTGATTGCATTCGTATTTCTTGAGCTATTGCAGATATAACGTTGAAATCCGAATAAGAACGAAATTTGGCATAATACTTCTTTTCTCATATCTTCGAAAGTGAATATCTATTCGGACTGAAAATTGAAAAGTTATGTTTAATACTGATTTCAAGGTTTGTGCCAAATTTTGTTGACATCTTATCAATATTTATGGGGAAAAAAAGACAGAAAGTTGAAAAAATGTTTTCGAATGAACATTTGGATTCCCACGAAATTTTACGCTAGGCTGCGCGTTGGTATTCCAGAACTATATGAAAAGTTTTGATCTGATTGAATTATTTCTTAATGAGATATCAAGGAATCAACATTGAAATTTCAAATAGACCTTACTCCGAAACCGATTGACCGATTTCATCCATTAACGAACGAAACCGAGATATTTTGACTGTTAACCTAGTTTGAGAATTTCAAGTTGTTAGGTATTTTCTTTTGGAGGTTAGAGCACATACGAATGGACAAACGGGCGGACGGACATACTTGAAATTGAGCATGGATTCTCCTTCAGTGTGTTGAATTCAATCTTTTCAGACAAATTTTGGCTCAAAATTCGAAAATTACAGACATTGTGATGTAACGATCCGATATTGCCCTGTCTTTTAGAACAAGCGCTTGAAAATACCAGAAATCTTCAGAAACTCAAGAGTTCAGTTTATTTGTCGGCTCTTCATTCCAACTTTCGCAAAGAGAAGTTTAGGTACCATGAAATTTTTTCGTTTTTGAGTTCACAGTTACCCTGATCCACTTTTTTCAACTGGTTCAATACGAAATGATTTGACACAGAGATACCCAAAATTTGTAATTTTTTATAGTATTAGCAGCCTGTATCAAGATCTTAGAAAAGCACTGACGTGAGGTCAAACCTTTTCACGTATTGACTCAACCAAAGTCAGCTCTTCTAGCATATCGTCCCCACGACATTCTGCATGAATTCCATCGTTTTTGGACCCATCACTAGGTTTCAGTTCGTTTCAATCTGTATTCTTGGGAATCTTGGAAAAATAGCATTTTGAAAGGTTACCTTCATTTACAGGATCATTAGGCGAATTTTATTAATTTACAAATTCGACCTTCGAGATTAATCCGAAGACCTTCTATACAAATATCGAGTGTCTAAGTCGTTTATTTCAGAACAAAAGTTCCGATCTTATCCAGTCGATACTTATCGAAACATTGGGAAAATGACATAGAAAGTTCAAATACCACTGAAAGTTGATGAATTTTTTACCAATATCTCCAAAAATTAACATCGAATCAAATTGAAATTAGAAACACTATTGCATAGCTGTGTCGAACAATAATGGAAAGTGCACAAAGCACTGAATCCTTTCGAAAGGTACTCCAGAATTTCGAGCAATAAACCCTCATTTTTTGTTAAAAGCTCGCGATTACAGAGCACTTCCAGGAAGTAATTCGTTTAAAAGAGCAACTAGCTTTGAGTAATTTTTAATACGAAACTTCAACGTTCTGAGCCAATTATCTAGAACCTCAGCATTTCTGACCGAAAATGGTCGCATGCTACCATGTATAGGAAAAAAAATAAATTTCAGACGCCAATATCTCCGGAACCATTCGACCGATTATGTCCATTAAAGAAGTCTCCCCTTCATTGAGATTTATTGTGTTACGACTCTACAGAATTGATTTTGACAAGGGATTTTCCATCAGTGAGTCCAATATTCTCGTTTGAAACAATTCTCGGTTTAGAATTTCAAAATTGCAGACATACATTTGATAACTTCCCAAAATAGGTTTCGTCATAATAATATGCTGTCGAAATGATGGAAACAAAGAGATATACCTCAGAAAGTCCATGGCCTACGATGAGCTCGTTTTATTTCTACATCGGAGCTATTAAATAAGAAATAATTCGGTATCAATATCAGTGAGACCGTAGAAAAATTGCCGTAGTGTAGCGCCATAGTGTTGGTATTTTTATGCCTGTTGAAACTGCATCGAATAGATAAACGGAGGTCTTCAATGGCCTACTACTCGAAATCCAGGATTTTCTTCATTTTTGAACATTTTCAAAACGATTTACGGTGTTTCATTTCAGGATGATCCAATAGGAAGAGTTGATAAAATTCTAGCCCTACCGCCGACAACATATGACCACTGACCACAAAATTCAGAAAAAGTAACTCGATTCTAAAGTTGAGACTTTCGCGGGACTGTTCATGCTATCGTTCCACTCCAATTTCTGTATTTTTTAATTTTGAACCGACAATGCTCACAGGCGACGTGTTTGTCTCCCTGATGATGAACCCGTCATCAAAATCGAGTTGCTTGTTCGGCCGGCAGTAAATACGTTAATCATCGAAAGGAAATTCCTGGATCCCTGCAAAAATTGTGAGGTAGGTCCACGGCCTAATTATCTCGATTGGGTTCGTGAATATGCGAAATCGGTCTGGTAGTTACAGAGTTTATATGTTCATATGTTTTTGCTCATAACTTTTGAAATGGAAATCTTCCTGCGAAATTTCATGATGATCGTATAATCACGAGATTGGAAAAAATTTACTTTTTGAAATTTTTTCAATCGATATTTCTGGTATTTCAATGAAGAGAGATTGATCTGCCAATTTATGCTTCAAATCTACGCATTCCTATAAGATTACACATCCAGGCTAACACAATATACTTTTCTTTAATCTTTCAATTATATCATTTCTCATCAAAATGCAAAATATCCATTCAATCAGATCATTAGTTTCGAAACTATGGAGAAAAAATTCTAAAGAAGCACTGACGTGAAGTTAAGAGCCCTCACAGAGAAAAAGGTTCTCTTAAATCAATTTGTAAACGCATTTATTCAAGAGAATGGTATTCTTGAATAGATCCAACCAAATATTAGTTTGACTTTTCGATGAAATACTCTTGACCCATGTGAGCTATGATACTCTTGATTCAAGCGGAATTACGTTTGGTCCAAATGAGAAATCGCACAATTACTGGTAGGCTAAGAGCTACTGAACCCTGGGAGTAACGGTCTTCCTGTAAGGTTAGAAATTTGTATACTTACGATTTATGGCATGCTAAGAGCAATCAGCCATGACCTGGCAGGCGTCAGCCCTGCACGTCATCACACCCTTTTTTTGGACTGTTATAAGTAAATTGAGTTTCAAAACTTGTTTCTGTAAATTGGAAAATTTAATAGGATAAAGTTTATTCATTGTACATCTTTACAAAAAATTGACAGGCGATTACAATAAGCAGAAGTATATGACAGATAAATTAGAAAACGCACAGTTGCTGAAGTAAAATAAACTTTATCCTGTATACTTGAAATTTTTATATGTTTTCAAATAAACGTCTCACAGTAAGTATGTACAATGCCAGGCGGTTTTGAACAGCATAAGACCTTGACAGGCGAGGGGACAGCTGCTAAGGGCGTGCGAGTGAGAGGTGTTGCGTGAACGCATACAGTAAATGCAATCTATTTTATTGGGTTTTATGCAATCTACATTATTTTTAACATTCATTTTCTTCAGCATCATCCGAAATTTCGCTATCACTGTTTTCATCATCATCTGATTCTTCAACAATGTTTTCCTCATCTGAATATAGTAAAAAAAATATTTTAATGAATTAATAAGGTTGTTAAGAATTAAATATCAAGCTCAATACAAAGGACTGCATATTAAATCTTACGGAGTAAAATAGTTGTATGTTACCTGAAATGCATTCCTCAGTTTCAGTCGATTGTGCTGTGGCAGTATCAGCAGGTCCTTGTAAAAGTATGTGGTATATAGAAGATGGAACCGTATTCCCCTCAAACCAATTAAAATCGTAACGACTATCAATTAAGTTCCAACCGTTATTTTCAGGTGTAAGAATTTTTGGTTCTTTTAAATGACAATTTCGGCATATATTTGTAATGTAGGCAGTTCTCAACAATTGTTGATGTAGTTCACGTTGGCAGGGTGGTAAATTCGATGAATCATAGCTTACTACTTTTTTCATAAACACTTTGGGATTAGTTGTGTTGTATGTAGCAAGGAACTTTTCATAACGTGCATTATTTAATTTTGAACATTTCAAACCATACATTTGGCATACAAATTTCTCTAGTATCGGGAAATTTTTTTTTTTTCTTCTGTACTATTTCTGCGTTTCCTAATTCTTTCAATACCTTCTGATAAACGCTCGATTTCTGCAATATTTGGAATGGTTTTTTTTTACCTCTTCTTGAAAAGGACGGATTGAAATCGCAACCGGTTAATGCATGAAATCCAGGTATGCTTTGGCATATAGAAGGTCCCAATTTTGTATTTAGTTCAGAAATATTTATCCATTCTTTACAATTATTGGTGCCATATTCCATATAGATTTTTAAATTATTATTGTGGAGATGCTCCAAGTTCCGAGCAGTAATATAAAAATGTCTGTGTCACATGTTTTTATTAATACGTCGGATACATCCTCATCCATTTGGCATGTATGGTATATTATTTTCGTACCAGCCTCTTCATGATGTTGGCACGAAAAATCATCATTTATATCGACAATCACAGAGTTATTGTGGACACTATAAGTATGGTATTGTTTGTAATTTAAGTTCACTATGGTATTCCCGATGAACTCTATCATTTCATTTGTACTCCAATGTGTAATTAAAAAATCTACGAAAGCTTCTTTAAATTGTATGTTACGAAGTTTTTCATAAAATCAACTGGTCGATTATGTTCTGGTCCGGTAATGAAATAATTTATGTTTCGTACTTCTTGTCGTTTGGCTCGTTCATAATCTTTAATTGACGGCGAAAAGTATTGGCCGAAAATGATATGTACTCGTGAGGCATGTGTAGCTGTTAGTAGCGACATAATTTTTTTGGAAATACCACCAAATGTTTTGGGGATATTTTTGAATGTATGCAGTAATAAGAATCCATCAAAAATGACAACATCAAAACGTTTTGGTACCTCTTCACTGTTGACATTTGCCTTTAAAATTTCAACCATTGCTGATTTCTGAGTTTTATGTATTGTGCCATCTTCATGACACAATGACAATTGGACAGTTGTAATGGGGTATGATAACGTCTTTTCCAAATCGATGTTATGTTGTATTGACAGAGCTAATAGGCGACCAAAGAAATCACGTTGCACACGGATTTCATGAACCTTATCACCGACTTTGATTTTTTTCTCTTTTTTTCAGAGGCAAAATTCATAATTTTCACTTGTGCAATCCTTTCTTCAAATCTTTTTGCATTCTGTGAACATTCAGTTATAAACTTCTCTTTCAATCTTTCTCCTGATTCTATAAAATTCAATAAGTAATCCTGTACTGCGATCGAGGCTACTGTACCATTACCGATGTTATACAGACCATCTTTGTTGCTGACCCCTCGCCTGTCAAGGACTTATGCTGTTCAAAACCGCCTGGCATTGTATATACTTACTCTCAGACGTTTATTTGAGAACATATAAAAATTTCAAGTATACAGGATAAAGTTTATTCTACCTCATCAACTGTGCGTTTTCTGATTGATCTGTCATATACTTCTGCTTATTGTAATCGCCTGTCAATTTTTTTTTAAGATGTACAATGAATAAACTTTATCCTATTAAATTTTCAAATTTACAGAAACAAGTTTAGAAACACAATTTACTTAACAGTCCAAAAAATAAAGGGGCTGATGGCGTGCAGGGCTGACGCCTGCCAGGTCATGGCTATTGCTCTTAGCATGCCATAAATCGTAAGTATACAAATTTCTAACCTTACAGGGAGACCGTTACTCCCAGGGTTCACTAGCTCTCCAGCTATGGATATGTTTGCTATATATGTTTCATATTTTCATTCGGAAATACTATGGCTTCGTTACGAATGTAAGATTTCTCATTTTTTGTATTTGAAATATTTTTCTAGAAGATAATATGTTCGCTTCAATTAGCCGCTCTCAAATACTAAAATGTATGGTATCTTAAGAAACCTTTCACAAGCATTTTTGGAGATATCAATCATAAATAAGGTGCAAATGGAGTATTACCTTCTTACAAGAAAGATTTTTGGGAACAGGGTTTCGAAGATCAAAGAGCAGAAGTCTTTTGAAACGATTTGCTTGGTTACTATGTTCACTTTCGACCTGCAATCTAAAATAAAATTGTGTAGTCTGGAGTTCACTTATTCTTAAAACCAACCTTTTCTTATTGACTTTCGAAACTCTGTTCCCGAAACACTCCCTTGATGCTGATAAGTAGTTCTTTATTCACACCAAATTCATATGCACCATCAAAAACACAAACGCACTTGTTAACTATTCACTATGGCGGCCTTAGCGTTGTTTCCTATCTAAATATCCATATGTCTGAGATTCTACATTCCACACGCGTCTCCAGCGCTAATACTGCTTATTGGTAGATGGGGTCACGTGTACGTGCTTTCGACATCAGCAGACATCAAATAAGATATGATATTCTTAGTCCAAGAGAACTATGATCAGCTGAAATTGTTTTCTTAAGTAAAGAGGACCTATGTGTTTGTTCAACTGAATTCGATTCAAGAAAATTTATGTAAACAGGCAAACAACGGAATTAGTTGAGAATAGAAGTATATTGTTCAATTTCCGATTATTATTCTCGGGGGAAGATTATTTAATTCAAAAATATGTCTATATTTGATTTAAGAGATCCTTCTTCTCTGTGATTACGCGCTTGTCCAAATTCCTTTCCAAAGCGATCATCTCTTCACGTATTGATCCTGCGCCAAACGCATCTAACTTTCTGATGAAAAGATTTGGCGACTTTCACTTACCCAATTTCCAAAAATACAGATCGAATCGAATCAAAATCTAGTTGAATGAAAGATGACAGCTTGAAGGTTCGTTCGAAAGTTCGTGAGGAACATATGAGTATTACATCGCCAAATATACAATATCCAAAAACTAACTTTGATAATCGAAATTGATTGCTCGCTATTCACACGGTGAAACATTTTCATTGATCACTAGGTGAACAAAACACTTGACACTTGATACGTTTCGTAAACGTATTGTCAAGTGTTTTATTTACTCTGTTATCAAAAATTCTGAATTGAGTTTTCCCGTGTTTTTATAATTGCGGAATTTTGCCGAGTAGTCATGATCAGATCAGTATTTATAGCGGAATCGTGGAAATGAAAACTATACCTAACATATAACTGAAAATTTTGACATATTATCTTTCCAATATTTCCCTGAATAAAAATACGATCAAATTGAAATTGAAATATTCTATCAGTCTTCGTGTCAGTTCTTTTCACCCAATTTCTAACGCACAATTCAATCCGAGCGGGATTCTTCGAGTAACATATTGGGAAAACAAAATTACAAATACCCACTATGTATCGATCCTGAGTGTTCGGCACAGATCGTATGACCAAGGGAAAATTTAAATTTTCGCAATTTTGGCTCGATTAAACACGTGAACAAATACGTGAACAAATTTAGTAAGGTGGACGGACGGCTGGCCGGATTGAATCAAATTTGAACACGGATTCTACATCAGACCAACCTAGTCGAAAATTACACACTTTGTGGCGAAGCGATAACGCGATATTCACCAGAAGAAGCGCGTAAAAATGTATCTTTCGTGATGTGAGTGAGCGTCCAGACGCTGGAATGAGTTCATTTATGTGCCTGTCGCAAATTCGGAAGGCAATAAACTGTGAATACCATGCGCATCCTGCGAAAGGTGAACGAATATGGACGATCTCAAAGCGACTCGAGGCAGTTCTGCTCAAAGGAAAATGATCCTATATCACAATGTGGTTCATTCTGATACCCGTCAAAATGGGAAGGTTTGAAGAAGACTTGAATAGTCGATTAACCTATTGAGATTGCTCATCAATGAGGACGACAAGCTTGCCTGACTTTACAATGCACCTTTGCGAATCCGTCAGGGATGGCACTCCCATTCTGCGTAGTCTGGACGAATCTTCATACTTGAAATCGAAAATATCCCGAATAACATATATTTCAACGGTTTTTTTTGTTTCAGATTGCAGGATTGAACTATTTGGCAAGGGCAGGTTCTTGAAATAAAGGTTCCGTCATGCATAATATCGAAACAATACTAACGATAAACGAAGGGAACTGTGACGTATCAGAGTACAAATCAGACGAAAGAGAAAATTTTCTTAATTAATTCTTCGAATTTTTTCGTTTATCTGATGAAGGAGTCAGACTTGTACTCCAAAATTTTTCTTTTTAAAGAAAGTGGAGGACTGAATTGAAATGAAAATGAATTATCTCCTATTCTTTCATCAGGCTTATTAATATATGGCAAAGCATTCAGGAATGTGCAATTCTGACAGTTGCTGAAATAAATTCTCGAACACTTATTTTCCCATTTTTTTTCAAATCTAGTGATAAGGAAGAAGTAGGTTACAAGAAAAAGTTACACTACCTGCGCGCAGCAGAAGCGGACAGAAGAGAATTAAAGTCGAAAAGAATTTTCCATCAGTAGGTCCAGAGATTCAAGACTATTTTGGGCTTGAAATTAAAAGATTGTCGATATCTGAGAGAAAAGATAACGATAAAAACGAGCGTTCAAACTACCATATCTCATATCATTATAGCCCATTTTGCTGATTATTTGGGTTTTGTTTATTTATTATTTACTATTGGAACTACTACAATCCCTTATATCCTCAACGAACAGGAAATATTTATCTGAAATGTAGATATTTCTACCGAAATAAATTACTCGAGCTGGGCACACCTGTATTGATGTTCTTTCGTGAAGGTTGCAGATAGTGAAATATTTCTACAAAAATTCTTTTCACCCTATATCTGCACTGTCCTGAGAAATGAACTGTCTGTCTGCCGACTCGGTTACTTAGCTAATTGGTTCTTTCAGGCGATTATTGTCCCGGTCTCGACCATTTCCGGGAATTATTCTGTGTTTGTTGTCCTCTTAGTTTCTTTGTCGGTCGTGAAATTTGATTGGAGGTTCAGATTGTTTTGAGGGCAACAAAAGAGGGAAGTTTTGAAATTATATTCATCCTCTGTTGAGTCCACTCCAATCCGAAAGTTCAAGAATCTAATTAGAATCGAATAATCGCATTTCGTAATTGAACAATGAATAGAAACTAAGCCATGTTGGGCGGAGATATATGGGAAGCTCTGAAAAACAAAGAACTGAAGCTTATTCTAATTCGTTTTCACAGTGATCTATCATCCAGGTACCAATTTTGTCAAAAACGCTCTTCTACCTGGCGAAACGATTTTACTACATTCTTACGATTTAAACTTTCACGGGGATGCCACCGCCTAAACGGTTGTATTTGGAACTCGCGCAAGCTAGTAGTTTCATGAGAACATAATTGAACTTTTCTGTCAAAAACTAATTTTTTCAAAGGAATAGTATCAGACCGATTTCTTGCGTGAGAACTTTTTTAGATCAGGATATAGCACCGTGCTTTGGATCGTTTCTTGAGGATGAATTTGATGTTGTTTTTAGTGTATGTTGCTTGATAAATCAAAATGAACCAATTTTTTGGTTAACTCGAACTTGTGGAATATAAAGGCTTCCTAACAAATTATTGAACAACTTTTATTAATGTGAAAAACTGCTGAATGCAGGCCCTATGATCATGTGGTGAATCCAGAAGCAGTCCGAATGATATGTTTAATGTTCACTTAGTTTGCAAACGAATGTAAGAATTAAATGTGAAACAGCTTTCCTCGTTGAGTTTGTTTTGCATAGTATTTCAAATGTGAAGAAAACAGATACAAAATGAATTATTTTATTTTATACCATCCAGCAGCTCAAGATACGAGCACAATGAAAAAATGTCACAGCCGGTTGAAAGAAAAAACCTACAAATAGGAAATGTTTTCATGTGCAAACCTCAAGTTCTTATCGACAACAACAGTATCTATAATTATATTGTGTTGTCAGTTTTTCCATTAGACGACTCTCAACGAATATGATTTCATCAGATTCTCTATCTCCATATGGTTCACTGATAAACTTGATGATTTCACCTAGGAATACACCAATCGTGAACTCAACAAATGTCCCTGTAAAATGTTGGCATATTTCACTGTATCTCACATTTGGATCGAAAATATGCTACTGGGTTTAAGACTGGGTATAAAATATTTATCATTGACAAGGAGTAGCTGGTGAACAGCTTGTTAGATTCTTTCGAAGAACTGCTTTTTTCTTCAGCATTCTTCCCTTATTTTCATTCACATCTAAAAACATGTAGGCTTGAAGTTGTTCTGAAATGAACGATTCATTATGAATTACCTTTATGATAATAATGGTCGTCTGGGAAATCGAGTGAACATACTTTCATATATTTTGTGACCGTGTTTCTGAAAATACAATGTCAAAATTCAGGCCCTTCTTCTATCAACGAGTTCTCTGCCAAATGCTATCTCCAAATGAAAATTGTTCATTTTCCTTCAGAAAAAACAAAAACTCGAGGCAGTTAAATTTGTTTCTTCTCTGAACATGAATTATATTGAAGCAGTGTTGATGGGGTTACATTCCACTGAGACCCTCAGGTCTATTCACCTATTTGTGAGGGCTTCAAGTAAGCTAGCTTCTCATTCCTTCTATAGTTCTCCTGTCCAAGACATTCCTTTCGCAGGCTTGCAATGGCGAGGCATTCTGTAATCAGGTGAACAGGAGTTTTCTCCTCTTCCCCGCAGAATCTGCAATTGTCCGTTTCTGATGAGAGCATTCTCATCATGCGCTTTCTTAGGCGACAGTGTCCTGTGGGCAGGCCAGTGAGGAGGCGTTACTTCTTCTCGCTGAGATCCAAATAATTCTTGGATTTGGCAATTTCGAAGTTCCGAAGGAACTTTTGGGAAGATCCATTCCTGGAAGGTTCCTCCAATGTGCTTCTCTTTCATTTTCTTCTTCAAAATTTTTTTTCATAGGTGCATATGCCTTTATCGCGAAAAGCTTCTGGGCCAGTAGGTGGCGTTTTGTTCCCTTTCTGGCTAGCCTCTTCATCTTCTTTGATTCCTGGGTGCCCAGGAACCCAGACTAAGTAGACATTGTTGCTTTTTCCTACTTTATTGAGTTTCCTTCGGCACTCCCATATCAGCTTTGAGTCGATGATATAGGAGTTCAGTGCTCTGATAGCAGCTCGACTATCAGAATGGTTCACCATGTCATATCCTCGATAGTTCCTTTCCAGGTTGATATCTATGTATCTTTCGGTTGCAAGTATTTCTGCCGGAAAATACACCGTTGGTGCACAATAACGAAAACTTACGGACTAGCTTGTAGGAGTTCGAATTTTTATCGCCAGTTAGCTCATCGCTTGTCAGTAGATGTGAATAGCCCGACGAATTCCAGAAAAATGCCGCTCGATTCCACTTCAAATGAATTGCGTATAGATTTTTGTTCGAAATTGAACTTTTAAATATGCCTCCAAATTTGCGCACTGAAAATTTCCGCAAATTCAGTTGATTTAATTGGACCCACCAGCAGCTTACGCTCTTCTACCAACCAGAGGTCAAGAAACTCGATGCGCAGCTGATCAGCTGTTAGAACACCTGCTTCCGTCAACAGCCTCTCCAAGTACGAGAAGTTCGTAAGAATTCATTCCCGATTCCGATTAGCTCTTATTAAGACTATCATTTCGCTTGCTTTGTTCTCCAAAATCAAATTATTCTACTCACTTTAGATTATCAAGTATCATTGTTAAATCTTGTTAAGTTAGTGCAATTAGTGTGATAACCAGGTTAACAACTCATATTATCTAATTCTGCTCCCACTACTCGTTTTAATTTCTTATTCACGTTCACATTGAATATGGGGCACGTGTTGAAATGCAATCGATCATTAGTAGGATCGATTTTATATCGATTGTAGCTAGTTAGTTCCATTCGCTGTTCATAATTCTCCCTCGAAAGTAATGTTGATTATTGTTCGATTCTTTCTAGTATGAGTAGAATTAATGTAGTAATTTTGCTCTGATCGAATAATGATTAATGGCTGCTCACACATGTTCGTCTCCATTGTAATGTTAAATAAGCTGTTTAATTCAAATAGTAGCAAGGCATATGTCTCTATTAATCGGAATCAATTTAAGTTTGGCCTGATCTCAATGATTTATATTATTTTCTAATCCAATAAATACATGAATAATCCACCACTGATTGCACCGACGGTTTTCCACTCAATAATGACCTCCCTAAATTAATTAATTCAGTTTTCTTGAATTCCTACTCAATAAGACTTCTCATATGTAATAGCTGATGACTTTGATTTCATTTTGTATCATTCTCATTTTATTCAGAACGTCTCACTTTTGATGGTGATAGTTAAAGTATTGATTGCTTCAAGTGTTAATCATTATCATTCATTTTTCCTGCTCCAATTATGTTCTGAAAATTGATATTTGTAAATTCATTATCAGTAAGGCGGCACCTATACTGGACCCGTAATTTCCACGATACGATGTCGTACGACGTCGTACGATATCGTTGGAGAAACAAACCCATAGCTCGTAATGCAAGTGCCTATACTGGATCCGTAATTTCCAAAACGACGAAGACCGTAAGAGCGTCCGCACACGGGTCGATCCGATGCGCTCGACGCGTTTCCAGCCTCGTTTCTCTATGCGGTTTCCTAGCAATTCAAGCTAACGCCGCGCACGGGTTGCACGATTCACGCGTCGGGCGTCCGCACACGGGTCGATCCGATGTACTCGACGCGATCCAGTCTCGTCTCTCGAATCGGCTTCCCAAGCAATTCAAGGTGGCACCGTACACGGCTCGTTTCGAAACGTACGTTTGAGTTCCGTTCGCATGCCTCGTTTCACGCGACTGGCATGGAAGCAGAAAGTTCGAGAGGTTCGTACGTCGCTAGCTTTCCGATATAACGAAACCATACAAATATGATTTTTTATTATTTTCAACATGATTTTGAGGCTTAATGTCTTGGAATTGATCATATAAATACATGTAATGATTGAATCTTTCTATTGATTGCCCCATTTCGTCCTCGCGCAAGGAAAATACTATGTGGGATAATACTGACTTCATAATTAAAATTGTGAATTCTTATTAGCTTTACCTCCTCGAATGAATTGAACTCTCGTCTCGGCACAAAAAAATAAATATATAATATTTTAACCAATGAAAACTACTGAAAATCACGGCGATTGTATGTGCTTGGACCACTTCGTAAAAAAATCGAAAATTATTATCCGAAATAACAATAATGCGTCATTTTGTGAATATAACTAGCCAATTCGCTAATTATGCCTTCTTTATTGAACTCCAAACCTGTTCTGTAGTTATAAAGTCCCTGAGTAGATTATTTCGGTGGTTATTGTGTTTATGATCGGTGGTTTGGCCAGCCGTAATCACAATCATTTCCGAAAGGAGCTTTTTTGAGACCCCATAATAATTATATATAATATAATATTATAAAGTAGGTTTCGGGCTTGTTAATTGCGAAGGCCGGATTCGTGAGTGGTTGAAACCGTCCTAATGATTCGTAGACATGCCCATTTAAATTTTATTTTCCCAATATTTCCAAAACTAATGATCGGATCGAATTAAAATATAGTATTCGATTGAAAAATGACAAATTGAAGGTTCATACAAAATTTCGTGTGAACCATTGGAAAAGAAGAACGCCAAATCTTTCCATCAGAAAGTGAAGTTGCAATTGGCAGGGTCAACGTAAATAAGTTACCACTTTGTTCAGGAATTTGAGCTATCGTGTAATAGTTCCTGACCTCTCGTTTGTGCTTTTCTAGATTATTTTTGGAACAACCTGTATATCTCATTCGAAAATCAAACCACTATGGAGCCATACGGAACACAGAGGACGATAAATCATCAAAATGGATATATAAACAGGAGAATAGTTCTAATTGATATTTTGAGACATCCTGTACATCTCATTCTGAAATTAGCCCACCCTGAAGCCATACTGAATGCAAACCAAGGGATATCCATAAACAGCAGAATTGTGGAAATTAACTTCTTGATACACCCTGTGTATTTTGCCATAAATATCATGTCGTAGGTAGGAAATTTCCTACCAATTCATTCAATAGAAAGTTGGTGATGCCAGCGAATGAAGCAATAATGCTGTTTTATGTCTCTTAGGACTACCCTGTATATTTTTTTCTAGAGAGGGACCACCTCGTTGTCATACTGAACCCAACGCAAAATAAAATGATCGAAATCAGCCCCTGAGCAAAATAATTATTAAACTTTAAAAAATGATTTTCTACGAATTGACAACCTTCTTTTGACGCCCTGATTTTGAAATCGGCACTATCTATGGTCAATATTGAATGAACTCGGAACTTATGACGTACGAACTTGCCGACGTCGCACTGTTCGAGTCGTCCACAACGCGTCGAGCACATCGCGTCGAACCGTGTGCGGACGCTCTTAAACGCACGATCGTCGTACGATGGTTGAAGTTAGATGCGCCTACACTGGAACCGTATTTTTCACGAAACGATGTCGTACGACGACGGTGAAAAAACAAACACAGGACTGGCAATGCAAGTGCCTACACTGGACCCGTACGCCCGAAACGACGAAGGACGTTAAAGCAACGACACTTTGTTGGAACAAACATGTTTGTTTCCAAAACGATTTTCCAACACGACAGCCCACGATGAAAGGAGGTTAGAGAATGGGAGTCTTGTTTGAAGTTTTTATGAACATGCTATTAAAAATCAGCGCAAAAAGAAACAAATTAATAAAACCTTGACAAAAGATGAATAGCAATAACAAAACCATATCGTTTTTAATCAATAGGGATTGTATATTCATTTCAACGATTGGAATTTATTCTGGAATTCAATCAAATCGAATAGCTCCTGGTATAAATAATTTCCATAGTTTTAGCGCGCATGTTATGGTGAACGGGGTGATATATCCAAATGAATGTAATTTCCGAATTTTGAGCCGAAAATGATCTCAAACGACTAGCTTGAACCCACTGATGAGGAATCCGGTGTCAAAATCGGTTATGTCCGGCCATCTGACCGAGGAAAAGATAACCGTAAAACGGAATTGCCAAAAATTTAAAACTTTCAGGCTAGATCATGCATCGAAATGTGGCAGTCAATTTCATTAATGGGCAAAATCGACCGAATGGTTTCAAAGTTAGTCATTCAAACTTTTGGAATTTTTTCCTCAATATCTCAGAAACTATTGGTGGTTATGTGATATTAACATGTAATTAACGTAAAACAATTGTTGTTATCGTACGGTTAGTAAATTTGAAAAAAATGTCGAAATTTTCCTTGAAATTGTTTTTTTCTAGGAACTACTACCGACCTCATTTTTCAGTCAATATGGTAATGGAGTTCAATCCGATCCAATCTCTATTTTTGAAAATATTGGGAAAATATCATTTTGGAATGGCCATAACTGCGCAATCATTGGGTTGATTTAAACCATTCATGAATTCGGACTTCGTGATTGAGATACTAACCTACTCCTAGGTTGAATTCCTGAATGGGTAAAATCCGCCCAATGATTCACCAGATATCCATTCAAAATACACAGATACACATATTCAAAATGATATTTTTTCAATATTTCTAAAAATACAGATTGGATCTAATTGGACTCTATCACTCGTTTGAAAAATGATGGCTGTAAGGTTCATGCAGAATTTTCTGATGACCATTTGAAAAGGACAGCGCCAAACCTTTCCATCAGGAAGTTAAGGTGCATTTGGCGGGGTCAATACGTGAAAGGATGAATGCTTGGGTAACGAATTTTGGCATGCACGCAAAAGCTGCTGACATAAGTACTTTTCTAGAAATATTTTACTAGTGACACGATACGAAATTATGCATATCTGTATCCGTTTTGCACGACTACCCCCTTGATCCATTCGACCAGATCGATCATTTTTGATTCACCTAGAGGAAAATTCAAAAAAAAAATAAAGTGAATTCAACAGTTCTTGCGCGCATGTTAAATTTTTTTGCCAAGGCGTTAAGTGATTCGATATCTAACAGGGTTCTGTTAGAGGTGTTGATACATAAAATTGGAGTTTCGATTTTAGGTAGGTAGTTGTAATTTTTCGAAATATTTTTCCGGTGATAGTGGTCGCGTTTGCGACTGCACACGCGGCGACTATCACTCGAAAAGTGACCATGTGTGCTGGAGCAAGTGTTTCGCAACAACATAACTACCCAAATCCAAAACTCCAATTTTATGTACTAAAACACTAACAAAACCTCGATACACAATAGATATTGAATCAGTTAACACCTTGGCAAATTGAAAATGCGTGCAAAAGCTGTTGACTTACGGTTAGTTTCTTCTGAGATTTATTTCACGAAAAATTATCGCACGATCATATCAAATATTGTTTTGATTTCCAAAAAAACTTTTCATACTCATTAGAATTCTGTAGAGGGCGCTCTTTTTTTCCTTCAGTGAAAGTATTTCCGTGAACGGTCTGGAGGATATTAATGCAATCTGTGGTAGAATCATAAACATTGAGTGCCTATTTTTATCTTTAAGCTATTTTACTATTTTCATTGCTTTATTAACATCTGTCCATAAACATTTTCCCATTAAACACTATTTGGCAAAAATAAAAACGCGCATTCTCCTCATCCTCTAGACCTTGATATTGAACTCTTTCTCTGCGTGAGATAGGCACTGCTTGGAGTAAGGTCCCATAAAATATTCATTCAAAGGATATGCATCGTCCTCCAAACATAATGAACAGTCAATATCAATCCCTTCGACTGGTGATGGTTGCGGTTAGGTGGAATGGTACTTCTCTGAGAATGTGAACAAATTAGAAACAGAAAAATTTCCTCCGTCGCTATGTCTTACGCAACCCCCCCCACGTCCACTAAAAACAAATCCATATTGGTTGTCCGTAACGTCTCAAAGTATGAGGAAAAAAATCTTATAAGTAATTATAATACATAGCTTCACTCTGTAGTCGACATTTAATTCGTGTATGTAAGGTATTGTGGTTCCCATCAATACATCGGATGGCATGAGTGAAATTTCACCTTTCTTAAAATCCTGCAGCTATTTTCCCAAACTGTTAGCGATTAAGAACAGATAGGTGTGAAGAATATATATTCCTTGAGCAAAAAAACCGCAAGAATTCATTTCTTGACAGTTTACAGATGTCAAAACTTATAATCACTATATATCACAATATATCTGTGGTGCTTCCCGATCGTCCGAATTACGGGTCCATTGTAGGCACACTCATCGTACGACGTCGTACGACGATATCGTGGAAAATCGTGTCGTGAGAATAACGGGTCCAGTATAGGTGCAGCCTAAGGCTGCACCTATACTGGACCCGTAATTTCCACGATACGATGTCGTACGACGTCGTACGATATCGTTGGAGAAACAAACCCATAGCTCGTAATGCAAGTGCCTATACTGGATCCGTAATTTCCAAAACGACGAAGACCGTTAAACGCACGATCGTCGTACGACGGTTGACGTTAGATGCGCCTACACTGGAACCGTATTTTTCACGAAACGATGTCGTACGACGACGGTGAAAAAACAAACACAGGACTTGCAATGCAAGTGCCTACACTGGACCCGTACGCCCGAAACGACGAAGGACGTCAAAGCAACGACAATTTGTCGAAACAAACATGTTTGTTTCCAAAACGATTTTCCAACACGACAGCCCACGATGAAAGGAGGTTAGAGAATGGGAGTTTTGTTTGAAGTTTTTATGAACATGCTATTAAAAATCAGCGCAAAAGGAAACAAATTAATAAAACCTTGACAAAAGATGAATAGCAATAGCAAAACTATATCGTTTTTAATCAATAGGGATTGTATATTCATTTCAACAATTGGAATTTATCCTGGAATTCAATCAAATCGAATAGCTTCTGGTATATATAATTTCCATAGTTTTAGCGCGCATGTTATGGTGAACGGGGTGATATATCCAAATGAATGTAATTTCCGAATTTTGAGCCGAAAATGATCTCAAACGACTAGCTTGAACCCACTGATGACGAATCCGGTGTCAAAATCGGTTATGTCCGGCCATCCGATCGAGGAAAAGATAACCGTAATACGGAGTTGCCAACAATTTAAAACTTTCAGGCTAGATCATGCATCGAAATGTGGCA
The DNA here is from genome assembly GCA_958510865.1 of Myrrha octodecimguttata. Taxonomy (NCBI): domain Eukaryota; kingdom Metazoa; phylum Arthropoda; class Insecta; order Coleoptera; family Coccinellidae; genus Myrrha; species Myrrha octodecimguttata. Next base: position 8,859,104 of record OY294058.1, on the reverse strand, counting down.
GTCAATTTCATTAATGGGCAAAATCGACCGAATGGTTTCAAAGTTGGTCATTCAAACTTTTGGAATTTTTTCCTAAATATCTATTGGTGGTTATGTGATATTAACATGTAATTAACGTAAAACAATTGTTGTCATCGTACGGTTAGTAAATTTGAATAAAATGTCGAAATTTTCCTTGAAATTGTTTTTTTCTAGAACTACTACCGACCTCATTTTTCAGACAATATGGTAATGGAGTTCAATTCGATCCAATCTCTATTTTTGAAAATATTGGGAAAATATCATTTTGGAATGGCAATAACTGCGCAATCATTGGTTTGATTTAAACCATTCATGAATTCGGACTTCGTAATTGAGATACTAACCTACTCCTAGGTTGAATTCCTGAATGGGTAAAATCCGCCCAATGATTCACCAGATATCCATTCAAAATACACAGATTCATATATTCAAAATGATATTTTTTCAATATTTCTAAAAATCAGATTGGATCTAATTGGACTCTATCACTCGATTGAAAAATGATGGCTGTAAGGTTCATGCAGAATGTTCTGATGACCATATGAAAAGGACAGCGCCAAACCATTCCATCAGGAAGTTAAGGTGCATTTGGCGGGGACAATACGTGAAAGGATGAATGCTTTGGTAACGAATTTTGGCATGCACTTAAAAGCTGCTGACATAAGTACTTTTCTAGAAATATTTTTTAGTGACACGATACGAAATTATGCATATCTGTATCCGTTTTGCATAACTACCCACCTGATACATTCGACCAGATCGATCATTTTTGATTCACCGAGAGGAAAATTCTAAAAAAAAATAAAGTGGAGTCAACAGTTCTTGCGCGCATGTTCAATTTTTTTGCAAAGGCGTTAAGTGATTCGATATCTAACAGGGTTTTGTTAGTTGTGTTGATACATAAAATTGGAGTTTCGATTTTAGGTAGGTAGTTGTAATTTTGCGGAATATTTTTCCGGTGATAGTGGTCGTGTTTGCAAATGCACACGCGGCGACTATCACTCGAAAAGTGACCATGTGTGCTGGCGCAAGTGTTTCGCAACAACATAACTACCTAAATCCAAAACTCCAATTTTATGTACTAAAAACACTAACAAAACCTCGATACACAATAGATATTGAATCAGTTAACACCTTGGCAAATTGAAAATGCGTGCAAAAGCTGTTGACTTACGGTTAGTTTCTTCTGAGATTTATTTCACGAAAAATTATCGCACGATCATATCAAATATTGTTTGGATTTCCAAAAAAATTTTTCAGACTCATTAGAATTCTGTAGAGGGCGCTCTTTTCTTCCTTCAGTGAAAGTATTTCCGTGAACGGTCTGGAGGATATTAATTTGCAATCTGTGGTAGAATCATAAACATTGAGTGTCTATTTTTATCTCTAAGCTATTTTACTATTTTCATTGCTTTATTAACATCTGTCCATAAACATTTTCCCATTAAACACTATTTGGCAAAAATAAAACGCGCATTCTCCTCATCCTCTAGACCTTGATATTGAACTCGTTCTCTTCGTGAGATAGGATATGCATCGTCCTCCAAACATAATGAACAGTCAATATCAATCCCTTCGACTGGTAATGGTTGCGGTTAGGTGGAATGGTACTTCTCTGAGAATGTGAACAAATTAGAAACAGAAAATGTTCCTCCGTCGCTATGTCTTCCGCAACCCCCCCACGTCCACTAAAAACAAATCCATATTGGTTGTCCGTAACGTCTCATAGTATGAGGAAAAAAATCTTATAAGTAATTATAATACATAGCGTCACTCTGTAGTCGACATTTAATTGGTGTATGTAAGGTATTGTGGTTCCCATCAATACATCGGATGGCATGAGTGAAATTCCACCTTTCTTAAAATCCTGCAGCTATTTTCCCAAACTGTTAGCGATTAAGAACAGATAGGTGTGAAGAATATGAACTCCTTGAGCAAAAAAACCGCAAGAATTCATTTCTTGACAGTTTACAGATGTCAAAACTTATAATCACTCAGATCTGAGCACAGAACATCAAATATATCTGTGGCTGCTTCCCGATCGTCCGAATTACGGGTCCAGTGTAGGCACACTCATCGTACGACGTCGTACGACGAAATCGTGGAAAATCGTGTCGTGAGAATTACGGGTCCAGTATAGGTGCAGCCTTACTCGTATCTCAAAATGGCCATATGTCAAAATGGCCGAATGCAGTAATTTCTCCTCTCAGTTTATGAAAATGTAGTTTCATATTTATCTTGTATAGTAGATCTCCCTTTATATTCGAAATGTGTATTCATTGTTTAAAAACTCCAATTATTTGTAATTTTATACATACTCATTTTTGCTGCATTCTCATTGTCTACTCACATAATTATACATACTCATTTTTAAACCGTTCTCTCACTGTCTTAGCATTTTCTTTTGAGGTCATCACTGAAACCTTCTATTTTTCTGGTGGAATTTGCCCCACTCACTGATTTATTTGCTCTTATAATCACTGTAAATGTCGTGTTGTTTGGTGACTAATTTGACTCCAAATTGTAATTTATGTATGATTATGTCTTTCAATTGTTTTATACAATGTATATATGTAAATAAATCGTTTTTAAACAATTTTATCCAACTCAATCATCTGTCACAGTCCACTGCTAATTAATTTGACAAAATCTGAACACCCGATTTTGAACAATTTTCAAAAGGAATCTTCATGAAGATTTTATTCAATCCCAGGAAACTCCCATGAAAAAATCACATTCTGCGCAATAAAAATCGAGACTTTGGGTTGATTAATTCAGAAATGATTGTATTCACTCCAATTCGATAGCTTATTTATATATTTGTAAAGTAATGACAAGTACAAACATCTATCGTCTAATAAGTCATCAATGTAATATAAATAAGACAATACGACCATTAGTAATAATCGTACTTCGATCCTTTTTTGACAGAGGAAATAATAAAATAATTACATCGAAATGTCTCTCATGGGTCCTTTCAATGAAGTCAAGGAAGTCGCATAGAAATCGAAGGTATCGAGACAAGGAATCGAAGATATTCCTTGATATTCCCATCACTGTGTGTCAATTTGAGAATCTTAAAGTGGTTTAGATTATTCTAGTACTCATTATTGAGGATTGGCACGTTCGCATTATTCGATGTACCTCTACCTATAATTCAGAATCACATTATGTACTCTTTATAATCTGTTTTTTATTCTGCATAAATATATAATTTAAATGCCTATATTTCTTACATTTCGAGGTTTTCATTTCATTTCAGTCGATACTGTATTCGTGCTATATTTTGATTGCGTTTTGGGTGCAAAATCTGGAGTTAAACTCTGTTGAACTTGAGGGTAATGAAAATATCCTTCTATAGAAGGATATATATATATATATTGATCCAATAGACGCATCTAATCCCGATATATCATACAGGCTACCTAAGACCCACATGATCCAAATGACTTTGACGAGTATATAAAGTGGAAATGAGTTGTTTTAAAATATAACTCACTAGGCAGCCTGAGAGGGGAAAGAATTTCTTTAATACAAAAAAGTTGTATAGGAAACAACATTTCTCAAACCCGAACCACAACTCCGCCATTCCGATCCCTCATATACCACGCAAACATATCCAGCCAACGTTCGAAATCCCAGCGCTGTTGCCAGATTTCCGGGACCAATAGCGTCGATTGTGATGTATGAACGGGTTTAAAAAGGAGGTCAACTTGTTGAATCGTCGAATTTGTGTGAGTTATGCTATGAAGAGATCCTAATGTCTACTCGAAACAAATGGATGATGAAAATTGAATCGAATGCGAATGATATACTTCGGTCAAGTATTTCGATTTATTGTAATATTAATATCCAATACTTTGTAGAATTGTGAAATATTTATTATTTTCTGAAGGTGTTTCAATCCTTATCAAATATTTGTATCCATTATGGTTATGATATTATTACTCCTCGTGTTCATTTTTTCATGAGAAGATGCATTTAGCCATTGAAGTCCCATAAATAGTAAAAAAAAATTTCTTGGAATTGTTCGATGACACGATGCTCACGAAACGCTACACACAGTTGTTCATCATTATTTTCGAACAGGCTACCAAGTTTTGTCATGCTGGAATCAAAATTTCATTACTTATTTCGGAAAAAACAACGATACCGAGGAAACAAAACACGAAATTTCAAAAAAAAATTCCAAATATTTCAGGAAGTTGAAATCGTATTCAATTGAATTTTTATGACAATTACAAGCAATACGATCCCAACAAAATTTCGCAAATAGTTGCGCGTCTTTATGTTCCAATTGATCGCCATCCTTCAATCCAATCGTTTGGGTAGTTCCTGAAATATCAGGGAAATAACCTCAAAACAAATTAATCCGAAACTACCATTTCAACACCAACAAAAATTACTGGCTCCATATTTATACATTAAATAGAATCATTTAGTCTGGTAGATAGAATATTTCGAGGTCAGAAGTTGAAACTTTAACTACGGAACAGACTATATGTTGAAATAAAATTCGATTTTAATTAGTAAGTACGGAAAAAATACATATTGAGATATAATTTTGTTTTAATATGTCGTTTTTTCCGTATTTCTAGTTTCAACTGTTGACCTCTAAAACTTTTATTAACCCGAAATGATTTTATTAACTATGTGACTGCGAAAGTAGTAATTATAGTTGGTTTGAAAGTGGTAGTACAGCCAAACTCACGAAACATCTCACCCTGCATTGCATGAAGGTTCCAGTAAAAATTGAAGTTTTAAGACCATTATTCCTCTTCTATGTCAGAAATTTCAGATGAATTACACATATAGTTCAGAGGAATTCTCAAAATCTGTTTCTTTCGTCATTGATATTAAAATAGAAAATAAGGTATTTTTATGTCAGGTTAATTCCCATTTGGTGATCTTCTAATTATATCATCATCACGAAATTCGTGCTGTCATTTTTCCATCAAGTACTGGATTTTAATCTGATCTAATTTGTGTTGTTGGTGACATTCCAAAAATAAAATTCTGAATGGGTTATCGGCGGAAATATTAAATAGATTTTATTCATTCAACAATTCGTTCTCACGGCCGATCGTGAGGAGAAAAAACCAACTTAAAAACTCGATATTTGTAGAGTAGTTTATACCTTAATAACGAAAGCTGAATTAGTGAAAAGGTAAAATCTACTCAATGATTCTGGAGATATATCGAATTTTATTTTTCCGATGTTTCCAAAAATTCACATTGGATTGAATCGATATCCAGTATTTTATTGAAAAATGATGACTGAGGGTTCGTACAGAATTTCGTGAGGATATGATCCGAAGATCGCAAAATATAGAATATACGAAATATAAATTTTAATTTTTGTTTCGAATTGTTCTTATGACATGATCATCGCGAAATTTTCTAAAAAGTTGTTTTTCGGACCTAGCTGGGCGTCATCATGATTGAATCAGTTTCTTACAAGTTATTCTGGAAAAAACAATGATACCGAGAAAAAACACGAAGTTCCACATTTATGAACATGTACTGAAATTCGCCGCGAAAGATTAAGCTCAAGGTCATAATGATATTGACCTGGTAGTTTCAAGGCCTGTGTTTACAGGAAACACCACCAAATTCCAAATTTTCTCGAGGTTGAGACATCTTGAATATTGATTCACGAAATAACTACGGCACTACACTCTCATTAGTTTTCCTGACTGTGGTTTGTGAATCAGAGAGCTGAATGACTTAAGAAAATTTCCAAGATTTGTATGAGAATTTCATAATAAATATATTGAACTCTTTCAGCCCTTCACTATTAGGTAGTTGATCACGATTAAAAAGAATTTTTCATCACTAAGTTTCACCTCCAACAACCTACTCCCAACCTACTGGTTTGGGTATTGGGAGGAGAAAAAAACTCTAGCGAATAATGAGAATATAATTATTCCAGAGTCAATAATTTCTTTCAAGGAAAATGCATATCCTTAACGCTATGTTCAAAATCCCGGTATAGGTCACAGATTTCATCTCGGTATATTTGATGGCGTCACCTACATGCTGCACTAAGTGCCAGGATCTTGGCGAATCTCGATAAAAAATCGTTAGCGGTTTCTATTCATCAAAGTGAAACCTAACCTTATTTTTTACGCTGTGTCTAGACTCCCGGTAACCGTCATGAATTTTCAACATTGACTTTTGATGATGCTACAGGTACCGAGATCTAAGTCAAGTTCGATGTTTCGAATGTATTTGTATGGTCATTTGGATAATTTAAAATTATGTTAATTTATACGGCCAGTTTATTTAAATCGAATTTACTAATTTACTTCGAGTCAATACGTAAATATACAGTTTGGGATGTAACTCTTATGAAATAGGTATCTTTCATCTCACTTTTCTAAATTATGTAACATGTGGGGTATTTTACAGAAACTTGCAACAGAGTTTGGCATAGACCTTGAGGTTACTATGTAGCAGCACAGTTTCAGTTTCATCGACTTATTTTCGGAGATATTAGGAAAAATATATGTCAAATTTCGAACCTATTTCTTCGGTTTCATTTGATTTCCGGAATAACTCGAAATGATGATCCGGTCATAATGAAACTTAGTAGCTTATTGGCGGAAGCTGAGGCCTAAATTTGTGCCGAATTTCTTGATAATCGTTCCATTAAAATAATCGACACAAAACATTTCAGAATTTTTTGATCTTCAAATCTCATGGTCCTCACGAAGTTCTGCCTGAACCTTGAAGCTGTAGTTTTTCAATCAAGTACTGAGGTACAGAATTTTTTTCCCATGTGTTTTGTTGATAATTTTTTGAAGATAAGATTTCTAATGGAAATATCTGCGGAATCCTTGGGTGAAGGTGAGCAATTCGCAAATTCGGCCTTCGTTATCAAACTCTAAACCTGCTCTACAAGTATCAAGTCTTTTTTGGGTAGTGGTCGAATTAACGATCGGCAGTAAGATCAACTGAAAACCCAATACTTTTCAAAAGAAACGACCCAGAGACTCGATATTTATAGAGAAGGTTAGGGTCTGAAGGCTCAATTCGTGAATGGAAAAGATCCGCCCAAAATATTTGAAAATATCCCCAATCAAATTTGTTCCATAAGTACAAATCGGATTGAATTGAAATCTAGTATATTATTAAAATGATAGCCTGAATCAACGAAATTGAACAAGCACTTAAAAGCTCCTGAACCTGAAGTTCAGAATTTTTTTTCTGCTGGCTGTAATCAATCAAGCGTCCCTTTTACAGCACTTTTTTTTCTTGTACAATTCCAAATTCTCCTCAACTTCCTCAAAATGTTTGAATGTTCTTCATAGAATGAAAACCATTTCAACAGTTTTTTCATGTTTGAAAACTCGGGAACAAATTTCACTTTGACACATCAACGAAACGATTTAATAGTAAGGTCAGGTTTCACTTCGATGAACAGAAACCGCCCAAGGCTACATTTTTTACTGGAATTTGCTTGGATCCCGGTACCTTGTGCGTCATATGGGTGACGTCATCAACTATGCAATGATAAAATGTGTGACCGGTACCGGGATTTTAGAGACAGCGTTCAAAATATGCTTTTGTTATTGATTCTGGAATTTATGCGAAAAAAATCAACCATTAATTCCAACTTGTATAGCATGATTCAGAAATATACCACCAAACTCTAGAAGAATTTTCAGTCAACACTAAGAAAATTTTGTTTAATAATTGTTTCAAGTCTATAAAAGGCTCCATTCTCACTCAATCGTGACAGAATTGATTTTGACACCGGATTCGTCATCAGGGGGTCCTACGTAGTCGTTTGAGACCAATTCCGGCTCAACGTTCAAAAATTACAGACATTTGGACAAAACGATGGCACGCTATTTTTCAGAACATGCTCGCAAAACTAGTTGGAATAAGCACAGCTATTATTTGCCATGGAGATGGTAGTAAACCCTGTATAGTTCTGTTACTCGGGAATATTTTTTGTCACGAAAAGTGCAATTTATTTTATTGGCTCAATATCCCCATGCTGAATTGATATCCAATGAAACCAAACTGTATACTTCATTCTATTACGGTTTGAATAGACTAGATTTTTAACATTCACAAAACTCGGGAGAAAGACATTAAAATAAAGAAATGTCCGCTCTGTACAAGTTCAAATCATGTGACGATAGTGAATGTTTTCAAACTGTATGATCCGAATTGGGATCTATGAAATATTGAATCGATAAAAATCACGAACATGAAAACTTTCCAAGCCAAATATGAGTCATTGCAAAAACATTTTTATCGACGCTTGTATCCTTCACCGGGCTTGCATAAGTTTTGACAAAGTGTCGATTTTCGGTGTGTATGTCGAGAGGGTGCAATATCAAATATTCGAGTTCCATGTAATGAATATGAAATCAACGTTTCTCATGGCGACGGCATGCTATAGCGGGATCATATAAGCTCCGGAATTGTTTTTTTCGGCTTGCATATTATGTGGAAAAGCTGAAATATCCAATTCGAAGGTTCAGAATCAGGATGACTCATGACGATGACTCGCTATACCGAAGAACAGTTCTGTGAACTTCTACAATCCCGCTGATACTTGCAGCTGGCCGTCGTCATGGGGTATGTTTATTATGAATTTTTATTACTATGTTTAAGTATCATTGATGGTTGTAAACAAGTCATAAAAATTTCGTTCCAACTGCGATCCAACTACCAAAAAGGAAACGGCTGAAACAGTTCGATATGGGTGCGTTTTTATTTTAATCAGTTGAAGCGATGAATTCCATCGAGCGATGAAAAAACGATTGACGTGACGTCATCAAATCTCCCGAAAAGTTTCTAAACATGAGGTAGAATTAAAGACAGAAATCAGTGAATTTTCGCTGAATTTCGGTTTTGGATTCGAATTTCAATGAACGGTTTTTCTGGTATAATTACTGATAACGAACACTTTTTATTATAATGTACAGAAATCAATTATTTCATTTGTTTTGCAGATATCCTATCATTCTGTGATAGTCATTTGCTGTATTTCTGCACATATTTTTACCAGAAATCATTATTATGGATGCGCAATTATTTCCGTTGTGAAAAATATGTTAGAAACTTGATGATAATTCTGCTAGTGATGAGGAATTCGTAATTTTTGAATTGGAAACGAAAAATAATGAAAGACATGTAAATGCTCATAATCGTATTGGGGAAAATGTACCTAGGTATCTTATTTTTGTAGCTAATTTTTTTAAATCATCTGCACATCTGCACCATACATTTTTCCACTTTACACACCTAACAATATTCGATAAATCCACGAAAACTTCTGGTCAAAACATTGAAGTAAGGTTAGAATTATCCATCAGTTCGATCGACCTCCAAGTAAGATGGATACGCTTAGTAATCAGAAATTAATCGATTAAACTACGTTGAAAAAGAAGAACACCCTGCTGAAATTCTTCGGGATTTCTCTGATGAAAATATAAACTCCGTGGTGCATTTACGATTAATCGATTAGATATCTCGATTAAAGTAAAGACGCACCCTATTTTCATCATGAAATTTCTATACAGATCTTGAAAATTAAATATTTCATTCATCATTACGATTCACAAACAGAAAAACCACAGTCATGAAAAGCTACACCAGTCCAGTGCCATCGTCATGTTCATTTCGTGAATCAATATTTTAGAGGTCAAGAACTTGAGACAATTTGTAACTCGGTGGTATGCTCTGTTAACGCAGATTTTTGAAGAATCAATTCTATGTCTACATCTTCCCGTTTTCCGTTTATTTTCAAAATTACGAAAGAGAGGCAATCAACTCACGTCGAGGATTACAAATGTCAAGAACTCTGAAATGTATGCAAGAAAAATTATCCGAAGTTGAATACTTGCATAGGATAATTCAGAAATAGATCGCCAAACTCCAGAAGTGGAATGATGGCTGAGAGTATATAAAATAATTAACTAAAACTAAATTAGTTTTCAATTCTCAACTCTCGCAGAAATTAACCCTCCCGAGGCACGGAAGATTTTTGTCGATTTCAGTTTGTTCCTCAGAACCCAATGATAGAACAGAAACAAAATTAGGTAGAAAAATCTAGAAAAACACTGACGTGAAGTCAGCAGCTTTCACGCGGTTGTTCACATTGCGAAATGGTGAAATTTTAATGAATTATAAAAATTTTCAAATAAAAAATATTTTCTTTTTCAAAACTTTTCATGGATAATTCTTCTCATTGATACTATTCATCTTCCAACCAAGTTTCATTTCGATCAGATAAATGTTTTCGGAGTTATGGAAAAATCAAAATTCCAAATGGCTATAGCACAAAAATCATTCGGCAGATTTGGCCCATTAACGAACTTAACCGAGAAATTCAGGATCTCAACCTGAAAATTTCAGGACTCTAGGTCTTTCCTTTAGAGAGTTACAGGGCACACGGTCGGACGGACAGAATGTACAGATAGAATCGTATAAAAATCTAATACTTCAATGAGGAATGACCACTTCATGGTCCCAGCGGAATTTCATGAGGCACATATCATTAGTCGATCACCAGATATTCTGATTTTTTTGATCGATCCAATCGAACGAACATCACGAAATTTCGCAACAATTTGCTCATCAGCATTTTCCAACTATTTAGATTTTTCATCATGTCCAGCCCAGTGAAAGTATTTCAGAAATGACAACGATACCTAGTTGATAATTAAACAATTTGAAATAGTTTTTCCAATATCTCCAAAGATTAAAATACGATAAACCTGAAATTTGAGGGGCTGATGTCAAATGATGAGTTCAAGGTCTGTGTCGAATATCATCAAAATACAATGAATTGTTTCCGCAGAAAAACGTCGAAAAAAACTTGAAAAATTTTCGAAAAAAAATTATTTTTTGATTTTAAGTCCGTAAATCAGTCACGAAATTTAAATAATTGTTGTGAATCCCTTATCCACGACTATCTACGAAATTTGAATCTTATCGCGTTAGTCCCGTTTGAAATATTGGGGAAATAACATTGAATTTTCAAATAATCGCGAAATTTGGCATACACATTTCTTTACCAATATCTCCTGGATTTGGTATCAGATGGAACTGAAATTTGAAGAGCTTCTGTTGGATATTGATTTTAAGGTTTGTGCCAAATTTCATTGAAATCAGATCTGTAGAAATTATTTTCGTCTAGAATTCTGGAAATTTTTGAGAATACTTTTTTTTTCATAGCAATCCAGAAGACATATTCTAAAACTAGTCATGAAGTTTTTATATGATCACGTCATTTCTTCTCGAGATATTGGGAAAATAACCTCAAAATTTCGAAATTCTCCATATCTATTCTTCCAAGAACGTCCTGAACCGGTCGAAATACTTATTTATCGTAAACTCCCTTCTCTTTATATCGTTCGATCACTCCAGATACGATACGTGGTCACGTGACAAAAAATCCGTCGTGTCGCGGCTGGAATTACTGGAAGGCTATTGTGTAGCAATAGCTCTGTAAAATTCCTCTGTGACTGATTAATTATTAAACTCCATAAAGAGAATATTATCCTTTCAAACTTTCTCGCAGCTTTCTCCCAAAATATTGAACCTCTCAATAGTGAATCAAATATGCTTAGTGATAACAAATTATTGTCTATATCTTTCTTTACAAACGGCGAATATCACCAAACTCCAAATGTTTTGAGAATTCGATACTTTAATTATTGATTCATGAAGGAACGAGCCTGATTCGAAATATTCAATTTTGAAACTCTGTATGAAAGATTTTCCATTAGGTATTGACCCTATGCCGAACTACAATACCAAAAAGCAACTTTCTATTTTATTGGTCAAAAAGATGAAATATCTACTTCAGAGTATCTGTATGGAGTCATATTATATGTTTCGAGTTCAACGCCCTTTACCCGGCGTCTGAGTTTGGATTTTTACTGTGTAACTCGAAAATATAAAATATCTCATTTTCGTTCGGTATGGAGAATTCACAATGAACTTTTCCCATGACGGTGACTCCCCATAGCGGGATCGTACAAGTTCCCATAATATAAGTTTCCAGGTTTGTATATTTGTATATCTCGCTGTACAGTGTTGCCAAGTTTAGGGACTCGAGACGTTGATCAACCATACGAATTATATACAGCTAGTTGATGCCCGCAGAAGCGCCCTCGCACTGGCCAAACCCTGAAACTTTCTGTGTATAATATGATGTATCACCGATTTTTTACACCCGGCTGAAATTTCGTTTATAGCATCCCCTGACCCCCCAGACCTCCAAAACATGGTCAGACGCTAAGAGACCCGGGACCGGGTCTGAACACGTCACTTTTGGACTGGAAAGGCGGTCGAGTGTATAGATTCGGGTCTGTATGTGCGGTCGAATAAAGCTATATGCATCTAATCGACCAAGGACAAATATGATTTCATGACAGTCACCCGGTGACTCCACACTGCGCCACATCAACGTACCTTAACTAGAATTAATACATTATTATATAACCCGAAACTATTTAGCTGATTATATTCATGAAACGATCTCAACTATTTATTTTTCAGTCGATATATCTGTAACTTCAAACAGTTAACTTAGTCATTTTGTGTGACGCTTCATTTAATGTTTGTTTCGATGTGTTAATTTTTTTCCAGACTTAATATGTTTAAGGCTTGGCAGTTTGAAATGTGTAAGATGGTATATGCAATATATTTTTCAGTGCTACATATCTGATATCAATTAGTGAATATATTGACACATGAGGAAATTTGGTAACAGACCTTCTTCCCAAATAGCGTCATATTCCAACCATCACATTCTGATGAAAAGCTTTCACTTAAAATATACAGAAGCTGACACACTCTGCACTTGGCAAAGACTGGATAACTTACTGGACGGAATTGAATTTGAATTAGACATATTAATTCTTACCTAGTCCTTCAAGACCAGCTTTGGCAACTAAATTCCAAAATCACAGAAATTTTGGCAAAATTATATTACCATGTACCTAATTTACATCATAACAAGTAGGTGTTAAACGTATCTTTTGAACTGAAATTAACATTAAATGATTCGGTTGTCACCTAAGTTCATTCTTATTATTATACAACAGAAAGAAGTTTTCTCAACTCATATTAAAATTCGAATGAAGAACAGTGTGTGAAATTAAAGATAATACAGAAATCAAAACAAAATAATCTAGTGAAATCACCAAATCACAAACCCGAACATCAACACACACACTGGTTCGCCACCAAGAATCCTAATTGATCTTGAAGGAATTGACATTAGATGCGCCAACAACCTCATTAGGAAGACTGTTCTAATTATGGAATATCCTATTTGTGATAAAAGATTGGCGTGGGGTACATTTGAATCTTTTTCAAACATATCACCCATGTCGACCCCAAATCTCAAAACGTCAAAACGAAAGGCAACGATCAAGTCACCACGATCCATTTTAGCTTGCATAGGGGGATGGTTAAAAAAACCAAGCGCTGTTCGCATATTGATCGCACTCTTCCACGTGGTATCCTAGTGGCGCGTCTTGTATCGACTCCAATAATTCTCGCTGCCATGCCAGTTTCGGAAACCAGAGAACGCCCGCATATTCCAAAACGAGTCTTATATGGGTCCTGTGATTTTCGGAACATACAAAGCAGTCACGGAAACGAAAGGTAGGTTCAATCAAACCAAGCATTCTTCTGGTCCTAGAGGTGGTGAGAGGGATGGTATGTTGTTTTTGGATCATTTCTTCCCAAATGAAGAACCATCCACTTCGATGAATTGAGCTCAATTGACTAGTCCACCATCAAGTGATCAGAGTAGTAAGTAAAATCCTCCTAGAGCAAAAAAGAGTTGGTATGGGCATAGTTGTGAAGCTTAGCATCGTCAGCGAACAAGGATACTTGAGACTTGAAGAGCTGAAGCAAATCGGATAATTGGACCAGAAACACCAGCGGACCAAGAACTGATCACTGGGGAACTCCGCTAATGAAATTATTAGTTTGAGTTTTTTTTCTCACCAGCAAAAACAACAAAAATATTTTCACATTCAAATAACTCTGGATCCACTTGAGCAAACCGTTCCGCACTCTAAAATGCTTGTTCAGAAGTCGGAAATGGTTACACTATCGACCACTTTGGCAAAGTCAAGATACATGACATAGTAAATTTTCATGTAATGCTTTAGTTCTGTCATTTGAGCACTTGGGTAGGCAAGTTATCGTTGGACGCCCAGGAATAAAATTTAGACTGTTTTTTGGCAATATTCCACTGATTAGAAATAATTCCAATGGTTGATCCAAGATCATTTTCTCCATAACCTCAACAACCGATTGAGTCGGAGAAATTCGGCGATAATTGCGGGAATCAAATTTATCATCCTTCTTGTATACCGGCGTAAAAGTGCAGAAATCCAATGCATCGGCAATGCTTCTATAAAAAACGATTTTTCCATGAGGATGGACAATGGAGAAGCAATAGTTGTGCTGCATTGATTCGAAATAACAGGGCTGAGGTTGTCTACTCCAGGAGATGAAGAGGTTTTGAGATTACTGAGATATTAACCAACAGTTTCCTGAGGTGAAGCAACAAGATCCATACTATCCAGACATCTAGGTGAACGAATAGCAGAAAAGGCTTCTATAGGTTGAAACGACTCACGAACTACGCTGGCGAAGCATCCATACACATCTACAAAGTTTTGACACACTGAAGAGAAGTTACGTACTCGGGATGCCAACCTTTCTCGCTCGAGCAAATACTTTTGACTCTTGCCACAGTATTTGTTGCAGTAACAACCCAAGAATAATTTCAGTGCCATCGATAGTAATGATCACTGTGACGCCTTTTGTTTCTCTGCCACAAACTTCTCTTCCTTCTGAACATCATTAATACTTCCTCGTTCACCCATGGTTTAATTGGATGGCACCTGACAGTTCGAGTAGAGGTGTACTCTTCAACGGACTGATTAACAGAGGATAGGAAATGTTGCTACGCGCTCTCCACTCTATGTCTGCGCAGTATGTCCGTCCAATCAAGTTGATCGAATACGATATTTAGCGCGTCATAATCAACGATATTCAACTGCTTGTGTGGTATCTTTGTAGTCTACTATCTGTCATATGGATACATCCTTTGATAAACTCATGATGAGATTTCCCAATTGGGAACAAAAGCCCAATGTCGCAAACAAGGTTAGTATCATCCACCAAGGTCAGATCAAGAGGGCTAGGGGTCTGGCCCTGGCGGTTTCGTGATGGAGGGTCAATAAGTTGGAGTTAGTGCGAATTGTGGAGCATGGTGACGACAGCAAGTGACGGTGGGTTTTCAGAGGCTAAACTGGTCAGTGGCCCAATCAAGATCAGTAAAGTTGAAGTCACTGGCCACGGGAATGTTCCTTCCAGGTTCAGTAAGTAAAATTATGTGGTCGTATAATAATCAAATTGAAGAGTAGGATCTTGATCCGTAGACACATCTGACAGTAAGTGAGCATGCGTTATGGCGCAGATTTATAAAATGTTTTTAAGACCTAGTGTGAGTATAGAACGACACCGCAGTGAACCGAAGGGATACTGCTATCACATCAATATAGGGTGAAGCCAGCTTTATCGATACAAGAATTAGGGATAGCACTTTTCAGCCAAGTTCCGCTCATGAGAATGAAGTATGGCTTTCCCATATCAGCGAGAGCCACGAATTCCTGAAGTTATATATTTTATTATTATTAATCGAGTAAGCGTTGGTGTACAAAAATTTTCACTCGACGAAATTGGTTACTATTTCGACATAAGTAAACGATTAGAACTCATCGGAACAATACATGGAGATCTCCCAACATAATTTATTTTCAGATTTTTGTCACCAGAATGGGTTTCTTCGGAGGGAATTAAAATGATTCTATTAATATGAGGTTTTGTCATCCGATTGGTATTCATGATTCACGTCGAGTAACACGCGTGAGCGAGCCGTGCAAGTGAAACTGAATTTTCTACAGCAAATATAGCTTATTCAAAGTGTTTTCTCATACACAGTATTTCAACGTAACGAATTCTCTTTTGTGAGTGAAAATTGTTCGAATCTACAGTGAAAATGACTGGGAAAACACGTTCTGCTAATTCGTCTTCGGACAATGGTGTGGCTGCAATGGTGAAGGAAGTTCTTAATTCGAAGGAATTCCTAGATACGATCAAGCATACAATCCAAGAAGTTATGAGCACTGCAATTTCTGAGAATTTCAAGAAGTTAAATGAAAGAATTGATGATTTAGTTCGAGAAAATTCCAATTGAAGTCCGAACTGAAATCTTCAAAATCGGATGTCGAGCATACAGGTCAGTACTTCAGACGAAACAATTTGAGAATTTTCGGCGTCGACGAAACTCAAGCGGAAAATTTGGGGGAGAAGGTCGTTTCCATCCTGAATTCGAAATTGGGCATGGACCTGCCTTTCTCTGCAATTGAGAAATGTCTAAGACTTGGAAAGAAAAATCCGGAATCAGCCAAACCTAGGGGAATTTTGGTGAGTTTTCACAATTATACAGACCGCAAGTTGATCTATAACTCGAAAAGTAAGCTGAAGTCAGCTGGATAAATCATTAAAGAAGATCTCACTCCCTTACGATATCAGATGTACATAATGGCTGGTAAAGTTTTCAACCCGAAAAGTGTTTGGACTATAAATGGTGATATATTTATCAATTTTAATAGCAAATATTATAAATTCAATGATTTTCAAAAACTAGAAAACTTTTTAAATAATAAAAATTAGATACTGTGTTCCCATCATATAAACTCAATCTCATTACGTTATTGTATACGCTTATCATTTATTCGTTGATGTATCATATTACATTGTATCACTGCACGGTCATATGTCGCTCTCATTGTGAAATGAATCTTCCTTTTTTCATTGCAACCTTATATCTGGAATATTTAATTTATTTCTTGCACTCTTCATTTGTAAATATTGATATTTTGATTTCATGTCTACTATAAAAGTAGCGAATCTAAATGTACAATCACTACTGCCTGTGTTTTCTGATTTCAATCATTTGATTTATTCTGATGACTTTTCTTTAATAGGTGTGACAGAAACTTGGCTGAATAATACTATATCTGATAATATTGTGGGTTTGGGGGATTATCAATTTTATCGCCGCGATAGAGGTTCCAGGGGAGGCGGCGTGGGTTTATATGTGAAAAACTGTATCAAATCTTCTATAATATTTGCTCATTCTAATAACAACTTGGAGCAACTTTGGGTGAAATGTAAAATAGGTAATAAATCTTTCGCCATTGGAGTTATCTATAGACAACCTAAATCTTGTTTTTCTGATTCAATATATCAAATCGAAAATGCTTTGTCACAGGTTTTTCCGGAAGTTGATGGAATCGTGTGTATGGGTGACTTTAATGTGGACTTTTTAGAAAATAGTAGTTCTTTAGGACAGTTAGTTGATGTGATGGAAGGGTATGGTCTCAAACAGTGTGTTGACGAGCCTACAAGGATAACAAGACGCTCCTCAACCCTCATTGACCAGGTGTTCATTTCAGGCTCTTTTGAAGTTGATTCCGCTGGTGCGATGGATGTAGATATATCTGATCATCGGTTATCATTCTGTAGTTTTCAGGTTGATAAATTCGAAAGGGCTGAAAAATTTGTAACTTTTAGGGATTTCCGCTATTTTTCGGAGGATGAATTTAGGAGAGAACTGAATTCAGTTGATTAGAATCCACTTTACTCCGCTGAGACCGTTGATGAAAAGATTACTTACTTAACAACGAAAATCTCTTCTTTGTTCAATAAATTTGCTCCAACGAAAACGGTCAGAGTTACGAATAAAAAGAGCTCCTTGGTTAACTGATGTCATAAAAATTATGATAGATGATAGGAGGAAAGCACTAAATCGCTATAAGATTTCGAAAACTCAAGAGGATTTCGAATTATACAAAAATTTGAGAAATTATACATTGAGTGCTATCCGTAGAGAAAAGAAGGCATATATCGATTTCATTTCTAGATCTGAAGGTAACTCGCGAACTTTATGGAAGCAACTCAAAAACTTGAATACGGTACCTAACAATATGAATACTCTACCACCTGAGTTCACAAATAAGGCTGAAGAAATAAACAAATATTTTGTTTCGATTGCTGACAGCTTAGACGAGGATTGTGCGGAGATGATAGCAGCTTATGAAGGCACCGCTGGCAATTTTGGCTCATCTTTTGAGTTTCGTCTTCCTGGCCCTCAGGATATCTCTCAGATCATTTACAAATTAAACTCTGATGCTTTTGGCGATGATGGAATTTCAAGAACTATGATTCGATTGAGCATACCGGAGGTGCTGTTACCCATAACTCATATCGTCAATTCTTGTTTGGAGCTTGGTTACTATCCTTCATCATGGAAAACTGCGATTATATGCCCCTTACCAAAGGTTACTAAACCAGAATCCATCAGTGATCTTCGACCCATAAGTATCCTTCCTTTCTTATCTAAAGTTCTGGAGAAATGGGTATACATGGAACTTTATGACTACTGCACATCCTTTAATATTCTACCGGATCACCAGTCAGGGTTCAGAAGTGGTCACAGTGTCTCTACGGCGCTTGCACATATACTGGATGATGTTCTGAATGATTGGGATCGTGGCTGGGTTACGGCTCAGGTTCTGTTGGATTTTACCAAGGCCTTTGATATCATCAACCATAAACTCCTATGTGCCAAATTACAATATTATGGATTGTCATCAGTTCCTCTCAAATTCTTCAATTCATTCTTGAATGGCAGAAAACAATATGTTCGAGTCGCCGGGGGAAACGAATCATCACAACTCCCATTGAACAAGGAGGTACCCCAGGGTTCAATATTGGGTCCGTTTCTTTTCCTTATATATACAGCGGATTTTGCAAGTTCTATCAAGTGTTTTCGATATCATTTATTCGCTGATGACAGTCAAATTTCTCTTGGTTTTCATCCGGATGAGGCCCAGGCTGCATGTTCTCTAATAAATAGTGAACTGGATTCGATTAGACAATTTGCCAAAAATCACAACCTCCATATCAATCCCAAGAAATCCAGCCTCATATTTTTTGGCAGTAAATCTGCTATTTCCAAGGCTAATATAACATCTATAACGATTATGGGCACTGTTCTTCGTCCTCAAGAAATGGTAAGGAACCTTGGTTTGTACGTTGATAGTAATTTGAAATTTTCAGACCACGTATCTGGATGCATTCAAAGGGCATACATGTCCCTTAGGCTTCTGTACGGTAGCCGTCATTTCTTGAACAGGAGTCTGAGAATGACTCTGTGCAATCAGCTAGTTTTGTCGCGTTTTGATTATGGTGATGTAGTATATGGTTCTTTTATTGATAAGTTTGATTCATCGCGGATTCAGTCAGTTCAGAATCGGTGTTGCCGTCTCGTTCTCAATTTAAGGAGATCTGTCCCAACATCTGGCCACATAAACTCCTTGAGATGGCTTAGAATGGATAACCGTAGGAGACAGCACTTAATGTGCTTCGTTCATAAAATAATTAGAACAAAGCAACCCTCATACTTATACGATAAAATAAATTTTAGACATAACGTTCATTCAGTGAATACAAGAGGACCGTTGAATATTGATATTCCCCGTCATCACACCACAAAGTTCAAAAGTTCATTTTCTTACCAGGCACTCCTCATTTATAATTGTATTGATAACAGCGTCAAATCCAAATCAATCAGTGGCTTTCGAGTTCATACCAGAAACTCAATTTTACTCAGCCAAGTTTCTAACTCTCACTAGGATATATTTACTTTGCTATAATTATGTATGTAATTGTTAACATAAGGTTTGTTACATTGAGTGCATTGTATTTTTGTTTTTTCTTTTTTTGTCTCTTAGAAGGTTAAGGTATTATTTTTGATAGGTAAAAGTGTAAGAATAGCTTCTAGCTAAACTTTCACCTAATAAAGACGATTTATTATTATTATTATTATATAGTAACATTCTTGTATTCATCGTTGCTACTCAGGATATCCTTATTACGAAGAAACTGTTTCACCGTATCAGGACTGTAGAACGACAACTTCAAGGGTCTTCGTGCCGGATTTCCCCTCAGACCAACACGTTAGAATCTAATCAGTTGATTGTAGGAGGATGGAAAAATACGATCGATGATATTTCTTATTTGGTTGATATCATGTGATAATTCAGAGCATTTTTGAAGCGTCAACCACTAGTACACCTCTTATGATGACATTGCAAGATCTCCGCACTCTTTCAAGAGTCCCATATAAATCTACAGAATTGGAGCGGTTGGCATCCATGCTGCGTCCCAGCTCAGGCACCTCGGATGACATAGTTTCATCAACTTTCTTCATAGAGACAAGTCTACCACCAGAAAAGTGATAGTAGATTCTTGCTTTGTTAGAACTACTTTATGTTCATCTAATGTCCTCTGGCAGTGAGTAATCTGATCCGAAAGCTCACCCTGCTTAACTCCTATTGCCGACACGTCTGCAGCAATCGAAGAAATCTTCCGCATTATTCGTTCAAACTCCGGCATAGTGATTGAACACCAAGAAACATATATTCATCCGAAACATTCTGAGCTGTAACGCCAATGTTGTAGCCATAACTGAAAGCTGGTTGAATGATTGTGTTTCTGATAATGAACTCTTTCCGCAAAATTATGTCGTTTACCGTAAAAATCGAAGTACAGGAGTTCATGTGGATGGAGTATTATTCGCAGTTGATGGCGATGAATATAACTCGGAACTTCAGGAGGTCAATTGTCCCATTACTAAGATTGATGTCTTAACTGTGAGAGTTTGGCGGTCCAATCCTGTTCCAGTTAATATGATAGTAGCGTACATTTCTCCTTAAATTTCTCTCGATGAATATGATGAATTATTTGAGTAACTTGAAAATAACGTGGAAACAGGCAGGGTGATAATTTTGGGTAACTTCAGTATTCCGGAGATCCAGAGTCTTTACCACAGTAACATTCATACCCGTTTGACTGACCGTTTCGAGAGTTTTCTTGAGTTTTGTGACATGAGGTAATGTAATAACGTTAAAAACCATAACAATAACCTGCTTGACTTAGTTTTAACATCGGAAGGAATCAATTGCAAGGTGCAACTTGATGATGATTCACTATTGCCAATTCATCCACATCATCCGGGACTCGTTGCGGAACTGCCGTTAGGCTCACCTATTATTTAAAACTTCTTCTCTAATTCCAAGAGGTATGATATCAAAAAATTGAATGTGCAGGAGTTTTGCAAACTATTAAATGAGGTGGACTGGAAACTGCGATAAGGTGAAATGTAGATCATGCTACTAATATTTTTAATGATATTGTTCAAAATATCATCGCTAAATTTGTTTCATTGGAGAAAACTTATACCTGTTAAAGTCCATAATGGTGTTCTGATGATTTGATCCAAAAAATCAAAAGTAAAAATCATCACCCCAAAATGTATCGAAGATACAAGTCATATTTGTATCTCGAGCGTTTCAGATGTTTGAGACGTTCGGTCAAATGCGGTATTAGGACCTCTTGTGGGGAGTTTGTACGGAAGTCTGAGAATGATTTGAAGAAGGATCCCCGTAGTTTTTGGAAATATATAATTAAAAAAAAAAACGTATCTCGAATACCTGGAGAAATGTATTTCAACCGAAGAGCTTTGAAGGCTCCTAGGGATATTGTTGATTCCTTCGTCTCAAACTTTAAGGATGCATATGCTAATAACAATTTTGTCCATAATGCAAACAGTATACCTCCGGAGATTGTAAACTCCATTCAGACTATGAATTCGAAAGATATTTCTGAGGACTCGATTGTATCAGAGGCGAAAAAACTGAAGAATAAACTGACCGTTGGTCCGGATAGTATTCCAGTTAAACTTCTAAAGTCTCTCGTTGTATTGTCTGCTGGTCCTTTCTCTATTATTTAAAATTGGGTGTTGAATTCTGGTGATTTTCCGAAAATTTGGGAGATTTCTCGTATATGTCCAGTTCTAAAATCAGGAAAGAGTTCAGAAATTGACAATTATCGCCCGATTACCATAATTTCAGTTTTTTTTAATTATTAGAAAAAATTTCATCCTACTCGATTTATAACAATGTTCGAACGTAAATATATGATTGTCAACAGGGCTTTGTTAGGTCTCGAGGAACTGTATCTTATCTTTGTATCCTAACACAATATGACTTTAGCAGGGCATTTGATCATGTGTCACGTAGAAAACTTCTGGAGTAGCTATCATGCTTTGGAATTTCTGGTATGCTTTTGTCTCTTCTGGAATCTTCTCCCACGGATGGTCTGCAATATATTGAGTATGAGCGAGTAAAGTCATTTAAGTTCTTTGCAACTTCATGAGTCCTCCAAGGGTCTAATTTAGGGCCACTCCTATTCCTCCTGTTCATCAATGATATATGTGATATAATATCTTCCAGCAAACTTCTAATTGCTGATGTCCTAAAGTTGTTCAGAGAGATAAAGAGTTTCTTAGACTGTTATTTCTTGTAGAGGGATCTCGAGAGATTGAGCGAATGGTGTGAGAGAAATTACTTAATTTTGAATCTCAAGAAGTCTAAGGTGAGGACTTTTGGAAGAAAGGTTAACTCTATTGATTCCAACTAGTGCGTAGGCAATGCTCAGTTAAGAAAAATAACCGAATCGAGGGGTTTGGAGGTTTTATTTGATCAGAGGCTCACTTTTCCATTGCATATTAAGGATATTATTAGCCGTTAGATTGAGGTCTTGGGTTCTGTTATTCGTAATTTAAAAGAGTTCACCACTTTTGAGGCGATATGTTCTGTATATAGCTCCTTGGTGAAGAGTATGCTGACATTTTGTAGTTCAGTTCGGAACCTATCTCAGGCGAAGTATATTTCATACATTGCAGGAGTGCAGAAAAGGTTTCTTAACTTTGCATTTTTCCGTAGACATGGACACTATCCATTGAGGAACTGCAGCTACGATTTGATTTTAAATAAGTTCAAATATTTTTCGCTTAGGAAGATCCAAGAAATAAATGATCCTGTCTTCATCTATGAAATATTCGTGGACACATTGACTTACCTACTTTGCTGTCATCGCTATACTTTTGTGTCCCTCGTACTACATCAAGATTTCATTCAACTTTTCACCTTCACGTTCCTAATTCTAGGCACCACTTTTACTGTCAGCTAACATCAATGTGAAGAAGTTATAATAGAGTAAGAAATGCTGATTTACTTTTCTTATCACTGCATAGATCCAAAGAGTTTATATCGAGGGAGATATATAATAAATTGTTATTTATTTATTTGTATTCAAAATGGATGTAAGATATATGTGTACACCTGAAATTGGGTCTCTGGCCAGCTGGATGAGAAATAAATATATCAATAGTTATCTTCTCTGAATAAGCCGAAGTGGAGTTGCCTGAAGTAGATCCATACCGAGCAGTACGGTCGTTCGAAGAACATGGAAGACACTACCACGAAATGGATTTCTTAGAGAGGTATTGCAGATCAATCTCATTCAGGCTTACACATCTTGAAGGAAAAACACTGGAACATGAATCGCAAGTGACGCAATTTTCGAAAGTACTTTTCTCAATGGCCTTGAAGGTGAAATGATACAGGCTTTTGAAATTCCCAAAAAAACTTTGTGCTCCATTTGTATATTCGACATAGTTATTCAGGTGTGAAACTTTTTTCAGGTATGACACACATTCTTTCCCTTGAAGTTGATTAGTTATAGACTCACCAATTCACAAAACTATAGGAATCAAGTTTGAAGAATGCTAATACACTTCATACCGAATCATCATAAGAACGCAGCGTTTTCGAGATAATCTACTTTGAATGTTATATAGTCCGATATATTTCAAGAAATAACCCTATGTTTGTGGATCCATCCATAAGCTAGTAAGAGCCTTGAATCTAGCTATAGCCACTTTCATCCGGATCACAGAATACCAAAAGTTATTCATCCGTATGTGAACAAACACTAGACATATGACCATTTGCACATGTCTATGGAACAGACTTTACAGAGACATCACACAGTTCAATAAATATATTCACATAATGAAACAGTGTGTAACGACTCTCTAACCCACAATACTTTATTCGTCTAACGTACGTTTTTGAAACCAGTGGGGAGGATGGTATGAAGGACCACTCGCTCAGCCTTTGTACATGTAGTAAGTAACGATATACCTCTCGACGAAAGAAACGTGGTTTTCGGAAAGTGCATTGGACGCATAAAGTGTTAGTCTATTGGAGAGGAGTTAAACTACTTTTTCATCAGTATTCCATGTACGGTGAACTCAAAAAGCTAATAATGATTGAGTGATCTCATATAATTCATTTATGAATTCAATGGAACCAGGATCATTATTAATTTTTCAATATTAGAAACAGCTAGGATGAGATTCTACTTAACCCTTCAGTGGAAATGATTGGATGTTGACCCAATATCAGGTGGAAAATGGAATTATACCACAAAAAGTAACAAGTTATAAAAATCGCATGAGTGGATGAGATTTCCCAATTGTTGTTTTTCGAATTTCAAAGAATGGATTGGTAATTCTGCAATACAAATTACCGGAAGAGATATCTGTGCACATTCAAAATGGTGTCTCATTTGGTGAGAAAAATCTATAGTTGAAATCAGTGTTCAAATCAAAAGACTCACCCGGTATATATGTTGACAAATTCTGTAAAACTACAATAAGAGCAAATTTTATCCGAAAATTTCTTCTTCTCCCTGATCACTGCATAGGTTGGCATTTTCGGTGAATGAGCCTTCAAAACAGCAATGAACTTCATTGGAATTTGCTTTGCTCGCAACGGTAGAATAGTTTCGATGTTCGGTCCTCCACAAAAACACATATTTACTTTGTTCGGGAATCGAGTGAAATGACACGACAATAGTGCAAAACCTCATGCTCATTTCCATCAACCATTTCGAACGCGCTCTGCTTCACTAACGAGGAACATTGCGAGATTTCACCTGCAATATATGTTAACACCCTGACAAACACACATTAAAGCAAATTGATTGGGGACAACATTTTATGCTCATTCCAAATATTTGCTGAAACGCGCTTCCAACGGTCCTTCAGTATCAACCCAGCATATTTGAATACGAATTTCTGCAATCTTACTCCGAAGGAGAAGTTTCAGTCTAAGTGATGACTGCTGTCAGCGAATTCACAGAAATTTCAGATTTCAGTTTGTTCCGTTATAAAAATGTGATTCTACAATGTCCACAGTTGTTTTGTGGTATCTCACAAATACTTTACGTCCAAACTTGTTGATTCTTTCTCCTACTTTATGTCTTAATTTATTTGAAAAATTTTATAACAATTAGGATAATTATGGAATGTTCAATAAACAATCGGCAAAAATGGAATTGGGTGAAATCTAATGGTGGAAACAACTGAATATTTCACCAAAATCAAACGGAAGATTAGTATTTCAGTGACAATACCTCAAAAAATGGCAAATCATCAGATTAAAGTGAGTAAATGACAGTTTGCAATCATATTTTTTTGAACTTCGAGCAATTCATTGCTCTGCAGCACATATATCTGTAAAAATATATGTGTATTAGCACATTGAGAAATATAATTTTTTTTTTACTTTTTTACCTGAACTATACCTGTAAAGATGGCAAAAGAAAAACCTAAAAGAGCAATGACGTGAAGTTAGCAGCTTCTGCGCGAAAAAGCTGCTGAGTTCAAGTGAGTGGTTCCCGAGGTTTTTTTAGTAATTTCGGAAGCATGAAACAACAATTCCGAGGAAAAACCACGAAATTTCACATATATTATTTCCCAATAACTCCAAAACTCATGATCTTATTAAACTGAAATTTTAAATTTAAACTTGAATTTCACTGTTGTGAAATATGAAGCTCAAAGTCTGAGCAACACAGTTTTCTGAATATGATCTACAGTTTTCGAGACAAAAAAATCTTTCAAGAAAATTTCGAAGGATTTTTTTTGAGAAGACTGAGAGTACGATCTCAACAAAATTCCGCAAAAAGTTTCGCGTTTTTATCCTCCAATTAACTGAGAAATCTAAATCGAATCGTTCGAGTGGTAAGCGAATAATCATGCAAATATCCTCGAAATTTCAGAAGGCTCTGACTCCAAAACCATTACCATCTGAACTGTCCCATTTCGACACGCTTGAAAGTTTCAGGTAGATAGGATTCTTCTGACGCCCGTAATCGTGCATACGGACGGCCGAATGGAATTGATTTTGACAACGGATTCTTCATCAGTGAGTCCAACCTAATTGTTTGAGACCATTTTCAGCTCGAAATTCTAAAATTTCAGACAGTTGTGCAAAATCGAAGGTGAAACGATAGCACGCTGTTTCCTAGAATATGCGCACAAAACGAATTCTATTTAATGGAAGGAATCTAAGGTTGAAATTGAAATTATTGTACAACTTGAGAACTCACCCTGTACAACAGAGCTATGTGAACCTGGCAATTGACCTTGAAATTTTCTCTTGAAAATTTTGTGATCGATTGTACCCGGTAGGTACCCGATTGTACCATGAAAATTTTCGTTTGTACCCCTAAAGTTTTCTCTATACAACCATTATAACTTTTGAACCCACCGGCACCCCAAAAAAAAAACGAAATTTCTTCATGAAAACTTGGTGAAGGATTGTACCAGGTAGGTACCCGATTGTACCATATTTATTTTTGCTGAAATCCCCATGGTTTTTTTTACACATCGATTCGAAATTTTTTTCTCTTCAACTCGTGGTGGCCGATAATTGATGGAATTTTTTTATGAAAATTCTGTGGTCGATTGTACCCGGTAGGTACTCGATTGTACCACAAAAATTTTCGTTTGTACGCCTAGCGTTTTTTCTATACAGCCATTATAACTTTTGAACCCACCGGCACCCCAAAAAAATAATAGAAATTTTTTCATGAAAACTAAGTGAAGGATTGTACCAGGTAGGTACCCGATTGTACCACATTTATTTTTGCTGAAATCCCCATGGTTTTTTTTACACATCAATTCGAAATTTTTTTCTCTTCAACGCTTGATTGGCCGATAATTGATGGAATTTTTGTATGAAAATTCTGTGGTCGATTGTACCCGGTAGATACCTGATTGTACCACAAAAATTTTCGTTTCTACCCCTAGCGTTTTCTCTATACAGCCATCATAACTTTTGAACCGACCGGCAAACCAATATATAAATAGTACTGGATCAATGCAAACCATCAACAAAGTAAACTGTAACGTTGCAGAGCTTCTTTTCGCAGGCATGTTCAATTGAGCCAACCAAACGCACTTCTGGTTATCATCCTATCATATTACCCCCATATGAACCTTTGAGCTGTAATTTTCCGATGAACTACTGGATTCTAGTTCTATCTAATATTTACTTTTGAAAATATTGGGTTCGAATCGAAATCGAGCTTTCTACGAAAAATGAAATATGAACAGTAGAATCAGTAGAATATGCAGAACATTAAATACTCGGGAAAAATTCGAAATATTTTTTCAAAACTTTAATGATGACATGATCATCATGAGATTTTGCACTAAGTTGTATATCAGCATTTTCAAACAACCTGTCAAATTTCGACATGAAAGGTTTGGCGTTATGAGCTCAATTTTTTTTTAGAAAAATGTTGAAAATTTTTTTTTCGAAATATATATATATATTCTAACTGCCAAGTTTTGATCCGATCACAGTGGTATTATTTACTGAAAAATCAAGAAAATAACTTCAAAAAGTTAAAACTACTATTACTCCAAAAGCATATGGCCGATTTGGCCCATTAACGAGCTGAAACACCGCATTCTGAAGTGCTAGCTCACTAAGTTCAATAGTTATCCTGTCGTCGGCCGGCTGGCCAGACAAAATAGATTTTGACAATGGATTCTTTATAGTTGCTCCAACTTAGCATTTGAGATCAAGAACAGGACGAAATTCGAAAATATCAGACATTTGGACTACACGCTATTCCGCAGAACATGCCCAACCCCACTTAAACACAGATTCAGTTGGTATGAAAGTTTTTCAATTCTACATCTTTTTTTGGTGAATTCAGCGAACTATAGTTCATTTCCACAGAACAATAAGGGACAGTATACTCCCTACGTTCAGAAAAATGAAACAGGACTCTTCAATTTATACTGTCAGATTAACTGGTTTCGACATCAGTATTTTTTTATGGTCCCAATCTATTATGGACCCTATTCTTGAATGTGATGATATGAAAGTTTTTTATCGTTCCATCAAAAATGCACCGAGTTTTCTTGACAACAGCGTCGACACGTCTATTTTTTCCCATCCCCGGTCCAAGAATAGAGACCAATGTGACTTCCAATGATCGAATATACATGGTTCGCTATTAGGGATATTTGTATGTCTATTCTCTATTCAACAGAGAGATATTGCTAATCTATTCTCAGATCATTTTGCCACGGTTGCTGAGAGAAGTCTCCAGACTTATTATGGTAATGTCTTATCATCTTCGTGTACAACCTCTGTTCTGCTAGGGAGCACTTTCTTTTTTTACCCCGTTGTAAAAGAGGAAATTGTTAGTACTGTGGTAGCATTTAAGAAAAAAAAAGAGTACTGGTATAGATGGGGTACCTATGTCTATCTTAAAGTCTATTGTGGATAATGTTGCTGATCATCTAGTATATATCATCAATTTTTCAGTTACAACTGGTAAATTTCCTGATCTCCTGAAGGTGGCATCTGTGATTCCTGTTTTTAAAAAAAAAGATCCTTGTAACATTGATAATTATAGGCCTATTTCAATATTAAGTGTTTTCTCAAAACTTTTTGAAAAAATTGTATATAATAGGATGATTTCGTTTTTGTCTCGTTATAAGATTATAACCGACTGTCAGCATGGTTTCAGAGAAAAAAGATCTACTCAGACAGCAGCATTCTCATTAGTTGAATTCGTTTATAAAAAATTGGACGAAGGAATGTTTGTGGCCGGTATATTTTTTGACTTGACACGAGCATTCGATGTTATAAACTTCGAATTTTTAGAAGTAAAATTATATAATATCGGTTTTCGTGGTATTTTTCTCCAATGGGTGATGTCATTTTTGCGAAACCGATCAATTTTTGTTAAAGTTGCAAATTGTTGGTCTGAAAAACAAGACCTCCATTTTGGGGTACCTCAGGGTTCGGGTTTGGGACCATTACTGTTTTTACTTTTTATAAATGATCTACCGAATTACATAGATCCTGAAATTTTAATAATTTTTGTTGATGATACATCAGTGGCGGTCTCAGCTAGAACACTGAGTGACCTATCTGAAATTTGTAATTCACTGATATTTAAGTTTTTGGAATGGTGTAAACTGAATTCTTTAATTCTAAACTTGAATAAGACTGAATGTATTCGCTTCAGTAATAGAATGAGTGATTGTGAACCTTTAATTGTTGAATGTTTGAACCATGAGATTGTTTCGAAAGATAATATAAAATTTCTAGGTGTATACTTAGATAGCTCTCTGAAATGGAGCGATCATTGTGATTTTGTTTGCAAGAGATTAGCCAGCTCTTTTTATGCGATTAGTAGAATTAAGTACACACTGCCTAGACAGTCAGTTATGAATA
This sequence comes from Myrrha octodecimguttata, assembly GCA_958510865.1. Lineage (NCBI taxonomy): Eukaryota > Metazoa > Arthropoda > Insecta > Coleoptera > Coccinellidae > Myrrha > Myrrha octodecimguttata. Next base: position 8,829,498 of record OY294058.1, on the reverse strand, counting down.
TTTATTATAGTTTAGTTTACAGTTTTCTAAATTACAATGTAATTTTGTGGGGTAATTCTATTGATTCTAATAGGGTGTTCATCATGCAAAAAAGAATTATTCGACTAATTTTCAATTTGAAACCTAGGGATACCTGTAGAAATGTATTCAAGAAAAATGAAATACTTACTTTGCCTTCTCTGTATATACTTAGGACCCTATTGTACTTGAGGGAAAATGAATATTTGATGGTGAAGCTTTCCAGTTTTCACAACTACTCTACAAGGAATATCACTACACTTAGCATTCCTTTTCATAATACCGCGAAGTATGAAACTAGTCCTCTGTATCAAGCAATCATATTGTATAATCATCTTCCAACTAGGATTAGGCTGTTAGACATTAATGTATTTAAGAAAGTGGTGAAAAGTAACCTTGTTCGGAAAAGTTATTATACTGTGGGGGAATTCTTGGGTGATAATGCCTTTTGTGGGGAATAGTATCTGTTCTTTTCATTTTTGACTTGTCCTATACATACTTGTATGTCTCGAAGGATTAATAAAATTCTATTCTATTCTATTCTATTCAACACGTTATTTTGTGTTCTCGCTTTCTGATATCTAACTACCGAGAGTAAAATAGTTCTAAATGTGTATACCGACAAAATCTTACATCAATTTAATCTTGAGCTGGCCGAAATCGATCGTCTATAGATTAAACTATTCAAGAAAAGTGACTCCAGACAGATCTGAGCTGACAACAGTTAAAGAGTACTTGTAGCGTCCAGCACCAAGCACTATTTTAAGGAAGTGCTTCGGAATATCTACCACTTATACCTTTCATTTATGGAAGGCTCGCGATAGCTTGGCACTTACTGGGTTTATAAGCATATTTACAAAGGATGAGACTATTACAAATTTGAGTTGTGGTGGGTGATGATGGGGCAACGACATGCTCACTCCTTGTAAGATATGGTTTGATATTTTGTTGATGAGCTAGCTTATGTTATTTTGAATGAAATTGTGAAATTCCATTCCAAAAGGGTCTCAAACGATTTGGATTGACTCACTGATAAGAACTCGATTTGTCCTCCCGTCTGATGGACTGGTAAAAATACGCTAATCGATTAGAGGAATCTGTCTAATGGTTTCTGGGAATAATATCCATCTTAGTTCATTTTCTCAGTATCTCAAGAAATAAACATATGAATATATTGAAATATATCAGTTAGTTGTAGAATTTGTTTTCATCAATGGTGTCACGTTTCTTGAGAAGTATCAATATTTTTGTAACTCTTGAACAATTTGTCAAATGTTGATGAAACTTTGATCCTTTAGAACGCTATTTAGAGTCAGTTTCTTGTTTCTAACTCGATAGAATCTGTATTTCCTGAAAAAGTATTTTGTTTCTGATAACCAAGTAGCCTCTGGTCAGTCCAGTGACCATTGTGGATATATTTTTTTGAAATGTCGCGAGAGCTCCTTATTCTCCGTGGTTCCATAATTAGAGCCATCAGCAATTTTGTTTTCCTCAAATCTCGATCTCCGATTGAAGGTTGGCTATAATTTTTTCCGCGAAATTCAAACATGTATGGCAAGTTCTGGTATTGAATTGGTTACCACTCTAGCTACGCAGAAATGTTCAATGTACTAAGAACAGTACTAGGCACTTCACCAGCTAAGGTTCATCATGATTGAAGTAATATTTTCTGAGATATTTAAAAAAAAACAACAAAATCGAGAAACAAAAAACAACGAAATTTGACATATTTTTTTCCAATATCTCAGAAAATATTATCTCATCTAACTGAAATTTGGTACACTTCTGCAGAATATTAAGAAGCTCAAATTGAGACCAGAATTTTCAGCGAATGTGATGAATAGTCTGGAAAAAAATTTGGAAAAAAACGTTTTCAAAATGTACTGACTGTACGATCTCGAAAAAATTTTGCGAGTAGTTGCGAGTCTTTATGTTTCAACTTTTTTCCAGATTTCAATTCAATCGCTTCTGTAGCTCACGAAATATCAGGGAAATGACCTCAAAACTTCCAATAGCTGTAACTCCAAAGTCATTTTACCGATTTTACGCTCTCATTTCGAAATGCAACCAACCATGAAATTTTCAAGTCTATAGGATTCTCCGTATGCCCGTTATCGTGCCTACGGACGGACAGCCAACCGCACAGAATCGATTTTGACACCGCATTTACCATCTGTGAGTCCAACCTAGTTCTTTGAGATCATCTTCGGCTCAAGATTCGAAAATACAGAAATTTGGACAAAACAATAGCACGCTGTTTTCCTAGAACATACGCGAAACATGAACGAATGTTCCTTCTTTGAATTTCGTATTTTTCATTCATGAAACTATGCCTGCAACCAAATCAGTAGATAATATTCAAGGGCCTTATGTTTCATTTAACTAACCTAACGAATGCCACGCCTTTGATTCATGAAAAGTAAGATTGAAAGAAAGAAGGAGTCATATTGTTGTTTGAAACTTATTAGAATTATTTATCAATATCAATCAATCGAATATTGCGGTGGGAAGTAGCCTGAATATGTGTCACTATAGATCTACGGGTTCTCAGGATTTTCAAACTGAGATCAAGCGCCGAGTTCCGACTGCAGAAATTTTCAGCAAAACAAATCGAATCCGATATCTGATCGAGGCGGAACCTGATTCCTTATTTTCCACATATAATGAATCAGACACATATCTTTACTCTGAAAGTTCCCTTTTGGAGATATACCTGAAATTAATATTAGCAATTCGAACGCATATTTATGAATGATCCAAACAAAAAAATTTATTTTTATAGAAAAGCGAAACCTTAAAAATACGTGGATCTGTGATACATGATCCCAAAATTCGAGTTAAAACATCCGGTATCCGGTAGCGTGATAGGATGTTACCGGTTTGTTTTGAGCCGAAAAGGCAGCGAACAAAACCGTGTGGTCGAGCCACGTGAACGAGCAGAAGGTGGGAGAATAAATTCCTCAGGTTCGTTCAACCTACGCCCATTATGTTTTCACACATGTTAGCTTGAAAACAATTTCCCCTATGTTTTCTACATTTCCTCAACATCCGCTGGTAAATTCTGCTCGATTGTCAAGTCGGCATAATTTCTCATTAGATATACGTGAGAATAACTCGAAGGAAATTGAAAAGGAACATTCACGTGATTTTGCGTGAATCATCATCTCGAAATCTTCTGAAAAACTCAAGTTAGATATGTCACTGATGCTTTGAAAAAGAATGACTTACTTTTTGATATAGAATCCTGTTTTGAAAAAAAAACTATGATATTTTTCAGCTTCCTTTATATATGAAAATAATATTATTGTTCTGTTACGTTTGGGATTTTTGAACTCCAGAATAAAATAATTAAAATTTCAGAATGATAATACTTCCTGCATGCAACCCCCCTCTAAAAAAAAACACATACAGTAGAATCGAATAAAATGGAATAGAATAAATTTAATCGATAGTCATGCTACAAAAATGAACCCCTAAGATTAACTGTGATTTATACAAACTGGGTTGATATCTGTGTACAGTATTAACGAAAATAACAGTTCTTAAACCTCATTCACGGAAATACACAAAATATATGAACTATTTCTCGTTTTTCAAGTAACCTTCGAATCAATTTTAAACTTTACTTGACTTGTGCCTCATTCCGTAAAAAATCCAGTAACAGATCGGTGAAAATGTTCTTTATTGAATTTTTCAACTTGGCCTTTGTCGTAGTCGGAACATTTCTTGATCGCCTGATAAAAAAGCCCTTGACTTGTTTCAAAATGTATCCTTATTTCGTTGTTTTATAGAGGACAATGAATTATTGAAAAAAAAAACAGTTTGAACTGATGATAGATGATATCATCGAATATAATAGTTTATCTGCTTATCATTAGACTCCAGAACAAAACATAATTGAAGTCTATAGACATTATAATAAAATGAACGACAGTAAAATACTAAAACTCACAACGTTCCTATAACCTGTGGGCACGAACTTATACAGATAAAGTGGAAATACGCCGCCATTCATAGCTTACATTTCAGTTTCGAACGAGAAGTAGCTTGTCACAAGTTTTTCACTTTATTCCCGATATTTTATTAGATTTCTAGTTCGAAATGAACAATTATGGATCTATGGGAGATGATTCCCCAATAAAGGGGCCTGTAGCGTTCTTCGTTTATCTGAGGATCTGAAAATCATCGCTTGGAGGACTGAACCTGGTCGAAAGACCCTCTCAGTCATGAGCAAATCTAGGTAATATTATTTACTGCTTCCTTCTGGTTTTCTGTCCCTCTTTCTGTTTCAGATATTATGTCAAGATATTTTGTCGAAATGAATTCAAGATGACGAAAAAATTATTTTCAAATGAAAAAGATGCCATCCATCTTCTATAAACAAATTACTACACTTATGCGGGGAGACAGAATTTTTCCTGAGGTTTTTATCTGTGCTCTTGTAGCATACGCAAATATGTATGGTACCCCGTTTACATTTCCTCTGCTAACACTGTGATATATCTTAGAATTGTAATGCTCGTTCTCAAAAGAATATAGATATATAGTAGCTTGCTTGAAGGACTTTTTTTGGAGAGCCATACAGGGTATCCCCATTGATATTTGACCCTTCAAGAACTCAGAAACGAACAATTTTCGAACATTCTAAAAAGTGGAAAAAATTGTTTCTCTGGCAGTCGCGACCTGGCAGCGACTTCCAAGTGTTGCATGTAATTCCCTGGAAGCGGTATAGTAGTCGCTACCGGGTCACGACTGCCAGGGAACTACTGCCGAGATCCGAATCGTACCTTTATATAGAACTCGAAATAGTATACTATTCAACGAGCATAAAACGACTGCTATTATTGAAGTTGCGACACTCATGCGACTCGTGTCGCAACTTAACCCTCGTGGATAATAGCAATTATAATCAAACCAAGTATCGTTTCAGATGATCTATACGAAATCGATGAAATGAATTTTCACATGGAGATAGTTCATTCAACGATTTATTGTTCTGACGGTAAGTCTATCAAATGAGTATGGTGTATCTTTCTGAGATATCGAAAAAGTACCTATTTGATTGTTTTCATTTGAAATCTATTTCACTGAATTATAAATTTATGTGTTGTAGTGACGAATCTTTTTTATATTTTTGTTCTTGCTGACCTGTATATGTTGTCTGTATAGCTCAAATTGTTATATTATATTCATTTTATTGTTCACATTTGTATCATTTCAGCCTGAAGAAGGCCCAATAAAGAGCCGAAACGTTGCTCAAAGAAAGATTACCTTTTAAATGTTGCTCCTTGACCGAGATTTGATTTCGTATAATAGCAATTATATGCGAGTCAAGTACTATACTTTGTCCATGACTTCATCGGTGAAATTGAAATAATTCTGCATTTTCTACACATACAATAGATCTGTCAAAATGGTCAACTATAATACATTCTCTGTGATTGCCAGAATTCTTCAAGCTTACGAGAAACGTCAAAATTTCCACTTGATTTATGGATCGAGTGTATAATATTCATTATATAAGCCTATAATCCACGTGCTCATACTGCATGTCATTTCCCTTCAATGAAAGCAATTGAAATATTTATATAATTCAATGATCGAGGACAAATGATTTTGGATTCTTCAAAACTATTGAGTTCATTAGCTTGGAGGTTGGACTGTCTGCCCAACATCTCCTCATGATAAGTTCAATTATTACATAACTTCGTGAAAAACGAACCAATTTTGAACATTTCAACCGCGTTGTGTGCAGAACATAAGTATGTTTAAAACTAACACACGACATCATTTTCATATTCGAAAGTTGAAGTTTGATGTCATCTTCATAGGGGGTGTTTTTTTTGGAACCAACTTATGAAGGGAATTCGACCCGCTCGAAACAGAAGTTTACCCAGACGCGTATTCGTATTCACAATAACCCTATTCGATCTCCTGGATCTGTGACATGTGTGGATATTTCGCTTTCTGAAGCAAAAAATAACCACACTTATATATATAAAAAGCATTACACGGGGAGGCTATCAAAATACTCATCTGCGAATACCGCAATGACAAGCCAGCTACACTGAGCTCATTTCTTACGCAATTCTTCCAGAAAAAAGAACATAATCGTGTTACAAAAATGTCAGAATTTTGAGCTGAAAATGGCCTCAAATGACTACCGCAGGTAAGACTAATTCGAGATCTGCGGTCAAATTCAATTATGTCTGGCGGTCAGCCGTTCTTGCGGCGAAAAGGACCTGAAATTGGTATTGAAATAATCTAAACATTTTTATTTCCAATAACACATAAATCCACATATAGAAGCATAATTTGGTTTGAATAATGTGAAAATTCAGGAACGAACTATAAATATGTATTTGCAACGTGCTGCTGAAGTCTTGTGTTCATTACATAATATGGTGCACCAAAAAAAAGATCATATGAAAACTAAGATTCAGGTCGATTTCAATTTTTTTTTCTATCTTTTACTGGGCCTGGCCATTTCGAACCATCGACACATCGAACAAACCATTGGTTTAAGATTCTTTCAAAATCACTACCACCTAGACACTTTACAACATCCATGACCTCGCCGGGATTCGAACCCGGTGTACCTTCAGCATCCTAGAACATGTTTCCAACCTCTAGTCTGCCGAGGTAGCCCGATTTCAATTTAGTTTCCTTGATTTTCACAAATACCTATCTTGACCATAAAAAAAACATCAAGAACTCGTAGACAATGTGGTGATTCGAGGATTAATTTCGATTCCAGTAGTAATAAACTAAAATAATTACAAGGACGAATATACATTCCACCTTGATCAGAGCTGATCATGCAATCAACCAGCACATCTACACCGAGGAAGCGGCGTCCAAAGAGAATGGTTTCTGCTGTTTCACTGTTTTACTGATCATCAGGCCATCGTTCTTTGGATAAACCGCAGAGTAGGAATCTAGAAACATATCACCTGTCAGATGGAATACCTACGTACAGCGCGCCATCTGCCAGGAGCTTCTTGCGAGTCCCACCTTCGAGTGCCGAATACTTTGATCGATGTGCATGACGTTCGTCCTTTTGTCGTTTTATGGTTGATTCGATGATTAGCTCTGATCGAGAAGAAATGTTTGTCGATTAATCTACAGATATTCATCCTTGTGATTATGGTAGTTTACTGAATATTACTTCTGTAGAAATTGTGTAAGAATTTCAGGGCTTGAATAAGGGCGATTATTGATTGGGTACAATTGCATCAATATCAATTATTCAGTTTGCTGAAGCCTTGGTCATTGCACAAACTGTAAATTCTTTTTATTTTATAAAATTTCAGGTGGTTGGAATATAATATTTTGTGGATCCCACATTGCTTGAGTGTCTGGCAAGTACTGCTATCACCACCTATATCGTTTTAAAAGTTATTTAAATTCTTCACGAAGCGACTTCTAATTTTTACGAGCCTGTCCTGGGGATAAGCGAGTTGTCGTTTTGTTACAATATCTGTAATGTTTGAATTTTGAACTGAGAATGGTCTCATGCAATCAGGTTGGACTCCCTGGAGAAGATTTCTAGGTCAAATTCGATTTTCCGTCCAGAATTTGAATATCTCGGTTAAGTTCATTAGTGAGCAGAATCTGCCGAATAGTTTCGGAGTTATATCAATCTGAAATTTCGAGGTTAATTTCTCGTTATCTCATGAAGTTCTAATTCGACCAGGTTAGAGCCCTGTAATTGGTTCTATTGTTTTTGTTGCACAGCTTAATTATCAATCAATATTAATTCTTCAACTTTCAATCTGATCTGGTGTTCACTTTTGGAGATGGAAGAAAACTGTGCAGGAGATTCGGCAGTCTCAGGGCACAATGTAGAAAACTATCATTTTATTTCATTACCTGTAGTTACAAACTAATTAACATATTAACTCATTTTTGAGAAATATTGTAAATACCAAATATATTCGTGAAATCTTTGCGATATTGAAAAGCTATAAGTTAAATTATCAAAAATGAGAAACTCACATGAAACATAACACAAAAATTATGGAATAAGATCACAATTTCAGTGTCTTATGTTTGGTGTGAAATTCTCGTTTTAAAATGTTAACTTCAAGATTTGGAGAATTGTATAGTTTCCACATATATATCTCGTTTTTCTACAATATTTTTCAAGAATGAGTTATGATGTCATTTCAGCTTGAAAAAGCCCACAAATCAGCCGAAACGTCGCTAATAAAATGAAGTAATATTCTTCTACGTCGTTCCCTGAGAGTGCTCAATCCTTCTTACGCGCTTGTTCTAGGGAACAGCGCGTTATCATTTCGTCACGATGTCTGTAATTTTCGCATTTTGTGCCGAAATTGGTCTCAAACGATTACGTTGAACTCACTGATGACGAATCCGTGGTAAAAATTGATTCTGTCCGTCCGACCGGCTGTCTGGCCGTGTGCGCTGTAACTCTCGAAAGAAAGGACCTAGAGTCTTGAAATTTTCAGGTTGAGTTAAGATCCCGAATATCTCAGATGAGTTCGTTAATGGACCAGATCTGCCGAATGGTTTCATCTGATCGAAATGAAACTTGGTTGGAAGATGAATAGTGACAATAAGGAAAATCATCCATAAAAAATTCGAAAAAAGTGTTTTTCTTCTTAAATTTTTATATTTCTTAAAACTTCACTCAAATTTCCGAGTCACCATTTCGCAATGTGAACAAGTGCGTAAAAGCTGCTGACTTCACGTCAGTACTTTTATAGTCTCTTTTTATGAAAGAAGTGGAAACTGAATATTGAGACTTCAATAGAAGAAAAAGAATTTTCAAATTACTCCCTCAATATCTCAAGAAATACACCCGCGTATACATTGAAACTCAGTTGAAGCATATTGAAACCTCGTTATGAGTTTGAAAATACCCACGTTCAACAAGATGCAATATTTTTCTGGATCAAGTTGTTAGAAAATTTTTTAAAAACCATTATTAAAAAATTTGGAAAATTTTGGTTGAAAAATATTTTTTTTTCGGGGACTATTGATAATATTTTAATGAAATGTGGTAAAGACATCGAAGTCGATATTTACTTGAAATGTTTCTGGTTTAAATTTTATGCGATATCTAGTCACGGGGAAAAGTATGTTGAATTTTGTCGTTATTCGAAATGTTGAGGTTATTTCCTTGAAAAGCAATTATGCGATCAGATTGATATTCCCTAAATAGTTGTGAACTTCTACAACACAATATCAAGAAAAATGTTCAAAGGATTATAATGGTAGAAAATGTTGAACATTTTTTGTTTCCGGAAATTTTTAAAATTTTTATGATAAAAATCGGTTTTGCTCTGGAACCATTGATCCGACTGCAATGAAATTTGACACACTCCGTAGATAGTTGTCAAATACTGGTTCGTTATCTCGCAAGAGTGCCTAAAGATCGTACCGGCCAAAAAATTCAAAAAATTATTTTCATTCATTAGACTCCGAAAAACTTCAGCCCAGATATTGAAGTCGCTATTCAGCAACATTGTCTGATATTTAAGTTGGATCCTATATTAATCTTCGAAGATATATAAAAAAAGTTAAATTTATTGGTTATTCCCTAGGAATCGCTATTATCACCGAAATACCTCAATACATTTTGATCCAATGATGGTGAAACATGGTTGCCAGTTGGCAATTGCTGATCAACAAATTTGTGCGAAACTTTGTGATGACCGTTCCATTATATCAATACTATTTGAAATCTACCATATTTTGCGTTTTACTAATCATATGGTCCGCACGATATTCCGCATGAACCTTCAATCAGTCATTCCCTTTTTACTGGCTCCTGATTCCATACGATCTGTATTTTGAAAATATCATAGCAACTTGAATAAGAACCTTTATCCACAGAATCATAGGGCAAATTTTACCTGTTCGCGAATTCCACACTCGTCAGAATGAAGACGACTTCGAGCGTTCTCTGTACACACGTGTTTTCTTGTTCGCTGATCACAAAAACCATCTGAAACGGCGGCTTCAGTTGTCAGTTTTTCCGGGATGATTTTGTGCAGGTTTTGATTTTTCTTTATGAATTCATTTTTTGTTCAGTTTAATTTATGTAAAATATCAACGTTTCATTAGTAATCAACCAATATATGCTCCTGGGACTCTTTTCCATTTGTGTTCCTGTGCCAATAAATTAATAAGCAATATCGGCCAATGCATTTACACCGTGATTTAACTCCAAACTTACAATGCAAGTATCGCGTCTCTAAATACATTCTTGAGGAAGGTATTTTTTTCACTTTCGGCGGTTAGGCCAATCGTAAATGCAACATCTTCCGGAAGAAACTACTTAGAGACTCAAAATTTGTATACTAGGTTTTCTGTTTGATCACAGAGGTCGAATGAGTGAATCGTTTGAATTAGCTGAATGATTCCGTGAATGAGAGTACCTCATTCAAAATTTTAGTTTTCAATTCCAAAAATACGAATCCGATCGAGATCGAATTGATCGGAAAATGCTAGCTTGGGGCCCCTGCAGTATATCTTTTCATATCTTTTCACCAAGAAGTAGAGCGTTGAAGCTCCTGACCTCACTTCAGTGCTTTTCTAGGATTCACACAATAGGGATGAGAAAATCTCAGGAATTATAGATGGTGGTCAGAATCCGATTTTGAGTAGCAATATATTTCCACATGATGAAAGAAAGGGGACCATAACATCGTCACAAGAGTAATTCATGCGAAATAATCAAAAACAAATTCATTTTGGTTGACTATTATAACCCAATATATTCCTGACATATATTTTTGAGAGCATTTTTATTACAATGAATTTACAAATACATTTCAAGGATAAGGTAGGTCTATGCTGAGAGTGCTATCCATAAAATCAAAATAAACTAACTATTCACTCGTTAGTTCATTTTATCAAAAATTACCTCTCGATAATTGTTATTATACCCTGAAGTGGACTATTACCTGCAATCTTTTATTACATGGTTCCAATTCTGTACAATTTTCTCGGAACCTTTATTATCGACAACTTTTCAATGAGAAAGGAGAAACATTATAACCGAAAACATTTCCAAATTCGCTGGTGATTTATTGCATTACCCTTCAATACTATGAGGCGCCGTTTGGGAAAAAAGTGTGCTTTCAAATATATGTATTTTCGATCCAATATATTTATTAGTTGCAGCAATATATTTATTTTGTATGCCGATATATTTATTTTTTACGAAACACATATATTTATGAGTTGGGTTTTACAAATATACAAATTCGTGGTAACCAATATGTTTAATAATTCGACCTATCCCAAGTCATCACGAGAGGTCGCGCCAGCAGCACTTGGTACAGTTCTGAGCTTTTGGTATAGTGAATTCATTCACTTCAACAAAAACGGAAAAAACGGCGGAGTCGAAACACGAAATTCAAATCTCCGAAAAATCGTATAAATATATTTTGCTCCGCTCTCAAAAATCACTCTCCAACCCATCTGCATTCACCGCTAAGAAGATATTCTATCTATACGCTGCATTCCTGACCGACATATGCATTTCATCTTTATCCGTGTCAAGGCGAAGAAATTCATTCAAGAAGTTCCAACACATCAACATCTGGTTTACCACGCTCGAAGACGGAAGCTCTCACGACGACAGTACCGACCAGTGCCTAAGCATCCCTTCTTCCCGATCGACCAGCCCGGCGTCAGCGAAGAACTACCTGACAGCACCCATGGAGATTTACGACAAGAATTGTTAGCCTGTGTTTTCCAACAAAAAGAATTTCATTGCCATTCGAATTCACTCTTGTTGTAACGCTCGAGAGTAAAATAAACAGGCTAATCCCTTTTATTTATTGCGTGTTTGATTTCACAGGACACACGACCCCACATTGGTAACATGGCGTAGTTATCAGTTCATAAGTCGCTCACAGTAAGCAATGGTTGGCAAAGTTATCTTATTTACGGAACCCTATCACCTTTTTTCTTACCTCCGTGGTTGCAAGTTCCAAAATAATAGCATTGTCCTTAAACAATGATAATCGCATTAGAAAACCTCGATACAAATTACATAACCATATAGTTGTAGCAGATTAGAAAGAGATTAGGTGCGTTTTTATTGTCATCGAATTGATAAATCGATTAACCCCTATCTCTTTCTTCTTTTGTGGAGAGCATAAGAGCAGAGAGATTGAGATACACCGATTAATCAGTTCGATGAAAATGAAAACGCCCCCATTCAAACGTCTGTATACAAATACCAACAATAACAAATTTGAGTTTACTGTTTGGTTTGTGATACTGCAAAGAAGTGTTGAATAGGGATGATGAATGAATGATGCATCAGTTGGCCATAACACTGTGTGAAATTTTATTTCGTGAAATACCGTTGACAAAATCACATTTCTTGCCGTTGAAAACTACCAACCAACTGAACTAAATTCTACTCTAGTATAAAGATACGAACCAACTTCCATTGAGATTCCTTAATATAATAATATCCACTTATCTACAAGATAGATAACGAAGAAAACATATCTTTGGTTATGTTATTATAAATGGGCATTGATGGATCATTGATTGTTACTCATCTTATCATACACAACAGGCTACAAAAAAGTTAGTTTTCTGCTTTCAATATCGACTATCTATAAGCCATCTATAAACCAGTGTAGGTACTTCACATTAAGAAGATAACTACGTGATATGTTGTACTAATGGCCAGAACTTGTTGCCATATGCTCGGAATGTGCTGAACGCTGCCGGCTCGCCCTCTCGTGACAACTTGGAATGGGTCAAATTAATAAATATATTGAACACCACGAATTTGTACATTTGCAACACCCAACTCATAAATATATTGTGTTTCGTAGAAAATAAATATATCGGATCGAAAAATAAATATATCGGCACACAAAATGAATATATTGCTGCAACTAATAAATATATTGGATCAAAAATATATATATTTGAAAACGAACTCTTGTCCCAAATGGCGCCTCATACAATACTGTGATCGCCGAAAACTTTCCAATCAACATTTTCGACTTTCAAGTTAAGTCTCTATCTTATTCAGTACTCAAAAATGTTATGTGTAACCCAAATAATGCTTAGTCGGCCATCTACGGATGTTGATTGACCATTTGTTAATCGCCATGTCAAAATTTTTGATTCTCGATAACCTTCGATTATTGACCATATATATTATTTGTTATTCATTGAACCATCAAGCGCTGGAATTTCTGATCAACCCATATTAATACTTTGTGAAACCTTCATATGTCCTTTATATATAAAGTTTTGAATAATGAATTGCTGATATTTCAGATGCTACAAATTACCCTGGAACCAAGCAGCGCTATGTAAGATTAGCAACTGGATCGACTCCATCTTGATATAACTACAGAAGCATCAGTCAGATGATAGTCATTAGCATCTCGAACAAAGGTATTTGAATGCGCAAAGTACCCACAAATATTTAAGAAACCAGCTCTGACGTAGCTTTGGACAAGCAGCGGATAGTTCATAGTTCTTAAATTTATACTTTATAGTTTGGTGAGAGGATTACATTACACTGCGACCTTGAGGTCTGTTGTGCCCCCCTCCATCAGAATTGTTTTCGCAACTCCGCTACCTACAGCTTGTCCTCCACCACTAGAGCTCCGATGAACTCCAGTATCTGTGAGGACCTCAAAACGGCTTATTCCTCATTCCTATAATTCTCCTTTCTAAGACATTCTCTAGGCAGGCTTGCAGTGGTAAGCATTCTGTAACAACGTTAACTGTGATTTCCCCACAGAATCTGTACTCGTCAGTTTTTGATAAGCCTTACTTATGCTTTCTTATGGGTCGATGTCCTGTGAGGATTCTTACTGAGATCCAAATGCTATTTGGACCTTGCGATTTTAGAGTTCCAAAGGAATTATTTGAAATGATTCGTTCCTGAAAGAATCCTCTAAAGTGTCCCACTCTGATTTTTTTTTCTCCTTTCCTACCGGTGCATTTGGCTACACCACAGAAAAAATTTAAGGGGGTTATGTATCAGTTGTGCTCCGCTTCTGGCTAGTATGTTTCCTTTGTTTCCTTTGATTCATGAGTGACCAGGAACCCAGACTAAGGAGAACTTTTTGTTCTTGACTACTCCATTGAGTTTCCTTCAGCACTAGCAAACTGGACTACTGCTCATATATTATTATTGGTCTCGTAATGATGACGTACATCCATTACAGTATTCGAGTGTTATAGTCCCATGTTTTATAGGATAGTCTTCTGCACTCCATAAGAGCTCCCTCAATAGCAGTAATTTCAACATGCATTAATGGTGTGAAATTGAAATGGACATCATTTATTTCAACCTGGTCGTTCGAGATCATTTTCCGAATCATATATAATTATTCACATTTCAGTAAGATCATAGTATGTCTTTCCATAGAAAGGACGCGGTCTGCATGCTTAAACGTTGCCAGTAGCCCCGAAGAGTTTCAGAATTCGGAGAAATTTCGACGTTTTATTATTATTTTTTTGAGAGCGAGCATTACATTCTTTGGTATATTACAGTGTTAGTAGAGGAAATATAAACAGGGTACCATAAATATTTCCGTATGATACAAGAGCACATACAAAAACCTCAGCAGAAACTCTGCCTCCCTGTATAGGTGTTATTTGTTTGAAGAACATCTTTTTCATAGCAGAATAATTTTTTCGTCATTTTGAATTTATTTTGACTAAATATCTCATAATAATATCTGAAACAGGAAGAGGGACAAAAAACCAGCAGGAAGCAGTATATAAAATAACCTACATTTGCTCTTTGACCAGGAGAGTCTTTCGACCAGCTCCGGTCCTCCAAGCGATTATATTTCAGATCCTCAAATAAACGAAGAATGCTACAAGCCCCTCATATTGGGAAATCATCTTCCATAGATCCATTATTAGTTATTTTGCACTAGAAATCTAACAAATATCGGAAATAAATTGAAAAACTTGTGACATAATATATCAGGATGACGTTGGCAGGAGGAAACAGGATGTCGTTCTGCAGGCTTCAGTGATTATTTTTTCATTCTGCTCAACCTTTCAGTTTTTATTTTCCCGAAAATTCTTGAATATGAAAAAGTGGCAACATTGCGCATTTTTCTCTTCTTTTTCAATCATTTGCATCCAAAAATTTTTTGAAAGAAATGTACTCTGGCCTCCAAAAATAACCCTGAGGTATTGGTTGCTCTTTACATGACACAAACAATTCGCTACTATTGTTTGTCCATTCCTATAGTATCACACTCTTAAAAGATCATATTAATGGTATTTATTCAGAATGTTTTCATCCTTTTAGAGTCCCTAAGGAGTCTTTTCGATAAAAGTCAGGAAGGTGAAGTCAATTGCATAATCATTCGAGGACTACATACTCTTTTGGTTTAGAGCATGAGCGCGAACACGAGGAAAAAATTATGGGTTATAAATGCGACATTCTGCAAAAAACGAAAATCTCTGTCGATTGAACCTCTGTTGTTACGTTCATAAATAAACAGACCACCAAGAGTTGTCTTCATTCTGAACAACTGGTGCCCCTGTCGAGTAGCATGTACTACTGCAATACAGTCAAGTTGTATGCTCTTGTGGTTTAAATGTCGAGCAGGCCCTTTCTACGCAGTGCTCCTGGCGAAGTTTCGGATCAATTACTTCATGGTATGCGATGGAAGCCACGGGCACGTATCGGGAAAATTGTCCTATGTATTGGAAATAGGAGGTTGCCATTTTGAGAAGCAGCACAACCTTACGCCTTTACTTTCAATTCACACGGTATTTTTATTTTCATGTTTCGGCACATATTGGAGGAAAAAAATACGTTTTAATAATAAGAATGAAATCGATCACATGAAAGGAAATAAATTTCGCATTAGAACTGAATTGACCATAACAATTTATCACTATTCACTCTGTGATATTGAAGAAATATATCGAAAATTCATTTTGTTCGACCATTTTATGTAAGTTCATTCTGTAAAAGAGTTTAGTAACAGATTGCAAGCATTATCCCATTGAATTTCATCAAATATTAACATGAAGAAATAGTCAAGTCTTATTCTCATCGAGCCCTGATTGTATCTGTCGAAGAAAAATTAAGATTTTCGTTTAATTTTCAATGATACGGCTCAACAGAATTCAGCAATACTCAACCTACCCCGTAAGTTCCAAGCCGAAAACTATTCACATCATCAAACTATCGGGTAAACAAATGAACGGCCGGCTATCCAGAAAAAATCAATTTTGGGATCGAATTTTTCATCAGCGAGTCCAACCTAGTTGATCCATTCCGGGAACAAATTAGAAAATAGCAGAGTAGTTATAGCACAATGTTCCTCAAAACATAAGCGCAAACAACTACAAAACTGGAAAGGCAATTCCATGAACTCGTCCAGTATATATATATATATATATATATATATATATACAATAAAATGGGATGCCTCTCGGCCGACCGTGAATAAAATAACTTATGAATGAAAAAACTCGACTCGATGATTCTGCAGGTTCAAACCCTAATAACGAAAGCTGCTTAAGGTGACAATTGGAAGATTTTTCCACGAGAATTCTGATTTGTAAAACAAAATGAAACAAGGAATTCATATCACACAATAATTCAGACTTGATGTTATTCAAAAAGTAGTTCTGGCAATTATGACTGAAGAATGATATCTGATGAATGTGTCTTTTACGACTACGATGACAGATGTCGATCTTCATAGAAGTTTCCAATCAGTTTCTGATGAAATTGTGAGTCTATTTCGTTATTCAGTTCACGAGGCTGCAATCTATTCGACAGACTCTCTAGAGACCTTCTCTCCAACATAATGGTTGAATTTCGTCGAATCATTTGAGCAGAAAATTTGATTTGCAATGAATGAATTGTTTCATTTGTATGTTTTGTGACATGATCTTGTTGGAGCCACAAATGAGAGATATCTATATCCTCAACAGAAGGCACAAACTGAGCTGTTTACATCTCTCGCTAGCGTGACCCATTGACAGTAGCCGCATTTTTAGCTGGATTTTTGAAGAAAATCGGCCCAACTATGCTACCAGACTACATCGCGCACCCTGTTGTGACATGTTCAGCATACTAAGGCCTCTCAATAATCTGTATTGGATTTTCAGAATCTCAATTTCTACAATATTGCTTGTTGAAGATGTCTGGCAAATACAAATGGTGATTGTCTGAAAAAGCCAACGGGTCGTTCTTGAACTTATCTAGCAAATCTACTGTGCCATGCCTCTACTATATATATAAATTAGTCAGTTCGAAACACTCTACGCCGTTTTCCGACACCCAACCTCCAGTCTTCTCAATCTGCACATAAACTATGAGGTATGTCCCTTGCCTTCAGTTCCTTTTCCACGCCCTTTCTTCAGCTGCGTCTTGTTCTTTCTCTTATATTGCTTTCCGGCGGTTTTCACCTCAGAGTCTGCTTAAATTTTCTGTTATCTGGCATTTGTTGGACATGACCCAACCATATCAACTACTTTGTTCTTATGTCGTCCACAATTGTATGTTTTGTATCCCTGTAATCTCTAATTCTATAATTTTTCACTATTTCAATCCTCTATATACCTGCTGCCCTTCTCCAGAAATCCATTTTGATTGCCAAAAATACACCCCCTGTTCTTTTCTTTACCTGCCAGTTTTCACTTTCATAGGTTATTACACTCTTTACAATGGTGTTTTATAAGGATTTTTAAGGAACCAAAATATCAAAACTGTCATGTAATTCCAGTGAGACCATTGCGAAAAACATCACTGAGATACCCTATCAAAATTCTGTTTCACTGATATTTCTGCATGAAATCCTTTTAAATTTGAATCCAGCAACTAATTGGAAAAAGACGCTGAAAATTTCGCGTTGACCATATGAAAAAGAAGACCGCAGGTATCAAACCTGAGTTACCAAAGATCCTATCATTATTCTTCAAATATCACGAAAATGAGAATTTGAATGGGCATATGTTCTGAACCATTCGGCAAATTTTACCCAGTTACGAATTCGTGAAATGAATTCCCAGGAACTGCTCTAAAAATATCTATTCTCTGAGGAAATTTTAGGAATCTGATGATGAAGGGGATGATTTAAACGTTAATTACGAAGCCGATATGGGTGATGGGTAATGGGTGAAATCTACCGAACTATAACCACTCAAAATTTTATTTTTCTATTAATTGTGAGAATACAAATACTTCGTTTACAGATGAAGGATTGAAATTATTATTTTTATATTTCTGTCACTCACAAAGTGACAGAAGAGGTACCATCTGTGCGCACGCTAATTCGGAGCTCTGTAATAAAACTCGATAGACTCGAAAATTACGAGCGAGAAACTATTTTCAACAGAGAATACCATAGTTGTTGTTTGTGCACTAGGCGAGAATAGTCGAGGATTTTAGTTTGAGTGGAATGTAAACTTGCAAAATAGTGATTATTTTGATATTGCAACCCGACAGAAATATAACATCGATAGAAAAAGCAGCTGGTGTGAGTGATAAACAACGTTATCGCCGCAGATAAGCGAGCTGGATTTCGGAGTTGACAGAGGCGGACTCAGGTTTAATTCGAAATCGCGAAATAGAAATATCAAGATGAGAAATGACGAGGAATATACGAGTGATGAAGGGAAAAGAAGAAGGGAAGAAGACAACGAAGAGGAAATATTTACAAAAAGCAAAAGAATTTTTCGAACACCACAAAAACAAAAACCAAATACTCAGGATGATAAAATGGATAGAATGATGGAAATGATGGAGAATATGATGCGGGAAATGAAGGAGATAAGATCTGAACAGCGGAGTTACCAGACAGAAATGAAGAAGTTGAGAGAAGAAAATGAACAAATAAAGAAAGAAAACGAAAATCTCAAAAGCGAAATTAAGATGATTAATTCTAGACTAGAGATTATAGATAGAGATAAAAAAAGAAATAATGTAGTGGTCAGTGGTCTAACTATGGATGAAACCCAACAAGACTCAATACAGGATAAAATGAGTCAGTTTTTCAAGAAAAATATGGAGATAGAGCCTCTTTTGAAGACTGCCAGGAAAATAGGAGTGAAAACTTACCTTATCGAATTTGAGAATACGTCGGAAAAAATGAAGTTGATGCGAAATAAGAATAAACTAAAGAACTATACGGATGAAGTAGTTTATATAAACGATGATATGACGAAGGTACAAAGGGAGATACAGGAAAAGCTAAGATCGGCTGCCAAGGAAGAGAGAGGAAGAGGTAGGAATGTTAAAGTGGGTTTTCAGAAGCTAATCATAGACAATGTGCACTTTAAATGGAATTATGATATAGGAAAAATTGAGAAATCAATGTCAAAAAACTATTGAAGAGGATGAAGGTAGGAACGGAATTAAAAATTACGACTGAGCAGAATAAAGGACAACGAGACGGTAGAACGAGCGTAAGAGATGTATGGAGGATAGCAACATGGAATGTGAGAGGTTTAAGTGGAAAGGAAGATGAACTTGAGACTGAATTTGAGCAAATGGAACTGAAAGTTTTGGCAATAACGGAAACAAAGAAAAAGGGAGAGGGATCAATGAAGACAAGAAACAGCCATTTGTTAATATATAGCGGAGTGGATCGAAATACTAGAGCAAAAGCAGGAGTAGGATGTTTAATAGAGAATGGAATATCTGGGAGTATAAATGGTTGGAAAAATTGGTCCGAGCGGATATTGTCAGTGGAAATTAAAGGTGGAAACAACGAGATAACAACAATAATAGTGGTGTATGGGCCTAATGAAGATGACAGCTCAGAAACTAAAGAGACATTTTGGGAGAACTTAACAGAGATTACGGAAGAAGCGAAAGGAAAAATTGTTATCTTGGGAGACTTCAATGGCAGAGTAGGTAGAAGAGACAAAATGTATGAAGAAGTAATGGGGCCCTTCGGAGAAGAAACAAGGAATAATAACGGTGAGCGAGTACTTAACTTCTGTATACTTAATTCTATGTTAATAACCAACACACTTTTTGAACATAAAAATATCCATAGATACACAAGGGAGGTTAGTAGCCGGGGAGAGAAATCGATAATAGATTATATATTGGTTCAAAAAGAAATTAGATCAACTGTTTTAGATTCAAGAGTAAGAAGAGGACCAGAAATAGGCAGTGACCACTACGTAGTGATAGCTAAAGTCAAAATGGATGGAATTAGTACAACGAACAACCGAAATAACCAGGGGAAAAAGATGGAACATGAATGCCTGAGAACTTACAAATTAGTTAACAGAGAAATTGCTGAACGATACCAAATAGAAACAGAAAGGAGATTCGAGCAAGAAAGATATCAACAAGAAGGCTCTGCACTTGACAACATGTGGACTAAATTCAAAAATATAATTATAGAATCAGCAAGAAAAGTTTGTGGAAGTTACAGGAAAACAAATAAGAAAAAACAAACAGCATGGTGGACGAAAGAACTGAAAGCTGAAGTGAAGATGAAGAAGGAAAAATGGAGAATATACTTGAATGAAAGAACTACAGACAATTACCAACAGTATAAAAACCAAAGAAAGAAAGTCAAAGAACTTATATTGTCACGGAAAAAGGAAAAATGGGAAGAATTCGGTGAAAAAATGGAAAACGATTTCAAGACTAACCAAAAACTGTTTTATGGAGTCCTGAAAGCACAAAGAAATAGACAAACGAATGAAAGCGTAAATATAAAGAATAAAGAAGGAACTCTATTGAGGGGTGACGATGAAATAATGGATAGATGGAGAGAGCATTTTCGAGAACTACTGGATGGGGGACATAGCGAGGTAGAAGATACATACGAACAGCAAGAAAATATTGAAGATGGAGAATTTGAGGGAATAACTCTGGGTGAGCTGAAACAAGCGATATCATCATTGAAAAATGGAAAAGCTCCAGGAAGTGATAAAATAACGTCAGAGATGCTTAAGAACTTGGGACGAATAGGATTGAACACATTGCTGGAGATATTTGAAAAAGCATGGAAACATGAAATGATACCAGAGGATTCGCAAACAGCCTTAATAGTTCCAATATATAAGAAAGGAGACAAACATAATTGTAATAACTACAGAGGTATAACTTTATTGAGTACAGCTATGAAACTCTACGAGAAAATATTAGACAAAAAGATAAGACAGAAAATAGAGATAACAATGGAAGAAACACAGAGTGGATTCAGGAGAGGAAGGAGTATTCAAGATCATATATTCACTATGAAGATATTATGCGAGAAAGCAAAACAAGAGAATAGAAGATTGTACTTGGGCTTTATTGATCTGGTGAAAGCTTTTGACAAAGTGAACAGGGAAAAACTGTGGACAATACTGAAGAAACGAGAAATAGATAAAAAATTGATCTGCATTATAAAGAATATATATAGATTGAATAAAAACCGGATTGTTAGCCACAATAGAACATCAAAAACATTCCACACAAAAACAGGACTAAGGCAAGGAGGAAGTTTGAGTCCGGTACTGTTCACTATCTTCATGGACGAGATTTTAAAGGAATGCACAAGAAGAACAAAAAAATTTCACGTAGGACACAAACATATGCAGCGGGTGGAAATATCAGAATGTGCTTTTGTAGATGACATTATCGTGATTACTGGACGAAGAGACGATTTGCAGGGAAATATGAAGATATGGGATGAAGTTGTCAAAAAGTATGGAATGGAAATAAATAAAGACAAGACAAAAGTTATGGTGATAGGAAACTCAGAAGAACTTAATATAGAGCTAGACGAAACAACAATAGAACAGGTGAAAAATTTCAGATACTTGGGTGTTGAAATAGATGAAGAGGGAAAACAAGATGTGGAAATTAATAAGAGAATAGAAAACACAGTTAAATTGTACCATACGATGAATAAGAGTTTCATAGGTAAAAAGGAAATTTCCCAAAGGACAAAGATGAACGTGTATAGAGCAATATATAGACCTACCCTGACATTTTCATGCGAATCATGGGCCTTGAACAATAAACAGAAAAGTAAAATCCAAGCAGTAGAAATGAAATACCTAAGAAGAGTAAAGGGCGTAACCAGAATGAATAAGATAAGGAATGAAAGAATACGTGAAGACCTAGAGATTGAACCAATACATGATTTCGTAGAAAGAAGACAACTTAGCTGGTGGGGACATTTGAACAGAGCAAATGTGGAGAGACCTGTTAAACAGATATGGGAAGCTAGAATTCAAAAGAGGAAAAGGAGAGGAAGACCAGAGCTGACGTGGAACGAAACAATCACTGAAATAATTAATAGGAGAGGACAAACATGGAATGAAGCAAGGAATATGGCTAGGGATAAGAAACTGTGGACCAAATTTGTACATAGAAATGAAATACTTTGATTTTGTATATACTGAATTTTAATTAAGTTGAAATGGAATACCCTACACCATTATATGGTAATTGGGTTTTTTTTGATAATATATATATATATATTTTTATATTTATTCAAAATCTGAGCCCAGTCTGAGTTCTTGAAAATCAATTTTTCAGACTCTTTATTTTCTCAGAGCTATAAAATCCTCAGGAAGATCAACATGAGTCTTTATCCCAATACCTGCCAACCAACTACCAAGTTTTATTCTATCGGATACGTAATCGAGAAGAAAATCACAAATCATATCTAAAAAACGCTGCAAATTTTAAACAAGGGTTTATTATTTTCTCAGTTAAATAACCCAACATATCACTGATATCTTAAAGAACTTATATATTATGCATAACTCATTGGTGTCTCATAACACAGAAACATATTCCATGAAATCATTCATGTGAACATTGAAATCTCAATAAATACACTTGTATAATTGAATAATATTTCCACATGCAGAACGCCTGAGTAGCAAAATTTAAAATAATATTTTGAATGAGAAGAGACGTTCCACAGTCATTTCACCTCTGAAAATCTTACTATTTTCCACAATTAATAAATTTCGTGTCGGTATTCTACAACCGAAAATGAACTTCAAATCAGATAGGGTTTGCCTTTTTTGAGATATTAGGGAAATAACCTCAATATTCAAAATGGTCACGAAATATCTGCACGAATAAATATCGGTCAAACTGAAATTTGAAACACTGTTTCTGAATGTTGACTCTGAAACCTGTACCATATTTCATTGAACTTTGATGAATATGTATCCGAAAAAAAATTTTTGAAAGGAAATTCTATTTTTTCCATTACAATTCTCACGAAATTTTGCATTGAATCGAGTGTCTATATTTCACAATTAGTCATGATATTTCAATCCGAACGCATTCGTATTTCTTGATACTGAGGAAATAAACTCAATCTTTCAAACTAACAGCAATACGTAAAACAAAATTCGAAACTTTCCGCTAATATCAAATGTGTACATTTTATTTCTACTAAGATTCAACTTTGTTCTGAAAAATATTAATGAAAGGAAAGAAAACTCAACCTTCCTGTGCAATTCATCTGAAAAAAAATTTTTCCGCAGTGCAGACATCCGATTCACTAAGTACACCACACAAACTGAAAAACTAAAGTTATTTTCAATAACATTTCTGTAACAATGAAATATATCGTGAACCTCATCAGGTTGACTTCGAAAGAATGATTCTAGATTATAAATGTCGTTCGTAATCGTTGGCAGATACACTCAACCGAAAGGGTGTCAAATCCGAAAGTGTGTTTGATGTAAAGACGTAAAATTCAAACAAGTAGTTTGCCGACAACCAGATGATGATGCATGCGGAATATTTTTGTCTACGCTATATCCCTTGCCTTAGGTCACGACCCGGCACAGACCCCATTCAGAACAGGTAGATAAATCATCGGCTCCTAACTTCAGTCGAAGGCTCCAACCCACAGTATTAGATTCTCGACAATCGACAATTAATGAGATTCGCGGTTTGTTATTGGCTTTTTGCATATTATATCCTCTAATTTGATTTATCATATAAATGCTCATTGTTTTTTATATTCAAGCTAATGTATTTCAAACTGTCTGTATGAAAGATATTGGATTTCGATTGAAACCAGTAACGGATATCCACATGTTGACGATAATTGTACTTCGCAAACCGAAATTGATGGAAACCTCAGATCAACCGAATTGTTTGGAAATCTGCATTATTTTAAATAACGCTACTTAATTCGCTTTCTGCATGTAAAAGTGTTATTCAGTTATAAAAGAGTATTTATTGAGATTTCAATGTTACAATTGAATTTTTTCATGGAATTCGTTTTGTGTTCTGAAAAACAAATGATTTATGAATAAAATAAAAGTTTTATTTAAAATATGAATGAGCTTTATGAAGAAATTCAATCTTAAATCCCGTAATCCGCAGGGTGATTTCTATGAATAATAATTTGATCCGATTTTCAGTAGTTATGTTTAAGATAATGGGAGAGAAAAAAATAGTCAATCTGAACTACTTACGATTATGAAATGGTCAAGAACATCGATGGGGCATTTACAAGTTGTGTTTATAAAATAATAACGCATCTATTAAAAATTTCTCGATATGTGTTGGAAATTTGGTAATCAATATTTTCTTCTACTTTTAGATGTATGATTCTGGATGAAAAGTTTACCGATTATTCCAGTGAATTCCAATCTTAGAACAGAATGCGATGATGTCATTTTCGACATTATTGGAAATTTCCAGCTTTTTTCTTTATAACTCAGGAACCGCTAGTCAGAAATCATCCGGGTGAAATTTTTTTGGTGTAGTTTTGCAACAGTAATCAACGTTAAGAGTTTCATGAATATTCGGTGGTAAGATTTCGAGAAATATTTTTTTTCCCACCAACCCCCCAATTTGAGCCCTTAGGGCACACCGATCCTGCTGAAAAGCTTGGAGGATCAGTCCCAAACGACACACGATTTTCCCACTAAGTTTCACTGATTTCGGTTCAGCACTTTCTGAGAAAAGCGCCGGACAACGGACGGCGGACGGCGTACGGCGGACGGCAGACGGCGGACGGACGGATTTTTCTTTTATTAGTTCATTCAAATCTACATACTCCAAAACGTAAACTGTGAAATTTTCAGGGGGGGTTGAAATTTTTTTTTTGTTGGTCGATCACTAAGGTTTATCATTTGATTTTTATCATAAAATAAACCACAATGAACTAGGATCGTAAAAGATGGACGATTTTTCCTATGTTTCATTTCCCAAATAATGTTTGTCCTTACTTTACTCGAATGAAATCTCGAATACAAAAATTTTTTTTTAGTTTGCAAGGAATACGATCCATATATGAGTTTATATGGCTTAGAAGGAAGACTGATGAACTGAAAGAATAGTACAATGAACACCACGAGAACATATACGAAGACAACCTAAACGCTGGTTGGATGAATGATATCCAAGCACAGATTGGAAGATTTTGGCATCAGTTGATTTTGAAAATTCAAAGCAAGACATTCGTCAAGAAGTAGAAGCAAATACACAGTTGAAAATAGAAAAAACTTCCTTTGAAGACCACGGATATCCATGTAACACAAACTTCTCAACTAGGTTTCTCGAGGTCATGATCTGGCTTTCATGCAAACTCCTATTGTGATTGCCCAAAGTGGTCACAAACACAACATGATCTGAAAATTCGCAATGTGAGCTCGTTAAGCAATGGCAGACGTAACCAGAATTAGATATTCGAATTCCTAAAGACATATTTAATGAAATTATAATGAAAAATTCACAATGCGAGTTCCTGAAGACATCGGAAATGTGACCAGAATAAGAAATTCGCAATGTGAGTCCCTAGAGTCATACAGACGTAGCAAGAATAAGAAAATTCGCAATGCGAGTTCCTGAAGTCATCACAGATGAAACCAGAACAGGAAACACTCAATGCGAGTTTCAATGGTCATCCCGCATTTTCCAAATTTTTCATAACGTTCCTGAAGTTATCCTGAATGAGAGGAATAATTTTTATAATATCCCTGGTGCGTAGTTTGAACGGAAAAAAACTGCAGATAATTTCATTTTGTCATCCATTTTTTAAGGTAAGCGAAATATGGGTTTCGTTCACCAAAACGAAAAAAATAAATTCTGAAAGGTTGCGTGGAAACCTAAGTAAAGGATAATCGGCAAACATACAGAATACAAATTAGTAAAAACATAATTCAATTAACTCTTTCATATTTCGTTACTAGATGTCATGATGCAGGATTTTCCGGGAGGTTATGATGAGAAATGTTATTGGACGTAAGCAAAGCGTTTTAATATATTCAGTGAAGCAGAAAATTCAAGTTAGGTTTAAAATTTCTAACAAAACGAAGCTAGTTAAATAGGTGAGATATGCAATCGTGACAGGCTTCGATAATCGAAAAACTGCCTCTCCTTTTATTATTATTATATTTGCGAACTGACATTCACTACCAGTTTCGGTTAGATGACGAAAAACTTGTGAAGTTCGATGCGAGTGGAAAATATATTCTTGAATACTGTTCTGACCTGAATCGGTTTATTCAGGTGTTTGGGGGGTTTCAATAGTAGAGACCCCGCTTGGTTGAATTAATCGCACTTGATTAATTCTGTCGTTATCAAAATGAAGACACGACCGACATATATTTTCTGATCTTTATCAGAAAATGTTGATGCTTCCAAAATAAGCAGATAATTGAAGAACTTATTGACCAGTTGATAAATATCGTGGCACTTATAACACGAAGATGTTATTAAGGTGTATTAAAAACGCACTTTTAAGACGTAACAAAAATGTATTTTCTCTTATCTGTATTAGATAACAAGACCGAAATGGTATACAAGTGATTTGCACAATAGAATCTTCCTTCTATATCTTATTCGATAGCAAGGTCGATGCGACTTTCAAATGAGAAGTTACTATTTTTACAATACAAAAATTAACGTAAAGTCTTGTTTGTAAATTCGAAAGCGAATCGTTATTTACTGTACAACGGTCAAATGAATAGTGTCTAAAAACTAACTAAACCCAAATAAGGAAAATTCTCTTCTTCACATTTTAGAGGGAAAAATATAAATTTTGATTGGTTTTTTTGAATTAAGCGACGCCCTTCTAAGATCCGAAAAAACACCTCGGATTGGCTGGTGCGAAAGAGAGAGCACAAAATGTGTGAAGGAAGTTTCCCTAAATGGTCTGGGACGATAAATTCTATAAAATGTCACATGTGGTATCTGGGGTGTGCCACCCATCACGCCCCGATTCCTGGAATGCTAAGAGCTTGAATTCTATCTGAATATTTTCTGTCATACAAAATTATACTTTATTGTTGGCTTGAGATAAAATGCTCTTAAAGCCGGTGTCAATTGATTCAAACCAAAAATATTGAATTTCCTGGGAACCAAAAGAATTCAAACTCCGACGTTGGAAAATCAAGAAAAGACAATATATCATAAAAAGCTGGGTCCAGGATACGGGACGCAACAAATACAAAAAAATTTCAGAATTCTCGGACGAAAATCCAAAATTTAATCTTAACTACTCCAAATGTATCCGAGAATATTCATCTGAATGTCGACAAATATGAGATCCGACGCATTTCCTCGAGAAATAATCAACACAATTCTCATTCAGATACGAACAGAAATTTCATAAATACAAATGAATATTCAATTCTGACTGTGATTAACAATTCTCGAATCCATCTTACCACTGAACCTAAGAATCGTCAGTCTAAGCGCTTATATTTCGATTTCGTCTGATATATGTATATCTTGTCAATCTTGCCATCTCACCGATCTCGGCTGAAGTAGATTTGTGCTTCCTTGCCTCAAACTTATTCATAGGGCTATTCGTTCGGATTTATGATCTAAGTCTGCAGAGGAGCTGTCTGCTATTTTCCCATATAGAATCCGCATAGGCGATCACAAAAAACTTAATAGAAAACTTTCCAAAAATATAATTAACATGTTCATATACCTGTAGTTCAGGAAATCTTCACAAGGGACACTTTCTGAAAATATCACACAAATATCATATCATGACGTGCTCCAAGAGATTTTACAGTGAGCTTCAATTATCAATTGCTTAAACTCTCGGTCATGAGGATATGGTAGCAAATTTTCCACAGACATCCATTGTGGCAAGTTTGAGATTCCTCATAGGAGACGATATCTGGAGGATTTCCAGAAAATATAGCGCCTGTGACCTCTTAGTGGAGTGACAAAACTACTCTCAATGTTCTGAGAAGATATCGCCGGTATATCTACCGCAGAGGACGCCAGTTTGGTGGCCCATGTAGTCTCCGTTGATGATTTTAGACGTGGTAGACGCCACCAAGTCATGACTTATCTGAAAATATTGTGTTTTAACAGGAATTGCATGTGCCACAAAAAAGATTCCCGATAGTTTCGAGAACTTGTATTTGAAGAAATTAGTTTCTAGAACCTACTCATCCTTGTCGAAATATTTATCGGTTTTGGATCGAGTCCTCGGCAGATTGGTCTTATTTCTTTTCGAAGGTATGCTTCGAGCTCTGTCTAACGAGACTCGAGTTAATAGGGCCAGTAGGTATGCCTTGGATTCGAGTAGGAGTTGGTAGGAATTTAGGATCGATGGAGATCAAATAAAACTTGATTTTAGATTTGAAAACTGAAAGAAAGGATTGAATGAAAGTCTAGCTACGGCCTGAAAATAAGACGATAATCTACGATTTGAGACGTATAGAGTAATCATCAAAACAGGAAACTTAGAAGTGGAATTAGTGTTGTAGAGAGATGACGAGACGATAAGTGTTGAGAAACAAAATATGAACTGATGCTCAAGAGGTTTCTAAACCTTCTTCTCCTACTTCTGAGAGAGTTCCGGTCATGTTCAATTGTTATTTAATAGCACTGAATGAAAGAGAAAGCATTAGTAGTTTGAAATCAAGCTACCTTTCGACGATGCCTCGAAACCCTACAAATATTCGTGGATTTAGAGATCAGTGAAATCTTCAATGTTTTGGAAATCATCCTGTATATCTAAAATGAGAGTACATACGATATTTGAGCAACTGTTACTAATAAGCACAAATATCCTTCCCTTAAAGCTGTCAGATAACCCAATATTTTTCCATGCCCTCCAAGCACCTTTACTTCCTTCTAATGTGGCTTCGCTAATATTGGATTATCTGGCGGCTTTGAGAGAAATATTCCTGAAGAATTGTCTGATCTAGAAGTATTCAACGATTATTTTTCCAAAGTCAATGCTTCCATGAAATATGCATTTTATATGGAGTGAACATCCTTCTTTAATAATGAAACAAGTATCAGGAAATGGATAATGTAATTCTCTTTGAATAATTTTTTCCTGCCAACGCTTAGGAACGGAACCTTTATTTTTTCAAGGCAAAAATACGAAGGATGCAGTTGAACACGTAACAACAATACGAAACCAGATATTTCCAACATGAATCTTTCGTAATTTGAAATTTACGGAGACAAGAAACAAAGTAATTCGTCTAACTAACAAGATAAAAACGCTTTCAGCTAGTTAAACAACAACTGTCATGAAAAATGATAGAAATATAAAGGAGCAGCGATCGAGAAACATAAGGCGGTTTCGGAAACTTGATCGGATTAACACGGGTAACTTACCCTGATCTCTGAAATGACAGATTTTGAACGTTCTATCTGTCATTTGGGTGACCTGGGTAAGTTACCCGTGTTAATCCGATCAAGTTTCCGAAACCGCCTAATTGAGTTCTGGAGAAGCAATCGTTAGGTGAACATGTTCACAAAAATGGAAGTTTGAGGGGCACTTATTCATGATTCATATAATTATGTTCAGCTAACGATTGATTTTCCTGAACTTATATGTTTCTCAAACGCTGCCTTTTGATATTTCTATGATTTTCGTGACAGTTGTTGTTTGACAGTAGCTGAAACGCTCTTATCTTGTTAGTAAAAAGAATCAATAGACGACTTCGGCCCAAGTTGCCAACCCACAATTTTCTTCACAAATTTGCTATCACTGGGGAACGGGAATTTCAGGACAAATTCGACATGTTGAGGTTCGCTTTATTTATGAATATCCGTAAAAGATGCCTCGGTTCCTCAAACAAGAGATTTCCTTCCAAATATAGGTTTTTGTTAGGCTGAAATTTATGTTCGGATTCCTGATTTCATGTAAATAGTGTCAAGTTCATAAAGGATATGTTCCGCAAATCAACTTGGTTATTTCGGTTGCCAGTTTTCCGTTCTGTAAATATGAAATATTCGGTTGGTTCCTGATAAAAAGGTTACTTACGGAATTTGATTGATGAAACCAACTGTCACCAGAACGTGGACATATTAATTCTAAGCACCAGAACGACAAGCAATGTTTTATGGTAACATATCCATAGCATAGAACAATCTCTATTTACCTTATAGACCATACCTAGTAATTTTTCCATTGTTGATTGTTGTCTCTTCTATGTTCTATGGATCATAAAGTGAATAAAGATTGTTCTATGCTATGGATATGTTGCCATAGAACATTGACTGTCGTTTTGGAGACGAAAGAACGTTTTTTCATCAATCAAATTCTGTAATTAACTTTTTTTTCAGGAACCAACCGAATATTTCATATTTACGGAATGAAAAACCGGCAACCGAAATAACCAAGTTGATTTACGGAACATATCTTATATAAATTTGACACCATTAACATGAAATCAGGAATCCCAACTTAAGTTTCAGCCAATCAGAGATGATCTTAACAAAAACCTTAATTTGGACGTAATTATCTTGTTTGAGGAGCCGAGGAATCTTTATCGGATATTTATAAATAACGCGAACCTTATCATGTCGAAGTTGTCCTGAAATTCCCGTTCCCCAGTGATAGTAAATTTGTGAAGAAAATTGTGGGTTGGCAAAATAGGCCGAAGTCGTCTATTAGTTCCTGAATTATTGAATTTTTTCGAATGGTACCTCCACTATATTTTTAAACACTTTATATGTCAAAAATACAGCAAATTTTTCTGGAGTTATGTTCGAGATATTGAATTTTCTACATTTTTCTCTGCAATGAGTAGGCTTCGGAGGATGCGATGGTGATTGAGATCATGGAAATCTCAGTAATCAAACGTTTGTCGAAATAACAAGAGTTCTGTTCGGTACGCAACTTCTGTTCAACTTTCTGAAATTAAATACAAACATTATGAGAGGTTCAATATGTGAGGTCTGTTTTATACAGAACTGCTTAAATGTAGGGGCAATGATTTGTATCTTGAACAATATCCAGAATATTGAGAAAACGACAACCCTCTCTCATAGAAGAATTTCAAGGGGTACCTAGAATGAAAGTCATAAGGTTTCTGAGAACTCATGAACTAAAAACTCACAGAACCAAAAGAGTTTAATAGCCCATGCCTGGAGATTTCGAATGCCGTATCGAGTTTTTTCGATGTTTTTTGGATGAATCAATGAACATTATATTTTCACTGGCGCACAGTCCAAAGCCTACTATACCAAAGCGATAAAATCATAAAATTCAATATCTCTAACATGACTCCAGAAAACTATCAGGAATGCTATATTTTCAAAATTGTTATTTTAAGTTTCATAGAAATAGGTTGAAATATACTAGGGCCCCATTTGAGGAAAATATTTTCATAGCAATGTCTCATAAATGATCACCATGCAGAAAATCCAATTGATGTCATTGAATTCTACGTGAGAAACTGGTCCGAAAATATTTTTGAAATGAATATTTTCGAAAAACACCTGGTAACTATGTAACGGTGATATATATGTAGTTGCGGATTTCGCCAATCTAGTACACAAATAGGAGCTCCCATTCGAAACTGTCCAATTTGGACCATTTCACCTGAATGATTGGATCTTTTCCAATAAAGACGACATTATTATTATTATAATTATTCTGATAACCAGAAATCCTCCACAAGTAAAAGCTGAAAAGTATGTTCTGAAATGAATTAATTCAATTCCGACCACAATGAACTGGAATATATCTTCCCTACTCTCGATTATGTATCTCCCATGCTTCTGGTGAATTCATACTCACTTTCATTTCATAAGATGAATTGCTGAAAGCTATTTTCACTCATCAAAATATTAATTGTCTATAAATATGATTTCTCATTTGTCGAGGTCCAGAATGTAAATAAAGGCGGCCACATTCGATTTGAGGCGAAGCCCTGTTTACGAGATCCGGTCTGAAAGCAAACACAATTAACCTTTATCGAGGTGAACCAACCTCGCTTTTCCGAAAGCCCATCAATAAGCTTTTGTCATTTGTACAAACAAACCCATATTCTTCGCCATAAAATATTCGCGTAACGTGTGTACCAGTACTGCTTTATCATGCTTCCAAATGAAAATACGTACAAGGAATTATAGGCTGAAGTGCATACTCCCATTAGAAAGGAAATATGACTGAAGTCGAATGAATAAATTACAGATTTTTGTTGCGAGAATTTTGTGTGGTTTGCGAACTTGTCAATGCTTCATATCCAGTCAGCAAAACCAAATCAAAATCGTTAATTAATTTTACTTGGGAAATTGAACCCTATTTTCTCCGTCTTTGTATCGGAGAAAATCAACTATCAGGACAATTCACTTTTATGCATTTTTGTTTTACACTGCAGTCAATCAAGAGAATTTTCCTTACCTTGCTTGATAGTAAAAATAGCTGGGGATATCTCGGTCCAAGATCAATGTACCAATGTGTGTGGTAGCAGCGGTAATATGAGGCAGAGATTGAGCTCCGCCTCATTATGTCGCTGCTGTCATACCGTTTAAAGATACGAACTGTCCAACCAGGGAATTGGTTAGAAGGGCCCTAGAGAATGGACACATAGATCTATAGATATGTCATGTATCATATGGATTCATGCCACAGAATGCGCTTGTCTGGATTATTAACATTAGCGAATCAGACAGCTTCAGTCAAGTTACTCCTGAAATGCTAAAAAGTGAGAGAAGCAAGTAAAAGCAAAATTTATATCCTTGGTCCAAAGCTGACATTTTGCTCAATTTGATCTTCCGTTAGATTTAACTATAGGACACTCATCCCATTTTTCGTAAAAAATTTTTCCTTTCCGCTTTGTCTCTTGGAAATTGGGGAATTGAGTATTTCATTTCGAAAATACAGTATATCATAGACGAATGATCAAATCTCAAAATGAATCTAGAAAAGCACTGACGTGAGGTCAGGAGATTTTACGCGCTTGTTCAAATTCGTTTCCAGAGCGGTCACCTATTTTCGTGCCGACCCCGCTAAACGCAGCTTCACTCCGTGATGAAAAGATTTGATGATCTTTTTTTCATATGGTCCTCACCACATTCTGCATGAACCTTATTCTTTTAGATAGAGTACTCGATTTCAATTCGATCCGGTATGTATTTTTGGAAATATTGAAAACATAACCTTTCAAATGGGTACCTCTATGAACAGAATCATTGGGCGACTACTACCAATTCACAAATTTGACCTTCTAGATTTAACTGAAAACCTTCTGTACGAATTTCGAGTATTCAAGTCGCTTCTTTCCGAAGCTGTTGTTGGTACGGCCCGCCTAAGTACTGATAGTGAACAAAATAACTCCCGGAAGACTCTTCTTTGATAATTGACCAAATGATTCCGCAGATATTCATTCTCATTCAAAATTTCATTTTTCCAATATATCCACCAATACAGATCGTATTGAATAAAAATCTAGTGATAGCTTCAAGGTTCAGGCGGAATTTTGTGAGGACCATATGATAAGAAGATCGCCCAATATGAAATATTTGAAAAATAGATATCTGAATTTTTTTTGATTTATCTAATCGAACGATCATCTTGAAACACTTTCTGATGAATTTAGGAAGCAACAGCGATAACTAGGAAGTAACCAAGGAATTTCACATGTTTTTTAATATTTACGAAGATTAATTCATCATCAAACTGTTGCTGACTAGTGACTTGGAATTTCGGCTAGGTTTCTTTGAGATCTGATATCTCCTGAGAGAAATATCGGATCAAACTTGAATTTGCAATACCCTCGCTGAATACTGATTTGAGAGTTTTTTCAAATCATTCAGATCTCATTCATGGCCTCCCAGTAAAAAAATTTCAGCGAAAATTCAAAAATATCTATAATGACAGTTTTTTTAGGAATTTTCTAATTACTAGATCCTCATAAAATTCGGCATCGAGTTGCACCTTGGCATTCCGCAACTTCAAACTCAGTTTCAATCAGGTCGCAAAGGTACTTTTGGAGATATTGAGGAAATAATATAAAAATTTTAAATAACGAAATTTGACATATTCTTTCACCTATATCTCCGAAACTGAAATTGAATCGAATTTGAATTCAAACCGTTGATGTGAAATATTGATTGAAGCGTTCTGGCTTAATTGCATCAAATTATAATCGATAGTCTCCGAGAATTTTCGAATAAATCTTGATTGAATAATCCAACAACTTGATCCTAATAAATTTGCTACTATATCGCGCAATAAAACTCTTTAAGTCATGAAGAAGTTTTAAATTGATTGCATCAGTACTGTTTGAAATGTTAAATTTCAAATAACGAATGAAATTTGAAAAAATTTTCTTCCCGAAAAGGAACATCGTATCGAATTGAAATTTTAAATACTTTTGTTAAATATTTACTTCATAATCTGCGCTGCATTTCATCGAAGTATGGTCAATGATCTCACGAAATTTGATATATTTTCTTCCTCTATCTCCGAAGATAAATGAAGGATTGAATTCGAATTTGAAATCCCGATGGGAATATCGATTTCAAACCTATGCGAAATTTCTCAGAAATTTGATAATGATCAATAACCTTAAAGAAATTAAATTTCAAGAACATTTTGCATCAACTTGCTCGTTGATATCCTCCAACCAACTACTCAATTCCAATCAGCTCACATCAGTACTTCATAAGATAACTAACCTCACAATTTCAAATAAGTATAACCCCGAAATTGTTCTTTCGTGCTAACGTAGGAGTCCACACGATTGCGTGGACAGACACCATCAACCCACTAAATTGTTTGAAAAGGGAAAGTAGGTCATGTGGTACTTTTTTGGTAAAGTCTTTGTATCTTCTTTACAGGCGTGTAGAGATTTTTCAAGAAAAATATTATTTTTTTTTGAAAAATTAGTTAGTTCGAAGAAGTTTGCATTATGTGCACTTTGTCATAGCTCATTTACTTTGTGATGATGGTACCTATTGATATTTGTCGCCGAATGAAAGTCGATCATTAGAGTTTTGTTCCTGCAAAACTTTCAATTTCTTTCAACCCCCTCAATTTGTTTTCCTCATTGAAGGGATCATGGGGGTTGAAAGTGGTGCATGAACAAAACTGTGACGATCGACGTTCATTCGGTGACAAATTTCATCAGGTACCATCGTCTCAAAGTAAATGAGTCATGACAAAGTGCACATACTGTAAACCTCTTTGCAGTAACTATTTTAAACAAAATTTTCTTTAAACTTTCTGCACGCCTGTGAAGAAGATACAAAGACCTTGCCAAAAAAGTACCACATGATCCACGTTCCCTATTCAAAAAATTTAGTGGGTTGATTGGAATGGCACAGAGTGTAACTAAAATCCTTCAAAAATGCATACAAATTTGGTAAGAATGAAAAAAAAATTACTTGTTTTAGGATTTTGTTGCAAATATTTTTCTTCTAAGAAAATGAATTTGTTTCATAATTTTGACGCGCACTCTATAAAAATAATTACTCTTTTGGGTTTCATCTGTGAATATCAGGAAAAATTTTGGAAATCATTTCAGGAATTGTAACGTTACAAAACGCTCCACTGTCGATTTCAGTTTCCATCGCGGAAATACGTCATACTAATAATTTCAATTCCAATCGCAAGCAAAAACGCCTTACTGAAATTATATGATCGGTCGCTAAAAAACGCTCTTCGCTTTGACGGTTGAGTGTGTGTTTCGCATGCGCGACCCTTTCAACTCGGTCCAGGCGATGGAAAATTCTTTCTTTTACTGCGTAGGAAGTTGTAGATTCAACACCTTGCTAGAGTTTAGCGAATTAACGAACTTCGTAATCCATTAACATCGTGGAATTTTGAAGTTTTATTGTTTCTTATAAGACGTCTATTCAAAAGGCGGTAAGTACTACGTATATCCCGATCAATATTTTTTTGCTTTTGCGAATGCCAGATTGTGATTTCTGATTTGTTTCATTCCATGCAGGTTACACAGCTTAACATTTTCCTTTGTATGATATTGTGCATTTGATTTCTTGTCTCATTCTTATTATCGAATAACGTGCTCTTTCTTATTCCTGAGTTCTAGATATTTCATCTCGTATTTATTAACTTGTAAATTGTTTCAATAACGTCTAGAGTCGTTGGGAATGAGATCACGTGTTACAAGCACTATCTTATAGTTTTTAAATTTGCAGTCTTTGTACCGGGGCTATCGCCCACTGAAACATCTTTGTACCGGGGCTACCCCTCACTGAATCATCTTTGTACCGGGGCTATCGCCCACTGAAGCATCTTTGTACCGGGGCTATTGCCCACTGAATCATCTTCGTACCGGGGCTGTCGCCCACTGAACCATCTTTCCACCGAGCTACCGACTACTGGATTATCTTTTTACTGGGACAAATGCCCATTTGAATATGCTACTACCGGACCCAGAGTTTAACTGGATCACCTTAGTACTAGAGGCAATCATTACTGGATTATCTTAATACTGGAGCTGATTATGACTGGAACACCTTTATACCGAAGCTGATTATTACTGGAATATCTTAATTCTGGATGGAATCTCTTGAAACTGGACTACCTGCATAATACCTGCATTTTGGAGGATCATACCGTCGGATCCTTTACCATTAAGATAAGTGCTTCTTCGGATCCCGGATCTCAGATTCACTGTACCTAAATTGGTGTTTGTAAATAGCAATTTTAATTGTAAAGTTGAAATAAATAGATAGGGAGTAAGAGGTTGCATCATTACCACCAGATTAACGATTAGGGATACATTCAGGAGTTAATTTAATTTCACTGGCGCAGGTAACGGGGGGCCACGAGTAACTTTTTTTTGAGTAACATTTTTCTCTGAGTGTGTCTCTTTCGTTTTTCTGGCTGTGAAGGTGACTTTGTTGTGAGTCTGAGTTCCGAGGTCGAATGTTTGATATTACTATTTTTCAACTTTTACCTTATTGTTATCTTATATTAGTATTGTCTGAATAACTGAATCATGAATCCCGATAACTTTAAGTCTCACGAATTGAAATATGTACTTCATTTTCGATACCTTTAAAGCTTGGTAAGCCTGGTTGATGGTGGGCTTAGTTTTTAGAGCCATCATACGCTTGGGAAGTTGACCATCGACCATCTGATGGGTCAAAGCAATTCTTATCGTCGGTTTATTCGTGAACGATTGTAGTGTGTTCGTGTGATGGTAATTTGTTGTTTGTACTATGTCTGTCCAGCAAGGTCTATGAAAGTTATCGCATCCACCAAAAGTGGATTATTTTTTTTTCTTATTATGTGTGACGAAAGCAGTGATGTTTCAGGATGGAGGTGATGATTTGTTGTTTTTTGTGTATCTAAATTTCCTTATACCTTTTCTCCCTTTTCCTATCGCAAAGAGTTTTCTCCCTGTTGGTACAAATATAAATGTTTTTTTTCTGTCTCTTTGTATGGCAATTTCGAGGTATTAATTTTTGAAGTTCACAGCAACTATGCGGCCTTCATTGGAAATTTGAGCGTAGTCTGCAGTTTACTTTGAAGTTTTCTCTTCGATTTGGCATAACCTTATCTTATCTTTTACCGTGTCTTATGACAATTACCGTATCTTACCTTGTCTTATGACAACTACCGTATCTTTCACCTTATGCCTATTGGCAATACCGTATCTAATTTTGTGTCTCTGACACCTATCGTATCTTTATCTTATGCCTGTTGGCAATTATCGTATCTATCTTTTGTGTCTTTGACACCTACCGTACCTTTTCTAATTTTTTGAAGTTTAGAGCGGCTATGCAGTATCTTGATTGAAAATTTAGCGTAGTTAGCGATTTACTTTGAAGTTTTCTTTAATCTGTGAGTCTCTTAGAGATTTTTTTTCTTGCATCTTTGGATGCAGTTATTGTTTGTACCGGCGGGCGGACACTTCTCTTTCTCTTTCCTTACCTGTTGTTTGTATCTATCACTGTAACCTATTCCTATTATCTATCCCTATTACCTATTATCTATCCCTATTACCTATTTCCGCTACCTTATAACGAACCTACTTTGCGATTATTAATCGCTGGCGCCCAATCTTATCGTTTCTTTCCTACGTATTTCCGGGATTGTTTTTCCAATTTATTATCTACTTCAATTTTTTTCGCATATTGGGGATCGCTTTCTAGGAGAGGCCTGCTTGGGGAGTGATCTTTAATACACATTTAACATCTTCAGTCAGATAAATTAGCTTTAAATACCTCTTGATATTATTGGTTACATCGTCTACACCTACATCTCTAACACCTTCAGTGAGATTGATTAATTAGCTTCAAATTTCGAGCTTTTAAACTTGGAAAGCCACCTCGGGATATGATCAATCGTACCTTGCCTGATAGTTTTTTGTTGATTACCTTGTCCCTTTTCCTTTCCTTTTCATTTTTTATCTGCATTGTGCCACTTGTTAGACTTCATTGCTTCGGAAAGAAAGACCTTTATCCTGACTACTGTTGCCTACCGTTTATTTCGTCAATTTTATCGATTTTGAGTACCTCAGTCTGGATGATTTCGGGATTTGATTCGTGTAGACTACCTTACCTGTCGATAACCTATCTTTTCTTATATCTATACGTTTTGACTCCTGACTTTGTCTACCGACTTCTCTACCTATATAACGATTATTACCTAACATTTTTATGTATAATAACTTAAACCTTGTCTTTTGAGTTTCGATTTCTCTTTGATTGCCGTATGAATTTCATGTGAATTTATGTTTGTTTCAGTTATGCTGTGTGACCTGCAAGATTAGCTTACCTTTCATCCATTTGGCTTAACTCAATTTGGCATTCAATGTTTAAGAAGTTTTTTTTCCTCTTAGTAATTATTCTCTTTTTCAAAATTAATCGGAACCTATTTTCTTAAAATTTTCCAAAAAAAAAATTTCTTAAAAATTTTTTTTTCCTGGTAAGTGGTGTGTGTAACGTTACAAAACGCTCCACTGTCGATTTCAGTTTCCATCGCGGAAATACGTCATACTAATAATTTCAATTCCAATCGCAAGCAAATACGCCTTACTGAAATTATATGATCGGTCGCTAAAAAACGCTCTTCGCTTTGACGGTTGAGTGTGTGTTTCGCATGCGCGACCCTTTCAACTCGGTCCAGGCGATGGAAAATTCTTTCTTTTACTGCGTAGGAAGTTGTAGATTCAACACCTTGCTAGAGTTAATCGAATTAACGAACTTCGTAATCCATTAACATCGTGGAATTTTGAAGTTTTATTGTTTCTTATAAGACGTCTATTCAAAAGGCGGTAAGTACTACGTATATCCCGATCAATATTTTTTGCTCTTGCGAATGCCAGATTGTGATTTCTGATTTGTTTTATTCCATGCAGGTTACACAGCTTAACATTTTCCTTTGTATGATATTGTGCATTTGTTTTCTTGTCTCATTCTTATTATCGAATAACGTGCTCTTTCTTATTCCTGAGTTCTAGATATTTCATCTCGTATTTATTAACTTGTAAATTGTTTCAATAACGTCTAGAGTCGTTGGGAATGAGATCACGTGTTACAAGCACTATCTTATAGTTTTTAAATTTGCAGTCTTTGTACCGGGGCTATCGCCCACTGAAACATCTTTGTACCGAGGCTACCCCTCACTGAATCATCTTTGTACCGGGGCTATCGCCCACTGAAGCATCTTTGTACCGGGGCTATTGCCCACTGAATCATCTTCGTACCGGGGCTGTCGCCCACTGAACCATCTTTTCACCGAGCTACCGACTACTGGATTATCTTTTTACTGGGACAAATGCCCTTTTGAATATGCTACTACCGGACCCAGAGTTTAACTGGATCACCTTAGTACTAGAGGCAATCATTACTGGATTATCTTAATACTGGAGCTGATTATGACTGGAACACCTTTATACCGAAGCTGATTATTACTGGAATATCTTAATTCTGGATGGAATCTCTTGAAACTGGACTATTTGCATAATAACTGCATTTTGGAGGATCATACCGTCGGATCCTTTACCATTAAGATAAGTGCTTCTTCGGATCCCGGATCTCAGATTCACTGTACCTAAATTTGTGTTTGTAAATAGCAATTTTAATTGTAAAGTTGAAATAAATAGATAGGGAGTAAGAGGTTGCATCATTACCACCAGATTAACGATTAGGGATACAATCAGGAGTTAATTTAATTTCAGAATGTGGCAGATTTGAGAGATTTTCTGCGTAGTTCCGTGAAACTACCAGAAGGTCCGATTGTCAGTTTTCCTTTTCTTGCCATCAACATGCTCAGTCTCTAGCGTAGGAGTGAAAAGAAATCTGTTTCCTAAGTCAACAATCGATGAAAATATGTATATTTTAAAATGCCGAAGCCGAAGTTCCTGGAAATAGATTTGTTTCAATATCAATCAAACGTTCTTTATGAGCCACGAATTATAATTGTTGGCCCATCGTTCCTGGCCTTACCACTTTTGTTTATTATCCGAAAAATATACCAAGTAGAAATTATAAAAATGAAAACGAAATCTCATCAATTTATGTCAGGTATGTAATAGCTCAATGACAACGAAATAAACTCCGAAGCCACTAGAACAAGAATGATTGTATATGTAGGAGATAACGCAGCCTAACAAGGACAGGTTCCAAGAAATCTGCACTTCAAACGAAGGTACCCTGAGCAACGCTTGCAGCATATTTCTAAATTTAGTTA
Organism: Myrrha octodecimguttata; assembly: GCA_958510865.1. NCBI lineage: Eukaryota > Metazoa > Arthropoda > Insecta > Coleoptera > Coccinellidae > Myrrha > Myrrha octodecimguttata. The sequence continues at coordinate 8,788,648 of OY294058.1, read as the reverse complement.
GCCCACCACGAGCCGAAGCGTGTTGAGCTGATATTTCTGGCAACTCAGCCCTTAAATTCGATTAAGGTAATCATTTTCTCCAAACACGTGTTTAGAATCAATTCGACCCAGGTTGAACGTCACAACGATATTATCGTGCGAGGTTAATGTTCTGAAATGCAGCTCGAAACACAAAATGACAAATGAGCTGTTAAATTACCCGGGTGAACTGCTCAAAAAATAAGTTTCTTCCTTTTTATAACCCTCATTTCGACATGATTCATTCGGCTGGGTCACTACCCATTTCTCTTATGCTCTCCTCGTGGATAAATTTCGTTCACGATTTTGCGGCGTAATCCGATTTGATGTTGAACGAGATAAATCGGTACAAATTTGCATTTAGCATTTCCCAGTTGATATACAGGGATGTCAGAGTTTTTCTAATCCATAGGAACACAAAATTTTTTGTGTAAATATTCGATGGAGTAACATAATTTTCAAGATGGCTTGTCTCTGTGATTTATTACTTTAGAAAAACCAGCTCCTCAATACGCCCATAATTTCATATTTCTTCTCCACTCACTTATATTCTATGTTACTACTTTTTTTTTTGGTGGTTGAGTTTTTCGACTATGTGACATTCGATTGCAGAACATCTCGCTGATCAAAATGGATGGTTGCTCTCATATTTTTATAGGAAGAAGCTGTTACGTAATAAGGTTTTTACTTGATCGTATAACATTAATACCGGTCCCATTAATGGCCAGCAAAATTAAATCGAAGATAATAAATCTGAAAAAAATTATATCTCTTAGACAATCTCAGGATACTTGCAAAAATTATTCCCCTCCCCTTCAGGTTTTACAAATATATTTAAATTCTAAATACAAGTTGTTTTGACCTGAATTAGTTTATTCAGGTGTTTTGGGTGTTTCAATAATAGAGACCCCGAGTGGGTGAATTAATCGCACTTGATTAACTCTATCGTTATCAAAATGAAGACACGACCGACGAAAATTTTCTGATCTTTATCAGAAAATGTTGATGCTTCTAAAATAAGCAGATAATTGAAGAACTTATTGACCAGTTGATCAATATCGTTGCACTGATGATCCGAAAATGGTGTTGAAGTGTATTAAAAACGCACTTTTAACACGCAACAAAAATGTATTTCCTTGTATCTGTATTTGATTACAAGACCGAAATGGTATACAAGTGATTCGCACAATAGAATCTTCCTTCTATATCTTATTCGATAGCAAGGTCGAAGCGACTTTCAAATGAGAAGTTACAATTTTTACAATACAAAAATTAACGTATAAGTCTTGTTTGTAAATTCGAAAGCGAATTGTTGTTTACTATACAACGGTCAAATGAAGAGTGTCTAAAAAACTAACTAAACCCTAATTAAGAAAATTCCCTTCTCCACATTTTAGAGGGAGAATATAAATTTTGATTGGTTTTTTGAATTGAGGGACGCCCTTTTAAAATCCGAAAAAACACCTCGGATTGGCTGGTGTGAGAGAAAGAGCACAAATGTGTGAAAGAAATTTCCCTAAATGGTCTAAGATGATAAATTCTATAAACTGTCACATGTGGTGCCTGGATTCATCGAGGATCGAAGTATGCCACCCACAAAGCTCCGATTTCTGGAATGTTAAGAGCTTGAATTTCATCTGAGTGTTTTCTGTCATGCAAAATCATACTTTATTGGTGGCTTGAGATAAAATACTTTTAAAGCCGGTGTCAATGGATTAAAACCAAAAAATATTGAATTTCGGGCATATTCCTGGGAAACAAAAGAATTCAGACTCCCACGTTGCAGAAGCAACACAAGTTATTTACAGTTTTTAGAGCCTGACCTGTGATACAGCTAAATCTATATAATTTCAAATTTCGACGTTGCTCAATATAGTATCTCTTTTTCCTCTTGAAGTTTCCTTCCAAATAATTAATCATTTAATAGTCCAGATATTCGCCTAGCACCAGGTTTAAAATGATCAAAATTGCTCATTTCAATAGCTGTTGAATATCAGGTACGAAAGGGAAGAACGAGATGCTGAATTTCCAGGTAATACAAACAAAATCCAATAACACTACTTTTTCAAATGGCACGGTATACTTCCAGCCAAACGGTATATTCCCAGTCCCTAGGGGACGGCTGTGAGTTTCTGGGATCCATAAGATCGCATTACAACACATGTGCATTCCTTGAGAGTCAAAACATATCACTCAATTAACAGAATTTCACAGAAATGATGAATTGTAATCTGAGGGAAGCTGTGAAATATTAATTATCTTAAATGGAAAGGAACTAACACAAGGATTCATACTACACATAACATAACACAACAATAACCTGCTGAACCTGCACAAAAATGTCTGGTCTTTCTGTGAATTATTTTCAAAAATATAATATTAATAACTGGAACAAACTAACTGTGAATGGAATTCACTCCAAGACGAAACTAGATCGATATCCAACAGAATAATCAGAAGTAAAATATGTGTGTTAAAATGGACGTATAATCGAAAAATTTATACAAACAAATGAACCATCAACTTGCTAGTTTTAGACATAGAAGAAGCTTGATTTCGAAGTAACTGCTCTTTTCAAAAATCACCAATTCGTGGTACACTTATCAAAGCGTATGCGAGGGATAACACTTGTAATCGAAAGCACCGGCGTGACAAATTATCGGACTGGTAAACCGTTACAACGTCAGATCGCAGAATCATTATTTACACCGAATGATAATCGTCGTTTAGGTTCAAGAATCGAATTTTACGAACATACTCTTCTGACATCGATTTCATGGGTCGTTTTACCTGAAAAACAATAATTTTCGAAAAAAGCCACTTAGAGACTTGATATTGGTATAGAAAAGGGCGGAAATTCATAACAAAGGTCGAGTTCATAAACGAGTCAAATCCACCATATGGTCCATATACCTACATCCACTTGAAATTTTGATGTCCTGGAATTTTCAGGAATATATAGTGATCTCAAATAACTGAAATCTAGTATTGATAGAAAAATGGCGGAATGATAGTTGAAAAATCTGAGTGATAGTCCCAAAGAACAGTTATGAACATGGTCATTCGAAATTTTAATTCAGTGATATAATTCGCGTCGATACTATTCTTACAACTGCGAAGTTTCAACTCGATCGGATCGCTATTTGTTTAGTTATCGAGAAAAAAATTTAATATTTCAGGATGGGTCTCCCCTGCAATCGAATTATTATTCATTCATATACAATTCATATCTTTCAAGGTTCAATTCGATCAGGTGAGTATATATTGTTGAAATTATTAAGAGAACAATGTTCCAGATAGCTAGAGTTCGAAACTCATTTAAAAAAATTTGTCCATTTACACAGTCAACCTACATATTGAGGCAATAGGTCTTTTCTGTTATTAGTCTACTAAACAGTATATTCAATGATTTCACTGGACTTTTTTCAGCAGAATCACATGAAACGAAACATGCAGTGTTTGGTTGGCATCATAAATTTTCCTTTCGAGAAATATATGAATGCTCTGGAATTAAATTCTTATGTTGAACAAATATTTATGGAACTGCCATCTTGAACAATAGAAGCGAAACGTTCCTGTCAACAATGATATTGAAATATTTGGAGGCATCTCGAATTTTTCAGGATCCCTTTCACCATTAGTAGATTGAAACTAGTTTTTGTTAGCATGTTCTGGGGAACAGCGTGCTATCTTTTTGTCAACGTGTCTGTGATTTTCGAATCTTTTCCCGAAAATAGTCTCAGACAAATAGGTTGGACTGACTGATGACAAATTCGGTGTCAAAATCAATTCTGTCGGGCCAGCCGTCCGTCCGAGGACACGGTAACTGCCGAAAGAATCAATCTTGCAACTTGGGTAGATTGCACATCAGAGTGCCGCGGTTAAGCCCGTTAATCGGCAAATTCGGCCCAACGCTTCCTCAGTTATTTACGTTCAAAATTTTGAGATTATTTCCCAGATATATTTCAGGAACTAGAGAAGCGATTCGATTAAAAATTGGCAGTTAGTTCGAGTATGATGACGCTAAACTCCGAGCAATATTCTGTTGAGATCGTCGATTTTTTCAAAATTTTCCTCAAATTTTTTTCTGGGAAATATCAGTGCTCTTGCAAGATTTTATACTTGTATTGAGGAAACAGGCAACAGAAAATTCGAAAGCAATAAAACTTCCCACACTATCCAATGAAAAACATATTTATATAATGTTTCATTGCTTCTCCAATATTTTACCGCCATTCATTTCCAAATCGCCGTGAAATATTGCGGAAAAAGCATGGCTTCTTTTTTGACAGGAATGATGTCTACATATTATGACGACCTCTTTTCGGTCAAGGGGTAACCTGTGTGGCTAAACTTTCCACAACTCTCTAGGGCGCCAGTTACAATGGGTTTTAGAAGGTTGTAACTCCTTTACAAAATCCCTCATTGGTGTTGTCACCTCTGGGTACTCTTTAAACAGTTGGAGAAGGGTTCGATTCAATCCAAGGTAGTAGCGATTAATCAGTCTTCGTTCCTTCCCAAACTGCCCAGACACTGTACGTTTACAGCAGTAGAACACTCAGAATATATGTACAACTTTATTACAATATTTACAAATTTATACACACCGACACTGAAGAAAGTGCCCAAACAGGAGTGCATTCTCAGGAAAATTACAACAATATGTGAGCAGCACACGGTCAGAAATCCACACATTATGTCCGGGAGTATAAATCAGCAAAATGGACAGAATTACACTCAAAATATAGAAAGTGCCACTATAATAATTGTCAATCGAGGTACAAGTAATGCCAATACAATAAATAACAATCAAAAATAAGCAATGTCAATATATTAACATGACGGACTTTTACACTAGGTATAAGAGCATATATGTATAAGAACGGAAAACTATGCGGTATCGAACGCTGTCAAATGGAATGATCCGAGCGGTAAATAGTGATGATTGAGAACGGACGGTTAGAGCAAAAAGAAATATATGAGAGCATACAATGTGGTTATGTATAAATGGTAAAGCAAAATAACACGAGAGTCTATGAAACTGACCAGCGTTCCCGACCAGAATTACGGCGGGAATTCAATTGCCAACAGCGGTATTCATGACTCTAGCTTTTAAAGAATCCCGGACAACGAGGTTATCGAAATGCACTCAGGAAACGTTCTTCAGAACTCAGGCCAATTCTGACAAGGACAAGTCCCGGCGGACCAAAAGACCGAAGGACCCAACTTGTTAAGGCTGGGTTGGACAAGCACCGCGGGAACGCCAATCTCTATGTCTGTCCAAAGATTAACCTCTCCAAAAAGATGTCCCTCGGAATCCACGCAGACGGAACTGATTAATTGTAGTCAGTGCTGCGACCTGACGGAAATGTGCTGGTATAACTGCCCCTAGACTCCAGGTCTAGGACAAGGCCTGGTGGTCTTAAAGGTTGTAAGACTCAACTTGTCAAGGCTAGGTTGGATAACCACAACGGGAACTACCTGCCTGAAAAGTGCTGGGATAACTGCCCCTAGACCCCAGGTCAATCCTGAAAAGGACAAGTCCTGGTGTATTTAAGGTTCTAGGACTCAACTTGTCAAGGCTGGGTTGGACAAGCCCAGCGGATACGACAATCAATCAATATGCCTACCAAAAGGTCAATCTCGCCAAATAAATGTCCCTCGGAATCCACTCAAAAGGAACTGTGACTTCAGCCACCTCCTGTATATGACAAGAGCTTACTGATATCGCGTATTTGATTTTACCCTGTTCAAAACTACTTGCGTCGAAAGAGACCGGAGGGTTGGATCCTTACCGCGCCATATGCACACAGAACTGATAACAAATTTATTTCGGACGGAAATGTTGGGATGAAATGATATGAATCCCCCGAGAGGGCCGATTCTTGAATCTCGATCAAGAATTGAAAAGTATGACAATTGTCGTATGTTCACGTCGATTTTCTAAGTTAAATATAAACAAGTAGACATGACCGGCGCATGGAACCGAATGTCACTTGACAATCGAATGATATATCTTCTATACTACGTGCCACTCGTTGACAAGGCGATAGAAACGGTGCTAAGGTTATTTTTATATTGCAATTCAAATTTCCTCGATATCTTACATTCAATTTATTTCTTGAATATTTGATTGGAAACATATTTGAAATGGCGAATAGAACTCTCACAGATTTTGCAGATTCTCGAGAAAACTTACAAAATCGTTATTAACATATCACAATTGTCATACCCTTCAATTCTTGATCCAGATTCAAGAATCGGCATCCTGATCATAAATCAAACGGAAAGACAGGTAGGGCCCCTTTATGCTCATCACTAAATATAACTGGATGGGTACTTAGTAAACTTGAGTCTCTATCTAGTACGGTTTCACTAAACAGCAACTAAAATTTAACACGCTGTAACGCTTATTGCAAAATAACACTTAAAAACACTGTAATTGATTTCGAAAACTATTTAATAGCGGCAGATGGCTCTCAATGATGAATTCAAAGACAAGCTACTAAATCAAGACTGAAAACTAAAATCCCTCTGATCGATTGCAAATAGGCTCTTATGACCTCGGGTTTGGAAACCAGTCACACATGTAAAATTTCCGTCAAAAACCACTTTCATTGATCGACCGCGGTCACCTGATTTTCTGGAGAGTTCTGGAATTTTTCCGGACTGACAACAAATGGACTCCATGTTGATATTTTCTTCTTCGATTAACACCTAAAAGCTCAATAACAACTTATAAAAACCCCTGCGACGTGAAATTTAATGCGTTGTTTGTTGAACGGCAGTTTTCCAATATACGATAAACACCTACACTGCAAACCTCAACTAATGAACTATAAAATTAAATTTTCGGAATACGGAAAATAAATCTGCATGAACTTTCAGAGGTCGCAAAGTCAGTAGGCATCACATTACAGATGAACTCGTACATGATTTCTGCTCAGGAAAACGGAAAATGACCGAAAGATGGATCTCTGACGGAGTTCTATTTACTTTACCAAAAACTCTTCGTTACAATATAATTGGACGACCGATTTCCGCCCTGCAGTAAATATATTTTTCCAGACAGATAGCCTATGGATAATATACCTTTCATGGATTTCCTGCCAATTCATTATCGAGATGAAAATTGTAAAAAAAATCAGAGGAAATGCTGAAGAATTACACCACAGCATGATTCCAAGTATTTGAAAAACTAGCATCTTAACTGTAATTTCTTCCATTAGGTATGATCAGAAAACGAATCATATTCAATTGAATTGAAATCACGTACATAGCAGTGCAGCAACTAGCACTTTAGGAAACTATTTTTTGATGAATTTCATCAGGTTATGATAGAAGAAAACAATAATTTGGCAAAATTCGCGCGATTCCATTTTTTTGTCGCGAGCTCTTAATGCTTCTTTGCTGGTTGTGTTGGTAGGTTAGAAAGTATTATATGTATTCAGGGTCACTGGCGATCATAGTTTTGTATATTGCAATGAAGTTAATTCACAATTTTCATTTCTATGTGGATCTTCATATTATTATTCTATCTTCTAATTTCTTCTGATTCGAAAACAGTCGCTTTTCCATAGTGCTGGCAGTCTTCTAGAGGTCCGACGACTAAAACCTGGAAACAATCTATGCCTATGTCATATTAACCTATCAACTACTACAAATAAAATGATAATGATAAGTTCCTCGACAGAAAAAAAAAACAATAAAGGAAAGCGAACATTTTGGACCAAGCTCACTTTACGTCTTATATTCGGACTTTATCAAGGCTTCAAATAGAAAACGTACCTTTCGAAGAAACATTAAAAAAATAAAGTGTATCTCATCAAGTGAATGGAGTCGAGAAAATAGGATGTTTCGGGTTACGAAAATTCAGAACCACACAACCTCCTGCCGACAACCAAACAGAAATTGTAATGTGCTTTAACATAAATTTGCAGTTTTCAGTTATTTGGCATATCAGGACGACTTATCACAACAGGATTGTTATGATTTTTCAATCATGTTATCCAGTTATGTGTAATTTACTTGTGCATTAAGGGGTTTTTGATCTCATAAAATGAAAATACTCCTCCATAAGGGCTGAAACTATATTGAAATCTGAAAATAATGAAAAATTGGCTTGATTGATTTATAGCTTCATCTCCAAACCAATCCCGATAACAAATTTGCATTGAACTATCTCAATAACTCTTGGTCTAGGAAGATTCATATTATCAGTGCTGAGAGTTTGTGTTCTTCATTTCGTTACTTTACTCAAATGAAATTATATGAAGGAATCATTCACTTACTTGTTCAAATTCGAAGCCATTTTCTCACGATATTTCGCACGAACTTTTTCACCGCTATTTTTGCATGTTCAAGGAAAACAGCGTGCTATTCTTCTCTCCAACTGTCTATAATTTTCGAATTTTGAGTCGAAAACGGTTTCGAACGACTAGGTTGACCCACTGATGACGAATCCGGTTTCAAAATCAATTCTGTTCGGCCGGCTATATGCACGATGACACGCGTGCCATCCTATCAACTTGAAACTTTCAGGATGAATTGCATTTCAGAATGCGACGGTTGATTTCATTATAGGACAATATCGGCCAAATGATTTCGGAGTAATGGTCATTGCAGATTTTGACGTTATTTCCTAGTATTACAGGAAATACTGCAGCGATCGAATTGAAACTTGGCAGTTAGTTGGAGCATAACGAGAAGCTGCTTTCAGGTTTATTTTGTCGTGATCGTGCTTGGCAGTAGGTGAAAAAATATTCTTCAAAATTTTTTCGGAATTTTTTTTTCGAAACTATTTATCACATTTGAGAGGTAATTCACTCGCACCTTGAACTCTATATTTCACAGCAGTTCATTGAGTTCCAATTTGATACGGTAATTATTTTCCGAGGTATTGGAAAAAAAATTGTGAAATTTTGTGTTTTTTTCAATATATTTGTTTCTTTTGGAATAAGTCAAAATTACTGACTCAATCATTATAAAACTTGGCAGTTATTTTTAAAAAGCTGATGAATGAGTTCGTGCAGAATTTTTTTTTCTGCAAATATTCTATATTAGGTAATCTTCTGATTATATAATCCTCATGAAATTTCGTATAAAACTTCGAACTATCATTTTTCGATAAAGTAGTGAATTATAATTCAATGTACTCTGTATATTTGGGAATATTGGGAAGATGAAATTTTTAATGGGTATATCTACGGAATTATTGGACGGATTTCACCCATTCCCGAATTCGACCTTCGTTATTAAGCCTCAAACCTACTCCACAAATATCGAGATTCTAAGTAGTTTCTTCCAGAAATTATTGTGTTTTCAGCCCAACGGCCGACCGCATGAAATTTTTCGTAAGTTTGGGCTTCGTTATTTTACAGCCAATTCCCAAGTTCGAATCTGAATGCATCAAATTTTCTCGAGATACTAAGAAAATAATCTCCAATTTTGAAATAGCTATAATTCCGAAACTGTTCGATCTTTTCCACTCATTTACAATTTTTTACGTCGCACTTTGAAATTTTGTGAAAACGCGATAAAGTTTCTCTATCAGTTCTGAGCTTTGGAAACGAATCATCACAGGTATCTTCCTATGAGACACACCTTAATGAAATTTTCTAAAAAACAACGAATAAAACAAAATGGCTGAGATTGTTCCCATCAGAACAACTCGAAGTAATCATATCAGGTAAATTTGTCATTCTGTAGTATGATAATGGCCCGATCAAGCATAACGAAGGGCTCTGGTAACAAAGAAGGCGATGAATCAACCCTTGCAATATGCCCGGCTTATGCCAGCAAAATTTCAGATTCCTGTAGTGTTTTGTTTCAGAGCGGACGACTTTTATTGGCCCTATATTACGCCAATGTCTTTGAGAAAACTAGCTGAAGAAAACTGCTATTGATTTCTCTTGGCCAGGAGGAGGTGAGAACGTACTTGATCAGTTCAGGAGGTTGTCATGTTTCAGCGCATACGAAAATTTCGCTGCATCATATGAAAACTCGTAATTCACGGGCGATTTGTTGAGGAAATGCTTGGCGTGGAATGGCTGTAAAATACTAACAGTGAAGTTATATAGGACGGGGAATTGTGACTTTGCTCTTTTTGTTTGTCTGGTATGGCTGAGTGTATGCTCCTGATAAAAAGTGAATTCATTTGAAATAGTAATAAATAGCTATAGCTGTAATTGAAAAAATGTTTGCATTGTTATTGTTATTTTCACCAGAGGAGTAACAATTTACTCCTAATAACAATAACAATGCAAACATTATTTCAATAACAGCTATAACTATTCATTACTATTTCTGATAAATCGACTCTTCATCAGGTGCATACACTGAGCCAGACCAGTCAAACATATTTCTGAAAATTCAGGGCTACTATTTGAACCAATTTCGGGCCATTTGAAGTACATATTCCAATCACCATTTTGCCCATAATCTCCAATTTGGACAACAATAAGTGGAGAATATGGCCGAAATGGTGATTGAAATATGTACTTTAAATGACCCGAAATTTGTCCGATTAGTAGCCTCGAATATTCAGAAATATGTCTTTAAAGTATCTTTCGTTTTCTGAATGTAAACCTATATTGAACGTTGATGTGTCCATAAGCTTTTTGATTCGTTCTCACCAACAGGATGGAATTTTACACATGTTTTTAGGAATTCAGTCGAAAATATTATGTTTCAGTGAATCATGACGATGAGGTAGATATAAATTCGACTAAACTGAAAATCGAATTCAAATAAGAATTGAAATAATTGAAGACAGAAAAAGTCCTGAAGGCTCTGAACAACTTTCACTCATTGCTTGAATTGAAATTTAAGAATTGAGAAAATTGCTCATTTCAGAAATAATAATGAAGAATTTTGCGCTTTCGCACAATGATGGCATTGACATAAGCCAATTTAAAAGACCTTGGGGCAACGAGAGTAGGAATCTAAGACACTTAACTGTGTGAAAATCTAAAATGATATTCTAACATGAACGAAAGACGTTTCACTCCAGTATATAACCAACATGCAATTATGACAGAATTCCTAATTCAACATGAATTGAATTATGTATATAGACGTCTCCTTCATTCCTCCAGTAGGTAATTGATCGAAAATATTCTAGGTATAAGGACACCTCTCTCGTACGGGCAAATTTTTGCGGTCCTATTGGTGTCAATCCGGAAACATCTCTCTCCGACCAGATTCTAGAAGATAAAAAGAGAGCTAAGAATCACTAAACGACCACGATTCATTCACTGAAATTTTTAAAAAAATGCATACTTCTAACATCATCATATTCATGTAGCTGTACACAAACACATATTTGTGTATTTCTATACAATGAAGGCTTCATGTCCAAGAATTAAGATTTTACGCACTTGTTCTGCGAAATAGCGCGTGATAATTTGACCCAAATTTGTCGAATGTTTAGTTACAAGTGGTCCTCAACTACTTGAGGTAGCATAGCTCAAATTCAACTCTATCCAGCTGGCTGACCACCCGTCGGTGCAGTTCACGAACAGAGTAGGCTGGCGGCTTTGAAGTTTCAGGGTAAGTGGCCACGGTTAACTTCGTCAATATGGAGAATCACCCACAGGATATCAGAATAACAAAATTCAAAGGTTTGAGGCTCAATAACGCAAGAAGGAATAAACTACCTATTTGGTTTTGAAATGGCAGTGCGCAACTTCAAACCGGATCTCGTGAGGAAGCTATCTATCGAAATCGAAAAAAAATATTTTTTTATGAATCAAATTTTCCGTGACTGTGTTTTCGGGGATTATTCATCAGGTTCGAATGAAATTTCTGGAGAACTTCAGAGTAAGTACTTAACAACAGTGCGCCAAATTTGAGTCTGATCGTTTACTTATTTCCAGAGGTGGTCTGAAAAGAATCTGTTGAATTTCGTGGCTATTGAAAATTTTTAAGTTATTTATTATAAAGTATCTCGAATTGAACAGACGATATCAGATTTACTCTTTATAGTAAGCTGTATAAAACTGGTACTTGCAGCGAAATTATGTGGTGATAATCATATCGAAACAATCAATAAAAAATTTTGAATTAATTTTTTAAATATCTTATGATTCGCACTTGTTCTTCAGAAAATTTTGTATGAACCTTTAAAAAGTCTATTCTTCATTTTTGTTTTTTTGGGCACACTGAAAAATTGAGTTTTGAATACGTATCTCTGAGAAATGATCGGGTGGATTTTAATAATTCACGAATTCAACCCTCGTAACGAAGGTCCAAACCTACTCTACAAATAAATGTCGAGTGTCTAAATTATTTCTATCGGAGGTTAGTTCATTAACGATTGGCGGTTTGGCTGACCGTTGACACAATTACTCATGAGAGAAAAGACTTAAAGACTCAATATTAGTAAAGTTGGTTTTGGAGCTTCATGACGGAGGTTGAATTCGTGATTATGTGAAATTCACCCAGTGATTCCGCAGATTTAACTGCGTGAAATTGATTTTTCTCAATTATCCCGAAAATAAAATGAGGTCGAATTAAAATCGAATAAACTAATAATAATAATAATAATAAAATCTAGAAAAAAAATAACGTGTTCACATTCTGAACCATTTCCTTAGGACATCGTGCATGACTCTCCACGGCATCATTTTTCAACAAAGTGCAGAATTTCGATTCGAACACATCTGCAATATTGGTAATACTGGGAGAAAAAATTTCGAATGAATACATCTTCGAAATCATTGATGGGTATCTAAAGTTTTCAAGAATTCGACATTCTCAATTCATTCCCTAACTAGCTATGAAAATATGTGATTTTACTCGAGGTCAGCTCAACTGCTGAATGTAAAATGAGAATACATTTAAAGACTTGACATTAGTTGAACCGTTTCAAATGCGAAAGCCGAATTCGAGACTTGGTGAAATCATTCGAAATTTACTTACTTAAGTATTTTTTTAGTTACTCTGTAAATAACAACACCGAGGAAATAACCCAGAAATTTTTCCTGATATCTCCGAAGATGAATATCGGATCAAATTGAACTTTGAAACGTAGTTGTGAAATGCTGACTGGATTTTTGCCGATTTCGTTGGAATCTGATGAATGGTGAAAAAATCTTCCAAAGAAAATTTCCAAAATTTTCGAATACTTTTTTTCAATTTCCTATCCCCATATACAATCCCCACGAAAGTTTACATAAAGTCGTGAGTTGGTATTCTCCAGCTAACTGCATAGTTTAAATCTGATCGCTTCTGTTCTTCTTGAGATATTAGGGTAATAATAATAATCTTTCGATATCTTCGAAAATAATTCAGTCGAATCAAACTGAAATTTGAAGAACTGTTTTGGAATATTGACTTCAAGGTGTAACCAAGTTTTAATCTGATCGCGTCAATAGTTATCGAGATATGGGGGATATATTCTCAAAATTTCAAATAACAACGAAATTTTACATAATCTTTTCTAATATCTCTGGATATGAACATCAGATCGAATTGAAATTTGACTTTCCGAGGGAAAAAAATGTTTTCAACCAAAATTTCAAAAATTTTCTGTAAATTTTCTAACCACAGGATCCATACGAAATTCTGCAATAAGGTTTGACTTGGTACTATTCATATAATAACGACGTTTCAATCTAATCGCATCTGTAATTTTCGAGATATTGAGGAGATAACGGTAAAATTTCAAACCAAATTTCACAAAATTTTTTTCATATAGGTATCTCTTGAAGTGAATATCATATCGAATAGAAATTTGATACGTCGTTGTTGAATATTTTTTATGAAGTTTGTGCCTCATTTCGTTGAAATCTGATCAACGCTTCTCCAGATGAAATTTTTTTTTAACAAATATATAAAAATATTCGAACAACTTTTTCTGCATTTTCAATCCACTTGGTAAACACAAAATTTTGAACTGATTTTTACGTTAGTATGTATACTTCAATTGATCATGCAGTTTTAATCTGATTTAATCTGTTATTCTTGAGATATTGCGGAAATAACGTTAAAATTCAAAATCACAACTTTGTAGGAATCTGATCAATGTTTTCCAAGAAAACAAAAGTTTTTTACAAAAATTTTAAAAATATTCAAACAAACTTCATTTTTGTTTCATGATAAACTATATCCACACTTTATGCACTGAGTTGCTCATTAGTATTCTCATACTATTCACAAAGTTTTGATCTGATCGAATCAGTACTTCATGAGATATCGAATAATTGACCGAAAAAAATTTCAAATAAGCCTTATTCCGAAACTATTTCCACCCATTGAAGAACCCTACCGAGATATTTTGACTCCAAACCAAATCTGGCAATTTCAAGTTGCTAGGTCATTTCCTAAAAAGTAAAAGCACATACGGACGGGTTCACGGACGGATACAATTGAATATGACCAAGGATTCTTCTTCAAGATGTTCAACCCAATCGTTAAAGACCGTCTTCTTCTTAAAATTCTAAAATTACAGACATTTTTACGGAACGTTAACGCGCTGTTCCCCAGAACAAGCGCGTAAAAATAGTTTCAAAGTCCATGCAGAATTTTACAAGGACCATATAAAGGAAGATCGCCAAATATTTTCATCAGGAAATCTAGGTTTGGCCGAGTCAATACTTGAATAGGTGACACCGCTATCGCAATTAGAACAAATGCGTGAAAGCTTTTGACGTGACGTCAATGCTTTTCCATAATTTATTGGTTATGACCCCCTTCATCTGATCTATGTTTTCTGTTATTACGGAGTATTTTGTTTCACTCCAATCGACAAAAACCTTGAAGCTGATAGGTCACAGTGTGGTGAATTTCAGTTCGATCCACTATAGCGGGTTGGAAATATTGGAAAGAAATATGTTACATTTCTTGTAACCGTTTTGTCTAAATGTCTGTCATTTTAGAATTTTGAGCCAAAATCGATACTGTTTACAATAGGACAAATCGGTCAAATGATTTCGGAGGTGTAGTAATTTGAGATTTCAAATTTATTCCCTGATATATATATTTCAGAAACTACTAAAGAGATTGAACTGAAACTCGACAATTAGTGGAGGCATAACAGTGCACAACTTCTCACAAAACTCTGTTTAGATCGAACTGTCAGTCAATTTTGAGAACAATTTTTTTCGAAAACATTTTATTTCCGGAAAATTTCCATTGAATCCGTGAAAAACCTCCGCTCATATTAATACAGCAGTGTGCCAAACTTAATTCTGATACGATCATAATTTCCGGAGAAATTTTTTCTCAATATCGTTGTGTTTTCCGGTATAACTTATAAAACACTGATTCAACCGTTAAAAATTTGATAGCTGGTTTGACAATGCTAATAGGCAACTTTGTGTTAGATTTCGTGATGAACGTGTGATTAGAACCATTCGGAAAAAGTAATTAGATTTTTTTTTGAATTGTGAATATTCTGTGATGTGTTGATACTATTATCCTCATGAAATCTATACGAACCTTCAAACTATAATATAATTTTTCGATAAACTACTAGATTTCAATTCGATCTAATCTGTATTTTCGGAAATATTGGCAGACCATGAACACTTCAACTTCCGAAAGGAACAACTTTAAAAATTAATATACTTAGAGAAGGTTTTTTACGAAGGCTGAATTCGTGAATGGGTGGAATCCGCCAAATGATTCCGTAGATATATACCTATTCAAAATTTTATTTCTTCAATATTACCAGAAATACAGATAAGATCGAATTGAAATCCAGTAGTTTATCGAAAAAAAAATAGGAAGGACTGACGTGACCTTAGCAGCTCCTGCGCGCAAAAAAAACATGCGCGCAACATTTGCTGACTTTTTTTGGTATTTTGTCATTATCATTGATACTTCCTTAATGACTCAAGAAATATTGTCTTGGAAATCAATTTGAACGTGCATGCATTCAGAAGCTGCTGCTTTCACGTCAGTGTTTTTACGCGCTTGTTCTGGGGAACAGCGCGTTATCATTTCGTCACGATGATGATCTCAAACGATTGGACATACTGATGAACAATCCGTGGTCAATATTGATTCTGTCAGTCCGGCCGGCCGTTTGGCCGTGTTCCCTGTAACTCTCGAAAGGAAAAACCTAGAGTCCCAAAATTTTCAGGTTAGGTTAAGATCCTGAAGATCTCGGTTAAGTTCGTTAATGGGACAAATCTGCCGAATGGTTTTTGTGCTACAGCTATTTGAAATTTTGATTTCTCAATAACTCGAAAAATATTTACCTGATCGAAATGAAACTTGGTTGGAATATGAACAGTGTCAATGAGAAGATTTATCTATGGAAAAAATTCAAAAAAATTTTTTTTCTTTTTTTTTCGAGAATTTTTATATTTCATTAAAATTTCACCATTTCGCAATGTGAACAAGCGCGTTAAAGCTACTGACTTCACGTCAGTGCTTTTCTAGATTTTTTTTAGAATATAATGTGTATATTAACCGCATTAACCTGTTGTGTACATAGGCTAATTGTTTGTCTTTGAGGATCAATGAGTTTTTTTTCATTTCAGTTTAGTAGAAGGAATTCCTTTTAAGGCAAGAATGGTGAATTAAAGATTCGCTCGAATTATATTACGCTCGATAAATTTTGAAATACGACACAGCAAATTCATTGGAACGAACGGTACAGACACACCAAATTCTCGACCATGTTAGTGAAAATTCCAGAAATGCGACGCTGAAACCTCTGCTCCCAATTCGTGATTCGAGTATTTATCATGCCTGTTTCAAATTCACTTCTGATTGATTATTCATGAGTATAACCAAAAGTCCTTCAAAATGAGGAACACATGGCCTGAAGCCTAATTAAAAGGAAATATGCACTCTATGGAATGAAAAGGCAGGTCTTATTTTATCCTGGTTTGAAAGAGTTCCTATTCGAGTCTATTTTCGTCATTGCTATGAATTAATTGGGTGACTTCAGGAACTGTGCATGTTTTGGTTTTCAGTGCTGAATATTTAATTTCAATTACACTGTATACAGAAATATTCTATACTGAAAGTCCTTCAATATTATTAGGGCCCTCAGACCAGTAGCATATCACAAATAACGAAAATCGTGGAAACATAATCACTCAATCCATGATAAATGTTTCAGTACCATTTCTTTGTTACAATTAAATTTAACTGAAACTGGAATATCTACATATGTATCCAAAATCATCATTTTGTAATTAAACCTCTGTATATTCCACCCAAGTTCATTAGTCAAAATCCGAAATATTCCAGTTCAATTAATTGTTTATGTTGCACATAAGTATAATGTTGCATAACACACATCTGTTGAACTTACAATTTCACCACATAAAAAGGGATTTGATGAAACCTTTGGATGGCAAGTGAAATGTCATTTACTACAGCATATTTTGTTATTTTTCTTTCTTTGAATATGCCGTGTGACTAATTTTAGGGAACAAGGGCCTTTGATATAAAGATTTCACAAAAACATGGAGGTGAACCCAGCAAACACTAAAACGCAGCAAGAGTACAAAAACTGTACAGTGTTGCTGCACTTGAACTGCAGCGATGGTGATGCAGTAACTGTATCGAAACGGACCGTATATGTCTCGCGGAATTGCATCGAGACTGTACAGCCACTATACAGCAGTTGTGGAGGGGCTATGCCTCGTTGTAATGCAGTTTGTACGTAGTAGTAATGCACCGACTGTGCTACTTCGATATGAAGTTTCTAAGCAGCAACAATGCTGCAGAAGCTCGGCTGTATAACGAGACTCACAGGAATAAGACTCGCTGCCGAAAAAATAATTATTTTTTAAGAGATTGAATTGGAACTTTGCACATTGATACTTAATTATTTACCATCAACAGATGTGGAAAAAGAGGGTCTACGAAATTGCCGAATAATTTTGTTTTTTTTATATGATGTAATGTATATATTTTTGCATACTCGACATCTATGCTTTACGGTAGAAAAAATTCTGCAGTTTTTTGTGTATCTATATATTGATTACATTACAAAAAAAATATTCAAATGATTTAATTTTTCACGACATTCCACCAAAAACTCAGCATGGAATTCAAATAAATAAAAATATACACAACATTCTTTGAAAAAATCGTTCGGCCATTTCCGGTTGAAGCGAAAAAAAAAATTAAATTTTCTATTTACCCTGAGTCTATCAGAGATAGTCTGTAGTATGCATGCTTAGAATTTCAATGCGATTACTTGAAAAATATAGGTTTTTCGGAGGTGAGCCTGATTCCTAAAACATACTGGCTGTCTTAGGAGCTGGGTTAACCTAGTTCATGTTGAGCATATTACGGAATGTGTTTCATAGCAAATTCAACTGAATAAAAGAAATATTGCACTAGGAACATGACTAGAAAAAACTAGAATTTACAGAAATACCGGCGATATCAAACATTATAAATATAATATATAACTCTCTCTCGTTTCTTTCTAATTCCTCTAAAATGAGTACATATTTCTCAATCATACCGTGATGTTTGTTTCAATATCGGTTGGTGAATCATTTTTGCTCTCTTTTTGCGTACAGCAACTTAAAGTGAAGAAAAATGCGTTAATGAACAAAAAAAGTTTTACCTTGTGTGAATAAAATACCTAAAATTCCTTCATTGATGTTAGTTCTTCTCAATTCTGTTCCTTAGTTGGCCCTATCCAGTTCAGGTAGAGACCCAGATGTTTTCCACTATTGTCTATTTATTTCAGTTCCGAAAGAAACGGCATCATCTAAACTGACTTAGCCACACACCTAATTTGCCTTATTTCGTTTTTTTGGGAATTTATCATGTCGATACACTTGTTTTTCGCACTTGCAGCATAGTCAACTTGAAACAAACAGTTAGTTCAAATAGCTTGAATCAAAAAGACACAAAGAACAAATTTCCGTTTCAAAACGGCATGGCCGACGAAGACGATTGACAACGGCTCAACCGGCACAGTAGGTCTGTGGTATAGCATCACAGACAGAGACAGCGTTGTCTCATACAGCATTTCGATTTTGTTGTACAAAAGCTGTACAGCAGCTGTATTTAAAAAACTCCATTTTTAGGAAAGCAGTATCACCAATGCAGAGATTGTGCAATTTCAATACAACATTTTATGTACTGCATTCCGGTGGCACTTGTAATGACGTAACTGCAGAATTGCTGTATTTTGTGTTTGTTGGGAAGTCAACAGCTTCTGAGCGTACGTTCAAATTCTCTACCAAATCGGTCACCTATTCACATATTGGCAAGGCCAAACGCAGCTTTTATATTTCAGTGAAGTAAATATCAATTCAATTAGATTTGTATTTTTGAAATATTAGAAAAATGTCATTTTCAATAGATATAATTATACAGGGTGTACCTAAATATATGTATCAACGATCAACTGTAGAATTCTCATGTCACATAAAGATCACTGTCTATGAAACTCCTGTTAACACCGTAGAAGAGTTGACCGCTAGAGTTGAAGCCGCAGCAGAACAAATTAAAAATACGCCTCAGCAACGATCGTAATTTCGAGCAATTCTTGTATTCTCATTTATTATGGTCGCTTAAAATAATGAAAAATATCTCTGCAATTTAAACTTTAAAACCTAGTTGTCAAATTTTTTTGGAAATTGATAAACTTGTATATTATCACTACTAATTTTCCCAAAAACAAGAAAGAATGCGTTAGCAAATTATTACTCATCATAAAATGCCAGTTTTCTTGAAAATGGTTCACTTTTCAGTAATGCATTTCCCTCTTTTTTATGTAAAGCACACATGCGCAGTTTGAGGGGTGAAACCTTTGTGTAAATCCAATATCTTCGCCACTGGCACTTCTAATGAAAACGAGTAGGGAGCAAGAAAGTAGCTATTATTAGTGACAATGTGTGTACAACATCTCAATTCTGTAATCAGAACGGTTCCGGAGTTATTAGCAAAAAACTGAAAAAAATATAAATCTTAGACACCCTGTATCTCTTAAACGAAGACCCGGAGAGAAAAATGGAAAAGAAAGAAAATGTTTGTTTTTTCATGAGAAATCTACAGTTGACCGTTAATACACTTACTTAGGAACACCCTGTATACGCAATCATGTGGTCGATTTCATTAATTTATTAGTTAGGCGTAAAAAACCTACTCTTTAATTATCGAGACCCTGAGTAGTTCCTGTCAAAATATTCCACAACAAGCAACTCAGAGACTCGATATTTGTCAAGTGGGTTTGGATCTGAATTACACAGGTCTAATTCGTTACAATCATATTCCTTTGAAATCTTGACGAAACCTGGACAGACGAGAAAAATTGATTCTTCACATGTGGTCTCTACATAGTTGTTTAGGATAATTTTCGACAAAAATTTGACATTTGAGAAAAATAAAAGCACGCCATTTTCTTGAATATATAAGTCAAAAAAAGAATAATATTAAATTACATGATTTCTTATCAATAAAGACAGAATTAATCAAAAAAAATATTCATAAGTTAGTAATGTTCTGAAGAACCAAATCTTACCCATTGAGTATACACACAGGGAAAAGAAAAATGATCCAGGTATACAAGTTCACTTGGGTAAGATTTAATAACCATAAGTATATTAATGAACTTTCGTACAATTACACCAAGTAAAAAAATGTTTCCGATATCGAGGTTCAGTGGAAAGTGAACTGTGATTCCGTAACAGGCAATACTTATCTTATCTGACACTTTTTTATCGACGCCGTCAATACTCAGTATTGAATGAACAACTTAACATAAATATAATTGACCTTAATACTTTTTTTCCATGAGTGAAAGAAATAATTCTGCCTTTATTACCAATTCAATAACCACAGAATAACAGTTCAGTAGATTTATATTTCTTTCGCCAGCGCTCGGCTAATTTCGGTAACCTACGGTTACTCGACGGGGGACTGCGCAATGCGCATCCACTATTTCTCTCTCCTCTCCTCACCAGTCGGCAGTCACCACGCAGAAATGCAGCAGTGCAACACATAACTGTGCCACGCAGAACACGCAGTGACTTGTCTGCACCTGTTGAAAGCTGTTCGTGTTCATAGATGAGATTGAGATATATATATACCTACGGTTCTCTAGTACCTTTCTGATTCACGTTATGTGAGAAAAGGATGAAAGGTTACCATCAAACAGAGTTATTTTTTCGCTTCTGTTTCGCATCAGGCATTAATATGATTTGATCTGTATCCTTTAAAAAAGTGGACCAGGAACGATCATTCTTATTCCTGATTTGCATATGGTTGTTCTTCAATTTTTCTATATACTACCACCCAGGAATCTGAATGACCTTTCGGAATACCTTTTTTCAGGTACGCACACCCTCAATATTTCAATTGAATTGAACATCTGAGATAACTCAATCATGCTTCAGAGGCAAGTTTATGGTCCCAGAGCAATTGATAATGTTTCTGTAATAATCGTACTCTGTGGTGGTGATGATTAAAGTATGCACTAAACATTAGTGAGAAATATTTTTAAGAGGATCTCCATTCTTTCTGGAGCAGGATACATTTTTGCCTGTGGCAACTACATAGGATTCAGCATTTATTAAACTGTTTAATAACCATCCTCCAGGAGTGTACCTATTGTAAGCAATGAAGATTCTAAAATAATGCAGCAATGTTACCAAGGGAATCAGTAAGTGTTCAATGGTTTTCAGACTGTTAGGTCAATCTCATTCAACACTTCAGTAATAGTGAGTTGTGTTTGAATATATTTATTCACTTCACTTCTAAATATTTAATAACCCTTAATCATCTTCTTTCTCTGTGCAAGATTCACAAATTTCGTGCAACATTCTCAAAAAAAAGTAACATAGAAAAAGAAAAATTATCTGAAGCAATTGGAAGAAAAGCATAGTTCTTATAACTGAGGAATAAATTCAAAGATCTGCTACTGAACATACTGAAGGAATGGCTCAAGTTTCGAATTATTGCACTAGTTGATAATGGGAATGAGATAGTAAACCAAATTTAAAAGTTGCGATATATTTTACGCCAAGGTTCATTAATGCAACGAAATAAAATGTTCTCCTTCAAAGTTATTGATTTCAATTTTAAACCATTATTTAAGTACTCTTTTGATTCGTTCGAAAATTGGAGTTAGAATGAGAATTTTATTTGAACCTAACAAAATGCTTCTACCAAAATTTCCCTGTAGCTATGTTAGTGGTATGAGGCAAACACTACTTTTTTCGGATAGTAAAATCGGAGTTTGAACGATAGTGTTAAATTGATACTTATAAATTCGCAAAATGCTATGAAGGCATCAATGATTATGTAGTTTCATGAAGATCACCTTCTAATGGGAGGCAGAGCTATTTCATAATATTCAACTGAGGTGAAGTCAGATTTCGAGTAATTTCGGAAGTAGTGACCTGAACTTGACATATTTTTTCAGAAATAAATACCGAATCGAGCTGAAATTTGGTTCACTTATGATGAGTGTTCACCTCAAGGTTTCATTCAGATCAGATGAATGGTTTCAAAGACAAAAATTGAAACGGAAGTATTATTGTACGATCCAAACAGAATTCTGCATAAAGCTGCGCTTTGGTATTCCGTAAATATCAAGTTCGAACACGATCCTGTTGGTATTTCTTGAGGTATTGAATGAAATTAACCTCAAAACTTGATTGAAAATTTGTTAACAATAGCTTCCTTCTGCTCCTATAAATAAAAATAGAAGTTGTCTCGTCCTATACAGGGTCTTTCACGAGGAACCTCACCCATATTTATACGGGAAACTACTGAACGTATTTTCATGAAATTCAGCACTTATGAGTATTTCACGATGCTGATGAAATCTAAAATATTTTCAAGGCATGAGCACCTCCGGTTTTTCCGGAAATGACGTCAACTTCCGTTTTTCAAATTAGAACACCATTTTTTTATTGCAGAAATAGATTCCTTAGAAAATTTCAATTTATTTTGATGTGACATTTTTCAGTTTTGGTTGGAAAATTCTCTCTGAGCGGGAAAATTCGAAAAAAAAATCTAAAATAGAGCTCTGCTGAAACAAGAATAACTTCGAGGTTTTTAGATGGAAAATTTTCATTTTTGAGATTTTTCAAGATGTAAGATTGATGTATCCACTTTGAAAATCGAAATCGCGATTCATGATACAGGGGGTGAAAAAATCGCTTTCAAAGTTAGGGATGACAAAATCGTGAAAAATCAATTTTTTCAAATTAGAACCCCATTTTTTTATGGCAGATATTGAATCTACGTTAAAAAATAATGTGAGTGTATGCATCACACCCTTGCCCTAAAGTGGATATTTTCTGAGTTATTCACAAAAAACTGTTTTTCGTCTTGAATTTTCAGCTATTTCTTTTCCCTTCACGCCAAAAAGATGACATTTTCAGGAACTGTTACTTAAACCATGTTTTAGATTTTACTACCCTAATATGCAAGAGAAAAAGTTACAGGTTGTTCCTAAATAGATGGCGAATTTGGATTCGAATTTGTATCGGAAACCTCTTTATTTGAACTAATCGGCCATCGGTTTTCTCTCCAGTGATAAATAAATAATTCCTTATGAACCATATGCAAAAACTTACCATGTTTTACGTTATTTTTTTTAATGATAGATATCATTAATTACATCTGCCAAATTCCTCTTTATTCAGTAGCATTTTGTGTTTACTATTAATTTGGTGATAATTCGTATTAAGTTATAAAATCGATCACTATGCCTAATTTTACCAATGAAGATTATTTAAATCTCATTCTACTTCATGGAGAATGTAATAAAGTTGTAGATAGAACGATTCGACTGTTCATTGAGAGGTTTCCTGACCGACCCAGACCAACGAGAGATACCATTAACAAAACCATGACAAACTTGAGAAATGTCGGATCTTTCGTTAAGAAAACTACACACAGAGAAAAAAGTGTAGTAGAAGATGAGAACAACGAAATTACAGTTCTTGCATATTTTCGTGTGAATCCTCAAAATTCTCTCAAAGATGCCGAGATTGATCTGGGATTATCTCAATCGAGTGTTTGGAGAATATTAAAAAAACATAAAATGCACCCATATAAATTCAATAGGGTACAGCATTTGAAGGAAACTGATTTCGTCAGGAGAACAGAGTTTTGCGAAGCTATGATGATTCGATTTCGAGAGAATGAAAACTTTTTGGACTGTATAATTTGGACAGATGAATCTAAATTCACAAAGAATGGTTCTTTCAATAGGCATAACAGTCATTATTGGGATGAAGAGAACAACCACCACTTCAGACAATGGAACTTTCAAGAGACCTGGAGTTTCAACGTTTTTTGCGCCATCAAAAATAATGCAATTCTCGATGTTCACATTTATGATGGGACTTTAACTGGTAAGATAGAACACTACACATGTTTGCATTATTTAAAGAATGTTCTTCCTTAGTAGATAGATATTCTGACATATTGACTCAAATAATTGAGCCGCTAGTACAGAACCATAATGACTTATGGTATCAACAAGATGGCGCGCCTCCACACAATTCACTCAATGTGTCAAATATCCTCTACAGGCTATTTGAAGATCGATGGTTGGCGAACAATGGTCCACAGCTTTGGCCACCACGTTCTCCCGATTTAACTCCTTTAGACTATTATGTTTGGGGTAGGATAAAAAATATTGTCTACTTAACTCCCCTGACTGATAAAGAGGACTGCATAGAACGAGTCAGAAATGCGTTCAGGTTTGTTTAGATTTTTAGATTCATAGTTTTGAAACTCAATTTGGTTTTTAAACACTTTTGCAGATCTCTTCCTCCCGATGAAATAAGAAGAGCAACGCACGAAGCATTCCTGAGACGTATAAATAAATGTCTAGAAATTAACGGTCAAAACTTTGAGCATCTTCTCTAGTTATAACTGCGAGAGTTTGCCATGGTTCTCCTAATAGTAACTTGAAGTCGGTTTCAAGAAGGGGTGAAAA
Source organism: Myrrha octodecimguttata (assembly GCA_958510865.1). NCBI lineage: Eukaryota > Metazoa > Arthropoda > Insecta > Coleoptera > Coccinellidae > Myrrha > Myrrha octodecimguttata. Next base: position 8,763,741 of record OY294058.1, on the reverse strand, counting down.
ATCTACAGCATGGTTCAAATAACAGTTCCTGAAAATTTCATCTTTTTGGCGTGAAGGGAAAAGAAAAAGCTGAAAATTCAAGACGAAAAACAGTTTTTTGTGAATAACTCAGAAAATATCCATTTTAGGGCAAGGGTGTGATGCATGCACTCACATTATTTTTTAACGTAGATTCAATATCTGCCATAAAAAATGGGGTTCTAATTTGAAAAGATTGATTTTTCACGATTTTGTCATCCCTAACTTTGAAAGCGATTTTTTCACCCCCTGTATCATGAATCGCGATTTCGATTTTCAAAGTGGATACATCAATCTTACATCTTGAAAAATCTCAAAAATGAAAATTTTCCATCCAAAAACCTCGAAGTTATTCCGTTTTCAGCGGAGCTCTATTTTCGATTTTTTTTTCGAATTTTCCCGCTCAGAGAGAATTTTCCAACGAAAACTGAAAAATGTTACATCAAAATAAATTGAAATTTTCTAAAGAATGTATTTCTGCAATAAAAAAATGGTGTTCTAATTTGAAAAACGGAAGTTGACGTCATTTCCGGAAAAACCGGAGATGCTCATGCCTTGAAAATATTTTAGATTTCATCAGCATCGTGAAATACTTATAAGTGCTGAATTTCATGAAAATACGTTCAGTAGTTTCCCGTATAAATATGGGTGAGGTTCCTCGTGAAAGACCCTGTATAAAGGGTGTTCTCTTTCAATCGATTTGAAATATATCAATAATACTGGTGACATTACGGATTTCAATTGGTTCACAATTCTTGGGGAAAGTTGCAGTTCTGCAATCAGAAACTTCATTCTGTATTGGAAATTCGATTTTTGACATAGTCTGTTATCGTTTTGAAATATTTGAATCAACCCTTGGAAAAAGCAGGAAAATGCCCCCAGATTCATTGAATGTGAAAGCAAAAATTTATATCGCCATCTCCGTCAAAATTGCCCGTGATTGGCTTCAACTTAGGTTGTATCGATGAAGCTTACACGATTTTTTTCTTTCTGTAACGATAATTAATGTTTATTATTGAATTGCATTATCGAATAATGATACGAAAGCAGTGTAATAACTTGAAACTATGAATGGCCTGATGGTATGGATAGAGTAACATCCGAAAATTCAAAAACTATTGGCTAACACATGGCTTCTCGCTTGGTAAGTCACAAAAGAAATATTCGTACCAGTAAAGATTCCACAACGATGAAAGCTCTTTGAGCAGTTTTATTCAGGATTGGTGATGGTGAAAACCTTTCCAACAACAAACCTGTTACTGTTAGCTACAGTAGCAACATTTGTAGAGTAAGTGCTCAGGATTCGAGTGAATTCCTTGAACATGAGTAATTTGCTTTTACTGAGACAAGTCAACTAATGATGCTGTTGTTTGCCTTTCACGAAATTCTGGTTGATCTTCGAAATTGTTGTCTTACCGTGAACCGCTTGATTCTAATCCGATAAGATTTGTTCCAGAATATCAAGGAGTAAGTATCGTATAGGCTCAAACTCCAGAAATATTGGACGGATTTTGCTCATTGAGAAACTGTAACTATCCTTCACTTGTTAAAATTATCTCCTCACAAAAGCATATTTAGCACGAGATAACTTCTTTCAACCTTATTCAATTCAAGACTTTGCACTCATCAGAGTACTTCAGAGGAATGTGCCTGAAAGATTTGCTTCTGCAATAAACAGCCCTTTGCTTGCAGTTAATTTTGAATGGGGGTCTATTATAGTACTCACCTATATCTCGAAGTAAAACTCAGCTATCAATACAGAAGGTTTTTCCAGATTCTCTGAAAATATATCAAACAATTAATATACTATTTACGTCAGATAAGCTCAAGAAATAAATGAACGTGCATTCCATAAGAGGATTCTTATTATGCCACGTTCGGATAGAACCAATTCCGTTCGAATTCATAGGATTCTGATTGTTTATTTTTTCATACAAATGTTTTCTTTCACAAAAAAAAATAGTTTCAGGAAGAGAGGTCTGCATTTATTCTGCTAATATATCTATATTTTACGAAGATCATAGCGAGAATAATCTCGAACAAATGTTTAACCTAGACTTTGCAATCTTGTATCGTTCCTGCGAGATTCTATTCATCAATCGTATTTTATCAAGGAGGTTAATATCCAATATGACAGCTTTTGCTGATGAGTTACGACAACTCGAAATAGAGAAAGATTTAGTTTTTTCACTTTCCCTCTGTACTTCGTTCGGTTCTATTTGGGGCGATTTAAATTAGCTTTGTTTCAGTTCCAAGTTCAGAACTGTTAGAAACGGTTCGAGCATGTGCGATTGCGATTTTGTGTTTTGGCTCATTTCAAAACTGGTTTAGTGTTTGAGATTTACAAGCTTCGTTTTGGTTTCGAAGTTCAGAACTATCCTAGGGCCATTCAGGTGCTGCGCAGTATAGATGCGCCTGATTCTTAACTATCCTAGAACAGTCCTGAAAGCGATGAAACCAAAACACGAATTGAGTTTGGCTTCTCATCGGGATCGCAAAAGAAGAAAATCTTCGGTTTGTGTTGGCAGAAAAGGAGAATGTAATTCACGTCTCATTGCCTGTGGTATAATTAATAAATATGCGAATGTCCTTGTCGCTGTTTTTCACGTTATTTATATATTTTTGCCGATTCTGATAGCGTCCAGCTCAATTTAATTTTTTCGAATTATTTAACATTTAATTATATTACAGAATAAACCAACAGTCTGAAAGTATTGAGTAATACAAAAGAAAATGATTCATTCATACAATAATGAATTTTTTTAACTGATAACACTAATTCTCCGCTAATGGACTTATTGTCGTACAGTGTTTTTTCAATACAGTATTGTGAAAAATGATAATATCACAATGTTCAACCTAGTTCAATGATCTAAGATTGAACCTCTCCATGTGAGGCAGAGTGTTATCCCTCTAGTTCTACCTGAATCACATCATCCACCCATTGAGTTCAATGTGAATTTTAACAGGATAAAAGTGCTCAGTTCATCTCTCACATACCTTTATAATTTCAAACAAGCTGATTATAAAGCACTTAATGAATTCTTTGAAAATAAGATCTGGAATATCTTGTCTGATCTTCCTTTAGAGCAGACTGTTTCTGTTTCCTATTGTATCTTGAAGGAGGAAAGAGAATTATTTGTTGCTAGGGTAGGAATAAAAAATAAAAATTTCCCGATTATTTTTCTTTGAAAACAGTAGAAATTGTAAACTGAAAAATAAAATTCACAAAAATGGAAAAAATATGGTTTTCAATATTACTACGAGATATTTGAATATCTGAGAAATTTAAGTATGGACTCAGTTTGAATGATTATAAACTATATTTTGAAAATAAACAGGAGCAAATAAAAACAAATGTTATGTGTCCGATCGTAAAAAAGGGATCAATATACCCTGTGCAATGAAATTGAATGATACACTTGCTGAAGGTGGTGCTGATGTATGCAATTTGTTTGCTTCCAATTTTAGAAGTGTGTATGGGCCTTATAGAAAACCCTGTCACTTTTCTCCACATTCTGGTTGCATCAATTTGTTTGATACAATATTGTGCACTCCTTAGTTGGTGAATAATAAGTTGAAATCATTGAATGATAATGAAGGAGACAGTTCTGACGGCTACCCATCTTTTTTTGCCAAAACTGTGCCACTGCTCTTGGTGTTCCTCTTAGCATTTTATTCAATAAATCAATACAATCCAGAATATTTCCGGCGGCTTGAAAAATTGCTTTTTTAGTCCTAATTTACAAGAACTCTGGTGATGGAAGTCAAGTCAGTAACTATCGTAGAATTAGTAAATTGTCTGTTTCCAGTAAAATATTTGAGACCATTGTTCACAATAGTTTGTTTCTCAGTGTGAGGTCACTAATATTAGAAAGTCAGCATGGTTTTTTTTTCTAAAAGCTCTATAGAAACCCATTTGGTTATCTAGAGGGATTATATTTGTAAAAAACTAGATGATAGGACCCAGGTCGACTCGCTCTATACTGATTTCAGCAAGGCGTTTGATATGATTGACCATAATATACTTATGCTGAAATTATTGAAAATCGGTATGCATGGAGATCTGGTGAGATGGTTTTCATCGTATATCAACTGCCGATTTCAACTTGTCAGTGTAGGAGGGTATTTATCATCTGCGTTCGTTGCTACATCCGGAGTATCACAGAGTTTGCATCTCGGCCCATTGTTGTTTATGATCTTTATCAACGATCTACAAGAATGTTCCAAATATTCAGTTTTTATACGCAGATAATTTGAAGATGTTACTTAAACTAAGATCGGTTGAGGATTGCCTGAAGATTCAGAAAGACCTCTCTAGATTTCTGGAGTACGGCCGTGAAAATAATCTGAAACTCAACTTCGAAAAGTGCGCTTGCATTCCTTTCAGTAGATCTAATGCTCAGATAGGTTTTCAGTATTTTCTAGGCGAGGAAGTCATAAAGGGAGTCGACTACATCATGCCCTGATTCTCACAATGAAGCTTCAATTAAGAGTCTCTACTATAGCTTCGTCTTCAAAAAACTTAATTTTGGCAGTCTTATATGGAGTCCCTACTACAAAGTTCATAACCTGCGTTTTGACAGACTCAGGCAGATATAAAATCCAGACCAGAAAAGACCCTGTCATTATTCATACAATAGTTTTACTACGGTCGTTCTGATTCTCCGATTTGTTGGGAAAACGGTCAGCTGTAAAATTTGAACTTTTGTTGTTGAGGTTAATTTCTCCGCTACGACCTCCCATAAAACTCTTATGGATTATACTCAACATTTTTCGCTTCCGGAATATATACTCCTCTAATGAATCTATGAGAGCAAGAGTTTTTTCCTTTCGAATAATAATGTTTCGAATCGATCTTTCTCTGAAGCATGCATATCTGAATAAAATTATAGAATTATTCATTATTATATCAATCAATCATATTATTTTCAGTACTAACTAAATTGGTGTTTTGGTTTCATCGCTTTCAGAACTATTCTAGCATAAGGTCTTGACGGTCGTTTACTAGATATTCTGCTTGGGTTTATGCCTTTACGGCCCTCCATAGGCCGCGTGCCCTTAGGAGTCCACCCCAAGCGAAAAAAATATTGTATATCTAATATATTCATCGGATCTCTTCGTAATTAGGCATAAACATGTATAGAATATTGACCAAAAGTACACCTCATTTCAGCTCGATTTGATATTGGAAAACTAGTATGTCAAATTTCTATATGGCAACTAATTTGAACCAGTGCATCGAAGTTTCTGACCTAAACTTAGTACTCCTGTTGATTTATTTGTGAAACCTTCTTTATTGAAGGGTAGGAGATAATTTCAGGAAAGATATGAGGACACAATGAGTCATTTGAATTCACGATGATCAAAATAATTTCTTTTTCGAAGTTATTGATACTACTACGATTTTGTATGGTCCAGTAAATACCGATTTGATCAAGTTAATACCTATTCAGCTATAACTAAGAACTGCGCGAAATATCATTATTATGATATAGAATATAAGTCGTTTGAGTCAGAAGAGTATAGAAATTAGTTTAACTATCCGGAAAAAATATCATTTCTTGTTTCACTGCAAGCATGTGTGCAGTGTGAATTTAATCGACTGGGATATGTACGTAGGGCTTAGGTCTTAAAATGAGGATGACCTTATCTACATGAGTTATTCAAAAGACAAGTAAAGGCCATTAATAAATCATACTGATGATTAAAACCCTTTTTGAACGAATCAATTCAGATGCTTATGCAAAAAACGCTGTAGAAGACATCGGCAACAGTACTATTTTCTAATTTTATAAGGTGGTGCATCAGCCGGGATCGTCTCGTTACTTTGTAGATTTTCGAAGTTTCTAAAGTAGGGGAGGGTGGGGCACGATGGAACGCAAAAGTTGGTTTTGACCATATCACCCCGCTTGAATTTTTTTTTTCAATATTTTAAATATTTCCTATGACCTAAGGATCTAAACTATGAGAGAAATGCATGAACCGTTATTTTATGAAACATTATGTGACCGTAAGCGGCCATTTTCCAAAAAACTAATTTCGTATCGTTGTGCCCCATTCCTGGGGTACAATGATAACGGGAATGGGGTACCATGAAACGGATGAAAAAACGCCAAAATTTGTAAAAAAACTTTATTTTCAGAATTATAAATGGTTATGGAAGGCATATAAAAAAGATATATCTGAAAAGAAAAATAAGTTTAATATCGATTTTAGGAAGGCACAAACGCGATATCCTTTTACGTTTAACCAATGTTCAAACTGCCGAAATCAACCTTGAATGAGATGAATCCTTTTTGCCTTTTAGTTCCTTGAACCACAGAAGGATTTTCCAGTAACATCTTTATGTCTTTGTCATCAACCGTGGCTATGTCATCTACAAGAGGTTCGACAAAAGTGTTGCATTTTCGGTATCGTAGGAATTTAACTTCATAGTCCCCCTCATCGTTTTTCATCTTGGTGATTTGACCAACATAGAATTTGGATTGGCTTTTAAGCTTGAACTCGATCAAAACATAGTCTCCTAAAACAGGAAGACGGTTCAATACTGCGAAATGGTCAGGCTCAACAGCAGAAATCTCCTCATCTATATCCATGTCATCGTCCGTGTCTGCATATTCAACATCTCCATCGTCTTCTTCGTTGTCCTCTGATGATGAATGAATTTGAGCTTGTTCACTAGATTTTTTCTTCCTTGGTTTCGGTTGGTTTCCGAACACCTTCCTTTTGACTGACAATATTCTGGAAGTTTGAATCGGTTTCTTCTTCTCTGCAATGGCTTTCATTTCTGGAGTGCTAGTGGCTATCATACTCTTCCCTTTTTTCCTCTGGTTTCGATCAGTTTTTCGTTCTCCTGCTTTTGGATAACCACGAAAATCTTCAGGAGATAGAAAAGCATGACTTGGACCAGCTTCTGGATCGGGGACACCGATGACTGTATGGTTTGCAGCTGCTCGTTCTTCGAGGGAAGCTTCTCTGTCTTCAAGAGAAGCTGTTCCTTCTTCTACTCGAAGGAGGGAACCGTTGAGCGAATCACTTGGTACAGCATAACTGTTGGTCTTTTGTGGTTCCTCATCCACAACGGTGGGAGGCGGTCGATCAGTCACATAATTGCATAGGAAGTCTGCTTCGGTGAAAACATCTCGGTCAAATGGATATATCCCACTTTTTTTGAAACCTGCAATTATGTTGGAAGGTGTCATGCTTTTCTGATGAGCTTTGTTCACGAAGGACGCTGTATTATAAATTGACGCAGTTTTTCCAGGGTTCTGCATCATCCAAGAATCAAGAGCTGCATTATAATATGTTTTAAACGGCCCGAAAACAGCAACATCTAGGGGTTGCATTTTGTTGGATGAATGTGGAGGTAAAGTCAAAACTGAGACACCATTCTCCTTGCACATCATGAGAGCTTCCAAGGACAAATGACTTTCTACATTGTCATAGATTAATAGAGCGGGGTTCTCTCTAGAACTGCAAGTGTGGCGAATGAAATGCTTGATAACTTCCACAAAAAGTTCTGATGTCATCCAACCGCTAGGGGTGGCCAAGCCCAGGGTGCCTGGAGGTGCTCCTTGAGTCATGTGGTCTTTGAAATGAACACGTGGAAAAATCATTACTGGCGGAATAGTGCTGCCAGACGCCGAAATTATGGACACTGTGGTGACGTTAGTGCCTTCTTCTCCACTTGTAGCTTTGCACACTTGCTTCACGCCTTTTTCAGCCACAATTCGTTGGGGTTTTTGAACAGTTGATGTGGCTGTTTCATCCAAATTGAACACTTTTGTTCCATCTCCAAACTCTGGGTGCTGTTGATACAGTATTTCCAAGTTATTGAAGAACACATCTACATTGGCCTTGGTGAACGAAGTAGCACGAGACAAGCTGCAAGCCTCAGGAGTTCTTTGACTGAGTTTGGGGTGCCTTTTAAGAAAACCGTAAAACCAATCAATGCCTGCAATTTTCTTTTTCTCCCATGATATAAGGCATGGTATTTTGTTCATCACTGCCATTTCGTACGCCACACGTCTGCAATCTTCAACTGGTAGGCCATAAAACATCTTAGAGCACATAATGAGGTAGTTTTCCAATTTCTCCTCCTGCTCTAGGGTGAAGACCATCCTAACTGAGTAGTTAGGTGCATATTTCATATTTTCTTCACTACCCTCACCATACTCTCTTCTTTTCTTCACATATCTTGATAAAGTGACAAAATTCACTTTCTTCAACGCAGCAGCATGTCTTAAACTGTTTCCATTCATGACCATTTCCACTGCTGATTTCATGTCATCTTCCAAGAAGAGCCCCTTGCTAGTTTTCCGCTGTCGATTTCGCACCATTTCTGAAACAAAAAGAAAAAAAAAACAATACTAACTGCACAATGAAACACGCATGGGGCACAATGAAACACTCATGGGGCTCCTTGAAATGTTTCATTGTGCCCCAATCTCTTCTGTTTCAAGGAACCCCAAACACGACATTTCGGTTCCCATCACTGTCTACCACGAACATGAAGCAGTTGAAGTGCGAAAGTCGGGCAAAAACTTAAGGGATACATGTACAATGAAGTGCCATAAGAGCCGATTGAATTGAAAAATCACTCTTACCTGGAGACGAAAATCCGTTGGCGGAAATTATTTACTTTCACTACGAAAAACAGCACCTTACTACGTCAAGTCTGGCACGCAACTGGTGAGGAGGAGATGATTGGCTGGCTTTGTTAGGAGTAGCACGCAGCGCTTCCTGCCGGAATTTCGTTGTACTAAAACCTTCAGTACGTCCGGTACGCGAACTGTTCCACTGTGCCCCGTGTTCAATTGTGCCCCACACTCCCCTACATGAAATCGACGGAATATCACGTTCTTCAGTCCACTTGATAGCTCCATCTTTCTCTCGAAGGAGTATCATTGTCTTCCAAATTTTTTTCATTTTGATTTTGAGCTCGCCATAATACAGAAAGATATTATTTGAAGGTATTACAACAGAACAAACTGTATTTCTTAGAACAATGCACGGAACTATCGAAACGACAAAAAAATTTCATTCTAATGGTTTTCCATTTTTGTGACAATGAAGATTCACAACATAATTGTTGACGTTTCTTCATAGTATGGAACCTGATGCTGACAAGTTATTTGACCGAAAATTCATTTGAGAATTTTTATAAAAATATTTAGCCCTCGTGGACACACATAAACTGACCTGTTCATAAACCAGGTCCATAGCTAGGGTAGAGCAAAGTGAGGCAATGCCCTCCCTTGAAAAGCAGGATCTAGATATGTAAAATCAATCTATAAAAAAATAATGTTTGTTCATTATGTAAGGATTCCGTTTTTACAACAGTTTTCTGTCGTGGTACAGTGTTCAGCATATTATATTTGAAACGCAAGGGGTCTGTGAAGATGTCGCTGAGTAGGAAGCACATTTCAATTATTCTTTAGAAACCGCTTCTTCCAGATAGTAAGTTTCATATTTTATACCACAATGGCTATGGGAGCATTCTTCAACGAAAAACAGAAATTTGACCATAATAAAGAATCGAATTCATCAGAACAGTTTGAAGTACTCGAAGAAATAAAATCAGATGATACGCTTTGATTAACTTTTCGAATCAGCAACCACTTCAAAACTTATGTATGCGTTTTTCACTTACCATGAAGAAACCATTAGGCCGGGACTTACTTCACGGAGAAATTCCAGAGAAATCTCGATTCTCTGGCAGGTGAATCATCGGGGTATATGGAGATTTCAATTTTCCGGATGTATTGTGGACTACTTCTGATTGAAATTTACATTTTCTTGCTACAGACATTGATGATACTAATTCTTCATTTACTGATCTGTTTTCCTGTGGAGAGCTTTGCTAGTGAAATTCCATTATAAATGTAGAAGGTTTGGTACTTGATCCAATATACAGAGTGTAACAGCCAAATGGAATAAATTCGATAACGACTAAAAGAGGGGGTGTTAGGAGAAACGCTCGGACACGTCGATTTGTAATTTTAAATGCGCATAGTTTTCAAGAAAATAAAATTATATAGGGTGTTCCATGCGACCGTGGCCAATACCAACTTTCTTATTTCAAATGTAACCCCCTGTATATCATTTATTTTTTGGATTCTTCAGAAAATTCTAGACATAATTCATGTACAATGTCCTATATCTATCTTCAACTTTTTCGGAAATATTAAATGTTTTCAGAAATGTTGAGTAACGTTAGAAGACAATTCTACACCAGATTAGCATGTTGCCAAGACGTTCGCGGCGAGCATTTTGAACATTTCCTACATTGACATTAATGTTTTTTTTTGTTTTTTTTTATTATTAAGAAATAATCAGTATTACTTATTAGGTTTTAAGTGTAATGTACCGAATTTGTGAAATGAAATAATTTTTATTTAAAACGTTGATTTTTGCACTAAATCTGAAAACACTTAATATTTCCGAAATAGTTAAAGATAGGTATAGGACATTGTGCATGAATTGTGTCTAGAATTCTCTGAAGAATCCAAAAAATAAATAATATACAGGGGGTTGCATTTGAAATAAGAAAGTTGGTATTGGCCACGGTCACATGGAACACCCTATATAATATTATTTTCTTGAAAAATATGCGCATTTAAAATTACAAATCGACGTGTCCGAGCGTTTTTTCCAACACTCCCTCATTTATTCGTTATCGAATTTATTCCATTTGGCTGTTACACTCTGTATGCTTCGTGAGTAAATTTGATAAACTTGAAAAGATGTGATGTATACTTAGTATATTGCGGTTCGTATACTCCACCTGTAGAATTTTATATCGGTTGATCAAGTATAAGTGAGTTGAAATCTCACGATGCATCTTTCCATAATTTGAAGGTGGAGATTACGATAAACTCAATTCATTTTTTTAAAGAGAAGCGAAGGGATGATATTCTGCAGGATTATATGCCTATTCATCAAGCAACAGCCGCTTTCTACAAAATTAGGAGGGTACGGGTTTCAAGGTTGTAGTGAAGAATGAGAGATTCTTCTCATTTTTGTATATTTCAACTGTGATGTGCTTAAAGCAAAAAACTAGATGAAAAGGTAGTGGAAAAATTTAAGGAAAATATTATTTTGATAGACTCAGGTTTTTCAGGAAAGAAATTATCTCAAAATAAGTGATAATGAATTTTATATTTGAATATATATTCAGATTGAAGTGGAATTCAACCCTTAGAGCATCTGGAAATATATTAAGACTTGTTGAAATGTGGGAGCCATTCCCAGCAAAATGACATTTATTGATACAGTCACCAATAACGGAGAGGAAATATGTGGATTGTTCGCGTCATTTTTGAAAAGTGTGCATGAGCCATATCAACAAACCTTATAATAAGTACAATCAATTCAATAATGCATGCTTTGTTGAGTCTTCATGTTCTACATCAGAAATGGTCTCTGATGAAATTGAATCACTCGATGTGAATAAAGGCGCTGGATTTGATTGAAACCCATTATACTTCGTAAGAAACTGTTATCAAAGCTTATGTTATCCACTAAGAAAATGGTTCAGTAAGTCTATCAAAATTGAAAAATTTCCAAATCTATGGAAGAATCCTTTATTGATACCAATATTTATGTATTCTAGTGGTACAACCTCGGTTGAAAACTATCGGGGAGCCAGCAAGTTGTCGGTCTTCAGAAAAATATTTGAAGGTATTGTTTTAAATGGTCCATTTCATGGTTTTAAGTCTTGGGTCATTGAGTGCCAGCATGGATTTTTCGCGGGATTTGCCATTGAAACAAATTCAGCTTTTTACTCGAAATTCGTATTGAAATCTTCAGATAAGGGAAAAAAGATTGATTCACTGCGCACCGATTCCAGCTATCAACAAGGTTGATCGCAGCCTTCTTCTGTCTCCTCTGTGTCGTATGTGGGTGCATTGGGATTTACTGAGATAGTTTGCCTCTAATAAATATATATATATATATATATATGCCCAGGCAAGAAATAAAGAGTACCAAAATCTACCTCGTTTCAGTCGATATCCCTTAAAACTACACATATATATATATATATATATATATATATATAAATATGAATTTCAGATTGAAAACCTTGTTTTTAAAAAACAATTTATTTTGAATACAATGGTATACGACTAATGCGTCTAAGCTCTAACTAACTTCTTCCTGTTGGATAAACAGGTGCAATACAATTTATAAGATATCCTTATCTCAATACTGAAACGAATAACAAATGATTCATTGCTGAGTTGCAATAAAATTCATTCTCATATACAGTTCTTATGGGATGAAGGACAGGATCCATTTATTTAATATGGGTTAATATTATGTAATTCCTCCCCTTCTTGGAGAAAGGTATCACCTGTAGGTGTAGCTTTATAAAATACAGTTTTCTTGAAATGTTTAAAAGTAAAAGCAATAATTATGATTAAAATGAGTATTATAAGAATAAATAAAAGGGTTATTCTGCGAGGTTGAACATTCCACTGGTCTAAGTCTTCTAACACAATATCTGGAATGTCTTCTTTCTTGATAATTTCTTCATTTGAGTCGTTCCTGAACGAATAGGTGTGCTTGGGTAAAACGATATATTTTTCTTCGTTGATAGTGGTAACGGGAAAAATTTCCTTTTGCATGTTACTCAATGCACATCTTGAATGTAATAGTGCCATAGAAGGAGTGAAGAAGTATTTGATCTGTTGAGGGCATTTTTCCCGAATTTTCTCGTTTTCCATGGATAGGATACTTCCATCTTCCAATAATCTGATATCCGAGTGAGAAACAGTTTTCACTCTTGGGCAATTCTCTGTATGATTTTTCAATCTATTTTTCAAACATCCTGGGGGTTGGATTAGAGATTCTTGATCGCATAAAAAGTCTTCTTTAACAGGGTGACATTGATTTGTTGACCATTCCAAAATTTCTTCTTGTGAGAGCATATAGGAATGGGTATGGGAAATGGTTGAATTATTTTGAGATAGGAAGTAAAACTTGTATAGATCATAGCTTTTCTCATAAATAGTGGGAATTGATATCAAAAATAATAATTTCTTATTTTGAAAAATAACCTTTGTATGACATACTTGATAATAGTCTTTCAGATGATGAACAGGTATTATAGTGGCATTTCTAATTAATTTAACGAATTTAGTATAGGGTAGAATAGATTCATGTAAAAGATGTAATCTAGCAAAACTTATTGCTGTTTGAATTTCATCAATAGTATTTTTAATATCTTTAATTTCGAATATCATGAGATGCATCTGTTCGACCTCACGTAATTGTGGAACAATTCGTAGCAATTCAAGATTTTCATTCATTTTTTGAAATTTGGTAATATACTTGTTTTTAAGGTCATTAACAACAGTAGCTATCTGCTTCTGATTTCTCATAAGTGTATTCTCATTTTTCTCTATACTATTAAAATAGGTTTTGTACAATTCCTCATCATCAGAATCTAGGGTTCCGAATAGAATTTTTGAAATTTTACCTCCAAGATTAACTAATCCTCTTTTAGTTCTAATATTTTCATTAAGAATCTCTTCAAGGGCTTTGGTGTTTATATCATTGGAATGTTGTAAATATCTATGATTTGCTGTCTTAGCAAAACCTAATTTTTGGGTTTTGAGATTATCAATTTCCTTCTGGTATTCAAAAATGATTTCTCCTATCTTATTTAAATCGATATGATAAACCAATTGCAAATTTCTGTTTGTGATATAGGCTTTTCCTAATAAGACAGGTAAAATATATTATTTTCTAATGGGATAATTTCCAGTGAAATTGTGAGTACGGAGAACTTCAACAATATTAGGGAAATAATGAACGGCGTCATTGTAATGTCTGAAACAAAATTCTGAACTAGTTTTTTCGTTGTTTCAATATTTTTTTGTGATAAATATGCTTATTTTTGTCATCTCGACTACGATGTGAATCAATTTCGCGAGCATCAATTCTTTTATACGCAGGGTCTAGCTTACGAGTTATTGGATTTTTAATATAAGTTGGGTTTTTATTCAAGGAGTGACTACTTTTAGCTGCTCGCTTTTCATTCGTTTTTTCTAAACGCTCAATATTTTTCTGCTGATTTTGTTCGATTCGTTTGGTAATATCATTAAGGTTTTCTGCATAATTAGCAACGTAATCTTGTATTTGTTCGTTATGAGTTCTCTCAATGGGTAAAGAATAATTTAAATCAGCTTTGATAATTTGCATGGGGGTCATATCTAAACTTGAATGATTTGAATTATTGTAGCTGCGTAAAGCTTGAGAAAGTTTATTTTGAAAAGTAGAACTTCTATTTTCGCGTGTTCTCATTTGTTCAATTAATGTAGAATGAAATCCTTCTACTAACGCATTCGAATTAGGGTTATAATTTGTAATATAATGAATTTCAATTTTATGAATTTTACAGAAATCTTGAACAACTCTATTTTTAAATTCTATTCCATTATCACACGTGATTTTATTTGGGATTCCGTAATGACTAAAATACATGATCAGTTTATCTACAATTTCTATTCCAGTTTTTTGAAGTAAGGGATAACATTGTCCTACTCTCGAAAATGAATCAATTATACTTAAACAGTATGTTTGACCGAATCTAATGGTATCACAATAAACATGAGTAAATGGCTTTGACCCAATTGGATTGGGTTTAAATTGTAGTTGAATAGGAGTTCTTTCATATTTGTTTTTCGGACATATTTCGCACGAATTTATATAATTCTGAACATCTTTGTTCATATTAGGCCAATAGTACTTTCTCTTTAAACTAATTAAGTTTTCTCTCAAACCACGGTGGATAGTTTTAGTTTCGTGATATTGTTGAATTTTGAGTTGACGTTCTTCTTCGTCTTCTACATCTTCTAAATATGTTTTAGAGATTTTTGAATCAAAAGTTTTATAATCAAATTTATCTTGCAAAATTTGAATAAGAGGTTTCTGTAATTCTGGGGATTTGAAATATAAGGTATGGGAACTTTTAGGTCGAATATATTCTTTAATAAATTTAAACAAATCTGTTTCGATTGAATTTATAGAAATTAGGAATCTGAGTTTTTCTCCGAATAATTTGGTTTTTGTTACGTTGTAACTCGATGCTTTTTTAATAATTATTTGTAAAGGTGCTGAATCAACACTTCTCTCTGTATAAGGAAGTTCTAAAATGGGATTTTCTGCACTACTATGAACAGTAAAATTTTCTGTTTCTAAATCAATTATATCTTCAGGTTCTGAATCGTTATTTTCATTTTCATTATTCTGATTATTAGTTGGATTACTTCTATTCAAAAGATCTAAACATTCATCAAGTTCACCTTCCGTGACTTGATTAATTAATGAGACTAGATCGTCTTCGATTCCGTTTATTTCAACTTCTCGATTGGGAATGGAATATATTACAATTTTAATAGGGCAATTCATAAAAATATATTTTATCATATTAAATATTTTGGACCAATTCAATCTATCTAGGCCACAAGCAATACGTGGTAACGCTAGATATTTTTCATTATTTCGGATACACAATTCCTTCAAATTAACAAGGGATAGGAAGACATCTTCGTATTCCGGTTTTTCATAGTAAAATTCTTTAGTGATTAAATAATAAATATTTTTATCATTCGTTTTCAACATTGCAACATCACGTTTAGATTTATTTTGAGATTTCAATTCATTAACTCGATTGAATTTCTGTTTGAAATCTAGAGCAATGCCTTTATTCATGTGAAAATCTTTAGAGACGCAATGTGCTAATGCGTATTTTTTCGGGGCTTCAAATAAGTCACCATAAAGTTCGTTTATATTTTTGGTAGAAGTTTTACAATTTTGGGACTCACAAAATTTCAAGAAATTCTCGTAATTGATACTGTTATCAGATTCTAAAATAATTCTACTCAAAGCATCTGCGTTATTAGTTGAACCTTTTTATATTTCATTTCATAATCAAATTCCTCAAAATTTAATTCTCCAACGCATAAGGCGGCAATTTGGTTCTTTCAATGAGAATAGCCATGTCAATGGTTTATGATCGGTATAGATAGTGAATTTTCTTCCGTATAGATAAGGTCGGAAATCCTTACAAGACCAAACGATAGCTAACAATTCTTTCTCAATAGTGCTGTATCTACTTTCAGCAGCGTTCAAGGTTCTACTAGCATAAGCAATAGGAAGATCATTGTTTGGAATACCTTGGGATAAAACTGAACCGATTGCGTAACCTGACGCATCAGTTGTTAATATGAATGGCTTATCAAAGTCTGGATATTTCAATATAGGGTGGTTCAATAAACTACGCTTACAAATTTCGAAAGCTTCGATGTATTTCGGATCATTAACATTTAATTTACTGTCCTTTTTAAGAAAACTTGTTAAGGGTTTCGTTATTTTGGCAAAGTTAGGAATACATTTTCTGTAATATCCTACGAGACCAAGAAAAGATTTTATTTTCTTTTGTGTATCGGGAATCGGGAACTGAGTTACTGCTTTCAATTTATTTGGATTAGGTTTTATACCTTCCGAAGTAATTATATGTCCTAAGAATTCAATTTCAGTTTTAAAGAAATAACATTTGTCCAATTGTATTTTCAAATTTTCTTTTTGTAAAGCTTCTAATATAGTATGAATATCCGCTAGGTGTTGCTCCATAGTTTCTGAGAATATAATAATATCATCCATATAAATATAACATATTTTACAATATAATTTTTCAAAACATTGTTCATTAATCGTTGAAACGTAGCAGGCGCATTTTTAAGTCCAAATAGCATTCTAAGGAATTCATAATGTCAATTTTCTACAGTAAAAGCTGTTTTCTCTATGGATTTCTCATCTAATTCAATTTGATGGAATCCAGACGCTAAGTCAAGAGTAGTAAAATATTTTTTATTGCCAAGTTTATCTAATATACTTTCTATTTAGGGTAAAGGGTATTTATCATCTATGGTTTTATCATTAAATTTCCGGTAATCGATGGCCATACGCCATTTAACTTTTCCGGACAAATCCTGTTTTTTAGGTACAATAACAACGGGAAAAGACCAAGGTGAAATACTAGGTCTGATAATTTTTTTATCTAACATTTCTTTAATTTGATTTTTAACTTTTTGTCTATGAATTTCGGGGAATCTATAAATTTTAGCGTGAACAGGGACTTCATCGCTAGTTCGAATAGTATGTTTAACTCGGGTTGAAGAATTAAGTGGTTGACCCGGTAATTGAAGAACATTTTCATTCATTTGTAAAATTTTCGATAGTTGGCTACTCATTTCTGGTTTTAAATGACTAAGGTCAATAGGAATACTAATAGGATTTTGACATACTTGTTGATATTTGAATGGTATTTCGCAAAAATCATTTGTTAAGACTTGGTTTCTAAAGTCTAAATTTAATCCATATTTATTTAAAAAGTCGGCTCCAATAAGTCCGTCATAATTTTTATGGAATTTATATAATATGAAGGGATGAAAATCATTTATTTGAAATTCAGAAAATAATGGTATAGAGACTTTTTCATTCGAAGTTTGTCTCATACACGCAGTTAATGTGGTGCTTTCGCGATAAATATTTTTAGAAAAATTATTATATGCAAATTTTGGATCAATAAGGCAAACTGAACATCCGCTATCAATTAATAGTTTACATTTAGGATTTTCAAATTCAATGTAACGTAATTGATTTGTATTGTCTAGCGAATGATTCAAGTCAATGAATCTTCTGAGGCTAGGTTTTGAAAATTTTCGGAAATATATTTGCTATCACGGTTTTTATCAGCATTTATGTAATCAGAGGGACTCGATTCAATATGAGTCAATTCCTCGACTAGGAAATTCGAGTTTCTATTATTATGATAAAATTTTCTCTGGGGGTTATTTTGATATTGGGTACTATAATTAAATCTTTTTTGGGGATAATTCCGTGTTTGAATAGACATTCTTTCCGGGGGACTAGTAATTCGTTGATTTGGATTTGGCTTGAAAACATTCTGATTCTGGTTTCTCGATGTACTTGGTGCATTAAATACTTCACGATTCGTGGGATAACGCGTATTTACTTGACGTTGTGTAAATTGAATCGGTTGTGAAGGAAATCGCGGTTGATTATTGAAATTGTTACCTCGATAATTATTATTATTAGTATAATGATTGAATTTATTCGAATCATATCGATGATCAGGATAGTTATTTTTAGGTATATTTCTAAATGATGAATTTTTACGACTTTTGTCTAATAATTCATATTGGGCTAAATTACAAATATAATCTTTTACGGCATTAACGGTATCATCAAAGTTGAATACATTATTAGTAATCAGATAGGTACGAAGCTCAATAGGGGAATTGGATATAAGGACTGTTTTACATATTTTTAAGATATTTGACTTATAAATCATTTTTTCAGGATTAGGCATAATATCAGCGTCTATCCTATAATTAATACGAATTTTTAAAGCTATAATTCTATCGATGAAAGATAACATGTTTACATTTGGTTTTTTCGATAAAAATTGCAATTGATGTATCAAAACATCTAAGTTTATTTGATCTCCAAATTTAGTATATAAAAATCGCTTAAGGATTTCCCAATTATTTGGTATATCAGAAGTAGATACCTCTTCTAAAGCTCTATCAATTAGTTCCGATTTAACAACAGCGAAACAATAATCTTTAATTATTTGTTGTTCATTCGCAAACATAAATAAAAATTGTTCTGCACTACGCACGAACGAATGCAATTCATTCTCAATGCCTGAGAATCTAGGTAAAAGAGTACCAAATTTTTCGGGTAATGACAAATCTATTCTTTCCTGAGTCATTTTTCTATTTTTATTTTTACGATATGAAAAGTGTTTGATTGAAGTAATATCGAATAATTATTAATAATAATATAAATGAAATAAGGTAATCGGTTTTTTGAATAAGAAACCTAAAAAAAACTCTAATGTCGGTTTTTTAATAGAAACCTAGGAAAAACTATGATACAAGTTTTACGCACAAAACTTGGGAAAAAGGTTGTCTAATTTTGGGCCAGATTAGGAAAACTGGGAGAAGAAAGGAGTTGAATATGCTCACCAATGTTGTACTCTGAAGTGAAGTCGTCACGGGGCGCTACTCGGGTGATCAGGCTTCTGGGTGGTTTTCTATCTTGATTTTTCGGTTGTGCTGAACAGTTGAAACTGACGGCTGCTGGGCTTCTCTGGATGAATCACTTTTTCAGGAACATACGCAGAATTCTCACAGCTGGCACAATCCCATCACCTCGTCGCCAAATATGAATTTCAGATTGAAAACCTTGTTTTTAAAAAACAATTTATTTTGAATACAATGTTATACGACTAATGCATCTGAGTCTGAGCTCTAACTAACTTCTTCCTATTGGATAAACAGGTGCAATACAATTTATAAGATATCCTTATCTCAATACTGAAACGAATAACAAATGATTCATTGCTGAGTTGCAATAAAATGCATTCTGATATACAGTTCTTATGGAATGAAGGAAAGGATCCATTTATTTAATATGGGTTAATATTATGTAATTATATATATGTTTCTGTGTACAGGTCTGAGAATTTGTTGTGACCTCTGGAGTACATCAGGGCTCGCATCTGGGTCCCTGTTCATAATTAACTTAATATACTTTAAAATTTTTCTCATTCATGCTGATGACTCAGAAATTTATATAGAAATATTGACAGTATTTAACAGGATCTTGATGCTATTGAAAATATCTGTAAATTTAAAAAAATTGTAATTAAATATCCAAAATTGCTCATCTTCAACTTCAATGATCGAGTTCAAATACTGATTGAGTGGTGACCAATAGAACGGTTTAGTCAGGTGGAGACTAGGGACTCATATTTGATTCGAAAATTTCGTTCAATGGACATGTTGAGAAAGTACATAGTGAACACATGTGACAGGTCATTAGGAGGATTCTTCAGTAGGATTTTGATGATGAGACCACAATTGAGGCAGTGTATTATTCATTTGTTTACAGTAAACTAAACTCTGCCAGTGTATTATGAACTCTCTAGTATAGTTGTAATAAATTGAGACTAGAGAGAGTACAGAACAGGTTTATTAGATTAATTTCTCCTTGTTAAGTTGACCAGATTTATGTTACTGTAGTGTTCGTTGCCTCTATGGGTAGTGTAGGATTTTAACAGAACCATTTTTCAATTGTAAGTTCATAACGAACTATTACTTTCTCCTGAGCTAGTATCACTGATTGGTTACTATACTCCTATAAGAGGTTTACCAGAAGCAAACAGTTGCTGGCTACTTCAATTTTTCGAATCAATATTGGTGAAAACTTCTTAAATAGCGGAAATATGTGGTTATTTGGAACTTTTTGTTATAACATTGTTTTCATTTAGTAGGAGGGTCGGAAGCGTTTTTTGAGAAATGATGTTTTCGAATATAAATCACTTTTTCATTTCGAAAATAATGAATACAAAAATTTATCAAACCTTTCTCACGTGGCAAAAATATTCCCAAATCTACTAAATCATTACTGCTTCACACTTGGATTTTGTCAATATTGTTATTATGTGTTAACACAACTGTCCAATTCCAAATCCTAATTCATAATTGTAACTATATCCAGCTTTACTTACCATGGGGGATCGCTCCAGAAGGCTGCAATAGAGTTTATCTAACGTGTGAAGTGTTTTTTGAAGACTGTGAATGTGACAGTGAAACCGAATGATCTTCATCGTTCGAAATTATGGCTAACAAAAGATTTCCTACGTATGCGTATTCGGATCGTCTGGTTTCATTAAGATGAGATGGATCAGTCCACTGTGTCCAAATACTCAGAATTAGTTTTGGATTATTTCTTCGTCTATATCATTCATCTCTTTCACAATGCGACAGAATTAGCTAATTACGCTTTGAGATTTCTAAGACTTTGACTTCTACTACGGTCTTCTTTTGTCTGCAGAGGGGACTTCATTACATTAATGAATGCCTAGGGGATACAAATTATAACACGAAGTGACTGTCAGTTGAACAAGAGAATCGACACTCAATTATGTTCAGAGCTAATGAAAATTTCTAGCATTCATTTCTTTTTGAACACGAGTCAGTATTGCCTGAACCATGTGTAGCCACAATATGCATGATGACTTTTAGGAAACCTGAAATACCCTTTATGGAGCCGATATCGTCATTATCATGGAGTTCTTACATAGTGACGCCTTCCTCCTCACCAAGATATAACACGAAATCAATTCTGGCCGGGATGTCTTATGATAACGTTTCTCTCATGAGGTGATTTCTCCAAAGTTATCACGCTTTATAACAGAAGTTGAATGTTTAATAGTGACTTTTGAATTCCTACGACCTGATGAGCTTGTTTTTAGAGCTCAAATGGAAACAGTAATTTTCTGCAAACAAGGATACTACAGCTCAATAACCGCAATGCGACATATCAAAATTTTTGTTGGTGATTGAAGTAATTCTGGAAAAGTGGGGAAGTATCAAACGCTATCTCATCTATGGCAGGTATGAGGGACGAAACAAAGTTAAACGATTCATATCCAATTGAAAAAACATTAATAATATTTATGATAAGACTTTTCTTATGAGTAAAGCTGGTAGTGGATAATATATATCATGACGAGTTTTGGCATAATTCACGGAATTGTAATCCATACAACACATTTATAATACCATATCATGAAATCATCTGAGAAGGAGAAGACAGAGAGTATTAATTGAAAAAAAAAACCTAGAAAAGCACCGCCGTGTCGGCAGCAGCTTTTGTGCGCATGTTCGATATAGATGACAGATTTGACAATTAATTTGAACATTCGCGCAAAAACTGCTGCCTTCAGGGCATTGTTTCTCTAGGTTTTTTGAGTTGTTGTGAAAAAAACTTCTATAATGAGGAAAAAACCACAAAATTTGACATATTTTCACAATATCCCCAAAACTTAATATCGTGTCTATTTGGAATTTTGTACACTGATGGGAAATATAAAGTGCAAGAAAATATTAAACTATTTTCCAAATGTGATAATGAATGTCTTCGGAAAATTTTTCGTACGGCTGGCCGGACGGAATCGATTTCGACACCGAAGTGAATCCAACCTAGTCTTTTGAGACCATTTTTGGCTCAAAATTCGGAATTTAGGGATATTTGGACGAAAAAATAGTGCGCACAAAGAGGTAGCAAAAGCACCCAAACAAATCAATTGTAAGCGATTAATACTTGAAAGATGAAATCTATGCCCATGAATGGAAATATACAGATTCATTAAATTTTGACAACAACGAGATAATGTCTTGACACGAAGAAAGTACTAGTACTGGCTTTTAACCATCTTCAATTTGACGCAATAAATACAAACGTTACGGCAAGAGGCACCTTGAAGAAATAGAAGCCACCAATAACCATGAATGGATGACATTCAACTCTGCAAGGTGACGCCAATTATTCGATGGTCAGAATAAAATGGAATCGTGATCAACCAAGTTAGATTAGATTTGTTTTAATTAGGAGGATGAATCAATTCTGATCTGTATCATTTCATGTAGCATAGGATTGTATTTATAATCGAAATTGAAACTAATCCTATGAACACGCTGTCGCGATTCAGAAAATTTTACTGGTTCACTGGTTGGTAGAATATTTTGATGGTTACAAGTGTTGTACTTTTTGATGAAAGCATCTTGATATATTATTTCCGGAACTCATCTGGATGAGACTATTCAATTACACGCCCATCCTTTCTTGGTCACGACTCCTTACGCTGATAGTTTCAAACGCTCTATAGGGAAATCCTCGGCTTGTTTCTCCTGCCATTTTTCAGAACAAGTATTTATTCTATGATATCTGAGCCTATCCAAATAAGAGTTGATCATCACTATACGTTCCGTAACCTTCCAGTATCCTTTCCGTATGATTTACGTCAAAATTAAGTTGGCCAAAATGTCATTTAGACGGAACTTGAACGGAAAGTATAGTGTGCATACATCAATACATTTCCACCTAATAATATTTTACGGGAAGGATACTGGAAGGTTACGGAACGTAAAGTGAAAATCCACCTTTAAGGGGTCTTTTGTGCGAGGGAGATTCGGGTATTTCGGGAATCGGAGATTCACCCTATTGGCTGACGACGATCACGTGATCGTCCTCGGCCAATAGGAAAGAATCACCGTTTACCCAAATACACGAATCTCCCTAGCACAATAGGTGTTCCTCCACGAGCGATATTTTCAAATATTCTAACCAATTGGAAATAAGTATTTTTCATTGTTTGAAGCTTCATATTTATCGCACAGAACATATCTGTGATATGTTCTGTTTAACATATTGTGATTATGGTTTCTGTGTTTTGTTAGAGGGTGAAAATAGATCATATTGAGAATAGGAGATAGTTTACCAGAAATATTTGGCATAGCAAGGATTAAGATTATTTCGCAAAGGCTGAAGTGTATATGGGATGGTTGATAGCAGATTATGACAAAGAAAAGCTGGGTTGAAATCTCATACAATTCATGAAGTGTTACGAATGATCCAGGAAACATAGGAACCTGATAATATCAATGATTTTCCTTCTTTAATCGAAACAGTTTTCATCAGACCTCAGAACGATTGATGATAATAAAAGCACTAACGTGAAGTCAGCAGCTCTTACGCGCTCATTCACATTACGAAATGGTGACTTGGACATTTCAGTAAAATTTCAATGAAGTATGAAAATCTTCCAAGAAAAATTAAATTTGGTTTTCGAATTTTTTCATGGACAATTCTTCTCATTGACACTGTTCGTATTCCAACCAAGTTTTATCTCGATCAGATAAATATTTTTCGAGTTATTGGAAAATCAAAATTTCAAATGGCTGTAGCACAAAAAACATTCCGCAGATTTGGCACAATAGCTAACTTAACCGAGATATTCAGGATCTCAACCTAACCTGAAAATTTCAAGACTCTAAGTCCTTCCTTCAGCAAGTTGCAGCGCACACGGCCGGACAGAATCAATTTTGACCACGGATTCTTCATCAGCGAGTCCAACCTAGTCGTTTGAGACCAATTTAGGCTCAAAATTCGAAAATTACAAACATCGTGACGTAATGATAACGCGCTGTTCCCCAGAACAAGCGCGTAAAAATAAATGTCTTGAAGGCCATTTTTTATCTATTTCATTATATTGGTGCAAGAAAACATAGTACGTGAGGATTTAGTTCACAGTTAGTTGTTGAGCTATGTGAGTATAGAAAAGTCATTGTGATTATTATTATCCAGAAAATTTATGAAAAATAGGTCTTGCCACAACATTTTTAGGTCCTCCGAGCCCTTATAGATAACGTAATTGTGCTCTGAGGCGTGAGCGCAGCATTTTCTAGCCGTTGAAGGAAATGAAACTCCTCACGCGGAATATCAGATCACGAGGATCCTTTCAGAAAGTCCACCCAGACAAATGCAAAAAAACCTCCTTCAAAGTATTGTTTAAGTGTGTTTGGTAATTACCCCCAACAAAGTTGGAAATCTACAAGTACTAATAGATTCGAACAAATCGAATTGAAAAGAAAATAGGACTTAAAAAGTACCAGAAGTGAAAGCAACAGAAATGAGGAAAGGTATGGAAATAGAGAAAAAAATTATAAATATTCATACTTCAATGAAAGTCCAAGAAGTTCAACAAAATTCGTCAGTGAAATCGAGTCGTTATTCCTTCACAAATTTTAATGTACAGGTACCTGAAAATATTGAAGCTCCAATGTAAAATATTTTCCAAATAATGACAAAAATAATGACAAAAAAACTTATGAATAAATTAAATTATTGCTGGATCATGTGCAGTTGATGACGTGAAAAGACATTGATCAAAATTGGTCATTTTGTTGAGTTCAACGAGGAGAGGATTTTTAGTAGTTTTCTTGTTTATCAATATTGCCAGTTTGAAGATAGGCAAGAAAATAGATGTCCAACATTTTCCGATCACGAAAGAACATTTATTTAGTTACTCTCTAAACGCTTCGGACTACGCATTGAATTTTCATTGAACCGCTTCGAAAAACGCATCAAGGTCTTTTGACAGGATTTTATAATAAAACACCGCTGTTGATCTCTAAAAGCCTCTGCCTACTTAGGAGTTGGAAACTGGTAATTGGGGTTAAAAGATTCTTCAGTTCATCTTAATTTGGCCCTCCACGCTGTCTATAGGATTCCTCCAGCTACGAAGGAGTTAATGGAAGCAAAGGTGAGGACATTGCTTGGCCTTTATTTTCATCAGAAAGCTGCTATAATCCTCCTCGTTTTCACCGCATGTGCAGAAAAGTTTCTTTTTTCTCTGCGGTAGCTATCGGAGGGTTGCGCTCAATTTCCTGTTTATTTTCACACCTCTCCCAAAAATCAGTAATCGATAATGGACACTGCCAAGCAAAAACCGAAAGAAATCGATAAATCCCTAGAGAACTTTCTAAAAACATTGAAGCTATCAGGTGAACGACGAAATCTCTGACATATTACGACACAGTCGAAGGAACCGAAGTTTGAAAAACATAAGTAACGAAGAGTTCTGAGGTTTTTCGAAACTTGCTCTCATAAGCGAATTGGTAGAGGTGAAGGAGGATTCTCCAAAAGATTCAATGCAGGTGGATGATAATATTGTCTGCAAAATAGGGTTCCATTTGCTGTTGATTGTTTGAAGGATGAATACCCATGAATCACGCAAGATGTAAAGAAAGGCGTTTTTTTATGAAACCCCAAGATAGAAAGCGAAAAAAAATTACAATTCCTCTGAACGGTACAACATTAGCACCGAAGACTCATCTAACCAAAAACTTGGCGCAAAGTATGCCTTCATGAATGGTAGAAAAGACGATTCAGGAGATGAGACAAAAACAGAGGACACGAGCAGGATATGCCTGCGTCTAACTCTCAAAGGCATGGAAGTCAAGTTGAAAAAAAGTGACCTGAATCCAGACGGAGATCTTATAAACAACTGTATTTTTTCGTGGTATATCGGGATACTTCACAAATTTTCATTGTAATTGAACGTTGGTTCAATTAGTATGCAAATTCATGGACGAGAATACCTAAGTGGCATGGTTAGGTAAGGTGAATAATAGACAACAACTTATTTCTCTACACAGTATTTATAAAGAATAGACAATTATGAAATACTCAATTGATTCCAGAGGATGGTGCTGGGAGTGTGTTTTGTGGGGTTTTAGCACTTTATTGTTCGGTGAAACGTGATTGTTACGATTCACTAGCGGAGCACTGATTTTCACTAAGTTCATTTCACAAATTCACTTTAACAAATCAATATAGAATATATATTCATTTTAAAACTAATTAGGATGTTGATCATGATCAGAGAGTGCGATAATTATGGTTTTGAGAGTGAATTTTAGCTTGCTTCCAAAGTAACAAACTATCACGTGAAGCGGGGCTGTAAATTTAGTTGTTTACGTGTCTATGTCTCAGACAATTCTAGTAACGACTGTGACTTCAAGTGAACTTTTTTTCACCTTCTGGTATCTTCTGCGTTAAAGGAAAGAAGGGGAAAATTGAAAAAGGTTGGTTTCAAAAAGATTCGAGAACACTTTTTTCGGGTAGATATTAAACCTGAACCGGTAAGGGATGATATTCTTAGGGTAAATAATTCCTAATAAGTTTGACAGATGCAGTGTAAACATTCGCTATCGGTTATTTCGTGTTATTACTGAGTTTCGGCATATTTGAGTAAATAATTGCTCTCAGCAGTGGTTGTGAGTGGTGTTGATCGTCTGCGAGAATTTATATCTGCAAGTGAATGGTGAAAAATTTTAAAGAATTTCTTGAATTTATTCCAAAAATTTGTAGGTTACCTCTCATATTGTTAATCTGGTTTAGTTGCGCATCTCCGGGCCCCCACCAGCTCGTTTATAATACACTCGAGACCGGTTTTGCGACGTGTAGGGTCTAGGTGAACGCTGTCCATATTTGTTCAGTACCCCAATATATGTATAACTGAGGGGACACGTTAGTGATCGCTCGATTTAGCTACGAAGTACTACGTAACTACGTAAGAATACTTCGTACGTAAGAATAATTATCCTGTGTTTCTTTTCCAAATTTACCTTTCTCCTTTTCAATCCGCGGTCTACCTGTCTTTGTACATTTGAAAAGTCTCTCATATAGACCCGTGAGAGTGAAGCGAGTAACCTTTGTTTTTGTTCGGATTTCTGTTTTTGATTTTTATATCAATTTAATACTTCCTAGCGCACTTTTCGTTTGCTTGTTAATTGGAAATGCCTGTCTGCTCTTCATGCTCCGGCTCTGTTGCCGACACTGACTCCCTAAGATGTTCTGTTTGCAAAAAGTTTTTCCATGCGACATGTAGTAATTTAAAGGCAAATGATCTGGAATACTTGAAGACCTCTCCGAACCAATGGAAATGTCAGTCCTGTATGACTAAGGGTAGACTGCGTAGTCATTCTGGTTCCAGTCAGAGTTCCGGTTCTGCTCAAAATCTGGATCAACCGATTACAATGAAACATTTTCAGGATCTCATGCAGGCTATTGCTACAAT
This sequence comes from Myrrha octodecimguttata, assembly GCA_958510865.1. Taxonomy (NCBI): domain Eukaryota; kingdom Metazoa; phylum Arthropoda; class Insecta; order Coleoptera; family Coccinellidae; genus Myrrha; species Myrrha octodecimguttata. The sequence goes on along the minus strand of OY294058.1, from coordinate 8,736,191 downwards.
ATCGTCGGATCTGAATGCGCTCAAGGAATCTCAGTCTAATATTACTGCTGATATTGGTGATATCAAGATAGCTCAGACTGCACTTCAATCTAAGTTCGACTCAATCAATGAAACGCTTGAGCAACATTCAAATACATTTATAGTACACAAAAATTCGATTGAGGAAAATTCAGGTAAAATTCAGAACCTCACTTCTTTTTGTAACTCCGTTGATTCCAGGATCGCAGATTTGTCAGTAGGCATGAGTAAGCTGGCGGAATCTACTGGTGCTACCACTGGTAGCGCTGCGTCAACATCCGAGTTATTAGATAGAATAAAACGCTCGCATAATATAATCGTCCGTGGGATTGTTTCTTCCGGTAATGAGGATGAGGATTCTGGTCTTCTTGGTCGGTGCGTCGATTGGGTGGTGCGTGACTCTTCGAGATTCATCGTTGACACTGCTGTTCTTGGTGTTGATTCTTGGAAGATAGGATTTTCAAACCCACAGGTTGTCACAAAAATTCTAAGGAATAAAAAAGTCTTGGTGGGACACCGGGATTTCAACAAGGTGAGGATTTCGGATGATGAAACTCCACTACAGAGGAAGCAGTTGAGGAGTTTACGAGACGAACTGCGAACAAGGCAGGAGAGGGGGGAGGTGGACATCACTATAAAGTACTTACGAGGAGAGCCTACCATTGTTAGGACCCCAACATCTTCTTCTACCCAAAAAAACTAGAAAGTAGTCGATATTTTCCACTCAAAGAATGGAGTTTTATATATACTAACATACAATCACTTCATTCAAAGTTCATCGAATTATTAACCTTCGTGAAAGCAAATAGGCCTCTATTAATATTTATCACGGAGACTTGGCTCCAGCCTACGATTCCTGATGCCCTTTATGCTATTCCGGAGTATTCAATCTTCAGATGTGACAGTGTCACTACGGTGGGTCATGGTGGAGTTTGTGTTTACGTTCATTCCTCCATAAGCTCTAATTTCAAGATCACAGCTAGTTCTTTACCAACACCAGGGATTGACAATATTTTTCTAACTGTTTCTAGCACAACTTTCACACTGAAATTGGGATGCATCTACAGACCCCGACCTTCACAAAACGACAACTGCGTATTTGATTTTATAAAAACTTTATCCAATTCCGATGCTCCTTTACTTATCGTCGGGGACTTTAACTGCCCAGATGTGAAATGGCCATTGTTAACATCAAACTTGCCTTCCTCCGGCTCACCCTCTTATAATTTTTGCGCTATGTTATTGGACTCAAATTTACAACAGCTAGTGGATAGACCAACTCGTTACCGACGCAATCAAAATCCTTCACTTCTAGATCTCATTTTGGTCAACGATGATAGCCTCCTTTCCGAGATTACGCTGCATCCTCCTTTTGGACTATCCGATCATGCGACATTAGCTTCTACACTTCAGTTCACTCCTTCTGTTCCTACTCGCAGGCAAACGAAAACCAAAAATATCATAAGTTTTCCTGAGCTTAATCTTGACCTTCAGGGAGTTGACTGGGACTCAGTTTTTCGGGACCGGTCGGTTGACGATATGTGGGAGTCCTTCTCTGAAATATTGCACTCCTTTGTATCCAAGCACACCCGCGTCGTAAATAGCACTGTCTTTCCATCGAAACCATGGATAACTTCGAATCTTCGAAAGATGATCCGATTGAAGAGGACCCTCTGGCAACGGTACAGACGCAGCAGAACTGAAAATGATTACAATAATCATAGAAATTACTCTATAGATCTGAGAACCAGGCTCACGCAAGCAAAGCGAGAATATGAAGCATCACTTTTGAGTGCCCCGGATGGCAGAAAGAAATTATTTAAGTATGTTCGAAGCTCCCTTAAAACAAAAGTCTCTACTCCAATAGTGCGCGATGCCGCTGGAGAATTATGCGCGGATAACAGACGCTCTGCTGAGGTTTTGGCAGATTCCTTCGCCTCGTCTTTTACTGAAGAACCTCCCGGTCCACTTCCGACCATTTTATTGCCCAGATCTATAGAAAGTTTAGAGCAGATGTATTTTTCTGAAGGTGATGTAGAAAAACATTTGCTGGATTTGGATGTCTCGTCTGCTCCTGGCGCTGACAAGATATCGCCATATGTCTTGAAGAACTGTGCTCAATCTCTTGCTCTGCCCCTCTCTTTAGTCTTCAACCGCTCTTTCACCACATCAACTTTACCTAGAGAATGGCTCAGAGCATCAGTTACACCGATTTTTAAGAAGGGCTGTAAGACATCTGCTTCTAATTACAGACCAATAAGCCTTGTGTCTGTGGCTGCCAAAGTATGCGAGAGAATGATAACATCTGAGATTCTCAATTTTGCTATTGCAAATAATAAATTTCCGGAAAACCAACATGGCTTCTTACCTGGTAGATCGGTTATTACAAATCTCCTCAAATGTCTGGAAGATTGGACGAAGGCGTTGGATTCCAATACACCAATCGATGTTATTTACCTGGACTTTGCCCGAGCTTTCGATAAGGTTCCACGTAGACGTTTGCTTGCTAAGCTTGAGTACTTTGGAATTCGGGGAGGCCTTCTCTCATGGATTGGGGCCTTTTTATCTGAACGTCAGTTCTGTGTGCGTGTGGGTGAGTCTTTTTCAACTTCAAGGCCCGTTTTGAGTGGCGTTCCCCAAGGATCAGTATTGGGACCACTTTTGTTCCTTTTGTACACATCTGACTTGCCTGGGTTGGTCAAATCCTGTATATCCATGTTCGCTGATGATACAAAAATATATGCTACGCCTGGAACTAATGGTGATTGCCTTCAGGAAGATTTGTACACCATCCAGAGGTGGTGCAATGACTGGCTCATACCCCTCAATATTGATAAATGTACTGTCTTACACATGGGAAGGAGGAATCCTAGACAGAGATACACAATTAATGGTGTCACACTATCGCAATGCTCGAGCCACACTGATTTGGGTGTCACCATAACGGAAGATCTGAGTTGGTCGGATCATATACAGTCTACCTGTTCCAAAGCCTCCAGAATTTGCTATCTACTGGAGAGAGTGTTTGGAAGATGTTCCATCAATACATGCCGCTCCTTGTACACGACTTATGTGCGACCAATATTGGAATACGCTGGACCTGTTTGGGATGCGAGACTGGTTCGTGATAGAACTGCCTTGGAAAATGTCCAGAGGAGGGTAACAAGAATGGCTTTTGGTGTCGACCGTCCCAGTTACGAAGATCGGCTTAGTGTAGTGAGGATATCGAATCTCCAGACCCTAGTATTAATGGAAACCTTGGCGAGAAGAATGAGGTTTACCACGAATCGGAAGAACTTTTATCGTTTCACCGTTACAGTCAAAACTATATCCTTTAACAAACCAGACATAGTAGTGATAGATAGAAGTAGGAACGAAACTCACATTCCTATTAGATACAACCTGATGTCGACGATAACGAAAAAGAAGAGGAAACACACTTGCAAATGAAATTGAGAACTTGTGAAACATAAACAAATCAACCGTTGTTAACCACTGGTATAACTCCAAAAGAACTACATAAATGCAATGAAATACTGGCTCTAAATGAAGCACTCTATAAATTTATACAGAAAGCGTTTGTACCGAACATAACACGAATTGCCTAAGGATTTTCGTGTCGATAAAAGACAATAAGTACTTCGCAAAAGTACCAGGCATACACTTGAGAAGAACTGTACAAAATAATGATAATAAAAACAAGTGTTCATATAATAAATATTGTCCGTCCAAATGATCACACAGTTTGTCAAGATTAAAATACAGTATTACAATTACAATACGATGACAACACACAGATGCAACACAACTTGAAATTCATAAAGTCTGCGAATTTTCGTTTAGGATGCTCATCGGCAATTATTTGGTTCTATTTTTTGCGCTTTATACATTTTCAACATCCTCATCTTTTGATCTAGCAGTGAAATATTAGCGGAAATAGGGAAAACCAATACTCTTTAACTGAAATTTGACCTATAAGTTTTGGCCAGGCCGAAAATGGACGCCAACATTACCTGAAGATATACGTTTTCTGTTCATTTCTATCCGCAATTGTAAGATATGCATTGATTTTTCCTAGGAAATAATGAGTCTGGGAATACTCCCTCTTTTCCCCTTTGTTTTTCTTTTAGATTTTCGAGAAAAGCTTCCCAGATATATGCGTCATTCCCTAATTGCATTATTATTCAGATCGAATAATTATCTGAAATATTCCTGAGGAGTGAATGACAAGAAAAGTCAAATATTTTGACTCAAAAATTCGTTCATTTTGGAAATCACAACCCATAGATCGTATTTCTTTCGACATAACAAAAATTAATAAAGTATGAAACGGTTGGTTCACTCGAAACAATTTTTCATAAACGTCTTTCGCAATTACCGTCAGCCTTATACGTTATCACGTAATAAATTCTTCATTCAGATTCCTTGTCTTGCTCATTGGATACTCGAGCATCTTTATCTGGATCCTCTTTTTCAATTTTCCCTAATAGTCCCTTTCCCGTCCGATCCCTTGTACATTTTTTATTACACTCTAAAATTCCATTCCTGGATATGACGGATTGTATTCCCTGATAAATTGTATCTCTGAAATGGGGCAGCACTTTCTTTCACGACGTTTTATCCATCATCAATCCATATCACCAGAGAAAAAAGTTGAGTGATGAATAATATCAGGGAACCGTATGCAAAATTGGTGGAATTATATTAGTTGAAATGAAAAATGGGCGAAACGAACATTCTAATTCCTCAGATTTCATTCCACTGATTCTCTGTCCAGTGTTTTCAGGGGAAATGGATTCAAATTCCCAGTCTCAATCGGTGGTTTGAGCGCGACGATTCCGTTATATTCCACTTTGTGTAGGTTTGGCCGAATAATGCTTTAATGGTCTGGTTTGGCGGATAAAAGAGGAAAAAATGAAGTATTGCGAAAATATGTTTTTGGAGAAAAAAAATTTTTAGCGTCGGCTCCAATTTAATCAGTGTAATAATTTATTGATTTTACGTAATCATGTGAGAAGTAATTACAACGGCAACAAAAATTATCAGTTCATAATAACACCCCATGTTTATCTCAAATCGATAGCGTTTCCTCAACAAAACTTCTGGATAGAAGTCAAAGTTTGCCTCATTTTTTGTATGATAAACAGTTTCTCCACTTGAGGACGCTAAAAAAGGAAAACATTTTAGACATCGTGGTTTTCAACAGGTAATGTCTTTTTCGTAATATTTGGGCCACTACACACGAATCGAAAAGTTTCTTCGGGCCAAACTTCTTTCCAAAGATGTTTTACAGTCGAACCAACCTTTACCCCCTCGTTTTTTATTTTTGTCGATATCCTAGAGAAATAATTTTTTTGATGTGCTTATTTCTGTACACAGTAATCTGTCTCGTGAAGCAGGTTTTTTCCCTGTACTAATATATGTAAACTTCCAACCAGCGGAAATTGATGTTTCTGAAAACCCACCTGAAGACGTAACCCTTCTAATGTTATATGTGTGTTCAAACTACCAGACACAACGCAAGTTAATATAGCAAGAACAAGGAAGAGATTTCAGGTTAACGTGTATGGCTACACAAGAAGGACTTATCCGTCATTAAACGGTTTGTGGAACATAACTACTGGAAGGCAAATTTCAGAACCTCATCAAACATCGCATTATTATTATCATCTGCTGGAGCTGCATAGCATAATGTATTAGCAGTTAGGCGTTGAGAAAAATACTGCATTTTATTCGGAACAAGTGAAAAATTTCCTGGAACTGCCCGACTGAACCAAACTATACCTACATAAATTATGAGTTGCACTGCAGCCATATTACGGAGGATGTATCATTTCCTTTAACGAAACCGACAATTATATACATTCTCTTTCTTTTGCGAAGACTCCAGAGGAAAGTTTCGCAAGGAAAAAAATATTTGTTCTTTATGGATTGTCGACTGAAAGTTGCTTTTTGAAGACGAAGGTATCAGACAAAACCAAAGAGCCAAAGAGTGATTACAATAAGAAAAGGTAAGCAGAATCTTAGTCAAAAAACTCCTGAATTACCTCACGCACCTCAAACAATCTATGTAGGGCAAAAAACTGGTGAAATTGGTACTTTTTAGTGCACTACAGCCACAGAACAGTTGGTTGTGCAAGAAAATGTTCAATGTTGGAAATAAAGTGCATTCAAATTTTATATAAAAGTTCGAACCAAAAACTTAGCCTATGAGAAAAAGTCACAAAGCTGAACATTTCACGTACTCTAGAGGTAAGTTTCGCAAAAAGAGTTTTTTTTCCTTATGGATTGTCCAATGAAAATTTCCTTTCTTAAGATAAATGCTTCAAAACAAAAAAAAACAAGAGGCGAGTGGGATGAGAAATGAAAAACCATTCGGAGCAGAATCCTTATCTAAAAACTCCTTTTCCTTCGTTCAGCCCTCCAATCAATAAGAGTAGGTCAGAGAAGTCTCTTGATTTGTCCTTTTCTGATGCACTCTTGCTGCAAAACGGATGGTTGCACAAAAAATCTTTTATATGGGCAAGGGAGTATGTTTCAGTTATATATGGATTGATCTCAGCGAATAACTCACATTGTGAGAAAAAGCAACAAAGTTAAAAATGCTGCAGATTTTACACAAGAGTTTATTTTTTACCTAGTTGAATAATCCAATACCATTGATATCTTAAATAAAATTTTTATATTATCCATAACTTATTAGTTTCTCACAACACAAAAATCAATTCCATGAAAAAATTATTGTGAAACATTGAAATATCAATAAATACTCTCGTATAATTGAATATCATTTTCACATGCAGAACGCTAACTGAGTAGCATAATTTAAAATAATATTATGAATGAGAAGAGAAGTTCCACAGTCGTTTCACCTCCACCGAAGAGGTAGAGTAAATGCGCCGTTCGTCTTTGTAACTTAGGGACCACTAGTCGGAAATCATCAGGGTGAAAAATTTAAGGTTGAGCCATGCAATAGTAATAGACGTTGAGAGTTCCATAAAAACTCGGTAGAAAGTTTTCGGGAAAAATGTTCCCTCCTGTTCCCAATTTTGAGTCCTTAGGGTACACCGATCCTGCTAAAAAGCTTTGAGGATCAATCTCGAGCGAAACACCTTTTATCTACCAAGTTTCACTAATTTCGGATTAGTACTTTCAGAGGAAATTCCCGAACAACGGACGGCGGATGGCGGATGGACGGATTTTGGTTTATTATTTGATGAAATCAAATAATAAACCTTAGTGATCGACCAACAAAAAAAAAATTTTAACCCCCCCTGAAAATTTCACAGTTTACGTTTTGGAGTATGTAGATTTGAATGAACGAATAAAAAAAAATCCGTCCGTCTGCCGTCCGCCGTCCGTTGTCCAGAGCTTTTCTCGGAAAGTACTGAACCGAAATCCGTGAAACTTGGTAGAAAAATCATGTGTCGCTCGGGATTGATCCTCCAAGCTTTCCAGCAGGATTGGTGTACCCTAAGAGCTTAAAATTGGGGGTTGGAGGGAAAAAAAAATTATTTCTCGGAAACTTACCACCGAGTTTTTGTGAAATTCTCAACGTTGATTACTGTTGCATAACTCAATCTGAAAATTTTAACCTGGATGATATCCGACTAGTAGTCCCTGAGTTATAAAGAAAAATGCTGCAAATTTCCAATAATCCCGAAAATAAATCATCGCATTCGGTTCTAAGATTGGAATTCAGTGAAATAATCGGTTAACTTTTCATCCAGAATCATATATCTGAAAGTAGATGAAAAGATTGTTACCAAATTTTCAACATATATCGAGAAATTTCGGACGGATTCGTTAATTATTTCATAAACACAATATGCAAATGCCCTATCGATGTTCTCGACAATTTCATAATCGTTAGTAGTTCAAATTAAATATTTTTGGGGTTTCTCTCCTAATATCTGAAACATAACTACAAAAACTCGGATAACAATTATTATTTATAGATATCACCCTGCGAATTACGGGATGAAACATTAAATTTCTTCATGGAGCTCAATTATATCTTAAATAAAACTCATATATTATTCATAAATCATTGGTTTTTCACAACCCGAAAACTGATTCCATGAAAAAATTCATTTGAAACATTGAAATCTCAATAAATACTCTTGTGTAACTGAATAACCCATTCACATGCAGAACGCGAATTAAGAAGCGTTATTTAAAATAATGAATATTTCCAAAATATTCGGTCGATCGGAGGTTTCCATCAATTTTGGATTGCTTAGTACAATTATCGTCAACATGTGGATATCGGCTACTGGTTTCAATCGAAATCCAATATTTTTCGTACTGAGACATTGAAATAGGGGTGAATATAAAAGATAATGAGCATGTATAAGATAAAACAAATTGGAGGATATATGCAAACAAATCAATTAACAAACCGGAAATCTCATCAATTGTCGAGAATCTAATACTAAGAGTACTGGGGACCGTAGACAAGAATACTCCGCATGTTTCAACATCTGGTGGTCCGCAAAACCTTCAATTCAAACGAATTGAAGGTTTTTACATTAAACAGACGTTGGGATTTGACACCCTCTTAGTTGAGTGTATCTGACAACTATACGGAACGAAATTTCTCTTTTAGAATTATTCAGTCGAATTCAACCTTGAGAGGTTCACGATATATTTGATTTTTACAGAAAAGTTATTGAAAATAACTTTAGGTTTTCACTTTGTGTATTGGATATTCTGTGAATCAAGTGAACTTTTATCCGATATATGCACTGTGGAAAAATTTTTTTCAGATAAGTTGCACAGGACGGGTGAGTTTTTTTTTCATTTCATTGATATTTTTCAGAACAAAGTTGAATCCTAGTAGGAATCACATCCACACATTTAATATTAGCGGAAAATCTTGAATTTTGTTTTACGTATTTGTTGTTAATTTGAGAGTTTAAGTTAATTTTCCCGAAAGTTTCTCAAGAAATACTAACGCGATCAAATTGGAACATCATAACTAGTTGTGAAATATCGACGCTCATTTTAATGCATGATTTCGTGAGAATTGTATTGGAAAAAAGTTGAATTTTTTCTAAACATTTTTTTCGGAAGCTATTCATTAAAGTTCAATATAATTTGGTACAGGTCTTAGTCAACAATTTGAAACCATATTTATTTGCAGAGATATTGGCGGAAAATTTTGTGGCCATTTTAAATTTTGAGGTTATTTCCCTTTTATGTCAAAAGGCGCAAACGCTTTCTGATTTGAATTTCATTTCTATTTGTGTAATACCGACACGCAATTTAATAAGTAATATCGTGAAGATCGTACTGGCAAAATATTAGTGAAAAATATTTATTTTTCGGAAATTTAACTTAACTTTAACGAAAGAAACAACATGGTGACTTGACCTTTGTAAAGTAGTTTTTTAAGAAACTCAACACCAAGATAATTTTCTCTTCAACTCCAATATTTCATAGGAAATGTGATTTGGAATGAAAAATATTTAAGATTTTTATGAATAACATCCTCTAGGCTTAACCATAAAGTGATTCTTTCAATTCTTTCCAGCAAAATTTTCGTTATATGTTGATACCTTAGTGAATAGGTTTATCTACCATATTTCGGGAATATATTTAGATGAGACAGACAACATGGATACGGTAATTGATTATATCGGTGAATGGACTGATAATTCTGATGATCAGTCGGACATAAAAACTCCATCTCATTGTCGTAACTCGACAGATTTGTCCCCAGATAATTAGGGAATACGGCCCTGTGCGGCCACCTGCATTGGTCTCACTTTTCGAGCGAGCTAAGGCGGTTCGCCCTTCAAGTGATTTTGTGCGTTATTATAAACATAGACATATTTAGGCATGTAAGATTTATCCTTGGGGATATTTGAAAATTCCAGACATAAGTCAGTCGGGATTGGAATTGGAAGCGATAAGCTTGAGGTCGAAAACGCAGAGGCTCGGCTCAAATATTTAAAATAGGTTTTTTACGTTTTTGTTCATATTTCCACACGATCGATTATTTCGTATCGGCACTATTCTAGTATGTTCATTTTACAACTAGAAATCGAATTAAAGTGTGTTTTTTTTAACCGTTTAGTTTGATTTTGAAAACTTTCGAACCTCCTAGACGCCAGATCCTAACGGTGTGTAGGACTTCGGCGGAGAATTCACAACACTCATAGTAATACTACGGAATCACAAAAAACACGAAGAAAGTTGCTAAAAATCTTCTTCAGGTATCTACATTTTACTGACTGATGGTATGTAGTACAACAAGGTTTAAATATGGTCCAGAACGTGCCTAAATAATTATACAAAAGCGTAAAAGTGAGAGTAGGTATAAATTGGGGTTTGCCACAGAGTTTTTAGGTTACAGAAAAATATTCAGTAGTGGAGAGCTATTCACATCTGTTTGTTCATTCAATAGGATTTTGCGGGTGTTGTACCTATTGATTTCTAACGACTCTAGGAGTTATGTAGGTACTTTTGGTTTCGACGTGGATAATTTTGTAGTTACTATTGAATTTGAATATTTCACATGAATTTCTTCATGAAATTGATTTTCGTTTGGTGAAAAACCAATGAGTTATAAATAATATATACGATTGATTTGAGATATCAATTGTATTGGGTTATTAAACTGAGAAAATAATAAACCCTTGTGTAAAATTTGCAGCGTTTTATTAATTCGTTCAAATCTACATTCTTTAGAATGCTAACTGTGAAATTTTCAAAGAGAATCCTTTCTTTTGGTCGATCACTAAGTTTTATCATTCGAATTTATCAAATAATAAACCGAAATGAGATCGAGGGTTTGGACTTCCAACCCACAAACAATATATCGGGTCAAATTTCTCTAAGAATTCAAAAATGCCTAGACGGTAATTCTTTGGTCATAAAACAAATTTCGAATCATTATTTAGACATTCATTTTCGCATCATAATAAAACCACCGGTAGTATACACTACACACAAGGGGAATTGATCCCCTATGCAATGGACCTGACGACCTGATGAAGGTCACGTAAAGGTTGACCTATAAATACACAGTCTGTTGTTGTATCCATATTTCTGAGTAGAATAACCATACGATACTATTGAATATTTGAGTTTTAGCTTCGTAAGTCAAATTCCATATTAGGTTTATCACGCAACTCCAATTCTCCTACTCAATCTGCGTGCGAGAACTTCGTCAAATTGGGTCAGTTTCGTTTCTCGTTCGAACAAATCAAGTTTTGAGCAAGGGACAAGCTAGTAACTAAAATATCAGAAGATCAGTCTCTTACCGACGAGACATTATCTTTGATTGTTGACGGAAATGACAACATAAAAAGCCCGCGCAGAACGATTTTTGGGCGTTGGTGCTCTGAATCATTGTAATCTGTAATGTAAAAAACATATGACTTACTGGTAATGCTCCAGATGCGAATGATTTCACCAGATTCTCATGGAAAATCCTTCGAATGCGGATTCTGTATGAATCTCTATACTCCATTCACTCTTGTAAAGTAGCCCGGTTGGCCATGATTTATCATGTTTTCGTAACTAAAACCAACGTAAGTTGGAGCTCCTGAAATATCGACAATGTCAAAATAATTCGACGCGACGTTGCCAATTTTTACTCTCTCTCAATAACAAATAACAATTCAGCTCCGGCCATAATAAACTAATGAATTAACATTTCGCTTTGATTTGAAATCGAAATTGAAACTACATAAAGTAATCTGAAGAAGCAAGGACAGAGTATCAGGAAGTGCTATACAGAAATACGCTCATTCCGATAGTAACTGATATTTTGGAAAGAATCGTTTTTTTTTTGGAAAACTGATCTGCAACGACCAGTTTGGAATAATAATTCGAAAAATTACCATTTTTCGGTTGACACACTGCCGAGCACCCTACCCTTTTTTGTGTAGGATTATTTGGAATATAATCAGGACGTAAATCACTTTTCCGAAACACAAAATCAATGGGTTGCTAATACAAAATTGGTAAATGAACACAAAATGTTATGTGAACAAAAAACATGTTATTGCAAAGATTATTCACTATTGAGGGCATGTAGGATTCTCCCTATGCAGTAAGGATCTGAAAAATCATTGCTCGGCGAGCCAGATCTGGTCGAAAGACCTTCCAAGTCAGTTACCAAATGTAGGTAAAACTATTTTCAATTTTCTGCTAATTTTCTATCTTCTGTTCTGTTGCAGATATGTTTTCAAGATATTTTGACAGTTTTAATCCCATAAATAAGAAGAAATTTTTTCTTGGAAATCGAGGCTTTCTATTATGAATCTGTTAGCCTATTTCTCTACACTTATGCAAGGGGAGACTATATTTTTTTAGGATTATATATTAATGCTCTCGTATCATAGTAAGCAACGTACGGTGCCCTGTTCATTCCCTCTTGCTTATACCGTGATGCTGTATTGTTGAAATTATCAAAGAACCTGCTCTTCTTCAATAAATATGTAAATATGTAATGACAATAGAAAGTTACATCATCTACCTGCATATTATTGATATTTTATGTATCGAAAAACAGTTTTTTCTATTGTCTTATTAGTTTCTCAAGTTTTTGACTTCAATCATTATATGCCAGTTGATATAATAATTAAATAAGTAATTCAAGACTTGATAGGTACTTTGAAGTTACTGAAAGTATATCATGAACTATCAATCTCAACAGATATAATGAGCAGGAATCACATGTTTGAATTGAACAAATTCCTTAATGAAAAAGTTATATATTTCGTGGAACTGTTTCGATAGGAAGTAGTACATTGAAAATGATATTGGTATATTCTATGTTGGCAGAACATTGAAATTTTACGTATGAAAAAAGCATGAATTTTACAATATCTCATTCAATTCTATTTTTTCTAATATTTCAGGAATTGCTTTTTTCTGGAGATTGAATATTTAAGTTGACTAAGTTTTACTGCAGGGCTATTCGAGTATTTTTTTTCTTCGAATGAACTATATCCATAATTTTTCAGTAAAATTCCAAAACACTCGATTCTTGATTTCCGTACAAAAAGAGCATAACTCAATCTTCCTTATATATGTACGTGAAATATTTCCAGTATCAACAGATAAAGTTTCTTCAACATTCGTCAGGTCTTTGGAATTATTGAATTCACATAATATTTTCTCAAATTCATTACTTTCCCAATGTAGATTAACATTTTAAAAATAAGTAATTATTACGACCTCTTTGTAGAGGGAACAACGTTGTGTATAGTTATCTAACAGGAAAATGACTATAACCTTACATTCTCAAAATATACACGGTGGAATGTGTCAGGATGTCATGGCAAACCGGGATACTATACATATAAAAGTGAATGGAGTTTAGGTGCCATCTCATTTATCAGATTCGCGATTATCAACCAGAACTCAACTATCTGTGGCTAAACCATGTTTCAATATTGTGATCTCCTTTACGTTTTGTATTGACTCCTGGATTTTCCAGTCATTTCAGAAATTTTTTTTCACTTGAGTGTTCAACGGTAGCTACACCCTCCAGCCTCCGGGACACCAGTATTTCTATAGGAATATGCTTTATTATTTTGAATTGTGAACAACCTTTCAAAACAGAAACAAAATGGGAAAAAACCTCTGTTGAAATTGCCATCGTTTCGTATCTTTTTCATTCTTTATCAGGGCTACAAAAACACAGAAAGTATCACCACTGATGTCACCTTACTAAAGTAACAGAACAAGACACCAAAACAGAAATTTATCGCATAAAAAAAGGATTTCAGATTTTTTTCTCTTTTCCTTTGGGTAAAAAACAACAATGACATAATACAAGCAATAAAAAACTCCTTAAGCAAGACGCGTGCTGCCACAGAGGTCGAAAGTATCACAACTGATGTCACCTCACTAAAGGAACCGAACACAACAACTAAAGAAGAAAATTCAAGGCATAAAAGAAAGTATTTCAATATTTTTTTTTCTTATTGGTAGGAAACAATAATGACAAAATACACGCAACAAAAAACTCGTTAAGCTAGAGGCGTGTTGCCCAAGAGGTCGAAATTCAAAAGAGCAAAGGACAAGTACTAGCCAATTCAATTTGATTTTCTTGCATACTATAATTTTAGATAATTATGGAGCAAAAAAATAAACTTTAAGTCTGACAAGTACTTGAACTTTGCTCTGAAAGGTTTCGACTTTTTGGGCAGCACGCGTCTGGCTTGAGTTTTGTGTTGCTTGTATTGTGTCATTGTTGTTTTTGATCAACAAGGAAGTCACCTATTTAAGTATTGACCCCGTCAAACGCAGCTTTAATTTCTGATGAAAAGATTGGGCATTTTTTTTATATGACCCTCGCCACTTTCTGCATGAATCATCCTCAGAAGAAGGTACTAGATTTCAATTCGCACCGATCTGTATATTTCGAAATATTGGAAAATCACATTGTGAGTTGGCACCTTCATCTACTTAATCATTAGGCAAATTCTAACCACTCGCAAATTTGACCTTCAAGGTTAACCAGAAACCTACTCTACAAATATCGAGTTTTGTCTTTACTGCCGGTATAACCGACGATAGCAAACAAAATAACTTCCGGAAGATTCCACTTAGAAACTTGAAAATTGTAATGTAGGTTTGGAAATTGATAACGGAAGCTGATTTGTGAACAGGTGAAATCTACCAAATTATTCCGCAGATGTGAATTTTCATTCAAAATTTCATTTTTCCGAAATATCCAAGAATAAAGATCGTATTTAATTGAAATCCAATACTTCATTGAAAATCTGGAGGAGCACTGACTTGAAGCCAGGAGCTTCTGCACGCTTGCTTAAATTTGCTGCCAAAGCGATCACCTATTCACGTTGTGGCCCAGCAAAAAACAGCTCTTCTTCCTAATGGAACAATTCAGTAATCTTCTCATCATAGGGTCCTCATAAAATTCAGCATGTATCTCAAGATATCATTTTTTAATCAAGCCCAAGATTTCAATTCGATTCAATCTGCGTTTTCGGCAAAAAACATTAGGTATGGGAACCTTAATTAACGAAATCTTCAGGTGAATTTTACCCTTTCACGAATTCGGCCTTCGAGATTAAACTGAGAACCTACACTACAAATATTGGTTGTCTCTGTCGTTTCTTTCAGAAGTAATTGTATGTATTCACAGCTGGCCTTACTACTGATAGTGAAAAAAATAACTTCCGGAAGGATCAACTCAGAAACTTGATAATGGGAGAGTAGTTTTGGACATCCACAGTTAAACATTTCCATAAAAAATAGCATCTCTTCAATATTTCTAACAGAACTGATAGTATCAAGTTAAAATCTAGTGAAGAAATAGCTTGAAGGTTCATGTGGAATTCCATGAGGACCACATTATGATATAAATAGATAATGGTTGAGGAAAAATTTTTTTCATACTTTTTTATTCATCTATTCGAACAATCCTCTCGAAATTTTGAACGAATTCACCAGTCAGCATTTGCGAACTAGTAACCAAGTTTCAATATGATCGGAGTAATATTTGCTGGAGAATTTTAGAAATAAGAAAACAATTCTTAGGATATAAGCAGCAAATTTGACATATATTTTTTCCAATATCTCTTGAGATCAATATAACATCAAACTTAAATTGTGGAAACTGCTTCTTAATAGTGGTTTCAAGGTTTGTGTCAAATTTTCTTCGAATCTGATGAATAGTTTTCAACGCGCTACCAAGTTTGAATCTGAGCGCCTCAGCCCACCTTGAGATATTGAGGAAATAAGCTCATAATTTCAAATAGCTACAATTTTTGAGGGTATATCTTTGAAGAACTGATGCTATCGATTCAGAGCATTGTAATTGATTTAGAAACAACTACGCGCAACTGAGTGAAAATTTGGTGTGGAGGTGGTCGATGAAAATTCCATCAAAAGTGTTCAACTCAAATTTGAAAAATGCTGTCATATTTTTTGAATTATCTGATGACTTGATCAACACGGAATTTTGCATCAAGTAGTGTGCTGTGCATATCGGAATATTTGTATTGATTACATAAGTACTCCATAAGATATCGAGGAACTGAATTCAATATTTCAAATCGGTGTAACTCCGAAATTTCAAATTCATCCCATTAACGATTTCAACCGAGATATTGAGGCTAAAAACCAAACCTGAAGATTTCAAAACTCTGGGTCCTCTCCTCCGAAAATTTGAGCATACCAGGCCGGCGGGATAGAATTGAATTTGACCGTGGATTCTTCATCAGTGAGGCCAACCTAGTCGTTTAAGACCATTTTGGCTCAAAAATTACAGACATTGTGACGAAATTATGAGGCACTGTCCTCTAGAACAACGGTGTAAAAATGGTCCATCGAAGTCACCATCGTCGAAGAAGTAATTAAATTGAAGCATTATGAAAATTGCAGTATGTCTTGGTGTGAGAAAGGTAATTTTTAATATATTTACTGCATGATATAACCTACTTTAAGTTTTTTAGTATTTTTCGGTTGATATACTTGCATTCTATTCTATTTTAGATCCATATCAGATTTTTTTCTTACGTATACCACCAACTTGTTAAATGGCCTGTTGAATATACTCAGTGGCATAAGAAGTGTTTTATCCAGAAGGAAAAACTTCGTTAACTTGATGTTTTGGCAGTGGTGTAACAAGATAACCAGGGGCCATGTTGCAATTTTAGTTCAGTTTGCTGGTCAGCGCTTGGAGGCCCCGATTCACTGCATCTTTGTAGTTACGCCGCTAAGTGGTACTCCAACATCAAAAATGAAACGTTTACGTCTTCAGGAACTTTTGTGAATATGAAATCAATTAAATGAAGTATTTGATGACCCCACAGCTGAATACACTCCAGTACACGTCTAGTCATCCACGAAATACAATGGTCAAAGTTGGTGAAATAACTGTGCCAGAGTCTGTGAAGGTTGGTGCAAGTGGAACAATTTTATTACCATAATATGTGACACATGTTTAATACGATTGAAATTAAATGGCCACCACAACTTAAACGTCAATTTCTCTAAAAAAGTTCATAGTTAGAAAGAGGAGGTATAGGTAAGTACGTTGTCCTGTTCAAAAAAGACGTACGGAAGGCCATTAATATGAGACAATAGAGTGGATTGTGGGACATACTTAACATAATACAGAAGAGGTGATGGGCTAATACAAGCAATAGGTCGCTCAACCAGAACTTCTTCAGTCCCGTATGCCTCTCATGAACACCAAACGCAATATCACGTTCGAATCTTCACAGAATCGCAATTCGTCGCTAGTAACGACGTTATGCCATTCTGCTTTACACTGCACAAGTGAAATATTTTTCGGCAGTGGCCCGCAGTTGAAGGATTTTTTGAATGTGGACGATATAGAAAAAAAGGGCACATATCTGGAGATGAAACTCCTACATAGTGATGGTTCTGTCTTCTTTCTTCTCCAAACCATTCAACAGCGATTTATGCACAGTAACAAAAGGTCTCTCAGAAAAGGTTGCCTGAACTGACGCATACACACACACACACACACACACACACACACACATATTGCTGTCATTGAAATATAATTAACATAACGGCTAATTTAGCGACAAGACAAACCAACATTTGGGTGGATTACAAGTTTACATCCGTCAAAATCTTTAACATCATTATAGTTTTTCATCTTTCAACTTGAATAATCTTTTAACGGTCAAGTAGGGCCTAAAACGAGTCGACTAGCCAGCAATAACTGATTATGTCTTTTCACTTTTCATGAACCACTTCCTCCATAATCAAATTGACAAAAAAAACCGTGGTTTTGCAAATTGAAACGGCGGTATAGCTATCATAGCATGCTTAAGATATAGTCATACTGTTGTCACAAAATGAGTTTCTTAAAATCATCCTTTCTGTATGTAACTCTAGTAATATCACTGACTTTAAACTGTCAAATCAACTTCAATGCCAAGCAACAATAATATTGAAACATGCCACAGCAGATTCTAAAACTCCAGATCTGTATCGAACAGCCACCGAGAACCGAAATTACTATCCACCCCATTACCTGATAGATGGCGCCGTACTCTGATGTGTGTTTGATGTAGGAATTTCATTACCCCCACGTCTGAGACAATGCTGGCTTGAAACGATGGGGATGGGAGTGTAGGCTTGTCGAATTGGGAAATTTCCATTGACGTATTTCTCCGAGTCAATAGCTTGTATATCCTTCCGCAAATGTACGTTCCTGCAGGTGTAATATATTCTGACATCACTTGAAACATGCAAATTTATCGAAATGCCTGCTCGGGATATGGGACCCGGCAGGGGTGTAACGGAGACACTTGGGATCACTGGCATCTTTTGAAGGTTTTGGGACTATGGGCGGATATCTTCTTTGGATATATATCTTGTGGTAATATAAAGTGGGTATAACTCTGGTATACTCAGGATACTACATCGAGTGGATAAGTAGGTCAAGGACTCACTCCGTGAGGAAGCCTTAATTGTTCGGTTTAAAACTAAGCGCATCCAGCACTGGTAGCTCGTCAGGGGAAACAGAGGGACGAAGTCTCGCCAACGTTTTTGATTTATCCCTGCATCACACTTTGATTCTTCAATTTGATTCAATTTGTTTCGAAACGAACAGGTTCTTTTCCATGTTCTAACACAATATTTTAAAAGTTTGAACAGATGTTCTGATCATCTAATTTTGCAACGTCAGTATACAATTCACAATAAAGAAGTATTGCGAATAAACTGAAAAGTGTACAAAGCAAGTTCCTAGGGTTTTTTCTTCCTGAAATGATCTGCAAATTATTGACCATAGTGGCACCGCAATTCAGTATAACTTCAGAAAATTGAGCTTCGAAGATCTTAGAATATTGAACGATATGTGAGTTATATACAAATAAGTTAAGGACTTTTTGTCTTGGGAATTCTCGGATCAATAGATTTTAGAGTACTGGAAAGAAGACTGAAATTTTGTAAGTTTGTTGCAGTTCCATTCCGAAGACTTTATACTACTCAAAATTGGTTACGATGGCCACATTTAATTTTAGTTCTTACGGAGCTGATGTTTTTAATGTTCAACACCACCAATTCGGAAGATGTTTAAAGGTTGACATACCCAAATTTCGTTGATTTACTGGCCATTTTTTCAGTAGTTTAGTGATTTATCTTTAGTTCATAGAACTAGTTAAATAACCATTATCCAGATACAGTTTACACACGCCAAGATTTAGAACATTATGGAACCCATTCAAATCAGGTCGATACAATGCTTGTGAGTTTTTTCTTCAGGATTTGGACATTTACCACTTAAATTTATCGTCAATAAATTCCAGAAGCCCTTCAGAAAAGAAGCATGAATAATCAGCGAGAAATTTTTTGGAGACAATGGAATGCCCAATTTTCGAAGTTTCCGCTGTTGTATATTTTCTTGCTCGCATTTCCTGAAGAACGGCGGACTATTGTGACGACCTTTTCTCGGGTTTGTGTGACTAAACGGTTTTGATTTATTTTCTCGGGCGCCAGTTGCAAATTTTGGTCCAAGGTTGCAACTCCTTGTCGTACACTTCTCTGTCCTTCCCAGGTAGCCTTTACACAGTTGGAGAAGGGTTCGGTGCAATCTAAGATCTTAGCGATTGCTTGGTGGTAATTTCTTTGTTTGTAGAGAAGACCAATATCACAGGAATGAAACTCACACTCTGTATGTACAGATATATTACAAATTTTCACGGTGTCACTTACACTGTTGACCACAATTATATTTACACAAAGAGCTGTCTGATGTTGATTGTCAATGTGTCTCAACTTAATATGATATGAACAGTAATAATATTTACACAATATAAGAAATGATCAAAGCAATGAAATAATATGCAGTCAGATGTTAACAAAGCAGAAATATGTAATCTTGAACTAAGCAGAACGGTGTACGGTAGTGAGGAATGAGATGAGCGAGCAGAGCAGGTGATAAAAGCGGTGAAAAATGGCGGTATCGACAAATTGGTGAATGACGGACAATGAGAGCATATAATGAGCAAATACAAGTGAGAAAGCAGTAAACGGACAGGGCCGGCTTTGACTACGGTATTGACCTGTGTTCCAAGAAAACAAGTTGGTCAAAATGCCTTAAACAACAATGAGTGTGCGGCCTGAAGGGCGCACCCACTTCAATTTATAAACGTCACGGCCAACTAGATCGACAGTACCTCCGTGTCCGTATTACCGGTTCAAACCCTTAATACTAGGTTGAATGGTTCGCCCGAGCTTAGCCCAGGGCGTTCGACGCAACCCAATAAAAGAGGAAAATCCGGAAATAATGTCGATCTACTCCAAAATACTGTCGAGTATGACTAACCAAAATACAAGGCCGTGACGACAGAGCACTCCGTAAAACTAAAAGGAACTATCAAGAACGTTCCGCTAATTCAAACCCGAATCACCGTCTGTATCTTTCGCCCGTGCTTAGCCCAGAGCGTCGGATACAACCAGATAACTCGAGGATAACTCAGGTACAGTACCACCTTGATTCAACCCCTATGGGAGGGCAATCGAACAAAGGTTGTAGGCAATGTCCCTTACAACGTTCCCGAAAGCAATCCACAAATGACCTGCCAAAATATTACGCTAGTGCTCCGAATTACAGAATGAACAAACCGTCTATTTCAGGAACGTCTCGTTAATTCAAACTCGAATCACAGCCTGTATCTTTCGCCCGTGCTTAGCCCAGAGCGTCGGACACAAACAGAAAATTCGAGGAATAACTTGGGTCCAGTACCACCTCAATTCAACCCCTGGAGAGGGCAATTGAACTAAGGTTGCAGGTAATGTCCCCCACAACGTTCCAGAAAACACTACAAAAATTATCAGCTAAAATATAACGGCAGTATTCCAACACACGAAATGAATAAACCGGATATTTCAGAAACGTCTCGCTAATTCAAACTCGAATCACAGCCTGTATCTTTCGCCCGTGCTTAGCCCAGAGCGTCGGACACAACCAGATAATTCGAGGATAACTTGGGTTCAATACCACCTCAATTCAATCCCTATTGGAGGGCAATTGAACTAAGGTTGTAGGTTATGTCCCCCACAACGTTCCCGAAAACACCACAAAAATTATCAGCTAAAATATAACGGCAGTATTCCGACACACGAAACGAACAAATCGGATATTTCAGAAACGTCTCGCTAATTCAAACTCGAATCACAGCCTGTATCTTTCACCCGTGCTTAGCCCAGAGCGTCGGACACAAACAGAAAATTCGAGGATAACTTGGGTCCAGTACCACCTCAATTCAACCCCTATTGGAGGGCAATTGAACTAAGGTTGCAGGTAATGTTCCCCACAACGTTCCCGAAAACACCACGAAAATTATCCACCGGAATACCAAATAATGCAGCTACACTATTACCCGATTTGTATTGAACGGAAAATAGAAATGGAACACAGGAAAATATACAGAAATCAAACGGAAAGCCGAATAAAGCCCAAAAGGTTCTTACCAGGTAAAACACCACTTTAACTCACTGCCTTTACGGTAAGAGAAATAACTCGAGTCTACTTAAACTCAGAAAAGAATTGAATTTTGAAGAAAATGTAAAATCTTGGTTTATTCGAAAAATACTCGGAAGAAAGCGACTGTTTAGCTCGAAATACTCTCAAAAAGTTGCCCCATTCCGTCTGGACAAGTCCTTTTATAACTTCGGAAAAGTGGGGATGTCACATGTCCAAAATTTCGAGAAATTTCCTAGAGTAGGATGTTTTACGGTTCCCTGATTGGTTCATTCAAATTCCTTTGTTCTCTGAAAGAATTATACAGCGGGTCACGTAAACACGCATTTACCCGTTTTTCATACAATTCAATCTCCGAGACCGCCGTAAACATGTGAAAAACTGCGATAAGCGATAAATCGCCGAGTACGGCATGGTTTTTATACATAGGACGGAAACTGAAAATGCATCGAAATAAATATGATAGAATAATTCCTTTTGATAGGAAATTTCTCAAAACGAAATATAATTAATTCGACAATTCTTAAGTGATGAAAATCACTTAGTTGAAATAGGTCGGAGATTGAAATGCATCGGAATAGATTTGAAGTAATAATTCTTTCATTCCTGTTAGGAAATCTCTCGAAATAAATGAAACAAAATGATTGATTTCTTAGTAACGAAAATCACTTCGTTACACACCCCCCTTTCCTCCAAAAGAAAAGAAAACTGAAGGTTTTCTTTTCTAGCATCACCTTCTCACCCCTGCTCTGTCACCCTACACCTATTAGCAAAATACTGAAGAAACTCCTGGCCGCAGCGTCACCAGTTGCGGAAATTTCGACGTCGGAGTGACCCCCTAGACTTTGGCCGGACTTGTTTGATGGATCGCTACTACCTTGGTCCTTGGGCTTCAGTTCTTGCGTATGACCCTACGGTCGGGATATCCTAATCTGAAAAATACTAATAATTACGTATACAGTCTCTTAGCTACTGAGCTTTTCGGGACGTTCTGAACTTCCAACGGCCAGGATGACAGACGGACAGGCGGCTCCTTCTTGCGAAGGCAATAAACGGCGGTACGGATTTATATGCTCTCTGGGGTTAACGGATTACGGGTTATTGGTGCTCGTCGATGACTCATCGAGACTTTCATCTCCACGGAACGGTTTGAGATCCTTTACGTGAATATTTCTGACGTATTTTCCAGACGTGTCCTTGAGGTCGTAAACCACTGGGGACACAACTCTTACAACGGTATACGGTCCGGCGTATTTGGCGGCCAACTTAGACGCAAAGCCGTCCGCCGCTGAAGATAGTGGGTGTTCACGGCGCCAAACTCTATCTCCTATCCTGCATGACCATTCCCTCCTCCGCAGATTGTAGTAGCTACTTTGCTGGTTGAATGCTTTCGCCAGCTGGATTCGTACGAACTCATGAGTTTCCTGGAGTCGCTTGACACGCTCAGCGTATTGGGTCACGCCTTGTACGGTGGGTTCTTCAACGGGTTCTCCACTGCTCCCGGTAACTGACTGAAACCTACGGTTGGTTTCCGGTGATCGGAGTTCCCTTCCAAAATTCAGGAACGCTGGTGTGAACCCTGTTGACTCATGTTTCGCCGAATTCAAGGCGAAAGCCAATTCTCCTACGTGTTCGTCCCAATTTCGGTGATCTCCTTTGCAAAACTGGGCTATCATCGTTTTGATGGTCCGGTTCGCCCTTTCGACGGGGTTGCACTGAGGTGAATATACGGGTGCGAATCGATGACGGATTCCCATGTCCTTGAGGTTTCCCTTGAACAATCTTCCATCGTATTGGGATCCATTATCGCTGATTACGGTTTTGGGACAGCCAAACTTCAGCACTACTTGATCGTAAAAAGCCTGGAACACTCCCTTGCCGGTGGCCGCCCGGAGGGGCCTGCACTCGATCCACTTGGAGAAACGGTCTTGAAACATAACAAGGAAGGTATTACCCTTCTTGGAACGAGGGAGTGGGCCAATCAGGTCGGTGCTCACGGTATTCCATGGTTCACTGATCGTATAGGGTTGCATTTTCCCCGACGGTTTCTGCTGGCTAACCTTATACTTTTGGCACTGCTGGCATTTTCTGACGTATTTCGCCACTTCGCGGAACATCCCGGGCCAGTAGTAATTCTGAGCCACCCTGGAGATGGTTTTGGCAATCCCCATATGACCAGCTACTGGTTCGTCGTGGTTCTCCTGAAGTATGGATTGACGGTTTTCGGTCGGTATGCAAAGTTTCCACGGCGTTCCCATTTCTGGTTCGGTGTAGTCATTAGAGCTCCAGAAATGTCGATACAACTTTCCATCTTGAATACGGTAATCCGGGAACAAATCTGGGTCTTTCGAAACTTCTCGGTACTTTCTTGCATACCACGGACACAACATCACATCCTCTGCCAGACATGATTCCAGTTGGTGGGGTAACCGGTCCTCAGAATGGGCATTCGGCGGTACAGCCGACGGATTCAGCGGACTAGTTAACGGTTCCTTTCCCAGGAAGCATTGTGTCATACGGAAGTCGATTCTGAAATCGTGAGAAGACAGCAGGTCCATACCTAAGATAAGGTCCATAGGTAGTTGTGGGACCAGAAACAATCGTGCCGCTATCAGTTGACTTCCAATTTTCAATTTCGGCTCAAAAACTTCTTTGACAGCAACGCAGTTCCCATCGGCTACGGTAGCCGACATCTCGTTAACTCGAATCGGGGTTATCCCTGCATTTCTGCATTTTCTAGCCGTCTTTTCACTCAAAAAAGACCTTGATGCTCCGGTATCCAGCAAAGCACGGAAAGGCTCATGTCCTATGTGAACGATGACTATCGGACGGTTCTCTCGAGCCGGCTGTTTTGGTTCTATTGGGGAAGTTTGAGATGGGAACTGCCTTCTCCCCTGGCCAAGGCAGCTCCGTTCTAGTTTTCCGAACACCTGCAGTCTCTCGAAAGGATCCCCTGTCGTCCACATCGAGAACAGAACATTCTAGGCGCAGATCGGCACTCTCTTCTCATGTGTCCGGTCTTTCCACATCGCCAGCATTGGATTCCAGAGTCCTTGAACTGAACCCTCTTAGGTCCCAGTGACTTAGTTTCTTGAGACCTAACCTCATCGGAACTTGGCTCCTTCTTCACCCCTTTCGGTTCAACGGCCTGAGACAGCGACTGTGTCGGAGGCAAAGACAGCGTTATGGGCGGGTTCTCCGCCTGATATGCGGCGTTTACGGCTAGGCTTTTGGAAGGTTTCGGCTGCGGTCTTTGGTACACCAGGTGAGGTTCGTCGATGTATCCTTTTCGGTCCGGAGGTGGCACATAATTGTCGGCCTGCCACTGAACTAGCTCGAACACCCTTCCCTTATCCAATAGCTGTTTGTACGACTTCGTTTCTTGGAAAGCCAGTGCCGTTTGGAGGGATGGTAACAGACGCTTCTTGATCATGAGGATCTGATCTTCTTCGGACGGGCGTCTGGCTGTCAATTTCAGGAATAAGTTTTGCATCCTGGTAACGAACTGTAAAAGTTTTTCCTCCTTGCCCTGCGTTCGTTTCCTAATTTCATCCAAGAGGTTTTCCTCGTAGTCCGGGGGGAGGAAAGCTTCACGTAGTTGTTCCTTGAAGTCATTCCAATCCCTGAACGAACCTCTCCTCGGGACGTACCAGTCCTTCGCATCACCCCTCAGCAGTTCGAAGATGGATTCGAACATGTGTCGGTGGCTGACTTTCCTGGTTTCTGCCAGTTGTTCCACCTCTTCCAGGAAGGTGTTCACGCTAGTCGTTCCATCGAAATAAATATGCCATTTGTAGACCGGGACGGACGGGTGGTCGGCCAGACGGGTGTTTGTGGCATTGGTGTCGGTTCCACTACACACCTGATCGATCTGACTGGCGTCTGTTGAACAGCTCCGGTGGTGTTGGTGTATCCTCCGGTTCAGTGCCCCGTTATCCACGGTCCTGTCGACGGGGTCTGGTCGAAGTAAGGTTCCAGTTTCGGCGTTAAACGAGCAATCTGATTCCTCCGGTGCCAAGAATGGAAAAGATATCCTCCTGGTAGATTCGGCCGCGACGGGCCTACTCCTTCAGATTCGACTACGCAGAGGACTAGTGAGGTCCAGTCGTCTTCGGACAGCTTCGCAAGCTCGTTCCCTCAGTCGTTGGAAAAAGTCAACGGACAATCCAGTCCGTTGGCTTTCCTGCTGAACGGATCCGGCGGTAAGGAGGTCCTCAATTCCCGTCTCCTGACGACTAAGTTCCCGGGGTTCTTCAAATGTAATCAGCTCGACTTCCTGTTCCCTCCGGGAAGTGACCTCAGCTCGTCCTGATTCCCCACTGAACTCTCCCAATGGTTCTGGACCACCCTGCCTAACCTCGGCCAGGGTCTTAGCATCCTCCAGCATCTCGTAAACTTGATTTACGACACCCTTCAGATCGTCCAACATGTCCTGTCCCTCAATCGACGTCGGTTTGATCTGGCCAATACGGTTCTGGACATGGACCAATCGGCTCCTTATGCGGGATTCTTCATTAACGGCATTTTCCTCGTCGAACTCTTTAACTTCCTCAATCAGGCAACCCAATATTCGGTTAACACTGCCCATTTCCTCTTCAAGGTTCCTGGCTAAGATACGGAACGGCACTTTGTTAGCTAACACCTTGCGTAGTTCGGCACGGTTTTCATGGACGGTCCTATGGGCCGGACAACCTCGGGCCTCGAGTTCCCAAACCAACTCATCGGCCCTCAGCCTATTCACCTCCATGTCTGCTCCTCTACTCCTCAGTTCTCCTTTTGCACTGCCTCTTGTCGAAAGAAATCAGGTCCCTGCTCGGGCGCCAATTTGTGACGACCTTTTCTCGGGTTTGTGTGACTAAACGGTTTTGATTTATTTTCTCGGGCGCCAGTTGCAAATTTTGGTCCAAGGTTGCAACTCCTTGTCGTACACTTCTCTGTCCTTCCCAGGTAGCCTTTACACAGTTGGAGAAGGGTTCGGTGCAATCTAAGATCTTAGCGATTGCTTGGTGGTAATTTCTTTGTTTGTAGAGAAGACCAATATCACAGGAATGAAACTCACACTCTGTATGTACAGATATATTACAAATTTTCACGGTGTCACTTACACTGTTGACCACAATTATATTTACACAAAGAGCTGTCTGATGTTGATTGTCAATGTGTCTCAACTTAATATGATATGAACAGTAATAATATTTACACAATATAAGAAATGATCAAAGCAATGAAATAATATGCAGTCAGATGTTAACAAAGCAGAAATATGTAATCTTGAACTAAGCAGAACGGTGTACGGTAGTGAGGAATGAGATGAGCGAGCAGAGCAGGTGATAAAAGCGGTGAAAAATGGCGGTATCGACAAATTGGTGAATGACGGACAATGAGAGCATATAATGAGCAAATACAAGTGAGAAAGCAGTAAACGGACAGGGCCGGCTTTGACTACGGTATTGACCTGTGTTCCAAGAAAACAAGTTGGTCAAAATGCCTTAAACAACAATGAGTGTGCGGCCTGAAGGGCGCACCCACTTCAATTTATAAACGTCACGGCCAACTAGATCGACAGTACCTCCGTGTCCGTATTACCGGTTCAAACCCTTAATACTAGGTTGAATGGTTCGCCCGAGCTTAGCCCAGGGCGTTCGACGCAACCCAATAAAAGAGGAAAATCCGGAAATAATGTCGATCTACTCCAAAATACTGTCGAGTATGACTAACCAAAATACAAGGCCGTGACGACAGAGCACTCCGTAAAACTAAAAGGAACTATCGGGAACGTTCCGCTAATTCAAACCCGAATCACCGTCTGTATCTTTCGCCCGTGCTTAGCCCAGAGCGTCGGATACAACCAGATAACTCGAGGATAACTCAGGTACAGTACCACCTTGATTTAACCCCTATGGGAGGGCAATCGAACAAAGGTTGTAGGCAATGTCCCTTACAACGTTCCCGAAAGCAATCCACAAATGACCTGCCAAAATATTACGCTAGTGCTCCGAATTACAGAATGAACAAACCGTCTATTTCAGGAACGTCTCGTTAATTCAAACTCGAATCACAGCCTGTATCTTTCGCCCGTGCTTAGCCCAGAGCGTCGGACACAAACAGAAAATTCGAGGAATAACTTGGGTCCAGTACCACCTCAATTCAACCCCTGGAGAGGGCAATTGAACTAAGGTTGCAGGTAATGTCCCCCACAACGTTCCAGAAAACACTACAAAAATTATCAGCTAAAATATAACGGCAGTATTCCAACACACGAAATGAATAAACCGGATATTTCAGAAACGTCTCGCTAATTCAAACTCGAATCACAGCCTGTATCTTTCGCCCGTGCTTAGCCCAGAGCGTCGGACACAACCAGATAATTCGAGGATAACTTGGGTTCAATACCACCTCAATTCAATCCCTATTGGAGGGCAATTGAACTAAGGTTGTAGGTTATGTCCCCCACAACGTTCCCGAAAACACCACAAAAATTATCAGCTAAAATATAACGGCAGTATTCCAACACACGAAACGAACAAATCGGATATTTCAGAAACGTCTCGCTAATTCAAACTCGAATCACAGCCTGTATCTTTCACCCGTGCTTAGCCCAGAGCGTCGGACACAAACAGAAAATTCGAGGATAACTTGGGTCCAGTACCACCTCAATTCAACCCCTATTGGAGGGCAATTGAACTAAGGTTGCAGGTAATGTTCCCCACAACGTTCCCGAAAACACCACGAAAATTATCCACCGGAATACCAAATAATGCAGCTACACTATTACCCGATTTGTATTGAACGGAAAATAGAAATGGAACACAGGAAAATATACAGAAATCAAACGGAAAGCCGAATAAAGCCCAAAAGGTTCTTACCAGGTAAAACACCACTTTAACTCACTGCCTTTACGGTAAGAGAAATAACTCGAGTCTACTTAAACTCAGAAAAGAATTGAATTTTGAAGAAAATGTAAAATCTTGGTTTATTCGAAAAATACTCGGAAGAAAGCGACTGTTTAGCTCGAAATACTCTCAAAAAGTTGCCCCATTCCGTCTGGACAAGTCCTTTTATAACTTCGGAAAAGTGGGGATGTCGCATGTCCAAAATTTCGAGAAATTTCCTAGAGTAGGATGTTTTACGGTTCCCTGATTGGTTCATTCAAATTCCTTTGTTCTCTGAAAGAATTATACAGCGGGTCACGTAAACACGCATTTACCCGTTTTTCATACAATTCAATCTCCGAGACCGCCGTAAACATGTGAAAAACTGCGATAAGCGATAAATCGCCGAGTACGGCATAGTTTTTATACATAGGACGGAAACTGAAAATGCATCGAAATTAATATGATAGAATAATTCCTTTTGATAGGAAATTTCTCAAAACGAAATATAATTAATTCGACAATTCTTAAGTGATGAAAATCACTTAGTTGAAATAGGTCGGAGATTGAAATGCATCGGAATAGATTTGAAGTAATAATTCTTTCATTCCTGTTAGGAAATCTCTCGAAATAAATGAAACAAAATGATTGATTTCTTAGTAACGAAAATCACTTCGTTACACTATCAAATTGACAGAATGCGATCTGAAATTCCCAGGAAAGAGCGCGCATCAGAATGTGGAGGTTTAGTTCGTATATGGGCACGATATCTTAGGAACTACGTCAGCCATCAAATTGGAACTTGGTAGTTAGTTGACGATCTACTTCTCTCAGAATTTCGTTTGAATCAGTTGGTTGGTGAATGAAAAAAATATTTTCAAATTTTCCTCGAAAATTGTTATTTCTCTGGAAGCAATCCACCAGATTTCGATGAAATTTTGCACCAACATTCAACTCAATGTTCTACAACAATTCACTTAATTTATGTTCGATTCTCATCTCAGGAGGCATTTGAAAAGAATATGTAAATGTTTGTGATTTTTTCTCCAGTACAATACGTAAGAAGGTGACCGCTTTGTCAAAGAATTTGAACATGTGCACAAAAGCGGCTGATTTCATTGTGTTTTTCTGGAATTTTTATAGGAAACATTGTAAAAATCTCATATAGATGTTTTTTTGACAAGGGTAGAGTTTGGTCCTACTGTAAACGATTGGTTTCATTTAATGCATGATATTTCAAGTTTCGTGTATAAAAATCACATGGACTCGAATGAGATGTCATTGTTTCAATTTCTGGGTAATTCTGATGAAAAAAAATAATTTTTCATCGAATTTTTTGCTGGAATAATTAGATTTAATGGCAATCTCCATGGTAGGTGTTCAGAAATTTTCACTCAGGAAAAGATAAAACTTCGTTCTCATCATCCTGATTGTCACTGTTTCTCCTGTTAAAGGGATAATTGTAAACACAATTTTGTCTCAAATTCTAATAATGCATTGCTTGGGATTTTGGAAAGTTATGCGGGTCCGCGACAGGACCACGTACCTATACTTGCTGGAGCGTTAACTGAAATCAAATGCATTTTAGCATTGAGCTATCAGTGTGTATCAGAGAGAATTTACAATACAGCTCGTGAGTGATTCTTTCTGTATATTCGATAGTTGAAACGTTTTCCTAACTCACTCTCCTTCTCTAGCAAACCGTTCTGAATGGTTGGCTGAACAATGAGAATGATATTCATTTATTGTGTCAATATATATTTTAGTTTATTATTTTATGAAATGCATTTTATACTCCTGAACCTCAACAGTTTTTTTTTTTAAATATTGCATGTGGTATATCGCATCAAAGGTCATCCGACGACCAATTCAGTTGTGGGAACGAAAATTAAGGCTAATTTTCCTTTCAATTTGAATAACGAATCCATGGGTTTGAGGTATCCTTAATAACAATCAATAAAATAATAAAAATCTGATAACAGTACTCTCCGATCACAAATTATTAATTATTTCCTTATTTTTCAATAAAAAACGGCACAACCAATAGGTTATCAAATCACCTTGCATTTGATGTACAACAATCCATATATTTACATTCGAAATAATGAAGTAGTGGGGCGAAAAAATCAGATTCAAAAAGCACAGGATGAATTGGTTTCGAAATCAAAAATC
The DNA here is from genome assembly GCA_958510865.1 of Myrrha octodecimguttata. Classification (NCBI taxonomy): domain Eukaryota; kingdom Metazoa; phylum Arthropoda; class Insecta; order Coleoptera; family Coccinellidae; genus Myrrha; species Myrrha octodecimguttata. The sequence goes on along the minus strand of OY294058.1, from coordinate 8,705,672 downwards.
GAAGGGTGCGAGAATATTCCTAAATTGTTCTTCCTACAAGAATTATTCACGAGATACATTACTTTTTGGCATGGTGTATAAGTTTAAGATATCAATCGTATTGAGCTATGTAACTGAAAAAATAATAAACCCTTGTGTAAAATTTGCAGCGGTTTCGATGTAGCAGTCGATTTATTTTTCGTTACAAAATTTTTATTCATTTTTGAATAAATGATTATGTTCAAGAGTTTAAAGTGGGAGATACGAATATATGTATGAAATATGAATTCCAGTTCCTTCGTTTATTCGTTCGAATCTATTTCACGTCCTCATGAGCTAGCACGTAGGGAGTACTTTGTATAAAATAACTTCAGTGGCGTTAAGAGGTGCTCTCTTTCTGACTTGGTAAGTCCACAGTTACCTCGATTAATTCATTGACAAAGTTTAACTGAGTCAGATCAAAATAACAGTCTCAGTGCTTCACTAGGATTCTTTTTATATCGATTCTTGATTATCAGTGGATTGAATTTTATCTATCAATGAACATCGTTTCTCGGCCAATAAAGTATGTCATTCAAAGATATGAATGAATGACAAAGGGTCAGTTATCATGAGCACATTTTAATCGTCTATATGAAAATGTTGAAAAAGTCTGCGCTTTCCTCGAAATACACCTCTTTGGAAGATTTTTTTTCAAAATACAAATGTATTACGAATCAAATATATTGAAATTCTAGTTGTGAATCAAATGAAGATACAAAAATTAAAAACTCTATATTTTTGCTGGGTCCGAGGCTTGAACAACATGAACATAGAATGAAGTAGTTATAAAATTACTTATACTCCATTATATTATACGTCATAAAACGTTCCAAGTTTTATGACGGATAAACTCTGATCGCATAATGGACATAAATATTCCTGAACAACATTTTTCCTCGGTATATCAAATCTCATACAAATAATGATGAAATATTTGAACTAATCCAACTGCAGTCCAACCATATATTGATGAGAACGTAATAACTGTTTCGTTTAGCTTCGGTTCTGTTCTCCCGAACCGATGGCTAGGGTATCAGAATTGCCAATATGCAATATTCTAATATCACTCCGAACACATGTTACCTATGCTATATAATCTCGAACTTTCCATTTTTAGCGCCAGATATCGTTGCATAATGTTTGCGAGGAGGTAATTTGGAGCCGAATGGATGCTAGCTAACTCGATTCTGCGGAATTGCGAATCACATATACGATGAGTTTTGCTGGAGAATTTGGTTGCATTTCATATCAAAATTTTTCACTATGCTAAAATGTGAACTTGTTTTTTTTGTTATAGCGTCAACTAATAATGATAATATTTGTTCAGTGCAATGAAAAAATTTCTTCACAATTTGTATATTAATAAGAAACTACATAGACTAAGCTGGAGATGGTCGCCTTTACAGCTTTCCATGGTAATTAATTATAACACTCGACAGCATTAAACCGAACAAAATAGACATACAAGGAAAAAATAAAACAAAGAACCTATGCACGAAAGAGAAAAAATATCATATATCTTGTCTATGGAGTGAAAAGAAAAACCAGTACTAATAATTCAGATGTGCCACTTCTTCTGTTATAAAACAACATAAACAGTTAGGACATGACATCATAAAACTTACTAGTATTTTGCTCGATATAATTTTTAAGTTCTCTCTATCTTTTTTCCTTCTTGTCTTGATATTTTTTATAGATGGAGGCTGGATGTTTGAAAATTTCGGATCAAAAAAGTAAATATTTCTCTATAAATATAGATGTTTTGTGACTGCGTGAGTTACACAATTCCTTACTCTTTCCCTCTCATCAATCAAACATTCAAAAATATGGAGCTGTCTCACATTGATTCTATCGGATGTTGCAAATAAATGGTCTGTACTATGTGTTTTTTCACATTCAAAATAACTTCTAGAACATATTTCTGAAGTATTTGTAACCCTTCTAGCGCAATATCAATTAACCCTCCCTCATATGATTATAGCGTATCTTAAAACTCATTCAACCAAAAGGACTCGTAGACTCTGAGTATACATGCAACACTTATAACTTCATGAAGACTGTAAAAAATATGGACAACCTTCAGATACACTGCATGGGCATTTTATATTAAATTTTGGTCCATATAAATACGTAAGGTAAAATTCCCACAGTCAAGTAATGAGAGTGCTGAAATATTGGCATGTGGGCTCTCAGTTAAGAAAAAGTCATGAAGTGAGATTTCTTAGAGTTGAGCTTGAGTATGCTCTCAGTTAGCCATGCATGTACCAACTTCAGGCCACTCTCGTAAACTTCTTTCCAACTGCCAACCGCGAACAACAACTTTGTGTCATCTGTATACGACTTGACCTAGCCGTCTGAAGTGTCCAAATTGGACATCTGGTTCATATATTTGACAGAGGAAAGTGGCTCCAAAACAGTGCTCTATGGTATTTCTATGTTTATGACCTTAAATTCACTAATCTCACTGTTCAGAGCAACCCTCTGAACCCTTTCAGTTGAATAATTTCCAAATAGTTCCTTGCCTTTACCCCTAATTCCTGGTATTTCAATTATGTCTATCAATATATAGAGCGACACCGTATCCACCGCTTTTGCAGGATAAAAATAAAATAAATAAATCCATACTTTTTGTATTCACATTCATCGACTCTACAACAATACGAAGAAATCGCTCCATAGCACCATGCGTGGTTACTTTCTCTCGAAAGACGAATTGTTTTGCACCATAGACCTATAATACCATGTTACGTATTTTCAATCAAATACAATCATATCCATCCGTCTATAATTACTACTATAATTCCGAAAGAAGAAACCACGAGTCTCACTTTTTCATGGTGGGTTGGGTTGGGACATCTGTATATTTAATGATACGTGGAGAATGGAATTTTGAAAGGGTATATCTACGAAATCATTGGTTGAATTTTACCCATCAACGAATTCGACCTTCATAATTGAACTTCAAACCTGCTGACAAACTATTTTTCTGTGTTGCTTTTTTTGGAAGTTATTGTATTGACGGTCAGCCTTGTATCAATTCAACAGAGCTAAGGAGGTTAAGGGGCCCTGTGTGCGAGGGAGATTTGGCTATTTGGGGAATCGGAGATTCACTCTATTGGTCGACGACGGTCACGTGATCGTCGTAGGCTAATAGGGAAGAATTTCCGATTACACAAATACCCAAATCTCCCTCGCACAAAAGGTAGCTTTAAATTCAGGAATTAGTGAATCTACCGAATGATTTCGCAGATGTATCCGATGTATTGAAAATTTATTACGACATGTATGTTTGTGCAAAATTGCTCCCTACAAATTCGAGGAAAACGAATGAAGCAATTGTGAGAAATACTAGTAGGGGTAAACTTGAATTCAAACCCATGCTTTGTTTTTCTGAATTTATTTGGAAATTCGATATAATATGAATATGTATAAAACAAAATAGGAGCATATGATAATTATGAAGATTAGGTATGTAAAATCTTTGAGTTGAAATTCGGTACGTGGTTGTGAAGGTTCATGCAAAATTTTGTGAATTGTGAATTCATAGATGAGTGGAATCTGTCATGACTTCATAGATATATCCTTCCAATTTCATCAGAAATACAGGTGCGGTCGAGTTAAAATTCAGTAGGTGCTTGATTTAAAATTAACGGCATGAACGTTCATGCAGAATTTTGTGAGGAATAACTTCCAACTCGAACAAGCGCCTATAGAAACATTTATGAAGGCTCCTGACTTCAGATCGATGCTCTTCTAGTCCCTTCTGAAATTTAAATGGATCCATCAGCATTTCGCTATATTCCAAGAGAATAATCTATAATATTTCACCCATTCTACACATAAAACGCCGAATAATTCACGACCGGAAATCCTAATTTGCCTGAGAGTCTTATCGTCGCGCTTCATTCACATAAAATTACAACACTTGAAGAGGGACAAAAAGAGGTGGCAAAAATTTACGTGAAAATTATGCACAATTTTCTCACGTTGAGCTGCATAAATCACCTGTTAATATTATCTTGCTCGAAATTTCGGAGAATCTTCATTCTTAATTAGCCACGTTCTTGGCATATCACCCCTTTACTCCCCCTTACATTTGCAACCAAATGATCATTGCCTCCACCTCAAAGGGGCAAATTCGGATTCCTTAACCTCTGCTCAGACATGTTTCGTCTCAGAGAGGCAGAAAGGCTGTGCATACTAATGAGCTCTCTTTCATTTGCATGGTCGTTAACATATATATTTTTGCCAAAGGCTCGTATCTGTGCCTCTGGTGTTCGTATGTAAATGCGAAGATTTGCATGTAATACATGAGTTGAAACAGTGTTTAACTGTATATTATCTACGTTAAATTAAGTTATACGGCATAAATCGCGGAAATGTTGGAATTACAATGACTTCAGTTAAGCGAAAAATATTCAGATGATTTCACAGTGAAGTTGAAAAATTGGGTGGCCAACTGAAAATTGTTATTCATTTTTGCCCATACGGCGTTTGCTGTGTCCTTGAGGATCGTATTGCAATGAAGTAATCATTTTCCTACAAATCTGCAAATTTCTTTTGGCAAATCAACTATTTTAATAAATTTCCATCAAGGATTCTGTTATTGCGCAGTTCATTAAAGCTTAATAGTTGTTCCCCTACAACCCTGCCAAAAAATATAGAGTGAGAAAATGACGAACATCGTTTTTGTCACTAATATGAAATAATTACGAAAATAAATTCTGTGGATACAACATCAATAATTCATTTTCATTTTGGAAATCATGCAGTAATAAGATGAAATAAAAAGCGTTCACTTAAAGTCAGCAGCTTTTGCGCGAATTTTCACATTCCTGTCCGAAAAATTTTCAATTCCCAAAACTCTTCCAACGACAAAATCCTCACGAAATTTTGCAAACAAATTATGTATCAGCATTTGCAACTAGTTGATGTCTGTTCTTTTGCGATAACTCTCCGTATTAGAATCGAATCGAAAATATGTGAAATGTTGAATTGAAAGGTAATTCAAGTTCCTGGGATATTAAGGAACTAACATCGAAAATTTAAATGACTATAACTCCGAAACACTCTCACCGGTTTATCCCATTAACAAACCTAACCGTTGAGTCTTGATACTCAACCTACCCTGAGAGTTCCAAACGTACAACCGGACGGCTGGACAAAATCCATTTTGACATCGGATAATTCACAAGTAAATCCAACCTTGTCGTTTGATCCGACATTCAGGAAATAATCCGAGAATGCAAATAGTTATCCGTATTGTATTATGAAATATTAATGGTTGTTCTTACATTCTGCATCCTGTTTGTATTGACTGCATTTTTTTAAGCCTCGGAAATCAAAGTAATGGTTTCGGGACATCATCAAAATCGTGGTTGATTCGTTGTTAATTTTGTCCTACTTCCTAAGATCATTGAACCATTCTTTGGATCATGGACTAAAAGGTCTATGTTATCTTCATTTCAGTGATTTGATATTGAGAAGTAGTAATCTTACCAAAAAATTTATGAAATTGGGAATCGCAAATAATTTTGCTCTACATAGTGAATTCCTTATATTTTTTGATCATGATTGAATCTATATAACGATCATTCCTCGCTCTTGATATGATGGAACAACTCAGTGTTGTCAGTTTAAGTTATTGAAAAACTCATAGACAAAGGAAATTAGTTATATAATTCGCATGATTATGGCCAAACTGGATTATACAACTCCTACTTCATTCGCTTTTCTCAAGTCGGTAGATCTTCGAATATGTTTCTCGAAACTTTGTGACAGGAACTGAATTAGTTTCGCAATAATAATCCATAATATGTAGTAAAAGTAAAATAATTGGTCGAGACGTGGCCTATTCTTTTCTGTTTTCATGTAGGATTCTTTGATTCAATAGGTAGTTATCCGACAGTGAAATGACTGCAACATCACTTTTCAAGTTCAACAACTAGTCATTATGTGTTAGGGGGGTTTTCTGCTTTGATTCGTTACAAATTGAGAATACCATTAGTTAAACTATTGAGGATCATGGGTCTGTGAACAATGCATATATTCAACATGTGATAATGATTCGATGTGTTCGGAATTTTCAACGAAATAATGAAAAAATATTGATCGATGGAAACCATGAAATTTTGAAGCGGAATTTTGGTGCTACCGGCGTAAATTATTCCAAAATAACACAGAATTCACATTTAAATATTGAACCGTTTTCTGTTCACTTGGATGATGAAACCAGAATGAATAAATTTGACAGCAGAGAGTTCTTGAACATAGCTACTTTAATTTCAGTATATGAAACCGGAATTCCATTTCTGTACCTTCTAAAATATCCCGAATGATCATGGACAACGATGCTCAGAAGTGGAAATTGCTTGCAAAACCCAATCTGTATGAACTATTTCAATTTATGGTGTAATATAATGTTATTAGAGCCAGTGATATGATGGAATAAAAAAGATCAAACCTATTGAACTCAATTCGGCTTATGTGGAAGCCTAAGTTTCCTAGTTTATCTTCATAGTAACAAGTCTGAGGGCTCATGACACATGTTTCAAGAAATGCTGAGACAGTTGAAATTTGATGTTGTTTGAGATTACAGAGAAGAAAGTCGACAATTTTATTTCCGTGGAGTGAAGAAATCATTGAGGAAGACTATTTTGGAGAGAATAACAATGGACAAAATAAGCCCAAAGTTGAATTTTTTAAAGAACAAAAATTTCCTTGATTTTTCTACTCCGTGGTAACTAAAATTGTCGAAGTTTCTGGTTGGTCCTGAGTGAAACACTGATTTTTAATACTGTCATAGATTTCTGCAGTTTTGTCCCTTAATGATGGTTAGATAACCGAAATGCGTCGGGCTTGAATACATAAAAAAATTGTGAAGTTTAAGGACTGTTGCTTTCATTATGACTTATTTTTGATTCCTTTGAAACGCAACTTCGAAGTGATTTTGTTCATTGTTACCACCTCCAAAATTGTCTTCCTCATTGATTGTTTGACTAGACGATGGAATTGTTCTTGTTTTGCTCAACATTTTTTTGCAACTTCTTTGTATGCGTATTTCCTATACCTGGTTTTCCATGTCAGACCAGAAAGAGACTCGATTAAATACTCATCTACCTTAAATACAGCATCATGTAAAATATCAACTCGAATCTAACACTCCATGGAATATGTGCCAGGGGCTTTCCGACTATATGGAGCAATAGGCGATCCATCAAAATACTGAATTTTTGATTTATTCAGTAGAATGCAAAGGTTGAAGGAAGGATTTTAAGCACAATGGCACAAAAACAAAATAGTTTCAATCGGAGTCCTTCCTCTTTATTTGATCATACAGGTAAATTATAACAAAAATTCTTCACAGACTTTGAACCAAATATTCAAGTCCTTGTAAAATATATACAGAGTGTAACAGCCAAATGGAATAAATTCGATAACGAATAAATGAGGGCGTGTTCGAAAAAACGCTCGGACACGTCGATTTGTAATTTTAAATGCGCATATTTTTTAAGAAAATAATATTATATAGGGTGCTCCATGTGACCGTGGCCAATACCATCTTTCTTATTTCAAATGCAACCCCCTGTATATTATTTATTTTTTGAATTCTTCAGAGAATTCTAGACACAATTCATGCACAATGTCCTATACCTATCTTCAACTATTTCGGAAATATTAAGTGTTTTCAGATTTAGTTCAAAAATCAACGTTTTGAATAAAAAAAATTATTTTATTTCACAAATTCGGTACATTACACTTAAAACCTAATAAGTAATACTGATTATTTCTCAATAATTAAAAACAAAAACAAAAAAAAACATAATTGCAATGTAGGAAATGTTCAAAATGCTCGCCGCGAACGTCTTGGCAACATGCTAATCTGGTGTAGAATTGTCTTCTAACGTTACTCAACATTTCTGAAAACACTTAATATTTCCGAGAAAGTTGAAGATAGGTATAGGACATTGTACATAAATTATGTCTAGAATTTTCTGAAGAAACCAAAAAATAAATAATATACAGGGGGTTACATTCGAAATAAGAAATTTGGTATAGGCCACGGTCGCATGGAACACCCTATATAATTTTATTTTCTTGAAAACTATGCGTATTTGAAATTACAAATCGACGTGTCCGAGCGTTTTTCCTAACACCCCCCCCCCATTTATTCGTTATCGAATTTATTCCATTTGGCTGTTACACTCTGTATATAAGAAATCTCAAAATGTACACAGTAAGCGGTCAATCCCAGATCCTGCTCCATTTTGCAACTTTAGACAATGGCTCTGGTGCTGATGTTTCTTTCTAGGTTTCTGCACTTACATCGCAACTATGTGTGCCCAAAAAGTTACTTTTTGCTAGGATTAATTAATGGTCTCCACTGGTCATATAGTACTAAGCATATTCTTGACGCTTTAATTACTCATCATCATTACTCCTCGCAACCACTTGACTACCTGAATTGATCAATGCAATTCCAGGTTATTATCATGATGAGGTTCAATAATTCCCGACTTCTGATACTCCCGCATGGCTACGTTCAGGGGTAAGATTTTAAGGTCTATAAAATATCCTTAGGAATTCGTAAGCCATCTAGGGGTCTTCTGTAGAGTCAGACGGTAATTCAAATTTACGATCACGACACCGCGTGGGGGCCCCCATTTGCATGTCCTAATCGGAATACATGGCCTTATATCGGAATAGATATCATTCAAATTTATGGACGCAGTAAATGTTATATTCACTTAGTTCTTTTCCGCGGGAATGGAAATCCATTTCATTCCGGAATTTCGGGTTTAAATATCTGAGTAACTTTTCATGTCCCATTGTCGTTTCAGGGATTCCGGATTATCTTGGTCATGATATCTGATAATGATATTCGTTATAATAACTTTTCGATATCGGTACATTAGGTGGAGTCGAATATCGGGGAGATCGACTCGAATTATTGGGTTGTGCAGTTCAACGCTGAGTTATTTAACCGCGTCATCATGTCGCATGAATTATTGGGAATTCGAGATTAGTGAAAATGCCAAGTCAAAGAGAACCTCAAACTTGTTTTGAAAGATTAGATTTATCCATCGTATAGAATTAAAAAATTTGCAGTGTTCCCTTTTTGTCGCATGTGATTGAGTGGTTCTTCACACTGACGCATGAGAAAAGTAAGGAGGGATTGAGGGTGGTGAGCACCCCAATAGCCGACTCAGTCATGAAAAAATGGAAAAATCCAAATTTTTTTCTCATCTGGCAGCAGAGCTGCATATGGCAAGGTCAATACGTACACAAATGACCGCAACGACCTGCTGACTTCACGTCAGTACTTTTCTTCAATTATTTCACCCTGATTTTTTTTGGTTCAGTTTTTGTTTAGGTTTTGTTCGTGGGAAAAAAATTTAACAATCTTGCAATAATGAAGATCAAACTCTTCATGACATAGCCTAGAATTATACCAACTATAAAATTTTCCAACAAATGTCATCTAATAGAGATTTTGAAATTATATTCCTATTCGAGATATATCCTGTCATAAAGTGGCAACAAAAAGAGCTTAAAGATTATTCTGAACAATAATTCCGTTAATATTTCGGTAGCTTTCGAGGTTTACATTTTTGATTGTGATCCTGTGTGATCCTGTCTGATAAACGATTAGAAATACGTATCTACATTTTCCGAAAGTTTTTTTTGTTGTAAATGGGCTTCAAACATAAGTTCTCACAAAACTACTTTTGATAGATGCCTTTCACGGAGGTCTAAATTTTCAGCATATTGTGACAAAATGGTTTCTCAGATATCAGCCAAGCAAATTTCAGTTCGATCAGAACGGTAGATTTCAAGGAGTTGAGGAAATGTTTTCAGATAACTTCAGCACTTTCTTCCATAATAGTAAACACACCTCAGGTCACTTATATCGATATATTTCTTTCGACACTGCCTGGACAATTCGGTCTGTTCTGATGAATTATTTTTCGCCAATGTGATTTCGCGGATGGTTCTGCTTGGTTGAGGTCACTTAGTTGAACTTTGATTTATACCATATAAGATTCTGTTACTTTTCTCCTTTTAATGAGCGTTGTGCATTCTATTGGATCGATAACCAGGAATGATTTTTGATACTTTCTATTTCAACTCATACCACAGTAAAGAATATTGGAAAACCGGTTCGGAAGATAATTTTTTTCGGACGGAAGGACCAGAATGTCGCGGCCGTTTCCGACTGCGAATTAAGTTCATAAGGAAAGGGGTTTCACCAAATGTTTTTATTTCATTTCACGCTGATGGACTTGAATATACTTTTTCAGGTACAATGTCGATTCGTGAACACGTAGTTATCTTCATTTAAGGTATTCAAATCTTGAAAAATAACATTTGTTCACTCAAACGAATATATTAGGCTATTGACCTGTCGGCATCTAATTGTTGAAAATGGAAAGTAAATGACGAATATAACTTAAACTATTCAACTACAACAAAAAAAAATTAGGTTAGCCTAAAATATAAAACGAAACGAAGATTTAAACTGATTAAAACGACTCACATGTCAAACTGACTGGTTTTCTTTTGTTTTCTCTATCTACCTGACACAACAGATACTCAAATTCGTCCACAGAAGGACACAAAATAACGAATATTTGCGATGTGGGTATTTCTCAGCTACGGCCTCAGCAATATTCCTAATATCAACCAGACAATTATAAGAACTAGAATATACGCTTATTCTGGCGTTAAGACATATTCCGAAAAAAAACGAAAATGCGAAATAAATTTCAAGTTTGAGTATCGATTGAAGCTTATGTTGAAAGGATTTTTCATATTTTTGTAGGTTTTTCTGGATTTTCACTTCCAGTTTCCGAAACAAAACAAGTGAAAATTAAATAAGATTTTATATTATGGAAAACGCCCTTGCGGATTGAAGGTTCAAACTATTTGTCAGGATAAGTTTCCGGGAAAAAAGTTGAATAATAATCAGAACCAGAACAAAGCGAACGATAAATAAATCGAGCTGAATCGTTTCAGGATACAAATCTGACGTCCATATTAGACAAACAAAAAATCTGCAGAAATATTCTTTTTTGTGTTTTTTTTTATGATTTGACAAGTGTCGAGAAACCAAAGATCAAAAGAAAATATATGAAGTAGTAGACGTGTTTCACGAGTGCTCCGTTCTGAGCCATTTCCTCCAGACATTGTGCATGAACCTTCACGCCGTCATTTTACAAACAAGTGCAGAATTTATATTCGAACCCATCTGCATTATTGGTAATACTGAAAGAAAAAAATTTTGAAAGGTAACATCGTAGAAATCAATAGGGTGGTTCGAAGTTTTCACACCTTTGGTCTTCCTAATTAACCCCCTAAACCTGCTATGAAAATATCGAGTCTCTGAGTAATTTTTTTCGGATGTGATTGTGGTTGAGGTCAGCCTAACTGCCAACCGTTATATTGAGAATCATTTAGAGACTGGATATTTGTTGAACCCGTTCAATTACGGGAGCCCAATTTGCGAATTGGTAGAATCATCCAATGAATCTCCACATGAATCCATTCGAAATGTCATTATTTCAGTATTTTTGAGCAAGCCTGTGAATAGCCACAATACCGAGAAAAGAACCGAGGAATTCGACACATTTTTTCCAACATCTCTGGAGATGAATATCGGATCAAACTGAAATTTGGAACAGTATTTTTCTATACTAACTTTAGGTTCTTTCCGATTTCGTTAAAATCTGATGAATAGTTTCCCGTACCAACATTTTTCAACAAAAATTTCGAAAACTTTCGAATATTGTTTAAAAATTTCTTACCCCCATATAAGATCCTCACGGAGTTCTGCATTGAGTGGTGCGTTGGTATTCTTTAACTTACTACATACATAGTTCAAATCTGATCGAGCCTTGTCTTCTTGAGATATTGAGGATATAACCTTAATCTTTCGATATCTACGAAAATGAATATCCGATTGAACAGCAATTTCAGAAACTATTCTTGAATATCAATTCCAAGGCATATTCCAAGTTGAAATATGATAGTTTTTGGAATATCGAGGAGATATTCCCAAAATTTCGGATAACAATGGAATTTGACATAATTTATCCTAATATCTCCGGAAATAAATAACAGATCGAATTGAAATGTATAAAACTGTTGAGCATGGAAGACCAGCTTCAAAGTCTTTGATGAGTTTCTTCGAAATTTGATCAATAAATAAAAAAAAATAATTGATGTGGATAATTTTAGAAAAACCATTTTTTTCAGAAATTTTTAACGATTTTAGAAGCACAATACTCCGTAGTAAGTTGCGCATTGATATTATTCAAATAATTGTGAAGTTTCGATGTCATCGCTTTGAACTTTTTGAGATATTGAGGAAATAACCTCAAAGTTTGAGTACATCGAAATTACATATTTTTTGCCATATATCTCCGAAAGTAAATATCGTTTCGAATTAAAATTTGAACGATTGTTGTCAAATTTTGATCCTAAGGTCTGTGACTTAATTCTTTAAAGTCTGGTCAATATTTTCCGAGAAAAAAATTCTCGAATAAATATTTCAAACATTTCCGAATGAAATTTTGTTGGAAACCTTCTAATAACTTGATCTATACGAAATTCTCCAACAAGTTTTGAGTCAGTATTCTCAATATAATCACGAAGTTTCGATCAAATCGCATTCGGACTTCTTGAGATATTGTGGGAATAACATGAAATTTCGAACAACAACGAAATTTGACAAATTTTTTTCCATATGTCTTTGAAGGTAAATATCGGATCGAATTGAGATTTGAACTGTTGTTGTAGAATACTGAATCAAAGGTCTGAGCCAAATTTCGCTGACATATGGTCAATATTTCACGATAAAGGATAGTTTTTGCAATAAAAATTCAAAAAATTTTCGAATAATGATTTTTTCAGGATTTTCTAACTTCTATATTCATTATTTTTACACTATCGACAATCTGATCTCGACTCAGTACCTCATGAGATATCGAAGAATTAACTCCAAAATTTCAAATGGACCTTATTCCAAAACTCATCGACCGATTTCACCCAGTTACGAACTCAACCCAGATATCTCAAACTCAAAACCTAATCTGGCAATTTCAAGTCGCTAGGTAGTTTCTTTAGAAGGTTGGAGCACATACGCGGACGGACGGACATAATTGAATTTGACCAGGGGTTCTTCTTCGAGGTGCTCAATCCAATCGTTTAAGAGGAGTTTTGCTGAAATATCAGGTTGATAGATTCCTCTATTTGGATAGTACTGAGTACCTACCCTTGATCTAAAGCATGAATTGTTTTTTTTTTGGTTTGAAAATGTCTACATGTTAGATTTGTGATGAATATATACCGAGAAGGAACCCAGGTGTTAGTAATGCTGGTTTTTGTGAGGGAATATATCATGTCAATGGAACATGCTGTGATATCAAGAAAGGTCAGCTGTCCGTTATCACGGAATTGACCGGAACTGGCTGGATATGTGTTACATGCAGAGGCAGATCCCCAAATTTTCGAGATGATTCCCGACTTGACTCACCGAGCCGATGTCAGTCGTGCGACGGATTTCCCTAAGGCGGCCGATGAGATGTGCTGGATGGTTAGGAGGGTGAATGATACATCATACACCAAGTACTTTTTATTACCTGTTCAAGACACGAGGTCCTATGATTGAATGGAATCTCCATCCATATATTCACCTAAGGTTGATTCGGTTTGTTTATATCAGCAATAATTTGTTTATCTTGAATGATATACAGGCTGTGCGTAAAGTACTACAGAGACAGTGAAGTTAAATGAAAAATCTACTCTAGGATATTTCACCATTCTAATTGGTAAAATTATCAATGAGGTCCGAGGTTTAAACAGCTCCGTTAATTTTTGCTCTGACTGAATGAGTGATATCGATTACTAGGCTCGAGGAAGAGAAAAAAGTGTTGCAAAAGCAAGTGTCCATCCTTATTGCGAAAATTTTTATCGTCGTAACAATGTTGAGATCCAAAATTTTCTGCCCAGAATGAGGAGAATCTAATGAATATTGTGTCGTGAATCGGTGCTCATATAGAGAAGCTCCTGTTGACTCTGACTTCATCGATTATGTGACTAGAGTCCCTTCCAGCATTAAGGATAGACACAAAATATAGTTATGAGATTTATCTTTATAAACAAGTGGAATAATTTTCCTGCGGCATATCGAAAAAGTTATATTCCTGAGGTTTCAGCGCATGACAAAATGATCCCAGATAGGGGTAATGTTAGTGATAATCTGAGGATGTATGTGGAAGGTCAAATCACAAACGAAATTGACTAACTGAAGTGTTCGCTAAACATAGCGATTGTGGAGTGGAATATATTGGAAAGACTAACTTAATCGTTTGAAATGTCCGTAAATAGGCAGGGGTTTATAATTTATGTTTTGAAAAATTAATATCGGAATAACCCGGGTGTAGTAAAATGTAACTTAGCGATGTTGCCGGTTTTATGGAAAATCGAAACAGATTTCAGCGGAATTTCAAATCACCTGGCAAAGAGGGCTCACCTCCTGATGCAATTTCATTACTATGTATATTTGGTCTACAGCTGGTTGAAAACACAAAATCTGTAGCACATTTTCAGGTGCTGTAGGGCGTGTGTGGCTTTATGTTGGACGAGCGGCTCCGGGTACTGATAACGACAAAATGAGTACTTAACTGGTCGTGAGTTATCCTGGAAAGCCGTACACGTTGGAACCTATAACAAAAAGGGATGACGCGCAGAGTATTTCGTTTGGAGTTAATGCATAAAATTATATACTAGAGAAACTGACTAAACCAGATATTTGGCCAACTTCTGCAATCCAATACCTCAGACTGCTGAATCTCAACATATGTAGTTTGAGAGCAAAGCTTAAGCAACTGAATGTTTTTTCTCTTACTTTTGATTATCCAGAGGTTACTCGCTTGACCGAGACATGGCTTGAGGCTGATGAGTTGGCTGTTATTGAGTTCAATAGCTATAAGGTGACTGTTGCCTACTACTGTCGGACCACTATGTCTTGTGGTGAAATGATTATCTAAGTGAGCGATGACATCACCGAGTTCCAGTACTGATTATGTTTATGATGTCTTTGGGACAATTCTGAGGCACATAGAATGTAAGACAATTATTTCTGGAGATATTAATGAGAATTATTCGAACGAAGCAAATGGCAAAACGAGAAAACTTATCAATTTGTGCATTTCATTCGGTTTTGGGAAATATTCTGATAGATATCCCTTCTTATGATGCATTCAGGAACTGAAATCCTCGTTTGGTTTGTAATACGATTGAAAAAATTGAGTCTGATCATCGCGTGCAGTTTGTGAAGTTTGAGATTAGCCATTTGTCTGATGTTCCTGCGAGGCCGCCAGTTGTAAGGAAATTTTTTTCCTGTGAAAACATATATAACTTTCGAATTCTTATTGCATAAAAGTTCTAATATAGTGTACATGCTGAAGGATTTGTAAAGGAGAGCCTTTTCTCCTTTTTCGAAACCTTCATTTAATTTCTCAACGTGGCATTTCCTTTGCTTACTTATACGAGAAAAACAATCGTTAAAAATTCGTGGATAACTTGGAGGTGCTTCGATTAATGTAACATGGTCCAAAAGTCGTGCTAAACGAGTCAACGCGGCAAGAGAAACGCATTCATGATTCAAAAGACAGCATATGAAAAATTTAATTACTGCTTAAAATTCCTTATCAATAATTTTATAATGAATGCGGTTGATAAATTTCGAGTTTAAAATCGAATACGTCTGTTGGAGGCATGCACCTCAATATTGTTTGACCCATCTGAAGTTCATAAGCATAATAGTTTAAAGAAAGAAAATCACTTTTTTTGTGGATTTCGTAGCTGATGTGGTACTGGAAAGGCCAAAAATGACAACAACGCAAGAATGGTGCCCGGGAGCAGCTCCATGCTACCACTTCAGTATCAAATGAACCATAATGGGTGAATTTACGCCATAAAAAATTCAAATTCATCTGTTGGCTACTATTCGATCTCTTAATCTGCTGAAATACTCGTGTTTGAAATATCCTTACATTCATTCTTTTTGAATACCAATCTTAATAATCAGATGACCGAGAAGAAGTTACGGTAACGTTTTTCTACATATTCTAGTGTCCTTCACGTCACTTCATAAAGCTCCTGCCATGGAAGTGAACAATTCTGATTCTCAATTCGGAGCAGTGCTCAGAAACTTTACCACTGAATAATGTGAATCCAGCAACAACAATGATATGGAAGATGAATTTTTCGAAATAGTTACTGATGAGCACTTTTTCAGTTCTCTTATAAATTCTATTGAATAAATGAATGGTCTTTCAATGGGATCTTCATCCATTAGTTTATTCGAAGATGTCTATGTACACCATAATGAAATAAAAAGAATGCACTTAACCGATAGTGACGAAATAATGAAGCAGGCAAAAATTCGATAAACTTTCATGGAACTCCAAAGTTAAAATTATATTTAGCCTCAAAAAGGTCAATTCTATGAACTTTCAGATTTGAATATTCTGTTGCGTAAATAATACACCTTCTCTTATTACTTCTATGGAAAATTCTAAAATCCTCATAGAAAGACTCGATAATCCCCTTCATTCATACATTCATTTTTTTATTATTGTCACCAATATGATAACGTGACACGTCAATGAAGAAGAAATCAGCAACTTGTCGAAATCACAAGTATGAAATAAAATTCAAGAACTATAAAAATGAATATTTTCACAATTGAATATGAAAATTCTCTGACACAATATATAATTTAAAATTTCACAAAAATGCAGATATTTTTATGAATTAATCAAAGAAGGCTCTATCTTGAATTCATCATAATTTTTGAATTGGATACTGAAGCTAATAAAATAAAAAAACATGAATTCGAATGCGCGTGACTCTTTCTCAATTAAGAATTCTATGAATCAAATTAGATCAAATTAATATCTCGAACTTTGAATTATAGAATCGAAACTAATTATTTATATTATGAATCAATCTGAATGAATCAAATAACTATCAGCCTTAGGTTATTTCATACCCAATCGGTGGTTGTGAAAGAGACCTTAATTATCACCACTATCTTCACAATCTATCGATCAGGACTGATTAATGCTTTCTGGAAGCTACCGTTGTTCAATTCGTGATAGTCAAACACAAAAACACGGAAAACCTAGAAATAGTAGCCCTGAAAGTGGTCTAAACACAGACCAAAACTGTTGGCATTTTATTGAAATTCATTTTCTTCAAACCCAAAGAACTTGAACCCATCGTACACTTCGATTAATTGAGTGAGGTCATCAGCTTTATATTCATTATGTGTTATAGCTTATGAAATAATGAAATAAAATTTTGTCCGTGTCTTGAGTGATTTGGACATTTTTATATGTTTTATATGATCACTTTGATTGATGCCTGGATTCTTCCGAATTAATTCATATTGTAATAATGAATAATAGAAATGAATTTGACTTCATCGTTGAGATATGTTCATGTCATGATAAATCATCAAAGAAAAATCAAAATAATATGTAAACATGGTAATATAAAATCAATACACACACCAAGGATTGGTGCAGACAATAAAAGGTGTTTTTAATGCTATAGAACATTCATTTCCCTATGGAATTGCAACTCTCTCTAGGTCTTTAATTCATCCGGCAATTTGTTTTTCATCCTGAGACCCAAGTCATTCGGACCTGGTTCCTTATTCTTTATTATACGGAGGGGTAAAGCATATTTATTCTTTCCCCTGGTGTTATAAGAATGATAGTGGGTGTGTTTTGGGGACTTTTTTCCATTTTCATGAATGAAATCCACAAGATTAAAACAGAGGTAGTGGTTAGAATGCCTTTTCTCTTTGAAATCTACCGAAAATTGCCTTCATGAAGTATATAGAACAAAGTTCTAAAGGTCTTCTTTTCCTTGAACAGGACTCTTTCTGTCTGTTATAGCGCCTAAATCAAATTACTCAAATTGACAATGACCAAAATAATTTGAGTCGAAAAATAATGAAAACAACAACAAAAAAAAAAACTTGGTTTTGCTTATAGTGGATATGAGGTGAGTTCCATTTATTACAATAGGGTGCCAGCAAAATACGTAAATTACGAAACAGCAAAAATTTATAACGATGAAATAATTTATCAAAAAAAAAGATTCAATTTTAAAATTCTATTATCAATTAAATACCCTTATATTCAAACTGAAATTTAAGCTTCTGCACCAGAATTATCCCCTTTCGCTTGATCAAGCCTAGTTATCACAGCATCATACAATATATGGACACTTGTATAATATCAATCAATTTCAACTAAATATAAAATAATAACCTTGCCGCTATAATTATCAATTTACTTGAATTATGAAACAATATATTCTGAACAAAGAAAAACTTGGAATACATATCACTTACTAAATTTAACTCAAACTATGGAATGAATTTATGAAAAACAAAAATATGTATTGCCTCGAGAATGAGAAGAACAATTGAACGGAAATACCTATTTTGAGAGATATCAATTACGGAAAATTTGTGATCATATAGTTCATCAGCTAGAGATTTCGATAAAATGTCAAATATTAGAAAATAGCTTTCTGTGACGTCAAAAAAAGTTCTCAACATACCAGGATCATGAATCTTCGAAATTGCCGAAAAAATAACAAATAATAAATAAGGTTTTAATGTTTTTGCATATAATGAAAAAACTACATGAAAGGAAATCTTTAACGAATGGAAAAATAACATAGATTGTTGTACTGTGAACATAATTCATGCTAGAAATCGGAAAAAAATCTGTTAACAAACGTAGGTAATGAATAAAAAAAAAATCTGTACTAAACCTATTTTGCCTGAACTTATTGGCGGTTTTTGGAACTTGTCTTGAAAGATGATTGCACTTATCTGTTTTATACGCAAAGTAATTCTAACAATCTACTATACTTCAACAGAAAAAATAAGTTAAATGGTATCTAACCTGTTTTTTCAGAAGAATCAATTCCTTTTTGCATATAAAATTTTACTTTTCGTTAAATGTATCAGCTGTACAGTTTTTTGCAAAATGAATAATTTCCAAAAGAGGCCTACATAATTCACTTCTTTTCCGTTGTCCCACAGTTATCTGGTTTATGCAGTACATTCAGATACCGATTCTATTTACGAAAATGCACTTAACGCAAAAATGGTAAAAAATGCACTTATCTTGTTTTGGCAGTGAACCGACGATATGTAAAGTGAAGATAGAGAATAAACTATATTATTATTATTATTCAAGAGTGTTTTTCTCCATATACAATTTCCAAATTACTGCCCCTGCTTCAGGAGGTGAAACAGAAGTCTCCAGAAGTTGATTCGGAATTGAACAATCTAGAAATTCTGACCACTCTGATGATCCAAGTATAATCCAGAACAGGAAAGTGGGAATCCAGGATTATATGATTCTAGAAATAATATGAAAGAAAAAAGTCCTTAAATAGATAGGAAAAGAAAACATTGAGATCACATTTACGTGAAAAGAAAATCGAACTCACTCAGGTTGTTGGACGACTTTGAAGTAGATGCTCTTTCCAGCCAAATTACGATTTAATCCCCAGAAAGTGTAATATTGCTATTCCAATTACCAACAGCACAATCAGCAATATATATTTGAAAAAAGTTTTTATCCTAAAAATTTGGATTTTCTCAAAAAAATTTCAGTAAATAACCGCTACTTTTTCGTACTAGCAAATCAGAGAATCGGAAATGAATTGAATAATTCTCAAAAATGAAATTAAAGAATTTCTTCCATATGTGAAACATATATGAACGATAATCATCAACAGGAATAATCAAAATGCGGCTCATAGGCAGGGCCGGATCTAGGGCGTGGCGAGGGAGGCATTTGCCACGGGCGCCAACCAATAGGGGCGCAAAATTATGATTTTTTTCTTGAAATGATGTTTTTTCACTTCGAAGTCCATTCATATTTCAGAGCAGTGCTATAGTGCATGCACCTGTTGTAAAATATGCGGCGACAAGTAGTTACCAATAAATTAACAGATAATAAATTCACACTTGTCGGTCGCATTACGATTCCTGATCGCGTCCAGATGTTTGTTATTCGAACACTGAAGACCTCAGTTAGCGCCAAGTTCAGAGGGAGTTTAATGTTTCGAGCTAGCGGCATGACAAAGAGATTCAGACCGTCCACATTATTCGCCGAATCGTTCATCACACCGGCTTTGATAAGGGTAATGTATTTCGAAGACTTTAACGACCGATAGGCTTGATGAAATCACTCCAGTCTTATTAATACTACTTTATTTCTCGCATGCGGGGTGCTTCCATGCAGCGGCGCAGTTGATGGCATCAATGAGAAAAATAGGAACCAGGAACTAATCATTATATTTCATATTATGTGCAATTCCGCAAATAACGTGATCGTGCAAACGAGCCGGGAAATAGTTCGTGCTGGAAAAAGTAAAAATTTCAATCAGGTATGTTTGAATAATTCAATTTTGAGTTGAGGATTTTTGTGCGTTCAGTCAAATTATATTCTGCCCGTGCACACGAGAGTCAATCATTTTCGAAAGATATAACTTAGAGACTGCAAAATTTATAAGGTTATGTTTGGGTTAGGAATATGTCGGCGATATTATCGTTCGAATTTTATTTGCGAGATCTGAAATAATACCGATTCAATTAAAATTGCGTTGTACTAGAATTACACTAGTTTTCATAGGTATAAGAAGAAGTTAGACAACAAAATCAAAATGTTGAAAAAAATAAGATAAATTTATCGTATCTCCAGTATTTTTTTAATCAGCTTCTTAGCTATGGGTACTACAGAAAGAGGATCAAATGTCGATCAAATGAATAGAATGATTCTTGAGCTTCACTGAAACTTGAAACCTTTTTCTGTCCTCCTGATATTTGTCGAGCATTGAGACAATTCAGATATGAATATAACCGAGCGCGCAAAACATTCCGATTCGACGTTCATGCATTTTCAGAATCTCATATAATTTTAGGTTGATATAACCAACTGAAATGCCACCCAAGAAACTATCAGGATCGCAATCTCGGAAGATCAGGGATAAAAAATTATTAGACCTAAAAAAAAAATACTATTAATATCTCAAGTTACTTTAAGAACCATGCGGGTATTGTGTCGACAAAAAGTGGTTCCAATAGCGAAGCACATCATGTAGCGGAATTTCCTTCTACTTCTTCAAGTACCGAGCCTTTCGAAAGAAAGTATTCCATTTCGGATAATTCGGACAAGAAACATTCTTTTGACGAGGAATCAGGACTTACTGAAGTTAAACCTGAACGAGTTGATTTTAATCACCCTACATCATGGTGAATTACAAAAAGTAATATTAAAATGTTCGTTATGACCTTTGTTGGCATGTGTATTCTCTAATGTATCTCAGTTTTTCATTTACACTTTCGTTTATTGTTTTTTTGAAGCTTTGAATGCTTACATATTATTTTGAGAATAAATTATTCTATTCGCTCCCTTTTTGTTTTCTCCATACCCTCTTTATTTTATATTAATACTTTGTGAGTTCTCTTCACCACCTTATAAGATACATGGGAGATTATAGTAATTTCTATACACATATTGTTTGATACACCTAAGAATCTAATGCTCGTTCTCAAGAGAATATAAAAATAGTAAAATATCTAGGGAATACAATAAATACTATCATTTATGAAAAGTATATAGTCATTGAAAAAAAAAATTTGAAGAGGGCGCATTTCGATAACTTCCACGGGCGCTGAAATCCTAGATCCGACTTTGTTCATAGGCAACACAACTGACAAACAGGACAATTAAGTGTTTCGGGTAAAATTTCTCAAACGTTACTATGTTTTGAAGTATTATTCAATAGATAGTCAAACTATGAAATTCAGAATAGTATATAGATTTTAAATGTTGTTTATCTACTATCTCCTTCATATGTCGTATCGCAAATATAGCGCTCAAAAATTTTTTGCTTAGTGCGTCGAAGTGAATTTTCCAACTCAGAAAGAATTGAACCACGAGCTTGCATTCGTCCCCGGCCTTACCGACTTAGTTAGTCGTACCATGCTCCTCCGATAACGATCGAGAATAGTGTTCAGGTATTTATTCCCCAATATCCCATTGTCCGTAGAAATTCACATAAAAGACATCAAAATAATATATTGAGTATAGGTGAGAATAATCAGTTTTCCAAGTGTTTTTTGGATGATGTTCCAACTTCGATGAAGTTCAAAGGATAGTCAAAGTATACCCTCATTATCAAATTGAGAAACATTCCATTACGCCCCATTCTATTATAAATTCGGTTTTTATTGTTTCTGTCTTTTCGTTCAACTTTCACTGACAGAAGAGGTTATTTTCCATTCCAAGTTTTATTCAGAATAGTCATATCAGGAACATAATTTAGCGATGCTTATTTTCTGGAAGAAATTACCATAAAAAATTCTACCTGTATACTCTTGTGCTACGGTGACGGTGAGCATACCTCTGACCTAACTTACAAAATAATCAGGGATGTTAAGTTTCAATAAAAAATTTACGGTAATGTTGCTCATTTAATTCAGGTATTTGATAAGCCTGTGGTCAGTTTCAACGTTATCTTTTCTTCAATATACTGAAAGCTAAAAGGAATTTTTGGGCTTTGGCGACTTTTTCTATTATTCCAAAGCCGTCAAAATCTCAATAAAATTGAACGAGATGCATCAACACTAATAAAACGAAAATCACCGACCAAAGATAGAAACTACTAGAAAATCCAATTAAGATATTCTCTTACTTTCTGCTTCAGGTTAGAGAATCGAAGTGCTTAATGCAAAATATTGGCAGCCAATCCTGAAATTTTCCATGAACCAGTGAAACTTCCACCAAACTTTCGTTACTTCGGGATCTGGAAAACCGAACATGTTCCAATAAGTTCATTTCAATTTTAATATGAGGTTCGATTACAATCTCGTGAACGCGAGGCTCCGAGACGAAACAAAGGCCAACAAGAGAATATAAAATATTTTGCGGTGTTTGACTTTCGTATTCAACGATTCAGATTGAATGAAGCAAGAATTATTTTCTAGATGTATCAAATTTGCCTATTTCAAACGAAATTTTGTCTGAATTCACTGTCAGTTTTCTGCAGTTTGTAGCTGCATATGCGTTTCGAAGATCTACAATCAATATTTCAACATACAAGCACCTGAAATCCTTCAGCTTTCGGTACAACTTTGACAGCAGTTAAACTGTAAAGACATGTATGTACTCAAAACTTCAGTTGTGGATAACATCCCTTCACTTTGAACAATTTAGTAGCTATCGTTGTTTGGTTCATTGAATTTACGTAACTGAGGCTTGAATATATATCCTCTAGATAACAAAGCAGATTGAATAATCGAAACAATAAAGCTCTTTCTAGAATTGTTATTTAGGAAAAGAATGAAAACGGAGTAATAGACACATTGACCCGAGATAATCAAGCGTATGACAGATAAAAATTAATGTCAAATATTCGTAAAAATATTACGTAACGAAAAAAAAATTGAATTTTCACCAAAAAAGTAGATCTAGACAGAAATGAAGGAGGAGATACTAAAAAGATCAATAACTTGAAAGAAACAATACTTAAAAAACAGTCAGTTCAGTTCTTATGAAAAATGCAAATCGCAATCACCAATGATAATGAAGGTGAAGTATACTATGCAAGCACAATCAAACTCAGTATCGATAAGCATATGAACTATGCAGTTTTTGTCTGCTCAAGTCATTGCACAAGTTATTTTTTGATCTATCAACAGATATTCTCATAACACACTCTGTCGATACCTCATTGGATGAATACTCAGAAAATCACATCACAAATTATAAACATTTTCGTGACTCTAATATTTCAGCTCATATTTTGCATGAAAGCCGTTATTCGTCAAACTTAAACCAGATTTCATTTCAATGAAAACAAATTTTCGGAATCATCAAATTTCGCTGAATTTTAACATTACGGCTTATACCGTTATTTCACGAACAAGACACAATTTTTTTCTACCTTTCTTGAAATAACAGTGGAAAAGGTATATTTGTGTAATCATTTGGTCGATTGGGCCTTCACGATTGAGGTCCATACCTGCTTCACAAGTGGAGTCTCCTAGTTGTATCTTTGGGAAATTATTGTGTGCACGCTGCACTTGACAGCCTATTGTGAAAAAACTAACTTCGAGTTCGGGAAATTCACCGTGCTATTCCGTAGATATGTCCATTTCAAACTGGGTTCTACCATTAATTCCAAAAATGAATATCCAACCTAATTGAAGGCTGGATTGAAAATTAACGGCTGAAAAAAATTGAAGTATATATAGTATATATATATTTATATAGTAGAACCCTGATCATCCGTTCCCTCATTATCCGTTTGATTCGGTAATCCATGCTCGTCGACGATTTCGGTAATTCGTTCCACCGAGCTGATTTCGACACGATTATTCGGATGTCGTTTCGATGATCCGGGATACAATTCAATACGCGTGCGCAATTCAGATAATCTAGCAGCAGGAAAGTCCTGACATCAATGAGCTACATGTGCTTTCATCTAGACAGAACATAATATTCAAATAAACTGTTTAGTGATGTCCAATGCTAACGAAACAGCCTTAATCAAAATTCTGGCCTTTACATAACAATCAGATTCATACAAAAAAATCATATAGTTTGAACGCGAAGAAAATTTGGGGTCTTTTCCACAGTGAACATGCAAATTTGAGTTGAGCTCTAATATTGCAAAAATATTCCCACAGAAAATTCAGAAAATCGAGTATATCGAAAAATTTCAATTCCATTAGACATCCAGAACTGAAAATTGTGAACTTTACTGTTTCTGTCATTTTCAAAATTATTTTCCAAAACTCTACACCTTATTTGTGTAGAGTATCAAGAATACTGACATGTGAACAGAAACCCATATTTACAAGTTCACACATAACTTTCCATACTACACATAAAATTGCTCGAAGTTGATATTAAGCACACTGTATTTCGTTTAACCTTTGGAAATGAGGTGTCTTCAGAAACCGACCCCTCCATCAGGACGAATGATCGAGGTTCTACTGCAGTATAGTTTTCTTAATGCAGCCTTACTAAGTGAGGCGAAGATAAGAATAGTAAAATACATTGAAGTTTATTGAGCAAAATATTACAACTGCTAACGACAGTACTTCTTGTCAGAAAATAATCACAATAAAGGAGAAAATCAAAATGAACAAACGGAACAATCACGTATGTCGGACACATACACTCCCGTCTACCAGACTGGTTAACATGGGCAGGTTTCCATCTTGACGCCGTGGCATGTCTGATGAGACTTGCGCAAGTCTCCAGTCAGGGACACATACTCCTGATGACCCGTGGAGGCACACTTGTTCGAGTCAAGCTTTTCGGTAGACCAAGGGTTCATTCTTGACATCATCCTTAACTATGCAAATGTGCAAGGATGTGAAAGTCTATTCTAATAGTTTCGAGGAGTGGGTATTTTTGAGCACACTTCGAAAAGTCTTGCGAACGTCAACATCATCTCCATTCGTGGATCGACGACGAAGTTTCGGATAATTGGGGTCATTCCATTGTTGATTCAAACGAATATTCTAATTTCTAGATCTTATGTTTAGGAGGATTGATTTTTGGTGTCGATTTAAGTAAAATTTCAACGGAATCGGAAATATGCTTTTTAAAATATATGAATATCAATGAAATGGTGACTTGTAGTTATCAGTGAAAATTAAATGAAATATAAAAATTTTCCAGAAACGAATTGTGTTTTCAAATTTTTCTATAGAAGATTCTTTTTATTGATACTGTCCATCTACCAACCAAGTTTCATTTCAATCAGATGAATATTTTTCAAGAAATTGAAATATCAAAATTTCAAATGACTATAACACTAAAGCAATTCATCAAATTTGGCCAATTAACGAAATTATCCGAGATATTGAGGATCGAAACCTAACCTTAGAATTTTAAGATTTTTTGTCCTTCTTTTCAAAAGTTAGAGCACACACGGCCGGCCAGCCGAACAGAAACAATACAAGGGGTCCCATTTGAAGAAATTATTTTCATAGTTATATCTCATGAATTATCAGTTAGCAGAATATTCGATTAACGTCATTGAATTCTGCGTGAGACGTTGATTCGAAAATAATTCAACTGAATTGAAATATGTTCGAGAAACATTCGGCAACTATGTAGCGGGGATAGCTATGGAGTTGCGGGTTTCGCCCATGAGTTTCTCATGGAAATTGGCCAACATCACTTTTCATCTATCTAGTACAGAATTAAAACTTCGCATTCAAAAGTATCCACCCTAAACATGCCGTGGGAATATTTAATCTTGACACGAGTTATACAGGAAAGCAAGCTGGGTCCGTTACTCATAATTGTTTATATCAATGACTTATCAGAAGAAATGGAAATAAATGACCATGACATTGAACTTGATGGAACTTTTTACAAGGATGATGCAAATACTGTAACTATCGCAGAAAACAGCCGAACTGTGACCAACAATTATGAGAGAACTAGAGAAATGCTATAACACTAAAAAGTTTCATCTCGATATTAATGAAACAGTACTCACCATATTCCACAGAGATAGGAGTGAATTTGATGAAGCATAATATATAATTATGATGAAAATAATAATAATAATAATAATAATAATAATAATAAAGTGTGTCTTGTGAAGATAAAGAGATCAGGTGGTCTCAAAAATCTCTCCACGGCAAACATTATCACGCCCTCCATAACACAAACGTTGATGAAGAAATGTCAAACAGGCGGTTGATGGATGCTGGTATATTTGCGGGAAAGGAGGGGTTTATGCTAGCCATACAGGACGAGGTCATAGCAACTAGAAATTACGTGAAGCACATCATCAATGACCCAAATGCCTCATAAGACCGATGCAGAATATGTTGCTTGACAGGAGAAACTATAGACCACATCATCTACGCCTGCCCAACACTAGCATAAAGTGACTATCTTAGGAGACATAACAACGTAGCTAAAATCCTGCATCTCGAAATTCTCAACTATCACCAAATTTCTAAAGATCAGATGCATTACTATCAGTACACTCCTGAACCTGTAATAGAAAACGAGAACATCAAAATCTACTACGATCGTACCATCCACACCGGTCATACCCGAGAACACAATAGACCAGACATTACACTTATAGACAAGAATACCAAAGCAGCCACATTGATAGACGTAGCCATCCCCCTATGCCGAAACATGAACAGAAGTAAGCACGAGAAGCTGTCAAAATACTAAGAGCTGGCAGTAGAAATGAAGACGATGTGGAACCTGAACAGCATCCGAATAGTCCCGGTGGTCATATCAAGTGTTGGACTTATACCGAAAACTCTAAGAGGTGATCTAGCATCCCTCCATCTGAATCCAGACATTATCAGGAAAATGCAAAAAGCAGTGATAATTGACACCTGCCACACTGTGCGCAAATTCTTGCAATAAATTGTGAATCCAGCCGGACTTAGGTCTCTGGAGAGCAATGAAAGCCTAACCGTAAAAGCGTGCGATAAAACACTATAATGATAATAATAATAACTATAATAAAAATAATAATAATAATAATAATGATAATGATGATAATTATAATAATACTAATAATAACAATAAAAATAATGACAATAATAATGTGAATAATAACTTTATTGACCCTGAAGAATATTTCACAATGTTAAGGATAAAGGTAAGTGAAAATCTCAGAACGAGTACTAGTTTCAAGAACACTGGCTTGATCGAAATATGAAATGTAATACACCAATAGAAAATTTCATCATGAATCAGAACATTCAACAAGATACATTACAACTTTTTCACATCGAAAATTTTTAGATCCCCCTTCATAATATGGTATCGTTTACTGGGGAAACAGTACATCCTAGTACAAAATAATTCAATGATATATCGGATAAAAACCAGAAAAAAAACTCGTTTTTGTAATAGAGCCACACAGGGAACTTTTTGATCAGTTTCATAACAAAAACCAGACCAGCGAATTCAATCCCTACATATGCCCAAATAAAATATGACACTAGTACAAATCGATGCAAAATACATGTGCATGAAAATCTATAACGCCTTGCCCAAATAATTTTACCATATGAAGAATGTCAGGGGACTAAAATAATTAACCCAAGTTCTAGTCAACATGCAACCCTACTGGAAATGTTCATGTACATAAAGTTATATTATCAGTTATTACCCATTTTTGTTGTAGCAGAAACTGTACTCAATAAACAATATCATTATTGTTAAATGCCACTTAACAGACATATGAAGTCAGCAGCGAATAACAAAAGTAGTCGATCGAAACCTTTTTTTATGCCTAACAAGTTTATAGTATGTTTGTGTTCGCGTTCTCCATCGAATTCAAATACGATACTGGCATTAACTGAATGCTGGCATATTCCCTTCCCGAAGAAAAATGGATTAAAGGCCCGCACACAGAAACTCTTTCGTTCCTGATTACAAAAACACAGGTGGATTCAGTCCTACTTCCCACCAATTCTCCCCTACAGGGTATTGATTATTAGCGATGCATTGAATTCGGAATGGATGGCACTGAAACAGTCGACGCGATGAAAGTGGGATGTGGAATTAATTTGAAAATGTAGCGTTCACATACAAGCAGCGAAATTCTGGCAAATACTCATCAGAATGAGCAGCCAACCATCAAATGAAAGAACAATTTAATTAAACAAAACAGGTTATTAGAGACCGTAGCGATTTCTTTCTGCCTCGTATGATGTAGATATTTTTCCATTTTTCATCAACGAAGGAATCGTGGGTTCAAAATGTGTGATTATGAGAGCTCGAAAAGTGAAATAAAAATATGGAAACACAGACTTCGTATCGAACAGTGGGTTATCTGTTCATCGTAGAAATATTGAAGCTCTGAATTAACATCTAATTTCCAGAGTTTCCGGCGTAATCAGAACATTGTGGAGAATTCTTCTCGTTTATACCAACAAGGATTCATCAAAGAAAGGGATATTGAGAGACACTCATGGTTCGAAGATATCTCTCAACAATATTATATTAATTTATTTTATATTGATTCTAACTAAAAACATGGTTTCAACTCTCTTGGGAGTATAAGTGAGCAGCTCGAATCACTCTAATGTATTCACAAGAACAAACCGACAATTGTCGAAATTTACTCCCGTTAGTATAATTATAAATTCTCAGCTTAAATTGAAATATTGACCATTTCAGACTGAAAAAAAATAAATCAATTCACATAAACTAAAATAAGAAAGAATAATTACAAACATTTCAATATGGTTAGTTGTCAGCCACTGCTAGAATTTGTCATATTCTTCTTTATTCATACTTTGCTAGTAGTACTGCACGAGCTTTTTTAGCCTTTTGCAACAAATTGCCTTAAATTTCAATTCTCCCCAAGCTTCGATTCATTTTCACAAATGAAAAATATTCACAAATTTGTCAGTTTATTCATCCATGGTTATCGTGACTATATACTCGTTCTTGAACAATCCATTCGGAATGGATCTCTGTGGCACCCCATATTCGATAATTTTCTTTGATCGGATCTACACTCATTCCAATTTACTGAGAGATGTTTAGATGTGAGATTGAAGCCGAACAGCTGATCTGCAAACCTTGTATTCACTACTTAAAATTCCAAGTTTGTTCGGAGACAGACACTTTTCAGAGCCCTACTCAAGTCTCTAAATGTAATTTCCATTTCAGAACAATTATGTGTCTTCAACACAGTTTAGGGAACGTAAAGGATTAGGTTTTGAATTTTCGGACATATACGGAAAAATTATGTCAGATTTTGCGGTTATTTTTTCAGTATCGTTCTTGGTTCCGACGAAATTCGAGAAACATTAATGCAATCATAATATATCTTGGTGTCTTGGTGAAAAATGTTGACTCAAAATTTTCTGCAAAATTCCTTGACTATCGTGACATCAAAAACATCTGCAAAAAGAAAATGTCACTTTTTTTACGGATATTCTACATTCTGCAATCTACTTTTCATTAGATCCTCGCAAAATTCAACACGAAACTTCACGCTGACATCTTTCACTCATGTACCTACTTGATTTTTACGCGCTTGTTCTGGGGAACAGCGCGTTATCATTTCGTCACGATGTCCGTTATTTTCGAATTTTGAGCCGACATTGGTCTCAAACGACTAGGTTGGACTCACTGATGAAGAATCCCTGATTCTGTCTGCCCAGCCGGCCGTCCGGCCTTGTGCGCTGTAACTTTCGAACGGAAGGACCTAGAGTCTTGAAATTTTCAGGTTAGGTTTAGATCCTGAATATCTCGGTTGAGTTCGTTAATGGACCAAATCTGCCGAATGGTTTTTGTGCTACAGCTATTTGAAACTTTGATTTTTCAAAAACTCGAAAAATAATTATCTGATCGAAATCAAACTTGGTTGGAATATGAACAGTGTCAATAAGAAGAATTATCCATGGAAAAATTCGAAAAAATTTTTTTTTTTTTTTTAATTTTCCTATTTCATTGAAATTTCCAAGTCTCCATTCCGCAATGTGAACAAGCGCGTAAAAGCTCCCGACTTCACGTCAGTGCTTTCCTAGATTTTTGTTTCTATTAAATTTGCATTTTTAAAAATATTGGAAACATGAAATCTTGAAAGGGTATTTCTGGG
Organism: Myrrha octodecimguttata; assembly: GCA_958510865.1. Taxonomy (NCBI): domain Eukaryota; kingdom Metazoa; phylum Arthropoda; class Insecta; order Coleoptera; family Coccinellidae; genus Myrrha; species Myrrha octodecimguttata. The sequence goes on along the minus strand of OY294058.1, from coordinate 8,674,922 downwards.
CAATTATTAGGTGGATTCCACCCATTCTCGAGTTTGGCCTTCGGAATTGAGCTCCAAACATAGTTAACAAATATAGAGCTTCAAAGTGGTTCAATTCAGAAGTTATTGTGTTCACGATCATCCGTTCATGCAGTTTGCACACAATTTTGTCAGAACCATATGAAAGAAGATGAAAACAACTGAATTGAAAAAAATTTTTTTCAGATAATCTATAGTCTGCATGGAACTTCAAGCTGTCAGTTTGAATCAACATTTGAATTTCAATTCGAACCACCACTTTCCTTTCTGATGAAAAGATTTTTCGATCCTCTTTCAAAATAGTAGTCGATACTTATAGAGTATACTTACATAACTAAAAAGACAAATATCTATCAATGTCTCAACAAACATTCCACCTTTATCAGAGTTATTCGTCCAATCAACCAAACATATTGTAGATGTGGTTTGGGGCCTTCTAAAGGAGGTCTAATTTGCCCAATAATTCTGTAGATATACCGTTTCAAAATTTTCAGTTCCCAATATTTCAAATAATTCAGATTCAATCATATTTACACTCAAGAATTCTACTGAAAAATGATAGCTTAACGGACGCTTTGGGAAAAAAACGCTAAATATTTCTTCCAGAAAGAAAAATGCGGTTTTGGTATCGTCAATAAGTGAAACGATGACAGCTTCAGTAACGAATTTGAAAATGTGCACAGAAGCACCTTATAAAATTGTAGGCTGCGTAGATTAACTCAGTTGCCAGATGATGCCGCCACTAGCCGACGCACGCTAGCTACATCATTCCAACACACAGCATAAGCGACGGTCATGGTCTCTCGCTACGCCGCTTTTGCGCGCCAGAGGATTCAGCCTATCTGATGAGTCCACCTCTGGCACTGGGAAGAAACAATTTTCCCGAAGAGCGTGCTGTCCTTCAGATGGCACGAACTCACGAGAACCGCCAAAAATCTTCTTCTTTCAAGTGAAATTTCAATAATTCACGTTTTTGTATTGTTTCTTTCTACAGGGAAATGATAATGAATTAATAGGGCCTTGACTCAAACTCATATGGAAGCAAAGGGGCTGATATATTCCAATGATCACTCTGATATTACAATTGTTTTAGGCAGTTACATTCAATTATGAGTATTGTAACCGAATATTTTGAAATGAACTGTTCATGGTGTTTGTAAGCATCTACAATATCAATACCCAAACCTTTCTCTCCTGAAAAATATCACTTTGCAAACTTGAGTATCTCAATATGGTTCCGGAAATTGTGCCTATTCAAACAGCTCCACGAAAATCAACAATGATGAGGTCTTACGCACCGGCCGCAAAGAAGAAAGTAATTTATCGCCAAGCCCTGAAGATGCCGACGCCTACAAAGACACCGCTTGTCCTTAAACCGGTCGTGCGAAGCAAGAAGCCTCATTATAATTACTGACCGAGGATACGCACAATAATTTCCCATTTAATCCTATTTGAATAATATTATCACTGTTCTTGGTGATTATTGTTGTCCTTTGTACAGGGACGACTATTCTGGAGTGTATTGTCACTTATGCGATCCGTGAATAGGGAGATATAGTTCCTAGTTCTGTATCCAGAACTTCTGGGTCTGAATGCTTCGGGAAATTCTACAATGACCCTAATAAGATCTTCATCAAGTGGCATTACATGGGATGGTGGATCCCCCAGTCCGACGCAGAGGTCTCACTGTATCTTTACGATGCGCGTCTTTGAGGCGCCGTTAAGGACAAATGTGGGTTTGCAAATATTTATATTTTCTAGTAAATATGATAATAAGATGCAGCAATATACGCATTCATCTTACGTGAGGATGTATTCATTTTTCGTTTCGATATATTTGTTTTTTACCAAACACAATATATGTACGATTTGGAAGTTTCAAATATATGAGATTCAATATCTCTTTATTACTTCGTTCCATTGAACAACTTCCGAAGATGGCGAGCCGGAGGTTCACAGTTCCCGGTACACAGTTTTCAGAAATTTTGATTGAAATCTCAGTTTACGAACATAAACACTACAAAAATTCGAGGAATAACACTAAATATTCACAACCCAACTAACAATTCATGTTTTATGAATGGCCTAACAACGTTTACAGAACTATTTCTATAAAATATCAATGTCGCTATAAACATTTTAACAACGTTTATACAACGCCTACAAACCCAAAAAGGGCGCACTCCTGTGCAGCAATTTTGTTCTTTAATTTGTTTCATTATGACTTCCACAGCTATCACCGGATAATTTTGTAAACAATTACAAAATAATTATGAAACATAGTATGCAACAATTATAAAATAGTTTTATGGAAAACACTTATAAGGCGAAAAATTACATTATTATTATGACATTTATATAACAATTATCGAGCTAGAATAAAACAGTTTTATAGAAGTTGTTTTATTATCTCAGATGTAGCTTTTTTGTTTTGACTAACACTAAAGGTACAAGCTTTTTGCTGTTAAAAGTGTACCGACTGAGAGTAATTTATTTTTTAATGGTCCTCAAGATAACACAAGGGCACGCATTTCATCTTTTCTAACAAATGAGATGATGTTCGAGATATTGTTAATACTTCAGCCATTTATATACCCAATGCCAGACAGACAGAAATTCGATTTGCTATCTGATGGTTAATTCACTGCGGAAGACATTTTTCTGTATAATATATGGAACATATATAACAAAATTTTCAAGCGCCCCAAATATATTAGTTATTATTGAGTTTCGAAAGAAAAGGTCAAAAATGTAATTGTATATTTTTCTCTCATTTGGGCTTGCATTGTTATATAATACAATATTTCAAAAAATGCATTTTTTACCATTATATAAATACTGAGGTAGCTAGTTAAGGCATTTAATCATTAAAATATGATTTCTCGTAATACACTTAAAAATGGCCGCCGTAAACTGAAGTTAGAACAACAAAAAATATGGCTTCCATGTAATAAAATATTTTTACCACCCTGAGAGTTCTAATAAAACATTTTTGCTCTGAAAGAGAATTTCATAAAATATTTTAGCCTCTGGGTATATTTTCGTTAAACAGAGACGTACTCTAGGAAAAAAGTGTAAAAAAACATAATTATGCTTTTATAAGTTTATACATACCTTATAGTTCGATTACTTTGAATGTTAGAATTCTTGTGCATGTAATGTATGTGCCTATAAGAAAATCCACTCTAAAATATTCTCATCAAAATTTAGATGGATATTATTTTAAATACAACTAGAAGAGCACAGACGTGAAGTCAGCAGCTTTTGCGCTCATGTTCAAAGTATGATGACCGCTTTGGCAACGAATTTTAACATGCGGGCAAAAGCTTCAGACTTGCTGAGTTATTTCGGGAAAAAACAACGATACCGAGGAAAACCACAAAATTTGACATATCATTTTCCAATATCTGCAAAAATTATAATCGTATCAAACTGAAATTTAGTACACTGCTGTGAAATCTGAAGGTCATAGTCTGCGCAGAACTTTTTTCGAATATAATGAAGAGTTTCCCAAAGAAAATTTTTTTTCGAAATAAACTTTGGGAAAAATTCGGTCTCGAAATCGATTCCGTCCGGCTGGCCGGCCTGTTGTCCGGCAGTGGACACGAATACTGTCGAACCGGGCAAGATAGCAACTTTAAACTTTCAGTGTGGGTTACGGATCAAAATGCCGTAGTCGAGTTCCTTAATTGGCCAAATCGGCCAAATGGTTTCGGAGTAATAGTAACTTGAAAATTTGAGGTTACTTTCCTGATATTTCAGTATAACTACTCAAGCAATTCGATTCTAACTTGGCAGTTAATTGGAGAATATTAATTCAAATTCATGCAGAATTTTGTTGAGATCGTATTGTCATAAATTTTAAAAAAAATTGTCAAAATTTGTTTCGAAGAATTTTTTTTTGGAAACGACCCATCAAAATCCGTCAAATTTCGTGGTTTGTTTCACGGATCGTCTTTTATTCCGGAATAACTCGAAAAAGACTGATTCAATCATGATGCAACTTGGTTACTTCTTCGAAAATACTGAATAATGAACAACCTTTGTGCATAGTTTCGTCATGATCGTGTCAATCGAACAATTTGAAAAAAAAATTTTTTTTCGATATTCCTCAATCTTTCGAACATATTATGCTCATAAAATTCCGTTTGAATCTTCAAGCTGTTAGTTTTTCAATCGAGTACTGCATGGATTTGAATTCGATTTAATCTGTATTTTCGGAACTATTGGGAAAATAAAATTTCGAATGGGCATATCTGCTGAATCATTAGTTGAATTTTACCCATTCACGAACTCGGCCTTTAGGATAAAGGTCCAAACCTGACTTCACGTCAGTGCCTTGTGGAATTTTCTTGCGAAAAAAATGATCAGAAAAGTCATATATTTTCAATGAAAACGTACATAAAAGTTACTGACAAAACGGCATGGCTCGCCACGAAAATTCTCCAGTTACCCAATCGAAAATTGTATACAAAATTGCTTCTTCGAAAAACAAACTTATTAGGAAAATCAATTCCGACCAAAGTCCGCCTCTGCATTCTCAATACGTGCGTTTGTGTTTAACGATTTGTTGTTTGATTATTTACAAAGTTAAAACGTCTCTCTCCAGAGGGCGAAAAAGATCAGGAGTGAATAATCGCAAACATAACGCTTACCCGGAATATTAATCCAGAATAGTACATGTAAAAAACATTGAAGAAACGGGTAGTTTCAATGTTGTTTAAATGCTCCGGCTGCAGCAGTTATAAAATAATTCAGTCTCTCTTATGTCTCTGATGCAGCACCACAGAGCTGATTAGTGTCTGGCGTAACATTTTGGAAACCTAACCTCATTTTCAGTTCTTATTATTGTTGTACTCTTTTAGAGGTAAGATTTTACTGGGTGCTGGCTGGTTTCTTTTTTGGACTAAGGTGAGTTGAACATTCGTAAATAAATAAAAATAAGACAGCATTCAATATAGCGTGTTTAGTAAGTCTAGAGAAAACACCTCGTACTTGCATAAAACAGGTGGTTCATTATCTATTATTTACAACAGTGAGTTTGACTATCGGTGATTTGGTTGGCAACAAACACGTACCATGAGATTTTTTCCCTAGCCTTACTGAAGTGTGACTATTATACATACTTTTTCATTATTGTGTTCTTTGAAAATGCAGATACTAATTACTTCAATTTCCTTTAGGATGTATAAAATAGTGGAAACGGTCGAGAAGGGGCCAAAAAAATTGACAATTGTCCCCTTTGGATGGTAGAAGAATGGTGAATTGGCGTGGCCAAAATTTAAAGCTGATAAGTTAATCAGAGAAGCGAATTCGCTACCAGAAGATTCATGGTTTAGAATGCACTGCATGCTGAAAAGAAACTATTTGATTAATTATGACGTGGCAGAGGAAGAACTTTCCTTCATGCTAGAAAAGGATGACACGGAGCAAGAAGATTCATCAGCTTCTATCAAACGAATTAGAAATAAGCGACCCAAAGTAATAAAGCAACACTTTCAATATGGTGAAGATTTCAACGAATTTGCACAAAATTACTCGGTAAGATAGTTTCCTAAAAATATCTAAAATATTGAGATACATACAGAAAAAATCATTCTAGGTTTTACAGGATGACGCTAAAATTGACATTGATGATTTTACACACTGTGATAATATTTTACTCGATGGAACTGTAAGAAGCAATAGCAATAATGGCGAAGTCCTAATTCTGCAATGAAATAATGAAGAAGATTTGAGCCAGTCTAATAACTTATTCGGAGCATCAGAAGACCTATATAACAAACTCGACACAATTTTAGGCAATCAAGAGAGAATTATTTCGAATCAAAACTCTATTTCGAAATCACTAGAAACTTCTGCAAGCAAAGATAATCAATTATTAATAATTCAGCAGTGTGCTAAATATGAAGTGACCTCAGATATGATGGCAAAAAAACTTAGTAGAACTTCTCGTTTGAACGATGAATCACCTGAAAATGATAAGCAAAGTAATAAGATGGCCATTGAAGAAATAAAAACAGTAGATGATTTGGAAAAGCTCGAAAATCTGTTAAAAGATAAAGAAACGATGAAAAATTTTGTGGGCAGGCTGAGTGTTGTGTGTGGCAAAAAAGGCAATGGCAATGGTCTAAATAATTGTTATTTACTAGTAGACATAATATTTTCGAGGCAGTTCATGACGCTTTGCTCTTGGGCTGGAGGAGCTCGGGACAAGAAAGAAAAAATTCCGTTCAAAATTTATAAGAATGTAATAAATTTATTTTTTGAAGTCATTCGTTTGTCGGATAACACATTCACGCTAAAAGATTGTGAAGAATTCTTGAAAAATGTTATTCGAAACTCAACGAGAAGGAGCCAAAGTAAAATGCTTAGAAATTCAGCTATAAAAAGGATACCCAAAGACCTGTCATATATAAAAGAAAGAAAAATAAGAACACACGTTGTGGAAAGAGGTAAGGCAACTCTTAGTGAGCCAACCGAAGATGAAGGACCGTCTGATCATGAAGAAGATATGGCGGATAATGATGGAAATGAAGCAAACTTTGAAGAAATTATTATTACTTAAGTAGGTCAACATTTTATTTTGATGTGTTTTTCAGTGTTCCTGTTTTTTGTACTACTTCTATGGTACTTTTTAGGAGCTTACCTATACTTATAACATTTATTTTCATGTATTTTTCAGAGTTCCTATTTTTTATTCTACTTCATAACGTTCATGAGTTACCTTATTATATCTCAGCAAAAATATTTTTTACTGTTTTTTAGTGTTTATAATTTACTAGTTTCATGTTTTATTACTGAAATAAATAATATTCATCATTTTCTAGCTTGTTATTTTTATTAGACACTTCTTTTGACAATATAAAATAAACGAGCAATTTTTTGTTGTACTAAATTAAAGCTTATAAAGTATGGATCAATGGAAAAAAGAACATTTCATTATCAGATGCTACAGCAACTAATTTTGATTATTATTGGGTATAAACTAAACACTTCGCTATCTTCATAAACTATTTGAGATTTAAATATGTTCAGGTAGGATGATTTCAGTGGCGTCTCAAAAACATTATTTAAATTTTTAACTACGCTGCCAAAAATATAAGGCGTTGTTCCGTTTTGTAATATGACATATTTCATAGCAATAACCTGATTCTCTCTGGTCAGTAACCATTTATCACAATTATTATGGGCCAGAGCAAAAGTCTCAAATTCAATTCTGTAAAAAAATCCGTCAGACTTTTTATTTTTTAGAATAGGAAATAAGTTCGAACGAAAACAATTAAGATTATTATTGAATAAACTCATCTCACTTTGTATTATTTCGCTCATTCTTTTTGCAATTTGACTTAATGGCAGATTGCCGTGTCTAAGCAAAGTTTTGATCTGATATAATCGGTTTTCAAAGGGATACGCGCTGAAACTTTGCAAAAGACCAAATCTTCTAACTTCGTCGACAAGATGAGTTAAGTTATGAATATTACTACTCATATAATCTTCTCCGTGAAAATCACGAAAACATTCTACGTAGGAATCAATTAAAATTTCAGCTAAGTCAAGAAACTTAGTGTAGACATTAGATGAGCATATAGTTATTGCACTAAACAATTTCAAAACAATTCTTCTTGGCTCATCATTCTCTTGATGAATGAAGGCATTTTCATTGGAACCACTTGGTTCAACAGAATAACTTGAAGCGAAGTCATTTGGTTTATCTGATGGGTCACATGCTGCCTCGTTGATAGAGAGTATTATTACCAATAATAACTTCACCACCTAGGATATTTTGGTAGCACTTCTTAACTTTACTGTAAAATGCCCCACTTTTTTTTAACTTTCTTCTATTTACTTAGCGAATTCATGATGGTCATGCGTCTCTGGTTAGAAAAATGAAATGGCGAGCCGTTTTATAAATGTATCAATAAATGCTTTTGTATCCTTCCAAACATTTTTTTGTTTTATGATTATTATATATAGTTTTTATTAAAACATTCTTCATGATACTTATATAATAATTTTTTAAGGTAACTTCTGAGTGCAATATGCTCTACACAGCAAAAATATCAAAAAGAAGACATTATTAAATTAGTTTTATGAATGTTTCACATGGCACTAATAAAACAGTTTTAGAGATGTTTGCAAAGAAACAAACTAGTCTCAGATAACACAAGTATGAAACTAGTATGAAACAAATTCGTTGGATAAGCTGAAATATCGTATAAAATTGTTGTGTAGACGTTTATAAAACAATATTATAATTTGTGGTTAAACTGTTTTATATTTTTGCACTGCGAACATTCTTATAACTCCCTTATAGAGCATAATAATTCTCAAAAGTTTAATTGTGTCTTTGGCAATTTCGATAAAATAAAATTGCATTCGACGAGCAGTAATAAAGCAATTAAAAAATAAAATGGCTCGAACAGTTGGAAATTATAAAATATCTTTGCTAGTTGGGAACTCATATCAAAATAAAAACTGTTATTGAAAAAAAAAACAAATTTTTACGCGTAAAACTGCGTTTGGAGGGATCAATAAGCAGGTGAGTTGAGTTCGTTAATGGGTGAAATCGGCCAAGAGGTTTCGGAGTAAGAGCCCTTTGAAATTTTGATGTTATTTTCGTGATAACTCGGGAACTACTGGAACGGTTGGATTGAAACTTTATTTAGATGGAGTACAACAAGGTGCAACTTTTTACAGAATTATGTCGAGATACTAAAGTCAGTAAATTTTCAAAAAGTTTTTTCAGTTCATGTTCATCATATTCGAAATAACTCTTGCAAGGGCATTGAGCTTTATATATCGCAGTAGTGTACCAATTTCAGTTCGATCTGATAATTATTTTCGGAGATATTTGAAAGAAATTTTCGGTTTTTTCGTCGATATCGTTGTTTTTTTTCGGAATAACTCAAAACTTACTGATTCGATCATAATGAAACTTGGCAGCTAAATTTTAAATCTTGATTGACAACTTTGTGCTAAATTTTGAAATGATCGTGTCATCAGAACAAATAAAAAAAAAATTCGAAATTTTTCATTTTTTCCGAATAATCAATATTCTGTATCATCTGATCATATTATCCTCATGAAATTCTGTATGAATCTTCGAACTATATTTTTTCGTTGGAGTATTGGATTTCAGCCTAACGGCTGACCTTTAACACAATAACTTCCTTAAGCAACAACTTAGAAACTCGATATTTGTAGAGTAGTTGTGGACCTCATTACGAAGGCCGAACTCCCGAATGGGTCAAATACACCGAATGATTCCGCAGATAAACCCATTTAAAATTTTATTCTCTCAATATTTCCAAAACATACAGATAACATCGAATTGAAATCTAGTACTTCATTGAAACAAACCTAGAAAAGAACTGCCGTGAAGGCACCAGCTTTTGGGCGCATGTTCAAATTCGTTGCCAAAGCGGTAATCTCCATTGAACATGCGCGTAAAAGCTGCTGCCCTGAATAAACTACTGAAATACTGGAATAAATTCTCTGGATTTGTTACTGGATCGTGATTGATTTGGAGATTTCTTATATTTTATGATATAATTTACTATGTTTGAAGGCCTAGAATCAACTAAATTGTATATAATGATAATAAATGATTGAATATATGAAATTTGTGTTCATCGGTAATTTATTTTTTTTATGATTCTTCAATACCGATTGAGAAAAAATCATGACATTATCTTCTGTTTCCTGCTTGACTGAACGTTTCGTCCATGAAGAGTGTATTGATAGGTTCACTTCATGTGGAGTGAAAACTCATGTTTGAGTTAGAAGGAAATTTTCAATTCGTAGAGTATCTAGCCATTTCTGGTTGCATACACTACGTTCTTGAATATGATATAATGTGCAACAAATAAGATTTTTTGTGATGTTTCGATGAAGTTGCCGAATGATTTTTAGGCTGAGAATAAATAAAGAATATAGAAAAGCACTGACGTGAGTTCAACCACGAAAGCAAAATTCGAGCATTTGTTAGATTCCGCATATCAATTCGAAAATTCGTTATTTCAGTATTTTTTGAGTGACTGAACGATGAAATAGTCAAGAAATTCGATAAATTTCCTCCCAATATCTCCGAAGACAAATTCCGGCAAAAAATATTTCAATAGAGATTTTCAAACATTTCGAATACTTTTCAACTATTTTCTACCCTAATATACGATCCTCATGATATTTTGATATCGATTTCGATTCGATATCGAATCGAACTGAAATTTTAAACTAGTTTTTGATTATTGACTTCAATGTATGACCCAAGTTTCAATCTGATCGCGTCAAAAGTTATGATGGCTAACAACGAAATTTTATGAAATTCTTCCTAATATCTCCGCCAATAAACATCAGATCAAATTGAAATTTTAGAATATGTCGTGGATTATTAGCTTCAAGATTTGTGTCGAGTTTCATCTAAATCTGGTCGATAAATTAAAAAAATATATACATTTCTGATGAAGATTGGTATGATTTTATGAGAATCATTCATCCAAAATTTTTTGACGATTTAAGATATACAAAACTCTGCGGTAAGCTGAAAATTGATATTCTCCAAACACTCACGAAGTTTTGATTTGATGGCTTCTGTACTGCTCGAGATATTGAGGAAATATATTTTTCCATATATCCCGGAAGTAAAAATCGTATCGTACTGAAATTTGAAATATTGTTGTTGAGTACTAATTTTGAGGTTTTTTCCTTATTCCGTTGAAATCTGATCAACATTTTCCGAGAAAAATTTTTTCAACAAAAATTTCAAGGTTCCGAACTGATCGCATCTATAATAATTCTTGAGATTGATTGAGTATTGTCAAAATTTCGAATAGGTTATGAAAAAATTTGACATATTTTTTCCATATATTTCCAAAAGTAAATATTGTTTCGAATTGAAATTTGAAACGTTGTAGTTTGATACTGATTCTGAAGTCTGTGCCCCCTTCTCGAGTAAATATTTTCTGAGATTTTGCCAACAACTGTATCTATACGAAATTGCGCAGTAAGTTCACCTTGGTATACTCCACATAATTACGAAGTTTCAATCTGATCACATTCGCACTTCTTGCGGTATTGAGGAAATAACTTCAACATTTCAAACAACAACAAAATTTGACATAATTTTTTCCATATATCTCTGAAAATGAATATCGTATCGGATTGAAATCTGTTCCGTTGTTGTTGAATACTGATTCTGGTCTGTGCAAAATTTCGTCGTAATCTGATCAATGCATAATTTTTTTTTATTCCCTTACTACTAGATCATCACGAAATTTTCACTCAGCTTCACGTTGGTATGTATTTTTCGGACTGACGGACATAATTCAATTTGACCACGGATTCTTCTGTTTGTTATACAACTCAATCGATGCAGGCCATTTTCGGCTTGAAACTTGAAAATTACAGACATTATGCCTAGAACAAGCGAGTAAAATCAGGGTCTAAGCGCACTGAGAACAGAATTATTATATTAGATTATCTCGGTCTAAACGTTGTCTTGTACAAAACAAATCATTCAACCTTGTAATTCGAAGACACTGGATGTTCTGTAGAAAATACGATAGTATTCAGCCAATATTTATTTTTAACTTATGTGACTAATTAATTGAATTTTCGTGTCAATCTTTATGCGTAAGCGATGATGCTAATTGAAGGAATAGGTCAGTAAAGTGTACTGAAAATAATCACGAAAGTAGCATACTACAACGAAAAGTATATGTCCATCAGTTATTCTGCAAGAGCGAATGAAATTTATCCCTGAGACTATAATTCCTCAAAGTCACTCTGAATATTCACATATTCAATAAAACTGAAATGACAAATTATTTCAGTATTCTCATAAAATCAAAATTTTTCATGTAGTTTCTGTCAGTACCTTCAGCGCTTTCTTTCAAGTTAGTAGACAGAGCAGTCAATCTTGTTAATTACTGCATCCATTTATGAACTTTTCAATCAGATGATCCCTAAGAAATTCAACATGATCCTTGAAGTCACCATTTTTCAACAATGTACCAGATTTCAAGTCGTCCCAACCTTCATTTTCGAAAATATCGGGAGACATCATGTCTCCGATCATAAAACGAATAGTTTTTATGTTAATCAGATGTTGTACCTATCGATTGTACATTGAATATGGGAAACTCGAAGTGGTACATGATCGTTATAATTAATTCCATGAATTCAATTTATGACAATGAAATTTTGTTTTCGTGTCATCTACGAAAGTTCCAACGTGGAATTGTTATGAGGCTAAATAGGTCAGTAATTCGAACCCTATCCTCTATCATGATTTTTTTTTAAATTTACTTCAGCAGGCTTGAAAATTATACAATTCAACAAAAACTATCCGAAATTAGCTACATTATTTTATACATAGGTATCTATGAAAATTTTTTTTAGGAATATCTATGCTTCCAGTTGAAATGCAAAACAATTTAGGTGGTCTTAATTAGTATAAGAAAAGGTCCTCATTATCTTTTATGAAATACAATACTCTACTTCCCATCTTTCATCTGTAAAAGAACTGAATTAATTCATAAAACACCTTGTATATTCGAAGCGAATAATAAACAGAATATTTCGTGGACTGGTATTAAATCAGTGAGGACTTCAACCCACTATGGTTTGTCTAACGTATTCTGAGTTCCAATGTTATTTTCACCAAAGGGTCATAATTTTTTTCGTTTGATAGCTCAATACAATGTTTGAGGATGAATTGTTAAAGTTTTTCCCTATAGAACAACGAAATAATTATGTCAGCTATTGCGTGTCCGAAAGAAGGTTTTTCCAACGGATAATCTCAATGTATTCTTGTCTGAAAATGAGTATGAAATTTTGAACTAGCATGAAAGTACAGTCTATTTTATCCTCGTCGACCCATGCTCCTTTCCAAAATAATAATTTTTCATCTGTGTAGAGAAGTGTTTAAGGAATCCGGCACCCCTAGGCCATCACCTATACGACCTATCGACCAATTCAGAACATTGATACAATGACTCGAAATAAGAAGGCATAGTTAGCGAATAAAATTCAGAAATACCTGACTCGTTTGCAATTTCCAGATTGAGATCGCGAAAATGAAAATACTCTGTTTCGATTACAATGTCATAATTCCATTCTGAAATTATGAAACATAAAAGAAGCCTTTCTCAAATTGCAATTCCCTGACAGTACCGAATTAATGAATTGCACAACCCTCTCTTTATAGTGTGAACTACTTGTGTCTCCTGGATTCATCATGAAAAATAACATGGAACACCGATTCAACACTGATAAATCCCTTCTACAGTTTCTCTTATTCACACATCCTTCAGACAAAAATGGCTCAATTTCATGGAAGAATGAAAGAGATGAAAATACGAACGGTATTTGATTGACGAATGCAGCTCTTTCACAAACACTAATTGATAAAATAGAATTCTAATGAGATCAATGACAAATTCTACTTAATCTACTTTACTCATTAGAGATACAAGTCAGCGGGACGGTTTACGGTTTTCAGCTCAACGTCCAAAGCAATAACTTCTGATGGCTGCTACGTATTCCCAATTCCTTTGAAATATAGTTCTGCTTATTGTATTACACAAGGTAATTGAAGAGAATACAGTTCAGCATTGCACAGATGGAAAAGTTTCAGTATTTATTGATTAGCGAAATACTGAACCTGACGATTTTTATTTTCGACTCTGTGTATTATCAAATTTTTTTATACTGGTGATCCTGCGAAGGTTTTATCGACAATCAATATTGGTCATGTGATACTCTATAATAGTTTCAAATAGTTTTGGTTTTCATTATGAGAATCAATTGCACCTATGACTCATTTCCAATAAATACAAACTTCATCAAGAGTGAATGCCCCAAATGTTGAATATATGCACTATTTCTGTAATAATTATACAAAAATTAGAATCATTAATACAATAAGGAAAAAGGAAGTCGTCAACATGAGCAAGAAGCAACATCATCTAGCATTAAAATCCACAAAAGGAGAACTCATAGTTTCCGAAATCGAGTAAGGTTCAATGTTCATTATCAAATGAGTTATTTTTTGTTTGAATGTTTTTTCCCATTTCATAGACTGAGTATGTATGAAAAAAGCTGCACATTTAGGGCTATGAAATTCTTCAATATGTTGCCAAGATATGTTCAAGCACAACTTGATTTTAAGAATTTTAAGACAGAGATCTTTGAATTAATTTAGAATATTGAACCCGACTCTATGGCAGACTTTGAACTTGCATGCCGTAACATCAATATGTAATCTTGGTTATGTATTCCTCCATAAGTGTGTGAAAGTTCATAGGTATAATAGAAAAATCACACTTTTTCATGAAAGTAATCTATTGGCTATCGCCAATCAGGCCAGCTGAAATTTTTTTTACAGGATTAACATCTTCATCTCAGAACATTGACAGTTATAATTTCAAACATTTTTTGTTGTTAATTTTTAAATTTCGGATTTTCTCTTTATTGTTTTGAGGATAGAAGTGTACAAGTTTTTTACTCACAGTCGACGATAAATATACATATAAACATATATAGAACATCTACAGATAGGGTGTATATATTTATTTTAAATATTGACATTTAATGTTTATCGTCGACGGTGAGTAAAAAACCTGTACACTTCTAACCTCACAATAATGAAAAGAAGACCCCAAATTTAAAGGTGAACAACAAGAAAATGGTTGAAATTATAACTGTTAATGTCCTGAGATGATAATGTTAATTCTTTAAAAAAATTTCAGCTGGCTTATGACCGAAATCGATAGCCAATAGATTACTTTTATGGAGAAGTGTGTTTCTTCTATTATACCTATTAAAATGTAACTTCTGTAGTTTGACCTGTTTCCTTTTTCTGATGTTTTGAGATTAAATGTATTCAATTCATTCTGGAAGTAGGAAAGAAACCTTGTATTATAGCTGTTTCTTCGAATCTTCATAATAAAGTGGACATTTTACAGGAAAAAACTCATACTGGAATAATTGATCACAAAAAATATACTAAACAAGCTTGTATAAAGAGCAAGATAATTAGAGAGAAACAAGGCCAAGCAAAATTTTTGAGTCAACAAGTAAATGTTGACCAAAGCACAGTTGTTCTGGTTAAGGCGATAAGTTTACATCACTTGAGGTATTAATCAAGATTTGATATGTTGGACTTTGATTAATTGAAATATTTTGCTAGAAGCTTCCTCAGAAGTGTGTTTTTATACATACAATAAAAGCTTATTATAGAGTTGAGTTCCTCTGTTATAGGCGGGTATTGCTGAAGCTTTATGGCATTTCGTGTGCTGTAACCACAGTTTCCTATTACAGAACGTTTCCTAGTATTACTTCCAACGAAGGTACTTGTTAAGAATTATATGTGTTTGTTTTATTTATTCGCTAGTAATCTTTTCCGCTCTGAAAAATCTTGTTTTCGTCTACACCATGTTTGTAAATGTCTATAGGTTCAGAAGATACAATGTTTTTTTTTTGAGAGGTTTCATGCTCTTCTTAACTTTCCATTTTTACGCTATTTGTGGCGCATTGTCCGAAAATATTCAATATAGGTTTTCATTGAAGTTGATATATAATGTTTCATTGATTTTTTCGAGTCTTTTCACCAGCAGCTGCTGATCTGATTCAACACCTCAAGACAATATACTAGTAGCTACAATAGTATCGTCAGCAAAGAAAAGTATAGTGTACTTAGTCAAGCCAAATGTAAAACGATGAACAATAGATACAATAAGGGTAATTTTTCTCACTTCTGCTATTGCCTAGTTTAAATGTTATTTTCTTTTCGTCAGTGAGGTTGTCGGTGATTCATGGGCAACACCTTTGAATCCTATTTTTCAGCTTGCCTGGTTAATTAATTTGATTGCTTTTTTGAGATCAACTATCACTGCAACTACTAGTTTGTTCCTTTCCATTTCAGATGCAATGTAGTCCAGCAAATCATTTGTCGTACTCACAAAACTTTCTTTTCCTGGAAGCCACACTAATTCTCATCGAAAGCGAAAGTTTATCCCAAAAGTTTTAGTGTTCAGGTTCTACAATACCTCAGAGAAGATTGAATTCAAACAGGTCTACTGAATAAAGGTCATTACTACAATCATTGAAAAAACAGATTTCATCTTTACATTATATCTTTCGATATTGATATCTCACAATATACTTTCAGTTTCTTCGACGTACCACGTCTTGAATGACAAATTTAGTTATTATATCGACTGGGACGTAAGGATAGAAGTTAGAAACTTGGGAAAACGGTAACCTTATAAATAATAATACAAATACAATACTAGGTGTTTCATCTTTTATCTTTCGATTTAGAATCATCAGTAGCATGTATTCTATATTATATGTCAAAATCTTATCAGGTGTATCCACCAACACTCAATGACAAACTGACCGAGCTGTTGTACACTACAATGTTGTCAATAATAATCTGTCACCTTACAGAAATTCTGAGGAAACTTACCCATAATCCGATGCTCTTCCCAGGCGGAGGAACTATCTTTTAGTCTCATCTTGTCTACATGAGTCTTTCCTTTTTCAGTATTGATAGTTATTAATTTTTATCGGTGCTCCTTCGTTTTTATCAACACCAAAAATGCTGTGAACATTTTCTTCTCTCACATGTAAACCAACTATCCTTGAATTGTTCATGATGATCTGGTTAAAATTTGTATCTTTCTTTTCGAGACCCCCACACAGGATAAGATTGTAGTACACGTGGCTGCCGTTCTTCATGTTCCCTTGTAACCAATTTTATTTTTGCACAACATCTGTTGTGCTTTTTCCTCTGTTTCGAAAAAGTCATTACTGTACTGATTTATTGAGTTCCTGCATGTCATCTGTACCTGTTTCCTAATAGGCTCGAAATACTCCTTATCATTTCCATCAACATTTCCTCCGACTCTTTCTTTGCCTACAGTTGAATTTTGGTTCACATTTTCCATTGTTTAAACAGCCCTAACCTCACTCCTGATACGTGCCTCACACAACATATCGCTTCTTGTTTGCTATTGAATACATCAGCCTGCAATCTGCAATCTACCGATAGTACCGATTATGCGACTATTCTTCTACAATGGTCACAGTATTTTGAGTTACTTAAGATTTTACACCACCATTACCGCCTGCCATCTTTCAAAGAAACCCATACGTTTATCCATTGAATAGGCCTTCACAATTAATAATAAAAAATTTCCTAGGAAACATTCCGAACCACCTTGTCGAAAACATAATACAGTTAAATACTTGACTAAAAGATCTTTCGGATCCCTACCAAACGTTCAAAACTTTTATGAAATATCTAAGGAGAATACGTTTATGACGTCATTATGCTCACAATGATAGCTTCAGGAAAAATATATTCCGACAATGAGAACGGTTTCCTCAGGAGAATCAATCCAGTTCGTGTTGAAATCTAGTAGGTATACTGGTCATACAAAAACCAAACTTGAATTTATGGAGTGTAAAGGATGGTGCCTATTACCATTGGTAATTTCTTCAAATAGAACAAAATATGCACTGAGTCACGAGAAATTGTACATATTCCTACTTCATATAAAAAATCGCCACGGAAAGACAAAGCCATCAGCAGAATGTTTCTTGTTATTTCCACTCCCTAAGTTATAAACAGGTATTTTTATGAAATTCAGCGGAATACGCCTTCGATCAAATCTTGTCTACCTACTTCGATTCATCTTATTGTTACATAATGAATTATGCTTGTACTAATGGATTGCACCTTTAGAATTAAAAAAATCTAGTGAGAGCCAGAAAATTTTCAATTTCTTTCTCAGCGTTGGGTAATTCATCCCGTTGATAATTTATTTTGTGGACTACTACTCGAACTTCTGAAATTAAATTAGTTGCGAATAAATGTACTGCCTGGCTAGATTTCGTAAAAACAAATGATGAATAATCATTTCAATTGATGTCACTCAATGAATTCCGAACACTTTTGGGCACTTTCACAATTAGATTACTTGATGTTGAAACTCCTAATGAAACGACCTGGAAGTTTGAACTGTTTTGAACGAGTTTCTTGTTCAGCGATTTTATACTAATTGTTTTATAACATTTTCTTCTCCAAACTTAGAAATAACATTCTGAAATACTTATCATGTCTAGTTCACAGAATAAAAACGAAAAAATCCAATCATATTAATGACATTCTTTACAGATTCTCATGACCGAAATGCCCAAAAAAGAACTAGTTATTTAGATTATAAATGAAGTATCCCAAATATAATTAGGGTTTAAATGCAACCCGAATTAACACTCAAGGAAGGATATTCAGTTTGATAAAGATCTTCTAGAGAATATTGGAAAAATATCTAAGCCAAGGGTGGGATATAGCAAAAAAATGCACACCAATGCTAGTGTGGAGAAATGAATACATTATACTGGACAATATATTCAATCGATTGATTCAGTCGAAATATTTCAGGAAGAGTTGAATAAAAGGATATAAACGGTGAACAACCTGACGTTGAAAGGAGAACTGAAGCTTTCAAGGCCAGTTTCTGCTTCTCAAATTATGGGAGGACAGCCGTTAGTTTCGTGAAAGGCTCTTGTATCATGGGAAAATGACACAAATGAAAGAACATTTCCAAAAGTTCCCAGACATCGATTGTAATGATATTATGGAGATGGTTTGATATTTCCGTTGAGATTCTTTATATGTGATAGGGGATGTATACAGGGTGTATCTCAATAACACCGAAAAAAATTCAGGGGTGATTCTGTAATGAAAATAAAGGTGGGTATTCGGTATAGAATTTTTTAAAAAACCTCCCCCCTGAAAAGTTACATCCCTCCTAAGGTTGAGGTGGTTTTTCTTTTTTTTCCCTGTAAGCTGAAGCTGAAGGCTAAATATTATTTGTCTATAAAACTAAACATTCTAGAGTTTGTTCAATCCTGAAGTGTGCTAAGAAAGGATGGAAATAGTCAACCCCTAAGTATTTTTTCTCACAACTATTTTTTTTGATACACATTTTTGATTTGAAACCACATGCCTGAAAAGCCGAATTTGTTCACTTACTTTTTCAGTTCCACAAGGTTTATCGAAAACTTAAGCACCTATGATCTGCGAAACCGCATCTTAGCAGGGTGTGAAACGATAAAAAATTCAGCAGGCATATTTCATCGCATACGCATTTCAATGAGGAGAAGAGTAAATGCTTGTATTGAATCTGAAGCTGGTCATTTATTATAATTGAATTGAAATATTCGACAGTTTCTTGTTCATTGTTCGCTACTCTTTTGGTTGTAGAAGTCAAAGCTCATTAGGATCATTGGTTGCCTGTTGTTCAATAAAATGCTATTTCATATGAGTACTGTTTTCCTCGAGAATGCTTCAGTTTTCCAAAAAACTTGTAGGGGCAAAAAAGTAAGTGAATGAATTGGACTTGTGTACCATGCTTTATTGAAGAAAACTTTTCATCCAAAAAAATGTAAGTTAAAATAATTTAGGGATTGATTACTTACACACCTTCTCTGCATACTTCAGGGTTGAAAAATTCAAAAATGTGTAGTTTCGTTAACAAATAAAATTTATCAAGTTTCATGCCTGTAGCTTGATATACAGGGAAAATAAAAAAAAAACGATGTTTTTTACTTTCGGATGGGTGTAACATTTCCGGGAGGAGGTTTTTGAAAAAATTCAATACCAAACAACTACCTTAATTTTTAGTTTCATTCAGATACACCCTTTATATCTTGCACATTTCCTCGCAAAAAACTGAATTGAACTGTTCGGTCCGAAAATTTCTACTGCCCCACATGTCGAAATGAGATGAATTATTTGATAAGTGATAATCAGTATAGTTCGATTGAAGATTTATTACGCTAAGAACCATGCGTGGCAAGGAACGCAAATTAACGAATAGTATAAGAGCTCGTGGCCTTCCTCGTCAACTTGGCGAAAATATGCTACGACAAATTTTGAATCTAAGCTGAATATTTGGTAACTCAGTTGTTTCAATTCGTTCCGTATAAAACTTTTCATGCACTATATCTGTTTTGGAGTAATCCGCGATACTATAATCTGTTGCTGACTTCACACTTCGCACCAAAAATTTCAGGTTGCGGATAAATTTTAATGCGAATAGTAATCACCTAATGTTCTTTATTCGTATTCATTACATTTAGTGCCAACTCTACACTCAACAGCAAACATTTCTGATTTCGAAAAAAATTCAATGTCAATTTGTTCCAATTTGTTCTGTTGGAATTTCTTCAATATTTGCTTCAGTTTTCGAGTAATTCAGTTCCGTTTTAATGAATCGTGAAATTAGCGAACAGTGTTAACTATTCGTATTTTTTTCTACTTTTTTTGCGCCAAAAATTTGTATCCAATAATGTAACCATTTGTTCCCTCCTCATTGACCGTGTTCAAAGCGATCCTTTTGAAGGAACGCTGCAAATTTTACACAAGGGTTTATTATTTTCTCAGTCAAATAGCCCAATATACCTCAAAAAACTTATATATTATGCATAACTCACTGGTTTTTCACAACACAGAAACCAATTCCATGAAATAATTCATGCGAACATTGAAATCTCAATAAATACACTTGTATAATTGAATAACTTTTTCACATGCAGAACGCTAACTGAATAGCAAAATTTAAAATAATATTTTGAATAAGAAGAGACGTTCCACAGTCCTTTCAACTCTTTGAAAATCTTACTATTTTCCACAATTATTAAATTTCGTATCGGTATTCTACAACTGAAAATGAACTTCAAATCAGATAGGGTTTGCCTTTTCTGAGATATTAGGGAAATAACCTCAATATTCAAAATGGTCACGAAATTTTTTGCCAATATCTGCACAAATAAATATCGGTCCAACTGAAATTTGAAACACTGTTTCTGAATGTTGACTCCGAAACCTGTACCAAATATATTGAACATTGATGAATATGTAACCGGAAAAAAAATGTTTAAAAAAAATAAAATTCTCATGAAATTCCGCATTAAATCGAGTGTCTTCATTTCACGATTTGTCATGATGTTTCAATCCGAACGCGTTCGTATTTCTTGATACTGAAGAAATTAACTCAATCTTTCAAACTAACACCAATACGTAAAACAAAATTCGAGACTTTCCACTAATACCAAATGTGTAGATGTGATTCCTACTAGGATTCAACTTTGTTCTGAAAAATATAAATGAAATGAAAAAAAACTCAACCTTCCTGTGCAATTGGTCTGAAAAAAAATTTTTCCACATTGCAGATATCCGATTCACTTGATTCACTAAGTATCCACCACACAAACTGAAAAACTAAACTTATTTTAAATAACATTTCTGTAACAATTGAATATATCGTGGACCTCATCAGGTTGAATTCGAAAGAGTAATTCTAGATAATAAATTTCGTTTGTTGTTATCGTTGTCAGATACACTCAACCAAGAGGGTGTCAAATCCGAAAGTCTGTTTGATGTAAAGACGAAAATTTCAAACCAGTAGTTTGCCGACAACCAGATGATGATACATGCGGAATATTTTTGTCTACGCTATATCCCTTGTCTTAGGTCACGACCCGGCACAGACCCCATTCAGAACAGGTAGATAGATCATCGCCTCCTAACTTTAGTCTAAGGCTCCAACCCTCAGTATTAGGTTCTCGACAATCGACAGTTGATGAGATTTGCGGTTTGTTATTGATTTTTTGCATATTATATCCTCCAATTTGATTTATCATATAAATGCTCATTATTTTTATATTCACGCTTATTTCAAACTGTCAGTACGAAAGATATTGGATTTCGATTGAAACCAGTAACGGATATCCACATGTTGACGATAATTGTACTACGCAAACCGAAATTGATCGAAACCTCCGATAAACCGAATTTATGGACATCTGCATTATTTCAAATTACGCTGCTTAGTTCGCGTTCTGCATGTGAAAGTGTTTTTCAGTTATAAAAGAGTATTTATTGAGATTTCAATGTTTCAAATGAATTTTTTCATGGAATTGGTTTTTGTGTTCTGAAAAACCAATGATTTATGAATAAAATAAAAGTTTTATTTAAGATATAAATGAGCTTCATGAAGAAATTTAATCTTGAATCCCGTAATCCGCTGGGTGATCTCTATAAATAATAATTTGATCCGATTTTCAGTAGTTATGTTTAATATATTGGGAGAGAAAACCCAAAAATATTTAATCTAAACTACTTATGATTATGGAATTGTCAAGAACATCAATGGGGCATTTGCAAATTGTATTTATAAAATAATAACGCATCCATTAAAAATTTCCTGATATGTGTTGCAAATTTGGTAATCAATATTTTCATCGTCTTTTAGATGTATGATTCTGGATGAAAACCGATTATTCCAGTGAATTCCAATCTTAGAACCGAATGCAATGATGTCATTTTCGACATTATTGGAAATTTGCAGCGTTTTTCTTTATAACTCAGGAACCACTGGTCGGAAATCATCCGAGCGAGATTTTTTTGGTTTAATTTTGCAACAGTAATCGAAGTTCAGAGTTTCATGAAAATTGGGTGGTGAGTTCTCTAGAAATTATTTTTTTTTCCTCCCAACCCCCAATTTTGAACCCTTAGGGTACATCGATCCTGCTGAAAAGCTTGGAGAATCAATCCCGAGCGACACACGATTCTTCTACCAAGTTTCACTGATTTCGGTTCAGTACTTTCTGAGAAAAGCCCCGGACAACGGAGGGCGGACGACGGACCGACGGATATTTTTTATTAGTTTATTCAAATCTACATACTCCAAGACGTAAACTATGAACTCTTCAGGGGGGGTTAAACATTTTTTTTTGTTGATCGATCACTAATTTTATCAAATAATAAACCAAAAGGGTAATTCTATTGCCTATATACTTCTGAGATAATAGGAATATATAAGTAAGATTTCACAGGGTTAGGACTCAAATGACTACAACTATTTTCAAAACAAAGTCGACGTTTCGTCGATATATTTCGACTCTCTCTAGACTAAAACATAAGCAATGAAAAAGATGAATGGAACTTTCTTCACAAACAGAAATCATTGTATCTTACCTAGTTTTTTAACAGTTGTCTACATCTAACATTGATTCGGGCATAATATATATGTGGAGATCACTTTGTCTCATAGAAATAAAATTGTCGAAAATTAAAATAATTCCTCAGATGTGAATGACAAATATAAACAGACGTAATAAGGAATACGATGAAAGAAACAGGCCATACATATGCGACAAACATAGACAATATTCGATCACGATACAAACGATCCAACGTACAATTCACATGGACTACTTTCAACTGTTTGAAAAGTGATCTTAAATGATTATTAGATTGGTTCAATACCTGATTATCACTTCTTTTATTCACTGTACTATTCAAATCGATATGAATCATCTCGCTTAAATTTCTTCTAAACCAATTTCTTTCCACATTCAAGATAGTCATTCCATCAAAATCAAATTGGTGTCCCGTATTGAAGGAATGCGAAACGTCTAGTTTCATCTGACAGTGCTGATCACATATTAAATACTTTTAGTACGTTTCACCTTCGCATCCAGTTTACTATAGAACGGGAGAAAAACTTAGAACTATCCTTATTAGAGGTTAGACCCAGTATATCCTCTCAATATCCTATTCGTGGAGTATGTCCCAGGACATTGGGAGGATATACGGGGGATGTACAATTGGGGATATCCCTATGATTTAGGGTTCGTATATACCAAGTATGTCCTCTGAGTAACTGCAACCCACATTAAATTTACGACAGTGAGAGGACATACTTGGGATGTACAACTTGGGATATCGCTACGATTTAGGATACGTATATCCCAATTATGTCCTCCAGCAGCTGCGAATGCTGCGATGCAATCCACGTCAAAATTTTCGAAATACGCCTTTGCGTTGATTGCTGGTTCAAATACCAATAAGAGCCAGAATGTTTATGGGTTGGATCTATGTTGTATCATTTAATAACGAAAAATATCCAACTTGAGGTGTGAAATCGAATTATTCACTTTTTAAATATATCTGGGTGCATATTTGAAAGCTGAGATCAATGAATATCATTTGTGGATTATGAAAAAATCAGAAATAATCTAATAATATAAGAAAATTCAATGTAGCAATATGAATAATGTAATAATATATTATTAGATCATTGATTATCGATCACACAGATTAGGAAGTTATAAGTTTATATTACTTTATGTTCTGTAGTTCATAATCTATGTTCGGTCAATCATGAAATTTGACAGATTCTGCGTTGATCGATATTTTTTATTTTTTTTTGCTTCTTTTCTCGACTTGGAGTAATATTAATTATGGGCATCACAAAACACAAGAACTGATGAAATGGTATACTTTTCGTCTTCAGTAAACTCGTTCTGCATTCGTCCATTTCGAAAGTGGATTTCGGCAGTGATTTTATGCTATATTTTATACCCTGTGGTATGTAAGTATAAAAAATTCATTAACTAGCTAACAAATATAACATAGGGGTCCAACGACAAAAAGGAGTAATTCAATACAAGAGCTTGAAGGTCAAGCTTGTAAGATTGAAATATCTTTTTAGCAGTCAGTACAGTGATGGAAAATGCAGGTGGTATGATTCATGGAACCGACACATCTGAATATTCCACGAGTTCTTGCAATATAAATGAGCTTAATGATGTTCCATGATCCTATTATTCTTCAGAAAAAAACTTTACCGAAGGAGACTTTTAGTAACCCATGGTTTGTCAAAGATTGAAATTGTTTAACTACTCTAAGGTGAGTACAGCAGATTTGTTCTATTTCATTAGCTAGATGAGCGATACTTCACAATGTTGGAAATAAAACAATTAATGGTAGGTATACTAATAGGTATGCATTCAAACTTGTGGAGGGATACCCGAACACTTCCAGGTACAATATGTGTTGTACCAACACAGGCTTCTATTTATTTTGGGGTATACAATTGTTTACGAAACTCAAGAGCTGTTCGATGCAACTCAGCCAATCAGGAAATCGAAATCGAATTCAAAAGTGAACCAGAACTGGAATCGAAACTCGATCAAGAACGCCTAGTTCATAAATTAAGTTCTGTTCCAATTAGCGTTTGGCCCCGCAATATAAAATCTGGTATAGGACCTAACATAAAGATCAGAATATAACATGAAGTTGGTGTTGTTTATAGTTGAATTTTTTGTAAACTCATGTTTGATTCTATCTATTCATTTCACTGAATATTTTATTGCACTTTATATTATTTAATATGTTCATTTATTTCCAGCATCAAATACAGTGAGTGGAAGAAATCAAACCAAGAGAATTTGAAATAATGTATGCAACAAGCATTGCACACAAAATAATTTGAACATTTGTGAGTTGATCAGGTGCAGTTCGATAAGACAGTATAATATGTGAAACTTTTAAGGTGATCAAAGTATGGTTAAGACTCTGATTACGCAGTGTCACATTATCCTAAGTATTGTGTTGGATATTGTACAAGATGTGAAGAAAATAAAACAAAACCTAAAGGAAGCCCAAAAACCAGCAAACGATGAAATATCAACCAATAGGCTTAAGGACTTCGGTCGATGCCCTTTTCAGAAAGAATAAAGAACGGTATTATTATTATTATTATCAACTAATTTTTATGATTCTTTGGATATAACCTTCCCAATGAATAGCTTAGATCTGGAGACATTTAAGATTTTTGTTTAAGTGATGAGCAAATTTTTCATCTAGTTGTGAGTTCAATTAATAGTTTGTACATCAAGTGATTTAAATGAGTAGAAGGTTCAACCTATGAGCCCGAAGTGTCAATTCATTTTGATGAGGATTTAAATGTGAAATTAAATTAACTCCTGAATGTATCCCTAGTCGTTAATCTGGTGGCAATGATGCAACCTCTTACTCCCTATCTATTTATTTCAACTTTACAATTAAAAATAACTATTTACAAACACAAAATTAGGTACAGTGAATCTGAGATCCGGGATTCGAAGAAGCACTTATTTTAAAAGTAAGGATCCGGTGGTATGATCCTTCAAAATACAGGTATTATGCAGGTAGTCCGGTTTCAAGAGATTCCATCCAGAATTAAGATATTCCAGTAATAATCAGCTTCGGTATAAAGGTATTCCAGTCATAATCAGCTCCAGCATTAAGATAATCCAGTAATGATTGCTTCCGGTACTAAGATGATCCAGTCAAACTCTGGGTCCGGCAGTAGAATATTCAAATGGGCATTAGTCCCAGTAAAAAGATAATCCTGTAGTCGGTAGCTCGGTGAAAAAATGGTTCAGTGGGCGATAGCCCCGGTATAAAGATGATTCAGTGAGCGGTAGCCCCGGTACAAAGATGAAGCAGTAGGCGGTAGCCCCGGTACAAAGATGCTTCAGTGGGCGATAGCCCCGGTACAAAGATCATGTAGTAGGCGGTAGCCCCGGTACAAAGATGTTTCAGTGGGCGATAGCCCCGGTACAAAGATGAAGCAGTAGGCGGTAGCCCCGGTACAAAGACGCCTTTTGAATAGACGTCTTATAAGAAACAATAAAACTTCAAAATTCCACGATGTTAATGGATTACGAAGTTCGTTTATTCGTTAAACTCTAGCAAGGTGTTGAATCTACCACTTCCTACGCCGCAAAAAGAAAGAACTTTCCATCGGTTAGACCGAATTGGAAGAGTCGCGCATGCGAAACACACACTCAACCGTCAAAGCGAAGAGCGTTTTTTAGCGACCGATCATATAATTTCAGTAAGGCGTTTTTGCTTGCGATTGGAATTGAAATTATTAGTATGACGTACTTTCGCGATGGAAACTGAAATCGACAGTGGAGCGTTTTGTAACGTTACACACACCACTTACCAGGAAAAAAAAATTTTGAAGAAATTTTTTTTGAAAAATGTGAAGCCAATAAGTTTCGATTAATTTTTGAAAAATAGAATAGCTAATATGAGGAAAATAAAGTTCTTTAACGTTAAATGCCAAATTGAAAGTTAAGCCTAATGGATGAAAGGGAAATTAATCTTGCAGGTCACACAGCATAACTGAATCATAAATTTACATGAAGTACATAGGCAAACAAAGAGAGATCAGAACTCAAAAAAAAATTGAAAGTTGTAGAACCAGCAATGGGTCGACAGTTGTTCGTCACCCAAGTCGAGCAGTGCGATTAAGCGCAATCCAGATAAGCAAAATCCTCGTATACTCGACGTTCCAACCAAACCTGAACGCACCTACCTGTAACAAAGATAAACGACACAATTGAAAAAGTTAAAAGCGCCGTTTAGACACTGAAGGCCATTTCCAATGGAAAAGGGTCGAGAGCGTTGCGGAGCATACGCTGTCGGCCGACTAAACGTCGCACATGCCCAAACATTAACCGAAGTCAAAAAATTTTATTCTCGAAAGAAAATTCCGATTTAATCGGGGTTGAGAAAAAAATATAAGTCTCAAATAAAAAAAAAACGGCATAGAAGCTCCGAACGTAGTCATCATAGCCTCCGCAAATAAAAAAAAGAACCACCCAGTTCGAGACGAAACTGAATGGCCAGGGCATGGAGGTTTATGGATCAGAGACCAAAACCACAAAAAAACTCCCATCATCCTGTGTCGGTTTCAGCGAGCACAAGACGATGTCAAATCCGGTAAGGTAAAAAAAAAAGAAAAAAACGGTCTAAATCGGTAAATTCACAGATGAAAATCGAAGGATGATGCGTATGGCTATTGTGAACAATATTCACACGAATCAAACACCGAAATCATCTAGTGAAGCAGTCAAAATCGGTAATAATCGACAAAGTCGATAGCAAGGTAAAATAAGAGACACTTGCAACATCCTGTTCGAACACAAGCTGATGCGAAGTTAAGAAAAACGTAAGGTAATAATCGTTATATAGGTAGAGAGGTCGGTAGACAAAGTCAGGAGTGAAAACGTGTAGATATAAGAAAAGATAGGTATCGACTTATCGACAGGTAAGATAGTCTACACGAATCAAATCCCGAAATCATCCAGACTGAGGTACTCGAAATGGATAATGTTATAAACGGTAGGCAGCAGTAGTCAAAATAAAGATGTTTCTTTCCGGAGCAATGAAGTCTAACAAGTGGCACGATGCAGATAAAAAAAAACAAAACTGTTAGGAAATTGTGGAAGGGAAGGAAGGAATCGAGGAGAAAAAAAAATTATCAGGCAAGGTACTATTGATCATATCCCGAGGTGGTTTCCCAAGTTTCAAAGCTCGAAATTTGAAGCTAATTAATTAATCTCACTGAAGGTGTAAGAGATGTATGTGTAGATGATGTAACCAATAATATCAAGAGGTATTTAAAGCTAATTTATCACACAGAGGATGTTGAATGTTAATGTCAAGAGATATTTAAAGCTAACTTATCACACAGAAGATGTTGAATGTGTATGTGTAGATGATCTAACTAATAATATCAAGAGATCACTTCCCAACCCAGCGTCTCCTATGAAGTGATTCTTAATATTCGAAAATAATGAAAGTAGGGAATAAATTGGAAAAACAACCCCGGAGATACGTAGGAAAGAAAAGATAAGATTGGGCGCCAGCGATTACAAATCGCAAAGTAGGTTCGATATAAGGAAGTGGAAATAGGTAATAGAAATAGGTAATAGGGATAGATAATAGGTAATAGGGATAGATAATAGGTAATAGGTAAAAGGGATAGATACAAACAACAGGTAAGGAAAGAGAAAGAGAAGTGTCTGCCCGTTGGCACAAATAATAACTGCATCCAAAAATGCAAGAAAAATAATCTCTATGAGACTCACAGATTAAAGAAAACTTCAAAGTAAATCGCTAGCTACGCTAAATTTTCAATCAGGGTACTGCATAGCCGCTCTTAACTTCAAAATATTAAAAGATAAGATGCCCACAGGCATAAGATACGATAGGTGTCCGAGACACAAAAGATACGGTATTTGCCAACCGGCATGAGATAAATTGTCATTAGACACGATAAAGATAAGATAAAATATATATATTTGCACCAACAGGCGGGACACTTGCCTTACGATAGGAAAGGAGGGAAGGTATAAGGGACATAAAAAAAACGACAAATCATCACCTCCATCCTGAATCATCACTGCTTTCGTCACACATAATAAGAAAGGGAATAATATACTTTTGGTGGATGCGATAATTTTCATACACCTTGCTAGACAGACATACTACAAACAACAAATTACCATCACACGAGGACACTACAATCGTTCACGAATAAACCGACGATAAGAATTGCTTTGACCAATCAGATAGTCGACGGTCAACTTCCCAAGCGTATGATGGCTCCAAAAACTAAGCCCACCATCAACCAGGCCTACCAAGCATTAAAGGTATCGAAAATGAAGTACATATTTCAATTCGTTAGACTTAAAGTTATCGGGATTCATGATTCAGTTATTCAGACAATACTAATATAAGATAACAATAAGGTAAAAGTTGAAAGAAAGTAATATCAAACATTCAATCTCGGAGCTCAGACTCACAACGAAGTCACCTTCACAACCAGAAAAACGAAAGAGACACACTCAGAGAAAAATGTTACTCAAAAAAAAGTTACTCGTGGCCCCACGTTACCTGCGCCAGTGAAATTGAATTAACTCCTGAATGTATCCCTAGTCGTTAGTCTGGTGGCAATGATGCAACCTCTTTCTCCCTATCTATTTATTTCAATTTTACAATTAAAAATAACTATTTACAAACACAAAATTAGGTACAGTGAATCTGAGATCCGGGATTCGAAGAAGCACTTATCTTAAAAGTAAGGATCCGGTGGTATGATCCTTCAAAATACAGGTATTATGCAGGTAGTCCGGTTTCAAGAGATTCCATCCAGAATAAAGTCCAGAATTAAGATATTCCAGTAATAATCAGCTTCGGTATAAAGGTATTCCAGTCATAATCAGCTCCAGCATTAAGATAATCCAGTAATGATTGCTTCCGGTACTAAGATGATCCAGTCAAACTCTGGGTCCGGTAGTAGAATATTCAAATGGGCATTAGTCCCAGTAAAAAGATAATCCAGTAGTCGGTAGCTCGGTGAAAAGATGGTTCAGTGGGCGATAGCCCCGGTATAAAGATGATTCGGTGAGCGGTAGCCCCGGTACAAAGATGAAGCAGTAGGCGGTAGCCCCGGTACAAAAATGCTTCAGTGGGCGATAGCCCCGGTACAAAGATCATGTAGTAGGCGGTAGCCCCGGTACAAAGATGTTTCAGTGGGCGATAGCCCCGGTACAAAGATGAAGCAGTAGGCGGTAGCCCCGGTACATAAGAAACAATAAAACTTCAAAATTCCACGATGTTAATGGATTACGAAGTTCGCTTATTCGTTAAACTCTAGCAAGGTGTTGAATCTACCACTTCCTACGCCGCAAAAAGAAAGAACTTTCCATCGGTTAGACCGAATTGGAAGAGTCGCGCATGCGAAACACACACTCAACCGTCAAAGCGAAGAGCGTTTTTTAGCGACCGATCATGTAATTTCAGTAAGGCGTTTTTGCTTGCGATTGGAATTGAAATTATTAGTATGACGTATTTTCGCGATGGAAACTGAAATCGACAGTGGAGCGTTTTGTAACGTTACAAATGATAATTTCTTTTCAGAAAAAAAGTATTTTAGGGAATAAGATTAAATGTATTGCTTTGATTAATGGTTGCTAGGTCACTGAGTATTTGATTGTCATCTTACCCTTGATGCTATGGGCTGAATAATGTCCTTTTAAATGGTCAAAATGGGATAACATGAATCAAGTTCAGGCGATGGACCAAAAGCTCTGGTTATCGTTCGGTTATCCAAACTGACTTATAGGCAGAGGATAATTTGGATAACCGTAACCATAATCAATTTCAAGCGATGGACCAAAAGCTCTGGTTATAGTTACGGTTATCCAAACTGACATAGATGAAGGATAATCTTTCAATACGGATAACCGGAGGTTTTGGTCCATCGCTTGAAATCACAGTTTGTCTTGATAAGTACTTGCAACTGGCTGAATGTCATTTGTCATAATGTTAATGTAACTTGCTGACTTTTAATTTTAGGCCAAAGAGATTGCACAATGCGGAAGAAACAATAGTTATGAATTTGTAGGAGGGGTAATGACTCCCCCAATCAGTGACAACGGCAATGCAGTTTAACTGGCGAAGAAAAAGAGGAAATTTGGGAGATTGTATATTACAAAGTTGATGAATGGTAGGCAAAATAAGTCTGCAATTAATTTATTGTTTCAATTTATAATTTTGTTTCAGACGCTGATGAAATTGCGAAAATTTCTACACTGAGAAAGACGGAAAAATCTGTTGCTGGCTGGCTAGAGAGATGTAAGAAGATGATTGGACCCTGTGATAAGTTGAGAAATATGTAATATCCCTTTTTTTTGTAGGCTTTCTTTTAGAATAAAAATTATTGAAATTACGTACATTGCTTTAGTCTAATGACCCTGTAATGTGAAACTCCCCTCTTCCTCTTTTCTAAATTAGGAATGTCCTATAGTCAAGTTGGAACTATATCCCTAGAATATATGCGTAGACCGCTGGGGGAGTTCCCACTTTTCTAAATAAGTCATCCTCAGGATGTCCTCTTGATAGCTTATGGTCTGTGGAGTATATCCTCTGGATATACAAAAACACCACCTGGGGGATTATCACTTAGTAATATTCTATATCCTCAGGATATCCTGAGGATGATGTATAGACGAATTCGGATTTCCCTGGGATATACTAATATCTCTGCTGGATAATCCCAAGAACATCCTCAGGATTTTATTGTGCTATCTGGGGAGTTCGTAGGGAAGGTGGAGGAACATTGAGCACAAAGTTGTTCATCAAACCTTCCAGTTCAGGAAGATTGATGAATTTCAGATCAAATACGAGTAAAACATACAAAATCTCCGTGATAAAAATTTGTTAAATAGAGCTGTCAATCTTACGAGTGCCGAGTTTCATTCAGACATTTTTGAAGAAGGTAAAAGTCTTCTCAAACTCAAAAGTTATCCCAGTCATCTAATTAATAAAATAATCAAAGAATATAAGCGTCCACCAACCACCGACAGAAGATTGGGTCAACAGGAAAATATCTTCTATTTTAAGTTTCCCTACATACCAGGCTTGTCCATCAATATAGCTAATTCTATACAAAGGGCTTCATCATAGGCAGTAGGATCAAACAACATAAAAATGTTTGCAGAGAAAACTTTAAAGATAAAGACAAAAAAACGGCACTGTCTTCGCATTCCTTCAATACGATGTGGAAAGAAATTGGTTTGGAAGAAATTTAAGCGAGATGATTCATATCAATTTGAATAGTACTGTGAATAATAGATGTGATACTCAGGGATTGCACCAATCTCATAATCATTTAATATCAGTTTTCAAACAGTTCAAATATCGTTGAAAGTAGTCCATGTGAATTGTACATTAGATCGTTTGTATCGTGATTGAATATTGTCTATGTTTGTCGCATATGTATGGCCCTATTCTTCCATCGTATTCCTTATTACGTCTGCTTATATTTGTCATTTACATCTAAGGAATTATTTTAATTTTCAACAATTTTATTTCTATGGGACAGAGTGATCTCTACATATATATTATGCCCGAATCAATGTCAGATGTAGACAACTGTTAAAAAAAACTAGGTAAGACACAATGATTTCTGTTTGTGAAGAAAGTTCCATTCATCTTATTTATTGCTTATGTTCAAGTCTGGAGAAAGTCGAAATATATCGATGAAACGTCGACTTTGTTTTGAAAATAAATGTAGTCATTTGAGTCCTAACCCTGTGAAATCTTACTCATATAATTATCGAAGGACGTGCAACACAAACTAATAATAGGAATATAGTCGAAAATCAGATGTGGCTAGAAGCTGACAAACGTTTCTTCTTCATGATACATTCGCAGATTCAAATTCGTTCCGTTGGAATCAATTCGTTTCAAAACTTTTTTAAACCTTATAAGTTATGTATAATAATAATGGATAATAGCTATGTGTATGGAGACAATTTGTCAAGGTACACAGCTCCTTTTTTCAACTTTGAACAATTTCAAATCGAAAGACCCTTCCGGTCAGAGAACAAATATAGGTAATAGTATTCACTGCTTGCAGCTGGTTTTCTGTGCCTCTTTATTCTTCAGATGTTTTGTCAAAATGTTCCGTCTGGATAAGTTATGTTCCAATGAAAAAAATGCTCTCCATGTTGAAAAATTCCAATTACACTACACTAATACGGAGAGACAGAGTTTCTGCTGGGGCTTTAAACTCTTGTATCATACGTTAAAATGTATGCCGCTATCATTTTCTCTGCTGGAACTCAATCTCAATAAATTTTAATGAGAAGGAAATTGATATATTTTTTTTCGATATCTCGTAAATAAATAACGAATCGTTCTTTAGAATTTTGACTTCAAGGTCTATGCCAACCTTTTTTGGAATCCGACGTATAGTTTTTCGACAGGAATTCTCAAACAAGAATATGAAAATTCTTCAAAAATTTTGTTTGCTTTGTAATATAATATATTATCCAACCAAAAATTCACAATTTGTTGCGCGCCGGTATATTTTCCAACTAGCTACAATGTTTCAATCTGATTTTATGAGTGTTTTTTCAAGGATATGATCTCAAAATTCCAAAATATCAACCGAATTTTCCATATTTAATCCCAATATCTTGAAAAAAATATCGGATCGAATTAAAATCTGAAACACTGCTGTTCAGTATTCATTTCAAGTTTTGTGTCAAGGTCATCGTTATTTGATCAAATCCTCACTCAGAAAAAATTCAACTTTCCTAACTAGTTGGTCCCCACAAAATATTGCCTGAAGTTGTGCGTTGGTATTTAAATGCAGCAGTACTTCTCGAGATATTTAGGAGCTAACATAAAAATAACAATTCTTTATAACTTCGAAATTACTCTGTTTATTTCGAATAGTAACTTACTTAGCAGATACATTCGGGTTCTTATCTTTACCTCTAAATCTCAAGTCACAACAAACAGACAGTTGGACCGAACAATAAATGCCGTGAATGTCATTCTCAAATGTTAACGAAAATACGAATCAAATTGAAATCTGATAATTGTTCAAAAAATGATGGCTTGAATGTTAGAGCGGAAATTCGAGCCTTTGATCAGTTTCCTGCATTTTAAATCTCAGAAAACATACAACTTCTTAAGTATAAGAATGTTCTACAACTAATAACCAAGATTCACAATCTACAAACCAAGTTTCAATTGAAATAATCAAAGTGGTATTTTCCAATGATTTATAAAACATAATTTCATATGGCTTTCATCCCCAAACCAAGAAGGAGATTTTACCCACTAACAATTTGATCTGAGATGTCAAGAATGCAAACCCAGCCTCAAATTCTCGAGACTCTTGGTCTTTGCTTTCGATAATGAAAGTAAATAAGGTCACCCAGCTGAAAGGACACGAATATAATTCTATGTGATCACTGATTTTTCATCAGTGTTTTTGATTAACACTCACTTATCAGCAACGGTCCAGGCCACGTCACATCGGGACTGAAGGGATTTTATTTTGTTCACATAACTGAAAGCGTGAAGCGTGAACTACGAACAGGGCAGGGAAAGAAATTCACGTTTTGTTGTAGCCTGAGCTGTAGATAAGTGAATGATTTCAATTTGATTCATACTTTCGTTAACATTTGAGAATAATATTCACGGCATTTATTGTTCGGTCCAAATATCTGTTTATTGTGACTTGAGATTTAGAGGTAAAGATAAGAACCCGAATGTATCTGCTAAGTAAGTTACTATTCGAAATCAACAGAGTAATTTCGAAGTTATGAAGAATTGTTATTTTTTTGTTAGCTCCTAAATATCTCGAGAAGTACTGATGCCTTTAAATACCAACGCACAACTTCAGGCAATATTTCGTGGGGACCAACCCGTTAGGAAAGTTGAATTTTTTTGCTTTGACGGATTTTTCAGATGGACGATTGAATCTGAGTCATTTACTTTTAAACAAGTTATACAGATTTTTACTTGTGTGTGCATCTTTGTCCTATGTTTTTCATGACTTATCTGAGACAACGGTACTGAAAATGGCTTAACAGCCGAAAGCACTCTACCAGCTCGTAATAAAGATTATACTCAAAAATTATACACTCGTTTTAAATCAATCATCGATAATTTGAGTACACAGCTACCAACCCACTGAAGAAATAACAACATTAAGCAAAGATATATGGGAAAATCAAAAAGAACACAATAACGGAAAAGAATGGACAACTCGAGAAGAGGTAACTCGCAGAAAACAAGAAGCTGAAGACAACACAAGCACCTTGACCTGACCAAATACAAAACTTTTGGTATGAAGAGTTTACGAATATACATGCTCCTTAAGCAAAACTAATAAGAAATATCCTGAAAAACCCTCTCACCATTACAACTTTCCTTACCGAGGGAGTCAAATACATAAAGCCAAAAACTAAGGAATCCAAAAATCCAGCAAACTACCGTCCTATAAGCTGCCTCTCCACCATGTATAAATTAATATCGGCTACTATCGCTTACAGAATTGAAGAACATCTCAATCGGAACCATATCCTAACAGAAGAGTAAAAAGACTGCAGAAAATCACTGGGATGTGAAGCAGAGCTCATTATAGACACAGTGGTGACAAATCAAGTCGAAATCAAAGAGAGAAACTTGCGAACATGCTACATCGATTATAATAAGGCATTTCACTCTCGACCCCATTCGTGGTTACTGAAGGTCCATGAAAAATATAAATCGAACAAGAAATGTAATTCTTAAAAGTTGCCATGAGGAGCTGGAGAACTGGAATAGTCCTCAGACACAACAACACAGACATCACAACAGAAATCATTCATATAATAAAGGTATTTTTCAGGTGATACCCTAAGTGCATTCTGCTTCGGTAGCGCCCTTTATCCTTTATCGAGGGCAATGAAAAACGCAGGAATGGGATTCAAAATAATACACTAAAAACAAACCTTAGATACGATAAATCATCTCATATACATAGACGCTCTCAAACTTTATGCAGAAACATAAGACCAACTGAAAAATCTCATAAGAGTAACAGAATACTTCAGTTACTGGAATTTGGAATAAACCAATGTAGAATACAAAGTATGGAATCAGGACAATGAAGTAGGGCAGAATCATATACGATGTCGAATAGAGAGATAATTGAAGCTATGGAAAACGGGGAAACATACAAATATCTAGGGTATGACCAACATACCAATCTGGATATAAATGGAACAAAAAACAAATTTAAAGGAGCTCCTGAAACGAGAATGAGGCTCATACTGAAATTACATCTGAAGTTCAAAAATACAACAAAAGCTGTCAATACCTATGCTGTACTCTTACTAGCGTACTCCTCCGCAATAATAAAGTGGAACAATACAGAACTAGAGCAATTTGATCGGATGATCACAACACAGCTTACTCATCATAGAGCTCGCCACCCACAGTCTTGTATGCAAAGAGTTACTCTAAATCAAAAAAAAGAAGGAAGAGGTTTTTTAAACCTGCTGGATCTCTACAACAGATGAATTGGAAACCTACGTAAATACTTTCATTCCCTAGCGTCAACATCAAACCTTCACCTTAGTATAACACGGGCACATCGCAAATAAACACCTCTTAAACTTTCGGATTACAATAATCAAACATATGCGAGTAACGAAATAGGAAAAACAATTACAGGGAAATCAAGAGAACTGCACTCCAGACCTAGTATTGAAGTTAACAAAGAGCTCACTTGTTCTGAACTCCCATATAGATGGCTCCAAAAAAGCGAACCATACCCAGAAACACAAGGACTCTTAATAACAGCTCATGCTCAGGTCCTGTTAACAAGGAACTACAAAAAATATATTACAAAAAAAATCACTGGAAGTGATAAATGCAGGAAATGATTCCCCCCAGCTGAGACCATTGCACACATCCCTAGTGACTGTATAATATTAGTAGGAACAAAATACACAGAAAGACACAGAATTATATATAAAGAACTTGCGAGCGAACATAACTTATAACAAGAAAAACGCCATCCTACTAATATATACCCCAAAAGGTTCTGGAGAATCCTCGTTATAAACTCTACTGGGATACCGGACTACAAACAGACAAAACAGTAGCGGCTAATAGACCAGACATAATTTTTATCGATAAAGAGGCAGAACTGACGAAATTCATCGAAATAGCAATGCGAAATATTGTTCGAAATGAATACAAATAACGAATCTGGAATCAAAATAAAGTGACAACCATTCCATTCATAATATCTGCAACTGTATTAAATCCCAAATCATTCTTACATAATCTTTTCAACCTGGGTTCATCTGAATATGTACATAAAAAGGTGCAAAAGCTTCAATCATAAAAAAATTCCTAAATTCTCAAATCACCATTTCCTCGACGACGGAACAAAATGCGAACCAACTTGGATTTTTCCGTTAATATAATAATAATAATTATAATAATAATAATAAGAGTAATAATAATAATAATGATAGTGAAAATAATAATCCATGACGTTTATGAACTTGTCAGCTATATGACAGTTGAAAGCAAGCGGTTGTGATTTAGCCACGAATGTGACCTACATGTACAGTACCAACTTTTATGCAAAAATAAATTGTCAATATATTCTAAGCTTGTTCGAGGCAGTACTGAATCTAAAGAATTAGGTATTCCCAGGTAGATGTTGAATTCACCTGCAAACGTCAACACTGAACATCTCAGGTCTGTTAAAAGATCGTTCACTCCTCTCGTCATATATGACCTCAAGATACCAACATATGCAGGACTCAGACCAAAAGATGATAGTTTTCCCAGAAGAATATCATGATCAACCGAATTCAAAGCTCGTGGGGCGTAGGTCTCCCCTTCACGAATGCATGCTGCCGATCAGAAATATATAAGCTGACGTTGAAATGAATATCCCTCTGCAATAATTCCTCGTGAACCTTGGCATAATTAGACAAAATCGTTATTGGTCTTCTATTATTGACCGGCGATTGGTCGCCCTTCTTGAATGAAATGTTGATGATCTCAAACTCAGGTTTATTATATTATGCAGTGGTTCAGCTAACACCGCACCACATATTCTTACTACGAATGACCAAATAGCATCATCTCCAGCTGTTGACTTCTGGGGAATACAAGACATGAGTCGATTTTTTTCCTAGAAATCATAGGCTTAGGAACCGGTGGTTACTGAGTAAACGGCTGAATCACCATCGTCCTCAACAGGCACCCAAGGTACTCCGCCCGAAATGTGTTCCGCAAACAAGTTAAGGACATCTTGTGGAGCCTCATGAAAAGCTCCATTATTGTAAATTATATATGGAATCCTGGTGATTCCCCGTTTCTGAATAATGAACTTCCAGACGTCAGCGGGATTGGACATAAGACCAGCCAGTATATTGGTTAGTTAGTCCTTGTTCGCAGAAGATATTTCTGATTTCATCGTAAACCACCAACGCCTAAACTCACCCTGATATTTTGAGTCCCGAGTTGAGAGCCACCTCGAACGATAGTAGGTTCTCAATTGGATATGACGTTTAATACCTGCAGTGAACCATGCAGGAAATCGACGGCCACCAGAATGTGTATCTCCTACGAGGCACATACTCATCTACGATTTGGAATAGCTGGTCATAAGAATAATCCAATGCGCTGTCGACCAAATCGAACCCATCTAATACCCCACAGTCAAAGTTACCAGTCGACGATAACAACCCCTCGAAATTTGCTTTTTTGAAGTCGTTGAAAGTGACTATCATCTTTGAGAAATTAGTTTGATTCTGCTGTGGAGAATGCTGGGTGATATGGATCCTCGGGGACGAAGGGAGCATTAGAGCGGTCCA
This sequence comes from Myrrha octodecimguttata, assembly GCA_958510865.1. NCBI lineage: Eukaryota > Metazoa > Arthropoda > Insecta > Coleoptera > Coccinellidae > Myrrha > Myrrha octodecimguttata. The sequence goes on along the minus strand of OY294058.1, from coordinate 8,636,009 downwards.
CAGACACATCGAGAGTATGTGAAATCAACACCAGGCCCACGAGCATGCCACTTCTGTTCCGCAATCCATTCACCAGTCTCAGTTTCAGAAGTTTACGAAACTGACGTAAAACCATCAGTGAAAAATTCTTGAACTCTGATCATAAAAAGCTTTCGATATAAGTATGTGAATCAGTCTCTTTTTGAAAACACTCAAACTAGTGGCAGTTCTCATTTCAAGAGGCAGTAAATAGAAAAAAATAACATCCTGCGTAATCGAGAATTTTTATATGAATGACAAGAAAATCTACCAAGCTCTAGTTGATTACCCTTTCTCGTGCTGCACTTATGTCTATCACCAATATTTAGAACGGACTCTGGTTTCTGTAAGTACGACAGAGTACCTTCAAGAGATATATACACGAGAAGGTGAGTACGTTTTATTTCTTGAAAGTTTCTCTGTAGGATTCTAATGGTTTTAGGTTGAACATAGGGCGAATTTTTTGTGTGCCATAAAAATTCGTTTTCTCTCAGTGATTACTACCAATGGTCGAACGGTCACCGAAACTAGAATTTTTTTTCAGTCGAGAATATGGATAGCGGTGAGAACATTTGGTGTCACTGCTACAGTTACTGATTCATGATCCCTCGTAGCTCAGAAAATCTAGAACGTGTCGTTTGAATATTATATTCACGATTTCCACCATTCAAATATCATGTAGTAATATTTTTCAGTTCATTTCATTTCTTTTTCATTGGCAAAGAAAAAACACAAACAAAATTAGTGAGTAACGTTTTGGGGAAACCGCCTCGATGCAAATGTTCGAACGAATGATAACGTTGTTGGGGGCGTCCTTTCAATAGTATGGAGATCCGTCGAATGCTACCAATAATTTCTTCTGAATCAAATTTGCTCATTATGTATTCAGAGGAAATTCGTTGACTTCAATCTATATCTATCCTCCTGATATCGGAGGACTAGTTGGTTTTGTATACGACTCATTTTCAAAGTTTACTTTTTCGACGTGAATTTATGTCACATAGTAGCCGAAAAAATCCTCTGATCTGACAATATAGAAACTTATTTCATATGATGTGAAATTTCTAAATATTTAGTTCATAAATAACACTCATCAGTATTCTCTACGATGTGTATAAAAGTAATTCTTCATTGTCGGTTACTACCCACCCCAGCATATACATCCAAGTTTAAAAGTATTCACGTGCTTTTATTCCATCAATTGAATTCCACTTAGAATGTATTAGGCGTTATATTTTCAACTCGAGTAAAAATTTTCCTATCAACTGTTCGTTATAAATTAGTGAAGAATAAAATGTTGAAATATAGGTTATAATTTTGCATTTTCTCTTTGCCGCTCTTACCTGAAGCTAACGAAATCTCAGATTCTGCAATAACACTCGAACTATTTTTTCAGTCAAAAGAAATCAATAACTCGAGAGTCAAAAACGATCGAGAGACACATGCAAGTCCTCTTCGGTCAAGACAAATATCACAAGTCTCGATGAGATATCATAGAACGGCGTATTGCATTTTGCAAAAATGCGCGCACATTTTCTATGGTCGCATAGAGATCGCGTCACGTCAAGAGCAGATTTGGCGGTGAACTGAAGTCGGACGTCGCTTGCAAGCCCGTGGAGCGTCGCGACGTCGAGCGCATCCACCGGTTGGAGCGGCGTGATCCTGACAGGGTTTACTTTTCCGAGGAGATATATCTCAGCAGGTTGACTAGGATGAATGTGGGTTAGTGGTGCCAAGAGGGGCGGTTGAGGTGAAGTTGAAGCAAACACATGACCTAAGCTTTGAGATAAACATCATATCCATTTCCAGCAGGAAACAATCAAGCGGCATCTAGCGGGGAGTAAAATGTTAGTATGAGGACATATTCACAGAGTCGAGAAGAAATTAACCAGTCTTTTATGTTTGAATTATGCCTCATTCTTTTCGGGAGTGAAAGTGGAAGAAAATGAGAGTTTACAATTTTTCTTGAAAGAAGTAAATACGAATTCATTTCGAAAAGACCGATATTCTTATTCTCCAAGAGTGCAATACATTTGATAGGACATGTTGTATTCTCAATACAACAAAATCATAAGGAATATAATAGCAAGAAATGCTATAATGATTCATTGAAAAATAGTTTGTAGCCCCTTGGAAAAGGCAAAACAAGAGTCAAATTCATATAAAATATCGTCATTTTGTCATCGAATCAAAAAGAACGCATTCTTTCAAATAGCATTTTAATTCTAATGGAAGGAAGTATTCTACTGATGAAATAGTTGCAATATGTATATTATGCATATCTTCATTGAAATCCAGGAAATTCCATATTGATTCAGAAAGAATTTGGCCTAAAAACAGACCATACAGGTATTCTATACGCTGGTCAAGTCCAGTATGCACAACTTAAATTTGCACAGTGCACAAGGGTAGGAGTCAGAAATTCCCGACGCGAAAATACAAAGAGCTGGTGCATCAATAATTGGTGCTTTTCTTATTTTGCAAACGTCATCACTTGTAGTTCAAATAATGGAGAACAATTCGAAAGAAGAGTAGTTAGCAGAGTTGATTTAAGTATCAAAGTGTGAGGACCTATATTTACAGTGATGATAATATTTTCGTTAATAAGAGAACATATGTAATGTGCTGCTCAAATGATCATTCATATTGATTCACAAATATTGGTGAAACCCTTCCCAACATTCCGTTTCTTTATAGAATGAAATATTAACCAAAAATATATCGTAATTATCCGAAAATGTATAGTAACAAGGTATAGAAGAAACAATAACATTCATAGAAACCTGAAGGGAAACGGAGGAGTTATTGATATGTTCCAGAGCATATTTCATATTCATCATGTGTTTGAGATGGAAAGGATAAATTAGAATATTACCGGAAAACCTCTTTGTGTTGATTCCCTTTATCATTTTATTTAAAAAAACACTGCAAATTTTACACAAGGATTCATTATTTTCTCAGTTAAGTAACCGAATACCATTGATATCTTAAACAAAACTTCTACAGCGTACCAAAAAAGAAACATTATCCGTCAATAATGATTGTACGGAGAATTATTTTTTCAGTTCACTACTTTATTTTTTCAACTGGAAATATATGGATTGTGATACATCAAATGAAAGGTAATTTGAATACCTATTCAGCAATGTGGCTTGTGCTGTTTTTAATTGAAAAATTGGGAAATAATTTAGAATTTTCAGCTAGGGGGGTACTGCAATCAGACCATCATTCATTTATTAATTGATAATGATAATTATAATTATGCATTTATTCAATGAAAATCTTTTTAAAAAACAACAAAGATGGTTTGTGAAAACAGAATACATAACTCAAAACAATTAAATTTTACAAAAATCAAAAAATTCACTCTGAGGATATGGTTCACAGTCAACAATTGGATTATACAAAGTAATTTTGAAAACTTTCAAGTTGGATGTCCTCCTAAACCCTTGGGGTAGAGCATTAAATAGCCTTAGGCTAATGTACAAGCGCGACTTTTCTATTGAGGTTGAAGAGCGACGTGGGTACAAGTATGTGTATCTGTGCACCTAGTGTTGTTACAGTTTAAATTTTGTTGGAAGTACCTTCATGAAAACGAGTACCCTATATAAATTAGACCACATGATGTTAAATTTTTTTTTCTTTAAAATGACCTCTACAAGATTCTCTAAAACCTAACTGCAGTACAATTTTCATCATGAATTTTTGCCTCAGAAACACTTACTTTATTACTAAGGGAAATTCTTGAACCCATAGATTCGTAATTTAAATTGAATTAATACTTAACTTTCATTTTCGTTCACATAACTGAATTGGTCGTCGAATGACCTTTGATGCGATAGATCACTTGCGATATTTTTCAAAAAAAAACTGTTGAGGTTAAAGAGTATAAACCCCCGACTCTGAAACTGCGTGCATTTCTCAAACTTTGAAAATAGAAATAGAAATGAAAATAGGGATATTCTTCCTCCTTAACTTTCATTTTTGTTCACATAACTGAATTGGTCATCGAATGACTTTTTATGCGATAAATCACATGCAATATTTTTCCGAAAAAAACTGTTGAGGTGTAAGGGTGTGAACCCCCAACTCTAAAACTGCATGCATTTTTCAAACTTCGAAAATAGAAATCGGCGCGTAGGAGGATATTTTTCAATATTTATTATTTTAAGAATAAGAATCTGACACCAATCACAAATTGTTAATTTTCCAATGAAAAAATTACTTAACAAACTCTTTTACAGTAACGCCACTCAATATGCAATGGAATGTACTTCCATTTGATATATCACAAGTCCTTGGATTAGTGAATTTCCCTTGATAATAATTATTAAAAGAATAATGGTCTTATTGCAGTACTCTCCAATCACGAATTGTAAATTAATTCCTAATTTTTTATTCCAAAAGGGCAAGACAAATTCCTTTTCTAGTCGAATCGCTGAGTAGGTAATCAAATTACCTTTCATTTGATGTATCACAACCCATATATTCCAATTTGAAATAATAAAGTAGTGGGGCGAGAAATATCAAATTCAAAGAAACACAGGATAAATTGCTTTCGGAATTCAAAATCAACCGGTGCGAGGATTTCTCTTAATAATTCTTCGTTAAAAAAGTATTGACCAGTTGCGTTACTTTTTTGGCACGCTGTATACTATTCATAACTCATTGGTTTTTCACCCTAAAATTTGCAACGTTTTTCTTAATACCTCAGGAACCACTGGTTGGAAATCATTCGAGTTAAAATTTTTTGGTTGAGTTATAGAACAATAATAAATATTGAAAGATTCATGAAAATTCGGTAGTAAGTTTTTGAAAATTAATGTTTTGTCCCTCCAACCCTCAATTTTGAGCCCTTAGGGTACACCGATCCTGCTTAAAAGCGTGGATTATCAATGTCGAGTGACACGATTTTTCTACCAAGTTTCGCGGATTTCGGTTCAGTACTTTCAGAGAAAAGCCCCGGACAACGGACAACAGACGGCGGACGGCGTACGGCGGACGGTGGACGGACGGATTTTTTTATTCGTTTATTCAAATCTACATACTCCGAAACGTAAACTGTGAAATTTTCAGGGGGAGTTGAAATTTTTTTTGTTGTTGGTCGATCACTAAGGTTTATTATTTGATTTTATCAAATAATAAACCACTATTTGTTTGATTTTATCAAATAATAAACCAAAAAGGCCCAATTTGTGCATACAATATCTTAAGGAGACTCAAAAAATTAGCATAAATTGAAATTGAACCGGTAAATTTCAAAGCTAGCATTTATGCATTCTGTTGATGACCATATCATATAAATTAGCTCAACTTTATGGCAATGCTATATGATTAGGCTCATGATGCACGAATGGACCAGAGTTAATTTAGTGTTTTTTACCAAGCATATTTATTTTGTGCTGTGTATTTTTTATCTTATCTTGATATCGGAAAAATAAAATAAGTTAAAAGTTCACCCTTTGTATAATTTTATTGAAACTCATATCCTCTATGCCATACCTAACCAAAATATTTCCTTTAAGAAGAATTTTCTAACTTCACTTTTATGAACCGTGGGCTCATTTCACCTTTCTTTCGCATTTGAGGATTTCAAAAGTAGTATTGATGATATTATAGCTTTATGACTCCCAAAGAGTCTAACTGATACAGGTTATATGAGTTCTAATAATTATACTTTTCATAATAATATAGATTGTTTCGAAATAATTGAAATCATACGATATACAGTAACATAACTTGCACTAGATTTCATTATTTAACTTCAATTGAATGAAATATTGACAGTTACACTGCGAACGGCAGCTGTTCACCGGAAACTGATTCTGAACTGAATTGACTGAGCTGAGTCCTGAGTAGCTGAAGTTCTAATTTTATAAGGACGCCAATAATTTTGCTTCTTTTGAAACTGATTCAACTCATGGCCAATTAATCAACCCACGAACAACGGAAAAATATGATGATGAAATATAATGTTGTGGAAAGCATGCACGTAAAATATATGTATATTTTCTGATGTTCGGATACACCATCGTTACCTACATGGAAGAATACGAAGGTTGATGGAAATGCCAATTTGGAGATGGTGGTAGGTATCGTTGTCAGGTTCTAGTGTCGACGAGGCAATTAACAAATATCGAGGATCAGCAGGATACTCGAGAAGAATGCGTTACTGACAAAAAACCCATTTAGTAAGGGGGAAATTTTTAATTCTGTTAATGAGAACATTGAAATTAAAGTTTGGTCAAGTTTGCAGGATTACGAGGAGGATAAGATTGGTGCACAGGTTGGAAATATAAGGATGATTTATTTCAATATAAGAAGCGGAAACATTTTGACGAATTATTGGTACATTTGCAAACTATGGAAGAGTATATCGATATTGCTGTTTAGTCGGAGACGGGAATTATTGAGGTGTTGGGTGATTATTCAATTCCAAATTATTCCGCATATTATAATGAATCAAAAGGTAATAAATGTGACGGGGTAATTGTATATGTTAAAAAATAATATACCGACAGAGGTGAATATCACTGCTGTGGGCGAGAGTACGTTTTTGAGGATAGGTTTCCGTATATTGTTCCTGGCCTATTTGAACAGCAAATTTCATATTGATGGATTTCAGGGGGAGATTATCTGTTATGCGGATGACACTGCTTTGGTGTTTTGTGGAAAGGCGTGGCAGGAAGCCAATTACTTTTCGGAAATAAATCTGCAAAGATTCTTATGTGCTTGAATAGTAATTTTTCAGCGTGAACGTTACTTGAACTAAATTCATGACCTTTTCTCCCACAGTCACCGATCAACCCTCGAATAATATCCAGAAGGCACATGAGCCGGACTGCAATGATCGTATTCTATGTAAGTGCCCTGTTTTATAGAAGACAACATCCTATAAGTACTTAAGTACTTGGGTGTAATAATTGATCAACACCTGAAGTCGTGAGAACATGTTGCTCATGTAACTGATAGCATCCGAATGCTCATGAATAAATTGTATGTGCTTGGAGGAATACTCAGATTTAAGTTAATGGAGTTACTTTAATGCGCTCTTGTGGAATCGATTTTGAGATATTGTATTGTGGTGTGGGGTGGAGTATATTTTAACACTCTCCACTCTTTGCAATGCCTGATGTGGATATTTTCAAACAAAAGTATATTTGTGTACCTCAATGCCAGGCCAATTATGTGCGCAAAAAATTTTCAGATGAAAATACCATTTTTTAGGATAAGAATTTCACAGAGAACTTTATACTATTATGGCCCCAGATTGTTCAACATGTTGCCGAAAAATATAAAGAACCTCTGTTTCCGAAAATACGGAAGAGAAGTGAGGAATTTTCTTTTCACAAATTCTGAACATTAAGAGTTATTCTAGTTGACATAGAGTTCTTTTCTTGTGTACCCTTATAAGTTGAATGATTCTTCTTCTCTTCCTTTTTTTCTGGCCTGTGCGCACCTTTGACACCTCTAAATGATGATATAAGTTAAGATTGCATAAAATCATGTGTTTTATACTATTTTTTTCAAATTGAAATCCTTATCGACACACTATTTAAGAAACTGCACATTCTGTGTGCATCTTCCACGGGAGTTGGGTGACACAAAACAGGCATTTTGTGTAGGTGTACCCTAGCCTGCTTGTGGAGGAAAAGAAATACAATTTTGTTTTTGAAACTTATTATGTGCATGACGAATTAATGGAAATTGAATAAAATGAATTCGAAGTAATCAATTAGATATTGATTACTTCGAATTCATTTCAACGGTTTCAAAGGCCAGGGCAAATTTTGTTATTTGTTCTGCGGTGGATTTTTTAAGAATCAAAATTATCACACGCAAAGCTTTTCTTGATGTCATTATTAATTCCGGGCCGAAAGTATTGCGTTCTGGCTATGGATTTCATTGTTCTATACTATACTAATTGAATAAGGTGACGCTGGGTCGAAAAAGTCGTCCCACATATCAGCGATCTCCTTCGTAGCCGTTAGAGTTAGGAGGAAGCGGTAAATTCACATAGATAGATGAAATATCTCCCTACCTTCCATTGAAAAAAACGATATCTCGATCGAATTGCTTATATTTTAAAAAAAATCCAGAATATGGTGAAATTTCAACACAAATTCGACCAATCGGATAACTGCATTTTATGGGCGGGGCCTGAGATACGACCAAACTTCACGGTCATCGGTCAGTACTGTCATTTGTCAAATAAGAAATAATGTTACTTTTACATTTGCAAATTCAATATTTCATAAGACGAATATATGTTATTTGTGAAAATATGCATCGAAATATGTTTTGAATAAGTTAATCGTAAGTTTTAAACGATCTGGATGCATTAATTGGATTGATAAATTGACCCAGGAAATTCAAGTGAAGGAAGGTAAACAAATTTGGAGGTTATTCTTGAGATGTGTATTGGAACGAATTATTCTTGGGAGGTGTATTGAAACGAATAATATGGAACAAGTCTCCAGAACCTTCCTGTATTGACCAACTTAAAATATAAGGAAAATTTCAACCAGGATTAATAATTGCAGTGTTCTGTAAATCCAGTATTGAATAAGATTTACCTTAGTATTGGAAGTAAGTTTTATATGATCTGATCTAATTAATTCCATTGATAAAACGAATAAATGGAAAATTGAAACGAATAATATAGAACAAAAACAAGTCTCCAGGTCCTTTCTATATTGACGTACCAAAAAAGAACCAGAAATAATCATTGCAGTGTTCTATCATTCAGAAGGAAATCCAGTATTGAACAAGATTCACCTTTGCATGGAAATGTGTCTTAAATGAGAAAATCTTAAGTTCTGAACGATCTGAAAGCATCACCATTGATAAATTGACATGAAAAATTCAACCGAATAATGTAGAACAAGGAGAAGTCTCCAGGTCCTTCCTATATTGATGTACTAAAAATATAAGGAAACTATGAACCAGGATTAATAATTGCAGTGTTTTTTATTCAAAAGGAAATACAGTGCTGAATATGATTTACCTTTGTATCGAAATGTGTCTGAAATAAGTAAATCATGGGTTTTGAATGATCTGAAAGCATTAATTGATTCCACTGATAAATTCACATTGAATTATATTGAACAACCTAAATTCAAGTAAAATTTGAACCAGGGCTAATAATTGCATTGTTTTATTATTCGGCAAGAAATCCAGTGTTGAATAGGATTTGTCGTTGAAGTGTTGAATGCAACCTGTTATTTTTTCGTATCACAATATGTATTCATTCTATTGAACTATACTTTGATATCATAATCAATAATCGATAAACAGAAAATTGATTAAATATGCAGTTTTGCATTCATCCTGAATGGAGAACATTATATCATGATTATTCAATTAAATTTAGATGCCAAATATGAATTGGTCATCTTCATTAATTGAACAGAAAATTTTTATTTTCCTAATGCAGTAATGTTTTACACCTGACTGAAGGAATTCATTATAATTCCTTTCAATGTGAACATAATAAATCTATAATATAATAAATAAATATAAACGACTATGAAGGAAATGTTCTCAAAAATGAATATTCATTAAACCCTGTTGTATAACTAAAAAATTCATTTTTTTCATGAATATTGTATGAAATTATTTTTCACATTATACAGGTTGTTTCACCATAAACTGGTCCAACATATATAGCCATATAGATGACATTGGAAAAGTCATTTTTTGCCTTATGACATATACACCGTTTTCGAAGCATAAGAGAGATACATGGTGTTTAATGTCAACTTTGAGCAATATTCTGATAACTGTGGTAAGTTATGCGTGACCTTTGAAATAACGGTTTTTGGTCACAACATAGTATTTTTTGGTGGTCAATTCAATTTTAGTGTAGAATTCTTGAAAAAAGATTTCAAAATGGCGGAAAACCTACAAAGTTGGAATTTTTTGTATTCGATTGCCAAATTGGATAGCATTATTTCAATGTACTCGGTTTTCTGAGATTATCTGTGAAAAAAATTTTCCGAAATTCAAACTCAGCTTTTTTTACATGTCTACAGTGAAAAAAATTAACAAAAATTATTGAAATCTTTCGAGATTGAACTCACCTTCATTCTGAATGCTGGGGTGAAAACAGAATGAAAAAATATTCATTGGTTTTCATTTTCAGCCTTCCAAAGACTCCGCTCAGAGTACTTAAATAATTTTTATTTAAGAAAGCGGTGGCCCCGCAGATGCCAAAATTATGATAATAGGCCTCCAGAGTGACCTGGTTAGAAATATGAATTTATCAAGAAAAAAATATTTTCTGAAAAACTTTGGTGGGAATCGAATTCTCTCCGCTTTCGGAAAACCGGGTCACATTCGATGCACTACCGTTGCTTGATAACGAACGTCTTTGTAATCAGAATAAATCCAATTTATACGCGACCTTATTGCCCGTAAGTGGAGCGAGTTCGAATCCCATCAAAGTTTTTTTGAAAAAAAATTTTTTTTTTGATAAATTCATATTTCTATCCAGGTCATTCTGGGGACCCATTAGCACAATTTTGGCCTCCGTAAGGCCACAAATTTCTTAAATGAACATTATTTAAGTACTCCGAACGGGATCTTTGGAAGCCTATAAAATGAAAACCAATGAATATTTTTTCATTCTGTTTTCACACCAGTGTTCAGAATGGAAATTAGTTCAACCTCGAAAGATTCCAACAATTTTAGGTGAAATTTTTTTTTCACTGTAGACATAAAAAAAATTGAGTTTGAATTTTGGAAAAAAATTTTCACCGAAAATCTTAGAAACTCAAGTACATTGAAATAATGCTATCCAATATGGCAACCGAAAACAAAAAATTCCAGCTTTGTAGGTTTTTCGCCATTTTGAAATTTTTTTTCATAAATTCTACACCAAAATTGAATCAACCACCAAAAAATACTAAGGTATGACCAAAAACCGTTATTTCAAAGGTCACGCATAACTTACCACAGTTATCAGAATATTGCTCAAAGTTGACATTAAACACCCTGTATCTCGCTTATGCTTCGAAAACGAGGTATATTTTACAAGGCAAAAATGACTTTCCCAATGTCATCTATACGGCTATAAATGTTTGACCAGTTTATGGTGAAACACTCTGTATTTCTTCTAAGGATTTTATGAAATTTGAATTAGGGTGATTGTTACGATTACGTTTATAGTCGTCTTAGGCATCTTAGGCGTCCAATAACCGAAAATAGAATTGTGATAAAAAAATTTATTAAACCAAGCTATTCAGATCTATTTAGTATTATGGGTTTGTAAGTCGTTTACAAAGTACTGAGTGTTTTCATTTGATCCATGGAATTTGTCTTTGAATGTGAGCACCGCCATCGTCTATCCAAAAGATGGATTTCGACTGAATCGTGTCTTCATTTTTGTAAATATCGAGATGACGAAATTTCAAAAGCGTTCATCTACTAAATCGTTAGGCGGATGTTGTTTATTCTGAACTTGATCTTTGTATCCAAGCATTAAACCTACGAAAATTTCGAGTCTCTAAGTTATTCCTTTGCAAAGTTATCGTGTAAATAAATACTTTCATCTATTCAAAAACATGGATCTATCGTCCTGCAGATCTACCACCTAGGTAGATCTATCATTAAATGAGATCTACGCCTAGGTATATCCATCACTAAGAGAGATCTGGGCGCACTAGTAGTCATTCCTAAATGTGTTTCATGAAGTGAGTATTTGCAACATTTTGTTTCCCAATTCTTTCGGAATAACGATCCGATTAATCCATAATAATATAAAATTTTCAACAGTGATATAATTCCTTTAGTCCGTTATCTTTTTTTGCGAATTTTGGCCAAAAATGTCGACTTTATTTTATCACCATTATTCGTAATATCTCATCAGATTTAGTCCTCTTTCAAATGTCTTGAAATAAGAGGTATATTCAATTTTGAAAAATTATTTGTATATATATATATTCAAATATCAGCTTTGTTTTTTTTTCAGATTCATACTCAATATTATATTCCTAGTTACCTAAAATTACCTGATCATCTCTTCAGTCTATTCGCTGAAAGTTGAGGTTCTCCCTTTTCTGGGTGAAAAATACTTCGGAGTGGTTTATTGTCTGTAACTAACGTGAAATTTCTTTCGAATAAGTATTGATTGAATTCACAAAATACGAAACTAATAGCTAGGCCTTCCCGTTTAATTTGACTATATTTTGTTCACTTTCGGATAAAAATTTGGATGCATTTGGCAAATTAAAGCTCCTTTACCGTATTGACAAGCATATGTTATTAATTTGAGATTTAGTTTAGGACTGTAGTGACATAAAATTTCCTAGCAATCCTCTGATCAAAATAAATTCTCACAATCTTCATTCTATATAAAACAAGGATTTTTCTTCATTAATAAATTAAGGGTACAGTTGCTTGATTAGAAATGAATTTTTCATAGTCATTTATACCTCCACGAATAGATTCTGATTGAATTATATTTTTGATTTTTCAGATATAATCACAGCCTTATTTCCATTTGATGAAAGAATCATCAATTTCAGAACAAAAATATCAAATTTCCTTTCGATTCAAATAACATTTTTCTAATTGAACTTTGAGACCAACGGCGTCTTGCAACCCACAGAGCACTTCATGAATTTTTTTGTCATGTTCGTGTGGATTTTTAGGACTTACATAAATGTCGTCAACGTATACTTCAGAACCTGGTATATCTTGAATAATCGTTTGAATTGCTCTCTGAAACATTCCACTAGCACTTTTTACTCCATAAGGTAATATTTTTTACTGAAATGAGCCTACATGGGTAAAATTGTGCATATCTTTTGTGATTCTTAAACTAAACATAAGTGACCGTAGACAAATGCTTCATCAATTTTCGAAAAAATAGATGCACCTTGCATATCTGCAATCAACTCCTTCTATTTGTGGTGTCACTCGGCATTGATCCTCCAAGCTTTTCTGCATGATCGGTGAACCCTAAGGGCTCAAAATTGGGGGTTGGAGGAAAAAAAAAAATATTTTTCAGAAACCTACTACCGAATTTTTATGAAACTTTCAACATTTATTATTGTTGCATAACTCAACCGAAAAATTTTTACCCGAATGATTTTTGACCAGTGGTTCCTTAGGTATAAAGAAAAAAACAACAAATTTTGGGGGGAAAATCCAATGGGATATGAATAGTATACAGCGTGCCAAAGAAGTAACGTAACTCGTCAATAACTTTTGAATGAAGAATTATTAAGGAAGATCCTCGCACCTGTTGATTTTGAATTCCGAAAGCAATTTATCCTGTGTTTCTTTGAATTCTATATTTCTCCTCCCCAACGCCCCGCACCCCACAACTTTAGTTTTTCAAATTGGAATATATGGGTTGTGATACATCAAATGAAAGGTAATTTGAATACTTACTCGGCGATACGACTAAAAAAAAATTTGTCTTGCCGTTTTTCAATACAAAATCAGAAATTAATTTACAATTTGTGACTGGAGAGTACAACAATCAGACCATTATTCTTTTAATAATTATTATTAAGGAAAATCCACGGATCCAAGGATTTGTAATTCCGAAAGCAGGTCTTCCTAGGCTTTTTTGAATTCGAAATCTCCCACCCTTTACGCTCCACTTCCCCATACTGTTTTTTTTTCAAATAGTAATATATGGATTGTGATATATCAAATGGAAGTACATTCCATTGCATATTGAGTGGAGTTACTGAAAAAGAATTTGTTAGGCAATTTTTTCATCAGAAAATTAGCAATATGTGATTGGTGTCAGATTCTTATTCTTAAAATAATAAATATTGAAAAATATCCTCCTACCCGCCGATTTCTATTTTCGAAGTTTGAAAAATATATGTAGTTTTAGAGTTGAGGGTTTGTAACCTTAAACGTCAACAGTTTTTTTTCGGAAAAATATTGCATGTGATGTATCGCATAAAAGGTCATTCGATGACCAATTCAGTTATGTGAACGAAAATGAAGGTTAATTATTAATTCAATATAAATAGCAAATCCATGGGTTCGAGAATTTCTCTATTTTCATTTATATTTCTATTTTCGAAGTTTGAGAAATGCATTGTTAGGGGTTTATACCCTTGAACCACAACAGTTTTTTTTTTTTGAAAAATATTGCATGTGATATATCGCATCAAAGGTCATTCGATCACCAATTCAGTTTTATGAACGACAATGAAAGTTAAGTATTAATTCAATTTGAATTACAAATCCATGGGTTCGAGAATTTCCCTTATAGTAATAAAGAGAAAAAATTTTTAACATCATGTGGTCCATACATATATAGGGTACTCGTTTTCATGAAGGTACTTCGAACAAAATTTAAACTGTAACAACACTAGGCGCACAGATACACATACTTGTATCCACGTCACTCTTTAACCTTAATAAAAAAGTCGCGCTTGTACATGAGCCTAAGGCTAATTAATGCTCTTCCCCAAGGGTTTAGGGGGACATCCAACCTGAAAGTTTTCAAAACTACTTTGTATAAATGCAATTGTTGACTATGAACCATATCATTAGAGTAAATTTTTTGATTTTTGTAAAAGTGAATTGATTTATCATCATTATTGATCAATAAAAGAATAATGGTCTGATCACAGCACCCTTCTTACTGAAAATTCTAAATTATTACCTAATTTTTCAACGGAAAACGGCACAAGCAATTCTACTTCAAGCCACATCGCTGAAAAGGTAATCAAATTACCTTTCAATTGATGTATCACAATCAATATATTTCCAGATGTAAAAATAAAGTAGTGAACTGAGAAATATCACATTCAAAGAAGCACAGGATAAATTGGTTTTGAAATCAAAAATCGACGGGTGCGAGGATATTCCTTAATAGTTCTTTGTACACTCATTATTGACGTGTAATTTCATTTTTTGGCGCGCTGTATAAGTTTCATTTAGGATATCAATGGTTTTGGGTTACTTAACTGAGAAAATAATAAACACTTGTGTAAAATTTGCAGCGTTGTTTAGTATCCGTATTTTCGTATAACAGTGAATTAAAACAAGCCTCTCTCGGAACACTGAAAGCAGTTTTTTCTCTAGATTTGAGATCTTAAAGAATTAGCCATAAGGAATTCCTCAAATCCATACCAGAAATGAATTTCGCTTCCGTAAGGGCGCTGAGAATCGTGTTCGGTAATGTTAGTGAGGTTACGATCGTCAAAACAAAATCCAGTTTCGTTAGTCTTTTTTTTACTAATTAAACCAGACTACTCCATGGTTAATTCGAAGGTTTGATGAAGCTTAAATGAGCTCAATACTGAGTAACTGAAGTTATAATTTTTTAAGCAGCTAAATAGTTTGGATCTATTCAAACTGATCGAATTCGTGCTGAACTAATGAATGAATGACGAAAAAATCTTCGCACATAAAACATATTTATTTTTCCTGATGTTCAGATAGAGCCTCGGTACTCACTTGAAGTATTGAGTGTTGGTGGAGATGCTAATTTGGAGATGGTTGTAGTGGACAATTTTGGTTGAGTTTTGATTTGGGAAATTAATATTGGAATATGAAAAACTATATTCAATCGAATTTGAGATTTTGGGCCAATATAATTCATCTAGTCCACAATCAATTCGTTGTGAAGCCAAACGAGTCTTTATTACAGATTCATAATTCTTTGAAACTTAGGAGTAACACCTTTTTAAAAAAATGTTTTTCATAATGAAATTAGTTTAGTTAGGAGGTAGTAGATGTTTCGATTTTTGTGTTTTGACACTTTTTCAACTGATGCATTTTGAGATTGGAGATTCTTGATTTGTTCGAATTTATCTTCGAAAGAAGAAGCAATTTCTTGTCCCATATGGAAATCTCCAGAAACATAATGACCTGGCGAATATTTTTCAGGTGAATTGAATAAATAATCATTAATTTTGAAAATATTGGATGGTTGTTCAATTTAGCTTTATTTATATAGTGACAGAAATTTATCGGTAGAATTTTGATTGATTGAATATTCATTTTCAGGAATGATCCTTCTCAAAGCAAAACAATTTTTTAACCATAACCTATAGCTTGCCCATAAGAAAGACAATTAAATGTGATATCATTTCAATATTTTAACCGAAAATATTTTAATATAATATATGTCAATGTGATGATGAAGACTGAGTTTATGTGTGTTCTGTGCAACCATAGATTGTAACCTGTAAATCAGTATGATTGTGATATTCTCGACTCTCGTTTCTCCAGTAGTCTCATGTATGATGTTGCCCTGGTACTTCACCTTGTTTATTGTTGTTTCTAATTTTATAAAGATAAAGAGGCAATTTGTCCTCGAAATTTTGGCTTTGTTATCAAAGTAGCAGACAATAAATAATCCGAATTCCCAATACCTCTCTATTCATTTGAACAAAGATGGATGATAATATTTCACACATAATCTATAAATTTCAATCTCCATTGAACGAAACGACTCGGAGGTTCTTCGCAAGTTCGAACCAAACTAGATAAAGATATGATTTAAATGTTCACATGCTTCTACAATAGGCAAAAGTTTTTTTTTGTATTGGAATAATTTCCTCCTGCTTTATTGCGTGTTTTAGAAAATAACTGATTGGAAGGTATCTTTCTATTGGTCCATGACATAGTAAAATACCGATTGCATCATTTGAGATGTCAGTAGATTCTATGAAAGCTTTCAAGAAATTTGGAAATAGGAGGATTGGTTCTTTTGAAAATAGAACTTCAAAATGTTTGAAAGAGTTTCGATATCTATTATTTCATGTAACTTTTTGATTTTTCTGCAATGGAATGTTCAGAGATTATGCTGTAACTGGAAAATTCTAAATGGATTTCTAATGATAATAAGTATAGTTTTTTTCAATAGTAGCCGATTTCTTTAGCAGTTTTAATTTTCTTTGGATCTTTTTGTGCTCTAAATGTAGTAGACAAATTCCAATAGACTCGAATATGTTATATTTTAAAACGAGAGAAATTCATCCAAATACGTGTCAACCTCGGCCCATAGCAACTGACTTCTAGACTAAAGTGTTTATGTTAAGTGTTAAATGATTTAGGGATGATAGGCAGAGATTCAGACCAGTGCGACAGGAGACGTTGAATATAAAAGTCATAAGCTCGATTTTAGTTTTTACATATTTTGTGAGATCATTAGGGGAAGATGGCCCAATATGATCCCTGCGGGCATAATGATCTCCCCCTTTTTTTTAAAACAAATGCTGCTTTCTGTGATTCAAACGCGTACCTACGGTCACTCGAGTTGTAATGATCATTTGAGAATTTAAATGAACTGATGTAACATCGTTTCATGAAAATATTTGATAAAACGTGTTCTTTGTGCGGTTTGATCTAAGGTAGGTGCTATCGATCTATTGTAGTGGTGTTTTTATAGTAATAGTAACATTGAGTTGCTGTGTACTTTATGAAAACACATAATTTTGTCTTACATTTGACGAGTTTACAATAAATATTGAACAGAGTTAGCACCAGGTTACCATGATCTAATACAAGATGCAGACTGTCGGGGCAAAACGATCCCTCGCTGTCTTGGGTGAAATGACGATAATGACTGTTATCCATATTATTGTGACTATTGTATTGATCATTCCAAAGTGAACAAAGTGTGCAAACAGTTATCAGACGACTTGAAAAGTCAACTCGTTTTGAGTTTTAGTAGTTTTTGTTTCTTAACACTTTTATTGTTGCTGTGCGGCAATTTGATATTGTTTGTTAATTTGGTTGAGCCGAATAAAGTTAATTCGGTTGACGTAAATGGGATATTTCATCACATAAAAAAGGTTAAGTGCATCTTTACCTAAGGATCATTCGGCCCATACTTAGGGGATCATTTTGCCGAACCTATTAGGGTAAAACGATCCTTTTGTGAATATGCACATTTCTAGCCTTAAAAACTTGCTTCCACATCATATCGAAAAATTGACGAAACAGCATTTAGGTACAATTCTCCAGCTTTGTGAAAAAAATCATTTGAGCTCCTTCTTTTGTATACTTTTATTTTTACAGTTATTTTTAGCTTAGGGGGATCATTTTGGGCCACCTTCCCCTACAATACGTTGAAACATCAACGTAATAACTTCAATTGTTGTGTTCAAGAGAGAGCATTCAAGGTGTTCAAACAGAACACATATACTCAAACACATTGACATCATGTCAATAAGTGTATAGGTTATAGATGTTAATTAGATAAGTTCATCATAACCAGTGTTTAATTTTCATCACCTCAATTTATCGATTAAAACAAGCAAATCATTTCAGGTTTTACAAGCCCTGAGCACAGAGTTCAATTTTTCTTCATGGTCCTTCGAGCCGGATCTAACAAAGTTTAACATTTTTTCATACAGAGATAAGATATTCTACATGAGAGATTTCCTCAAATAAAAAGTCACATTTGTCCGCTTGCAACTGTAAATTGTGACATCACAATTGTTCAAACAAGATTTCTAATTTTGGATTATGATCTACTAAAGACGAACAATAATTTGGATCATAGACTGGATAGCCAGAACTCATACTTCCCCGAAGTCCAGATACAGCGATATTCATTAATTGTGTCAAACGACTTGAGCTGATTTTGAGTTTCGTAGTCATTCTATTAAATTAGAAAATCCTGAAGATTCAAATTCGACGAATGTTAAGTATGAAATCGAAAAAATTCTACTCGATAAAGGCTACTAATGAAACAATTAAAATATACAGATTTTTCTGTAGTACCTTCACATGAAATCTTTCGATATGGATTTGATCTCTCGATATAAAATTTTATTGTCTTCGACATACTAGATTTCAATGACAAAATTTCATTATATAAACTGGCATACAATGGTTGCAGCAAAAAACTTGAGAAAAGGGTAACATAATGAAATAATTTTTCAAAATGATCCTAGAAACAGTAGCATTTATTCTAGATTATATATGTCAAAAACTCACCACGTGTTTTTTTACGTAAACTTCATTTCAACGGAATTCAGTAGTTGTAAGTCCATGCGCAAGCTCGTTAAAATTGTGCATAGAAACAATATTGCCACATATATACAATATTTACTTATGCCCTCTTTTTTCTTTGACAAATGAAATGCGGTTGCAGAACTGAAGCACTTATTGCTGGAAAATCAGATAAATCAACTCGATAGAGGATCCAGACCAGAAAACCTGGCTCTTAATGATTTGAGCTGTGAAGTTTATGTAGTAGAAGAAAACGTGAAGAGAACTGTGAAAAAATGTCAGCTAAAAATACCTCAAATCAGTGACATTCACAAGCTGGAAAAGATGAAAAATCTTATTCTGTTCGAATTGAATAGTAAATAGTGAAATACAGTATACTGTACAAGGTCAGCAAGCTGAAAGGTACAGGGATATCAATGTCTCCGGATTATATATTGAAAGAAAGAAAACAAAAACTATTTTGCTCAATCGTATGAGGGAATCTATCGAAGAAGGAAACAACGCACCATTGGAGGGAATAATTTTCAATCAACTACAAACAATATAGTTTGCAGCAGATTAAAAAAGGAAACAGAGTGCAGGGTGACGTGGCCCGATCAGAGGTGTATGACATCGCAAACAAACTGATAGTGTTGAGACCGAGGTAACTAAGGACCAACGAATCGTTTCCGAAACATCAGTGGGTGAAGATCTCTTGTATTTGGAGTTGTTGGAAGATTTGTTTCGAGTTAAGAGGGGTGATTTTTTCTCAATTTTTGTTTGAGGAGGATAAGAATGGATACCTATATACGGGACACCAAGTCAGTAACAATGACAACAAATGTCAGAGAAACCCACGAGTGCTGTATCGACCCATTTAAGAAGGAAGCTGACTGTTCAGATTCGTTTCATACTAATGACGAACAAAGCATTAGTGTTGATCACCTAGAGGTGAAGCAAGACTGCATTGTTTTGACTGAAACTTTCAGAATAGGGAACAAACATATTTACCAGCTTTCTAGATGCATAAACAAACATGATGCTGGTGATATGGATAAAGATGATGGAATTTTAGTTTTTATTGAAAACACATACACATGGAAATCGGGAGTTGTACAACTGAATAATATTAGGGCTTTAATATTCAGCACTACATCACGTGATGGTAAAATATCATAGGCGATGTGTTCATACCGGTCTTCTAGATGGTCTGAGGAGTTTTTTGGTTTTCTGAAGGACTGACTGTATTGTTTCATTTTTGTTGGCGATATGAATATCAATTTGCTCTATCGAAAAATTAGACTTCGTTTGAATATCAAAATGGTCTGAAGGAAAGGGGCTATGTATCAGCTATAAACACCTATACTGGGGAATAACAGGGTGACACATAGAGTTTTCTCGACGATATTTTCTTGCGAAGCAAATTTTTGAAGCGATTTAATCTTGTAGCTTGGAAAATCAATATCACGAATCATTATCCGGTTCGCGTAGGATTTTTCAATCCTATAATCAAAAAAACTTCAGAAAAATCAATTCAGAATGATTATTATAGATTAAAAACAACCTGAAATGAAGATATGTAAATAAAAAGTGGAAAAGGTTTACCATGGAGGAAACGCAGGAGGAATGTCTGAAATACTGATGGAGTTATGCCCAAAAATATGAATATAGCAAGAAATATACGAAAATGAAATGAAATGACTGAAACTTGAAAGACAAATGGTCTAAAACCCTGAGGATAAAAATTTGAAACTCATCTTCAAGAAACATTGAAACTCCTTGAATGGTTTGATGTTAAAACGCTGAATAAAACATAAAAATACAAAAAAAATTTGGATGGCTGACTGAAAAAGTCAGCGGCAGAAATAACCATAATTTGAACATCGATTTTCTAAGAACTGAAGATGAAATATCGACAGGAGAGAAGGATATTGCAAATAACTTTGCGACATACTTCTCAGAACATATGAAGAAGCTCGCTGATGAAATAATGCAACCGCTTGAGAAGATGAATAACCTGAGCAAGCTTATCAACTCTATAGACTTGTGTAAATACATGATGAATAGGTCAGTACTATCAGTGGGGAAGAGCCACTGAAGGAGATATAATAACATCCGAGATTCTGAAACGCAAAGTAGATTCTACAACTCTATCTCTAACGTTCGTTTCAAATTACTGCCTTCAGGAGAAAACGTTTCTGTCACCATTCGAGAAGAATATATACATCGCTGTTCACGCCAAGAGACAGTTTTTCAAAAATATATCACGCATAACAATAAGTGTGTTGTTTCTGTTTATTACTGGGATGTGAACCTTTCTAATCGAAGAATTCTCGAGGTTCTTCATCTTCCTCTCACAAATCAACTGTTAGCTATGTCGATTTTTCGTCCCTTTCATTTGTTTCCACCCAAGAAGAAAATATGTTTCAATCTTCGACATCATTATTCGATTAGTTTCTTTCAGACTCACATCTGCTGCCGGAATCATTATTTGAGGTGCTCTGAGTAAATTCTGAATGATATCAATTTATTATCTTCTTATCACCCTATTTTTTAAGTCCGGGCTTGAAAAAGGTGTTCGAAAAAATATTGAAAAGCAGAATAACATCATTCTTGGAAAAATTCAAACTACGGTTCATTCACCAGCATGGATTTATTCCTGAAAAGTCTACAGAGGATGCCATGGTAGATCTCATGTCGGACGTTTATAAAGAAGATGGAATACCCGCAATGTGCATCTACATAGATTTGGACAAGGCTATTGACACAGTTTATCACCGTAGCCTGCTCACGTCTCTGCACCCAAACTAATTGAACATTTCCTGACTGACAGGTAGAGGTGAGCGGGGTTGAAATCTACACTACTTAGGTGGGATACGGAGTACTCCTAGGGTACCGTTTTTGAGCATATACTGTTTCTGACTTCTCTTGAAGAACTTCTTTCTAACCAAAATCTGGAGAAATAACGGCATTTGCTAATGTTGCTGCAATCTTCTATTGAGGAAAAGATTGGCGAAAGTTAAAAATTTTGTTAAAAAAGATCTAAAAAATTGCTGAACTACTTCGATTTTGAATTTTCAACCTACATTCCTGAGGAAACAGTCTATTTGCCCTTTTGTAATGTTTCATCTAGCGTTATGGATTACACTGAACTCTCCATACTTCGGGGACCTGACATCTTAACGGTGGGAATGGACAATGAATCTGAATATCTGGGTAGTTAATAATTAGAATTTCAGAAAGGAGTTCCATTCCACTGCAATCTTACGATCAATTGTGTCCCCTCGTCAGAGCAGTAGAGCTGTTTTCGAACAATACAACGTACAGCTCGCCCTTCAGCTTCAGAGCCTTAATGAACTTCAATTTCTTTTAGAGATTCAAGTAGGCTAAATTCTCATACCTTCTTCAATCTCTTGTGTCGAAAACATTTTTTGCGCAGGCTTGCAATGGCGAGGCATTCTGTGATCAGGTCAACAGGTGTTTCCTCCTCTTTTTCACAGAACGTGCACTTACTTGTTTCTGAAAGGCTCATTCTCATCATACACTTCTTCAGGCAACAGTGTCCTGTGAGGAAGCTGGTGAGGAGGCGTAACCAGGGGCCTTGCAATTTTAAAAATGCGAAGGTTTTTTTTTGGAGTGATTCATTTGCCTGGCAGATTGCTTCAGAGTGATTTTCTTTCACTTTCTAACTCTTCCGAAAAAAATGTTTATAGATGCATTTGCCTGTTTCATAGAAATATTTTGGGCCAGTAGGTTTGTGCTCCCGTTCTGGCTAGTGTGTGAGCATCTTCATTTCCTTAGATTCCGAAAGATAAAAGTGGAATCGATTGGAGCAAAACTTCGACATTATCTTTTTTTGAAAAAATTCTCTCGGAAATAGAAGTGTGCCAAAATAATTAAAAACTCTCAAATAATGACCTATTATAGTAAAATCGTGAAGAGAAAGCGTTTTGGAAACACGATGTAAAGGGTGTTTTTTCAACCTTCAATTAACCTGGAATTATCACAATAACAGCCGCTTATTGTTGAAAAAAAAATTTCGAAATTAATGAATGTACTCATCAATAATGTACTTCGCTAAAAGTTCCATTAGAATTGAAGGAGTCATACCAAAGTTATCAATAAAAGTAAAATCGCTCGAATCGGACAAATCACCCTGCATATTCTCACTAGAGACCCCCAACCATAAACCAAATATTGTTTTGAGTCTTGACTACTGTGAACTTATCATTAAAACTGACGGTCTCCCCTGGAATCACTTTGTATAGGAGTTCAGTGTAAAGATAGTGAACACTTTGTTCTTGGCCCATATACTCAAGCACCGGCCCCCATCGTGGTTTAAGAACCATCGGTATACCATTTAGCAGTATATACTCTGAAATTTTGGGTAGTGTATTCCTTGCTTCATTCTTTCTTTTCACATACTGAGTTGAAGTTCTTTTCGATGCCTACTTTTGAATCATCACTAGGTAGATTCGCTGATGAGATGTGTGTTCGAAAAGAACCTGGCTGTCTGAGTTTCAATTCTCTCATTACCTATACCTTCCCCAGAAATTTTTTTTTCTGTCTCATAAATAGAGGTTGCTCCTGCCCTTTTTCAGTTTTCAGGTTGCTGCAATTTCACAGTAAACACCCCATCTACTCCTGGCGATTTGTAATGCTGAAAGGTACTGATGGCCCATTCGAGACGTTATCTCGTGAATATTTCCCTGGCAATATTCAAATGTTCCTCACCGAATTCCATGGTGAATTCTATGGATAAATTACTTATAGGTTCACCACATGGAAAATGTGTTTTGAGATGAATAGTCAATCGTTCCTCTTCTCCCTCCGTTTATGACCTTTTAACATAAAGGGGATGGTACTGCCTTTCGGCAAGTCTTGTTGCAACAAAAGGAAAAGTGACATTTTCGAAAAATGCCGGAAAAAATGCTGTTTTCTTCATCCAATTTATCTATTATACTGAGTAAGTATGTAAGTAAGTAAGTTATTACTCAGTATTTCTGATAATTGTTATCCCGTATTGTCTGTAAAGAATTGATTGACCTCCTCTCGAAGGTTGAACAGGTTCTCGTTCCACCAAGAAGCATCCTTGCTGGGTCTAACCTCATTGAATAGACAGCTGAAGCGCTGTTTCTGAAATCTGGGAAGTGAAAAAGTGGGCGTGTTGACGATGTTGCTAAGGATACGCGGTGCATGTTTGATGGAAAACGTTCATACCATCTGAGTGAAGAATAGCGACCCTGGAGTCGAACGCCTCCATTATTTGCACACTGACCTACTCCTTTCTTGAGCTCAAATAGTCATGTCGGTCCCTTATCATCACAAGTTGTTCCAGATTTTTTTTGGGATAGTGTTAATGAAACCCATCTATTTCTATAGGATTTTGAGTCACAGGGAAAGAGGTGTTATCTCGCTCCACTCTGAATTCGATAATCCTATGATCAGAGAGTGATGGTTCTTCCATCACCCTCTAATAGGTTATATTTTTCCTAGACGCAAAGATCACAATTATTACATCCAGGACTTTTTTTTTGCTTTGACTTAGCATTCTTTGTTGTTCTAGGATTCCTAGAGCAGAGCAATGCCTAGTTGTAGTCTCACAAACAAACAAACAGGTAGGTTCGTTTTATGGGCAACTGTCCTCCCCCTTTCTTCTCCCACTTTCCTTTCTCGAACTCCATCTAAGAGGTTCCTTTCCGAATTCGAGCTGGTCCCATTCGGATCACATTCGGATCATCGCCTACCAGATAACTTACCCTTCCGCAAGCCCACTTTTCCTAGTTAGTCCGGAGACTGAAATCCACCCAAACCAAAATTCCAGATGGCATTCCTCGGCTAGGTGAGTCTGCCTTTGCCCTCTTTCCTCAGGTTCAGCACTCGCTTCACCCTAATTTTGAGATTGGAGTTCTGAACCTTGACAAGTAGAAGGATCTTCTTTGGTGCCATGTCAAGGCCTTCTGAAAAGAATACCATTATTTTGGTAGAACTTGGGATGTCGTCTTCGCTCAGCGCTGCTAATTCGGGCCTTCCCCAAGATGTCAGTTGCTGTACAGTTTTCATGAGCCAGTTCGCTGGCTCTTAAGATCCATACTCCACCAGCATCATTTCACTACGGAAATAGTTGCCAGAGAAGTGTATCCTCTTTTTCTGCTTTGGTACACTTTCTCTACCTGGACGTCATCTAGAGTGGTGAGTTTTTCAGCCTTGAGGATATTCTAGTAGTTTTTGTTGAGGATTATTTTCACTTTTGCTGGATATCCAGTGTCTTTCCTGGTTTTTGCTGCAGCCCTCTTCTGTTTTTTCAGTGAAGACTACGAAGAAGGGGAGATCGGCACCAGACCTTTCTTGCTTTTTCTTTCTCCCTTGGAGTATCCTTCGGGTGTGGGCGCTGAAGAGCCTGCTTCCTAGCCTCGGAAGGTTTGAGACCTCGATGAAGGCATCGCAGGTACTCTCGCATTCCTGCTCCCTTGAGCCCTTCCTCAGTTGGTCGTCTCTACCGCCTTGTTGTTCTAGTTATTGCAACTCAAATGGCCAACAATTTTTTGGATGTCTGACCTTTCCCTTTTTTTGGTGCCCGAATGCGAATGCGAAGGTTTTCTTCGCCCATTTTTAGTGTTTTTTTTATGATCGGTCCGTCGATTAGCTGGGAAAGGTCGTTCCATCTCTACAGAGTTCCACTTGCAGAATTAAGGAGTTCATACAATGATGTTGCTCTCTGATTATCCAAGGTCGGAACCAGTAGAGACTAGTCTCCTATCTAGCCCCGCATCTCTCATCTAGGTTTCCTGCTTTGGATTAACATTTTTTGATAAGGTTGTTACCTCTCGATGCAGTCTGTTTAGCCAAGACCCCCTCACCTCACTGGCCAGAGTGACATGACCACAAACCCTCAAGAAGCGTTTGTTTAACAGGATGGTGTTATGGTAAGCTCGTAGTTTCGACTGCCATCGTCTTTCCTAGTGCAATTCCTTGGCCACAGGACTGAAGCCGGAATAGTAGACCAAAACAGAAGAAGAGATGGAAAAGAAGGTTCTGTTAAGTCGAAATGGATATCTCCTAATCGGCCAGAAGTGGAAAGATGGGAAAAGCTAAGGCATATCTGCCTCTCTGCTGTACATTGATGAGTCTTTAGGAGAGTCTGATCTCGTTGGTCTCATGGGCATCGCTAGTTATTACTCCTCAAATTTCATGTTAGTTGTCTCTTTGGTCAGTTGAAATTTTATAACTTTTTTGTTCGTACGCCTGCACTATGTTTTCTAATAAAAAAATCTTCGTACAACATGTCGTGAAGTGGAGTTCATTCAACTAAAATATTAGACAACTGCTAACTGGGTTTAGGAAATCTTGGTTCTAGATACTGTAGGGTTCGAAAATTATGATGGCTGTTCGTGTATATGGAAAAAGTCATGGATTCAAATGAAAACGTTTGTGATAAAATTGGGTTCCTGTCAGAGCCAGGTGATGCTATCGGGTACCTACATGGTACAATCTTTCACTAAGTTTTCATGAAAAAATCGAATGTTATAATGGCTGTAGAGAGCAAAAACAGAGGTTAATAACGAACATTTTGGTGGAACAATCGAGTACCTATCGGACACAATCAACTGGAAGACATTAACGCAAAATCAAAAATAAAATTGGTATAAGCAGGTACTTAACTGGTACAACCCTCAATCAAGTTTTTATAGGAAAATTCGGAATTTCCAGGGTACCGGTGGTTCAAAAGTTATAATGGATGTACACGTAAAATTTTCATGGTAGAATCGGTTGCTCACCCGGTATAATCCGTCACTGAATTTTCACACAGAAATTCCATCATTATCGGTCAATCACCAGCTTAGGTAAAGAAAAATTTCGAATTGATGTTTAGCCAAAACCATAAAAGTTCTGGCAATAATAGGAGTGGTATGATCCAGTAACCTACCTGGTACAATCCTTCACCAAGTTATCTCGAAACAATTTCAATATTTGGTTTGAGGATGCCCTTGGGTTCGAAAATAATGATGACCCTGTCTGGAAAAGTTGGGGGAACGAGCAAATTTTTGTGGTGAAATTGAGTACCTACCGGGTACAAGTTGAAGAAAAACTTTCGAATTTATGTGTAGAAAAAACCAAGTGGGTTTTCAGCGAAACTGAGCGTAGTTGAATCGGGTACTCACCTGGTATCATATTCTCAAGTGAAAATTCAATTGTTTCAAGTGCCGGTGATTTCGAAAGTTATTATGAGTGTATGGAGAAAACATTAAGGAAAAAAATTAGGACTTAGTACAATCGATCACAACAAGAAAATCCAAGGTTAATTGCCAGGAGAACATAGCTCACTACCCCCCGGGTTCACTGACCGGTACTGGGGTATTCATCACTTGTATCGTGGACTTTTTTATTCATATCATTCTAGAATGTGGAGCAGTGACAAATCTCCGTTCAAATGCAAGCCAGTGCCACCGACGTGCTCTTCATCATGTGAAAGGAATGAAGAGGATTGAGTAGAAGTAAGTACTAGGATGATTTTTCCTTCGGAAAGGTGACTTCGCATCTTGGAAACAAATCGTGAATACCTTGATTTTCGAACTATTCCTTCGCAGTTTTCACTGAAGATGACATTTTTCAATAAAATCATAATTCTTTCAAGAATATGTCTCACGTTTTGTCGCGATACATTGGACGAAAGCAGAATTTTCCTTTTGTCTCCTTACATCTTTGTGTTTCTCTGATCCTGTTTGAAATACCCGAAATAAATCCTTATGTAGGGTACACGTCTTCGGAAATTTTATTTTCATATCCCTTCGTCGTTCGGACTCTTATCACACAAGTGAAATCCAATATTCTTTCAAAATAGGTTTGAAGCTATGTTTTCATAGAATCCATTTTAGAAATACCCAGTATGTAGACACAAAAATTTTATGAGCAAGCGGATAATATTTTCTGAGATATCGAAGAATTTGACCATTTTTCTTTTATTTTCCAGAAATCTGTTTTTTATGAATCATCACTTTGGTATTCACAACTTGATAGAAAGATTGAATCCAATCAGTTTTTTCCGAGTTGAAGAAAAATGTACCTTTTTCTCATGAATTCATAAACCGTTCAGCGAACTTTGCACGAAAACGAACTCGGATATTTGGGCTCCAAACATACACTGAAAATTTCAAGACTCTAGGTACGTTCCTTCGAAAGTAACTGCATAGATAGATTTAGTCGAATGTGAACACGGACTTCTTCTTCAGGGAGTCCAACGTAATCGTTCAAGACCACCTTTGGCTCGGATTTCGAACATCACGGACATTCTGGCGAAACGATTGTGCGAGAAACGGTAGGTTTTTGTACACCAAGGAATATGAAAACCTCTTTGGACCACAGTTTTTCATATAGATTTCTAAAGAAATACTTTTCAAACAGATATTTTCCACTGCTTATTATCAGAAGCAACAATGCATCATCTCGCAGCATCCCAACTCATGGAAATGTATTTCGCGCTTTTCATAAAACATAAAATTGATTACGCGCTCCAAACTCACGAACGTACCCAGTACATCCCGGAAATACCGACAGAATGCCGATGAGACGGAGATACGCACGAAACGCCTACTAAAAAATGAACTTCATCGTATCAGATTTGTTGGTATCTCCGCGATATTATCCGAAAAAAATTTCATACAATTTCCAAGGAAAAACTTCGGTCACAGTGGTGGATTTTATCTACGCCGCTACGACCTATATTTTTCATAAAACAAATTATACATTTTATTAAAAGCTGAACGAGAACATGGAGAACTGAAATTGGTTTTAAAAATAGCGATAAATTATAATATCATGTTCTCTTCATTTAATGTATCCCATTTAGTATGCCGACGCTTGCTGGTATTAATTTTCATTACTGCACGTTTTAGGTGAAATTAAAATACATAAAATACCGGAATTATATTGGAGCGGTTGGCCTCTCTTTACTGCACTTTTTGCGTCAAATCCTAAATCGCGATATACAGGAAATTGGGAAATACGCTATACCTACAGATTTTCGAATCTATACTCGCTTTAGAAGATAATCCTGATGGATTCAATAAACTCTACATGATGAAACGAAACAGATATATTACATTTTCTGTTGAAAAAAACTGCAACGTACCATCAAAATAACAGGATGAAAATATCTTCGTTGCCATTCTGTTTGAGTGATCTAATTCGGCTCTTGTTTTCATTTAATTTTCAACTTTCTGCGTAGTGATCCCCCTCCCACATTTATTTGGTGCTAAACCTGGGATGGCTGATGAATTGTACTATGCATTTCACTGACCATGATTCATTGTTGTTAAGGAGATCCTACTGTAGGCTTGGGGTAGGTTCTACATACAAACCGTCAAATTTTTTGCTTTTACCCGCAACAGATTTGTGTGTGTGTGTCAGTTGACTTATCGATTTTTTATTTATGTTTATGGGTTATTCAGAAGAAGTCGCTGGAAGGGGGAAACAACAAATCCAACGTATATGCTGAGTTCAAAACCTCAGAACGTTCGATCTAGTTTCAGAACATTGAAAAACGTTAAGGTTATTGCCAAGTGTACACATTCGGCATGTGCCAATATCTACAAATTTTCTTTTTGCATTTCAAACGTTACAACCACTCATGAGTTTCATCATGAAAATGCGAATCCGTATTTTACTACTAACTATGAAGTTTCCACCTGTGACTCATTGCATCAACTCTTGAGTTAGCATAGAGTTTTCGTTAATCATCAAGTTCATTCATTAGTTGCTGTAGAAAGTCTACAGACTCCCTTCATGCAGCACACCATATCCCCAGAATAACCCGTTAATATGGTATTCGTGGCGTATTTCCCAGGACATTTGAAGGATATACGCGGGGTGTACAATTGGGGATATCTCCATGATTAAGTGTTATTTTATACCACGTGGAGGGTGAGGGGAAAAAAACAGGAATATGGTCCTATGTCTGAATGTAGAGAGAGTTCGATTCCCACCAAAGTTCTTTCGAAAACTTTTCGATTGATATTTTGATTTGATTCATATTTCCATCCAGGTCATTCTAGAGGCCCACTAGCAAAAGTTTGGCCTCCGTGAGGCAACCAGATTTTGCGCACATGTTCTAGGGGATCAACGTGCTATGGTTTTGTCCAAATATCTGTAATCTTCGTATTTCGAGCCAGAAGTGGCCTCAAACTACTAGGTTGGACTCACTTATGAGGAATCCGAAGTCAAAATCGTGTCTGTCCGGCCAGCCGTATTACAGGCGTACGGAGTACCCTATCGACTTGATACTTTCAGAGTAGGTTACATTTCAAAATGCGACGGTTGAGTTCCTTAACGGAGTTATAACCATTTGGAATTTTAAGGATATTTCCTGATGTTTTACGGAACTACACTACCGATTAAATTTGGAATTTGCAGTTAATTGAAGCATAATTACGCGCATCCTATGCGAAAGTTTGTCGTGCTCATACTGTCAAAGAATTTAAAAAAAAATAGTTTCGAAAATTTGTAGGAAATTTTTTCTTTTCGAAACTATTTATCAAATTCGAATACCAATTCACCTACACCTTGAACTTCTCACTCCCCAGCAGTGTTCAAAGTTTCAATTCGATACAGTCATAATTTTCGGAGATATTAGGAAAATATATGAAAAATTTCGTTGTTATTTTCAGAAATACTCAAAAAATACTGGTTCGATGGTGATGGAAATCAGCATTTAGTTTTAAGATGCTGATAGATGACTTGGTGCAGAATTTCGTGATTATCGTGTCATTAGAAAACTTAAAAAATTCAAACTTTTTTTTTTAAACTTTCAATATTCTGTGATCATCTGATCATATCATCCTTTCGAAATTCTGTATGAAGCTTCAAATTGTCATTTTCCGATGAAGTGGTGGATTTCAATTCGATCTAATATTACATTTTGAATTGGTATATCGGCGGAATAATTGAGTGCATGCGCGCAAAAGCTGCAGACTCTACGTCAGTGCTTATTCAGGTTTTCAAATAAAATAATTCAAGTACTCCGAGCAAAAAAATAATAATATAAATAATAAAAAGCTTTATTTTTTTACAGGTAAGAACCCAATTACAGAAAAATTAACAAAATAAAGTTTTAATTAATGATCCAAAAATAAATGATCATTATATTCTACAACTGAGAAGTTTCTGTTTTACAGTGTTCAAATTGTCAAAGAAAATATCACAGGTCTCACACAACTTATTAGGCTACACATATGTTGAATGGGTGTTCGAATTATACAATTATTCCTACGGGGAACCACATAAAACAAAGGCCTAGATCTCATGTTGGACCTTGGAACATAAAAGTTGAGCCCCTCCAGTAGGAATGGACCATCAACACCACCGTGAATCAACTTGTATAGAAAGATGACCGCCTGCAAACCTCGCCGATCAGCTAGAGAGACAGCATCGAACTTACACAAGAGTACAGCATGGTCAGCACCTCTCGAGGAATAGACACCTTCCTCTCTGTATGAGAGAAATTTATAAAATCTCCGCTGAACTGACTCCAAACGCTGAGCGTGACAGGAATATATAGGCTGCCATATAAAAGCGGCCTACTCGAGTTTAGTTCACACCAGGACATTAAATAGGAGAACAAGTGTTCCTGAATTCTGGAAATGTCTTGCATTTCTAACTTTGAAGCCATACAACTTAAAAGCAGCACTCAGCAGGTCATTAATGTTAGGAACAAATGACATATCACCGTCCAACAGAACTCCCAGATCCCTAACAATATTCACTCTCAACAAACCTACATTTCCCACAGAATAACCAAAAATAATGGGTTCCGTCTTTCTTGTGAAAGAAATGATATTGCACTTAGACAAATTCAATTTTAAACGATTATTCTCACACCATCTCAATAATTCTAGTAACGCTCTTTGTAATCTAAAACAGTCCTGTACACAAGTCACCCTGAGAAAGATCTTAAAATCATCCGCAAACAGCAGCCTTATCACATCAATCACACAAATCAAATCATCGACAAAAAGTAGAAACAGAAGTGGGCCAAGATTAGATCCCTGGGGCACACCAGACACAAACAAATACTCGAAAGACCGAAGCCTCTCTACAAAAACAAACTGCCTGCGATGCAACAGATAGGACCTAAGAAGACATATTAATCGCGTACTGAACCCATATCTATACTCCAACTTATTCAGCAAAATCTGGTGATCCACTCTATCGAAGGCCTTCTGGAAATCCGTGTAGATGACATCAACCTGACCGGAATCGTGCAAAATTTCAAATAGAAATTGAGAAAACGTAGCCAAATTTGTTACACATGATCTCCCAGGCATAAGACCATGTTGCTCTTGACTGATCTGGTTTTTGACATGTGGGAATGTTTTGTTGTACATAATTATTTCTAGGATCTTGGGGAAATTTGACAACAAGGCTATCGGTTGATAATTCTTGATCATGGCTTTATCTCCAGTCTTCAAAATAGGTATTATCTTTGCCACTTTCCAGAGGGACGGATACACAGAAGTATTTACTATCATATTGAATAGCACTGCCAAAGTTTTCGCCAACCTACCAATGGTATCCTTCACAAAGAAACAAGGAATACCATGCGGCCCTGCTGTATGTCCACATTTCAGCTTTTTACTAGCATTTATTAATTCGATCTCAGTTATGTTGTCAACAGTTACACAAGAAGCAACCAACTGGGGAACATCTGATGGGCTACTGACGGCTTCAGACACCTCAAATACCGAACTAAAATATTCGGCGAGTGCATTCACAACTTCCTGTGCTGGCAACCTGGAGGTACTCCGTTTGGACTGTACGAACTTCCAGATATTTTTTGAATCCCCATGAATCTTCTGCTCCGATTCCTGAAGAAAATCATGATAGGCCGCATCTATCTTCGATTTCACAATATTGCGCAAGGATCAATATCTTCTATAATAGATATCAGTATTGAATTTTTATAATTTTTAAATGCGAATATAATTGATTATCTCAAGTGTGAACCACAATGGAAACTGACGCTTTTTGATTAACTTTCGAGGGACACACCTATTAAAAATATTGTTGAGCGCAAAATAGAACCTATCACATGCAACGTCCGGGTGATCAATCCCCAAAAAAATCGATTTCCAATCAGCCTCGAAAACCGTGAGGTAAAGTAGAGGAAAATTAGCTTTTCTGAAATTATATTCATTGTTGCTTCTATTCATATTGTATTGCAAAGGAACCCCAATCGGCCCCTCATATCTGAAAGTGAAATGTATCGGTGGGCGGTGGGGGTCAACATCAACGACTTTGAAATCATCACCACGAACATCACACTGCAAGTTGTGAAACAATAAGTCTAACATCCTTCCGTTTGTATTAGTTATGGAATTAAATTGTTTCAAGTCGAGTACATTGGAAAATGACCTGATTATTAAATTTTTGTTATCCATAGAATCTGAATTAACAAACGAAGGAGCATTGAAATCACCCATAATGATTAATTTTGTACCAAGGAGAGCATCAATACATTGCAATGAGTCGAAAAAGTATATTTATAAACATTTGGTGGGATATAAAGCACAATTATAGAATACTTGAATCCTGGAAGCAAAGCTCTACAACCCACCACATCAATACAAGGAACTACACCCTCTAACGCTGTCAGGTCAATACGCTCCGACCGATACCTATCATGAACAGCCAGAAGATGACCTCAACTGTTTTGACTTTTTCAAAAAGCTGATTACCTGTGCTCTATTTCCCATCCTGACCTTAATTGGGCAAGCTCTAGGGGAGGCTGGATTGAACTTCCCCAGACGATGTAAGTTGAGTTCGCCAGCAGAGAAATCCGGATTGATTGTCGTCAACAATTTCACAACATTCCCACACACCTTCGCCAGCCTAGCTTCTCTAGTTAGTCCACTGGGTAGCTATGGTAGACCATAGATCCCAATGTTATTTTTCCTTTCCATGCGGTCTTCAACCTCCCTTATCACCTCCTCGAACTGGCTTTCATCCAACACCGACATCTTCTTACTCCGATCCATAACTAACTGAACACATTCATTGAGTTGCTTTATTTGTTCCTGTAATGATACGATGACCACCCTCAAAGAATTTACGTCACTGCCGACGTTTTCACAGCTCTTGCAATTCCAATTTATCGACTTCTTCGGGTAAATAACTCTTACATCTGAGGAAGACATACCTACACAGCTGTTTCCAAACTTATGACAGCATACAGTACATGTGAGCACCAAATGATCTTCATAGTGTTTCCTGCAGCAATAACATTGAGAAGAATGCATGATTTCAGGAATTCCTTATTCCAAATTCGACTGGGTATACGTGGCAACTTCGATGTATTCTGGTAGTTACCTCTAGTAAAATTCGGTACACGTGGCAACACTTATGTACCAATGCGTTGACCGATAAGACAAGAGCGCGAGAGTAACAGCTGTTTCGCCCGATATCGAAATGGAATTGTTTGTTTATTTGCCACGATAATTAAATCATTATATTATTATAATTACAATAAGGGTCCAATATCAATTACAATTACTCCACTCGAGCATTTCACACCCTCGGATACGAAATTCGCACAATAGACCAAAAAACGGATGCTTGATAGAGCTGAAAACCTTAACGAGTCGAAGAGGAAAAAGTACGTCAACACGTTATAACATAACGATCAATTCAATAATGAATAATGAATCTTTGGAACGCTACGAAATGAAAACCACTGGATATTTTTTTATTCTGTTTTCACACCCGTGTTAGGAATTGAGCTTATTTCAACTCGAAAGATTCCAAAAATTTCAGGTAGATTTTTTTTTTACTAGTCAAGTTTAAATGAGTTGAGTTTGAAATCTGGAAAATTTTTTTTACGGAAAATCTTGGCAGATCGGGTACATTGAAACTACGCTATCCAATTTGACAATCGAAAATAAAACTTCTACCTTTGCAGGTCTTCCACCGTTTTGAAATTTTTCATCCAGAATTTTTCTCCACAAATGAATTGCTCACCGAAAAATACGATGACGTGACCAAGAACCGTTATTTCAAAGGTCACGCATAACTCATCACAGTTATCAGAAAGGTGCGTGAAGTTAACATCGAACACCCTGTATGCTGCATATGCTTCGAACACTGTGTATAAGTCATAAAGCAAAAATGACTTCCCCAATGTTATCAATACGGCTATATAATTTGTCCAGTTTATGGTGAAACTTCTGTCTCGTAGGCATTTTTTTCTCCTGCATTTTTTTTTACACTCAAAAGGCTCATTTATATCTCTATCAGCTATGTTCGTAGGGAAGATTCCGAACCAGTTCTGTACCGAACGCGTGCGCATTTTGAGGAAGGGCGTAGAATTCCGAACTAGTAGTTACAGTTCTTCCTAGTTCTGCGTTCATGGTAACGAGTCGAGTCCTAACCGGTCCTAGCAGTTACCGCACTAATGAAAGAACTAGTGCTTCAAGATCGGTTATTTTGTAACATAACCAGGTTTGGGCAACAAATCAGTGTATTTCGGCTTATCTTATCTTTTGAACAAGCAATTATTGTACTTAGGTATGCGGTCATTATTTGTTTGAGGGTAAAATATATGATCATTAAAAAAAATTTGCGCGAAATTAGTTCCACATTCTCATCCACACTTTACGACGTAGGGACTGTCGCGTTGGAGCCACATGGAAATATCCGAATAGAATAGCATTTCAACAATGAATTCTGCATTTGTTTTTTTTCTATGAGTGAAATAAAATCATTGAGATCATATACCTTCATGAAAT
This sequence comes from Myrrha octodecimguttata, assembly GCA_958510865.1. NCBI lineage: Eukaryota > Metazoa > Arthropoda > Insecta > Coleoptera > Coccinellidae > Myrrha > Myrrha octodecimguttata. The sequence continues at coordinate 8,600,292 of OY294058.1, read as the reverse complement.
GATTAAAAAGTATTATTTCACAACGTGATAACCATTTCATACGGGAACAAAAGCGATTTTGTTGCTTTGATGGAATAAACTGCGTATATGGTGACCGTCTCTTTGTTCGCTCGACTGACCAAAATTTTATAGAAACACTACGAGTTTTACACAAGGGTTTATTATTTTCTTAGTTAAATAACCCAATATTCCGTTGAAATCTTAATCAACTTGAAACCGAAGGCGATGATTCATTTTCGATATTATTGGAAATTTGCAGCGATTTTCTTTATATTTCAGGAACCACTGGTCGGAAATCATTAGGGTAAAATTGTTTAGGTTTAGTTATGCAACAGTAATCAACCAGGGTACACCGATCCTGCTGAAAAGCTTGGAGGATCAACCCCGAGTGACACACGATTTTTCCACCAAGTTTCAAGGATATCCGTTCATTAATTCCAGAGAAAAGCCCCGGACAACGGACGGCGGACGGACGGATTTTTTTTTATTCGTTCATTCAAATCTACATACTCCAAAACGTAAACTGTGAAATTTTCAGGGGGGGTTAAATTTTTTTTTCGATGTTCGATAACTCAGGTTTATTATTTGATTTTATCAAATAATTAACCAAAAACGATTGCGTGGATATTAAAAAACATTATTGGTTGACAAACGACACAATGTGGGACTAAGTCTCTTTCGTGAATGAAACGTTTCCATTTTTTCTTCGAACAAGTTTAGTGGGAGTCTAGACTGAAATTTAATGATATCTAGGTTTTTTTGAGAACGACGCTTGGTGCTCCGATTGAAATAAGAAAATCATATTCTGAAATGAATATACAAGAGAAACAAGGACAAATTTTATTCGAAGAACGATACGCAGTTGATAAAAATCGGATTTCGTTGCTATAGAATCTCAATTTTTTTTTTTTTTTGAGAACGACAGTGGGTGCCTCGTTCAAAGTAGGAAATTTGTATATTAAATTCAAAGAAGTCTACTTGTTAAAGGCTATTGAAACAACAATTAAATACAGATTTTTCTGTATAACCTTTACATAATATTATGTATAGGTTATACAGAAAAATCTGTATTTAATTGTTGTTTCAATAGCCTTTAACAAGTAGACTTTTTCGAATTTAATATTTGAATGAAAACTTATAGTTTTCAAGGGTCAATATCAACTGTCATTTAATTTTTGAGGTTATAAAGATTTTGGAAAATGTTTTTTACCGCATTTCATTTGTCAAGGAAAGAAGAAGGTGTAAGTAAAATCTGTGGCATTATTGTTTCTATGCACAATTCTAACAAGCATGCGTATGGACTTAAACCTGCTTATTTCCGTTATTGAAGTGAAGTGTACGTAACAAACACGTGGTGAGTTTTTGATGTATAATATAGAATAAATGCTACTGATGATTCTAAATCGAAAGATAGAAGATGAAACACTGTGTCTAGTATTGTTTTTAGGTTGTATTTCATTTTTTCACACTTTTCTCAAGTTTTTTACTTTGATCATTATATGCCAGTTGATATAATAATTTTGTCATTGAAGACGTAGTACGTCGAAGACATAAAAGTATATCGTAAGATATCAAATCAATATCGAAAGATATTATGTAAAGGTTATACAGAAAAATCTGTATATAATTGTTGTAGGAAATTTGTATTCTGAAATGGATATATAAGAGAAAGAATGACAAACTTTAAATTAATAAACGATGAGTAACTGTAAAAATCGCATTTTGTTGGTGGAGAATCTCAACTTTTTCTTCTTCGTAACGATGGTGAGTGCCCCGATTCAAATAGCCGAATTATTTTCCTAACTGAATCTTCAAAAAAAAAATAAAATGATTGCATCATGACGACCGATACAGAGTTGTGAATATCGAATTTTGTGGGTGGAAAATCTCAATTTCTTTGTTGAGAATAACGGTGAGTGCCTCCATCAAAATAGGGGAATTGTATTTTGAAATGAATTCGCAAGAGAATTACAAAAAAATGTTTACTTGACGAACGATACGTAGTTGATGAAAATCGGATTTCGTTAATGCAGAATTTAAATTTGTTTTTTGGAACGACGGTGAGTGCCCCGATCAAAATAGGGGAATTGTATTCTTGAACGAATTCACAAGTGATATACAGAAAAGTTAAACTTTACAAACAATACGCAGTTGATGAAAATCGGATTTCGTGGGTGCAGAACTTAATTTTTTTTTGAGAACAACGATGAGTGCCTCGATCAAAGCAGCAAAACTATATGCTTAAATTTTAAAATGCAATTTTACTATTTCAATCGAGGCACTCATTGCCGTTTCCAAAATAAAAATTGAGATTATTCATCCACGAAATCTTATTTTAAGAACTCCATGTCGTTCGTCCAGTTAGAATTATTTTTCTTCAAATTCATTTCAGAATACAATTTTGCTATTCCGACCGCGGCACTCAATGTCATTACGAAAAAATTAAGACTCTTAATTAAAAAAATCCGATTTTTAAAACTGCATATCGTTTGTTTATATGAAATTTTCTTCATTTTCTCTTTTGTATATTAATTTCGGAATGAATTTTTTCTGTTTTGAGGCACTCACGGTTGTTTCCAAAAATCATGACGGAATGACACTAATGAATTGATGTGATGTATACATAGCATGTATCCATTACAATAGCCACGAGGTTTCGTGATGATCTTGGTTCCATAGTATTGATCACTCCCAGGACGTAAATTCAAAGTATTTACGCACCAAATCTGGGGAACAGCGCGTTATCGTTTCGTCACAATGTCTGTAATTTTCTAATTTTGAGCCGAAAATCGTCTTGAATGATTGGGTTGAACACCTTGAAGGAAAATCCGTATTCAAATTCAATTATGTTCGTCCGTCCGTATGCGCTCTTATTTTCGACGGAAGAGATCTAGCGCCTCGAAATAATCAGAAAAGGTTAAGAGTTCAAATATCACGGTTAGGTTCGTTAATGGGTTAAATCGTTCGAATAGTTAATTCCTCGATATCTCATGAAGTGAAGATTCGATCAGATTAAAACTTTTTATATAGTTTTGAAATACCAACGCGCCATTCAGTGCAAAATTTCGTATGGATCCGAATGTTAAAAACTCAGAAAAACATTTATTCGAAAATTTTGCTAACTTTCGTTGAAAATAATATTTCCGTGCATGAATATTGACTAGATTTCAACGGAATTTGGCACAAACCTCGAAACGTGGGAGTCTGAATTCTTTTGAATTCCGAGTAATGCAAGAAATTAAATATTTCTTGTTTTAAATCAATTGACACTGGCTTTAAGAGCATTTTTCCTGAGCTAAAAAATAAATTGTAATTTTGCATGACAGAAAACACTTCAAGTTCAAGCTCTTAGCATTTCAGGAATCGGAAAATACAGACGCCACATATCAGAGTTCATAGAATTCATCATCCTAGACAATTCAAGGGAATTTCCCCTACACATTTGAGCATTCTTTCACACCAACCACTCCGAGGTGTTTTTGGCTTTCTGAGGGGCGTCCCTCAGTTCGAAAATCCAATCAAAAATTATATTTTCCCTCCATAAAAAAAGATTTCCTCAATTTGTGCTACGCAAGATTCAATTACTTTTCACTCAAGACTCATCCGTTGATTTTTGTATTATGAACGTCCTAACTTCTCATTTGAGAGTCGCCTCAATCTTGCTATCGAATAAGATATACAAGGAAGATTCTATTGTGCAAATTACTTGTATGCCCTTTCGATTTTGTCATCTAGTACAGGTACAAGAAAATAGATTTTTATTACTCGTTAACGGTGCGTTTTAAATACACCTTAACAACATGTTTGTATCATTAGTGCAACACTTTTGATCTACCTGATCCAATTGTTTTCTTATCATAGCATTATCTAACACCCTTCAGTCGTGTCTTCATTTTGATAACTACAGAATTATTCGAGTGCGTTTAATTCCCACACGGGGTCACCTGCAAACCCAAAACTACTCTAATAAACTAATTCAGGTAAAAACATTCGTTAATGGGCGAAATTGGCCGACAAGTTTCGGAGTTATAACAATTTTAAATTTCGAGGTATATTCCAAAATTGATTGATGGGATCAGATCGGAGCTTCGTGATCATTTAAATGTAGCGAGCGCCCCCTCTCAGCTCTTTCTTGAGTCGCGAGCGCAGTAACCATCTCTTGCGTCTTAAGTACTCTACTCTACCTGCTCGTAACGCTTGGCCACTTCATCGGTCAACATAAAGGGGGCGCTAGCGCGCACGCTGTCCCGGTTGGATCCTCTCAAGATCTCGGAAATACGCTCATCCCCAACGGTCTGGTACACTCCTTATTGATCCTCACAAGGGGTGTCCACTCACGTAGGCATGTAAACGGCTTAGTTTGGTGCATGCCCTGACGAGTTCCCCCAAACTAAGCCGGGACGAAACGTGACACTTTCCCAAAGAGGTTGAAGCTACCTCGCAAACCTTCAAAAGCTACAGTGGTGATTTCCGACGTGATTTAATTCAACGACGGTGTCACAGTTTCTGTCCCTCCGCGATAATCTTCGCTTCCAGTGAGAACCTTGCTTGTCACTGTGTGAACCTATTCCGTTCCTCCCTCGGCGATGGTTCAGCAATCATCCTGAGGAGGTTTCACATCGCCACTTCGCTGTCGTGCTGCAACTCGTTGCTCAAAGGTGTGCTCACTAATGCACCCAGCTCACTGCACGATATCGAGTGGCGCAGCGTTTCTCAATCCGGGTTTCTCTCATTTCAAAGGCACACAACTGCTCCGCATCACGACCTCACTTGTGGGAAATCTTCTGGTCAATACGGCCATGACTACATTCCGTCAAAAGCTGACCTCTTCTAAATCGGTTGACGAGTTCCCCCAAACTAAGCCGGGACGAAACGTGACACTTTCCCAAAGAGGTTGAAGCTACCTCGCAAACCTTCAAAAGCTTCATAAAGAATACTAACGCGCAACCTGTTCACAATTTTGGGATGATCTAATCTTTAAAGGAACTTCAAACTAATATATTTTTCGAAAACATTTTTTTTCGAAATAACTAATCATATCTGGATGGAATTTGGCACATGCCTTGAAGTCAATAGCAAGCAATATTTCAACTCGATCTTATATTCTTTCCATGGACATATTGAGCAAAAAGTTATTTTCGTTCATTACGAGCTTGTTCTAGGGAACAAAAACTATCTCGTTTCGCCCAGAGTCTGAGATTAACGAATTTCAGCCAAAAATGGTCTTTATTGATTAGAAAAATTTTCGATTTTATTTCCGAAAAATATTAACCAGAATTCAGAAGAAATTCTTCAAATTTCAGTTTTAGCGAATATTTATCTGCAGATAAATTGTCAAAATTGAACTTCTTCAATAGTAATGCCAACGCATAACTTTCGAAAACATTGTTTTTTCGAAAATTATTTATAACCGTGCCATGCAATTTGACACAGACCTTGAGGTCACTATTTAACAACAGAACTCTTGAACGATCAAAACAAGAATTCAATAACAACATCTTACTGAAAACAGCAAACTGGAATAAAGCAGTCTGGAACATGGTAAACAGTGAGTTGGGTCGAAAATTAAATAATAATAAACATATACGGTTGTGTGACTAATCTCTTCTCCAGGAGAAGTGGCTGAGGATTTGGCCAAATATTTCTCTGAAGCTGGTTAATCCTCGATTACCGAATATTATGGTGGCGCTTCGTCGAATCAGTGTACCACCCATTGCCTTTTGTCCTGAAACTTCTTTTTTTCCCTGTAACATTAGATGAGGTAGCTTCTATAATAAACAGCCTGAGGGCTGATAACAGCTTTAGACCAAAAATGATTTCCGCTAAAATATTAAAATTACTTTATCCATTGATCTCTGAACATATCTCAACTCTCATGAATGAGTCTGTATGTACAGGCAATTTTCCATCTGCTCTGAAATTAGCAAGTGTCGTACTAATTCACAAAAAAGGTGATACTTAAAGTGTAGCTAATTACCGACCTATCTCCATACTCAGCCAACTGTCTAAAATTCTTGAGAGAGTTATTTATAGTAGAATATACGACTATCTGGTGAAATTTTCGTTACTCTACAATAGCCAGCACGGTTACACATGTGGAAGGTCTACTCAAACAGTTTGCTGCGAATTTCTTGAATTTGTCTATGCCTCTTTGGACGAAGGTTATCACGTGGCAGGTATATTTTCGACCTTTCCTGGCCTTTCGATACGCTTCAACATGAAATCATACTAGATAGGTTATATCAACTGGGGTTTAGAGAAGTCTTTCTCGATTGGATCAGCAGCTTCTCATCAAACCGTAGAAATTATGTACAGGTTGACGAACAATACTCCCATGAATTCTCTTCTGACTTGGGAGTCCCTCAAGGATCAGTCTTAGGGCCTCTATTATTTTTACTGTTCGTTAACGATTTGTCAGACTATATTTTGGCTTCAATGATACTTTTTGCCGATGATGCCTGGATTGCAAATAAGGCGAATAGTCTGCAGGAACTCAAGGCTTTTTGTATATCTATTGTTGAGCGTTTTACTCACTGGTGTCGTCGTAATTCTCTCGTTATTCATAGTACACTTTACGAGAGGGCAACAAGTTTCAAAGCTATTTCATTGTTAAATTTATGAATGCTACAAAGCTATCATTAACATGTGGGTATCTATATATATATATATATCCTGGAAATGACAATTGAAAATGCGGCATTCAAAATTATTCAAATTTTGGAGACTTAGATTTCTGACTAGTTTATTTGATACATCAGGTGTGTTTTTGATGTTAAGCCTGACGGATAGCTCTAGAGAGAGAGCCCGGTGATCACTGATATGAGGTTTATAAACTCTAACATAAGAATTTAATATCTCTGCATTTGACAAAATGTAGTCAACTTTGAAAATTGATGTATGTCCAGTTATATCCGTAAAGACCCTAGTAGGCTCATTTGAAGAGACATTCAGGTTGAAACAGTTCATTAGATCAACAAGCAACTTACGGTTCCTACAATCGATTTTCAGAAAATCAAAGTTTAAATCACCACACAGAAAGAGGATATCAGCCGAATTAATGCAATAATTCAAAGCAAGTGCAACTCTTTCCGGAAAAACTTCGAAACTGTCCGAACACGGCCGATACACACTTAAGATGGCTATTCGATTTTCACGTGCCATGACTAAGATACCACAAATTTCACAATCCATTTCCCCGGAAAAACGCGATAAACTCAAACTCTTCACATACAGGCCAGCTCTAGTGTAAATCATAGATCCGCCATGGGCTCTGGAGGGACGGCAGTAGTGATCGGCTTGGATGTAACCAGGGATAGTCATCGTTTTGACACTACATGGACTGCACCAGTGTTAAGCAATACTCACAACATCAGGTTCTTCTTCATTATCTAGTGAATTTAACTTATTTGAGAGACACTGCACGTTCAACTGTATGAGCTTCAATCTTTCCTCTGCAACATTAAGAAGGGTTGGTGCTGAATCGAGTGTTAGATTGTCTATGGAGCAGTTTTTCGTAAGGCCTTCGGTTGGAAAAAACGGTGGGCATTTGCTCTATTTGGCCAATTCGATCCGTCGATGACTTTTTCATACTCGGAACTTGAAGGAGAACCTTGAATGAAGAGTAACTCTCAGGGTACCCCGATACAAGTTTTTCACATTTAACATTAGTGAATTTTTTTCTGAGAAAACTTTGTAGGCCTTCAGCAGTGATTTCAGGTTTTAGATTTGTTACGTGGAATGGCCTTTATTTTTCAATTCCTTCGATGGGAGATTCTGCAGAACTAGTACCGATGACCAATGTACTATTACGCTTTCGACTTGCCTTTTTTCGGGAAACAACATTCCATTCATTTCCTTCATTCTTATCGACCATAGAAGAAGTCTTCCCAATGTTGTCAAGTTTATTGCCTGTACCAGTTTTAGTCATGTCGATTGACAGATTAATGGGAGCGCTAGTAGTCGGCGCCTTAGCAACTTTTCTTTCATTATCACTGGGTACGAACAATCCGACAGGATCGGCTGTTGCAGTATTTTCTATGTGGACAATACCTGATAAATTATTAACAGTGTTATTCTTTGACATTATTATCCCATGTTTCTGAGATTTATCTGTACGCATATTTGTATTTATGTTCTCCTTGTTTTTGTAGAGATATTATAAGTCATCGTATTTCGACTGATCTTGAATCTCAACAGCGAATTGTTCTCCTCCAAAAGCGAATTTTTCTTGAAAATACTCGGTTCATGTGGATTCTCACAAGACGAAAACGTCCAACATCTAACAAAGATAGGAATTGGTTTCACGGAGAAGTAAGAGCTGTTATTCATTATTACTGGAGCTCTTTCTTCTCCGTGAAACCAATTCCTATTCCTGACTCTTTCGTCAGGCAAATTAGAAAATTTCAAGATTTCTTTTCTTTCCATTTGAGACTTTTGTCACATTGATAGTTTCAAGGAGACATACAAACACAGATTTATTTGGTTTGAAAGTTTTTTAATTCCACCTCCTTTTCAAGTCAATTCAGCCAAATAGAGTCAATTTCTACAGAACAATGAGCAAAATTGATCTCTCCGTTTAACAAAATGCAAAAGGACTCTTTGGTTTTTGTTTTCAAATTATCTGATTCCAACATCAGTATTTTTGTATGGTCCCAATCTATCATGTGATTTTCAATGGTCGAACATACATGGTTCGCTATTTGGGATTTTCGTCTCTATTCTTTAGGTTGTTTTTGTGCTCTCGTTTTCTGATATCTAACGGTCTTGACGTTTCCCGTTAATTGGTTTAGTTTTAGTTAGAATGAACGATTTGATGTAATCCAATTCTCGTTTACGAATCTCATGGGTTGATGAAATTACATTAGCTCTATCATAAAGGGTTTTAACGATACCTCATTTCACACTGAGTTGATGATTGGAATGAAAATTAAGATATCTATTTGTTTGTGTATCTTTTCTGAATACACTTGTTTCGAAATGATCCAATCATCAACTCAGTGTGAAAAGAGGTATCATTAAAACCCTTTTTGATAGAGCTAATATAATTTCATCAACCGATTAGATTCGTCAACGTGAATTGAATTACATCGAATCGTTTCTTGAAATGAATGAACATCCGAGAGAATTTATAAATAGAACCTTCTTAAATTTAAACAAAAGATCTTCTTCTAATTATCAACCAAATCAACAGCCCAACCATCATGAACAACCCAATTTATTGAATGTGATTCCTTATGTACATGAATTTTCAGAAAAGATCAGAAGAATTGGTGCTAAATTCAATACAAGAACGGTTTTCAAATCAAAAAATGATTTAAGATCCATTCTAACTAAAACGAAACCAATTAACGAGAAACAAAAACGAAAAAATTGTGTTTATAGTATTCCCCGTATTCGTGGGAAGACATATACAGGGGAAACGTCAAGACCGGTTGATATCAGAAAACGAGAGTACAAAAACAACCTAAGAAATAGAGACATACAAAAATCCCAAATAGAGAACCATGTGTTTTCGACCATTGGAAATCACATGATAGATTGGGACCATACAAAAATACTGATGTTGAAATCAGGTAATTTGAAAAGAAATATCAAAGAGTCCTCTTGCATTTTGTTAAATGGAGAGAGTAATTTTGCTTATTGTTCGGTAGAAATTGACCCTATTTGGCTGAATTTACTTAAAAAAGAGGTAAAATTAAAAAACTTTCAAACCAAATAAATCTGTGTTGCTATGTTTTCTCGAAACTGTCAATGTGACGAAAGTCTCAAATGGAAAGAAAATAATTCTTGAAATTTTCTAATTTGTCTGATGAAAGAGTCAGATTTGTACTCTGAAACGTCACAGTTCGTTTTCTTTATCGTATTGTTCCTGTGTTGTTCATTAGGTGTTATCTTCTGTGAGAAACTGTCCTTGACAAATAGTTGATACTGCAATCCGCAAGGGCGTTTTTCATGAAGAACAAATTTTCAACAATTTTCATTTAATTTTTAATAGTTCTGTTCCAGATATTGGGAGTGAAAACCCATAAAAACCTAATACTACTCATCGGATCCGGATGATATTCGACACATACCTCGGAGTCAACATTCAACAATAATATTACGAATTTCAGCTCGATCAGATATTTGTTTTATTTCATGAAAGATATTGAGCAAAAAGTTATCTTCACTTGACGGAAATCCATTGTGAAGTGTTTAATCAATGTAGGATGAATGAAAGGAAAGTCTCATTATTCACTCAGTATGCTTCATCTATTTTGTTGACACTGTAACTACATGTTCCGGCTTAACGCCATCCTCAGGTTACAATTTGAGCACTGTAAGAAAACAGTAGAACATAGAATAAGTTTTTTTTTCTAAATAAATTTTAATTATTTCAGAAATGTCCTTATTTTACTTACAAACTCAGAATCTATGTCATATTAACAAGTTGTGTCGACATCGGCAAATTACCTCGAATCATCCAGACAAACACATAACATGAATTTCACGATGACTCTAAACGAAAACAAAATAAAATAAAATCTTGAAAACAAACTCATAGTTTTCCGGAATTTTTGAGGTTTATTAGTGTTGTCATAGATATCAAAAATTGAGATGAGTTTTTCTTCCTCGAGAAACACAGACAAAATCCTGTCATCCATTCCTGAAAATTCTGAACAAAAAGGGTGTAGTGTTTGAGGACATAACATTCACTAGTTCTTCCATCCCATTACGTCAATGCTTGAAAATATAATAAATATAATATAGTTCCTCCCAAGCCTCCTGTTAAAACCCGTTCTCATTTTGGTGGAGGAGCTCTCCATCGGGGTCTGGATTAAATTAGTGTTTAGAGTTCGTTCCTTAGATGTTTACTGAAGGTTGAGTTTTCATTGGAGGTAATCCTTTGGCTCATAAGATGTTCTTTAATCCTTGTCTTTAGGTTTTTTCCACTTCTACTTATATAAACTACATTACTACATTGATTTTGACGAGTAGTAATTGGAGAGTATTTGTTGTTTTGGCAGAAATTCTCATATCTTTCTGTTATTTTAAAATGTTGGATATTTGGTAAGAAATGTTTCCAAAAAAGGGTAGACTGACGTAAGTTCTTATTCCATTTGTTCCATTATTGTCAGGTGTAAGGGAGGAGTCTATATATTTCCTTTTTGATGAGTTGGTTTATTAAATTAACATTAAAACCATTTTTTTGAGCGACGAATTTGATTGTGGAAACCTCTCCGTTAAATTCTTCATTACCCAGTGGTACTCTGAACAACCTTTTCACGTATTATCTGTAGACTCCTAACTTATTACTATGGTGGTGGCAAGAAATTGAATTTATGCTGTGGTCTGTCTGGCTAGGTTTTCTGTAAATATCGAAAGGGAGTTTGTTGTCTACTTTTTTAATTTTTAGGTCAAGAATATTGATGCTGTTATTTTCTTCCATTTCTAACAAGAAATTGATGTTGGTATGTCTAATGTTCAACCACCCATAAAAATCCGACAACTTTTTCGGGTTCTAGTTATCTTTTTTCATCATGCGCTTGTTGTAGAAAACAACAGCGTTATTGTTCTGCCCAGTGTCAGTTATATTTAAGTGTTGAGCCAAAAATGGTCTTCATCAATAGAGATTCACACAGACCATGAAGTCCAAATATTACAACAGTGCTCCAATTTTCCGTGCTACTGAATATTTAATGGCAAAGATTTCAAGAGAATTCATCAAATATCCTGGCTATGTCAAAATTTGAGAGGATTCTCTCAATTTCTCAAAAAGAATTCAAGTTGTCAAAATCATCCTTCTTCAATAGTAATGCCAACGCATAACTTCGAGATTTCTGTTCAAAAACTGTTTTTCCGAAATCTATTCATGACCTTGCCATGGAGTTTGGCACTATTTAACAACAGAATGTAAAATTTAAGTTGCATTGAATATTCATCTTGGGAGATTTTGGAAAAAACTCCAACATCTAACAAAGATGGGAATTTATTTCACGGAGAAGAAAGAGCTCCAGTAATAATAAATAATATAATCACAAGGACGAATATCCTTCGATAAATCAACAAATATTCCCCCTTGATCAGAGCTAATCATCCAATCAACCGAAACACCTACACCGATGAATGATTATGTTTTTGCAGTTTCTGTTGCCTTCATAATAATCTTTCTATTATTCATCCCGCAACAGTACTGGCAGTTAGTAGAGGTACAACTCATTATTTTTCTTATTTTTTTAAATGCTCATTAGCTGGCAGCTAGCTCCATCCAAAATATCCTCTGATCGGTATGAACATTATTGGTAGTTACGAAACAGTATGACTCAATCAAATACGAAAATAAACCAGGGCGCAAAACCACTGACACCTGCACTTTAGTGCTATTTTATCCCTTCATAATGGAGCAATATATAACTATCATCGAAACGTTTCGACGACTGTCAAAACACATGGAAGCTCTCTTCGTTCTTTTGCTTTAGTATTTGATATCAGATCGCCCTGATGCCTTGTCTTTGTCCTTCACATGTTTGAGTCATGTTAAACTTCTTGTTTTTTCAATTTCCTTGGAAAACATCCTTTATGTATCACTCCGACAACCTCCCTTGACTCTAGCCCTTCGAATTTGTCGGAGGTCTGACAATATTTCAAAGTTGCTCCAATGAAAAACCCGGTGACATTGACTGAAAGATTTTCATTATTCAAATCTGCCCCTACGGATGTGGATTACGTGAATACCGAATTAATGGAATGAAAAAATCGCATCAACTCTAATTCATCATATTCCATTCTGGGAAATCAATACCTCGGGAGAGACGATTTTTCTCCGGGGTCCCAGATATTGAGTTATTGTCTCTTGCTTCATCTAGAGAAGACAAGTCAGGGATCAACTGACAGATGTTTACATGGTGAATATAAACAGATTAATTTGTTTCAGATCTTTCGGGAATATAGTGGAGCAGATAAATTACCATTAGTTATATCATGCTGATATCCAGTTTTCTGCAGTGCGTTTTATTTATGGTCTTCCCTAGGGCCGTTATTATAAAACTTGTTTGGATCACAAAGAGCAGTTAACACTTATTTTTGAACTGAATTCTAAGAGTTATCTTCTAGTTATCTATCAAAATAGTTTTATAATACCGGCCGTTAATCGTGTGAGCGGAATTTAAATTTTGGGGTAACAGATTGGTCTCTGCTGATTGAGATCAAAAACCTGATTGGTAAGAACTCTTAGTAATAAACTTTTTTCAAGGATCGGTACTCAATGAAAAACCATAAAGACGATCCGTTCATTTTACAAAGTAAATCCCCATGAAATCTCTTCGAATTGAAGTCAAACAAACACGCAGAATACAAAGATAGTTGAAAATTATCACAACATGGAACACAAAAATAATACTGTGCCTGATATCAATCACCCCAAATTATTAACCGTATGGACACAACTATGATACATTCTGCCTTAGGACAATGTCAGAAATTGATCGAAAGAATGAACTTCAATGATTGAATAATCACTATTTTGATCGATATAATCATTGTTTGCCTAGCGTTCATTATTATAATGTATTCATCATTCATTATCCTAATGTATTCATTGTTCAGTATTCATTATTGTAATGTTTTCATTACATTGAACCGACAAAAATACATCCAATCGATGAAATTTGCCCCAGGACAATGTAAAAAAAACCTATAAAAGCACTGATCTGCCATAATTGATCTCTTCAAGTCTGGCCTAACCGCTGATCTTAAACACAATAAGTATCGAGAGAATCTGCTCAGAGACTCAATCATTGTAGAGCAGGTTTGGAGTTTAATTACGAACACCAAATTCTTGGAATCAATTCTGTGATTCGCAAATATACATACCCTTGCAATTACATACTAGATGATAGGATATTGCATAATAATAATAATAATAATATTTATTTCGAAAATCCTACATACATGTTGTATCACATATGAGATCAGAACGAATTGTCAACATAACAAAGAAAATGTTCGTCATGCACTAGCACAGTGTGGCATTTAAATATTCCTGAACCGAATATGGCTCAAGCTCCATTAAAAGCTTGTGTATTTCTTTCTTGAAAATTCTTTGATTATTAATTCTTCTAAAACTTAGTGGCAATTTATTAAAAAGTTTCATGCAGGAATATTTTGCCCCTTTTTCTGTAAGGGATAGCCTATGCACAGGATACAGATAGTAACAATCTCTAGTACGATAAGAGTGAGATGGTAGGTACATACTGAAGTATTCTCTATTTCTCACAAGGAATATTAAACATTCTTCAATGTATAGTGCCGAAGTGGTCAACATATTGCTTTGTTTGAAATGACCTCTGCAAGATGTTCTGAAACCTAACTTTTTAATTATTCTAATAGCTCTCTTCTGACTCAAGAAAATTTTCCCTGCCGTCTTAGCATTACCATAAAAACTACAACGAGATGTTTGTCTGATTGTAATAGGTATTTGTCTTTATTTTTATGTACATACATTAAATTTTCCGAAAGGGTCAACGATAGGAATGTGAGAATACCCAAAGATTTGAAAGTATCTCTACAGCAGTCCCGATACCCCAGACCTCCCAGAATCCTTATTGCCCGCCTCTGCAGTCTAAAAGCGGCCTCACGATGAGCGCTACCTCCCCACCTGGTATCTCTCGCTCAGAAACGAACCCACCATACCTATCGCAGTCTTATCAAATCCATATTTCCTCAGTTTCGACAGAAGTTTGTCATGGGGTACGCAATCGAAGGCCTTCGTCAGATCTACAAATGTAGCCTTTCTTCTCGAAGCTTTCGAGAGTAAAGTTTACAAAATCAATTACCGCCTCAATTGTGTTTCTATTTCCACGAAACCCAAACTGGCGGTCGGAAAGTAATTTATTGCTCTCGAGAAAAACTATAATCTGCAAGCACATCGTTTATTCTAATATTTTCGAGAAAAAATCGGTCGGTAGTTATCAACATTATCCCTGTCACCCTTTCTGAAAACAGGGATCACCTTAAAGCACTTGTTTATTAACTTGGTGAGTGGAGAAATTATAGAGTTTATATTACGTTTCACTACCTTGATTGAAAGACCATAAAAATCAGTTGAATTGCTATTCTTCAGGTTCCGTACTATATCCCTCACAACATTTTGTCCAACTTCATGGAAGTTGAATGTAAATATTACCCAGTGGAATTTGTTTTCGGAAAGTTTGATCCATAGATATGTCGAGTCGGGGCAGATCTCTTAGGGCTTTCTGTGCAACGGTTGAAAAATGCTTACTAAAACCATCTGCATCAATGTTGGTTGACTCTTGAGTACAATTGTTCCTGATATGACCACTTATTATGCGCCAGGCTGCTCTCGACTTATTCTCTGAAGATTCAATCTTTTTGTCAAAATAATGTAATTTTGCGTTCTTTATTGCTTTTCTATATTTCAGACGCAGTTCGTTCCTATGGGCGCGCAGTTCGGATGTTGCATAAAAACGGTACATCGAGTTCACAAGAATCAAATTCTCTCTCATACGTCTGATGTCCTGAGTTAACCGACCATTATAGGCATGAGTACTCTGCACTCTCGATTTCTTTTCGAGAAATGGCCTTATATAGTCATCAATGATTTTCTGATGGAACAAATTGAAACGCAACTCAAGATCTAAGGCATCGTCATCAACAAAGCTCCAATTCCTTCGTTGGAGAGCTTCATGCATTCCGAAAAAACCCTCAGCAGTGAGAGGCCAGATTGTCCTATATCTATATGTTTTAGATTTATCTGGAAAAATCGTCCTCAAGACCTGCGAGTCATGATCCTGATAGTACTATAAAATTGACCTTGTTAAATTTCAACTTCATGGCAGATATTTCACAGTGTAACTCTATAGACAAACTGCGAATATTCATTATCGTAGGACAATCTAGAATAGATCTAGTATTATTTACCAGAATCATGGATCCTCCCCTAGAAAGGTTCGTCCTCGTGTATGCGTCACCAACGTACCAGCCATCCAAGCATAGTCCGTCAGCCTCCGTCCTGGATAACCAATGCTCTGTCAGACACACCACATCGTAAATATTCGGCTGGGAGTATAATATTCTCTCAAGATCGTTCACATTATTTTTGACACTCTGTATGTTCATGTGCAATAAATTTATACCCTTATTTCCCTTCTTCTGCACATGAGTATTAACTAATCTACATATATTATCCTATCATCTAGTATCGAAATATTTAAATGAAAGTGGTCTTAAAACAGTTTATTTTTCTAATTTTGAATCTCTGGTGAGATATAGTTTAGTTTTTTATGGTAATGCTAAGACGGCAGGGAAAATTTTCTTGAGTCAGAAGAGAGCTATTAGAATAATTAAAAAGTTAGGTTTCAGAACATCTTGCAGAGGTCATTTCAAACAAAGCAATATGTTGACCACTTCGGCACTATACATTGAAGAATGTTTAATATTCCTTGTGAGAAATAGAGAATACTTCAGTATGTACCTACCATCTCACTCTTATCGTACTAGAGATTGTTACTATCTGTATCCTGTGCATAGGCTATCCCTTACAGAAAAAGGGGCAAAATATTCCTGCATGAAACTTTTTAATAAATTGCCACTAAGTTTTAGAAGAATTAATAATCAAAGAATTTTCAAGAAAGAAATACACAAGCTTTTAATGGAGCTTGAGCCATATTCGGTTCAGGAATATTTAAATGCCACACTGTGCTAGTGCATGACGAACATTTTCTTTGTTATGTTGACAATTCGTTCTGATCTCATATGTGATACAACATGTATGTAGGATTTTCGAAATAAATATTATTATTATTATTATTATGCAATATCCTATCATCTAGTATGTAATTGCAAGGGTATGTATATTTGCGAAACACAGAATTGATTCCAAGAATTTGGTGTTCGTAATTAAACTCCAAACCTGCTCTACAATGATTGAGTCTCTGAGCAGATTCTCTCGATACTTATTGTGTTTAAGATCAGCGGTTAGGCCAGACTTGAAGAGATCAATTATGGCAGATCAGTGCTTTTATAGGTTTTTTTTACATTGTCCTGGGGCAAATTTCATCGATTGGATGTATTTTTGTCGGTTCAATGTAATGAAAACATTACAATAATGAATACTGAACAATGAATACATTAGGATAATGAATGATGAATACATTATAATAATGAACGCTAGGCAAACGTTGATTATATCGATCAAAATAGTGATTATTCAATCATTGAAGTTCATTCTTTCGATCAATTTCTGACATTGTCCTAAGGCAGAATGTATCATAGTTGTGTCCATACGGTTAATAATTTGGGGTGATTGATATCAGGCACAGTATTATTTTTGTGTTCCATGTTGTGATAATTTTCAACTATCTTTGTATTCTGCGTGTTTGTTTGACTTCAATTCGAAGAGATTTCATGGGGATTTACTTTGTAAAATGAACGGATCGTCTTTATGGTTTTTCATTGAGTACCGATCCTTGAAAAAACTTTATTACTAAGAGTTCTTACCAATCAGGTTTTTGATCTCAATCAGCAGAGACCAATCTGTTACCCCAAAATTTAAATTCCGCTCACACGATTAACGGCCGGTATTATAAAACTATTTTGACAGATAA
This sequence comes from Myrrha octodecimguttata, assembly GCA_958510865.1. Taxonomy (NCBI): domain Eukaryota; kingdom Metazoa; phylum Arthropoda; class Insecta; order Coleoptera; family Coccinellidae; genus Myrrha; species Myrrha octodecimguttata. The sequence goes on along the minus strand of OY294058.1, from coordinate 8,582,689 downwards.
CTAGAAGATAACTCTTAGAATTCAGTTCAAAAATAAGTGTTAACTGCTCTTTGTGATCCAAACAAGTTTTATAATAACGGCCCTAGGGAAGACCATAAATAAAACGCACTGCAGAAAACTGGATATCAGCATGATATAACTAATGGTAATTTATCTGCTCCACTATATTCCCGAAAGATCTGAAACAAATTAATCTGTTTATATTCACCATGTAAACATCTGTCAGTTGATCCCTGACTTGTCTTCTCTAGATGAAGCAAGAGACAATAACTCAATATCTGGGACCCCGGAGAAAAATCGTCTCTCCCGAGGTATTGATTTCCCAGAATGGAATATGATGAATTAGAGTTGATGCGATTTTTTCATTCCATTAATTCGGTATTCACGTAATCCACATCCGTAGGGGCAGATTTGAATAATGAAAATCTTTCAGTCAATGTCACCGGGTTTTTCATTGGAGCAACTTTGAAATATTGTCAGACCTCCGACAAATTCGAAGGGCTAGAGTCAAGGGAGGTTGTCGGAGTGATACATAAAGGATGTTTTCCAAGGAAATTGAAAAAACAAGAAGTTTAACATGACTCAAACATGTGAAGGACAAAGACAAGGCATCAGGGCGATCTGATATCAAATACTAAAGCAAAAGAACGAAGAGAGCTTCCATGTGTTTTGACAGTCGTCGAAACGTTTCGATGATAGTTATATATTGCTCCATTATGAAGGGATAAAATAGCACTAAAGTGCAGGTGTCAGTGGTTTTGCGCCCTGGTTTATTTTCGTATTTGATTGAGTCATACTGTTTCGTAACTACCAATAATGTTCATACCGATCAGAGGATATTTTGGATGGAGCTAGCTGCCAGCTAATGAGCATTTAAAAAAATAAGAAAAATAATGAGTTGTACCTCTACTAACTGCCAGTACTGTTGCGGGATGAATAATAGAAAGATTATTATGAAGGCAACAGAAACTGCAAAAACATAATCATTCATCGGTGTAGGTGTTTCGGTTGATTGGATGATTAGCTCTGATCAAGGGGGAATATTTGTTGATTTATCGAAGGATATTCGTCCTTGTGATTATATTATTTATTATTACTGGAGCTCTTTCTTCTCCGTGAAATAAATTCCCATCTTTGTTAGATGTTGGACGTTTTCGTCTTGTGGGAATCCACATGAACCGAGTGTTTCTAATGTCGTGACGGTTTTTGTAAAGCTGCAATATCGCAGTTACAGCGAACTGATGCGACAAAAGGAAGGACGTCGTGCACATCGATCAAAGTATTCTGCACTCGAAGGTGGGACTCGCAAGATGCTCCTGGCAGATGGCGCGCTGTACGTTGTTATACCGCAGCGGTCCATCTGAAAGGTGACAAGTATCGAGAGATCCCTTTGCGGTTTATCCAAGGTAAGTTGACCTGACGATCAATAACAATTGTGAAACAGCTGTAGTCATTCTTCTTGGATCCGCTTCTTCGGTGTAGGTGTTTCGGTTTATTGGATGATTAGCTCTGATCAGGGGGGAATATTTGTTGATTTATCGACGGATATTTGTTCTTGTGAATATGTTATCAATTAATACTGGAGCTCTTTCTTCTCCGTGAAACCAATTCCTATCTTTGTCAGAAACTGCAATGTTACTTCTTGTAGCTCATATAAGACTCCGAGAAATATTATATTAGTTTTCGCCAAATTGACGCAAACTCATCAGAAGTGTGAAATAATGATTAAGAAGATTCTTTCCAAACTATCTTTCGAAATATAACGTTTGAATTCGTTAGCCTTTCATACGCTCTCAATAATTTTATTAAAGCGTTGATTTGAGTATCACCAAATCTTGTGGGGGGCAATTTTATAGATAATATTCTTTCAGTTCAATTACTTCTACTCCTAGAAAATTCCTGAAATTAGCAAGGACATAAGACCTGCAACTTTAGGGAGCTTGCACAAATTAGTTGCCAAAGCGATCGCCTATTCACGTATTGACCTAACGCAAAGCAGCCATATTTCCTGATGAAACAAATATTTGGCTATTTTTTCATTTTCTGAATGAATCTTTTATTCTGAGATCGAGCACTAGATTTCTATTTCATTCGATCTTTATTCTTAGGAACATCGTAGAATTACATTTTCGATGGGTATATCTACGGAATCTTCTTAATTTAGCTCCAATCCTACTCCAGAAATATCTAGTCTCCAAGTCGTTCCTTACTGAAGTAATTATCTTCACGATCGACCTATCGACCAACAATAAGTCCACAGATTCACATATTGGAATATTTCGTTTCCCCAATCTTTTCGGAGAAAAAAAAAGGATCGACTTGGAGTTGATATACAGATCGCAAACTATGAAATTTTTTTCAATTAAATTCTGATCTCGATCATCGCGAAGTTTCACATGAGTTTGAGCATCAGCATTTGCTTACTAGTCACCTCGTTTCATCAGCATCGTATCACTAATTTTTTTCAGTTATTTCGAAAATAACGATACCAAGGAATAAAATACGAAATTTGTCAAACTTTTTCGAATTTCTCCAAAAATAAATATCAAATCGAATTAAAATCCGATACAATGTTATATAATATTGACATGAAGGTATGTGCAATCTGATAAATATTTTGATTCTGATAGAAATTTTGGATGCCTAAAGTCCGTGATATATGCGCCACTTATTTGGCAGGTATTGTCATATCGACCCACCGAACTGTTTATATGGACCATTCCGAAATAGTACTGACCAGGAATTTTGAGTTTTAATGTTTTCAGGTCTTTTGAAGTAATCTACATGGAATATCAGTTCGTCGTAACCATCATCTGATTCTGCATAGATTTTCTTTTCGAACACTGTTTTATACCTGAACGCCATACTAGCCGCCCTTCCTTTTTCGCGAAAATAATTTGCGGCTTTGGAACTGCCCTTACAGGATACCTTCTATATACAATATTAGAAGAATATAATTTCAGAAACCATGAACAACGGTAGAACGGTAGAAAAACTAGACATGATCCAAAAAAAATATTCTAGAATATATCCAGCAACAAAATTTAATTGACGAGAAAAGTTAAATAAAATCTTTTTGTGGTCACTAACTTACAGGCATGTATTCCATAAGAGTATAAAGTATCCCATTGTTTGCTGACAATTGCATTTCAATATGAATTTCCAGAAGTGGAACGAGCATTTAAATCAATAAATTCAATATCAGAAATATGTTATCACATTATGCCGGTTCGTAAGAGCTCTCAAAATTCGAGGTGTTCAATTATTTTTGATGAAAAAAAATTAACTATTGATATTCCAACAAAAAAGCGTTCCATTACATCATATAAAATTCCTACTTCTGTTCTGTTGTATTAGGGTATAATTCATATGAACCATAATATGGATGATGATCAGATAGGTATATTTGAGTTGTTGCTGAAATAACAAACGATAACAGCCGATGTTTTCCAGACTATACTGCGGTAGAGAGGCTGCCGGTACTTAGTCACATATCATGCCCAAACCTGCGACGTGTAAATGCACGCACAAGAGACTGTTGAATTATAATCGTCAACCAAAATCTGCCACATACGAAGATATTATGGATGCTAGCCACAAACGCCTTCGTTCTAGAAAGTCGCCAATCAGAACAGCAGTGAATGCCATCGAAGGACTACAAAGCAGAATTACCAACTACCATGCATTACCCAAAAGCCAGCGGACTATGACCTACCACGCCAAACATGGGCATCTTTAAACCCCATAAGAACACCGCATGGTAGATGTGCTTACACCCTGTATCAGTGGGACAAAACAGCAACGCCTCTCTGTGAATGTGCTGAAAATCGAAGTATCAAACACATTATGGAAGAATGTCCTATAACAGACTATGAAGGGACGCCAGAAGATTTCCTGACTGCGACGCCAGAAGCAATATCTCATATTAATTCTTCAAATGTTTGTTTATAATAGTTGTTCGTTGTTTTGTCTTGATGACATACCCTAAATGAATGAATAACAATGATATCGATGAAACCAGCACGAAATTGGACATAGTTTTTTCCAAAATCTCCCAAGATGAATATTCAATGCAACTTAAATTTTACATTCTGTTGTTAAATAGTGCCAAACTCCATGGCAAGGTCATGAATAGATTTCGGAAAAACAGTTTTTGAACAGAAATCTCGAAGTTATGCGTTGGCATTACTATTGAAGAAGGATGATTTTGACAACTTGAATTCTTTTTGAGAAATTGAGAGAATCCTCTCAAATTTTGACATAGCCAGGATATTTGATGAATTCTCTTGAAATCTTTGCCATTAAATATTCAGTAGCAAGGAAAATTGGAGCACTGTTGTAATATTTGGACTTCATGGTCTGTGTGAATCTCTATTGATGAAGACCATTTTTGGCTCAACACTTAAATATAACTGACACTGGGCAGAACAATAACGCTGTTGTTTTCTACAACAAGCGCATGATGAAAAAAGATAACTAGAACCCGAAAAAGTTGTCGGATTTTTATGGGTGGTTGAATATTAGACATACCAACATCAAGTTCTTGTTAGAAATGGAAGAAAATAACAGCATCAATTTTCTTGACCTAAAAATTAAAAAAGTAGACAACAAACTCCCTTTCGATATTTACAGAAAACCTAGCCAGACAGACCACAGCATAAATTCAATTTCTTGCCACCACCATAGTAATAAGTTAGGAGTCTACAGATAATACGTGAAAAGGTTGTTCAGAGTACCACTGGGTAATGAAGAATTTAACAGAGAGGTTTCCACAATCAAATTCGTCGCTCAAAAAAATCGTTTTAATGTTAATTTGATAAACCAACTCATCAAAAAGAAAATATATAGACTCCTCCCTTACACCTGACAATAATGGAACAAATGGAATAAGAACTTACGTCAGTCTACCCTTTTTTGGAATCATTTCTTACCAAATATCCAACATTTTAAAATAACAGAAAGATATGAGAATTTCTTCCAAAACAACAAATACTCTCCAATTACTACTCGTCAAAATCAATGTTACTACATTACTATGTAGTTTATATAAGTAGAAGTGGAAGAAACCTAAAGACAAGGATTAAAGAACATCTTATGATTACCTCCAATAAAAACTCAACCTTCGGTAAACATCTAAGGAACGAAGTCTAAACACGAATTTAATCCAGACACCGATGGAGAGCTCCTCCACCAAAATGAGAACGGGTTCCAACAGGAGGCTTGGGAGGAACTATATATTTTCAAGCATTGACGTAATGGGATGGAAGAACTAGTGAATGTTATGTCCTCAAACACTACACCCTTTTTGTTCAGAATTTTCAGGAATGGATGACAGGATTTTGTCTGTGTTTCTCGAGGAAGAGAAACTCATCTCAATTTTTGATATCTATGACAACACTAATAAACCTCAAATATTCCGGAAAACTATGAGTTTGTTTTCAAGATTTTATTTTATTTTGTTTTCGTTTAGAGTCATCGTGAAATTCATGTTATGTGTTTGTGTTGATGATTCGAGGTAATTTGCCGATGTCGACACAACTTGTTAATATGACATAGATTCTGAGTTTGTAAGTAAAATAAGGACATTTCTGAAATAATTAACATTCATTTAGAAAAAAAAACTTATTCTATGTTCTACTGTTTTCTTACAGTGCTCAAATTGTAACCTGAGGATGGCGTTAAGCCGGAACATGTAGTTACAGTGTTAACAAAATAGATGAAGCATACTGAGTGAATAATGAGACTTTCCTTTCATTCATCCTACATTGATTAACCACTTCACAATGGATTTCCGTCAAGTGAAGATAACTTTTTGCTCAATATCTTTCATGAGATAAAACAAATATCTGATCGAGCTGAAATTCGTAACATTATTGTTGAATGTTGACTCCGAGGTGTGTGTCGAATATCATCCGGATCCGATGAGTAGTATTAGGTTTTTATGGGTTTTCACTCCCAATATCTGGAACAGAACTATTAAAAATTAAATTAAAATTGTTGAAAATTTTTTTTCAAGAAAAACGCCCTTGCGGATTGCAGTATCAACTATTTGTCAAGGACAGTTTCTTACAGAAGATATCACCTAATGAACAACACAGGAGCAATACGATAAAGAAAACGAACTGTGACGTTTCAGAGTACAAATCTGACTCTTTCATCAGACAAATTAGAAAATTTCAAGAATTATTTTCTTTCCATTTGAGACTTTCGTCACATTGACAGTTTCGAGAAAACATAGCAACACAGATTTATTTGGTTTGAAAGTTTTTTAATTTTACCCCTTTTTTAAGTGAATTTAGCCAAATAGGGTCAATTTCTACCGAAAAATAAGAAAAATTACTCTCTCCATTTAACAAAATGCAAGAAGACTCTTTGGTATTTTTTTTAAAATTACCTGATTTCAACATCAGTATTTTTGTATGGTCCCAATCAATCATGTGATTTCCAATGGTCGAACACACATGGTTCGCTATTTGGGATTTTTGTATGTCTCTATTCCTTAGGTTGTTTTTGTACTCTCGTTTTCTGATATCAACCGGTCTTGACGTTTCCCCTGTATATGTCTTCCCACGAATACGGGGAATACTATAAACACAATTTTTTCGTTTTTGTTTCTCGTTAATTGGTTTCATTTTAGTTAGAATGGATCTTAAATCATTTTTTGATTTGAAAACCGTTCTTGTATTGAATTTAGCACCAATTCTTCTGATCTTTTCTGAAAATTCATGTACATAAGGAATCACATTCAATAAATTGGGTTGTTCATGATGGTTGGGCTGTTGATTTGGTTGATAATTAGAAGAAGATCTTTTGTTTAAATTTAAGAAGGTTCTATTTATAAATTCTCTCGGATTTCCATTTATTTCAAGAAACGATTCGATGTAACTCAATTCACGTTGACGAATCTCATCGGTTGATGAAATTATATTAGCTTTATCATAAAGGGTTTTAATGATACCTTTTTTCACACTGAGTTGATGATTGGATCATTTCGGAACAAGTGTATTCAGAAAAGATACACATACAAATAGATATCTTAATTTTCATTCCAATCATCAACTCAGTTTGAAATGAGGTATCGTTAAAACCCTTTATGATAGAGCTAATGTAATTTCATCAACCCATGAGATTCGTCAACGTGAATTGGATTACATCAAATCGTTCATTCTAACTAAAACCAAACCCATTAACGGGAAACGTCAAGACCATTAGATATCAGAAAACGAGAGCACAAAAACAACCTAAGGAATAGAGACGAAAATCCCAAATAGCGAACCATGTTTGTTCGACCATTGAAAATCACATGATAGATTGGGACCATACAAAAATACTGATGTTGGAATCAGATAATTTGAAAACAAAAACCAAAGAGTCCTTTTTCATTTTGTTAAACGGAGAGAGTAATTTTGCTCATTGTTCTGTAGAAATTGACTCTATTTGGCTGAATTTACTTGAAAAGGAGGTAGAATTAAAAATCTTTCAAACCAAATAAATCTGTGTTGCATTGTTTCCTTGAAACTGTCAATGTGACAAAAGTCTAAAATGGAAAGAAAAGAATTCTTGAAATTTTCTAATTTGTCTGACGAAAGAGTCAGGAATAGGAATTGGTTTCACGGAGAAGAAAGAGCTCCAGTAATAATGAATAACAGCTCTTTCTTCTCCGTGAAACCAATTCCTATTCCTGACTCTTTCGTCAGACAGATTAGAAAATTTCAAGAATTCTTTTCTTTCCATTTGAGACTTTTGTCAAATTGACAGTTTCAAGGAAACATAGCAACACAGATTGATTTGGTGTGAAAGTTTTTTAATTCTACCTCCTTTTGAAGTAAATTCAGCCAAATAGAGTCAATTTCTACAGAACAATGAGCAAAATTACTCTCTCCGTTTAACAAAATGCGAAAGGACTCTTTGGTTTTTGTTTTCAAATTATCTGATTCCAACATCAGTATTTTTTTATGGTCCCAATCTATCATGTGATTTTCAATGGTAGAACATACATGGTTCGCTATTTGGGATTTTTGTCTCTATTCCTTAGGTTGTTTTTGTGCTCTCGTTTTCTGATATCTAACGGTCTTGACGTTTCCCGTTAATTGGTTTGGTTTTAGTTAGAATGAACGATTTGATGTAATCAACTCAGTGTGAAAAGAGGTATCATTAAAACCCTTTATGATAGAGCTAATATAATTTCATCAACCGATGAGATTCGTCAACGTGAATTGAATTACATCGAATCGTTTCTTGAAATGAATGGACATCCGAGAGAATTTATAAATAGAACCTTCTTAAATTTAAACAAAAGATCTTCTTCTAATTATCAACCAAATCAACAGCCCAACCATCATGAACAACCAAATTTATCCTTATGTACATGAATTTTCAGAAAAGATCAGAAGAATTGGTGCTAAATTCAATACAAGAACGGTTTTCAAATCAAAAAATGATTTAAGATCCATTTTAACTAAAACGAAACCAATTAACGAGAAACAAAAACGAAAAAATTGTGTTTATAGTATTCCCCGTATTCGTGGGAAGACATATACAGGGGAAACGTCAAGACCGGTTGATATCAGAAAACGAGAGTACAAAAACAACCTAAGGAATAGAGACATACAAAAATCCCAAATAGCGAACCATGTGTGTTCGACCATTGGAAATCACATGATAGATTGGGACCATACAAAAATACTGATGTTGAAATCAGGTAATTTGAAAAGAAATATCAAAGAGTCCTCTTGCATTTTGTTAAATGGAGAGAGTAATTTTGCTTATTGTTCGGTAGAAATTGACCCTATTTGGCTAAATTTACTTAAAAAAGAGGTAAAATTAAAAAACTTTCAAACCAAATGAATCTGTGTTGCTATGTTTTCTCGAAACTGTCAATGTGACGAAAGTCTCAAATGGAAAGAAAATAATTCTTGAAATTTTCTAATTTGTCTGATGAAAGAGTCAGATTTGTACTCTGAAACGTCACAGTTCGTTTTCTTTATCGTATTGTTCCTGTGTTGTTCATTAGGTGATATCTTCTGTAAGATACTGTCCTTGACAAATGGCTGATACTGCAATCCGCAAGGGCGTTTTTCATGAAAAAAAAATTTTCAACAATTTTCATTTAATTTTTAATAGTTCTGTTCCAGATATTGGGAGTGAAAACCCATAAAAACCTAATACTACTCATCGGATCCGGATGATATTCGACACACACCTCGGAGTCAACATTCAACAATAATGTTACGAATTTCAGCTCGATCAGATATTTGTTTTATCTCATGAAAGATATTGAGCAAAAAGTTATCTTCACTTGACGGTAATCCATTGTGAAGTGGTTAATCAATGTAGGATGAATGAAAGGAAAGTATCATTATTCACTCAGTATGCTTCATCTATTTTGTTGACACTGTAACTATATGTTCCGGCTTAACGCCATCCTCAGGTTACAATTTGAGCACTGTAAGAAAACAGTAGAACATAGAATAAGTTTTTTTTTCTAAATAAATGTTGAGTTGATGATCATTTCGAAACAAGTGTATTCAGAAAAGGTACACATACAAATAGATATCTTAATTTTCATTCCAATCATCAACTCAGTGTGAAATGAGGTATCGTTAAAACCCTTTATGATAGAGCTAATGTAATTTCATCAACCCATGAGATTCGTAAACGTGAATTGGATTACATCAAATCGTTCATTCTAATTAAAACCAAACCAATTAACGGGAAACGTCAATACCGTTAGATATCAGAAAACGAGAGCACAAAAACAACCTAAGGAATAGAGACGAAAATCCCAAATAGCGAACCATGTATGTTCGACCATTGAAAAGCACATGATAGATTGGGACCATACAAAAATACTGATGTTGGAATCAGATAATTTGAAAACAAAAACCCAAGAGTCCTTTTGCATTTTGTTAAACGGAGAGAGTAATTGTGCTCATTGTTCTGTAGAAATTGACTCTATTTGGCTGAATTTACTTGAAAAGGAGGTAGAATTGAAAAACTTTCAAACAAAATAAATCTGTGTTGCTATGTTTCCTTGAAACTGTCAATGTGACAAAAGTCTCAAATGGAAAGAAAAGAAATCTTGAAATTTTCTAATTTGTCTGACGAAAGAGTCAGGAATAGGAATTGGTTTCACGGAGAAGAAGGAGCTCCAGTAATAATGAATAACAGCTCTTTCTTCTCCGTGAGACCAATTCCTATCTTTGTTAGATGTTGGACGTTTCCGTCTTGTGAGAATCCACATGAACCGAGTATTTTCAAGAAAAATTCGCTTTTGGAGGAGAACAATTCGCTGTTGAGATTCAAGATCAGTCGAAATACGATGACTAATAATATCTCTACAAAAACAAGGAAAACATAAATACAAATATGCGTACAGATAAATCTCAGAAACATGGGATAATCATGTCAAAGAATAACACTGTTAATAATTTATAAGGTATTGTCCAAATAGAAAATACTGCAACAGCCGATCCTGTCGGATTGTTCGTACCCAGTGATAATGAAAGAAAAGTTGCTAAGGCGGCGACTACTAGCGCTCCCATTAATCTGTCAATCGACATGACTAAAACTGGTACAGGCACTAAACTTGACAACACTGGGAAGACTTCTTCTATGGTCGATAAGAATGAAGGAAATGATTGGAATGTTGTTTCCCGAAAAAAGGCAAGTCGAAAGCGTAATAGTACATTGGTCATCGGTACTAGTTCTGCAGAATCTCCCGTCGAAGGAATTGAAAAATAAAGGGCATTCCACGTAACAAATCTAAAACCTGAAATCTTTGCTGAAGGCCTACAAAGTTTTCTCAGGAAAAATTTCACTAGTGTTAAATGTGAAAAACTTGTATCGGGGTACCCTGAGAGTTACTGTTCATTTAAGGTTCTCCTCCCAAGTTCCGAGTATGAAAAAGTCATCGAGGGATCGAATTGGCCAAATAGAGCAAATGTCCACCATTTTTTCCAACCGAAGGCCTTACGAAAAACTGCTCCATAGACAATCTAACACTCGATTCAGCACCAACCCTTCTTAATGTTAGAGAGGAAAGGTTGAAGCTCATACAGTTGAACGTGCAGTGTCTCTCAAATAAGTTAAATTTACTTGATAATGAAGAAGAACCTGATGTTGTGAGTATTGCTTAACACTGGTGCAGTCCATGTAGTGTCAAAACGATGACTATCCCTGGTTACATCCAAGCCGATCACTACTGCCGTCCCTCCAGAGCCCATGGCGGATCTATGATTTACACTAGAGCTGGCCTGTATGTGAAGAGTTTGAGTTTATCGCGTTTTTCTGGGGAAATGGATTGTGAAATTTGTGGTATCTTAGTCGTGGCACGTGAAAATCGAATAGCCATCTTAAGTGTGTATCGGCCTTGTTCGGGCAGTTTCGAAGTTTTTCCGGAAAGAGTTGCACTTGCTTTGAATTATTGCATTAATTCGGCTGATATCCTCTTTCTGTGTGGTGATTTAAACTTTGATTTTATGAAAATCGATTGTAGGAACCGTAAGTTGCTTGTTGATCTAATGAACTGTTTCAACCTGAATGTCTCTTCAAATGAGCCTACTAGGGTCTTTACGGATATAACTGGACATACATCAATTTCCAAAGTTGACTACATTTTGTCAAATGCAGAGATATTAAATTGTTATGTTAGAGTTTGTGAACCTCATATCAGTGATCACCGGGCTCTCTCCCTCGAGCTATCCGTCAGGCTTAACATCAAAAACACACCTGATGTATCAAATAAACTAGTCAGAAATCTAAGTCTCCAAAATTTGAATAATTTTGAATGCCGCATTTTCAATTGTCATTTCCAGGATATGTATAGATACCCACATGTTAATGATAGCTTTGTAGCATTCATAAATTTAATAATGAAATAGCTTTGAAACTTGTTGCCCTCTCGTAAAGTGTACTATGAATAACTATATTGGTAAAAAATGTGTTAGTCTGGAAATTATCTCAGCAAAACGTAACCTAATGAACCTTCATTGGTTACATAATAATATCAATAGCCTGTCTACATATGATTTGTATAAGAAAGCCAAACAATCTTACAATCACCTGATTAGAAATACCAAATTAAATTTCCACTGTAAAATCATTGAAAATTCTGCCAATAAAAATAGAACTATATGGAATCTTGTAAACTCCATGACGGGTCGAGAAAGTTATAACCAGGAGTCTATAATGCTTACTGTTGACGGTGTTTCGTATGATGAACCCAGAACTGTAGCAGAGATCTTTGCCAATCATTTCTCCACTATTGCTGAGACCGCTCTCAACCGTTACTATAAAGACACGTTATCTTCCTCATGTACCAGCTCTTCTATGATGAAAGTGAATTTTTTCTTTCATTCAGTTTCAGAAGATGAGGTTGCCAATGTATTAGGTTCACTCAGAAATGACAATTTTTTGAGTGTTGATTTTGTCTCTGCAAGAATCCTGAAGAAGATAGGTCCTGATATAGGTCCACATTTCGCTCATTTAGTGAATCATCCAGTCAATTAGTACAGGGGTTTTTCCTGATGTCCTCAAAAAAGCCACTGTAATTCCTGTCTGTAAGAAAGGAGACATGATGTTTTAAATTATAGACCGATTTCTATCCTGAGTTGTCTTTCGAATTGTTCGAACGATTGGTCTTCAATAGAATGATGAAATTCTTGGATAAATTCCAGTTGCTTGATACCGTACAGCACGGTTTTAGATTGGGCCGCTCAACTCAAACGGGTGCTTTGCATTTTGTGGAGTTTGTTTATGACGGTCTCGATGGGGGATCGTATGTTGCGGGGTTGTTTTTCGATTTGTCTCGGGTATTCGACAGTCCAGTTCATATTGGACAAATGTTACAATCTGGGATTTAGAGGTATATTCTAAAACTGGATTCTTAGTTATCTTGAGGGCCCAGTTGCGTCCGTCAGAGTGAACAACTCTTTTTCCGATGATCATAGTCTAAATTTGGGTGTGCCTCATGGTTCTGTCTTAGGACCACTCCTATTTTTATTGTTTATCAACGATCTTCCGGAAAATTTGAGAAAGTTGTTCATTAAAATATCTAGGTATCAAAAAGATGTTACCAAACTACTGAGAGCGATCTTGTTCGCTGATGATTTCTCACTAGCTGTTATAGCGGATACCTTGGAGGAATTAAAAGAATTATGTAATCTCTTAGTTCATTGTTTTGTTGAATGGTGCAAGAAGAACGCAATAATGATCAATGTGGGTAAAACGGAGTGCACATACTTCTCATTATCTAACGATGACAATGAATTTACAACTCGTCACTTTGATACTGTCATCTCATTGGAGGAATGCACGAAATTCCTTGGTATTCACATTGATAGGTATTTCAGGTGGGACACACATGTTGATGCAGTGTGTAAAAAACTTCATTGTTCATATTATGCACTGAGTCGAGTCAAAAAGTTGCTTCCCCTGACTTCCCACATAAATGTACATTATAGTTTAGTTTACAGTCATCTTTCATATAACATCTTGCTATGGGGAAATTCCTCTGATGTTAGCAGAGTGTTCATTATTCGAAATAGGATTCAGCGCTTGATGTTCAATGTAGCTCCACGTTCCTCTTGTAGGCCTATATTCAGAGAAAATAACATGCTTACACTAGCCTCCATTTTCATTTTCAGATGCCTAGTTTATATAAAGGAGAATTAGAAATCTATTGTTAAACTGCAAGCTTCCATTCTCATGATACTAGAAATAAGTAAATTCTATCTATTCCTAAACATAAAAGTGTTTGACATGTCACCTAGGTATCAGTGTTTAAAAATTTTCAATCATCTTCCTAATAATATAAAGTCACTCAATATCATCAGGTTTAAGAAAGTAGTTAAGGCTTTACTCATAAAGAATTGTTTCTATGGTGTTAATGAGTATTTTTCAGTTAATTTAGGAAATGTCTGAATTCATCTTTAATTTTTTTTGTATGACTTATCCTATACATGTATTGTCGTGTCTTAAAGGATCAATAAATATTATTTATCATCATTATTATTTTTATTATTACTATTATTATTATTATCCAAGTTAAGTTGACCTGACGATCAATAACAATTGTGAAACAGCTGTAGTAATTCTACTTGGATCCGCTTCTTCGGTGTAGGTGTTTTGGTTGATTGGATGATTAGCTCTGATCAAGGGGGAATATTTGTTGATTTGTCGACGGATATTCGTCCTTGTGATTATGTTATTTATATTCCTACATTGTTGGGAAAAGAAGCCATGCCATCTTACCCTGATACTATATATATGTGCCAGCTTGCCCTATCCAGGTATTAAGAAAATCAATGGATTTATCAAATTTTTTTTCAATTTTTCGTGAAAGTGAATTTATCAAAACTGAGCTTATAGAGAGAAAATTGTGCTCGAATTTGAAGGTCAAGAAAAACCCACTTTCAGTAACAGTAATAAAGGCGTAAAGAAGGATCTCACCCCAGTTCAGGAGTTTTACCAGCAGTGAGTTCCTCAGTACATAATTATGATATGCCATATTCTCGGCCTTTTCCCCAAGGGAAAATATTAAAATAGATGCTATTCATTTTATGAAATTGTATTACTTGAGATGAAGCACTGTGTGTAGTATTGTTTGTGTATTGTGACTTTTTGTAGTACTTTCTTCCCAAATTGGACATCAATTGTTGTATATCAGTTTATATAATTTTTATTTTTTTATCGAAGGCGGAGTGAGACCGAGAGAGATGAAGTATGTATATCGTGAGACATCCATATCGAAAGGTATTATGTAGAGTTATCATATTAGACTCGTTTGTATTGGAGAAATTAGATTTTGAATCAGAATATCTTCGAAATCATTAGGCAGAATTAACCTAATTACCAATTCGAGCTGGGTAAAATGATTCGCAGATATACCCATTAAAAATTTTATTTTTCCAATATTTCCGAAAATACAGATTGGATCGAATCGGAATCCAGTATGCTATCAAAAACAAACAGTTCGAAGGTTCATAGACAATTGCATGACGATAATATGATCAGGAGATCACAGAATATTGAATATTCGAAAAAAAAAAATTATTTTTGTTTCAAATTGTCCTAGTTAGACGATCATCATGAATATCTGCACAAAGTTGTTATCCGGCATTTTGAAACTACCTGCCACTTTTCATTATAATTGAATCAATATTTTTTGAGTTTTTTTGAAAAAACAACGATCTCTAGAAAAAAAAAAGAAATTTGATATATTTTCCTGATATATCCTTGGAAATTATAATCGTATCGAATTGAAATTTGGCACACTGCTGTGAAATATAGAGATCAAATTATGGGCAAATTATTTTTTCAATGTATCAGATACTTTTCAGAAAAAGAAATTTTCCGAAAAAAATTTTGAAAAGAAATTTTTTTGAATTTACTGACACCCCGATCCAAACAAAATTCTGCAAAAGGTTGTAAGTCCTTACGTTTAGGTAGTTCCCAAAATATTAGAGAAATAACCCCAAAATTTCAAGAAGCTATAACTCCGAAAACGTTCTGCCGGTTTTGCGAATTAACGAACTCAACCTTCAAAGTTTGGAATCTAGGTCGATAGGATTCTCCATACGCCCGTGATCGTGCCTACGAACGGACGTTCGGCTGGCCGGACAGAATCGATTTGACACCAGATTCGTCATCAGTGAGTCCAACCTAGTCGTTTCAGATCATTGTCGGATCAGACATTTTGACAAAACTATAGCACGCTCTTCCCCAGAACAAAGTGTTATATAATTTAATGATTGCCAATTGATATGAAAATAATGCCAAAACGTTATTTTTACTCAGCGATTAAAAAAAAATGGGAACCTTTATAAAATGACTACATTGGAATAATATTGCATTTATTTGTTGGATAAACGTGGATATTGAATAATGGGGTAGCTATTATTGGTTTTCGATGTTGGCCTCATAATGAAATTCTTTATATTGGATATATTTTAACTATTTTGACTGAAGAGACATTAAAACATCGGCCGGCCACACAGATTGATAGCCACACCGATAAAACTTTTTTGGAAGTACCTATTGTAGAAGATAATTGCTCCGTTCTAAAAGAGAAAAGTTCGGTTACAGGGAATATTAGTGCCGATACTGATTAAAATTTGGGAGCATCCAAATATTCCTAAATCTGAAAACTGAGGATAACCTAGGGTAGAATATCGAAAGCATATCAAGAATTCCTCGTATAAATCACATTTCTGATCGATATCCCAGAGGCTAAGGAACGCGGTGTGGCACCATTAACGAAGTTGATGGAGATTGTTATTGGCCACTAAGAGTTTCAGCCCTGGAAGCTGCTTGTACGGGAGATTAATAACTTTGATCAAACGTTGGTCGAAAGTAACGAAGATTTTTCGAGCAAGGGAATGCGGCCTCGGTTAACCTATGTTGGCGTATCAAAACCTCCATCAATCTACTGCTTCCACCTAAACCAGGCGAGTTTTCGAGCAATTAATTGGGTCACCGAACCTGAAGAACATGTTCCATACCACGAGTAAAATAAATGGTTGATTGTTCGTCATTTTCCTTCATTATTTCATATGTATATTGTAATGATTCATATACTCATTACTTTGTACAGTAAATTGCAAATAATAAATAGTTATACAAAAAATATTTTTAACTATTGATCTTTTCTGTGGAATCCTTTGAATGAGATTATCTCGATTGTTAATTCACTCGGCGATAGACTTGAAAGTGAATAATTGTTTTTTACTTGCAAAATACTTACATAACTTGAGTGTTTCGAGAACTCTCAATTTCCCCATTGTGATATTGCGCATATTCGTTGAAAACGATTTGAGACTTTGCTGTATGGACACGAGTCAGCAGATGCAATAAAAATTATAACAGAATATTGGAATATAATCACAGGAAAACATCAAATAGCAAACGTATTCGATTATACAGCGGGAGTCATGAGGAACTCTACATATTCCTACCAAGGGTAGATGCTGCTCTTGTGAATATAAAATGACCATTTAAAAGTGCCTTCTTTTCTTCATAAGTGCTATACAGGGTGATCCTCGGTTTTCACCGAAAACTTCGATTCGTCATAACTTTTGAACGGTTATCCCGAATCGATCGAAATTTTCACGAAATATTTCCTTTAGGTATCTTCAGGTCCAGCAATGAAATTTTTTGCTGTTTTTGTCTATCGCTAAAATTTCACCCTGTGTATGGTTTTTTCAATGATGAGAAAGTTTGAAACCTTAATCATTTCGAAGGAAAACTGCCAAAATCATGCATCCTAACATTTTTGTACGATTTTCAATTAAATGAAGAATATCAATGATAATTCTTGCTCAGCTTGAAATAACAACTTTCTCATTGAATTCAGTAAAAGGAGCAAGAGTAGGTGTCACCTTTACACATCTTACAGCATTTTCTTAAAAGTGCCGTTTACAGGACCGGCTTGTGAAAATTTCTCATATTTGATTTTATGTTAGTTTTGGAACACTTTGTTTGGCCGTTTATTGAGAACTAATCAGTTCTGAGCTGAAAAATCCACAAAATTTCCTGAACTTCCAATGAATTGTTTAAGACAATCTCAATACACAAAATTATGCAGATATACGCTTAGGCTACGTCCTTTAGCGAGAAGTATAGTAAAACCATTATATAAAGACCACTCTTTTTACAATGGTAAAGCCGGTTCCAGATGATTAGAATACAAACAGCAAATGCGATAAATCAGAGGGAGTTTTATGTTTCGAGACAGCGTTCTTCCTGCTCCGTCAAGGCTCGGTTTTCAACTCCAACGATGCATTTGAATGTATAATTCGAGGCTGAGCTCGATTGCCGTCTACACTATTTGCCAAATCGTTTATCAAATTTTATTGCATTCGCTTTTCAGAATAAGCGAGGTCCAGATAAGTGTAATTCGAAGAACGAATGCAAAAAAAATTGATAAACGATTCGGCGAATAGTGTGAACGGCACTCGAGTTCAGCCTCGAATCATACATTCCAAGACATGGTTCGAGTTGAAAACTTAGTCTTGGCGGAGCAGAAAGAGCGCTACCTCGAACCATAGAAGTCCCTGTGGTTTATTGCATTCGCTGTTCGCAGTACACTCATCTGGATCCGGCTTAAGACGAACGTTCTAGAACTTTTGCGGCCAGCCGCACTGTTCACTTGAGCGTAGCAGTTTGGTGCCAAGTGAATAATTGCACTCGGGTGATTTGGACGGCCGCAGAAGTGGCTTATAGTCTCCACTCCATTATTTAGGGAACGTTAGACCAAAATATTATCAAACCTAGTATAATAGGAGATACAACCTAGACCAATCCTATAGGGTCCCCAGCTGGATGAACTAAAATCATTAGACTAAATGCACTTCGGATATTCGATAGAACAAGTTTAGGCATCAACTAACTGCAACTGACATGAAATAACTGGGAAGGCGTATCCACATGCCTATTAGCGAATCTCGAATGAATGTCTGCATCGCGAATGATAAAAACAATGAATTTTTTTCTGTGAATATTAGTTATTTCAATTCATTGCTCAAAACTCTGTTTTGAAGAAATGAATCGAAAGAAGATTTTTGATTGAATTTTTTTGTTTCTGAACAATAATTATTTATAACTACTGATCATTTTTACATCATTTTATTTCCATAAATTCGCAACCGAATACTTTTTCTGTTGAAATTGTTAAAGTATAGGATAGAACAGATTACCAGAATATATTTCATGCAACGGAAATATAACCCCTTTGAGAAACATCCAGAGTGTGTTCGATACAATTTCAGAGAGTTGACAAAGTGCGCCTATTTTTGAATTGAATTTCAACATTATATCATCATGATTAATAACAATATAATTTTTGTAATCTTTTTACGCGTTCAAAAAGCAACATCAATGTTCAGGAAACAATTTTGTGGGATAAGGTCCTATACAAAGGCATTGTACCCAAATCATCGACGGGACGTTGCGATTTTCAGGAATTTTCAAAATGCCCATCAGCTCCAAAATTGTAAATTTCACCTGAAATTTTTCGGTTTCACTGTTCGTGACCTAGTCTATCACTAATTGAAATATTGTTCAAGGTTAACTGGACACCCGTTATAAAATAAACTAGCACCATATAAAAGCATGATTTTTAGATTGATCAACATACCCATGATACATGAGAACTTTGATATATAGCTCAGTACAATAAATCAGATTGCACTCAACAATGGTTTCAATCCATCTGTCATTATCAAACTACTTAACCGAATGCAACTGAAAAAATCTATTTCACTTTGATATCCAACAATTTCACAAGATAATAAATATATTTTCCTTTCATACATGGAACATAAATCTTGAATAAATAGCAAGACACATAAAGAAAAATAATAATAACCATATTTCATTTAAAAGTAGAAACTAATTTTTTTCTCTTGGGTCTAGGATTGATCACACCTTACCTGTTGCTATAAGCAATGATATTTCCGAAATAATCAATCGTGTAGGGAAATCCCGTAACATTATACTGCTTAATCTTCCAGAAAGTCCTGATGACGAAAAAAATTTTAAGACAATTGTAGACCATCGGCAAGTAGGTTCATCGTTGAGGTCGAACGTATTCCGGTCAAACATGCTGATAGTCCAAGGTTGTTGAGAGTGTCATTTTCCAGGACTGATGTTGTTGGTGGAATTCTTCGTCACAAAAGATCCTTGCATGGCAATGCACTATTTCGTGAGGTGATTATCCGTGTTGAATGAACTTAGAAACGAACTGAGGGAAAGGCAGGAGCAGGAAGAAATGAATAGATAATATAAAGTACTTGAAAGGAAGTCCAGTTATTGTCACAACTAAAAAAACCTTCGAATTCCTCCTCACCAAGAAAGCACCAACACTGACCTCTTGGCCAGTAATTTACAAGAATGCACAGTCTCTGATGTCAAAATTTGGGCAGGGTGATGACAATAGCTTTGTTGACATCTCCAATCCAAACATCTCCTTTACTTTCGCATGCATTTATAGGCCATGACAATGCACTGAGGACATTGCGCTGGTTCAGTTTTCGAGGGAAATTTCTCTTTCTCGTCGAAATATTCTAACTGGGGATTTCAATTGACCTGATATTGAGTGGCAAGTGACTAGTCTCCCGTCAGCTGGTTCTCCATCCTCTCCGTTTTCCGAACTTATGCTCAACTCCGGCCTACAGCAAGTAATTCTCCAGCCAACAAGTTTTAGACACGGTCAAACGCCTTCCACCTTCGACCTCTTTATCACCTCTGATTCTGACCTAGTTTCTGAAATACAATAGTTGTCTCCTCTGGGTATATCTGATCACGTTGTGTTGTCAACGACGCTGCAGTTTCATGAAAGTCATACCTCATTTGTGCAAAATAAAACATATAAACGAACAAACTACGACCAAGTTGATGTGCGTGGATTGTCCTGGCGTTTCCGAACATTGTGGAGACATGGATGTTCTATGGGATGAGTTTCTGAGAATTGTACGCGATATTGTTGCCAGTATTACAAGCTCCGTCACTGTTAAGCAAAACCCGTTGAAACTGAGGATAAACGAAGGGATCATAAGAGCAATAAAGGTTGAAAGGTGTCTTTGGCAACGATATACTCGAAGCGGGTGCAGTACAGATTATGAGAATCATCGAAGTTATTCTAACTACTTGTCATCTTTAATACAGTCCTCAAAAAATCAATTCGAACACAACCTTGCTACATCTGGTGATAGGAGGAAGTTTTTCAAGTACGTGCGTAGAAGCCTCGATGGCAAAGGTTCAGTTCCAATTGTACGTGATGTCTCTGGTAAACTTTGCGATGATACTGTCGAGTCTGCTAATGTTCTTGCTGAATCATTTGCTTCTCACTTCTTGGACGAACCACTTTCCAATATTCCACATTGTGACGACCTTTTCTCGGGCTTGTGTGACTAAACGGTTTTGATTTATTTTTTCGGGCGCCAGTTGCAAATTTTGGTCGAAGGTTGCAACTCCTTGTCGTACACTTCTCTGTCCTTCCCAGGTAGCCTTTACACAGTTGGAGAAGGGTTCGATGCAATCTAAGACCTTAGCGATTGCTTGGTGGTAATTTCTTCGTTTATAGAGAAGACCAACATCACAGGAATAAAACTCACACTGTATATGTACAGATATATTACAAACTTTCACGGTGTCACTTACACTGTTGACCACAATTACATTTACACAAAGAGCTGTCGGATGTTGATTGTCAATGTGTCTAGACATATTATGATGTTGACAATAATACTATTTACACAATGTAAAAAATGATCGAACAATGAAATAATGTATAGTCAGATGTTAAAAAGAGCAGAAATGTGCAATCTTGAACTAAGCAGAACGGTGAACGGTAGTGAGGAATGAGATGAGCGAGCAGAGCAGGTGATAAAAGCGGTGAAAAATGGCGGTATCGACAAATTGGTGAATGACGGACAATGAGAGCATATAATGAGCAAATACAAGTGAGAAAGCAGTAAACAGGCAGGGCCGGCTTTGACTACGGTATTGACCTGTGTTCCAAGAAAACAAGTTGGTCAAAATGTCTCTAACAACGATGAGTTTGCGGCCTGAAGGGCGCACCCACTTCAATTTATAAACGTCACGGCCAACTAGATCGACAGTACCTCCGTGTCCGTATTACCGGTTCAAACCCTTAATACTAGGTTGAATGGTTCGCCCGAGCTTAGCCCAGGGCGTTCGACGCAACCCAATAAAAGAGGAAAATCCGGAAATAATGTCGATCTACTCCAAAATACTGTCGAGTATGACTAACCAAAATACAAGGCCTTGACGACAGAGCACTCCGTAAAACTAAAAGGAACTATCGGGAACGTTCCGCTAATTCAAACCCGAATCACCGTCTGTATCTTTCGCCCGTGCTTAGCCCAGAGCGTCGGATACAACCAGATAATTCGAGGATAACTCAGGTACAGTACCACCTTGATTCAACCCCTATGGGAGGGCAATCGAACAAAGGTTGTAGGCAATGTCCCTTACAACGTTCCCGAAAGCAATCCACAAATGACCTGCCAAAATATTACGCTAGTGCTCCGAATTACAGAATGAACAAACCGCCCATTTCAGGAACGTCTCGCTAATTCAAACTCGAATCACAGCCTGTATCTTTCACCCGTGCTTAGCCCAGAGCGTCGGACACAACCAGAAAATTCGAGGAATAACTTGGGTCCAGTACCACCTCAATTCAACCCCTGGAGAGGGCAATCGAACTAAGGTTGCAGGTAATGTCCCCCACAACGTTCCCGAAAACACTACAAAAATTACCAGCTAAAATATAACGGCAGTATTCCAACACATGAAATGAAAAAATAGGATATTTCAGAAACGTCTCGCTAATTCAAACTCGAATCACAGCCTGTATCTTTCACCCGGGCTTAGCCCAGAGCGTCGGATACAACCAGATAATTCGAGGATAACTTGGGTTCAAGACCACCTCAATTCAATCCCTATTGGAGGGCAATTGAACTAAGGTTGTAGGTAATGTCCCCCACAACGTTCCCGAAAACACCACAAAAATTATCAGCTAAAATATAACGGCAGTATTCCGACACACGAAACGAACAAATCGGATATTTCAGAAACGTCTCGCTAATTCAAACTCGAATCACAGCCTGTATCTTTCACCCGTGCTTAGCCCAGAGCGTCGGATACAACCAGATAATTCGAGGATAACTTGGGTACAGTACCACCTCAATTCAACCCCTATGAGAGGGCAATTGAACTAAGGTTGCAGGTAATGTCCCCCACAACGTTCCCGAAAATACTACAAAAATTATTCACCGGAACACTAAATAATATAGCTAAATTATTTCTCGATTTGTATTGAACGGAAAATAGAAATGGAACACAGGAAAATATGCAGAAATCAAACGGAAAGCCGAATAAAGCCCAAAAGGTTCTTACCAGGTAAAACACCACTTTCACTCACTGCCTTTACGGTAAGAAAAATAACTCGAGTCCTACTTAAACTCAAAAAAGAAATTGTTCGACTAGATTGAATTTTGAAGAAAGAATGTAAAAATTTTGGTTTATTCGAAAAGACTCAGAAGAAGGCGACTGTACGGCTCGAAATACTCTCAAAAAGTTGCCCATTTCGTCTGGACATGTCCTTTTAATTTGACAATTCTTAAGTGAAGAAAATAACTCAGTTAAAATAGGTCGGAGATTGAAATGCATCGAAATAGATTTGAAGTAATAATTCTTTCATTCCTGTTAGTAAATCTCTCGAAATAAATGAAACAAAATGATTGATTTCTTAGTAACGAAAATCACTTCGTTACAACATATTAACTGTTACTCTTGTGAAAAAATATCTTTTTGCCGTGAATGTTTCTTCGACAACGGGCGCTGATGGAATTGCCCCTCTTTTACTTTCATGCTGTTCTGAAGCATTTGCTAAGCCACTATATCTTCTGTTCGAACGGTCCTTTCAAACATCTTCTCTTCCGTCTGACTGGGGGTCCGCTACAGTCACTCCAATATTCAAGGGTGGAGATAAGACTCAGCCTTCAAACTATCGACCTATCAGCTTGGTTTCAACTGTTGCTAAGGTTTTCGAGCGAATCTTAGCTGATCAAATTCTAGAATTTGCGGATGTTAACCACTTGATTCCTAGGATGCAACACGGTTTCCTTCCAGGACATTCAACCCTGACAAATCTTCTTCTGCGGTAACGATTGGAGCAGGAAACTCGATGAGGGGATCCCGGTAGATGTGGTGTATTTAGACTCCTCGAAGGCTTTCGATCGTGTACCTCACAAACGTCTATTGCAAAAATTGGAACATCTGGGGATACGTGGCCGCTTGCTATCATGGACAGAGGCGTTTTTGAGCCGAAGGACATACAGGGTTAGGGTTGGTGAGTCTTTTTCAACCCTATGGGGGAGTGTTTTGTGTGGGGTCCCCCAGGGATCGGTACTCTGTTCAATTCTTTTCCTGTTATAAACTGCTGATTTCCCTTATCTCATTGAATCTTAGTGCCTTTTATTTGCTGATGATACAAAGATATACGGGGTGCCATCATTGGATATCAATAGTCAGCTACAACTCGATCTCGACACAGTTACACAGTGGATGGAGGACTGGCTGCTGCCCTTAAACAAAGACAAGTGTCGTGTCTTACACATTGGTAAAAACAATCCAAGGGTGCCGTATACACTTGATAGATGCCCTCTTCCTATAGTTGAAGTGCAGAGGAACCTTGGTTTGACCGTTACTTCTGACCTGAACTGGTCCGAGCATATCTCCTCTGTCTGTTCCAAAGCCAAGAAGATCACCTACATTATAAAAAAAATCATTCAGTAACTGCAGCATTCAGACCATGAAGCTGCTGTATCAGACTTACGTGAGACCTATTATGGAGTATGCCCGACCTGCATGGTGGGTTGCTCTATAGAGGAATCTAAAGTTGCTAGAATCAGTCCAGAGATGGTGTACGAGGATTTTTGGTCTTTCATCTTTCCAGGAACGTCGTACTAGAGGCGATTTGATGGTTGCTTTCCGAGCTATTAATGACTGTTTTGGTGTGGATCTGAGTCACCTCTTCGAATTTAATAGGAAATATCTCTGTGGACATACCAACAAGCTTGCTAAGGAACCATTTCGTACAAATACACGTAACAATTTCTTGTCAAATAGGATACTCGATCGATGGAACGGTTTGCCGGGATCTGTGGTTGAATCTACCAGTTTCGATGCGTTCAAGAACAGTTACGATCGGTGGAGAATTCGCGAAGGTGCTCTGTAAAGTGTTTTCATTTTTTTTTGCTGACATTCTCTACATGTTTTTTTTAAGTGCGTTGGTCCCCTTTAGTTTTTTGGTGAAATATTGCTATTTCGTTTTCTGGCTAAGTTTATAGGTTTAAACCTCAACTCTGTATCTTTTTTTTTCAAATTCAATGAGAAACTATAAGGATAAAGTCGCTGAAGATAGAAAGTCTGGAGTCTATAAGATGAACTGTGGTACTTGCCCATATGTATACGTTGGTCGAACGGGAAGATCATTTGGGACTTGGATAGGAGAACATCGGAAGGCATACGTTAGCGAAGCTCATAATTCAACATATGCAAAACATTTGTTGGAGACTGGTCATGATTTCAACAGCAATTCCGAAATTTTGCACGTAGAAAATAAGACCCTAAAATTGGACTGCCTGGAAGCATTGGAGATAAATAGGTACGATAAAAAGCAGATTCTCCTCAACGACCAAACGAACCTGAATGTTTGTTGTATTCCTCGCCATATTTTTCAACTATTTAAAGAACTGTATGTATGGTCAGTTACCATGCTCACCTGATGAAGTCATGTTATCATGACAAAACAATTGTTGTGAAAATGAATATATAAGGCGGAAATAAGTTATTTTACTTTTGAATCTTCAAGATGAATTTCCGACAAGTAAAGACTGAGACAATCAAGAGTAAAAAGGTTGCTCTTCTCAACGAGAAGATAGTTGAAATATATAACAAAGTGGCTTCAGTGCAAGTAACAAGAGTGAAAAACCCGCCTTGTCCATGGATCAACGATCATATCAAAGCAACGATGAGGGGGCGCGATAAATTGAAGGCCAAATACATAAAAGCCCCAACTGAAGATAATAGAGAAGAATATCGTTCTGTGAGGAACTGAGGCAATCAGTTATGTAGGAGAGAGAAACGAAGGTTTTTTGAGGATAATTTGACCAACGTTCCCCCGTTACAAAACAGTGATAATTTGAAGCTCCTTTCGTGATAAACCTTTAAGATTCTTGTTTTTTAATTTGTTCAATTATTAAGTTTTGTTAATTTCTGATGAATAATTCGAAGATGAACGAAGATTTTCCGAAATAATCCTTCGAAATTACAAGAATTATTTATTTCGAACTAGTAGAACAAAGATTTTTTTCAATTCCATCATGAACTTTAAATTTTCTGAAGATTCAGTGGAATTCCGCAATTGAATCAAATCTATGCGTGAAATGAGCAATTTAAAGTGCGAGATGAAAAAATAAACTGATTCCAATTGGGAGTTTTTCGCTTTTTCCAAATATTTCAATCCTCTTCAGAAATTTCAATATGAAGGGTCTTGAAGCTCAGCTGTAAAGAAGTTTCTAATACGGACCTGAAAATTTTCAATTACTTGGAAATAAATCGATTGACCTTTATAAGACAATCATACGTTCTATGTATCTACGGAATAAACTGGGTGGTTCCAAAATTATGAGAAATTGAAAATATTGATGAATAAAAGAACTACCCTGTATCTTGGTTATGGAGTTGATTAGACCTACCATATATACGATTTTTGGACTCATCTAGGATAGCTCTACATAAATGATTGTGGTGAGTTTCGCGCTGAAATAACTATATCCCGAGTTAAATTATCCCCTGTTATGAAACTCAAGCAGCTTGATCCGATTTAGATAACGGTTTTAGTTCGAGTTCATCCTATGCTTCTATTATGTATTAATCAATCTCTCCCGTGTAAGAAGGTTTTGTAGGATTTTAGATCTACAGGTATTTACTGAGTTGGCTTACCAATTTCCACTCAATTGAAATTCTAATTATTTTCCAGGTAGTGATTTCTCATACACACAAAAGGATGGTTACCGGTAATCCTTATCTTGAGTTGGGTGTATTGTCTATGTTTTCAGAGCGGATAGGAATACCATGAAAATAATGGACTAAACGGGGAACTGTTTGTCATTGGCTGTTACGTAATCAATCAGAAGCGCAGGTCCGGAATGATTGTAAGGAAACAGTAACCATATAAGCCTTCCAAGAACAGACACGAACTCCTAACCAGTACGAGCCAAGAGCTTCTGAAAGGTTTCGTGAAAATCTAGGTGTATTAACTATGAGTAAATATGGAATTCAATAACAGGACTATCATCACCCTCAAATTTAATCTTTTCAGTCAAACAATCACGCAGAAAATTTGTATAAGTATATGCACATCGATCAAAGTATTCTGCACTCGAAGGTTAGGATTTGCAAGATGCTCCTGAGAGATGGCGCGCTGTATGTAGTTATACGTACAGTGACTATACAAGTAGTCACTGTAGTTATACAGCAGTGACAGCATCGACAGATATTCGTTCTTGTGGTTATGTTTGTTTATTATTACTGGAGCTTTTTCTTCTCAATGGACTAATTCCAACCTTTGTTAGATTTTAGGTGTTATCGTCTTGTTGGAAACCACATGAAACGAATAATTCCAAGGCGTGAAGGATGTTGTTAGCTGCAATATTGCAGATGCAGCGACCTGGTACGACATTAGCATCAACGTCATGCATATGGATCAAAGTATTATGCACTCGAAGGTTAGGATTTGCAAGATGCTCCCGAAGGTTTGCGCGCTGTACAAAGTTATACTGCAGTGTTCCATCTAACAGGTTATTTTTTTTAATCAATTCAACGACTACCATGGTCATTAGCCTGAAATATTTTGTCTTTCACATTGCCTTCAGTAACATAAGAAAGAAGTTACAATAGTGATCCTGAAAATTGAACAGATTACGCAGTTTCATCACATTTTGTCATAAATCCGTATACCCCCCCAAAATTCAATTGTGTTCAAAATATCTCCCTTTTCATGTAAGTAAGGTTTATCTCCCATATTGTGCCGTAAACGATCATTCGTGTAGTAAGGACATTCATGTAAGATACCTAGAAAGATGTTAAGATCTTTATGACATAATTCACATCAGTATGGCCTATACGCTATCTGTGTATTCTCGTCATATCGAATTTCGGAAGTGTAAAATAAATTAAGGTACGATTCGGATCTCGGCAGTAGCTGTCTGATCGTCGCGACCCGGCAGCGACTACCATACCGCTTCCAGGGAATTACATGCAACACTCATCGTACAAGTAATTCCCTGGAAGCGGTATGGTAGTCGCTGCCGGGTCCCGACTGCCGTGATTTGAATCTTACCTTAAGGCATTCGCACATCAGGTTTGAAGTGCTTTAGCTTAGCTTTGCAAACATTCCATGCTCTCTGCCGTTCTGATGATATTCATTTCCTGATCACATCAGTGACCTTGGTAGTTTTCACATCTATTGCGTCTCCAGAAGCTGCAGTGCGGGCTGCCCAATCAGCAATCCCCAGATTAATTCAATTCCGCAATTTTTACTGTGTAGTTCTATGAATACAGATTGTATTTTCTGAGTTAAGGGGTTGTCTGTATAAATGTCTGCAAGGGCGTCAATATGCTCAATGAGTCTACCACTATAATCTTTCTTCCTTCTGATACCATAACCAGAAATGTAAAGCTCGCATATGGCGAGTCGAAGGATCAGGCGTTACACAAAATTGAGCATTTCGAAACCAATTACATAAAATAGCTATTCTTTATCATGTGACGCACCTCATAATTCATAATAGTAAAAGCTTCAAGCAGCAAACGACCACTTTGCATCAAAAAATATGTTTCCAAATTATTTTCGACCAATTTTTCAAATTTCTTGGGAACAAGAGGTAATCTGCCTCTATGGAGATTAATTGAAACCGTCATACACAGACGTTGGGAAAAATGTCTTGTTCTGTATTTTTGGATGGATGGAAATATTCAGTTTTGTGTATTACAATTAGGAAATGCTGAAAGCTCTGATAAGTGATTCTCATTCTTCCCAACATGTAAAAATTAGACGATAATAAACACTGACGAAACAGTGGAAATATTGTGAAAAAATTGCATGGAGTTCAAGGGTACATATTAAGACGATTACGGCCCTGTCTGTGCAAGAATTTTCTAGAAAGCTCCGGATGTCTATGCCTGGTGGCTAGAACCTTCTGGCAATTGCTAGAAGTTCCACGAAAATCTACAAAGGAAACTCTAGCCAATATAATTTTGTGGCGAGAAATTAGACTACCTTGTGACGTTGAATTTAGATGCAAGCCTGGAGGAGGTGTAGCCGGGAAGGACAGCGTCAGCAAATTGAGAAGCAAACTAGATTACATACATGAAAAGGTATGCAATCAAATGCAACAAGCAAGCGATCGGATGAAAATTCGCTATGACATCAAGGCTGTTGTATCTTGGTGTGATTATTTGATTAACCTTTGTGTACCGTGACACAGCACATATGGATAAAAAAAACACATTCAACTTGATAAGTGGACAGTATTTATTTCACATTGAATTACATATTACTTCACAGAGGTGTCACCCTTGCTGTATACTGGGCCATAATTGAAGTACCTACTATAAGAGAAGAGTGAATCCATCCTGTCGCCTCATTTTATAGGCGAGAGTGTGAAATTAAAAAATTGAAAGGGGTTTATATCATTCCCCCTACAAACACAAAATACAGCAATTGTGCAGTTACTGCATTACTAGTGCCACCGAAATGCAGTACATAAAATGTTGTATTGAAACTGCACAATCTCCGCATTGGTGATACTGCTTTCCTAAATGCAGTCTTTTGAATACAGCTGCTGTACAGCTTTTTTACAACAAAATCGAGATGCTGTATGAGACAACGCTGTCTCTGTCGTTGATGCTATACCACACACCTACTATTCCGGTTGAGCCGTTGTCAATCGTCGTCGTCGGCCATGCTGTTTTGTAACGGAAATTTGTTCTTTGTGTCGTTTTTGATTGAAGCTATTTGAACTGACTGTTTGTTTCAATTTGACTGAGTTGCAAGTGCGAAAAACAAGTGTATCGACATGATAAATTCCCGAAAAAACGAAATAAGGCAAGTTGGGTGTGTGGCCAAGTCAGTTTAGATGATGCCGTTTCTTTCGGAACTGGAATAAATGGACAATAGTAGAAAACATCTGGGTCTCTACCTGAACTGGATAGGGCCAACTAAGAACCAGAATTTTGAAGTAATAACATGAATGAAGGAATTTTAGGTATTTTATTCACACAAGGTAAAACTTTCTTTGTTTATTAACTCATTTTTCTTCACTTTAAGTTGATGTACGCGAAAACAAGGGGAGCAAAAATGATTCACCAACCGATATTGAAACAAGCATCACGGTATGATTGAGAAATGTGTACTCATTTTAGAGGAATGAGAAAGGAACGAGAGAGAGTCACCCAATAATATATTATATTTATAATGTTTGATATCGCTGGTATTTCTGTAAATTCTAGTTTTTTCTATTAAAGTCATGTTCCTAGTGCAATATTTCTTTTATTTAGTTGAATTTGCTATGAACCACATTCCGTAATATGCTCAACATGAACTAGGTTAACCCGACTCCTAAGACAGCCAGTATGTTTCAGGAATCAGGCTCACCTCCGAAAAACCTATATTTTTCAAGTAATCGCATTGAAATTCTAAACATGCATACTACAGACTGTCTTTCATCGACTGAGGGTAAATAGAAAATTTTATTTTTTTTCGCTCCAACCGGAAATGGCCGAACGATTTCATCAAAGAATGTTGTGTATATTTTTATATAGTTGATTTCCATGCTGAATTTTTGGTGAAATGTCGTGAAAAATTAAATAATTTGAATATTTTTTTTGTAAAGTAATCAATATCTAGATACAGAAAAAATTGCAGAATTTTCTCTACTGTAAAGCAAAGATGTCGAATATGCAAAAATATATACATCACATCATATAAGAAAATCAAAATTTTCGGCATTTTCGAATAAACTGGAAAGTCGTAGACGTAATAATTTACTATCAATGTGCAAAGTTTCAATTCAATCTCTTAAAAAATAATTATTTTTTCGGCAGTGAGTCTTATTCCTGTGAGTATCGTTATACAGCCGAGCTTCTGCTGCATTGTTGCTGCTTGGAAACTTCATATCGAAGTAGCACAGTTGGTGCATTATTACTACCTACAAATTGCATTACAACGAGGCATAGCTCCTCCACAACTGCTGTATAGTGACTGTACTTCGAATGCAGTTTGTGCTGAACAGTTTCGATGCAATTCCGCGGGACATATACGGTGCGTTTCGATACAGTTACTGCACCACCATCGCTGCACTTCAAGTGCAGCAACGCTGTACAGTTTTTGTACTCTTGCCGCGTTTTAGTGTATGCTGGGCCCTTGAATGAATAAAATATCAAAAACTGACCTTACACGAATGAGCTATGATCAGGTCTGTAACCCGATAAATTTTCCCGTAAATTTTCTCTATCGATCGTTAAAATAGTGTTCCAGTGCAGAGAGGTAGATAATCATTGTTCTCAAGTAATTTTATAAATTAGTTGGGGAAAAACATTTGGAAACATATTTTTTGATGCAAAGTGATCGTTTGCTGATTGAAGCTTTCATTTCTATGAATTATGAGATCTGTCACATGATGAAAAATATGTAGCTATTTATGTGATCGATTACGAAATGCCTAATTTTGTGTAACGTGTAAGCTCACAATTTACAGAAAATTGCATTTATCAATGTTTTTCATACCAGATTCTTTCTTATTTTGAATAAAGTAATAGTAACTATAGAATATTATTGATAGAAATTGTGAAAACATAAATCAAGTCTTTTGACTGCTCTCGCTTTATGTCAACTCTATGATGTAAAAAACATGGTGTGCTCATCTGAAAAAAAAGAGGCCAGCAAGATTATAATATAAGGGAATATATATTCTTTGATTTCAATTTGAATGAAGAAAGTGACGTCATCATTGGTAACTACGATCTCAGAAGAGCAGATGAGCACACCATGTTTTGCTTACATCATGGTGAATTCTGACACTTTGTAGATGAATGAGTGAGTCAAATGTTAGCGCTTGAATGTAAAAAAGCAGACTGTATGATAATTGAAAATGGCTAACACTGTAAATACACCACAACTCTTAGATGACACTTATGCTCGGTTATGGGATTCCCTATTATCTGGAACTCCACAAACACACCAAAACGTATAAAAGTCTTTTAAAGAAAATTGGAAATTTTGCATAGAATCACTAGGAAAAGTACAGCGTCCTGTCAATCGATCATCAGAATGAGTGATTCAAATTTTGAAGAGCTACAAAACGAAGTTGAAGAGGAAGCAGCTAATACTAACTAATAATTAAAAACTCGGTGTGATGAGAAGAAGATAAAACATATTAATCAGAAAGTCTTACTTGCATATTTTGAGGTGTAAAACTTTACTTTTCGGACGATGCTAAATTTTGATCCTGATTTTCTATAGATGCTGTTTCTCGTAGCAAATCGATTGATACTTATCTCGACCCCGTCAAAATCTCAGTTTAGAAGATATCACTCAATAAAAATCAAATTTTTTTTATATTGAATTTGACATATTTTTACATATAGACTGTGTTTCCTATGGTTGGGGTATATTTGTCTAGCAGGACCATGAAATATTCTGAGATGAATCATAGAAGAATAATCTGGGCATTAGGGCGGCCACCCACTGGTGACTCTTGCGAAATCACATATTACAAAGTCTGAAATCTCCTGGAGCTTCATGTCAATATTGAAGTAGTTAGTATTTCGTATCATATTGATGAGCGTATGAGAATCGTAAGGTATCAATTGCGAAAAACGCAAAGTAACAAAAATCACTATTGCGCGGCCGCTTACATTTTATATGTTCTCTGCATAAACTGGCAAATTTCTTGGACTATTATGTTTTAATTATTACATAGTACCACTCAAATTCAGATCTTTATTTGGACTATCACTGTCTCAAATCGAACTAACCTCACTCGACCAAAGACCTCAATTTCTCCTAAATTCAATTTCCTTTTCTGGAACTAAACTGAACTCAACCTAAAAAAGGACTAGGTATACAACTTAAAAATGAGATTGAAGTACGAAATTAAACTAACCCAACCAAACCAAAAATCTCAAGAACTCAGAGGACGAAACTCAAGGGCACTATTCTATATTTGATTTACTCTCCAGATTTGAACTAGCACTGTCATAAACTAAACTAACCTAACCTAACCAGGTACCTTAAGAACAGGAATTCCTAATCCTAAATTGAACTAACCTAACCAAACCAGACATGAAGAATAAATTCAACCACACTCTATTTTATTGACTGTGTTCGATTTTAATCGCATTTTAAATATATTTTGTTCTTCTGGGCATATCGATCGGTATCAGTCTCGAATCCGGAAAAATCGTAGTTCAGGAGATATTCTTTGAAAATTGATTTTTTTACTGAATATGACATAAAACAGCAAATAATTGGAAGGATCCATCGAAATCTCACCATGCTGCTGTCGTATTTGAGCATAAACGTTGGTCAATATCATCATTCATCAAAAAGCCACTAAAGAGCTTAACTCTACCGTCCTCCGTAGAGGAATACATTGAGCTGTAGTTATTTGAATATTTCATCATTTCTCCTCTCAAACAATATCAAAATAAGATGGGAAAAACGAATCAGAAGAGGTTTGTTGCATGTTTATGTACTAATTGCACATTGTCTCACCACTGGTGCCTTCGTTTTATTTTGTCATGTCGCTCCTATTATAAATCGGAAAAAGTCCACAATCTCGTATTGTTGCTACTGCCTTTCGAATAGAAAATTTGAAAGTTTCCAAATAACCGTCAACCCAAAAATTTAAACTTCAAAAGACGACAGGACCTAAACGCAATCAAGTGTAGAGTATTATTTAGATGCATAGAATTCTGGACTTTTCGGAAGGATTCAGGATTCTGAGACTAAAAAATGTATGTTTTAGGATTTGTGAAACTGACTGGGATGGTCCTTTAATTAATCTTTATTTGTATTTCTGTATATAATAACTCTGCTTCTTTCCTTATTCCACTTGAATTTTGTCGTGAGTAAGTCCAATTCGTCAATCTTATCAACCAGGATCATTCTTATTTTGTCTTCTCATTTGGAGGTTTTATTTCATTTTGATTTTTTCCTACTTTAGAATAATGAGTATACCCTCCTTTTAATGACACCAGTAAAGGGATGGATTGGAAAGATGACGAAAAACCTGATGGTTTCTCGTCAATTAATTCGGATATTTTCAATAGCTCATATTAGTGAGCAAATCTTGACAGTAAATCTACTTAAACGATACCTACGTAGTAAGCGCCCAGATCTACCTAGCGGGTAGATGTGCCTTTTGTGGTAGATCAATTGAATAGTTGACTAAATTATAAGAAACTGAGCACACTGTATATAAATTCAGAAAAAATCAGTAGGTAATGTGAAATTCGATCACGGTCTGTATTTTTGTGAATATTGAGAAATTTTGAATGCGTTCATCCACTAACCCTTTGGGCGGATCATTCCGAACTTAGGCCGACTGTTAACACGATCACTTTGCAAAGGTCTAACTTACACACTCATAGATTTCAGGGCAGGTTCAAAGCTCAAATTCGAAGGTTAAGTTCGAAATTAACAAAATCTGCCAACGGTTCAGTAGATGAATTGAAATTTCATCATCTCAAATTCAGTTTTAGGATAGACGATAACTGTGAGGTCACGTGCAAACATAAAATTGACCATAAAATCAAAACTCAACCAAATCTATCAAAACAACACCAACAACACTGAATAGATATAGAATCACATGAAAAATTCATATTTCAACACTGTATAACGTTAAAAAAAAATTTTTGAATAAAATCCGAAAAATTCCTGTTAAGCAACACCAGCAATTAATAATGTATAGGAGTTGTTATACCAAAGCATGAATCAACTTATTTGAGGCATTCACTATAGTTTACATTTGGACAAAAAGTATCAAATGAATTGAAATGATTCGTCGATATCGACTTTTCAAGAATATGTCTCAATGTCTCAGAACCTCAAAATGTTCACTGTGGTTTGATTTATCCAAACAACAGTCACAATCGATAAATAATCGTCACAAATGACAATACAATGTCTGAAAATAGTTATATTATCAAGAAACACAATCGGTACTAACCATATTTTATATATAATTCAAAACTTCAGGTTTTAAGAAATTATTTCTAGCTTAATGTTACTTCATTTCAACTGAGACTTTTCGAAAGAATATTTCACGGAAAGTGCTTGTTATATATATAATCTCACTACTCGAAATTGGTAATTCATCAATATTTTTCATTATTTCATACGAATCAGTATATTTTGTCTAAGATGTAAAGATGAAATCTCAACCTCAATTTAGTTTCGAGATAAAATTCCGGTAAATACCCGATCATTGCCGACGGTCAAAGTCCTTCAGGTTAGAAAATCTATAAAGACAAAAATCATTCGTATCGAAAGTGTCACATTCAATCCGTAATACTTTTATGGGTTTGTTGTGGCGAGAATTTGGTTCATTTGAATGTGTTCAATTCAAAGTTCCTTCTATTAATCGAAGTAATTCTTTTATTTGCTTACGTGACACTTTTCAACGGTTATGTTATCTCCATCTTTTTCAACTTCCATGAGGAACATCTGGAAAAGTGACCCTGAAAAGCCTACGATGCTTAAGTTTTCCGCGAAATCGACAGAAATTCAAAGGTCGATGTTGCTTTATATTCCCAAGAAATTCTACCTCCAAAGCCAGCCCGAAGACGGCGGAGATAGCCGATCACGGCCGAGTCCACAGAAATACTTGAAGTGTCACATTTTCACCGGGTTTTCGTAGAAATGTCACTTTTTTCCATAATTCCAGCAAGAATACGATAGTGAGAATCGAAAAAAGGGAACTGTTACTGATCAATTCCGTTTTTCGTCTTTCTGTTCGTTTCAAAAAACTTCACCTAGCTTGATTCCAGTGCCCGAACTCTTTCCTGTGGTTTTGAACCTTTGGAAAATATCAATATTTTCGGTATTTTTCGAGATTTTTTCGAAAGTATCTCTAAAATTTTCCGCAATAAAAGATCAACAGGATAAGAAAATTAGGAACTTCTTTTTTTTATCATGTTCATATATCAGGCCAAGTCTTCCTAGAAATATCCGAAAAATTCTCATAAAAATTTTTTAAGCAAAAGTTTTTCTTGATCTCCTGCAGTGGTTCTGGTGGTGTCGCCTGTAACGCGTTAAGTTTCATTGAATTGTGTATATAAGCTTATAATTTATCGCAAAAAAATTATACGGGTATCATGGGAAAGTCAGGTGAAAATTCACCTCCTCTCTCTTGCAAAAGTTGCCTGGGTGACAAGAGAATTTGATTCAATAAAATCACGATTTTACGATAACAAAGATCTGATGAATGGAACTGTAAATGTATCACAGAATTTAGCAAATTTATTGGAAAAAATGAAAAGATCAGATTCCTAGAAAAAACATAGAAACAACTTCAATTCCTAAGTTTAATTAGACTTTATGACCTCAGCAGGTTCTTTCATTATTATACAAGAATCCAAGTTGAATGATAATATAGGGACCATTCATCCTACGAATCTTAGAAAGAAACTATCTTGAACAGGTTTCACAAAAGAGGAAAAATAGAATTTGCATTGACTTTTCCACAGGAGCAGGTGCAAATTCACTTTTGAATAATAATCAATTCATAGATCAACAAGATATAGATGTTTGTATTCCTAGTAGAATGACCACAGTCAAAGAAGTAATAAAAAACATTAAAAATACTGTAACGGAACATTTGGGAATGCGATTCAAAAATAAAAATTATGTCTGCCAGAAATTTTGAAAGAAGATCCAAAGTTGATGATGTCGTAAAATATATACCCTCTAATTCATGGGTCCTACTTTTCAAAGGGAAAAATCTCCCGGAATGTTTTTCCATCTGGGGATGTATCAGGAGATTGTCATTATAAATTGGCTCGGTCATTCAATGTTATAATAATTTAATATATGGACATGTTCTGGACATGTTCCAGCGAGCTGCAATGGGAAAAAAAGATTTAGAAACTGTGGGAAAAATCACTCAGAAGAAGTCTATCAAAATAAAGATAAAGAGAAAAATAGATGCGTTCTTTGTGAAGGTGATCCTGCTCGAACGGATTGCTGTTGTTCTAAATTTGTTCGACAAACACATATAAACAACTTAATAGCAATGAATAACCTCTCCTTTTTTGAAGCCGTTAAACTAATAGCAAAATCTCATATTTTAAATGAAACCACTCATACAACGAATGGATCTTATCCTAATATACAACCCAAAAATTACCCTTCTTTGAAAACTCTATCTTTTAATGTTAATTTCCAAAAAAATTATGTAATCATAGTACACAAAAGAAGATTGCTTCTAGACAACAATCAAAGTACTCCACTATACTCAGAAATTTCTAAAAAAAAAAGTACTATCTACTTCAGGTCACGATAGCTCTCAAACAACAACTTTATCCAGATCAACCCATGTCTTATACCCTAATCCCAATGGTTACACCATCTCCTATAACATCGAATCCAATAAATTCATTTACTCTGTTTCCCAACCAGCATAGATAGATGATATGATTACAAAAAGTCTTTCGTCAGGAAATTATATGGAATTTAAAAATATTCTAATAAAGTTAATCAACTCAGTAGAACCTCCTTTAACACAATCAAACACGTCCAAAACTAAGTAACCCCACTCCGCGCATATCTTTCCCAGCTCTACTCTTTAAACCTTATATTTACTTATGTATAGTATCCTTCAATGGAATATTAGATCTTTAATTAAGATCGAATATACATAATTTAAAACTGGAATCAAGTGATTTAGAACATTAGCCATATTATTGACTGAAACATGGCTTGATCCTGGAACTAATTTGAGAATACAGGGATAGATAGATAGATAGATAAGTTTATTCATTTCATAGTATACCATACATGTAAATACATAGAAAAAATGTCAAAATATAATCAATTCAACTATAGCCATTATTTCATTTGCAGTAGTCCAAATATTCCTGCAAGTTATAAGGTTCACATTTCATGATAAATGAAAACAACTCTTTAATAAAAACCTTAACATTGCTTATAAAACGGAAATGTTTTGGAAGAGCATTAAATAATTTGATGCACATATACATTGCATTATTCTCTGTCAGTGTGAGATTGTGTATAGAATACATATGTTGATCCACTTGCCTAGTTTTGACATTCTTATTTTTAAATTTTTCAAATAACTTTCTGTGTTGTATGAGAAATTTTATACAATTGAAAACATAAAGTCCTGTGAAAGTATGAATATTATTAGCACGAAAGACACCCCTGCACGTCTGCCTGTATTTCATGTTAGGCATTAATCTTAAAGCCATTTTTGTTTCACAAAAAGGCATGCAGAGCAGGAACTGCCTCCCTAGCATAAAATACCATACGACAAGATAGACTGAAAATTAGAGAAATAAATAATTTTCAGGATGGATACATCCACTGACTTTTTCAAAATATCAATAGATGGTAGAATTAAATTTTTTGTTCAAGTAGTCAATATGATTTCTCCACTTCAGATTGGAATCAACATAAACACCAAGAAACTTTACACAGTTCATCATCTTAATTTGAGAACCATCTAGTGAAATGTTATTAGGAGGCATTATTTTCGATCTCTCGGATTGGAACATTATGTAATCCGTTTCTTCAGCATTCAATTTTAAGCAATTTGCTGAGCACCATTCTTTCACATCTTTATAAGCATTATTCAATTCTTGCTTTAAATTTAGGATGTCATTGATAATTTTTATAATATTAGTATCATCAACATAAATGATCAGATACAGCAAGCTATTTATATTAAGGAGAAGATCGTTCATATATATTATAAACAATAGCGGACCTAACACACTACCTTGAGGTACACCCGAAAAAACCTCTCTATTTCATCCGATACAAATGTTTCAGTGTTGACCGTAACAGACACTTTCTGTTTTCGGCGTTCCAGGCAGCTTTGAATAAGTTTTAGCTGCTTGTCTCTTATGCCATATGCTTCTAGTTTCTCCAACAATTTACTGTGATTTACACTGTCAAATGCTTGGGATAAATCTAGAAACAAACCAATCGGAATTTCTTCTTTTTCTATCGCTTCTAATACCCTTTGTGTAAGCTCAAAAATAGCCGTGCTTGTATTTTTATTATTCAAATAACCGTGCTGAGAAGAGCAAAACAATTCATGATTTTTAAAGAATTTGAACAGGCGATCTACAAGAATTTTTTCAAAAATCTTTGAAAAAGTTGTTAGCAAATTTATGGGTCTATAGTTACCCAAATCATCCACGGGACCTGATTTGTACAAAGGTGTTATTATTGACAATTTGAGTGCAGATGGAAATTTTCCTGCTACAAAGGCTTTGTAGATAATATATCTAACAGGTTCAACTGCAATATGAATTACTTTTTTTATAGTAGTGCTAGGGATATAATATCATCAGACAGAATGAATCAAGCAAAGGTGGGGGAATAGCTACACTTGTCAAAAACTAGGTTAACTATTCTCTACTCCAAACATTGAATCAATTTTCTTCAGAAGGATTGGAGATCCAAGGAAACGAAACTCAGCATATGTTCATTGTCAATGCTCACAATCGCCCCAAGTACAAATAAAAGTCAGTGGACAAATATTGTGAACAGTCACACTCGTCCTTACATAGTAGGAGGGGATTTTAATGGTGAAAATTCCTCATGGGTGTCTGGCTTTTTAACCCTTATGGTAAAGCACTACAAGAATTCCTTTCAGAAAATGACCTCTGCTTACTTGATGATGATACTACTACAAAATCAACTTCCACGACGGAAAACAAAAGCGCACCAGATATCGTTAGTGTAAATATGGGCTGGTCTATTCAGCAGGACCTATATAGGTAGCAGTGATCATTCTCCTATATTCATCAGAATTGATTACGCACATTCTCATATTGCCAAAGCTAACCATTTCAGTACCAAAAAGTTCAATATCAAAAAAAGAAATGGAAAGATTATCAACACAGAGTCTTCCAGATAAAATAATTAGATTCTGAATACAAACTAGAATCTCTCTAACAGATAATAATTCAGGCAGCGGAACAGACTATCGCCACCAAAAAAAATATAATAAGCCCAAATCACCATACTTTGCCCAATGGTGCTATGAACCATCAGCAGAGCTAGTTTAAATGGGAGGTGAAGCCACCCGTAAATACATACGTCATCCTTCTCAAGAAAATTATACAGTGCGCGTCAAAATTATGGAACCAATTTTCTTAGAAGAAAAATAGTTGGCAACAAAATCCTGAAACAGGTAAATTTTTGTTTCACTTCTACCAAATTTATATGCATTTTTGAAGGATTTTTGTTGCACTCTGTGCCATCCCCATCAACCCTCTAAATTTTTTGAATAGGGAAATTGGGTCATGTGGTACTTTTTTGGCAAGGTTTTTGTATCTTCTTTACAGGCGTGCAGAAAATTTTTTCACGTGAGGGGGTTGGAAGGGTTTGAAAATTGTGCCTGAACAAAGCCTGTTGACCTGTTTCGGGATTTTGTTGCCAAATATTTTTCTTCTGAGAAAATGAATTTGTTCCATAATTTTGACGCGCACTGTATGCTAGCTAAGTACGGAGTAAGTATTATGACATATGTCATAATGATGTTCACAAGCTATCAAATTTACTCCACAATTTAATTCGATTATTCAAGTTAATATAGCATTATGGGAGATGATTTCCCGATATTAGGGTCCTGTAACATTCCTCGTTAACCTGAGGTTTTGGAAAATCATCGCTTGGAGGACCGGACCTGGTTTAATAAACTCTCCCGGTCAGCGAGCAGATTTAATATTATAAATTTGAATATTGAAGGGATTTCCAAGGACAAGAGTGATTATTTATCAAAAATGTCTGTCGACTGTGGCGCAGAGGTTATACTTCTTCAGGAAACGCACACTGCAACCGAAGAAAAACTTCGTGAAAGAGGTTCCATAGCAGGTTATGTATTAATTGATTTTCTTTTGAGTCCTATTTATGGCCTAGCTTGTTATGTAGAGAAATCGGTAGTCAACAATGTTGAATTAATTCGTAAAGGTGAAGATGAAGGAGTGTTTTTTATAGCGTTCAAATTTTGTAATATTTTTATCATCAATATTTACAAACCTCCTAATACCCTTTGGCCTAGGAACTTCAACATAATTTTTCCACATCCTTCAATTTATTGTGGCGATTTCAATTGCCATCATAGTATGTGGGGCTATGCGATAAATGATAGAAATGGTTTAGCATTGACTGAGTGGATTGAAGATAACGATTTCCATCTCGTTTTTGACGCAAAAGATAGGTCTTCATTTCATTCATCAAGATGGAATAGGGGATACAATCCAGATTTGAGCATAGTTTCTCGTGATAACGATTCAAAACCTCTTTCTGTAAATCGTAAGGTTCTCAATGATTTTCCACGTAGTCAGCATCGTCCAATCTTCATTCGTGTAGGAAATGTTCTTCATTTAAATGCATCTTTACCAAAGCTCAGATGGAATTTCAAAAAAGCTAGTTGGCATCAATTTAGGGAAAAAATTGAAAGTGATATCAGATGGTTTCGCCCTTCTTATAAAAATTATTCCAGATTCATTGGGGTAGTGAAGGCAGCAGCAAAAAAATTCATTCCCAGAGGTTTTCGTCAAAATTATGTTCCTGGATGGTCGGTTGAAACAGAAACCCTGTACAAGGAGTATCAAAGTTCGCCAACTCTTGATAAATCGAACAAACTATTGGATTCCATAAACATTGCTCGTAAAAATAAATGGAATGATGTGGTTTCGAATTTGAATTCTACCCATTCGAGTAGAAGTTCTTGGGATGTTCTGCGGAAATTAGGTGAAGCAGCCCCTCTTGCTAACTCATCCTCGAAAATTAATCCGGAACTGATTGC
Organism: Myrrha octodecimguttata; assembly: GCA_958510865.1. Taxonomy (NCBI): domain Eukaryota; kingdom Metazoa; phylum Arthropoda; class Insecta; order Coleoptera; family Coccinellidae; genus Myrrha; species Myrrha octodecimguttata. The sequence goes on along the minus strand of OY294058.1, from coordinate 8,541,029 downwards.
TCGTCGGCTTGTAAATGTTTCCAACTCGGTTAAAATTTCTAGTTCAAAGATTAAAGAAATGAAGAAAAATCTACATAGGTTGAGATCATCGCCATCAACTTTGGATGTTATATCTAGTCCATTCACCATGGATGAATTGAAATCTGCGATAAAGTGTACAAAATCTCGGAAGGCTGCTGGTTTCGATGGGATTTATCCTGAGTTCATAAAACATTTGGGCAAAAAGGCATTATCTTGGTTATTATCTTTCTATAATGATATTTTGAATTCTGGAAATATTCCAACGGAATTTCGTAAGGCAAAAGTAATAGCAATTCTGAAATCTGGGAAAAATTCATCAGACCCAAGTAGTTATAGACCTATAAGTTTATTGAGTGTACCTTTCAAAATTTTAGAGAGATTAATTTTATTCAGGATAGAATCATCTGTTGAAGATATTCTGCAAAATTGTCAAGGTGGTTTTAGGAAAAATAGAAATTGTTCTGATCAAGTTGTTAGTCTCACTACTTTTATTGAATCAGGATTCAATAAAAAGTTGAAAACGGGGGCTGTATTTGTGGATCTTTCAGCAGCTTACGATACGGTGTGGAAAGATGGTTTAATATTCAAACTCCATAAATTTCTGAAATGTGGAAAAGTAATTCAATTGATCGAAAATATGTTATCTGACAGAAGACTCCGTGTTTTTGTTGATGATGTTAGTAGTAGGTTCAAAACTTTGAATAATGGACTCCCACAAGGATCATTTTTAGCTCCCCTTCTATTTAATTTATATTCATGTGATATTCCAGCAACTTCTTCAGAGAAATTCATCTATGCAGATGATATTGCTCTGGCTTTTTCTCACTCTGATTTCAAAGTCATTGGAAACACTCTAAATACTGATTTAGAAATTTTGAAGAATTATTTTGTTGAGTGGCGTTTATGTCCAAATTCTAATAAAACAGAAGTTTCTTGTTTTCATTTGAATAGTCAACAGAAGTTTAAAACTTTAAATGTTACTTTCAATAATGCCGTTCTGAAACATAATTTCACTCCTAAATATCTTGGAGTGAAATTAGATACCTCTTTAAATTTCAAGGCCCATTTGGAAAACTTACGCATGAAGTTGAAATCTAGGAATAATATTCTTCAAAAACTAGCTGGTTCTTCATGGGGGGCTGACCCTACAACTCTTCGTACCGCAGCTTTGGCTTTGGTTTTTTCTGCTGCTGAATATTGTTGTTCGGTTTGGTTTAATAGCGCTCATGTTAGTAAAATAGATGTACAGCTTAATGTTGCTATGAGAATCATTAGTGGGACCATAAGATCTACACCTTTACAGTGGCTACCAGTTCTCTCAAATATTGTACCGCCCCATATTCGTAGACAGGTTGCAGTGATAAAGTCTAGGGATAAATATCGTTCCTTTCCGAATTTATTCCCAATAATGTCTTATATTCCGGATTCTAAAATTGCTAGATTGAAATCTCGTAAGCTTCTATGGATCAACGATTTTCTTTACACCAATAAAAGTGACAAAGAAATTTGGCGTTCGGAATGGAATTCGTGTAATGTTTTTAACCAAGGTTTGATCAGCGATCCTTCAGAAAAAGTTCATGGTTTCAATCTTCCTAGGAAAATTTGGTGCATTTTGAATCGACTTAGAACCGGTCATGGTCGCTGTAATAGTTTCCTCTTCAAATGGAATTCGGTCGAAAGTCCAAGGTGCGAGTGTGGAGAAGAAGAGGAAACAATAGAACATTTAGTAAATACTTGTCCAATATATAAATTTGACGATGGTTTCGAGGCAATTCATTCGGGGTCTGATTCTTTTTTGAGATGGATTGCGAACTTCAAATTAATTTAATGAGTAATAAATCATTTACTAGTTCATATTAGTGTTTCGTCTCCTTTTTTGTTTTCAGGTATGTTTCCAAGATTTTAACCTGCATCGCATAGGAAGGAGGAAATTTTGTCGATGAAAAAGAAGCCCTTCATTGAAAAACAACAATTTCATTACACTTATACGGGGAGACAGAGTTTTTCCTGAGGTTTTTATCTGTGCTCTTGTATCATACGTAAAAATGTATGGTACCCCGTTGACATTTCCTCTGCTAATACTGTTATGACACAAATTGTTTGATATAAAAAAAAATTTAATGCTCATCTCAAAAGAATATATATATATATTAATATATATATATATATATATATATATATATATATGCTTTTGAGATGAAAGAGATATATAGGCTGAAATCAACATATATTATCCCCTTGATACTGTCTGTGAATGGATTAGTCGAGACGCATCTATCGGAAAATACCACAAGGTTAGAGCTGGAACAAGATCTGATCAGCAAGGCGCAGAAAGAAGTTATATTGGGGACTACTAGAACTGTGAGAAAGTTCCTAACAAGCTTGTGAGGGTATCTTGGCATTCGTGCCCGGTACTCCCACATACCAACCCGCTAAAGACGGTGATAGGGAAAAAAAAAAAAAAAAAAAAAAAAAAAAAAAAAAAAAAAATATATATATATATATATATATATTGATCCAATAGACGCATCTAGTCCCGATATATCATACAGGCTACCTAAGACCCACATGATCCAAATGACTTTGACGAGTATATAAAGTGGAAATGAGTTGTTTTAAAATATAACTCACTAGGCAGCCTGAGAGGGGAAAGAATTTCTTTAAGACAAAAAAGTTGTATAGTAGATAACGTTTCCCAAACCCGAACCACTTCGCCCTCAATCCGATCCCTCATATACCACGCAAACATATCCAGCCAACGTTCGAAATCCCAGCGCTGTTGCCAGATTTTCGGGACCAATAGCGTCGATTGTGGTGTATGAACGGGTTTAAGAAAGAAGGTCAACTTGTTGAATCGTCGAATTTGTATAAGTTATGCTATGAAGAGATCCTAATGTCTACTCGAAACAAATTGATGATGAAAATTGAATCGAATGCGAATGAGATACTTCGGTCAAGTATCTCGATTTATTGTGATATCAAGATCAAATACTTTGTTAAATAGTGAAATATTTATTATTTTCTATGGTGTTCCAATCCTTATCAAATATTCGTATCCACTATGGTAATAATATTATTACTACTTGTGTTCATTTTTTCATGAAGAGATGCTTTTAGCCATCGAAGTCCCATAGATAGTAAAAAAAAATTTCTTGGAATTTTTCTGATGACACGATGCTCACGAAACTCTACACACAGTTGTTCATCATTATTTTCGAACAGGCTACCAAGTTTTGTCATGTTGGAATCAAAATTTTATTAGTTATTCCGGAAAAAACAACGATACCGAGAAAACAAAACACGAAATTTCAAAAAAAAATTCCAAATATTTCCGGAAGTTGAAATCGTATTGAATTGAATTTTTATGACAATTAAAAGCAATAACAAAATTTCGCGAATAGTTGCGCGTCTTTATGTTCTAATTGATCGCCATCCTTCAATCCAATCGTTTGGGCAGTTCCTGAAATATCAGGGAAATAACCTCAAAAAAAATAAATCCGAAACTACCATTTTAAAACCAACAAAAATTACTGGCTGCATATTTATACAGTAAATAAAATCATTTAGTCTGGTTGATAAAAAATTAAGAGGTCAGAAGTTGAAACTTTAACTACGGAACAGACTATATGTTGAAATAAAATTCAATTTTAATTAGTAAGTACCGAACAAATACATATTGAGAAATAATTTTGTTTTAATATGTCGTTTTTTCCGCATTTCTAGTTTCAACTGTTGACCTCTCAAACTTTTATTAACCTGAAATGATTTTATTAACTATGTGACTGCGAAAGTAGTAATTATTGTTGGTTTGAAAGTGGTTGTACAGCCAAACTTACGAAACCTCTCATCCTGCATTGCATGAAGATTCCAATAAAAATTGAAGTTTTAAGACCATTATTCCTCTTCTATGTCAGAAACTTCATATGAATTACACATATAGTTTAGAGGAATTCTCAAAATCTGTTTCTTTCGTCATTGATATTAAAATAGAAAATAAGATATTTTTATGTCAGGTTAATTCACATTTGGTGATCTTCTAATTATATCATCATCACGAAATTCGGCATGAACCTTCGTGCTGTCATTTTTCCATCAAGTACTGGATTCTAATCTGATCTAATTTGTGTTGTTGGTGACATTCCGAAAATAAAATTCTGAATGGGTTATCGGCGGAAATATTAAATAGATTTTATTCATTCAACAATTCGTTCTCACGGCCGATCGTGAGCGGAAAAAACCAACTTAAAAACTCGATATTTGTAGAGTAGTTTATACCTTAATAACGAAAGCTGAATTGGTTAAAAGGTTAAATCTACTCAATGATTCTGGAGATATATCGAATTTTATTTTTCCGATGTTTCCAAAAATTCACATTGGATTGAATCGATATCCAGTATTTTATTGAAAAATGACGATTGAGGGTTCGTACAGAATTTCGTGAGGATATGATCCGAAGATCGCAAAATATAGAATATACGAAATATAAATTTCAATTTTTGTTTCGAATTGTTCTTATGACATGATCATCGCGAAATTTTCTAAAAAGTTGTTTTTCGGACCTAGCTGGGCATCATCATGATTGAATCAGTTGCTTACAAGTTATTCTGGAAAAAACAATGATAGGTACCGAGAAAAAAACACGAAGTTCCACAGTTATAAACATGTACTGAAATTCGCTGCGAAAGATTATGCTCAAGGTCATAATGATATTGACCTGGTACTTTCAAGGCCTGTGTTTACAGGAAACACCACCAAATTCCAAATTTTCTCGAGGTTGAGACATCTTAAATATTGATTCACGAAATAACTACGGCACTACACTCTCATAAGTTTTCCTGACTGTGGTTTGTGAATCAGAGAGCTGAATGACTTATCAAATTTCCAAGATTTTTATGAGAATTTCATAATAAATATATTGAACTCTTTCAGCCCTTCACTATTAGGTAGTTGATCACGATTAAAAAGAATTTTTTATCTCTAAGTTTCAACAACCTACTCTCAACCTACTGGTTTGGGTATTGGGAGGAAAAAAAAACTCTAACGAATAATGAGAATATATTTATTCCAGAGTCAATAATTTCTTTCAAGGAAAATGCATATCCTTAACGCTATGTTTAAAATCCCGGTATCGGTCACAGATTTCATCTCGGTATATTTGATGGCGTCACCTACATACCGCACTAACTGCCAGAATCTTGGCGAATCTCGATAAAAAATCGTTAGCGGTTTCTATTCATCAAAGTGAAACCTAACCTTATTTTTTACGCTGTGTCTAGACTCCCGGTAACCGTGATGAATTTTCTACATTGACTTTTGATGATGCTCCAGGTACCGAGATCTAAGTCAAGTTCGATGTTTCGAATGTGTTTGTATGGTCATTTGGATAATTCAAAATTATGTTAATTTATACGGCCAGTTTATTTAAATCGAATTTACTGATTTACTTCGAGTCAATACGTAAATATACAGTTTGGGATGTAACACTAATGAAATAGGTATCTTTCATCTCAATTTTCTAAGAGTTTGGCATAGACCTTGAGGTTACTATTACGCAGCACAGTTTCAGTTTCATCGACTTATTTTCAGGGATACCAGGAAAAATATATGTCAAAATTCGAACCTATTTCTTCGGTATCATTTGATTTCCGGAATGACTCGAAATGATGATCCGGTCATAATGAAACTTGGTAGCTTATTGGCGGAAGCTGAGTCCTAAATTTGTGCCAAATTTCTTGATGATCGTTCCATTAAAATAATCGACACAAAAAATTTCAGAATTTTGCGATCTTCAAATCTCATGGTCCTCACGAAGTTCTGCCTGAACCTTGAAGCTGTAATTTTTCAATCAAGTACTGAGGTGCAGAATTTTTTTCCCATGTGTCTTGTTGATAATCTTTTAAGATAAAATTTCGAATTGAAATATCAGCGGAATCCTTGGGTGAAGGTGAGCAATTCGCAAATTCGGCCTTCGTTATCAAACTATAAACCTGCTCTACAAGTATCAAGTCTTTTTTGGGTAGTGGTCGAATTCACGATCGGCAGTAAGATCAACTGAAAACCCAATACTTTTCAAAAGAAACGACCCAGAGACTCGATATTTATATAGAAGGTTTGGGGCTTGATTCTGAAGGCTCAATTCGTGAATGGAAAAGATCCGCCCAAAACATTTGAAAATATCCCCAGTCAAATTTGTTCCATAAGTACAGATCTGATTGAATTGAAATCTAGTATATTATTAAAATGATAGCCTGAAGCAACGGAATTGAACAAGCACTTAAAAGCTCCTGAACCTGAAGTTCAGAATTTTTTTTTCTGCTGGCTGTAATCAATCAAGCGTCCCTTTTCCAGAACTTTTTTTTCTTGTACAATTCCAAATTCTCCTCAACTTCCTCAAAATTTTTGAATGTTCTTCAGTTTTTTCATGTTTGAAAACTCGGGAAAACGTTTCACTTTGACACATCAACGAAACAATCTAATAGTAAGGTCAGGTTTCACTTTGATGAACAGAAACCGCCCAAGACTACATTTTTTACTGGGATTTGCTTGGATCCCGGTAACTTGTGCGTCATATGAGTGACGTCATCAACTATGCAATGATAAAATGTGTGACCGGTACCGGGATTTTAAAGACAGAGTTCGAAATATGCTTTCGTTATTGACTCTGGAATTTATGCGAAAAAAATCAACCATTAATTCCAACTTGTATAGCATGCTTCAGAAATATACCACCAAACTCTAGTAGAATTTTCAGTCAACACCAAGAGAATTTTGTTTAATCATTGTTTCAAGTCTATAGAAGGCTGTATTCTCACTCAATCGTGACAGAATTGATTTTGACACCGGATTCGTCATCAGGGGGTCCAACTCAGTCGTTTGAGACCAATTCCGGCTCAACGTTCAAAAATTACAGACATTTGGACAAAACGATGGCACGCTATTTTCCAGAACATGCTCGCAAAACTAGTTGGAAAATGCACCGCTATTATTTGCATTTATTTGTATAATTCTGTTACTCGGGAATATTTTTTGTCACAAAAAGTGCAATTTATTTTATTCCCCATGCTGAATTGACATCCAATGAAACCATACTGTATACTTCATTCTCTTACGGTTTGAATAGACTAGATTTTTAACATTCACGAAACTCGAGAAAAAGACATTAAAATAAAGAAATGTTCGCTCTGTACAAGTTCAAATCATGTGCCAATAGTGAACGTTTTCAAACTGTATGATCCAAATTCGGATCTATGAAATATTGAATCGATAAAAATCACGAACATGAAAACTTTCCAAGCCAAATATGAGTCATGGCAAAAACATTTTTATCGACGCTTGTATCCTTCACCGGGCTTACATAAGTTTTGACAAAGTGTCGATTTTCGATGTGTATGTCGAGAGGATGCAATATCAAATATTCGAGTTCCATGTGAATTTAAAATCAACGTTTCTCATGGCGACGGCATGCTATAGCGGGATCATATAAGCTGTTTTTTTCGGCTTGCATATTATGTGGAAAAGATGAAATATCCAATTCGAAGGTTCAGAATCAGAATAACTCATGACGATGACTCGCTATACCGAAGAACACTTCTGTGGACTTCTACAATCCCGCTGATGCTTGCAGCTGGCCGTCGTCATGGGGTATGTTTATTAGGAATTTTTATTACTATGTTTAAGTACCATTGATGGTTGTAAACAAGTCATAAAATTTCGTTCTAACTGCGATCCAGCTACCAAAAAGGAAACGGCTAAAACAGTTCAATATGGGTGCGTTTTTATTTTAATCAGTTGAAGCGATGAATTACATCGAGCGATGAAAAAACGATTGACGTGACATCATCAAATCTCTCGGAAGGTTCCTAAACATAGGGTGGAATTACAGACAGAAATCAGTGAATTCCCGATGAATTTCGTTATTGGATTTGAATTTTAATGAACGGTTTTTCTGGTATAATTACTGATAACGAATACTTTATATCATAATGTTCAGAAATCAATCATTTCATTTGTTTTGCAGATATCCTATCATTCTGTGATAGTTATTTGCTGTATTTTCGCACATATTCTTATCAGAAATCATTATTATGGATGCGGAATTATTTCCGTTGTGCAAAATATGTTAGAAACTTGATGATAATTCTGCTAGTGATGAGGAATTCGTAATTTTTGAATTGGAAACGAAAAATAATGAAAGACATGTAAATGCTTATAATCGTATTGGGGAAAATGTACCTAGGTATCTTATTTTTATAGCTAATTTTTTCAAATCATCTGCACATCTGCACCATACATTTTTCTACTTTACACACTTAACAATATTCGATAAATTCACGAAAACTCCCTGTCAAAACATTGAAGTAAGCTTAGAATGATCCATCAGTTCGATCAACTTCCGAGTAAGATTGATCCGATTAGTAATCAGAAATTGATCGATTACGACGTTGAAAAAAACGACCTGCTGAAATTCTTCGGGATTTCTCTGATGAAAATGTAAACTCCGTGGTGCATTTACGATTAATCGATTGGATATTTCGATTAAAATATAAAAACACACCATATTTTCATCATGAAATCTTGAAAATTAAATATTCCATTCATCATCACGATTCACAAACCGGAAAGTCATGAAAAGCTACACCAGTCCAGTGCCGTCATCATGTTCATTTCGTGAATCAATATTTAAGAGGTCAAGAACATGAGACAATTTGTAACTTAGTGGTATGCTCTGTGAACGCAGATTTTTAAGGAATCAATTTTATGTCTACATCTTCCTGTTTTCCGTTTATTTTCGAAATTAGGACAAAGGGGCAGTCAACTTACGACGGGGATTACTACTGTCAAGAACAATGAAGGATCATTAAAAAATATAATTATATCTGATTCAGCATGAAGAGGTAGATTTAATATTTTCTTTTTCTCTGAAAATAGGTATTGACTCTAAAATGTATGCAAGACAAATGATCCGAATTCAAATACTTGCATAAGAAAATTCAGAAATAGATCACCAAGCACCAGATGTGGAATGATGGCTGGAAGTAAATGAAATAATTAACTAAAACTATATTAGTTTTCAATTCCCAACTCTCCCAAAAATTAACCCTCCCGAGGCACGAAAAATTTTTGTCGATTTCAATTTGTTCCTCCGAAACCAATGATCGAACAGAAACAAAATAAAGAAGAAAAATCTAGAACCTGCTAGAATCTGCTGACGTGAAGTCAGCAGCTTCTACGCGCTTGTTCACATTGCGAAATGGTGAAATTTTAATGAAATATAAAAATTTTCAAAAAAAAACAATAATTTTTTTTTCGAAATTTTCCATGGATAATTCTTCTCATTGACACTGTTCATCTTCCAACCAAGTTTCATTTCGATCAGATAAATATTTTTCGAGTTATTGAAAAATCAAAATTTCAAATGGCTGTAGCACAGAAACCATTTGGCAGATTTGACCCATTAACGAACTCAACTGAGATATTCAGGATCTTAACCTTAACTGAAAATTTCAGGACTCTAGGTCTTTCCTTGCGAGGGTTACAGCGCACACGGCCGGCCGGACGGACAGAATCAATTTTGACCACGGATTCTTCATCAGTGAGTCCAACCTAGTCGTTCGAGACCAGTTCCGGCTCAAAATTTCAAAATTACAGAGATCGTGACGAAATGATAACGCGCTGTTTCCCAGACAAGCGCGTAAAAAGTATTCATATATAGAACCACACTCATTTGTTAGAGTCTCTACTGCATCCATAAGAGGATGAAACTTGAAATGTTCAATACTCGAAAAGAACACTCATTTAAAGAACATAACACAATATGTACCCGCATTGTGCTTCTATTAAAACAGGCTCATTTTACGATTAAGTCGTACCGATAATTCCTTCGCGGCCATCACGTGAAAGTATCACATACCCACGCTGCTCTTTCTGGCTTGTACAATGGATGCCAAGAAATAAGTGACACCACGTGAAGCAAAATTCTTGGATTCAGGTTTTAAAAACTAATATAGTTTGAACACATTTGGACACTGACTTATTCATCTTGAGGAATTACCTGAAAACTTCTCGATTAGAAATTTTTGACTGGAAAGGAACAAGCTGCAGTCTTAACCAACTCTACAAATATCGAAGTTTTTCTCGGGAGTTATTGTGTTAACGGCCGGTCTTACTGGTAAAAAAAAGACTTCTGAAATAATCTAATCAGAAACTTGATGAATGAAGGGTAGGTTTCGAGTTCAATTATGAAGGCCGAATTTGCGAATTGGTGAAATCCACTCAATGGTCCCGAACATACATATTTAATCTGGCCAATATTTCCAAGAATACAGATAAAATCGTATAAAAATCTAGTACTTCAATGAGGAATGAACACTTGATGGTCCCTGCGGAATTTCATGAGGCACATATCATTAGCCGATCAGCAGATATAATTCTGATTTTTTTGATCGATCCAATCGAACGATCATCACGAAATTTCGCAACAATTTGCTCATCAGCATTTTCCAACTATTAAGATGTTCATCATGTCCAGCTCAGTATTTTTTGAAGTATTTCAGAAATGACAACGATACCTAGTTGATAACTATATAATTTGAAATATTTTTTTCCAATATCTCCAAAGATTAAAACACGAGTTCAAGGTCTGTGTCGAATATCATCAAAATGCAATAAATTGTTTTAGCGGAAAAACCTCGAATAAAACTTGGAAAATTTTCGAAAGGAAATTATTTTTTGATTTTGAGTCCGTAACACACTCACGAAATTTAAAGAATTGTTGCGCATCTCTAAAACATGACTATCTACGAAATTTAAATCTGATCGCGTTAGTTCCGTATGAAATGTTGGGGAAATAACATTGAATTTTCAAATATCCACGAAGTTTGGCATACATATTTCTTTACCAATATCTCCTGGATTTGGTATCAGATAGAACTGAAATTTGAAGTGCTTCGGTTGGATATTGATTTTAAGGTTTGTGCCAAATTTCATTGAAATCTGTTAAGTAGAAACAATTTTTGTCAAGAATTTTGGGAATTTTTGAAAATACTTTTTTTTCACAACAATCCAGAAGACATATTCTTAAGCTAGACATGAAGTTTCAATTTGATCACGTCATTTCTTCTCGAGATTTTGGGAAAATAACCGCAAAATTTCGAAATTCTACATATTTATTCTTCCAAGAAAGTCCTGAACCGGTCGAAATACTTATTTATCATAAACTCTCTTCTCTTTGTATCGTTCGATCACTCCAGATACGATATGTGGTCATGTGACAAAAAAATCCGTCGTATCTCGGATGATATTACTGAAAGGCTATTGTGTAGCAATAGCTCTGTAACATTCCTTTGTTTCTGATTATTAAACTCCATCAAGAGAATATTATCCTTTCACACTTTCTCATAGCTGTCTCCCAAAATATTTAACCTTCCAATGGTGAATCAAATATGCTTAGTGATGACCTTTTATTGTCTATATCTTTCTTTGCAAACGGAGAATATGACCAAACTCCTAATGTTCTAAGAATTCCATACCTTAATTATTGATTCATGAAGGAACGAGCCTAATTTGAAATATTCAATTTTGAAACTCTGTATGAAAGATTTTCCATGTGTTATTGACCCTTTGCCGAACTACAATACCAAAAAGCCACTTCCTATTTTACTGGTCGAAAAGATGAAATATCTAATTCAGAGTATCTGTATGGAATCATATCATATGTTTCGAGGACAACGCCCTTTACCGGGCGTCTGAGTTTGGATTTTTACTGTGTAGCTCGAAAATATAAAACATCTCATTTTCGTCCGGTATGGAGAATTCACAATAAACTTTTCCCATGACGGTGACTCCCCATAGCGGGATCGTACAAGTATCCATAATAGAAGTTTCCAGGTTAGTATATCTCGCTGTACAGTGTTGCCAAGTTCAGGGACTCGAAACGTTGATTAATCATACGAATTTTATACAGCTAGTTGATTCCCGCAGAAGCGCCCTCGCACTGGCCAAACCCTGAAACTTTCTGTGTATAATATGATGTATCACCGATTTTTTACACCCGGCTGAAATTTCGTTTATAGCATCCCCTGACCCCCCAGACCTCAAAAACATGGTCAGACGCTAAGAGACCCGGGACCGGGTCTGAACACGTCACTTTTGGACTGGAAAGGCGGTCAAGTGTATAGATTCGGGTCTGTATGTGCGGTCGAATAAAGCTATATATATATATATATATATAGCTATAGCTTTATTCGACCGCACATACAGACCCGAATCTATACACTTGACCGCCTTTCCAGTCCAAAAGTGACGTGTTCAGACCCGGTCCCGGGTCTCTTAGCGTCTGACCATGTTTTTGAGGTCTGGGGGGTCAGGGGATTCTATAAACGAAATTTAAGCCGGGTGTAAAAAATCGGTGATACATCATATTATACACAGAAAGTTTCAGGGTTTGGCCAGTGCGAGGGCGCTTCTGCGGGAATCAACTAGCTGTATATAATTCGTGTGGTTAATCAACGTCTCGAGTCCCTGAACTTGGCAACACTGTACAGCGAGATATACAAACCTGGAAACTTCTATTATGGACACTTGTACGATCCCGCTATGGGGAGTCACCCTCATGGGGAAAGTTTATTGTGAATTCTCCATACCGAACGAAAATGAGATGTTTTATATTTTCGAGCTACACAGTAAAAATCCAAACTCAGACGCCGGGTAAAGAGCGTTGAACTCGAAACATATAATATGACTCCATACAGATACTCTGAAGTAGATATTTCATCTTTTTGACCAATAAAATAGAAAGTTGCTTTTTGGTATTGTAGTTCGGCATAGGGAAAATCTTTCATACAGAGTTTCAAAATTGAATATTTCGAATCAGGCTCGTTCCTTCATGAATCAATAATTAAAGTATCGAATTCTCAAAACATTTGGAGTTTGGTGATATTCTCCGTTTGTAAAGGAAGATATAGACAATAATTGGTCATCACTAAGCATATTTGATTCACTATTGAGAGGTTCAATATTTTGGGAGAAAGCTGCGAGAAAGTTTGAAAGGATAATATTCTCTTTATGGAGTTTAATAATTAATCAGTAACAGAGGAATGTTACAGTGCTATTGCTACACAATAGCCTTCCAGTAATTCCAGCCGAGACACGACGGATTTTTTTGTCACGTGACCACGTATCGTATCTGGAGTGATCAAACGATATAAAGAGAAGGGAGTTTACGATAAATAAGTATTCCGACCGGTTCAGGACGTTCTTGGAAGAATAGATATGGAGAATTTCGAAATTTTGAGGTTATTTTCCCAATATCTCGAGAAGAAATGACGAGAATTCTTGACGAAAATAATTTCTACAGATCTGATTTCAATTAAATTTGGCACAAATCTTGAAATCAATATCCAACAGAAGCTCTTCAAATTTCAGTTCCATCTGATACCAAATCCATGAGATATTGGTAAAGAAATGTGTATGCCAAATTTCGCGATTATTCGAAAATTCAATGTTATTTCCCCAATATTTCAAACGGGACTAACGCGATAAGATTCAAATTTCGTAGATAGTCGTGGATAAGGGATGCGCAACAATTCTATAAATTTCGTGACTGTGTTACGGACTTAAAATCAAAAAATAATTTTTTTTCGAAAATTTTTCAATTTTTTTTCGAGGTTTTTCTGCGGAAACAATTCATTGGATTCTGACGATATTCGACACAGACCTTGAACTCATCATTTGACATCAGCCCCTCAAATTTCAGGTTTCTCGTATTATAATCTTCGGAGATATTGGAAAAACTATTTCAAATTGTTTAATTATCAACTAGGTATCGTTGTCATTTCTGAAATACTTCAAAAAATACTAGGCTGGACATGATGAAAAATCTAAATAGTTGGAAAATGCTGATGAGCAAATTGTTGCGAAATTTCGTGATGTTCGTTCGATTGGATCGATCAAAATAATCAGAATTATATCTGGTGATCGACTAATGATATGTGCCTCATGAAATTCCGCTGGGATCATGAAGTGGTCATTCCTCATTGAAGTATTAGATTTTTATACGATTCTATCTTTACATTCTGTCCGTCCGACCGTGTGCCCTGTAACTCTTGAAAGGAAAGACCTAGAGTCCTGAAATTTTCAGGTTAAGATCCTGAATTTCTCGGTTAAGTTCGTTAATAGGCCAAATCTGCCGAATGATTTTTGTGCTATAGCCATTTGGAATTTTGATTTTTCAATAACTCGGAAAACATTTATATGATCGAAATGAAACTTGGTTGGAAGATGAATAGTGTCAATGAGAAGAATTATCCATGAAAAATTTTGAAAAAGAAAATATTTTTTATTTGAAAATTTTTATAATTCATTAAAATTTCACCATTTCGCAATGTGAACAAGCGCGTGAAAGCTGCTGACTTCACGTCAGTGTTTTTCTAGATTTTTCTACCTAATTTTGTTTCTGTTCGATCATTGGGTTCTGAGGAACAAACTGAAATCGACCAAAATCTTCCGTGCCTCGGGAGGGTTAATTTCTGTGAGAGTTGAGAATTGAAAACTAATTTAGTTTTAGTTAATTATTTTATTTACTCTCAGCCATCATTCCACTTCTGGAGTTTGGCTATCTATTCCTGAATTATCCTTTGCAAGTATTTAACTTCGGATAATTTTTCTTGCATACATTTCAGAGTTCTTGACATTTGTAATCCTCGACGTGAGTTGATTGCCTCTCTTTCGTAATTTTGAAAATAAACGGAAAACGGGAAGATGTAGACATAGAATTGATTCTTCAAAAATCTGCGTTAACAGAGCATACCACCGGGTTACAAATTGTCTCAAGTTCTTGACCTCTAAAATATTGATTCACGAAGTGAACATGACGATGGCACTGGACTGGTGTAGCTTTTCATGACTGTGGTTTTTCTGTTTGTGAATCGTAATGATGAATGAAATATTTAATTTAGATCTGTATAGAAATTTCATAATGAAAATAGGGTGCGTTTTTACTTTAATCGAGATATCTAATCGATTAATCGTAAATGCACCACGGAGTTTATATTTTCATCAGAGAAATCCCGAAGACTTTCAGCAGGGTGTTCTTCTTTTTCAACGTAGTTTAATCGATTAATTTCTGATTACTAAGCGTATCCATCTTACTCGGAGGTCGATCGAACTGATGGATAATTCTAACATTACTTCAATGTTTTGACCAGAAGTTTTCGTGGATTTATCGAATATTGTTAGGTGTGTAAAGTGGAAAAATGTATGGTGTAGATGTGCAGATGATTTAAAAAAATTAGCTACAAAAACAAGATATTTAGGTACATTTTCCTCAATATAATTATTGGTATTTACATGTCCTTCATTATTCTTCCTTTCCAATTCAAATATTACGCATTCCTCATCACTAGCAGAATTATCAAGTTTCTAACATATTTTTTACAACGGAAATAATTGCGCATCCATAATAATGATTTCTGATAAAAATATGTGCAGAAATACAGCAAATAACTATCACAGAATGATAGGATATCTGCAAAACAAATGAAATAATTGATTTCTGTACATTATAATATAAAGTGTTCGTTATCAGTAATTTAACCAGAAAAACCGTTCATTGAAATGCGAATCCAAAACCGAAATTCATCGAGAATTCACTGATTTCTGTCTTTAATTCCACCCCATGCTTAGAAACTTTTCGAGAGATTTGATGACGTCACGTCAATCGTTTTTTCATCGCTCGATGGAATTCATCGCTTCAACTGATTAAAATAAAAACGCACCCATATCGAACTGTTTCAGCCGTTTCCTTTTTGGTAGTTGGATCGCAGTTGGAACGAAATTTTTATTACTTGTTTACAACCATCAATGATGCTTAAACATAGTGATAAAAATTCATAATAAACATACCCCATGACGACGGCCAGCTGCAAGCATCAGCGGGATTGTAGAAGTTCACAGAAGTGTTCTTCGGTATAGCGAGTCATCGTCATGAGTCATCCTGATTCTGAACCTTCGAATTGGATATTTCAGCTTTTCCACATAATATGCAAGCCGAAAAAAACAGTTCCGGAGCTTATATGATCCCGCTATAGTATGCCGTCGCCATGAGAAACGTTGATTTTAAATTCATTACATGGAACTCGAATATTTGATATTGCATCCTCTCGACATACACACCGAAAATCGACACTTTGTCAAAACTTATGCAAGCCCGGTGAAGGATACAAGCGTCGATAAAAATGTTTTTGCAATGACTCATATTTGGCTTGGAAAGTTTTCATGTTCGTGATTTTTATCGATTCAATATTTCATAGATCCGAATTCGGATCATACAGTTTGAAAACGTTCACTATCGGCACATGATTTGAACTTGTACAGAGCGAACATTTCTTTATTTTAATGTCCTTTTCCCGAGTTTTGTGAATGTTAAAAATCTAGTCTATTCAAACCGTAATAGAATGAAGTATACAGTTTGGTTTCATTGGATATCAATTCAGCATGGGGACATTGAGCCAATAAAATAAATTGCACTTTTCGTGATAAAAAATATTCCCGAGTAACAGAACAATACAGGGTTTACTACCATCTCCATGGCAAGTAATAGCTGTGCTTATTCCAACTAGTTTTGCGAGCATGTTCTGGAAAATAGCGTGCCATCGTTTTGTCCAAATGTCTGTAATTTTTGAACGTTGAACCGGAATTGGTCTCAAACGACTACGTAGGATCCCCTGATGACGAATCCGGTGTCAAAATCAATTCTGTCACGATTGAGTGAGAATGGAGCCTTTTATAGACTTGGAACAATTATTAAACAAAATTTTCTTAGTGTTGACTGAAAATTCTTCTAGACTTTGGTGGTATATTTCTGAATCATGCTATACAAGTTGGAATTAATGGTTGATTTTTTTCGCATAAATTCCAGAGTCAATAACAAAAGCATATTTTGAACGCTGTCTCTAAAATCCCGGTACCGGTCACACATTTTATCATTGCATAGTTGATGACGTCACCCATATGACGCACAAGGTACCAGGATCCAAGCAAATTCCAGTAAAAAATGTAGCCTTGGGCGGTTTCTGTTCATCGAAGTGACACCTGACCTTACTATCAAATTGTTTCGTTGATGTGTCAAAGTGAAATTTTTTCCCGAGTTTTCAAACATGAAAAAACTGTTGAAATGGTTTTCATTCTATGAAGAACATTCAAAAATTTTGAGGAAGTTGAGGAGAATTTGGAATTGTACGAGAAAAAAAAGTGCTTGAAAAGCGACGCTTGATTGATTACAGGCAGCAGAAAAAAAATTCTGAACTTCAGGTTCAGGAGCTTTTAAGTGCTTGTTCAATTTCGTTGCTTCAGGCTATCATTTTAATAATATACTAGATTTCAATTCAATCCGATCTGTACTTATGGAACAAATTTGATTGGGGATATTTTCAAATGTTTTGGGCGGATCTTTTCCATTCACGAAATGAGCCTTCAGAATCAAGCCCCAAACCTTCTCTATAAATATCGAGTCTCTGGGTCGTTTCTTTTGAAAAGTATTGGGTTTTCAGTTGATCTTACTGCCGATCGTTAATTCGACCACTACCCAAAAAAGACTTGATACTTGTAGAGCAGGTTTAGAGTTTGATAACGAAGGCCGAATTTGCGAATTGCTCACCTTCACCCAAGGATTCCGCAGATATTTTCATTCGAAATCTTATCTTCAAAAAATTATCACAAAACACATGGGAAAAAAATTCTGTACCTCAGTACTTGATTGAAAAACTACAGCTTCAAGGTTCAGGCAGAACTTCGTGAGGACCATGAGATTTGAAGATCGCAAAATTCTGAAATTTTTTGTGTCGATTATTTTAATGGAACGATTATCAAGAAATTCAGCACAAATTTAGGCCTCAGCTTCCGCCACTAAGCTACCAAATTTCAATATTACCGGATCATCATTTCGAGTTATTCCGGAAATCAAATGAAACCGAAGGAAAAGGTTCGAAATTTGACATTAATTTTTCCTAATATCTCCGAAAATAAGTCGATGAAACTGAAACTGTGCTGCTAAAAAGTAACCTCAAGGTCTATGCCAAACTCTGTTGCAAGTTTCTGTAAAATACCCCACATGTTACATAACTTAGAAAAGTGAGATGAAAGATACCTATTTCATTAGTGTTACATCCCAAACTGTATATTTACGTATTGACTCGAAGTAAATTAGTAAATTCGATTTAAATAAACTGGCCGTATAAATTAACATAATTTTAAATTATCCAAATGACCATACAAACACATTCGAAATATCGAACTTGACTTAGATCTCGGTACCTGGAGCATCATCAAAAGTCAATGTCGAAAATTCATCACGGTTACCGGGAGTCTAGACACAGCGTAAAAAATAAGGTTAGGTTTCACTTTGATGAATGGAAACCGCTAACGATTTTTTATCGAGATGCGCCAAGATCCTGGCACTTAGTGCAGCATGTAGGTGACGCCATCAAATATACCGAGATGAAATCTGTGACCTATACCGGGATTTTAAACATAGCGTTAAGGATATGCATTTTCCTTGAAAGAAATTATTGACTCTGGAATAATTATATTCTCATTATTCGCTAGAGTTTTTTTTCTCCTCCCAATACCCAAACCAGTAGGTTGGGAGTAGGTTGTTGGAGGGGAAACTTAGTGATAAAAAATTCTTTTCAATCGTGATCAACTACCTAATAGTGAAGGGCTGAAAGAGTTCAATATATTTATTATGAAATTCTCATACAAATCTTGGAAATTTTCTTAAGTCATTCAGCTCTCTGATTCACAAACCACAGTCAGGAAAACTTATGAGAGTGTAGTGCCTTAGTTATTTCGTGAATCAATATTCAAGATGTCTCAACCTCGAGAAAATTAGGAATTTGGCGGTGTTTCCTGTAAACACAGGCCTTGAAAGTACCAGGTCAATATCATTATGACCTTGAGCTTAATCTTTCGCGTCGAATTTCAGTACATGTTTATAAATGTGGAACTTCGTGTTTTTTTCTCGGTATCATTGTTTTTTCCAGAATAACTTGTAAGCAACTGATTCAATCATGATGACGCCCAGCTAGGTCCGAAAAACAAATTTGTAGAAAATTTCGCGATGATCATGTCGTAAGAACAATTCGAAACAAAAATTCAAATTTATATTTCGTATATTCTATATTTTGCGATCTTCGGATCATATCCTCACGAAATTCTGGACGAACCCTCAGTCATCATTTTTCAATAAAATACTGGATATCGATTCAATCCAATGTGAATTTTTGGAAACATCGGAAAAATAAAATTCGATATATCTCCAGAATCATTGAGTAGATTTCACCTTTTCACTAATTCAGCTTTCGTTATTAAGGTATAAACTACTCCACAAATATCGAGTTTTTAAGTTGGTTTTTTCCGCTCACGATCGGCCGTGAGAACGAATTGTTGAATGAATAAAATCTATTTAATATTTCCGCCGATAACCCATTCAGAATTTTATTTTTGGAATGTCACCAACAACACAAATTAGATCAGATTAAAATCCAGTACTCGATGGAAAAATGACAGCACGAAGGTTCATGCCGAATTTCGTGATGATGATATAAGTAGAAGATCACCAAATGTGAATTAACCTGACATAAAAATATCTTATTTTCTATTTTAATATCAATGACGAAAGAAACAGATTTTGAGAATTCCTCTGAACTATATGTGTAATTCATCTGAAATTTCTGACATAGAAGAGGAATAATGGTCTTGAAACTTCAATTTTCATTGGAACCTTCATGCAATGCAGGGTGAGATGTTTCGTAAGTTTGGCTGTACTACCACTTTCAAACCAATTATAATTACTACTTTCGCAGTCACATAGTTAATAAAATCATTTCAGGTTAATAAGAGTTTTAGAGGACAACAGTTGAAACTAGAAATACGGAAAAAACGACATATTAAAACAAAATTATATCTCAATATGTATTTGTTCCGTACTTACTAATTAAAATTGAATTTTATTTCAACATATAGTCTGTTCCGTAGTTAAAGTTTCAACTTCTGACCTCTAAATATTTTATCAACCAGACTAAATGATTCTAGTTACTGTATAAATATGGAGCCAGTAATTTTTGTTGGTTTTAAAATGGTAGTTTCGGATTCATTTGTTTTGAGGTTATTTCCCTGATATTTCAGGAACTACCCAAACGATTGGATTGAAGGATGGCGATCAATTGGAACATAAAGACGCGCAACTATTTGCGAAATTTTGTTGGGATCGTATTGCTTGTAATTGTCATAAAAATTCAATTCAATACGATTTCAACTTCAGGAAATATTTGGAATTTTTTTTTGAAATTTCGTGTTTTGTTTCCTCGGTATCGTTGTTTTTTCCGGAATAACTAATGAAATTTTTGATTCCAGCATGACAAAACTTGGTAGCCTGTTCGAAAATAATGATGAACAACTGTGTGTAGAGTTTCGTGAGCATCGTGTCATCAGAACAATTCCAAGAAATTTTTTTTACTATTTATGGGACTTCAATGGCTAAATGCATCTTCTCATGAAAAAATTAACACGAGGAGTAATAATATTATAATCATAGTGGATACGAATATTTGATAAGGATTGGAACACCTTCAGAAAATAATAAATATTTCACAATTCTACAAAGTATTTGATCTTAATATCACAATAAATCGAAATACTTGACCGAAGTATCTCATTCGTATTCGATTCAATTTTCATCATCAATTTGTTTCGAGTAGACATTAGGATCTCTTCATAGCATAACTTATACAAATTCGACGATTCAACAAGTTGACCTCCTTTTTTAAACCCGTTCATACATCACAATCGACGCTATTGGTCCCGGAAATCTGGCAACAGCGCTGGGATTTCGAACGTTGGCTGGATATGTTTGCGTGGTATATGAGGGATCGGAATGGCGGGGTTGTGGTTCGGGTTTGGGAAACGTTGTTTCCTATACAACTTTTCTGTCTCAAAGAAATTCTTTCCCCTCTCAGGCTGCCTAGTGAGTTATATTTTAAAACAACTCATTTCCACTTTATATACTCGTCGAAGTCATTTGGATCATGTGGGTCTTAGGTAGCCTGTATGATATATCGGGACTAGATGCGTCTATTGGATCAATATATATATATATATATATTTATACGGAGTAAGTAGTGGATTAACGATTTTCTTTACTCCAATAACTGTGACAAAGAAATTTTTCGTTCAGAATGGAAATCGTGTAATGTCTTCTACTGAGGTTTGATCAGAGATCCTTCAGAAAAAGTTCATAGTTTTTGTCTTTCTAGGAAAATTTGGTGCATTTCGAATCAACTTAGAACTGGTAATGGTCGCTGTAATAGATTCCTCTTCAAATGGAATTCGATAGAAAGTCCAAGGTGCGAATCCGGGAAGAAGAGGATAAAATAGAACATCTAGTTAATAGTTGTCCAACATATAAATTTGACAATGTCTTCGAGGAAATTCATTCGGTGTCTGATTCTTTTCTGAGACGGATCGTGAACTTCAAATTATTTCAACGAGTACTAAATCGTTTACTAGTTCATATTGGTTTTTTCCTTTTTTTAGGTGTGGTTTTGAGATATCAACCTGCATCGAATAGGGAAGAAGGAATTTTGTTGATGAAAAGGAAGCCCTTCAGAAATATACAACAATTTCACTACACTTATACGGTAACCAAAGTTTTTCATCTGTGCTCTTGTATCATATGTAGAAATGTATGGTACCCTGTTTACATCTCCTCTGCTAATACTGAGATAACACATATTGTTTGATATAAAAATGTACTGCTCATCTCAAAATAATATATATAGAAGAGGTATTCATCACTTCAATATTGCGTGAATGCAGAAAAAGATCTTTTAGAGTTGCGCATTCAAAAATACCTATAGGAAGCATTTGGAACTACAGATACTACGATGAATTTGTAGGGTTTGAACTTCTTCTGGTGAATCCTCACGAACATGAACAGTAAAGTGAATAATTCATATTTCAATTATAATAAACATGAACATTTCCTCGAAATATTATCACAAGTATGTAACAAATTCATGACTTTTGAATTAAATATTTTTTTAGGTAGGTATATACTGATTTTAAAAACCATATTTTTCATGAACGGAGATTCAAACTATTCAATAAATCCATGTATAGTACTGTAACGTTTTCTTAGTTTTCAAAACGTTTAGAATATTTAAACTATTTATTTACACTGTTTACACACTACTATTCCAATAACTAAACAAGTATTTCTATCAAAGTCTGTTCACAATTCATTTCCACAATTCATTTCAACTGAACACTTTCCGCTACGAATCACTCTGCTGAATTGGTCCCTGTGCTGCTCCGCGCCTACCTTTTTATCACGTGTGGAATTTCCAGCAATTTCGAGAATGCTCTAGAGCGAGGCGGGTGACTCATAGACTGCTCGGGCATTCTGGAGCGTTCAGCGACATTCTAGAATAGACAGGGCCGTACTCGTCACACTGTCCCCTCCTTAAGCCTGTTCTGTCCCAGAACAGATTCCCTGAATTCCTCGGAGGACCGTGATGAAATCTGCAATCGTCACCATTTCTACAGTAGCCCTTCTGATGGAAGTAACAGTCTACGGTTTTGCTGGACTTTTCGGTTTGCTTTGGGTTGAAATTGCATACCAAGATCTGCATACCTGTCTTTTGGAAGACTACTTCAAGCATGCTTCGCACAACTCGCCAATTCAGTTGATCCAGTCCACAATCTAGTTTGGGAACAGCTAATTTCCTAATCCCAAAGCATTGAAGGTCTTCTTTCAAGCCATGCAGTGCTGTCAATAAATTCTGGTAAGTGGGCTTCTGATATGAGTATTGTTTGGTGACTACGTAGTAAATGAACCGACCCTCTGACTTCAGTCTCAGACATTTTCCGATTCTGGGCTGCTGTCCCATCAGTTCCTCTTGGCGACCAAATTTATTTCTGAATACTCTTGCTATTCCTCTACACATCCTTAGATCCGCTGCTACACAATGAGCAAGAGAGTATTCCTCGGGAACTGTAAACAGGTCTTGATGAACTTCCTGTGTAACGCCAAACCGTGCAACTCGTGTTCCCCCATAGCTATTCATGAATTCCTGAAAATCGTCACTTTCCTTCGCCGGAACCTCGATGAAACGTACTTCTTCTTCGTCATCCTGTGTTGACGCGTACGGAGCCAATCGATTGAAATGGACGACCTTCGGTTTTCCTCTAGGAAGCTTCCGTATCCGGTAAACTACATCATTTATCCTTTTCGTGACTTCATACGGTCCTTCCCACTGTCTCTGCAGCTTCGGAGAAAATCTTCTTTTTCTTTGAGGGTTATACAACCACACCAGATCTCCTGCGGTGAACCCTCCTTCAATGGCCTTGATGTCATAGCGCATTTTCATTCTATCACTTGCTTGCTGCCTTTGATTGCGCACCTTGTCATGGATGTAATCTAGCTTACTCCTCAATTTACTGACGTAGTCCTCCCCGGCTACATCTTCTCCAGGCTTACAACCAAACTCTAGGTCACAAGGTAATCTAATTTCTCGGTCGAACATTATATTGGCTGGAGTTTCCTTGGTGGATTCTTGAACCGAAGATCTATATGGCATGGTGAATAGATGCAAATACTCATCCCAGTCCCGCTTGTGGTCGGGGACTACTTTGACAAGATGATTTCCCATGGTCCTATTTATTCGTTCTACCATGCCATCTGATTGGGGATGTAGAGCTATTGTTCTTGTCTTATTAATCCCCAATTTCCTACAAACTTCTTGGAATAATATTGACTCGAAATCTCGGCCTTGATCACAATGCAGCTCTAGAGGTATTCCGAATCTGCAGAAGAATTCTTTGACCAATTTATCAGCAACCGTACCTGCCTCTTGATTAGGAATACCGTACGCTTCCACCCATTTGGTAAAATAGTCCATGGCTACCAATATGTACTTGTTTTCGTGATCTGTTTCGAGAAAGGGGCCCGCGATGTCGATAGCTACTCGTTCCATGGGAGATCCGACGTTATATTGTTTCATTGGGCCTTCCCTTTGCCGTAAGGACCGTTATCTGCAGCACAAGCTTTACATGTTCTACACCAGTCTTTAACGTCTTTCTTACAGTTGATCCAATAAAACCGCTGCCTAACTTTCTCCAACGTCTTAGTAATCCCGAAATGTCCACCTGAAGTTCCATTATGTAGTCTGGTCAAAACGTCTGTCACTCGACTCTTCGGCACAATCAACTGGAGCCTCTGTTCAGATCCATCATCATTCTCCCAACAACGCTTCAGAAGACCTTTATCGATCTTCAACGTTTCCCATTGTGCCCAATACGACTTAACATTTTGACTCAGTCTGGATACTTCTTCCCAAGTAGGTCGTCTACCACTCTTCTTCCAACTCAGGAATACTTTCAAGTCTGGATCTTCTTCTTGTGCCCGTTGTATTTCTTGGGGTAGCCAATCATCTTCAATTACTGTGGTCCGTCTCACATCAGCTTTGTCTTCCACACGTGAGCAATGGCTGCAATCCTCGGGGCAAGGCCTTCTTGATAACGCATCGGCATTGCGATGGGTAGCCCCGGTTCTATTTTCGGTATCAAAGTCATATTCTTGCAGTCTTTCAATCCATCTGGCCACTTGTCCTTCCGGGTTCTTGAAGTTCAGGAGCCACTTCAAAGCAGCATGGTCCGTTCTCAGCAGAAATTTTCTTCCGTACAAATATTTGTAGAAGTGTTCTACGGACTTGACGACTGCTAAAAGTTCTCTTCTGGTCACGCAGTAATTTCGTTCTGGCTTCGATAAGACCTTGCTGAAATATCCTATCACCCTTTCCTGTCCATCCTGAACCTGCGATAAAACGCCCCCGATGGCTGTATTACTAGCATCCGTGTGGAGCACAAACTTTCCTTCAGCCCTTGCGTAGCTTAAAACTGGAGCTGTGACCGGGGCCTTCTTCAGCTGTGCGAAAGCTTCAGCGCAATCATAGGACCATATGTACTCCTGTCCTTGATTCCGTCTACAAAAGTTTGGATTGATAGCAGTTCAATGAAGCTGTCTGGAGCAGTTGGGTAAGCCAGCCTGACTAATCTAGCCACATCGGCTCCAAACTCTTGGAGATTTTCTCCTGTTTTCTGCACCCGGTTCTTGATTTGGGCATGATAACTTGTTGCAGATGAGCATCACTCATCTGAAGTTTCGATGTAAGAACTTCATAGCATGGTTGTTGGCTCTCCGGAATCGTTTGCAGAATATTCAGTGCCTCTCCTCTTAGAGCTATTATCAATGATGTAGCTTTTTCGTTATCATTCCAACTGTTTGCCAGCGCAGCAGCTTCGAACTGCTTCTGGTATGTCGACCAGGGCACTTTACCATCGAATGTTGGAGGCTTGATCTTCATTTTTCCACTTTCGTCGTTATTTTCCATTTTCATGTTGCCATAGGGTGATGAAGCCGGATAATTTTTTCCAACTGACATTCATTTCAGGGACTCTATTATTTTAGAATGCTGTTCAATTATCCCTGTTATTTCTTCAAATTTTTCGTTAACTTCTTTATATACTTCGTCAAATTTTCCGTCAACTTTTTCATAAACTTGGTCGAGTTTTTCGTCAAATTTTTCATAAACTTCTCATCCAATTTACTTGCAAATTGACTCACCAATTCATTACTATTCCGAGAATTTTCTTCCATTTTCCGTTAATTTTCTTCCATTTTCCGTGAATTTTCCTCTGCCTTATTTTCCATTTTATCCATTTCCTCATTGATTTTCTGAGAATTTTCTTCCATTTTCCGTGAATTTTTCCCTGCCTTATTTTCCATTTTATCCATTTTCTCATTGAGTTTACTCAAGAATTCCATTATCGCCTGCGTCTCCATTGCGCTCTGCAGTCTTGTGGTCACTGGCATAAATTTCAATCAATAATTTATGTACTCAATTCGAGCGATGTCGAACCGCACACCTGACACCAATGTAACGTTTTCTTAGTTTTCAAAACGTTTAGAATATTTAAACTATTTATTTACACTATTTACACACTACTATTCCAATAACTAAACAAGTATTTCTATCAAAGTCTGTTCACAATTTATTTCCACAATTTATTTCAACTGAACACTTTTCGCTACGAATCACTCTGCTGAATTAGTCCCTGTGCTGCTCCGCGCCTACCTTTTTATCACGTGTGAAATTTCCAGCAATTTCGAGAATGCTCTAGAGCGAGGCGGGTGACTCATAGACTGCTCTGGCATTCTGGAGCGTTCAGCGACATTCTAGAATAGACAGGGCCGTACTCGTCACAGTACCAATCTCCCGTTCCGGTTTGACTGTTGTTTTGGTTCGAAGTGACTTCTTGTATTCATGAAAAACTTCTAACAATACACCTCATACTGATCCTCGTTCCCTTGTAAATATTATATATTATTAATGAGTGGTAGTTCCACATTTGTTATGTACTTCTTATTTGTTACTGAGTATCCATCATTTCAAATATCCAATTTATATTTTGGGAAAGGTTTGCATCAGATGTGATGGGTTATAGCATTGTTATTCAGCGGAATTGATTTTATGGACTCGAAACAGCGACCTTAGCGCCAACATCGTTTACAAAGAGAAATAGACAATATTTGACAATTCTAGGACCGCGTTGTGGACCTAGAATGTTAGTGGGTAATAGAAGACGAGTGTCGAAACCTGATATATTCTATGCATCTTGGACATAACTGAGGAAAAATGCATCTTTATTGTTCAAATATGAGAGAAAAATACACTTTTCAAAAATCAGTATCTCTGAAGCTACGGAGTCTGCTAAAAGTTATTGCACAATTTGTTGACTGAAATTTCCTGCTCTATATACTGGCCAGTACTCCAAAAGAATCTGTGCCACTTCATCAGCTGAAAGTGGCCCTGATATTTTAAAATGAAAGAGGCACGGTGGTTGTGGACGGATATGTTGAGAATTCCATAGAAAATAAAAAACGTATTTGACAAGATATACTTGGTGAAACATCTAATGCAGTCTCCCCAACTTCCCAAATAACAGCCACTGCGAGCCATCGAACAAGTTTGTCGTCGGCAATCAATTTATAGTATCATCTTGTGTTATAACAATTAAATAAATGAAATTTTTTTGTCAGTAATTCAGAAATCCATTTTTCGCCACCAGTTGCATAATATTCTACTCTGTGCAACTAGTTACAGAAAGTAAGACGTTTCTTAACGCCTTTTCTAGAAATTATTATTATTATTATTATTATCATTATTATTATTATTATTATTATTATTATTATTAAAACGTCAATCAGTTCACAAAAGTGTCACTTCAGATGTCAAAATTCAAAAAATATTATTATCAGTCACATTGCAGCATTGTAGAATAACCACAGAATCTCGAGGAAAATTGTTCCTTCAAGTGCATTTTTTTAGATCTGAAAGTTTTTGATATGAAAGTTTAATGGATCCATTCACAATTATGTCTGAAAAGAAATATGGTATTTGTGGAAAAAATAATCATTTTGGCCAAATAAAATGAATACCATCTTTTGATCGAGTCTGATCGTGATTTCACGAAATTGTTTCAAATTTATGTATATTGAGGGCAAGTTGAATCGAACCTTAGTGGCCTCCCTGCTGCTGTGGATATAGAGAGGATCCATCTTTTTCTAGAAGAAATTAGGGTAGATACGGTGGTGACTCTTATCTACTCATTTGGAAAAGCGAAGACTCGAAATGGTATTATTTCTAATGGTCTAACGAGTTTACTTGGACCGGTCGACAAAGAGATATATTGAACACATAAAGCCGGGGGCTCTCCCATCTGAAGGCAAGGATAAAGGACCGAGAAGCGGTGTTTTCCAGCATATCAGAATTTATATCTTTCCGAGGTTAGAGTCCACTATCCTTATTTTCACGGTAGTATATCAGGTTCCGCCCTTCCATATTAAATGTGATATTTTATGGAGATGAAAGCAAGTTGTAAGATATTAATTAGATAAAGATGGTGACCGCTGGTGCGAAAATAATCCGGCCATGTGGAAAATCTCGAGCTGAAGCTGACATCGGTGTTTATTGGATGAAGAATTAATCAGAAATCATACTCCGTATATCACGAATTATAACGGGTATCTGGGAAATCTATCGATGAACCTACACAGAAAGGTTCTTCAAAGGAGACATGGCTTATTTGAGTGCAACAAATTTGGTTTCTAGTGGTTGATTAAAAATTGGTGGTTAATAATGAAAGTAATTATTATTATGATGGATGGAAGGGAGCTGAAAAAAATAATTTGAGCTCATATAACTTAGTCGACGTTTCGGAACTGATAACTAGTAGTTCCTTTCTAGAAACTATAATAGTTATAAATCAAATAACGGATACATAAGAAAATAACACAGTTATTTCTCTGTTAGGAAACCGATCAACTTTCTTCTGTACACCATTTCATTGGTAAGACGTCTTGTATTCACTTTGAATGATTTTCAATCATCCAGATTCATTATGTGTATTGGAGAAAAATATAATGTTGAGTTGTCAACAGCATGAAATAAGAAGAAATGTTTTTACTGCTATCAAGTATTTCCACTTTTTCCAAAGCGTAGTTAGAAGACAAGTTGTAGTGATGTACTCTGCCGACAATCGTTACCTGTTATTCGAGGCCTCTGCCCTGAAATGTGTCATTTGAGGTGCAGTTATGGAGCCAATCATGTTTCTCCTCTATATTGATGATTTACTCTCTGTGATTCAAAAGAAAGATTTCGTAACTTGCCACGGATTTGGAATCTTGTGTAGAGCTGATGATAAAAATTTCTGGCAAGAATTTTGAGTGTTTAATCATTCAACATCCGAAAAGGAATTGTGCTTATTCAAAAGTGGTGCATAAAAAACTTGAAGCTGAATACAAATGAAATTCATAGCAATATATCTCAACATTGGATCAAAATGATAATGATAATATTTATTCGATTCATAGAACATAAATATGTACGAGAATAAATGTCAAACAAATAAATCTAACAAAGTAATATACTCCTTTCCTCCTAATCTAAGAACTCCTGAACATTATACGGTTCACATCCCATTATGAATTTATTCAAGCTTCATACAATTTTGTTCACATGTACATAGCATTATTGTAGCTGACAGGTTAAGAGTGTACCGGATACAGATATTGATCAATTTGCCTGGTTTCAGTATTATTATTCGTGAACTTCTCAAAAAATTCTTTATGCTATAGCAAATACTTTATGAAATTATAAGCATGAAGACCCGTCAGAGTATGTATATTGTGAGCCTGAAAAACACCCTTACATGTCTGCCTATATTTCATACCAAGCATAGATCTTATTACCATTACTTTTATTACAGACTGCTTCGAAACATTGATAGCATACAAAGAGGAATGAATTTTTTTTATTTAAATAATTAATGTGATATCTCTACTTCAACCTAAAGTCAACATAAATACCCAACAATTTAGGAGCATTGGATATACATATTTTCATAAGTGTCATCCACAAATATCCTACTAGGTAACTCAGTTTTCGATCTGGAACTGTGAAAAATTAATACGTTCAGAATTAATTTCAGTCATGAATGGAGAAAATCGAGTATGCGGTATCACCAAACTACTAGTCGTAATGATTAATAGTGACGTGCAATGTGATGTCTTGATTTCCATACCGAATCCGGTAGTATGCAGGGTGAGTCTTGATGTTGTACATTAATTTTCAACATAAATTCCTCTATCAAACGAATCACTTTTCTCATTTTCCATTTTTCCAGGTTCGAGCCCAGTAAAAAAGGTTTTAATTTTTTTTAATGTGCTAATATACTTCACCTCGAGTTCACAAGGTCAACATGGATAACTCACTCAATCAATCATTGCTTATGATTTGGTGCTCATTGCAGTATTATTGTGAGGGAAATATTTCACCATACTAATATATTAAAACCATAATTTACTTCTAGTTCAGCATGTAATTCTCGACGGTTTACTCCATAATTTCATAATACATATTTCTCACTTTTATGTTTCCATGAGTCTACAACTAGGAGTCTGTTACGAATGGGATAAAAATGATCATTGAAAATTATGTGCCATAGCTAAAGAAAACTTTTCACCGAAATAAATTTCATTGGGAGTGGGATTTTAAAACAAAGCAAAAAATTATTTTTTGATATTCACAGGTTGTACTCCCTAAAAAAAAAACCGTGGCGAAAATCAATTCTGTTCTGCCGTTCGTCTGTATGTGTTCTATAATCAATCGAAATTCCTTCAAGATTGTATCAATAGGGAATCCGAAAAGATAATGATAATTTTCGGATATGAATAATGGGGAAGAATGAGCTCCGATCCTTATTACCTAACATGAACAGAGGGTGGAAGTAAATCTGTCGATGAGTCAATTAATATTTCACCTTAACCTGAGCTAATCATGCCATCAAGCAAAGCCTTCACAACGCAGAAGTGATGTTCAAGGGATTCGAGTACTGCAGTATCTCGGTCATTTCCGATCATCAGATCGACTAAGTAGAAGATCCGAACCTAAATAGACCCTCACCGAGCTGATAATAGAATGAAACTCCATCGAATAATAAATTTAGTGCATTATTGAATATATTGAAAATGGTTGCAAAAAAAACCTCGGACGGAATATTTAATTTTTTTTCAAAAAATGATTTCATTAAATGTTGCATCAAGATACTAAGAAAATGTTATACTATGGACTTGAAGTATGAAACATATGGAATGTGCAGACGTAGGGTTGTCCATTATTTACTTGGACGAACTACTGGGTTGCTACGTATAAACAGGCATGTCGATGCCAGGTACTTCCACTAAATAGGAGAATGGCAAAAATTTTATATCAGCATACGCTATGTTTCATAGTGGACTTGTTGATATAGGGTTGGCTGCAAAAAAATTCGGTCCTAATACAGGTTTGCGAATATTGAAAATTTAAATTTCAACGAGTGTGGAATTGACTGACAGAGAGATCCGAGGTAAATATACTGTGAAAAAATAAAGGACCGAACATTGCAGTCGTTTGTGATGGGACCCTGAATAAAAGGAACGCGCATGCTTGGTACGTAAACTATGAAGGGTAGTAGCCCAACAAACACAAAATACAGCAATTGTGCAGTTACTGCATTACAAGTGCCACCGGAATGCAGTACATAAAATGTTGTATTGAAACTGCACAATCTCTGCATTGGTGATACTGCTTTTCTAAATGCAGTCTTTTAAATACAGCTGCTGTACAGCTTTTGTACAACAAAATCGAAATGCTGTATGAGACAACGCTGTCTCTGTCTTTGATGCTATACCGCAGACCTACTGCGCCGGTTGAGCCGTTGTCAATCGTCGTCGTCGGAAATTTGTTCTTTGTGTCGTTTTTGATTCAAGCTATTTGAACTGACTGTTTGTTTCAAGTTGACTGTGTTGCAAGTGCGAAAAACAAGTGTATCGACATGATAAATTCCCGAAAAAACGAAATATGGCAAATTAGGTGTGTGGCTAAGTCAGTTTAGATGATGCCGTTTCTTTCGGAACTGGAATAGATAGACAATAGTAGAAAACATCTGGGTCTCTACCTGAACTGGATTGGGCCAACTACGAAACAGAATTTCGAAGTACTAACATCAATGAAGGAATTTTAGGTATTTTTTTCACACAAGGTAAAACTTTTTTTGTTTATTAACTCATTTTTCTTCACTTTAAGTTGCTGTACGCAAAAACAAGGGGAGCAAAAATGGTTCACCAACCGATATTGAAACAACCATCACGGTATGATTGAGAAATATGAACTCATTTTAGAGGAATAAGAAATGAGCGAGAGAGAGTCACCCAATAATATATTATATTTATAATGTTTGATATCGCCGGTATTTCGGTAAATTCTAGTTTTTTCTATTAAAGTCATTGTCCTAGTGCAATATTTCTTTTATTCAGCTGAATCTGCTATGAACCACATTCCGTAATATGCTCAACATGAACTAGGTTAACCCGACTCCTAAGACAGCCAGTATGTTTCAGCCTCACCTCCGAAAAACCTATATTTCTCAAGTAATCGCATTGAAATTCCAAACATGCATACTACAGACTATCTTTCATCGACTGTGGGTAAATAGAAAATTTTATTTCTTTTTCGCTTCAACCAGAAATGGCCGAACGATTTTTTCAAAGAATGTTGAGTATATTTTTATATATTTGAATTCCATGCTGAGTTTTTGGAGAAATGTCGTGAAAAATTAAATAATTTGAATATTGTTTTTGTAAAGTAATCAATATCTAGATACAGAAAAAATTGCAGAATTTTTTCTACCGTAAAGCATAGATGTCGAATATGCAAATATATATACATCACATCATATAAGAAAATCAAAATAATTCGGCAATTTCCGAATAAACTGGAAGTCGTAGACCCCTTTTTTTCACATCTGGCGATGGTTAATAATTAAGTATCAATGTGCAAAGTTTCAATTCAATCTCTTAAAAAATAATTATTTTTTCGGCAGTGAGTCTCGTTATACAGCCGAGCTTCTGCTGCATTGTTGCTGCTTAGAAACTTCATATCGAATTAGCACAGTTGGTGCATTATTAATACGTACAAACTGCAATACAACGAGGCATAGCTCCTCCACAACTGCTGTATAGTGGCTGTACTTCAAATGCAGTTTGAGCTGTACAGTTTCGATGCAATTACGCGGGACATATACGGTCCGTTTCGATACAGTTACTGCACCAGCACCACTTCAAGTGCAGCAACGCTGTACAGTTCTTGTACTCTTGCTGCGTTTTAGTGTTTGCTAGGAGGGGTACCTCTACCCTTCATAGTTTACGTACCGAGCATGCGCACTTTCTTATATTCAGGGTCTATATTCTAAACTGTACGCGTTACTTTGGAGTAGCTTATGACTTATAATATTATATTGCATCGAAAGCACGTGTTATTCTGTATCCTTTTGATGTAACATGGCTTAGAATGTTTATTCGAAAATCCAGATCATTATTGAAATGGAAGAAAGAACCTATTGAATCCAATGGATTCGAAAGTCACAATTTTACTTCTGATGATAATGATTATGAATAAAATATTCATAAAAATTGTTTTTCCGTTAATATTATTTTGTACTTTTGTTGTTCTGTGATTAGATTTTTGGATATAATACAAGATCTTATGTTTATCTTTTTTGCAATTTTTTATTCGAATTTTTGGCGGTCCCCTTTATTTCTCTGAATATTTTTCCAGAAAAAGCAAAACAATTGCAGAGTAAGTAATTGATATTTTCATTAGTATCATTTCGATGTAAAATGGCTTAGAATGTTTATTCGAAAATCCAGATCATTATTGAAATGGAAGAAAGAACCTATTGAATCCAATGGATTTGAAAGTCACAATTTTACTTCTGATGATAATGATTATGAATAAAATATTCATCAAAATTGTTTTTTCGTTAATATTATTTTGTACTTTTGTTGTTCTGTGATTAAATTTTTGGAAATAATACAAGATCTTAAGTTTATCTTTTTTGCAATTTTTTATTCGAATTTTTGGCGGTCCCCTTTATTTCTCTAAATATTTTTCCAGAAAAAGCAAAACAATTGCAGAGTAAGTAATTGATATTGTCATTAGTATCATTTCGATGTAAAATGGCTCAAAATGTTTTTTTGAGAATCCAGAACATTATTGAAATGGAAGAAAGAACCTGTTGAATCCAATGGATTCGAAAGTCACAATTTTACTTCGGATGATAATGATGAAGAATAAAATATTCATCAAAAATTTTTTTCCGTTAATATTATTTTGTACTTTTGCTATTCTGTGATGAAATTTTTGGATATAATACAAGATCTTTAGTTTATCTTTTTTGAAATTTTTCATTCGAATTTTTGGCGGTCCCCTTTGTTCCTCTTAATTTTTCTCCAGAAAAAGCAAAACAATTTCGAAGTAAGTAATTGATATTTTCATTGGTTACGTTATCATATTATGAGTTTTTGAAAATTTGCAAACCCGTGTTACGGCCGAATTTTTTGCAGACAACCCTATATAAACGTTTTCACAACGAAACAGAGCTTATGTTGATATAATTTTTTTCTATTATAATATCATTTGAGAGAGCATTGTAGCGAGCGCCCTCTCTCAGCTCTTTCTTAAGTCGCGCGCGCAGTATCATCTCTTGCGTCTTAAGTACCCTACGTTACCTGCTCGTAACGCTTGGCCACGTC
The DNA here is from genome assembly GCA_958510865.1 of Myrrha octodecimguttata. NCBI lineage: Eukaryota > Metazoa > Arthropoda > Insecta > Coleoptera > Coccinellidae > Myrrha > Myrrha octodecimguttata. Next base: position 8,506,762 of record OY294058.1, on the reverse strand, counting down.
ATCGGTCAACGTGTAGGGGGCGCTAGCGCGCACGCTGTCCCGGTTGGATGCTCTCAAGATCTCGGATATACGCTCATCCCCATCGGTCTGGTACACTCCCTTGTGTTCTTCACAAGGGGTGTCCACTCACGTAGGCATGTAAACGGCTTAGTTTGGTGCATGCCCTGACGAGTTCCCCCAAACTAAGCCGGGACGAAACGTGAAACTGTCCCAAAGAGGTTGAGCTACCTCGCAAACCTTCCAAAGCTTCATTGGTGACTTTCCGACGTGATGTATTTCAACGACGGTGTCACAGTTTCTGTCCCTCCGCGATCATCTTCGTTTCCAGTGAGAACCTCGCTTGTCACTGTGTGATCCTATCCGTTCCTCCCTCGGCGATGGTTCGGCAACCATCCCGAGGAGGTTCCACACCGCCACTTCGCCCTCGTGCTGCAACTCGCTGATCAAAGATGTGCTCACTAATGCACCCAGCTCACTGCACGACATCGAGTGGTAAAGGAACTCGCAAGTGGCGCAGCGTTTCTCAATCCGGGTTTTTCACATTTCAAAGGCACACAACTGCTCCGCATCACGGCCGCACTTGTGGGAAATCTTCTGGTCAATACGGCCACGACTACATTCCGTCAAAAGCTGACCTCCTCTAAATCGGTAACACTCCTCGAACGACGAGGCAGAGCGCTCTAGCACACAGTCTACACGGCTCATCACAAAACGGTTTGGTCAACCGTGCATCAAACGCCGTAGACTCGTGCTCAACAGCGCAGCAATGGCACAACGGCTCGCTCACAGCCGCGTTTTAGAGGAGAACACCTTTTCGGTCTCGGTCACACTCCTCCAGATACATCTTTCTGGTATCGCTTTCACTGGAAGGGGAGTCCTGTATCGAGCGCCCTCTCTCAGCTCTTTCTTAAGTCGCGCGCGCAGTATCATCTCTTGCGTCTTAAGTACCCTACGTTACCTGCTCGTAACGCTTGGCCACGTCATCGGTCAACGTGTAGGGGGCGCTAGCGCGCACGCTGTCCCGGTTGGATGCTCTCAAGATCTCGGATATACGCTCATCCCCATCGGTCTGGTACACTCCCTTGTGTTCCTCACAAGGGGTGTCCACTCACGTAGGCATGTAAACGGCTTAGTTTGGTGCATGCCCTGACGAGTTCCCCCAAACTAAGCTGGGACGAAACGTGAAACTGTCCCAAAGAGGTTGAAGCTACCTCGCAAACCTTCAAAAGCTTCAGCATTATCATACCTGTTTGCAGGGCTAGGCAAAATACATGCTTGGCTTAGTTGAAATACAAATTACAAAATACTTTCTCGCAGGTATTTGAAATACAGAACACTTTCAAGTCGGGCATTTGAAATATAAAATTCAAAATACAGTGTTTTAACTATTTGTATTCGAAATACAAACTACAAAATACATTCAGGTGTTACGTAAAATGTGAAAACGGTAGAACTAATTCAGCTCAGCTATTTTATCGCTAAATAAAGAATTTCCTTTCAGAAACACGAGATTTTCGAATGTTGTATCGGACAAACAGCCTCTTATTGGGGAATTAATAACACCTGCTAAAGAAAACAATCTTTCTACAGGTCCTGATGGGCAGAAGCTTGTGTTATATTATATGAACACATTTTTTATGTTCAAGGATGGTAAGCTCTTTGCTCTTATCGCTTTTAGAAGTTGACTAACTCTAACTCCATGATGAAATGACCATAGCGCAACTTTTCTTCCTTTCCATTTGCCGATAATATGATTGCTAGCAAAAGAACCAGATGAAGCAGATGAACGTCGCGTCATCTGAAAGGAGATCCAGGGACTATTTTCTGTAGAGCGCTCAGCGCTAAATGTATTTGTTCGAGAGTATTTCGAAGACAAAAATATCGAAATACGAAGTACAAAATACTTCAGCGTCAGGTTGAAATACCAATTACAAAATACATTTTCAAGAAGTAATTGATATACAAATACAAAATACATATTTGTATTTCAAATACTTATTTCAATTACAAGTAATTGAAATACCGCCCAGCTCTGCTGGAAGTACATTGCACGTGGGAAAATGATTTTTCATTGGATGTACGACTTGTACGTCCATACATTCGATGTCCATAAATATGTATGAAAATTTCAGTTCAAATCCTAAGAATAGTATAATATATTTATTCAAACAGAGATGAAACTTGTAAGTTTCTTCAAACAAAACACTAACCATAATAAAAAGTTTTCTATTGGGCCAGTGTATCTACATTTTTAGACATCCATTGTACATACAACAAATAACATCCATTGTACGTCCAAATCAGGTACATTATTTCCTTTCTTATAAATGATATCAATAACATATTACTCCTGAATGAAAGTATTTCTTTGAAGGTCCTTCGAAAAATGTCATTTAAATGAAGGGTTCTATACAGTCAGGGGCAGTTTCTAGGGGCTTTAACTAAGCATCACCTAAATTGAAAATCCTGACTACTTCACGGTTTTCATGCTGTTTAAGCGCGACAAAAGAGCAAGTGGACTGTGTGAAATTCGAACAATAATAACAAATCAAATGATCAAAAAGTAGCACCAGAACGATAATCTGACTCACCTTTCTTTCACTTTCAACCATATAAACTTCACCGAATGTGAACGACTATCTCCAAATTGCAGCGAAAAATCTAACTTCGACGACGATTCGAAAATCTCTGTCTTTTTTTGATCTTCGAGGGAATACTTCCTCCCTCGAGTTTCCGGTGTTGCCAGCATTACACATTGTGGTGCAAACAAGCAAAAACAAACGAACAAAATACTTCGAACATTGGTCTATTCGCTCCGACATTCACAAACCAAAAAATATGCGAAACCCCAACACATGCTGTAGCTTGTAATTTCTACATTGCCATTGAATTGAGAAACATTGAATACATTCCAAATATCTTCGATAAATGTTAATGAATTGTTTGAGTTCTCAAAAAACGTCACTAAGCATTGGTTTTTATCATAAGCTACCTTCCTTCAACCTCCTTATGAAACGAATTTGTTGCTGTGAATTGTAAATCATGACTCTCATCTCAACTATACTCTGTGAACTGTGTTGCGTCATTGAGGAATGTGGGGTTAGTTTGTGTTTTATTCACCACCTAAGACAAGAAAACACTTCGATTAAAATTCAAAGATTTTCCAGGATGCAGAGGATCTTGATCTATTCCTTCAAACTGTCATTTTACGATGAAGTACTGGATTTTGATTCAATCCAATCTGTATATTTTTGAAAATATTGGGAAAATAAAATTTTGACTGGCTATCTGCGGAATCATTGGGTGGATTTCACCCACTCACGAATCAGGCCTTCGTAATCAAGGTCCAAATTTTTTCTACGAATATCAGGTTTCACAGTTGTTTCTTTCGGAAGTTATTGTGTTCACGGTCGGCGAAGGTCGCATTCGTGAATGGGTAAAATCCGCCCAATGATTCCGCAGATATGCCCATCAAGAATTTTATTTTCCTTTATTTCCAAAGAAACAGATTATATCGAATTGAAATCTAGTACTTTATCGAGAAAAAAACTATAAAAGCACTGACGTGAAGGCAGCAGCTTTTGCTGGCATGTTCAAATTCGTTGCTTAAACGGTCGTCTTTATTGTACATGCGCGCAAAAGCTGCTGGCTTCACGTGCAGTGAGCAAAACAAGTATATCGAAAATGTCAATATTTTCGAAGTAATTTGGATCTTCAGCAGGGTTGTCTTTCCTATCCGAGTGAAAGCAGTATCTAACATATCGAAGACATTCCACAACTGCATCCGTTTTAATGCTCCATAATTCTTGGGTAAGTTGAAGAGCTTCCCACTTCCTGAAAGGAAAATAAGATAGGTTTATTGCTTTTCATCATGGAAAGCAAATTGAGTCTTATCTCATCGTTTGGATGCACGTGTTAAACTCTCAACTCTGTATCACTGATTGTAAATTCGCCTTTTGTCACATCTGGATTTTCATCCGCACCGGCGGTAATTACCATGGAATTGCTATCGTTACGGGCTCTGACTAGTCGAATTATTGTTTACCACATATCGCCTTTTGATATTCATTGAACACATTGAGCAAATGTCCAAGGGGAATATAGTCGAAGAGCTCATGAGACATGTTTCATGAAGTGTTTGATTCAAGTTGAAATTTCACACGATGGTATCTTCAGGATAAATAAGTATGTAATCGAGTGCCTTTCTGTCCTAGCTGGGTACACCAGGTACTGCGCATACAAGAAAGTTGCGAAAAAATATTGAATGAAAAAAGTATTTGATTCAAAACCGAATAAGAATAATTAGACAATTTTATTGCCATAGAGTAGGAAAATTCAGGACACAAATCATTTTGTACACTGCTGTTGAATAAGGAGCTCAAAGTATGCGCAGAAGTTTTCATCAAATGTGAGGAACAGTTTGCGAAACAAAAGTTTTTTCGAAAAAAATTTTGAAACAAATTTTGTTCCAAATTTTCTGATAGTATCATCTCAACAAAATTTCGCGAAAAGTTGCGCGATGCTATACTCCAACTAACTGCCAAATTTCGATCCAATCATTTCAATAGTTCCCGAATTATCGCCAGAATAACGTCAAAACTTTTAAGGGCGCTAACTCCGAAACTTTCCTACCGATTTCGCCTATTAACCAACGAAAGGATTTTTCGGTACTACTATAATCGTGCCTACGGACGGCCAGCTTGCTGGCCGGACAAAATCATTCCTGACACCGGGTTCTTCATCAGTGAGTCGAACCTAGTCGTTTGAGACCATTTTTAGCTCAAAATTCGAAAACTACAGACATTTGGATAGAACGATAGCACGCTTTTCCCCAGAACATGCAAGCAAAAAATGATGAAGGGGTTAATCAGTCCCCTGATTCTCAGAGTGCCTTACAAAAAATTCTAGTATTATCTTTCCCACATGAGCATCCTATCGGTCTCAAATATTTTCAAACCCAAAGTATTATTCGAACAATGCGATTATTATGTTTTTCACACTGAAGGTCCATTCTCACTATACGTTCCGTAAACTTCCAGTATCCTTTCCGTATGATTTACGTCAAAATTTAATAGGTAAAAATGTCATTTAGACGGGACGTATAGTGTGCATACATTAACTCATATACACCTCATAATATTTTACGGGAAGGATACTAGAAGGTTACGGAACGTACAGTGAGAATCAACCTTAATGCGGAATAACAGACCAATTAAACCTTGCAAATGACGAAGAACTGCTTACCAATTATGTTAGTATAGATTAATCGTTAATCATTGCTCTCACGTCTTAATTTCCTCCCTCAGGGTTCATATTTTATTCTAGTTAATGTAGTTACTTATATCTTATATCTGTCAATTATTATCGAACCTCGAAAATATGTGTTCGTTTTTTTGCATTATCAATAACAGAATTTTCTTGTAATTTATTCAATACCACCCTCTTGAAACTGGTTTGCCTCCTTGACATTCATACTCCATGGCAATTAAATTGTTGAATAGTTTCTGTTTTGTGATGAATTAAACACTTATTTTTTTCACCTGAAAATGCAACTTAGGGGGGATTTTGTTCAACATTCCCCCCTTCATAATGATATGACTCACAGATTTTCTTATCCTTGAGAAACTAGATTGTCGAATAGTTTCTGTTTGGTCATGAATCAAACACTTATTTTTGTCACCTAAAACTGCAACTGTGGTGTGATTTTTTTCAATGTTACCTCCAAAATGATTTGTCTCCTTGATTTTCTAACTCTAGGGCAACTGAATTTTCGAATAGTTTCCGTCTGGTCATGAATCAAACACTTATTTTGTCACCTAAAAAACGCAAATTTGGGGTGATTTTGTTCAATGTTTTCCCCTTCAAAATGATTTGTCTCCTTGATTTTTCTCACTCTAGGGCAACTAAATTGTCGAAAAGTTTCTGTTTGGGTATGAATCCAACACTTATTTTTGTCACCTGAAAAATGCAGCTTTGGGGTGATTTTGTTTAATGTTATGTTAATGTTCCAAAATGATCTGTCTCCTTGATTTTCCAACTCAAGGTTAACTAAGTTGTTAATAGTCTCTGTTTGGTTATGAATCAAACACTTATTTTTGTCACCTAAAAAATGCAACTTGGGGTGGTTTGTTCAATGTTACCCCGCCCCCCCCCCCCCCCAAATGATTTGTGTCCTTGGTTTCTCTGCTCTATGGCAATCAAATTGAATTATTATTCTTTGGTTCTGAATCAAACACTTCTTTTAGCCAATATTTTTTCGCAACTTCTTTGTTCAATGATAGAACAGTTTGGTTACATTAAGTAAAAATTATTAACAGTCACCTAATCCGTTATTGAAATATGATTATCCAACATTTGTTTTGTATAAACAAATTATTTGTTCACGCCTTGATAAATAAAGACTTATTTAAAGTCATCATACATTTATTTCATCATATTATTAATTTATTAATAGTGAATAAATATTTTGTGGTCAATGCTCAATATGGCATAACTATAAATAAATTTGGTTCTTCGGATATTAACGAATATTGAAAGTAAATTACTTTTCATTAGTAATGAACAAATAATTTGTGATTATCAATCAATGTTTATTTCAATGAAAAAAACATGCTTGTAATAATGAGTTCAACGTTTTGAAAATTTATTTTGTTCAAACCTAATTTCTTTATGAATAGCACGTTGTAACATCAACATGCTGAAAATCTTCAGCATTTCATTCTATAAAATAAGAAGCGAAAGATTCACAGAATCCTTCGTGCTACTTGCTATTCATAAAGATAATATGTTTCAATAAATAAAATTTTCGAAACTGTAAAATCATTGGTAATTAATCACGAAATACTCGTTCATTACCAGCAACGAGTAATTTTAGTTCAATATCTGTTAACATCCGAAGGTGAAATTCAGTTCCTACAAAAATTCATTTTCAAAACAATAAAATCACTAGAATTATCATGTTTCTGACAAACCTGTTCCTTTCATTCCAGACAAAACTATTTTCTCACAAAATAGTAAATTCTTCACAAACAGCTGGATATCTTCATAAGTGGGTCTTGGTAGCAATGAAGCAATATATCTTTCATGCAAATCATTTATTTTCAAAATCAGAAATAATTATTATTTCTTATAATTGAAACAATGTTAAATGTTATGCATTAATTGAAGAGTCCATTTACTGAATAAATGCAGCAATACATATGTTTATATTTTATGAAATAATTCACTAATATCTCCCTATTTAATACATAAAACGAAGTTAGGAATAAAATGTTATGACAGTATTGCAACAAGAAATAAGAGCTATTCTGAAAATAACAATGAACAATAAATTCAATCACTGACTCACTTTTTTCCTGAAGAATAGTTCCAACACGTCCAGAGAGAATACTTGAGAATTCGTATACATATAGAATGAATTGAATCAAGTTTTTCTTATCAACTCAAATTGCTTAGAATCCACACAAGAAATCTGTTTCGTTGAGGTCAAGCCTTTTTTGAACCATATTATCTGGACGAGGCACTATCTCATCCAGTTTTCTTCTTTCTCATATATCTCCTTTGTCAGTTTGAGGGGATTCATTCCATTTTCTGAAAAATTAATCATTTTTGAAATATGTTTCGCAAATATAATCAGAGTCAATTATCTTAATATTCATTGGTTTACAATACTGCTTTTGCATACCTGAGTCAAAATCAATTTATAACCAAATTTCGACCTGCCTTGGCAAAATTTACATTTATGAAGTTTTTGATGCATGAACTACCTATATCGTAAAAAGGTTCGGAAACATTAAGAGTGTATACATACCTGATTTGTTTTCTCTTCTTTAACAATTCCAATATTCCAATTCAATATCACCATGAACGCTAAGAGCCTCGACACAAAAATCAGACCCGATGGAACTCAGATACTATAACATTATTGACACCACGCACACTATAACCGACGAGTCTGAACACGATCTGAGGTGACTCTGACAGCCCCGAATCCTAATTAACGTGAATATGTATTTATTAATAGCCACCCCAGTATTTATTGATAGTTACCAAAACTTATTGATGAGAAATATTTGAATCTTTGTAATGGACAAATTATTTATCGTTAACTTCTTTTCTTTGTAAGAACTGAATATCGCTGTAACAAATGCTTTGTTTATAGATAATATCAAAACATATTACAAACAGTTTTAATGATTCAGCCATATTGATTGTGAATATTATTTACTTATTCTTAACAAATTCGGAAGAAACAAAGGTTTATTCAGTATAACTGAGATTTTTCTTTCAGTGTATGCGCAGTACCTGGTGTACCCAGGTAGGAAATAAATGCACTCTACCTACTAATCTATCCTAAAGTTACCATCATGTAAAATTTCAACCTGAATCAAACACTTCATGAAACATGGGTCATGAGCTATCGGTCTAATACGTGTAGCAAATGTACCGTCAACGTTTTGCAACGGTTCATCGGGAAACTTCCATCTTGCTTCATTTAATTCACTATTATCTCCTTCCGCATAGCACAACAAGCCTTTTATAAGTACAACTAGTCCAGGATCTTTAACAGTTTCCACTTCTGTGCCAAACCATTCGTAGGCTAGCAAGTCAAAGAGAAAAACACCATAATCATTTGCCAACTCAGAACTTTTGATTACTTAGTGACTTTTCCCCCTTGAACCTTGAAACTGTACATTTCAGCTATCAAGCCTACAAGGTGGGTAATAACTGCATCATTCGTATAATCTTCCATTAAATCCGGTACCTTTTAATTACTAAGGAAATGTGGTGCATGTTGTCCTTGGGGTAATACCTGATATCAAAATGAGTGTGACAATATTTTTTATTAGTTCCTAGGGGATGCAACCATAAATTTCCTGAAAAAAGACTCTGTATAATTTTCCACAATTTTACAGCCCCCAGGATTTTGCATGCACACCTTTGATATGACTTATATCGCCTGACCTATGAATAGAGGTTTGTTAAACGAAAGTTAATTTTTTTTGAGCTAGATTGTCATCAAATCTTCACCGAAATTGTATGACTATGGAATCTTGAAAATGTTATTAGATTAATTGATCCGTAATAACCTTCATATTTGCTTATCATACGTACAATCCTATGTTATCTAATATTCTTCATTGTTTTACCAGAAACCTGAATATTTGATAACTTAAATCGGTTTTCACCAGGGGTGGTGGTTGCTTTCGTTCTCAATTATGTATTTAGATCGATGTAGGGTTTCAGCAAAGGAACCTGTCGAAATTTCAAAACTTTCCTAATCTTTGTTAATTTTGAACCTTATTTCAGAACAATTTTGAAATAACGATAATGAATTATATAATTTTCTTTTTCGGAGAGTTTTCAAAGTAATTTTGAAAAGCCTGAGCCAGTAGGGACGCTATGGTTCGGACACAGCGATAAGTCTTTATACAGATCATGCTGGTGACACGGGTATTCCAGATCTATACTTGAAGAATGTATCCATCAGGGGCATCATCAGGAATGTTACTCACATCAATAGACAGATCGCACCGATCAAATCCCCCAAATGATGAACATTGGCCCATCACCCAACCATACAAATCATTAGCGTCAAGTATGATTGTGGCATCGATAGATCATCATTAGTCAGTAGAGGATTATTGGATTGGGAGAGTCTGTGCATGCCGATACTGATTTCCCCACGTATACGCTATATATCCAAAAATATGATCATGTCAATATCTTTGAGTATTTGAGCATGATGATCGCGCTTTTTGCGCCAATATGCGTGTTATTCAATTTTTTATGAAATCGCTCTATTGGAGGTATTGCGGTTTCGTTTAACTTATCCCGGTTGGTCATGTTATCCTAACAAAAAAAGTCCTTTCTTGCTGGAAGCTCAAAAACTGTATCGCTAAAAATGAAAGATTATTTTCTACGATTTGAGAATTATCCAGTATCAATATGAAAACTAATTCATTTGAACTTGCTCCCATAAATTTGAACGAGTCAATAAATCTGAATCTGAAATTGGTTTCCTGATGGTGGTATGTGAATAAACTGTATTTTCTTTATTGACGGGTGAAGTGTCAATTCTACCACGATGTAAATGAGATGTTTCAATATAATGAGTATCGTAATTAGATAGATTATGAAAATCTATTGGCATAATAAAGAGCTTCCGAAACTTCAGGTTGCAATTTTGATGTGCCCATCCCCGGACGAAAAAATGATCATGATCTCTCACTATTATATCTTTAGAATTAAATCTATTTCCACAAATAAGACGATGGGTGCCATTTCAACTTGGTGCACCTGTCAGTGGTTCAATGTGCTCAATACTGAAATAAAACAATAAGGCAATTTCACCTATTTCATCAGCAAACCAATCATAGCAAGTCTCACCGCGGAAACGAGCGAGTCGCGAAAAACTATCGTTATATGCATTCCAAATAATATCCTACATTATATGGCACATGTTCCTGATACTTTTATAATATTAAAATTTTCACACATTTCAAAATCTCTCTTAATTTTCATCTGAGATGAAAAATAATTGAAGCATCTATCTGTCTCATATAAATTTTTCTTCCTTTGTCCTAGGAGAGTTGACTTGATAGAAGTCGTGAAAGATTTTCAATCCAAAAATAGTGATATTTGATTTCAATATCGCATATGTCATTTTCCAAAGGCTTTGCATCATTATCGCTCAACTTTGGGTGATATTCGTCTTGAATTAGTAATAAATTCACATGATTCTGCAGAAGATTAGACTATGTGCGCTTTAAAGGCAGTACGGTATAAAATGATCGCTTGTAATCCTCTATCAATTCCATACAAAAAACATTCACCGAAATTTTATGTTTTTGGTTTATTATTTGATGGAATCAAAAATAATGAAACTTAGTGGTCGACCAAAAAAAAAATCACCCCCCCTGAAAATTTAACAATTTGTACATTTTGAAGTATTCAGATTTGAATGAACTAATAAAAAAATCCGTCCGTCCGCCGTCCGTTGTCCGGAGCTTTTCTCTGAAAGCACAGGACTGAAATCCGTGAAACTTGGCAGAAAAATCTTGTTTCGCTCGAGATTGATCTTCCAAGCTTCAAAACAAGTTCGATGTACCCTCAGCGGTCAAAATTTTGGGTTGGACGGAAAGAAAATTATTTTTCAATCGAATTTTCATGAAATTTTGAACTTTGATTACTTTTGCATAATTCAACCTAAAAATTTTTATTCTGATGATTTCCGACCATAGTGGTCCCTTAGTTATAAAGAAAACGCTGCAAATTTCAAATGATCCCGAAAATTAATCATCGCATTCGGTTCTAAGATTTTTCAGATGAATTGCACAGGAAGGATAGTTGTTTTCATTCCATTGATATTTTTCAGAAAAAAGTTGAATCCTAGTAGAAATCACCTCAGTATCAAGAAATACTAACGCGATCAGATTGAAGCATCATGACTGGTTGTGAAATATCGACGCTCGACTTAATGCAAAGTTTCGTGAGAATTGTACTGGAAAAATTTTTACTTTTTTGAAAACATTTTTTTCCGGAAAAATATTCATCAAAGTTCAATGAAATTTGATACAAGTCTCAGAGTCAACATTTAAAAACAGTGTTTCAAATTTCAGTTTGACCGATATTCATTTACAGAGATATTGGCAAAAAATTTCGTGGCCATTTTGAATTTTGAGGTTATTTCCCTAATATGTCAAAAAGAGCAAACACTAATGGATTTGAACTTCATTTTCAGTTGTAGAATACCGACACGCTATGTAATGAAAAACAGTAAGACTTTTAAAGAGTTGAAACGAACGGGAAATGTCTCTCCCCATTCAAAATATCATTTTATGTTATGATACTCAATTAGCGCTCGGCATGTGGAAATGTTATACAATTATTCAAGAGCATTTATTGAGATTTCTATGTTTTACATGAATTTTTTCATGGAATTGGTTTTTGTGTTTTGAAAAACCAATGAATTATGCCTAATATATATTATGTTTCTCAAGATATCAATGGTATTGGGATAATTAACTGAGAAAATCATAAACCCTTGTGAAAAATTTGCAGCGTTCTTTTCAAATTTTGTGATTTCTGATGATTTGATAGGTAGATCCGAGTTGATATTTTAAGTTTACCTGAGAAAGAGGACACCTCGCTCTATGGTTGGAATTATTTCTTGCTGGATATAGTGCGCTGACAATGCTCCAAGAAAAGCATGCGTTATCGTTATTTTGTACTGAGGAACAGCGCGTTATCATTTCGTCACGATATCTGTAATTTTCGAATTTAAAGCTGATATTGTCCTTATACGATTGGTTGGTCTTACTGATGAAGAATCCTTGGTCAAATTCAATTTTGTCCATCAGTCAGTATGTGCTTTAAATATCGAAGGAAGAGACCTAGCGACTTTAAATTGTCAGATTAGGTTGAAAGTGCAAATATCTCGGTTGAGTTCGTTATAGAATAGTTTCTGAGTTAGGTCCATTTGAAATTTCAAGGTTAATTCCTCGATATCTCATGAAGAAATAACTCGATCCGATTGAAACTTTGCCTATGCATTTGAAATATCAACGCGCAAAGTGCAAAATTTCGTGGGAATCCGAATGTAAGAAAATAAAATAAATATATTCGTTCGAAAATTTGGTGAATTTTTGTTGAAATATTTTTGTTTTTTCCATAATTATAGACTAGAGTTTGAATAATTATGGCACAAACCTTAAAATCAGTATTTTACAACTAAGTTTGAAATTTCAATTCGATCTGATGTTGACTTTCGAAGATGTCAGGGAAATTATATGCCAAATTTCGTTCTCATTTAGAATTTCGAAGTTATATCCGCAATAGCTCAAGAAGAACGAATGCAATCAGATTGAAACTTCGTATCTAGTTGAAGTATCCCAACAAGCTACAAGGTGCAAAATGTCATGTTCATGTACGTTATGTAAGACCTGATGTCTCACGTCATTGGTTCTCAAGAATTTAATGTTGTTTCTATATTCATCAGTGTCTACCGATACGGTCTACAACTTAGACTCAGTTTCATTATGATCGGATCAGTAATTTTTGAATAAGAGTGATAACGAGGAAAGAACCAGATAATTTGACAGTGACTTTGTCGAAGACTATGTCTTGGCAGTGAGAAAATGCACAGTGATGTCAGGCTAACTTATTCCTCATATTCTGGTGTAGTCAACATCCACACCATCATAAGATGATACGAATTCGACCACTACGTTATCAGACATCATATGGGCTCCAGAAGTAATATTTTACTAGAGTGCCAGAGACTCAGAGAGACGGAGAAGCGCTGTCCTAAGTAGGGGCTGAGAGATCGAGTTCGCTACAGAACAATAAAAACGCGCAATTTCTTGAGATGCAAGTGTTGAAAATCAAGAAAGTATTACCGAAACCGTCTAACAAAATCACACTGAAACTCTACAGGGTTTTACTCTAGAGATTACATTGTTTAAATGGACAAAATTGAATTGGACCATGAATTAAGTACAGAATAATTGTTCAAGATAATTGTCGGTTCAGAATTAACATCTCGATATTTGTCGATAGGGTTTGGAACCTAATAACGAAGAAAGAATTCGTTAATTGTTGAAATCCAAAATTTCGTAAATATAAATATATTTATAAGTTTTAAAGATGAAATCCTAGAAAAGCACTGGCGTGAAGTCAGCAGATTTTGTGTGCATGTCCAAATTTGTTGTCAAGGCGTTAAGTCATTCTATATCTATTTAGTATTATGGCTTAGTTGGAGGTTTTGATACATGAAATAGGAGTTTTGATTTTAGGTTGTGAATATTTCACAGAGTATTAAGTGTTTCCAAATGAGCCATAGATTTAATGTTTGAGTGAGGGCTCTTCACCATCAGCGTGTATCCATGTGCTGAAATTAGACCGAATCGTATATGCATTTTTGTATATATTGGTATGAAGAAATTCAATTCACCATTCTGAACTCGACTTTGGTACTCAGCTTTCAACCTAAACCTCCGGCCAACTGTAAACACAATTACTTTGTGAAGGAATTACTTAGAGACTCAAAATTGTCATGGTTGGTTCAAAGCCTAAATTCGAAGGTCCAGTTCAGAATCCGCCTCAAATTTCAGTAGTATTCGCAATAAAACATACACGATTAGGTCGGAATTCAGAACGTGTTGTGGGGTCGTGTGTCCTGTGAAATCAAACACGCAATAAAGAAAAGGGATTAGCCTGTTTATTTCAATCTCGATTGTTACAGCAGAAGAAAATTCGAAAGGCACTAAAATTCTTTTTGTTGAAAGGCATGGCTAACAATTCTTGTTGTAAATCTCCTTGAGTGTTGACAGGTAGATCCTCGAAGGTCCAGTTCAGAATCCGCCTCAAATTTCAGTAGTATTCGCAATAAAACATACACGATTAGGTCGGAATTCAGAACGTGTTGTGGGGTCGTGTGTCCTGTGAAATCAAACACGCAATAAAGAAAAGGGATTAGCCTGTTTATTTCAATCTCGATTGTTACAGCAGAAGAAAATTCGAAAGGCACTAAAATTCTTTTTGTTGAAAGGCATGGCTAACAATTCTTGTTGTAAATCTCCTTGAGTGTTGACAGGTAGATCCTCGCTGACGCCTGGTCGTGGTCGATCGTGTCGGGGGCGCTTTCGTCGTCTAGGGTGGTTAAAAACCAGATGTTGATGCGTTGGATCTTCTTGAATTTCTTCGCCTTGACACGGATAATGATGAATGCAGATGTCGGTCAGGAATGCAGCGTATAGATAGGATATCTTCTTAGCGGTGACGTGAACGGTGAATGCAGATGGATTGGAGTCATTTTTGAGAGCGGAGCGAAATATATTTATACGATTTTTCGGAGATTTGAATTTCGTGTTTAGACTCCGCCCCTTTCTCTGTTTTTCTTGAAGTGGATAAATTTGCTACACACTCCCCTGCCAGTGATGAAGTCACGAAAATACTGCTTGAATTCGGTACGGAAAATGAACTTTTCTTCCAGAGCGAGTTCGTCTTTCCTGATGATTGAGGTCCTGTTGTGTGGGTTGAATTGGCCGTTCTTCAGGCTGATTGTCTGGTTGAGGTTCTGTGTTTTCATCGGTGATGATGTAGGCTGGTTTTACTCTGTCGATAGTAACAGTCGTTTCCTTTCCATAGTAGTTGACGGTGAAAGCTTTTGGACTTCGCCTCACTACTTGGAATGGTCCATCATACGGTAGTTGTAGGCAGGCTTTTGGACCGTCGTGACGAACGAAGACGTATTCTGATGTAGCCAAGTCTTTGAAAACGGAACTTTTCCGTTCTCCATGCCTCGTTCCGTTTGTGGGCTTTATCTGTTTGATTTGCAAACTTCTTACAAATTCCGAAACGTCATCAGTTCCAGTTGTCTGTTCCTTTGTTTCGAGAAATTTGCCTGGTAATCGTAGTGGTTCACCATATACCAGTTATGCAGAGGTGGATTTTAGATCTTCTCGCCATGCTGATCTCATTCCGAGTAGGACTGTTGGAAGTGATTGCCATAGGTCGTTTTGATGGCATTTTATCGCTGCCTTCAGCTGCCGATGGCTCCTTTCTACCATTCCATTTGCTGCTGGGTGATAGGCGGTGGTTCATAGGTGGTTAGTGCCAGTCAACTTATTCAGTTCTTTGAACAAGCATGGTTCGAACTGTCTTCCTCGATCCGTCGTGTCTCTGAGGGGGGTTCCAAATCGCGATATCCATTGGGATTAGAACGCTTCGGCGACTGTGGTTACTTCTTGGTTCTGAATGGGGATTGCTTCTGGCCATCGGGTGAATCGGTCGACACAGGTAAGGCAATACCGAAATCCTTCAGAATGCGGCATTATGATGATGTCCAAATGTACATGCTCGAATCTTCTCTGAGCTTGGGAGAAATCACCAAGTGGTGCTGCTACATGACGAGTGAATTTGGCTCGTTGTCATGGGAGACAGCTTCTTGTCCATTTCCTGCAGTCGGAATTGATTGAGGGCCAAACGAATCGTTGTTTGGCTAGTTGACTATTGCGTTGGTTTCTGGATGGGATAGACGATGGACGACATCAAAACCAGATCTCCGAAATGGCTTCGTGATGAAGAGTCTAGCAAGTGGTGTGGAGGTATCGCAATACACTGCGACGGTTGATCCTAGCGGCTTGACCATTTTCAGTTGAAGTCCCGTGTTGCCATGTAGAAGTTTCTTCAACTCGTCGTCGTTTTGCTGGGAGTTGGCCAATGCTGCGTAGTGCGCTTGAGAGTTCCTCGACTCGTTACAGGGCATCGGCAACGACGTTTTGATCACCTGGTACATAGCGGATATCAGTGGCGAACTGCGAGATGAAGTCGAGGTGGAAAAGCTGTCGAGGTGAGCACTTTTCTGGCTTCTGTTCGAAGGCGAACATCAGAGGTTTGTGGTCCATTGAGATGGTGAAATTTCTTGCTTCTACCATATGCCGGAATTGCTTGATGGCGAGGTAGATAGCAAGGAGTTCTCGATCATAAGCTCCATAGCGGGATAATTTCTTCGAGAAGAACGCTAGTGGGTGCCATTATTGATTGTGAAGTTGTTGTAGAGTTGCACCAACTGCTGTATCCGAAGCATCACTCACTATGGCTAGGGGTGCATCGTCCTTGGGGTATGAGAGGAGAGTTGCTGTAGCCAGTTTCCCTTTGCACTCTTCGAATGCCGCTGAAACTTTTGGAGTTCAGTTGATTTTGGCCTTCCCTTTGAGCTTCCAGTAGGTCGTTGAGGGGTGATTGAGTGTCTGATATCCTGGGTATGAAACGTCGATAGAAGTTTATCATACCTAGAAATCGGCGAAGTTCCTAAGCTGTGGTTGGTTGAGGATACTCCAAGATGTCGGTAACTCTATCTGGTAATGGGCGAGTGCCTTCAGCGGAAATGAGGTATCCTAGGAATTCGACTTCACGCTGGCCCAAAACACACTTGGCTGGGTTAAATGTCATCGAGTGTTCCTGGAATCTTGAGAAGACGATTCTGAGGTGTTCTATGTGTTCTTCTTCGGATTCTGAGGCGATTAATACATCGTCGATGTAGCTGAAGCAGAAGTCAAGTCCTCGTAGTACTTCGTCGATGAAGCGTTGGAAGGTTTGAGCAGCGTTTCTAAGTCCGAAAGACATGAATGGAAATTCGAACATTCCGAAGGGTGTCGTGATGGCTGTTTTGGGAACATCCTCTTCAGCAACTGGTATCTGATTGTAGGCTCGAACAAGTTCCAGTGTGGTGAAGATGCTCTTTCCTTGCAGGATGTGGGCAAAGTCTTGAATGTGCCTGACTGGATATCGATCTGGTATTGTGCGGGCGTTGAGTGCCTGGTATTTTTCGCAGGGTCTCCAACTGTCGGTTGACTTTTTCGGTGCCAGGTGTGGTGGGGATGACCATGGACTTTTGGATGGACGTGCAATTCCTAGATTGATCATGGCTTCAAATTCTTTCTTCGCCGCTTTGAGCTTTTCTGGTGCCAGGTGACGTGGTCTGGATGAAAGTGATGGACCAGGAGTTGTTTGAATGTGATGCCTTGTATGGTGCTTGATGTTCATCGGGACTCCCTCAGGTCTCGTTATGTTGGGAAATTCCATGAGGAGGTCGTGGTACTTGGAAGAACCGCTGATTGTTTTGATGGCCGGGATGTTGCATTGTGTGGCTTTTCCTCTGGTGGTGAGCTTAGTGATTCCGTCTAGGAGGCGTTGGTTTCTCATGTCCACCAGTAGATTGTAGAAGCTGAGGAAATCGACTCCAATGATTGGCTTGGAGACATCTGCTACGACGAATCCCCATGTGAAATAGCGACGTAGTCCCAAGCTAAGCGAGAGGTTGATTGTACCATATGTGGCGATGTCTATGCCATTGGCTGCTGAGAGGGTGTGGTCGGACTTCTCTCGTCTTCCAGAAGTTGCACTGCGACGAAATACGCAGAGATCGGCACTGGTGTCTATCAGGAACTGCCTCTTGGATTCCCGGTCGGTGATGAAGAGACGGCGCGGTGCTGGGCGGATCACTAGCCGTCATTAGAGATTGCCCCTGTCGTTTCCCGACTGGAAGGAACAGGGTTGTGTGCACTTCCTGGAGTTGCTCCCGAACTGTAGGTGGTACCAGCAGAATCCATTGGTGCGTTGTCTGCTGTGGCTTCGGGACCTGGAACGTTCCCGGTGTCGCTGTTGTGTCGGTCGTCTGCTGAGGGCTGCCACCTCTGCTCGGAATGCTGCGATCTCTTGGTTCAGTCCCAGGGTGAGCTGTGCTATGTGGATGTTCATCATCGCCTCGAGGGATTGCATCGACGTCATCTTAGCGATCTGGAATGCGGGTGGTTTGGAGGCCTCGGCGATGTTGTCTGCGTGGGCTGCCAAGTCCTCTAGCTCGCTGTCCTTGACGATGGTGAGGGCTACTTGGATCAACCATAGGGTCTTCATCAAATCGTCGGGTACGTTGGCATCGGCTAGGCCCCTCAGATGTCGGAGGAACTGGGATGGTTAGCGGTCCCCAATTTCTTCCCGTTCGAGGAGGCGGCGTGTCTTCTCTTCCTGGGATGTGCACAGCCGTCGGATCAGCTCCATCTTGATTTGGAAGTAGGCCTCTGACAGTGGTGGTTTCAGGATGACGTCCTTCACTTCGGTTGTGAACTACGCTGGTAGGACCCCTACTACGTGTCCGAACTTCGTTTTGTCCGAAGTCACGCCGGCACTGGTGAAGATTCCTTCTACTATAGCGAACCATAGTTCCGGATCGGTGGAAATGAATTCTGGCATCCGTACTGCGACTCTGGAGATTTGTGCTTCGTCGCTCTGCATTTTGTTGATTGAGGTACGTTCTTCCTTCCTTCAAGAATTCGGATCGGCCCTGATGTCGTCTACGCCACTGGAATTCCTTATTGCGGTCGTCGGGGGTCACCAATTTGTGGGGTGGTGTGTCCTGTGAAATCAAACACGCAATTAAGAAAAGGGATTACTCTCGATTGTTACAACAGAAGAGAATTCGAAAGGCAATAAAATTCTTTCTGTTGAAAGGCACGGCTAACAATTCTTGTTGTAAATCTCCTTGAGTGTTGACAGGTAGATCTTCGCTGACGCCGGGTCGGGGTCGATCGGGTCGGGGGCCTTTCCGTCGTCGAGGGGGGTTAAAAACCAGATATATCAAACAAACAAAAACAAAATGTACTGCTCATCTCAAAAAAATATATTTATATATATATATATATATATAAACCAGATGTTGATGCGTTGGATCTTCTTGAATTTCTTCGCCTTGACACGGATGAAGATGAATGCAGATGTCGGTCAGGAATGCAGCGTATAGATAGAATATCTTCTTAGTGGTGACGTCAACGGTGAATGCAGATGGATTGGAGTCATTTTTGAGAGCGGAGCGAAATATATATATACGATTTTTCGGAGATTTGAATTTCGTGTTTCGACTCCGCCCCTTTCTCTGTTTTTCTTGAAGTGTATGAGTTCGCTACAGTGTAAAAACGATGACGATGATCTCCATTAAAAAATTATGTACATGATTTCTATGAAATTGCTAAGTAATTGTTGAAAATACCAAGAAACTCGAATTTTCTGTTTCTAATTTCTCAAAATCCCGAGAATTCATCATCCCAATATATTCAGAATAACTGATATTTCCTAAAAATCAGATACGATCGACTTGAAATTTATGGATTGATGCAAAATAATTTTTTTTAAGTACTCAAAACGGAAATATCGATATAGGTAATAGCATGAGTCTTTGGCTTGGGACCATCTGTTATCAATGAACTAATTTACTTGACAGGGTTGAAGGTCAGGTTGTTGGAACAAAAACCACCTCTCAGACCAGTGCCGACATGTTTCGATTTCATTCTAAAATCTTCTTCAGGTAGTAGTGATAGTATTCATTTTGAGAGTTTTTGAGGAAATAACAACGATACCGAGGAAAATATCACGAAATTTTACATATTTCTTTCGCAAAACCTTCGAAAATTAAAATCGGATCAATGTGGAATTTAGTATTCTGTTGTAGAATATTGACTTAAAAGTATGTGTCGAATATAATTCGAATATTATGGATCATCTTTGAAAAAATGAAGGTTTGTGTCTAATTCCGTAGAAATCTGATCGGGACTTTCAGTGAAAAACAATGTTTCAACAGAATTTCCAAATACTTGATTGTCTCAGTCTCAGTTCCAAACATTTTCAAACAAATATTTTTTTTAATTCTCTTATAACTGAATCCATACGAAATTTTACATTAAGTTGCACGTTGGTATTCAACAACCTATTCACTTCATGAGATATCGCGGAATTAACCACAAATCTTCATATTGGCATAACTCCGATAGCATTCGGCCATTTCTGCCGGCTAACAAAATCGAGATATTCAAGCTCCAAACCTAACCCTCAAATTTCAAGACTCTTAGTTCTTTCCTTCGAAAGTTAGAGCGTACACGGCCGGACAGCCCGCCAGACGGACATAATAAAATTTGATAACGGATTCTTCATCAGTGAGTCCAACCTAGTCGTCTGAGACCAATTCCCGTTCAAAATTCTAAGGTTAAAGACATTGTGAGGAAATGATATCGCGCTGTTACCCAGAAAAACAAGCGCCTAAATACGTACCCTGGTTGCTGGACTAAACTCGATGTATCCTTCATTGCAGAAATGGGAACATTTGTTCCGTGCTTTACCATAACTACGAACCGGCATTAAGTGTTGATACCGGAATGGGTGCCTCGAAATTTCCGGATATATGAGGACAAATCTATCCAAGAAACTGGTTGTCGAGAAACTGATGATTTCATGTCCTTTTCTGAACTTCTTATGATAGGACCAAGTTTTGACGGTACATTTTAGCCACCACTTCAGAGATGAATAATGTGAATCCTACATATATTTCGAACCGACCCAATTCTCCAATATTCATAGTAATCAGCTCGTCGAACGAATAAAATAGAATAATTCTGGAAATTTTACATCAGACTGTTAAATCTAATGGTTGAAGATGATTTGAAATGAATATAGGAGAATTTGAATGGAAAAGCAATAGCTGAAAGATTTTTTTAGATTTCCACAAAACTCTGGATAATTGCAAAATACGAAGTACAACAGTCAATAATGTTGAATAAACTGAATGTATTCTGATGATGTGGAATCTGCAGCCTCCTCTTGTCGACCTCACATGTCTACACTTCAACTCACTGACAAAACCCGACTAAATATATTCTCCCAAGATAAACAGGTTTCCAAAAGTGGAAGTCCGCACGAATTCTATAAGAAACCCTCAAATGATTAGATCTAATGAAATTGGACAATTCTCCGCCTCGGACTGGAACTGACACAGATTTCTTTTCCTTTGTCCGTATTCAATCTTCCTTCAACTCTACCAACGCTGACTTGGAGTAACGTATGACATAATAACCCTACGTGAGAATGCAGGGTTGCCGAATCGTTATATTCTATTTTCGCAGTCTAAATTCGGAAATTCCCTAGAGCCACATTTTCAAACAGTTCTCCAAAATTTCCTAGATTTCATTGACCTTTTCGTTAAACATGAAATTTCCAAATGAAAGGAATAACTGGAATTTGGACGTATTTATTCAATGAATTTCAAACCAAGCCGACGTTTTGAAGGGTATTTTCCCTTTCTTCCAATGCTAAAAAACAGATTACATGTCAGAGAAATACAAGAACAATACATAAAAACATACCTAGGCTGGAAATTTCGACTAAAAAATGTTACGCTACAGAAATACATGTGACGGTATGTGAACATACAATTTTGAGAAAATCTTTTCCCCCAGAAAAACGCAGAATTCGTCAATGCTGACAATCTTCATGAAATAAAGACTTCGAAATTATCGTTATTGTGTATTATCATTTTCCAAACGACGTGACGGTTGAAAGGTAGTTGAAATGCTCTCAGCCATATGGAAATACGGGCGGAGAACATCGTGTGTAACCAGCGTCAACGAATGCGTCCAGGAAAACGAAAACAGTCTATAGTTAAAAGCACATAGAATAACAGCGACAATTGGTCACTGAGGGAATGAACATTCGTTATGAGGAACATATAATCATAACGTAAATGGCTAGGTGGTCTTAAGGTTAAAAGAGAATAAATAATAATAATAAAAATAAAAACAGGTGTAGTCATTAAGAGAATGAAACTAGTACAACAAATATATGTACAATCTATTTCACTGTAAACTGGGAGTCAGGAGAGGGTTGTACACTTAGCTAATATTGCAGACATCACTTCTGAAATTAACAGATTTGTTAATTTCAATAATGATCATCTCGCTTATTCTTCGGTAATAGCAATTCGGTTCGTTATCTAAAATATCTGTATCGTCAAATCTGACATTGTGTCCAGTATTAAAATGATGTGAAGTTAGGGCCGTTTTATCACTATTCAAAATAGTCTTACAGTTATATTTGTGTTGTTTTAAACGGTTAATTAAGTGTTGACCAGTTTGACCAATATAGCATCCGTAGTAGCCAGAATGAGGGATTCTGTAGATTAAGTTGGATTTAAACAAGATGGGAGTTTGATCTGTAATTCTTGTGAAGAACTTTCTTGTTGTATGCTTATAATAGAAAGCACGAGTTAAATTTTTTGAAGATTGAGTTGATTCTACTTGACGGAGAAAGAATAAATGGGAATCTAAAATATTTGGGTTAAGCTTGGCGATCTTCTTTGTTACGTTGTCTAACAGATATACAAGAATATGTATATTTTTTAATGATTCTGTTAATTAAAAGTTAGGGTAATTATTCTTGGTTAAAATATCTTTTACTAGTCTGAGATTCTCGTGTCTGAATTTATCATCGTTTAGTAAGGTAGCTCTCTTTTAATTAAATTGTTCAAAACATTCCATTTGTGTTTCATGCAATGATTACTAGTGAAATTCAAACATCGATTTGAATTTATTGGCTTGTTATACCAATTTGTGGTGAGTTCATCACCAATTCTAATAACTCGGACATCTAAAAAGGAAAAGCTATTGTTATCATCTTCTCTCTCAAATGTACATTGGATCTTCTCATGAAAAGAGTTGAAAGTGTCTAGGGTGTACTGTAATTTATTATCAGGAATCAACAATTATGTATCATCTACGTATAGTTTAATAAGGGGTGGTCTAAAACCTAACACTGAACACACAAAGTCGAAGAGCTCGTTCAAAACAAGGTTAGCAATAGATTGGCTGGGTGGTGCTTCCATAGGAGTACCATCTAACTGTTTGTAGAAGTTACCACCGAAAGAAAAGAAGGTACTCTCGAAAAACACGTCGATCAGGGACAAGAACATTTCTTTACTCATATTTGTGAAATTTTGTATGAAGTTCCAACGTTTTTTAAATATTCTAGTTGTTTAGGAATACATGTGAAGAGTGATATTACATCGAAAGATACCAACATGTATCCATCTGGAACTGTGTTATCTCTAAACTCTACGAGAATATACGAATTGTCCAAATTGTATATTGAACTAGACAAAACAAAACTAAGTAAATTATGGATATAATAGGAAATAGTACGATATGGAGAATCTATGAAACTCAGTATGGGTCTGAAGCTCAATCGATCTTTGTGAACTTTTCTGAGGCAATACAATATAGGAGGAACACTGTTATATCTAATCATCTTTCTATATTATTCTTTTGTGATAATGTTTTGTTCTAATAATTGTTTAATGATCGAATTGTTATTTTTTTCTATCTTGGTCGTTGGATCTGAGTTAAGCTTTAAGTATAAAGAGGAATCATACAACATATTATACATATATCTCTTGCATGAATTCATCACTATCCATGATAACAGTAATGTTACCTTTGCCCGTGAAATACTTGATGAGCGCCCAACATATGATCACTTCTCCCACCACAACTGATTCTTTCTTAGTCAACTACACAAGTACAGTTATACCTGACGCGGTTAAGACAGTGTTGAGTTTGGGGCCAAACTATGGTTTGTTCTCGGGTAAGTTACTCATCATAGGCACGATAAAAGATATAGAATAATGCATTCAATCTCAACAGCAGTTAACTGATGAAGAGAAGAACATGTATAGATCAGATTGTGTCAGAGCAATTAAGAACTATAATATGAGTAATAGAAGCATTAACCCCAAAAATATTTGAAATATTATTTATTAGCTACTTCATTGTTCATAAAATATCACCCAAATTTGTTAGTGGGCAAGTCGGACAAAGATCACATCACTGTTATCATGGATAGAGATGAATTCATGCAAGAGACATATAATATGTTGAATGATTCCTCTTTATACTTAAAGCTTGACTCAGGTCCAACGAACAAGATCGAAAAAAATAATAATTCGATCATTAAACAATTATTAGAAAAAAACATTATCATAAAAGAATAATATAGAAAGATGATCAGATATAACAGTGTTCCTCCTATATTGTATTGCCTCAGAAAAGTTCACAAAGATCAATTGAGCTTCAGACCCATACTGAGTTTCATAGATTCTCCATATAGTACTATTTCCTTTTATATCCATAATATACTTAGTTTTGTTTTGTCTAGTTCAATATACAATTTGGACAATTCGTATAGTCTCGTAGAGTTTAGATATAACATAGTTCCAGATGGATACATGTTGGTATCTTTCGATGTAATATCACTCTTCACATGTATTCCTAAACAACTAGTCCTTAGAATATTTAAAAAACGTTGGAACTTTATACAAAATTTCAGAAATATGAGTTAAGAAATATTCCTGTCCCTGATAGACGAGTTTTTCGAGAGTACCTTCTTTTCTTTCGGTGGTAACTTCCACAAACAGTTAGATGGCACTCTTATGGAAACAACACCCAGCCAATCTATTGCTAATCTTGTTTTGAACGAGTTCAGTGTTAGATTTTAGACCACCCCTTATTAAACTATACGTAGATGATACCTTATTGTTGATTCCTGGTAATAAATTATAGTACACCCTAGACACTTTCAACTCTTTTCATGAGAAGATCCAATGTACGTTTGAGAGAGAAGATGATAACAATAGCTTTCCTTTTTTGGATGTCCGAGTTATTAGAATTGGTAATGAACTCACCACAAATTGGTATAACAAGCCGATAAACTCAAATCGATGTCTGAATTTCGCTAGTAATCATTGCATGAAACACAAATGGAATGTTTTGAACAATTCAATTAGAAGAGAGCTACCTTACTAAGCGATGATAAATTCAGACACGAGAATCTCAGACTAGTAAAAGATATTTTAATCAAGAATAATTACCCTAACTTTTAATTAACAGAACCATTGAAAAATATACATATTCTTGTATATCTGCTAGACAACGTAACAAAGAAGATCGCCAAGGTTAACCCAAATATTTTAGATTCCCATTTATTCTTTCTCTGTCAAGTAGAATCAACTCAATCTTCAAAAAATTTAACTCGTGCTTTCTATTATAAGCATACAAAAAAAAAGTTCTTCACAAGAATTACAGATCAAACTACCATCTTGTTTAAATCCAACTTAATCTACAGAATCCCTCATTCTGGCTACTACGGATGCTATATTGGTCAAACTGGTCAACACTTAACTAACCGTTTAAAACAACACAAATATAACTGTAAGACTATCTTGAATAGTGATAAAACGGCCCTAACTTCACATCATTTTAATACTGGACACAATTTCAGATTTGACGATACAGATATTTTAGAAAACGAACCGAATTGCTATAACCGAAGAATAAGCGAGATGGTCATTATTGAAATTAACAAATCTATTAATTTTAAGAAGTGATGTCGGCAATCTTAGCTAAGTGTACAACCCTCTGCTGACTCCCAATTCACAGTGAAATAGATTGTACAGATATTTGTTGTACTAGTTTCATTCTCGTAATGACTACACCTGTTTTTATTTTTATTATGATCTCTTTTAACCTTAAGACCACCTAGCCATTTACGTTATGATTATATGTTCCTCATAACGAATGTTTATTCCCTCAGTGACTAATTGTCACTGTTATTCTATGTGCTTTTTAACTTTAGACTGTTTTCCTTTTCCTGAACGCATTCGTTGACGCTGGTTACACACGATGTTCTCCGCCCGTATTTCCATATGGCTGAGAGCATTTCAACTACCTTTCAACCGTCACGTCGTTTGGGAAATGGGAATACACAATAACAATAATTTCGAAGTCTTTATTTTATGGAGATTGTCAGCGTTGACGAATTCTGCGTCTTTCTGGGGGAAAAGATTTTCTCAAACTTGTATGTTCAGAAACCGTCCCATGTATTTCTGTAGCGTAACAACTATTAGTTGAAATTTCCATCCTAGGTATGTTTTTTCTGTGTTGTTCTTGTATTTATTTGACATGTAATCTGTTTTTTAGCCTTTGAAAAGGAAGGGAAAATACCCTTCGAAACATCGGCTTAGTTTGGAATTTATGGAATAAATTCGTCCAAATTCCTGTTATTCCTTCCATTTAATGATATCATGGATGTTACACCAATTCACGAAAATTTTTCAGTTTTTCCAGCATATTGAAACATTTTTCAACCAAGTTACCACAAAACTTCGGCCCTCATGATTAAACTACAAATCTTCCTCAACAAATATGAAGTCTCGTATTATTTTTTCCAGGAGTTTTTGTGTTAAAGGTCTGCCTCGAGGCCAATCATGAACACAATAATGAGAATCCATTTGAAGAATCGATATAATTTGTAGAGCCGGATCAATAACATTAAATCGAATACGTGAAATTCTTGAATCCACCAAGATTCCGCAAATATATTCATTGGAAATTTTAAGAAAAAAAAATAGTTTCAAGACAAATCTCGTAATTTCATGATCCAGGTTTTGTATTCTTAAGTGTTATCTCTATTAGGAATCATCTTGAAAGCAACTAAATCGTCGAATTGCTTATTGGTAAGATACTCAATTATGTATAATCGAAGAGTTTCAACTTGAAATATCAATATCATCTGATTAAATGTTAATTATCTCTATATGTTCCGTTACCTTTAAGTATCCCTCCGTTTTGTGTACTTAAAAAATTATATATAGCACTTTTGTGCTCCTAAGCACTGTGCTCCCAAGCACTTTATTAAGCCGGTGCTAAGTGCTTGGTGCTTCGAGAATTTTTTGAGAAGGCTTAGTGCTTAGTTATTCGAAAAAGTGCTCTTAAGCACCGCAAAGTGCTCCCGAGCACCTGAAAGTATTCCCAAGCACCGCAGTGCTCCCGAGCACCGCAAAGTTTTCCCGAGCTCCTTAAGGCTTTGAAGCACTTTTCGGGATTACAAAGCACTAAGCCCTTCATAGACTTGTCGAAACAGGAAAACGTCGGGCTATCGCGTGATTGTAGTAGACAAAGAGAACTAACATATCGGTTGTCTCTGGTGTTTTGAGACATTCGACAAGGAATACAAGGATCCTCATTCGACACATTCGTGATATATTTGTTCAAGTTTAGTTTTGTGCCACTATTATATGAAAATAATAAAATGCTTTCAGAGTCGAAGTGTCAAAGCGTGAGCTCTCAACTGGAAACATCGAGATACAATATTTCGTATTCTATCTCGATCATGGAGATATTAGAATTCCGTTCTGTAGATTGTTTGAAAATCTCGAGAAATCCACTGACGTGAAGTCACGTGGATTATACTATTTTTGTATTCGTATGTCACATACTCCGGTTCACATTTAAAAATTCATTTTTTTTTTTCTCTATAATTTCGAACCTAATGATCTGATTGAAATGATATTTTGCATTCTTTGATGTAGTATGGTTGCGTGCAGGTTCGTGAGGAATTCCGAGAGTATCGCAAAATTAGAATATTCAAGAAAAATATATTTCTTGAGCTTAACTGAATCCTAGATCAGTGATTTAAGTCATTTATGGTAGATGACAAATCTCTACATTAAAACACTATAAATATCAATTGAATCAGATTATTAGTAATATGATGGGAAGAATAGAAATGAATATTGTTTTTTGATCTCCTGATTAAACGGTCATCACGAAACTTGGCACGAAGCTGTACATTTCAGAAGTTATGGGACAAAAATATATAATTATGCTCACGTCAATAACACTGTAACTTCCTGATCGATTATGCCTATAAACGAACTTCGCTGGGATATTTAGGCTCTGAACCTACCGTGCAACTTTCCAGGGCTTTAGATTTTTCGTTTGAAGTGTAGCGAATTCATCCACTCCAACAAAAACGAAAAAAACGGCGGAGTCGAAACACGAAATACAAATCTCTGAAAAATCGTATAAATATATTTCGCTCCGCTCTCAAAAATCACTCAATTCAACTCTCCAACCCATCTGCATTCACCGCTAAGAAGATATACTATCTATACGCTGCATTCCTGACCGATATCTGCCTTTCATCTTCATCCGTGTCAAGACGAAGAAATTCATTCAAGAAGCTCCAACACATCGACATCTGGGTTTTTACCCCCCTCGAAGACGGAAGCCTCCGACAGTACGACGGGCGCCTAAGCATCCCTTGTTTCCACCCGGCGCCAGCGAAGAAACTACCTGCCGCCACTCCAGAAGATTTACGGCAAGAATTGTAAGCCTGCGTCTTTCAACAAAAAGAATTTTATTGCCTTTCGAATTCACTTTTGTTGTAACACTCGACAGAAAAATAAACAGGCTAATCCCTTTTCTTTATTGCGTGTTTGATTTCACAGGACACACGACCCCACAGGAGAGTTATCGTGTTTACGGACGGCCGAACAGCCAAACATCGATATGGATCACGGATTCATCATCAGGAAGTCAAAAATCATCAAAAATTAGGATCAAATCGAATTGAATCCAGTTCTTCAATGAAAAATGACATGATTCGAATATAAAATTTGTGGAAACAAAATTTTGAATTTTATTTCAATCTAACTAAACGATCATCAAGAAATCGTACAAATTTGCTCTTTAGCTTTCGCTAAAAATCCTAACGACCGATATTAAACACAATAATTTCCAAAAGAAACAACTTAGAAACTATAGCCGTTCAAAATTTCGACACCCAATATTTTCAAAAATCTAGGATAATTCGTAGGATTGGAATAGGTCGGAAATAAAACATTAATCCATTTCTTCAAGCGACGGTTCCGCAACTATTTTGTTGCTTCTTCAAGCTCTATAATCATAAAACAGTTGAAAACTTAATTACATCAACACAGTGTAGTATTTCAAAACTTATTCTCTTACCTCGGAAGTAGTAAATGTCCTGTCAATGTTCCCATATAATGTCATACAATTTCGATATCTTGGGCTCTATCAATCTAAAAGTCAGCTCATTTAAACAGTATTTTCATCGATATTAAATCAGGAAGGTGAACAAAAAAAATTCAAGAATACAGATGAGATCGAATAAAAATCCAGTGTTTGATTGAAAAATGACAACTCGAAGGTTCACGCGGAATTTCATGAGGATAATATGATCAGAAGATCGCAGAATATTGAATATTTGAAAAAAAATTTTTTTTTTAGATTGTTCTAATGACATGATCATCACGAAATTCCGCACAAAGTTGCAAATCAGCATTTTCAAACTAGCTACCAAGTTTCACAATGATTGAATTTGTATTTTTCAGTTATTCCGAACAAAATAACGATTCTGAGTAAAAAACCATCCACAATTTCCTCCAAATATTTTTCCCAATATCTCTGACAATTATGAACATATCGAACTGAAATTTGGCACACTGCTATGAAATATGGTGTTCAAGGTATAAGCAGATTTTTTTCAAATGTAGTGAACTGTTTCCGATAATGGAAATTTTTCTAAAAAAATGTTAAAAACATTTTTTCAATCTTACTGACGGTACGATTTCAACAAAATTTTGCAGGATGTTGCGTGTCATTGTGCCCCAACTAAGTGCCAAATTTCAATAAAAGGGAATTAACCTCAAAATTTCAAATAGCTATAACGCTGAAACCGTTGGGCCGCTTGTGACCATCAACGAACATAACCGCGGCATTCGGATGCTCGACCTATCCTGAAAGTTTTAAGCCTCTAGTTTGCTCCGTTCGACAGATATTGGGTCCTCGGTTGGACGGCCGGCCGAACAGAACCGACTTTGACACCGGATCAGTGCGTTCAACCTAGTCGTTTGAGACCATTTTCGGCTCAAAATTCGAAAATTACAGACAAACCAAACTCCAAACAAACGATAGCACGCTATTCCCTAGAACATGCCCCAAAAAAACGAGAATGGACTCACTACTGAAAAATCCGTAGTCAATATCGATTCTGTCCAGTCGTAAACACGATAAATCTCAAAGGAGAAAAGCTCTGTTCGGGTTCCAAATTATGGTCGGTCCTAGGATGGTTTTCCGACTTCGAAAATCCGAAATGCCAAAATTACAGACAATTGGCTGAAATAGTCTCAAAGTCGAAGTTTCATATTAAAAAGTGCTTAGTGCTCGATGCTCGTGTAAACGAAATACTTTTTGAAAGTGCTTGGTAATCGCGAGCATTTCATAAAAAATTAGTGCTCAGTGATCGAGATTCCGGTGCACTTCTCGAAAGGGCTTAGTGCTTTGTTCTCGGTGTATACTAGGTATAAGGTTCATATGAAATATCGTAGTTTTTGGGATAATCGGGAGTTACAGCATTTTGAAAATAGTTTACCTGAGAAGACTATATCGATGACCACCGTGTAGTAGTTTACAAAAAACCGTCGATTCAAATCTATGTATCGACTTGGTTCGTTTTTGGAATTCTCTCTATGTATTGTAGGTACTTAAGAGCGTACTAATGGTCATCATGAAATTTATTTTCACTTTATATATACAATGATTAAAACTTCTGGTTTTGGAAACAATCATACTCACCTATCGATTAGAGGCTGCCTAATGAGTGAGTTTCATGCATTTTTACGCGTTTGTTCTGGGGAACAGTGCGTTTTCGTTCCGTTACAATGATTGTCATTTTCGAATTTAAAGCCAAAAATGGTGTGAAACGTTTCGGTTGAACACCCTGAAAAAAATCTGTCAAATTCAATTCTGTTCGTCCGTCCGTACGTGCTTAAACTTACGAAGGAAATGACCCAGAAAATTGAAATTGCCAGATTAGGTTTGGAGTCCAAATATCTTGGTTAAGTTCGTGAATGGGCGAAATCACTCAAAAAGTTTTGGAATTAGGCCAATTTGAAATTTTGCGGTTAATTATTCGATATTTCATGTAGTACTGGTTCGATCAGATCAAAACTTCGTAGATATTTTTTGACTGCCAATACGCAACCTAGTGCAGAATTGTGTGTTGACCGGTTGTTAGAAAATTCAAGAAACATGTTTATTCGAATATTTCTGAAATGTTTGTTGAAATTTTTTTTCCCAGAAAATATTGATCAGATTTCAAAGAAATTCCGCCAAGGCCTTTGACTCAGTATTTCACAATAATACTCTAAAATTCCATTCGAACCGATATTTAGCTCCGGAGATATGGTAAAAAAATTCCAAATTTCGCTGTTGTCTGGAATTCCAACGTTATTTTCGCATTATCTCAAAAGTAACGGATGCAATCAGATTGAAACTCCGTAACGATATGTCTCTGGACGGAGGAAACGTGGTTTCCGAAACGTGCGTTAGCCATAGAATCAGTTGAAGAATACATACCAACATGAAACTGAGTGCGAAATTCCGTTTTGATCTAGTAGTTAGAAAATTTAGTGAAAGTAGTTGGAAAATTTTTGAAATTTTTCCCGAAAATTTTTTTTTTCTCTGAAAGTGATGATCAGATTGCATCGTTGATTCGCACATACTTCAGAAGAAGTAGTCAGCACCAAATTCTTTATTTTCAAATCGATACGATATTCACTTTCGGAGATATATGAAAAAAAATATAAAATTTTGTTATTGCTTGGAATTTTGACGTTATTATCTCAATATAGTACAGATGCAATCAGATCGAAACTTCGTAATTATTTGAAGAATACCAACGAGAAACTCATTGCTGAACTTCATGTGGATCCAGTTGTTGCAAAATTCTCAAAAAATGTTTATTCGAAAATGTTTGAAATTTTTGTTGAAAATTATTTTTCCTTGGAAAATGTTGATCAGATTTCAACGAAATAAGGCACAGACCTTAGTATCAGTAGTCAACAACAATGTTTGAAATTTCAATTCGATACGATATTTACTTCCTCAGATATATGGAAAAAAATATGTGAAACTTTGTTGTTGTTTGAAATTTTTACGTTTTTTTCTCAATATCTCAAGAAGTACTAATGCAATCAGATCGAAACTTTGTAATTATATGAAGAATACTGACGCAAAACTTCTGCATTATCTCGTATGGATCCAGTTGTTGGAAAATACCCAAAAAAATTTTGACATTTTTGTCGAAAAAAAATTTTTTTCTCGGGAAATCAGATTTCAACGAAATATAGCACAGACCTTAGAATCTGTATTCAGCAACAATATTTCAAATTCCAATTCGATACGATGTATACTTTCGGAGATATATGGAAAAAAATATTAAATTTCGTTGTTTACAATTTTATTAGCGTGAAGTTACCCACACATTCTCATCCACACTTTACGACGTAGGGACTGTCGCGCCGGGGCCACATGGAATTACCCGAACAGCGTTGCCATATCAACCATAAATTCCGCATTTGTTTGGCCTCTCTGTTATCATGTTTTATAAGATGAGTGAGATAAAATCATTGAGATCAAATAAATACGATAATGAAAAATAATATAATTTCACTATCTTATACGAGAACGAAAAAGATTATGTTGCTTTGCTGAAGTGAACTGCTTACCTATATGGTCACCGACTCTTGGTTCGCCCGGATGACCGAAACTTTATATGGAGATATTTTTGGTTGACCAACGACACAATGCTCGCATAAGTAAATCTAAAGTGAATGAAACGTTTTCATTTTTTGCTTTAGGAAATGTAGTGGGTAACTAGACTCAAATCTAATGAAATCAAGAAAACGTGAGTGTTTCGAATATTGTCCCGATAAAAATTTAAAAACTCTATATTCCAATAGATTTGCATAAGAAACGAAAAAACAATTAAGCTCCAAGAATGATTTGAAATTATGAAATATTATTTCGTGGATGAAGTGAGTGAAGTGACTGCCTCGATCGAAATAATAAAATGGTATTCTGAAATGAATATACGAGGGAAATAAACAGAGATTTTCACTTAACAAACGAAACGGAGTTGTGAAAATCGGATTTTGTGGGTGGGGAATATCAATTTTTTTTTTTGAACGACGGTGAGTGTCTCGATCAAAATAGTAAAATTGTATTCTGAAATGAATAAATGAGAGAAATAAACAGAAAAATCCACTTGACAAAAGATACGGAGTTGTAAAAAAGCGGAATTTGTGGATTGAGAATCTCAATTTTTTTTTGTTTTTTGAACGACGGTGAGTGCCTCGATGAAAATAATAAAAAAGTATTCTGAAATCAATATACGAAAGAAATAAACAGAGATTTTCACTTGGCAAACGATACGGAGTTGAGAAAATCAGATTTCGTGGATGAAGAATCTCAATTTTTTTTTTTTTTGAACGACGGTGAGTACCTCGATCGAAATAATAAAATAGTATTCTGAAATGAATATGAGAGAGGAATGAACAGAGATTTTCACTTGACGAACGATACGGAGTTGAGAAAATCAGATTTCGTGGATGGAGAATCTCAATTTTTTTTTTTTGAACGACGGTGAGTGCGTCGATCGAAATAATAAAATAGTATTCTGAAATGAATAAACGAAAGAAATAAACAGAAATTTTTACTTGACAAACGATACGGAGTTGAGAAAATCAGATTTCGTGGATGGAGAATCTCAATATTTTTTTTTTGAACGACGGTGAGTGCGTCGATCGAAATAATAAAATAGTATTCTGAAATGAAAAAACGAATGAAATAAACAGAGATTTTCACTTGACAAACGATACGGAGTTGAGAAAATCAGATTTCGTGGATGGAGAATCTCAATTGTTTTTTTTTTAACGACGGTGAGTGCGTCGATCGAAATAATGAAATAGTATTCTGAAATGAATAAACGAAAGAAATAAACAGAGATTTTCACTTGACAAACGATACGGAGTTGAGAAAATCAGATTTCGTAAATGGAGAATCTCAATTTTTTTTTTTTTGAACGACGGTGAGTGCCTCGATCGAAATAATTAAATAGTATTCTGTAACGAATAAACGAAAGAAATAAACAGAGACTTTCACTTGACCAACGATACGGAATTGAGAAAATCAGATTTCGTGGATGGAGAATCTCAATTTTTTTTTTTTTTGAACGACGGTGAGTGCGTCGATCGAAATAATAAAACAGTATTCTGAAATGAATAAACGAATGAAATAAACAGAGATTTTCACTTGACAAACGATACATAGTTGAGAAAATCAGATTTCGTGGATGGAGAATCTCAATTTTTTTTTTGAACGACGGTGAGTGCGTCGATCGAAATAATAAAATAGTACTCTGAAATGAATAAACGAAAGAAATACACAGAGATTTTCACTTGACAAACGATACGGAGTTGAGAAAATCGGATTTCGTGGATGGAAAATCTCATTTTTTTTTGAACGACGGTGAGTGCCTCGATCGAAATAATTAACTAGTATTCTGTAATGAATAAACGAAAGAAATAAACAGAGATTCTCACTTGACAAACGATACGGAGTTGTGAAAATCGGATTTCGTGGATGGAGAATCTCAATTTTTTTTTTGAACGACGGTGCGTGCGTCGATGGAAATAATAAAATAGTATTCTGAAATGATTAAACGAAAGAAATAAACAGAGATTTTCACTTGACAAACGATACGGAGTTGAGATAATCAGATTTCGTGGATGAAGAATCTCAATTTTTTTTTGAACGACGGTGAGTGCCTCAATCGAAATGATTAAATAGTATTCTGTAATGAATAAACGAAAGAAATAAACAGAGATTTTCACTTGACAAACGATACGGAGTTGAGAAAATCAGATTTCGTGGATGGAGAATCTCAATTTTTTTTTTTTTTTTTAACGACGGTGAGTGCCTCGATCGAAATAATTAAATAGTATTCTGTAATGAATAAACGAAAGAAATAAATAGAGATTTTCACTTGACAAACGATACGGAGTTGAGAAAATCAGATTTCGTGGATGGAGAATCTCAATTTTTTTTTTGAACGACGGTGAGTGCGTCGATCGAAATAATAAAATAGTATTCTGAAATGAATAAACGAAAGAAATAAACAGAGATTTTCACTTGACAAACGATACGGAGTTGAGAAAATCAGATTTCGTGGATGGAGAATCTCAATTTTTTTTTTTTTTTTGAACGACGGTGAGTGCGTCGATCGAAATAATAAAAAAGTATTCTGAAATGAATAAACGAAAGAAATAAAAAGAGATTTTCACTTGACAAACGATACGGAGTTGAGAAAGACAGATTTCGTGGATGGAGAATCTCAATTTTTTTTTTTGAACGACGGTGAGTGCGTCGATCGAAATAATAAAATAGTATTCTGAAATGAATAAACGAAAGAAATAAACAGAGATTTTCACTTGACAAACGATACGGAGTTGAGAAAATCAGATTTCGTGGATGGAGAATCTCAATTTTTTTTTTTTTGAACGACGGTGAGTTTGTCGATCGAAATAATAAAATAGTATTCTGAAATGAATAAAAGAAAGAAAAAAACAGAGATTTTCACTTGACAAACGATACGGAGTTGTGGAAATCGGATTTCGTGGATGGAAAATCTCAATTTTTTTTTGTTTGAACGACGGTGAGTGCCTCGATCGAAATAATAAAAAAGTATTCTGAAATGAATAAACCAAAGAAATAAACAGAGATTTTCACAAGACAAACGATACGGAGTTGTAAAAATCGGATTTCGTGGATGGAGAATCTCAATTTTTTTTTTTTTTTTTGAACGACGGTGAGTGCGTCGATCGAAATATTAAAATAGTATTCTGAAATGAATAAACGAAAGAAATAAACAGAGCTTTTCACTTGACAAACGATACAGAGTTGAGAAAATCAGATTTCGTGGATGGAGAAACTCAATTTTTTTTTTTGAACGACGGTGAGTGCGTCGATCGAAATAATAAAAACAAATCCGATTTTCACAACTCCGAATCGTTTGTCAAGTGAAAATCTCTGTTCATTTCTCTCGTATATTCATTTCAGAATACTATTTTATTATTTCGATCGAGGCACTCACCGTCGTTCAAAAAAAAAAAAAAAATTGAGATTCTCCATCCACGAAATCTGATTTTCTCAACTCCGTATCGTTTGTCGAGTGAAAATCTCTGTTTATTTCTTTCGTTTATTCATTTCAGAATACTATTTCATTATTTCGATCGAGGCACTCACCGTCGTTCAAAAAAAAAAAAAAAAAATTGAGATTCTCCATCCACGAAATCTGATTTTCTCAACTCCGTATCGTTTGTCAAGTGAAAATCTCTGTTTATTCCTTTCGTTTATTCATTTCAGAATACTATTTTATTATTTCGATCGACGCACTCACCGTCGTTCAAAAAAAAAAATTGAGATTCTCCATCCACGAAATCCGATTTTCACAGCTCCGTATCGTTTGTCAAGTGAAAATCTCTAATTATTTCTTTCGTTTATTAATTACAGAATACTATTTTATTATTTCGATCGACGCACTCACCGTCGTTCAAAAAAAAAAAATTGAGATTCTCCATCCACGAAGTCTGATTTTCTCAACTCCGTATCATTTGTCAAGTGAAAATCTCTGTTTATTTCTTTCGTTTATTCATTTCAGAATACTATTTTATTATTTCGATCGAGGCACTCACCGTCGTTCAAAAAAAAAAAATTGATATTCTCCATCCACGAAATCTGATTTTCTCAACTCCGCATCGTTTGTCAAGTGAAAATCTCTGATTATTTCTTTCGTTTATTCATTTCAGAATACTATTTTATTATTTCGATCGACGCACTCACCGTCGTTCAAAAAAAAAATTGATATTCTCCATCCTCGAAATCTATTTTCTCAACTGCGTATCGTTTGTCTAGTGAAAATCTTTGTTTATTTTTCCCGCATATTCATTTCAGAATACTATTTTATTATTTCGATCGACGCACTCACCGTCGTTCAAAAAAAAAAAAAATTGAGATTCTCCATCCACGAAATCTGATTTTCTCAACTCCGTTTCGTTTGTCAAGTGAAAATCTCTGTTTATTTCTTTCGTTTATTCATTTCAGAATACTATTTTATTTTTCGATCGACGCACTCACCGTCGTTCAAAAAAAAAAAAAATGAGATTCTCCATCCACGAAATCTGATTTTCTCAACTCCGTATCGTTTGTCAAGCAAAAATCTCTGTTTATTTCTTTCGTTTATTCATTTCAGAATACTATTTTATTATTTCGATCGACGCACTCACCGTCGTTCAAAAAAAAAAATTGAGATTCTCCATCCACGAAATCTGATTTTCTCAACTACGTATCGTTTGTCGAGTGAAAATCTCTGTTTATTTCTTTCGTTTATTCATTTCAGAATACTATTTTATTATTTCGATCGAGGCACTCACCGTCGTTCAAAAAAAAAAAAAATTGAGATTCTCCATCCACGAAATCTAATTTTCTCAACTCCGTAATCGTTTGTCAAGTGAAAATCTCTGTTTATTTCTCTCGTATATTGATTTCAGAATACCTTTTCTATTATTTTCATCGAGGCACTCACCGTCGTTCAAAAAACAAACAAAAATTGAGATTCTCAATCCACAAAATCCGCTTTTTTACAACTCCGTATCGTTTGTCAAGTGGATTTTTCTGTTTATTTCTCTCGTTTATTCATTTCAGAATACAATTTTACGATTTTGATCGAGGCACTCACCGTCGTTCAAAAAAAAAATTGATATTCCCCATCCACAAAATCCGATTTTCACAACTCCGTTTCGTTTGTTCAGTGAAAATCTCTGTTTATTTCCCTCGTATATTCATTTCAGAATACCATTTTATTATTCCGATCGAGGCAGTCACTTCACTCACTTCATCCACGAAATAATATTTCATAATTTCAAATCATTCTTGGAGCTTAATTGTTTTTTCGTTTCTTATGCAAATCTATTGGAATATAGAGTTTTTAAATTTTCATCGGGACAATATTCGAAAAACTCACGTTTTCTTGATTTCATTAGATCATCCACACTTTACGACGTAGGGACTGTCGCACCGGGGCAACATGGAATTATCCGAACAGCGTTGCCATATCAACCATAAATTCCGCATTTGTTTGGCATCTCTGTTATCATGTTTTATAAGATGAGTGGGATAAAATCATTGAGATCAGATACATACAATAATAAAAAATAATATAAGTTCACTATCCTATACGACAACGAAAAAGATTTTGTTACTTTGCTGAAATAAACTGCCTACCTATATGGTCACCGACTCTTGGTTCGCCCGGATGACCGAATCTTTATATGGAAATATTTTTGGTTGACCAACGACACAATGCTCGCATAACTAAATCTTTAGTGAATGAAACGTTTTCATTTTTTGCTTTACGAAATGTAGTGGGTAACTAGACTAAAATCTAATGCAATCAAGAAAACGTGAGTGTTTCGAATATTGTCCCGATAAAAATTTGAAAACTCCATATTCCAATAGATTCGCATAAGAAAAGAAAAACCAATCAAGCTCCAACAATGATTTGAAATATGAAAAATTATTTCGTGGATGAAGTGAGTGAAGTGACTGCCTCGATCGAAATAATAAAATGGTATTCTGAAATGAATATACGAGAGAAATAAACAGATGTTTTCACTTGACAAACGATACGGAGTTGTGAAAATCGGATTTCGTGGATGGAGAATCTCAATTTTTTTTTTTTTTTTGAACGACGGTGAGTGCCTAGATCGAAATAATAAAATAGTATTCTGAAATGAATATACGAGAGAAATAAACAGATGTTTTCACTTGACAAACGATACGGAGTTTTGAATATCGGATTTCGTGGATGGAGAATCTCAATTTTTTTTTGTTTTTTGAACGATGGTGAGTGCCTCGATCGAAATAATAAAAAAGTATTCTGAAATAAATATACGAGAGAAATAAACCAAGGTTTCCACTTGACAAACGATACGGAGTTGTGAAAATCGGATTTCGTGGATGGAGAATCCCAATTTTTGTTTGTGTTTTGAACGACGGTGACTGCCTCGATCGAAATAATAGAATAGTATTCTGAAATGAATATACGAGAGAAATTAACAGAGGTTTTCACTTGACTAACGATACGGAGTTGTGAAAATCGGATCTCGTGGATGAAGAATCTCAATTTTTTTTTTTGAACGACGGTGAGTGCCTCGATCGAAATGATGAAATGGTATTCTGACATGAATGAACGAGAGATATAAACAGATATTTTTACTTGACAAACGATACGGAGTTGTGAAAATCGGATTTCGTGGATGGAGAATCTCAATTTGGTTTTGTTTTTTGAACGACGGTGAGAGCCTATATCGAAATGATAAAACTGTATTCTGACATGAATAAACGAGAGAAATAAATAGAGATTTTCACTTGACCAACGATACGGAGTTGTGAAAATTGGATTTCGTGGATGGAGAATCACAATTTTTTTTTTTTTTTGAACGACAGTGAGTGCCTCGATCGAAAAAATAAAATAATATTCTGAAAATAAATGAGAGAGAAATAAACAGAGATTTTCACTTGACGAACGATACGGAGTTGAGGAAATCGGATTTCGTGGATGGAGAATCTCAATTTTTTTTTGTTTTTTGAACGACCGTGAGTGCCTCGATCGAAGTTATAAAATAGAATTCTGAAATGAATATCCGAGAGAAATAAACAGAGATTTTCACTTGACAAACGATACGGAGTTGTAAAAATCGGATTTTGTGGATGGAGAATCTCAATTTTTTTTTTAACGACGGTGAGAGCCCCGATGGAAATAATAAAATAGTATTCCAAAATGAATATACGAGAGAAATAAATAGAGATTTTCACTTGACATACGATACTGAGTTGTGAAAATCTGATTTCGTGGATGGAGAATCTCAATTATTTTTGTATTTGAACGTCGATGAGTGCCTCGATCGAAATGATAAAATAGTATTCTGAAATCAATATACGAAAGAAATGAACAGAACTTTCCACTTGACAAACGATACGGAGTTGTGATTATGGGATTTCGTGGATGGAGAATCTTAATTTTTTTTTTTTTTTGAATGACGGTGAGTGCCTCGATCGAAATGATAAAATAGTATTCTGAAATGAATATACGAAAGAAATTTACGAAGATTTTCACTTGACAAACGATACGGAGTTGTGAAAATTGGATTTCGTGGATGGAGAATATCAATTTTTTTTTTTATTTTGAACGACGGTGAGTGTCTCGATCGAAATAACAGAATGCTATTCTGGAATGAATATACGAGAGGAAAAAACAGAGATTTGCACTTGACAAAGGAAACTGAGTTGTGAAAATCGGATTTTGTGGATGGAGAATATCAATTTTTCTTTTTATTTGAACGACGGTGAGTGCCTCGATCAAAATAATAAAATGGTATTCTAAAATGATTAAACGAGAGAAACAAACAGAGATTTTCACTCGAAAAACAATGTGGAGTTGTATTCATTCCAGAAGACAATGTTTCTATTTTCTTCGAGGCACTCACCGTCGTTCTGAAAAAAAAATTGAGATATTCCATCCACAAAATCCGATTTTCACCACTCCGTTTCATTTGTCAAATGAAAATCTCTGGTTTTTTCTCTTGTATATTCATTTCAGAATATTATTTTATTATTTCGATCTAGGTACTCACCGTCGTTAAGAAAAAAAAAATTGAGATTCTCCATCCACGAAATCCGATTTTCACAACTCCGTATCGTTTGTCAAGTGAAAATCTCTGTTTATTCCTCTCGTATATTCATTTCAGAATACTATTCTATTATTTCGATCTAGGCAATCACCGTCGTTCAAAAAAAAAAAAAGTTGAGATTCCCCATCCACGAAATCCGATTTTCACAACTCCGTATCGTTTGTCAAGTGGAAGCCTCTGTTCATTTAACTAGTATATTCATTTCAGAATACTATTTCATTATTTCGATCGAGGCACTCACCGTCGTTCAAAAAACAAAAAAAATTGAGATTCTCCATCTACGAAATTCGATTTTCACAACTGCGTATCGTTTGTCTAGTGAAAATCTTTGTTTATTTTTCCCGCATATTCATTTCAGAATACTATTTTATTATTTCGATCGAGGCACTCACCGTCGTTGGAAAAACAGAAAAAAATTGAGATTCTCCATCCACGAAATACGATTTTCACAACTCCGTATCGTTTGTCAAGATAAAACCTCCGTTTATTTATTTCGTATATTATTTCAGAATACCATTTTACAATTTCATACGAGATGTCGTCGAGTAAGAAGGTTGTGTCGAGCGAGTCTCGTCAACTATCAATTTCTGAATGTGCTTGTTGTAAGCGGACAATTGTGAAAAATATTACAAAATGTTATAATTGTCACAAATCCTACCATCCTGGTTGTGCTAATAAGATCAAAAAGTGCTGTGACTGCGATTTTTCATCTGCCACTGATTATAACGCCGGTAATGTATCTCCGATGTGCGACATTACTGATAAGAATAATATATCCGGTGAGTCTACCCATCAAGACCTTCTTATGAAAATCATCTACGAGTTGGAAGTTAAAAATTCATTGCTGGTGGAGAATAACTCTTTGCTGAGATTCAAGATTTCAACACTTGAAGATGTTATCCTGAAGAAAAATTCCGAGATTGATAAACTCATAAAAAAAACAAATAATAATAACATAAGTAAGAATGCAGGTGAATCCTCTTCTTGTCGACCACCCGAGAAAGGAAACGACAAGTCCAGTTCCGATACTGTAACCGATGTTCCTGTCGGTTCGAATACTACTCGAATTCCCCATATTGCGGATGCAGAAACTTCCACTTATGCGAAGTCAAGTTTGAAACATTCAGGGAAAAATGTTTTAAATAAATCAGTTGCAGAAGAGGATTATCAAGCTGAAGATTGTTCTCGATCGCAAACGGATGGCACTAGAGTAACAACAGTAAATCGTAACAACGAATGGAATGTCGTTTCTCATAAGAAATCGACTCGAAAACGAAATCGAACACTGGTCGTTGGAAGTTGTTCAGAAAATTCGTCCGTCGAGGGCATTGGTAGGTTCAGCATATTTCATGTTTCAAATCTGAAACCAGAAACAACGGAAAAAAATTTACAAGAATTTCTAGTACAGAAGTTTTCCTCCGTACAGTGTGAAAAGCTCACCTCTAAATATCCCAATAGTTATTCATCGTTCAAGGTACTTATTCCAACCTCAGAATATAAAAACGCTCTGAATGGGTCAAATTGGCCTAATAACGCTAATATTCATCGTTTTTTTCATCCCAAAAGGGTAAATCAGCCACCGAACTAAATAATGCTAAGATTGCTGGATTGAAACTACTGCA
This sequence comes from Myrrha octodecimguttata, assembly GCA_958510865.1. Classification (NCBI taxonomy): domain Eukaryota; kingdom Metazoa; phylum Arthropoda; class Insecta; order Coleoptera; family Coccinellidae; genus Myrrha; species Myrrha octodecimguttata. The sequence continues at coordinate 8,464,309 of OY294058.1, read as the reverse complement.
GCTGAATGTACAATGTATATCCAATAAATTAGACAACCTGGAATTACTTCTGGCTGAGATTGATCCTGATATTGTGAGTATTGTTGAGCACTGGTGCAGCACCGATAGTGTAAAATCAATGACAATGCCTGGCTATATTTTAGCTGACAATTATTCCCGTCCCTGTCGAGCACATGGGGGGTCAATGATCTATTTAAAATCTGGTATTAAAGTGAGAACTTTGTGCGTGTCGATATTTTCCGATGAGATGCATTGTGAAATGTGCGGAATTATTGTGATGGCCAACGACAAACGACTAGGCATTATAAGTGTTTATCGGCCGTGTTCCGGTAAATTTGAAGTCTTTCTCGATAGATTATCGGATGCTCTGAACTATAGTTCGAATTTGGTTGACATTATCTTTGTATGTGGTGATCTGAACGTTGATTTCCTGAAAACTGAATGTATAAACCGTAAGCTATTTATCGATTTGATTGATTGTTTTGATTTAAAAATTTCTTCACAAGATCCTACGAGGATATTTACTGATATAACTGGTCATACATCCATTTCAAAAGTGGACTATGTTTTAACAAGTGCGGATCTATCTGACTCCAATGTAAAAGTTTTTGAACCTCTTTTAAGCGACCACCGTGCCATATTGGTTGAATTCAATAACATATTTCAGATAAATACACAGGGTGGTTCAAAGTTGGTTAGAAACTTAAGTCAACAAAATCTAGACAATTTTGTTTTTCATATTTCAACTTATGATTTTCATCCCATTTATGAAATTGTTGATGTCAATGAATGTTTTCAAGCCTTCGTTGATGCAATTCGGAATACATTTGAATCATGCTGTCCTTTGGTGAGGTTGGCTACAACCAATCGTAGAACGAATAGATGGATCACTCCGGAAATAGTTCTGGCGAAACGTAGACTTATGGATCTGCACTGGTTACACTCGAATGTAAAGTGTCGGAGCACTTATGCTTTATACAAGAAAACAAAAAGCGAGTATATTTCGCTCATCAGAAATACTAAAATAAAATTTCATGATGACCTTATTGATAGATCGGACAATAAAAACAAGACAGTATGGTCTTTGGTGAGGAACTTAACCGGCCGAAAGAGTGGGCCAAACGATGGCATAGAACTTCTCGTTGATGGTGTTTTACATAGAGATACCCTTGAGTTGGCAAAAATTTTTGCCCTCTACTTTTCAACGGTTACCGAAACCACTCTCCACCTCTACTATCAGAACTCCTTATCTTCCTCATGTACTTCCTCAGTAATGTTGAATACGACATTTTTCTTTCAACCGGTGATTCAGTGTGAAGTGGCTGATGTAATACAGTTGCTGAGAAATAATAAGTGTGCAGGAGCTGATTCTATATCTGCTAGAATTCTGAAGTTGATAAGCTCAGATATCTGTGAGCATTTTGCTCATTGTATTAATCTTTCTATAAGTTCTGGCATCTTTCCTTCTATACTGAAAAGAGCCCTAGTTGTTCCAGTTTTTAAGAAAAACGACATTCAAAGCATCACGAATTACAGACCAATTTCTATTCTGAGCATATTTTCGAAAGTATTCGAAAGAGTCGTGTTCGACAGAATGATCAAGTATCTTGACAGGTTTAATGTACTCGATAATGCTCAACATGGTTTTAGGTCGGGCCGCTCAACGGAAACAGCTTCAATTTCATTTGTTGATTGTGTCTATGAGTGCCTTGACATGGGCTTGCATGTAGCAGGTATATTTTTTGACCTCTCGCGAGCATTCGATAGTCTTTCGTTTGAGTTTATAATTGACAAGTGTTACAATTTGGGTTTTCGGGGTGTATTTTTGGATTGGCTGCGGAGCTATCTCGAGGGTAGATCCATTTTTGTAAAGGTTGAAGGCTGTCTATCTGACGAGCATGATATGAGTCTGGGAGTACCACAAGGATCCGTCCTCGGACCTCTTCTATTTTTGCTATTCATCAATGATCTCCCCGTTAATTTAAGAGCGATGTTCCTGAATCTGGTCACACGTAGTCGCTTTTCGTCACTGATACGTAAGTTTTTGTTAAGTCTCTTCGCTGATGATGCTTCGGTAGTGCTTTCGGCCCCAACGTTCGAAGAACTTCAGGCGCTGTGTGAGCTTCTATTGCAGAGCTTTGTTAACTGGTGTCACCAAAATAACTTGATGATCAACATTGATAAAACCGAATTTATTTATTTTACAATTGGGCATAGTGACCGTAAGCTGGTGATTCGCCATTTGGATAGTGTTATTCTATCTAAGAATGGTACTAAATTTCTTGGCATTCACCTTGACAATAATTTGAAATGGGGTATGCACGTTGATTCTGTGTGCAAAAAACTGAACAGTTCTTATTATGCTCTAAATAGGGTGAGAACCTTAATTCCTTTAGAATCACTCATAAACATATATTACAGTTTGGTCTATAGCCACTTATCATACAATATTCTGCTATGGGGAAACTCTTCGGACGTTGGAAGGGCTTTCATAATACAAAAACGTATTTTACGCATGTTGTTCAATATACCTCCACGTTCGTCTTGTAGACCTATATTTGTAGAAAACAATATACTTACATTATCATCAATTTTTATTTTAAAAGCTCTTTTATATGTGAAGGAAAATGAGAAAAGTATTGTTCAGTTGTCTAGTTTTCATAACTATGGTACCAGAAGTGAGAGAACATTATATGTCCCCAAACACAGAACAACTAAGTTTGAGATGTCTCCTATGTATCAATGTGTTAAACTTTTTAACCATTTGCCTCATAATGTTAGATCTCTAGATTCAAACAAATTCAAAAAAACTGTTAAGAAGTTAATGTTAAGTGGATGTTATTATACGGTAAACGATTACCTCAATGATGTTATAGTGATTTAGCTAATTTATATTTTTCTTTATCTGTATGACTTATCCTATACATTAATTTGTCTCAGAGGATCAATAAACTATTATTATTATTATTATTATTATTATTATTATTATTATCATTTCGATCGAGGCACTCACCGTCGTTCAAAAAAAAAAAAAAATTGGGATTCTCCATCCACGAAATCCGATTTTCACAACTCCGTATCGTTTGTCGAGTGAAAACCTCTGTTTATTCCTCTCGTATATTCATTTCAGAATACTTTTTTATTATTTCGATCTAGGCACTCACCGTCGTTCTAAAAACCATAAAAAATTGAGATTCTCCATCCACGTAATCAGATTTTTACAACTCCGTATCGTTTGTCAAGTGAAAATCTCTGTGTATTTCTCTCGTTCATTCACTTCAGAATACCGTTTCATCATTTCGATCGAGGCACTCACCGTCGTTCTAAAAACCATAAAAAATTGAGATTCTCCATCCACGGAATCAGATTTTTACAACTCCGTATCGTTTGTCAAGTGAAAACCTCTGTTTATTCCTCTCGTATAGTCATTTCAGGATACTATTTTATTATTCCAATCGAGGCACTCACTGTCGATCAAAAAAAAAAGATTGAGATTCTCTCTCCACGAATTCCAATTTTCACAACTCCGTATCGTTTGTCGAGTGAAAAGTTCTGTTTATTTATCTCGTATATTCATTTCAGAATACTACTTTATTATTTCGATCGAGGCACTCACCGTCGTTCTAAAAACAAAAAAAATTGAGATTCTCCATCTACGAAATCCGATTTTCACAACTCCGTATCGTTTGTCTAGTGAAAATCTCTGTTTTTTTCCCTCGTATATTCATTTCAGAATACTATTTTATTATGTCGATCTAGGCACTCACCGTCGTTCGAAAAAAAAAAGATTGGGATTCTCTTTCCACGAATTCCGATTTTCACAACTCCGTATCGTTTGTCAAGTGAAAATCTCTATTTATTTCTCTCGTATATTCATTTCAGAATCCTATTTTATTATTTCGATTGAGGCACTCACCGTCGTTCAAAAAAAAAATTGAGATTCTCCATCCACGAAATCCGATTTTCACAACTCCTTATCGTTTTTCAAGTTAAAAGTTCTGTTTATTTCTCTCGTATATTCAATTCAGAATAATACTTCATTATTTCGATCGAGGCACTCATCGTCGTTCAAAAATAAAACAAAATTGAGATTCTCCATCCACGAAATCCGATTTTCACAACTCCGTATCGTTTGTCAAGTGAAAATCTCTATTTATTTCTTTCGTATATTGCTTTCAGAATACAACTCTATTATTTCGATCGAGGCACTCACCGTCATTCAAAAAAAAAAATTGAGGTTCTCCATCCACGAAATCCGATTTTCACAACTCCGCATCGTTTGTCAAGTAAAAACCTCCATTCATTTCGCATATTCATTTCAGAACACCACTTTATTATTTCGATCGAGGCACTCACCGTCATTCAAAAAAAAAAATAATTGAGATTCTCCATCCACGAAATTTAATTTTCACAACTCCGTATCGTTTGTCAAGTGAAAATTTCTGTTTATTTCTTCCGTATATTCATTTCAGAATACTTCTTTATTATTTCGATCGAGGCACTCACTGTCATTCAAAAAACAAAAAAAAATTGAGATTCTCCATCCACGAAATCCGATTATCACAACTGCGAATCATTTGTCAAGTGAAAATCTCCGTTTATTTCTTTCGTATATTCATTTCGGAATACTACTTTATTATTTCGATCGAGGCACTCACCGTCGTTCAAAAAACAAAAAAAATTGAGATTCTCCATCTACGAAATCCGATTTTCACAACTGCGTATCGTTTGTCTAGTGAAAATCTTTGTTTATTTTTCCCGCATATTCATTTCAAAATACTATTTTATTATTTCGATCGAGGCACTCACCGTCGTTGGAAAAACAGAAAAAAATTGAGATTCTCCATCCACGAAATACGATTTTCACAACTCCGTATCGTTTGTCAAGATAAAACCTCCGTTTATTTATTTCGTATATTATTTCAGAATACCATTTTATCATTTCGATCGAGGCACTCACCGTCGTTCAAAAAAAAAAAAAAATTGGGATTCTCCATCCACGAAATCCGATTTTCACAACTCCGTATCGTTTGTCGAGTGAAAACCTCTGTTTATTCCTCTCGTATATTCATTTCAGAATACTTTTTTATTATTTCGATCTAGGCACTCACCGTCGTTCTAAAAACCATAAAAAATTGAGATTCTCCATCCACGTAATCAGATTTTTACAACTCCGTATCGTTTGTCAAGTGAAAATCTCTGTGTATTTCTCTCGTTCATTCACTTCAGAATACCGTTTCATCATTTCGATCGAGGCACTCACCGTCGTTCTAAAAACCATAAAAAATTGAGATTCTCCATCCACGGAATCAGATTTTTACAACTCCGTATCGTTTGTCAAGTGAAAACCTCTGTTTATTCCTCTCGTATAGTCATTTCAGGATACTATTTTATTATTTCAATCGAGGCACTCACTGTCGTTCAAAAAAAAAAGATTGAGATTCTCTCTCCACGAATTCCAATTTTCACAACTCCGTATCGTTTGTCGAGTGAAAAGTTCTGTTTATTTATCTCGTATATTCATTTCAGAATACTACTTTATTATTTCGATCGAGGCACTCACCGTCGTTCTAAAAACAAAAAAAATTGAGATTCTCCATCTACGAAATCCGATTTTCACAACTCCGTATCGTTTGTCTAGTGAAAATCTCTGTTTTTTTCCCTCGTATATTCATTTCAGAATACTATTTTATTATGTCGATCTAGGCACTCACCGTCGTTCGAAAAAAAAAAGATTGGGATTCTCCATCCACGAAATCCGATTTTCACAACTCCGTATCGTTTGTCAAGTGAAAATCTCTATTTATTTCTTTCGTATATTGCTTTCAGAATACAACTCTATTATTTCGATCGAGGCACTCACCGTCATTCAAAAAAAAAAATTGAGGTTCTCCATCCACGAAATCCGATTTTCACAACTCCGCATCGTTTGTCAAGTAAAAACCTCCATTCATTTCGCATATTCATTTCAGAACACCACTTTATTATTTCGATCGAGGCACTCACCGTCATTCAAAAAAAAAAAATAATTGAGATTCTCCATCCACGAAATTTAATTTTCACAACTCCGTATCGTTTGTCGAGTGAAAAGTTCTGTTTATTTATCTCGTATATTCATTTCAGAATACTACTTTATTATTTCGATCGAGGCACTCACCGTCGTTCTAAAAACAAAAAAAATTGAGATTCTCCATCTACGAAATCCGATTTTCACAACTCCGTATCGTTTGTCTAGTGAAAATCTCTGTTTTTTTCCCTCGTATATTCATTTCAGAATACTATTTTATTATGTCGATCTAGGCACTCACCGTCGTTCGAAAAAAAAAAGATTGGGATTCTCTTTCCACGAATTCCGATTTTCACAACTCCGTATCGTTTGTCAAGTGAAAATCTCTATTTATTTCTCTCGTATATTCATTTCAGAATCCTATTTTATTATTTCGATTGAGGCACTCACCGTCGTTCAAAAAAAAAATTGAGATTCTCCATCCACGAAATCCGATTTTCACAACTCCTTATCGTTTTTCAAGTTAAAAGTTCTGTTTATTTCTCTCGTATATTCAATTCAGAATACTACTTCATTATTTCGATCGAGGCACTCATCGTCGTTCAAAAATAAAACAAAATTGAGATTCTCCATCCACGAAATCCGATTTTCACAACTCCGTATCGTTTGTCAAGTGAAAATCTCTATTTATTTCTTTCGTATATTGCTTTCAGAATACAACTCTATTATTTCGATCGAGGCACTCACCGTCATTCAAAAAAAAAAATTGAGGTTCTCCATCCACGAAATCCGATTTTCACAACTCCGCATCGTTTGTCAAGTAAAAACCTCCATTCATTTCGCATATTCATTTCAGAACACCACTTTATTATTTCGATCGAGGCACTCACCGTCATTCAAAAAAAAAAATAATTGAGATTCTCCATCCACGAAATTTAATTTTCACAACTCCGTATCGTTTGTCAAGTGAAAATTTCTGTTTATTTCTTCCGTATATTCATTTCAGAATACTTCTTTATTATTTCGATCGAGGCACTCACTGTCATTCAAAAAACAAAAAAAAATTGAGATTCTCCATCCACGAAATCCGATTATCACAACTGCGAATCATTTGTCAAGTGAAAATCTCCGTTTATTTCTTTCGTATATTCATTTCAGAATACTACTTTATTATTTCGATCGAGGCACTCACCGCCATTCAGAAAAAAAAAAATTGAGATTCTCCATCCACGAAATCCGATTTTCACAACTGCGAATCGTTTGTCAAGTGAAAATCTCTGTTTATTTCACTCGTATATTCATTTCAGAATACTACTTCATTATGTCGATCGAGGCACTCACCGTCGTTCGAAAAGAGAAAAAAATAGAGATTCTCCATATCCACGAAATCCGATTTTCACAACTCCGTATCGTTCGTCAAGTGAAAATCTCTGTTTATTTCTTTCCTTTATTAATTTCAGAATACTACTTTATTATTTCGATCGAGGAACTCACCGTCATTCAAAAGAAAAAAAAATTGAGATTCTCCATCCACGAAATCCGATTTTCACAACTCCGAATCGTTTGTCAAGTGAATATCTCTGTTTATTCCTCTCGTATATTCATTTCAGAATACAACTTTATTATGTCGATCGAATCACTCACTGTCGTTCGAAAAGAAAAAAAAATTGAGATTCTCCATATCCACGAAATCCGATTTTCACAACTCCGTATCGTTCGTCAAGTGAAAATCGCTGTTTATTTCTTTCGTATATTCATTTCAAAATACCAGTTTATTATTTCGATCAAGGCACTCACCGTCATCCAGAAAAAACAAAACTGAGATTCTCCATCCACGAAATCTGATTTTCACAACTCCGTATCCTTTGTCAAGTTAAAACCTCTGTTTATTTCTTTCGTATATTCATTTCAGAATACTTCTTCATTATGTCGATCGAATCACTCACCGTCGTTCGAAAAGAAAAAAAAATTGAGATTCTCCATATCCACGAAATCCGATTTTCACAACTCCGTATCGTTCGTCAAGCGAAAATCTCTGTTTATTTCTTTCGTATATTCATTTCTAAATACTACTTTATTATTTCGATCGAGGCACTCAACGTCATCCAGAAAAAAAAACTGAGATTCTCCATCCACGAAATCTGATTTTCACAACTCCGTATCGTTTGTCAAGTTAAAACCCCTGTTTATTTCTTTCGTATATTCATTTCAGAATACTATTTTATTATTTCGATCGAGGCACTCACCGTCGTTCAAAAAAAAAAAAAAAAATTGAGATTCTCCATCCACAAAATCCGCTTTTTTACAACTCCGTATCGTTTGTCAAGTGAATTTTTCCGTTTATTTCTCTCGTTTATTCATTTCAGAATACCATTTCATTATTTTGATCGAGGCACTCACCGTCGTTAAAAAAAAAATTGATATTCTCCATCCACAAAATCCGATTTTCACAACTCCGTTTCGTTTGTCAAGTGAAAATCTCTGTTTACTTCTCTCGTATATTCATTTCAGAATACCATTTTATTCTTTCGATCGAGAAAGTCACTTCATCCACGAATTAATATTTCATAATTTCAAATCATTCTTGGAGCTTAATTGTTTTTTCATTTCTTTTGCAAATCTATTTGAATAGGTATATAGAGTTTTTAAATTTTTATCGGGACAATATTCGAAACACTCTCGTTTTCTTGATTTCATTAGATTTTAGTCTAGTTACCCACTACATTTCCTAAAGCAAAAAATGAAAACGTTTCATTCTCTAAAGATTTAGTTATGTGAGCATTGTGTCGTTGGTCAACCAAAAATATCTCCATATAAAGTTTCGGTCATCCGGGCGAACCATGAGTCGGTGACCATATAGGTTAGAGGTTTATTTCAGCAGAATAACAAAATCTTTTTCGTCGTCGTATAAGATAGTGATATCATATAATTTTTTATTATTGTATGTACCTGATCTCAATGATTTTATCCCACTCATCTTATAAAACCTGATAACAGAGATGCCAAACAAATGCGGAATTTATGGTTGATATGGCAACGCTGTTCGGATAATTCCATGTGGCCATGGTGCGACAGTCCCTACGTCGTAAAGTGTGGATGAGAATGTGTGGGTAACTTCACGCTAATTGTCAAATTTCGTGGTTTTCTTGTCGATATCGTTATTTTTTTCGGTATAACTCGAGGAATACTGATTAAATCATGATAAATCTTAGCAGCTAGTTTGAAGATGCTAAAACACAACCTTGTGCAAAATTTCGTGATGATCGTGTACTAAGAACAATTTGAAACCAAATTTCAACTTTTTTTTTGAATATTCAATATTATGTGATCTTCCTTTCATATTATCCCTATAAAATTCTGTATGAATCTTCGAACTGTCATTTTTCGATGAAATACTGGATTTCAATCTGATCTGATTCTTACTATTGGAAATATTGGGAGAATCAAATTTTGAATAGGTATTTCTGCGAAATCACTGGGTGGATTTTACCCATTCACAATTATCGAGTTTCTGAGTTGTTACTTCCGGAAGTTATTGTATTCACGGTCGGCCGTAAGGCCGACCGCTCAATTTCGAAAGGTCGAAGGTCGAATCCGTGAATTGGTGAAAACCACCGACTGATTTCGTAGATATACCCATTCAAAATTTTCCCAATATTTCCAAAAATACAGATTAGATCAAATTGAAATCTAGAATTTCGAAAAAAACCTAGAAAAGCACTGCCGTGAAAGCAGCAGCTTTTGCGCGCTTTTTCAAATTCGTAACCAAAGCGGTCATCTCCATTGAACATGCGCGCAAAAGCTGCTGCTTTCGCGGCAGTGCTTTTATAGTTTTTTTCGAATCGAACATGTATAGGTTGATACTGTAACATTTAATTACCACAAGATAAACCCAGCTCAGTCGCTTGTTACGTCGTCGTTCAGCTCTCTGAATTTCCGATGATGAAAGCAACACAAAATTGAGTCGAGCAGATTCCACGTTTATTCACAACGATTTACAATAAAAACATAAGTATTTTACGAATCCATTCTGGTAGGAACCAGAAACGAGACCAACACGATAGTTTTTACATATTTTCATTTAACTTGAAGTTTTAAAATATACAAAATAAAAAAAATATCTTATTTTCTATCTGAGGCAAACCCTCCAGGTTCACTAATGCCATAATATGTGTGCCGAAGCCTTGTACTTAGTGCTCGTGAAAGCATTCGAAGCACTTTTGTGCTCCTAAGCACTGTGCTCCCAAGCACTTTATTAAGCGGGTGCTTAGTGCTTCGAGAAATTTTTGAGAAGGCTTAGTGCTTAGTAATTGGAAAAAGTGCTCCTAAGCACCGCAAAGTGCTCCCGAGCACCGGAAAGTTCTCCCGAGCACCTTAAGGCTTCGAAGCACTTTTCGGGATTATAAAGCACTAAGCCTTTCATAGACTGGTCGAAACAGGAAAATGTCGGGATATCGCGTGATTGTAGTAGACAAAGAGAATTAATAAATCGGTTATCTCTGGTGTTTGGAGACATTCGACAAGGAATACAAGGATTCTCATTCGACACATTCGTGATATATTTGTTTAAGCTTAGTTTTTTGCCAGTATTATATGAAAATAATAAAATGCTTTCAGAGTCGAAGTGTCAAAGCGTGAGCTTTCAGCTGGAAACATCGAGATAAAATATTTCGTATTCTATCTCGATCATGGAGATATTAGAAATCTAGAAATCCACTGACGTGAAGTCACGTGGATTATACTATTTTCGTATACGTATGTCACACACTCCGGTTCACATTTAAAATTTCATTATTTTTTTTCTCTGTATAAAATATATTTCTTGAGCTCATCTGAATCCTGGATCAGTGATTTAAGTCATTTATGGTAGATGACAAATCTTTACATTAAAATACTATAAATATCTATTGAATCAGATTATTTGTAATATGATGGGAGAATAGAAATGAGTATTGTTTTTTGATCTCCTGATTAAACGGTCATCACGAATCTTGGCACGAAGCTGTCCATTTTAGAAGTTATGGGACAAAAATATATAATTATGCTCACGTCAATAACACTGTAATTTCCCGATCGATTATGCCTATTTACAAACTTCGCCGGGATATTTAGGCTCTGAACCTACCCTGCAACTTTCCAGGGCTTTAGATTTTTCGTTTGGAGAGTAATCGTGTTTACGGACGGCCGAACAGTCAAACATCGATATGGATCACCAATTCATCATCAGAAAGTCAAAAGTCATCAAAAATTAAGATCAAATCGAATTGAATCCAGTTCTTCGATGAAAAATGACATGATTCAAATATAAAATTTGTGGAAACCATATTTTGAATTGTATTTCAATCTAACTAAACGATCATCAAGAAATCATACAAATTTGCTCTTTAGCTTTCATTAGCAAGCCTAACGGCCGATATTAAACACAATAACTTCCGAAAGAAACAACTTAGAAACACGATATTTGTGAAGCCTCAATTACGTACCCGAATTTGTGACCACTCGGCCAATAATTCCGCAGATATAGCCGTTCAAAATTTTAACACCCAATATTTTCAAAAATCTGGGATAATTCGTAGGATTGGAAGAGGTCAGAAATAAGACACTAATTCATTCCTTCACGCGACGTTTCGCAACTATTTTGTTGCTTCTTCAAGCTCTATAATCATAAAACAGTTGAAAACTTAATTAAATCAACACAGTGTAGTATTTCAAAACTTATTCTTTCACCTCAGAAGCAGTTAATGTCCTGTCAATGTTGCCATATAATGTCATACAATTTCGATATCAAGAGTCTTGGGTTCTATCAATCTAAAAGTCAGCTCATTGAAACTGTATATTCATCGATATTAAATCAGGAAGGTAAGGAAAAAAAACTTCAAGAATACAGATGAGCTCGAATAAAAATCCAGTATTTGATTGAAAAATGACAACTCGAAGGTTCACGCGGAATTTCCTGAGGAAAATATGATCAGAAGATCGCAGAATATTGAATATTTGAAAAAAAATTTTTTTTTTAGATGGTTCTAAAGACATGATCATCACGAAATTCCGCACAAAGTAGCAAATCAGCATTTTCAAACTAGTTACCAAGTTTCACAATGATTGAAATTGTATTTTTTCAGTTATTCCGAAAAAAATAACGATTCTGAGTGAAAAACCATCCAAAATTTCCTCCAAATATTTTTTCCCGATATCTCTGAGAATTATCGACATATCGAACTGAAATTTGGTACACTGCTATGAAATATGGTGTTCAAGGTATAAGCAGATTTTTTTCAAATGTAGTGAACTGTTTCCGATAATGGAAATTTTTCTAAAAAAATGTTAAAAACATTTTTTTAATCTTACTGACGGTACGATTTCAACAAAATTTTGCAGGAAGTTGCGTATCATTGTGCCCCAACTAAGTACCAAATTTCAATATTAGGGAAATAACCTCAAAATTTCAAATAGCTATAACGCTGAAACCGTTGGGCCGCTTGTGACCATCTACGAACATAACCGCGGCATTCGGATGCTCGACCTATCCTGAAAGATTTAAGCCTCTAGTTTGCTCCGTTCGACAGATATTGGGTCGTCGGTTAGACGGCCGGCCGAACAGAACCGACTTTGACACCGGATCAGTGCGTTCAACCTAGTCGTTTGAGACCATTTTCGGCTCAAAATTCGAAAATTACAGACAAACCAAACTCCAAACAAACGATAGCACGCTATTCCCTAGAACACGCGCGGAAAAACGAGTTCGCCGTAGGCCATGCACTCTCTGAGCCATGTCTTTATGTTTCCATTGATTTGACAGACTATTATCATGGCGAAAACTATATTTTGGGAGTGATTGAATGTCGGTCAGTAAGTTTGAAATTTTAAACCGAGAATGGACTCACTAATGAAAAATCCGTAGTCAAAATCTATTCTGTCCAGTCGTAAACACGATAAATCTCAAAGGAGAAAAGCTCTGTTCGGGTTCCAAATTATGGTCGGTTCTAAGATGGTTTTCCGACTTCGAAAATCCGAAATGCCAAAATTACAGACAATTGGCTGAAATAGTCTTAAAGTCGAAGTTTCATATTAAAAAGTGCTTAGTGCTTTGTGCTCGGAGCACTTTCCATCAGTGCTCGGCACAGCTCTGCGCCTGATACAAGTCGCTATAATCAACCGTTTTCTAGGAAACCTGAACTACATTTCTATATCTTACACTGCAGCTCATATTTTTATATAAATTCAACAATTTCTACACACTTTTTTTGGGAACAGTGCGTTGTCGTTTCCCCACAATGTCTGCGATTTTCGAATTTCGAGCCGCAAATTGTCTTAAAATATTGTGTTGAATACCCTGGAGGAGAATTCTTGCTCGAATTCAATTCTGTCCGACTGTATGTGCTCTAACTTTCCGAGAAAACGACCTAGCAACTCGAAATTGTCAGATTAGGTTAAGAATCCAAATATCTCGACTAACTTCGTTAATGGGTGGAATCGGTCTATTAATTTCGGAGTTAGGACCATTTAAAATTTTAAGTTGAATTCCTCGATATCTCATGAAGTTATGATTCGATCAGATCAAAATTTTGTGCTGAGTTTTGAAATACCAACGCGCAACTCAGTGCAGAACTCTGTGTAGATCCGAAATTCATCACTGTCTATTATTACCGACTACAATATCTCGAGGTAGGACACGGAAGTCAGGTTCACCTATTCCTCATAGTCTGGCGGAGTCCACATAAACAAAGCATGATACGAATTCGACCATTACGTGAACTCACAATCTCTGTAATGAGAATGCACTAGAGTGCCAGAAAGACGGAGACGCGCAGTCTCATAAGCTTGAGAAGATCTACCAGGTGCAGCGTGAGTGCTAGCACCCTCTGCACGAGGCGGACATATGGTTCAGGCGGGTAATGTAGGGAACATTCGACGCAAGCAACGCGCATATTCTCAAAGGGCTGAAAGATGGCGTTTGCTAATGAAGAATACAAACAGGCAACTCAGAGCAGTATTTTGTGAGGATGCAACAGCAATTTATGCAATTTAAAGAAATGTTTCACGAAATGTTGTCTGAGCTGATCGTTTATTTCGGAGACTATTGATTTTCGTGGGGATCTTGCGAGTACAAAATTGAGATCAAAGATGATCAAAGAACTTTTCAACTTTACAAAAACAAATAATTTGAGAAATGTTTATCTGTTTTCAATAGAAAATCTCACACACCCTGAAGTCAGTGTTTAACAACGTTGTTCCATTTCAGTTCGATCGGATATTCATTTTCGGAGATATTGGGTAAAACTGTGTCAAATTTTTTGGTCCTTTCTTCGTTATCGCTCTTTTTCATGAGTGAACTCAAAAAATACTGATCCGATCATAATGAAACTCAGTAACTGCTGACGTGCAAATATGAGCGAAATTTCATGATGATCGTTTCATGAGTAATACTTTTAAGAAAAATGTTTTCAAATAATTTATATTTTTCAATCTACTAATCATATGGTCCTCACAAAATTCTTCACTAGCCTTCAAATTCTTTCTGTTTTTTAGTCGATTATCAATATCAATGCGCATCGATCTTCATTTTTGGAATAGGTATGTCTGGGGAACCATTGGGAGGATTATAGCAATTCGCGAATTCGGCTATCGAAATCAAACTCCAAATGAGCTCGACAATTATCTGGTATACCGGCATATTTTTTCGGTTATTGTGTTAACGATCGTCGATTCGACCGAAAAAAACCGAATTTATTTCAGAAAGAAATGACTTAGAGACTCAATATTATTTGTTGAAAAGGTACGGGGCTTGATTACGAAGGTCGAGTTGGTGAATGGGTAACATCCGCTCAATGATTCCGTAGATATACCCGTTCACAATTTTATTTTTCCAATATTTCCAAAAATGCAGATTCGATCCAATTCAAATCTAGTACTTGAGGAAAGAATAATAGCTTGTAGGTTAATTGATTTGGGACTCAAGTATGAAGGCCGAATTCGTGAATGCATAAAATCCGCCAAATGATTTAAAGATATACAAGTTCAAATATTGCCAAAAATAGGGATCGGATCAAATCTAACTCAATAACTCGATTGAGAAATTATAGATTTGAGGTTCATGTAGTAGCTCGTAGGACTATATGAAAAGGAGATCTTCAAATCAGTCTATTAGAGACTGAAACTGCGTTTGGAGTGATCAATACGCAGGTGACTTCTTTGGGAACGAGCAGACATTCTGTGTGATTGTTTCTACTATAATTAATTCATGATTCCATGATTCCACCAAGAGATAAGTACTCTGAACCCGACGAAGAAGTTGTGAGAGTCGTAAGTAATAGTATAGTTATTTATTCAGTACAGTAAAACCATATTATAGTGGATGATAAAATTGACCATGAATCGCGGTACTCTGTTAATCGTATATTAGAGTAAAACCACGATATAATTGATGATGAAATTCGCGCCACGACTCATGGCAATAATTATCGATTCATATCGTCAAAATTTAATATTCTCAGATGGAAAAATATATCACAAGCAGACTTATGACGATAGTAGAAGCTTTTTCGAACATTGCCAGTAGTGCCATTGAATTTACCGTAATGATAAATTTTATTTACTAAATGTTCAAATGGACCTTTTTTTCATCCTCGTTCATCAGTACTTGAAATGAATCTAATGCTGCATAACATTTCACTTTTTATAACAAACATATGATGAGAATACTTCAGGTTCATTTTCTTGAATATAATATAAAAGTCAAATAAGTACATTTCAATAAAACAAAGGAGAAATATTCCATATTCCGTCAACCAATAAAAAGTTTTTCAATTCACTTTGAGCGAAAATCAAATGGTGTCCAAGTCAGTGCAAAAGTATCACTTCTTCTTCGAAGAATCTCCTTGTTATCATTTTTCATGGACTCATGAAAGATGTCTCTCTTCAAGTATCAATTCCGAAAACGGTTATATTCATATTTCTTCGAATGGCAATGCTTTAAGTTGTCTTTAGATATCGAATTTTCATGTCAATTTCTAAAGGAATAGTTGCAGTCATGAAAATATGAAAGATTGTGCCATCAGTGTTTCATTGAGTGACACCATGGTTATCCATAAATAATATTGAGGGAAAATATATCAATAGTACACAATAACGATGTTTGAAAAACAACAAAATGAACTATAGTATCCTCAAATTGATACTGGATATATGCACCTAATATAGTATCAAAAATGTTTCGTTTGAAGGATATGTGATAATTGTTCATAGAATTTGAGCATTCCTTTATTCGGCTAGTAATGTGCAAACTCACCTAATTCCAATCCAGTCTATTGTCGAAGGAACCAAAAGTGTCAATTTGTTTCTTTCATAGCTACTGCTTCTTGTGTAATACCATTGAGTTTTCAAGTATTTGAAAACTCAATGGTAATACTTAAATCTTACTTGATTGGTTTGTTCGAATATCTGTGAAACCATTTTCCCCGACTCAAACGGACTCTAGTCAGCTAACGTTCCTTTTGATATTATTTTTTCTGTAATAAATTGCAAGTTATTGATATGATTGCATCAGTAGTTCTAGTTGTGTGACCATTTTTCCTTCAGAAACTTTCTGATCGTGAGAAATCTTCTGTCTTGTCGGGATCAAACCAAGTTTTATAAATTCCTTTCTGTCTTTACAATAGTGTAATATTCGTTAAAAATGGTCTATTTCCACACTCAAATAGGGAATGTACCTATACATGGTATATTTATCAACTTTCATTCGGTACATGGTCTATTTTTCAATCCACCATGTCCTTCAAAATATCTCTGGTGAGCCTGAAATGAATTCTTTGACTCAGTAATTCATTCAGTTGCAGCCCAGGGAGAAGCGACAAGCAAATATAGCTCTACTGGCCTTGACCGCTAATATTCAACGTTTTATGACCTATCTCATCGTGGTAATTTTGACGAACTTCGGCGCCATATAAATATTTACCATTTTGATACAGAATCGAATAAATAAAAGTACACATTTCCACACTACTCCTAATGTTCATTTCGAAAAATTCTTCCATAGATATCAAGCCATAATCTGAAATCACCCACCGACTCGGTAGTTATTTTAATTAATTGTGCAGTTTACATTATGTTCCAAATTCTTGAATTTCATATCGAAATGAGATATGGTTTGAAATGAAATCTAGCCTACGAACTACCTTGGAGAAGAAAATTCTCAATTGGTGCGAAGATGTTGTGGACCCGTTCAATGGTTTCTCGAATATAATATGAAATCATGAATTTTGCTCAAAATTTTCATGGAATATTTTGAGAATACGGTCATTTATCGGAGCAAAATATGAAATCGAAGAATAACCTATTTTCACACACTGGGAAAATTTTAGGCATGAATAAAAAAAACGAACAAATACAAATTTTACCGCTTCCTTCAAAAGTAATAATAATCATAATTCAATTTATTTCACAGAATGCCACGAATTACATATGAGTGTACATTAAATGGAACAACGTCAAAAAAGGAAAAATAACTAATTTAAAAACATGACATCCTATCCATCTAAAAAATCACTGACACAATAATAGGGTTCCAGTGTTATTAACGTCTCTTTCAAGATCTCTTTGAAAACATCGACATTTGAACATTTCTCAAATTTTCTGGGACTCTATTGAACATTATAATACCATGCATAAGTTGGATGTTTCTCAGAGACAGTAAGCCTATGTTTGGGATAACATATATTGGTGTTTCGAGTATTATAAGAATGTAATGAGCTGCATAGTTCATACTGTCCTGAATTTTTAAACATGTAAATGAGCTCCTCGTTAATATAAAATGCGTATTTGGTCAATATGCGTTTTTTTTCGAAAACTCCCCTGCATGATACCCTGTAGCTGAGGTCGAAGATGGATTTTCGGCGAGGAATAGGTATTATGAAGACGGGCTGCGTTCTTCATTCACTATGGTAAAAATATGTCGATATTCAGTTAACACCTTTTCGGTGCCTGGAACTAAAAATTAATGAAGAAATCTCACAGCGTCGGGGTAAATAATACAAAAAAACCAATTCGTATTGAATAATCTTATCATAGTGGATATGAATAAGACTGCGATATTTTGAGTAAATTTTGGGGGTTGATTCGATCTCGGGTCCGATAGTTTCTACCACGAATTACAAACCACAACAAATGGTTGCTCTTTCCAACTTTATTTCTTCGCGTGCTCATAACCTCACGTCAGTGCTTTCCTAGGTTTTTTGAACATTCTTACGGTAGTTTCGGCAAAATCGAAATTTTCTTTCTTCTATCCATCCATTTTTTTGCTATTTTCAGATACAGTCCGAAAAATCCAAAATGAACCCCTATCAAACAGCAGCTCGAATTGTTATCACATAAAAAAATCTCAATTGTTTTTCCTCGTGAAGCGGCTATAAAGCTAAGTTTTTATGAACCAAATTTTATTTATGCTAATTATGAATATACAAAATTACAGCAGCATGATATATGGAAAATACTCTTCGAGTTATTGAAAGATTTGTAAGTAATTTGTAAGTTTTATGATAGAAAATAGAGTCTCAATTCAAACCGATCGGTATTTTCCGAGTTACTGACGAAACAAAATTTGAACTGTCTATAATTGCGGAAATGTTGGGAAGATTTTGCTCATTAACGAACTTCATCAAGATATTTAAGATGCAGACCTTTCCTGAAAATTTCAAGATTGGTATGTTCCGTCAAAAGTTGGATGGCATTTCTGAGTATACCTAAATATTTTTCGTCTTGAAAATTGAATCAACAAACAATGTTCCTGATGAGTTTCTTTCGAGTCTGATGTTTTCTGTCCAAAAAAATATTTGTTTTCAAAGGAAATCCGAAAAAATTCCGATTCTTTTGAAATTTTTTCACCATACGATCTCCAAAAAATGTTGTTGCTTCGATTTTTCTATACTCATTATGGAGTTACGATCTGATCGTTTCAGAACTTCGTGAGATAATGAGGAAATATTTTTCAATTTTCAAATGAGTAAACTCAGAAACCATTATGCCCATTTCGTTCATAAAGGAACCTTATACCGTTTCGTAAATTGCTATCTTTTTTCGTTATCGAGGCTATGGACGTACGAATGATCGGTCGGACAGAATTGAAGGTGTTATGCAATTTTTCATCAGTTTTTCTTCCCCACTTCCGGAAACAATCGAATTTAGAGCAATATGAAAATACTGAGTCATTGCATTATTGTAATAATCTTATATTGCCAAGGTGGATTACACAGAAGGTTTCCTCGCAGAAAATTCCCCAAAAATTACTGGAAACAAAATAGAAAATGAAAATCCCTTATAGTTGCGGAGAATCACCCAATCTGGCAACACACTCGCCTATTCCGGATTATTACTGCCACTCGAAGAGGCCCCGTTCCCTATTTATCCCAGGCGGCCAGGCAGTCTCCCATGTGACCGAAAATTGCCAAACTTCGAAACTTGGCCGTTGCTCCGAAGGTATATTTCTTGGGGATGGCGCCGAGACCATCGGAAGTTTGCTTATTTTTCGCTCGTTCCATTGAAGCGTTATAAATAATGATGATGGTACAAGGTATTTTTATCACAGGTGTTTCAATGGATTTCCTGTTTTTCTTAGGGTAGTTCGGATAGATTTATTCGTGATAAAAGTTATGTTATCTATGAGTAGACTAGTGAACTTTACTGTAAGAACAGGCTTTTTTGGTTTAAGATAAGGTGAAGAGTTCGTTCATTCATTTAACCAGAATAGAGACATTAATACAAGTGAACTCGGCCTAGAAGTCAAGCATTACGATGAGCCTTACAGTACATAAGTACCCATCACCACAGAAACTTAACCATGAAACACTATTATACTACAAAATACAGTTCTTCAATGAAACAACCGCAGATTCCTGACTTGAGTTATCTGCAATCCACCTTTTCAATTCATTTTTTTTATATTTCCTTCATTCAAATTCTTCGAATGATTTGGAAGCGAGATGTAAGCACTAATTGCACTAACGATACTATTCTTACTTTTTATAGTCCTAAGTCTTATTGGTAACTGAATACTTTCACTTGTTGTACTTTTTAAATTTAAATACTCACCTTCAAGACCCTCATGATAATATTTGAGTGACTCGAATGAGAACAAATGTTACACAGTCAAGGGGTGGTTATGAGCGATCATACTTTTATTAACAATTTTCAATATTCTATTTTATCGACTTCTTCAAAGATTCATGGCGTAAGAATAAGCTCCGCCCATGCAATAATGCCATAATTGATGAAACTATGAAACAATGGATAATACAGTACTTCACTGCTCATTTTTTCAGATGACTTGTGATAAATAAAATAATGTTCTTTGTTCTTCCTAAATGCTATTATTCTATTTACCTGTTATAATAATATTTGCAGGTCTCTTTTATATATCGGGATGAAAATCCATATTTCTGTCTTTAAATTTTACTTGTCCTATCTGTATTTCAATTTTCTATTATTCGTCATGGATATTACTCGTCAATATCATAAATCATTCATTGATAACTTTTTTTTCTATAATTAACATTTTTCGCCCAAATAATTTCTTCCTGGCTATTTCTTCTCCACGTCCAAAACTACAAGTTTCGATATTGGTTGACGATATACCATACTCTTGATAGATGTCACATCGATAATCCTCACACTTTCATCCTTGGCTGGATAAAGTTGCATCACTATTCCTTTCGACCTAACATTCTTCGCTCCACAAAGGTCCACCAAGATCACCATATCACCGATCTCTATTATACAAATTTCTCCATGCCATTTGAAACTTGGCACCAGAGTGGGAAGATATTTATGAGTCCATCTTCTCCAGAAGATATCCAAAAGTTTTCGTGTTGCCCTCCATTTTCTCAGAAAATCAAAATTTTTTCGTAAAATTCGTCAAGTGATAACGCAGCGTAGCAGGCCCGATTAAAAAAACCTAGAAAAGCACTGACGTGGAGTCAGCAGCTCTAACGCGCTTGTTCACATTGCGAAATAGTGACTTGGGAATTTCAGTGAAATTTAAATGAGATATGACAATTTCCAAAAAAAAATTTTTCTCAAATTTTTGCATGAATAATTTTTCTTATTGACACCGTACATCTTCCAACCAAGTTTCATTTCAATCAGAGGAATATTTTCGAATTACTGAAAAATGAACATTTCAAATGGCCGTTACACGAAAACTATTCGGCAGATTTGGACCATTAATTTGACTGAGATATTCAGGATCAAAACCTAACCTGAAAATTCCAAAATATAGGTTTTTTCTTTCGAAAGTTAAAGCACACACGGTTGAATGGATAGCTGGACAGAATCAAACTTGACCACGGATTCTTTATCAGTGAGTTAAACCCAGTCATTTGGGACTAATTTCAGCTCAAAATTAGAAATTTACAGACATTGTGACGAAACGATAACGCACTGTTTCCCAGAACAAGCGCGCTAAAATGATTCTTAAACATTCAAATCTATAGAAACATGAGTTGGCGGTCTAGAATTGATAATATTTTCGCATTCTGCGAATAGTGATCTCAGTACATACTCTTGAGGATATCTAGAAGTTGAAATTTCTTTCAGAATTTTTTTGACGCTATTCATCAGTCTCTCCGAAATGCCTCCCATATGGCAGGCTAGTGGTGGATTTCAAAACCATTTTGTTTTTTTATTGCCCAGAAGTCCGTTAGCTTCGATTGGTCCAAGTTCTGAAAATTTTCATAAGTTCGCGTTTGGCTCCTTCGAAGTTCAAATCATTGTCACTTTAAATTTCTTCTTTAGATCTTAATCTCCAAATGAATATCAAGAGGCACCAAACAAGTAAATATAACACCTTATCTTTTTCCATCTTCTTTTTTAGGTGATTCAAAAGAGTCCAAAATAGTCAACGCCAGTTTTGATAAATGTTCTCATTGTTAGTTCCAGTCTACCATTCAGTAATAGGTCTCTTGCATGTATTTTTTTATCATTAAAATCAAATATTCTATCCATAGAAATACTGAAAAACTTCAATCGCCGTCAAAAATTTCAATTTTCAACGAGAAAACGATCTTTAAAATCAGGCTCCACATATTGGTTGTTTAAACACTCGGGACTTCGCGCCTTCCGTGACGTACCGCGATATATCCACCCTCTTTCTCTTCTCGTGTACCTTTCTTCCTAGCAAGCCAATAGGGAGAGTCAGCTGTATCGATCCGGGCATCGTGGAATAACGAGTGACGTAGGAGGCGATCTAACGCGTTTCACCCACTTAGGTTTTTCGTCCTGATTTGACGATTTTTAACACCGATTTATTCGAAATTCGCGAATTGTTGAAGTGTGAGATATCATACATTATGATTTTCTATCGAAATGGAATGAGAAAAACATAAAAATATGACAACTCGTGTTACATGCAAGAGACCTATTGTCCCATTTTGGGAAAAGTTGGAGTTGTCTGCCGGGTTCTACATTACTGACAAATTACCCAAACCTCTCGTTCCAACTGTTTCATCTTCAGAATCCAGAATTCTTGTCTGAGTTATTGACGGCTATCTCTTGTCCATGGTGGTTCGAATCTTCTTGACAATCGGAATGATCAATTTCGTTCTTGAATGATTAAGTTCTGAAATAATAGATCGTTTTATATTATCTACAGTGTGTCCACGGATTGGGTGCCGGTAAGGTGTAAATGACGAAAAATTTTCGAGTTAGACTCTGATATTCTGGGAATCGCTCCTGCTTGGTCTTAAATTGAGATGTTGAGAAAATGAGCCACATCAATTAATATACAGGATGGTTTAGAACTGATTTAACGAAAATTGTTTGGAATAAAACACCTTTGTTTCAGAAGATATCGAAAAAGTTTATTGGGAAAAGTTGTTTAGAATCAAAAGACACGGCTAAATCTCGAATTTCAGATAAATCGATCAACTTTGATTTTGTAAGTAGGTTATGAAAATATTTGATAATATCCATGGTTACAAATGCCAGAAGTGACTTGAAACGTAAATTTCATTTGTCATAAACGAAAATTTTCCTGTTAAAAACATGCTGACCATAGAACAAAGTGTGTTTATTGGGCAGGTGCTTAGGTGCAGACATTTCGTATCAGGGAGTAATAAGACAATATTCCATTGACGCTGGCCAAATGTTGCGGTACCACGTAACCCCGCTAAAAAAATAGTTTCAAAATTTAAATTTTTGAACATGACAAAAATATCACGTATACAAAATGTTCATGACCAACTTATTAAGTCAAGGTAGGCTGACTTGAGTTCCTGCAGCAGCTCGTCATTCCGAACAACTTTTCTCAATAAACTATCTCGATATCTTTTAGAACAAAGGTACTTTATTCTTAACAATTTTCATTGAATCAATTCTGAACCACCCTGTATATAAATTTATTTGGCTTATTTTCTCAACATCTTAGTTTGAGACCAAGCAGGAGCGATTCCCAGAATATCAGAGTCTAACTCGAAAATTTTTCGTGCTGTCTGCACCTAAGCCGTGGCACTGCACAATAAACGCACTTTGTTCTATGGTAAGCATGTTTTTAACAGGAAAATTTTCGTTTATGACGAATAAAATTTACGTTTCAAGTCACGTCTGGCATTTGTAACCATGGATATTATCAAATATTTTCATAACCTACTTACAAAATCAAAGTTGATCGGTTTATCTGAAATTCGAGATTTAGCTGTGTTCTGATTCGAAACAACTTTTCTCAATAAACTTTCTCGATATCTTTTGAAACAAAGGTGTTTTATTCTTAACAATTTTTCTTAAATCAGTTCTAAACCACCCTGTATATTAATTGATTTGTCTCATTTTCTCAACATCTCAATTTGAGACCAAGCAGGAGCGATTCCCAAAATATCAGAGTCTAACTCGAAAATTTTTCGTCATTTACACCTTACCGGCACCCAATCCGTGGACACACTGTATATTCAATGTCGTATTATCAACTCAGCCACCTATGCGTATCTGCCCCTCATTGACCAAAACACAAGAAAATATGAAGAGCCAAGTTGTCCTACAGATTTGAGCTTTTTAAGTTGTTCTGCGAATGATTTTTATTTTACTCTCCTTAAATTTAACGTTTCAGCTCTTTTGAGTTCGATCGCCGTCAGTGAATATTGTTTTGGTAAGCAGTTCGACAATTCATTACAAATCTTAGTATCCATGGTGTAGTTCTACGAATCCGTTTCCATCTCGAAAACCAATCGTGATCTGAAAGACCAATTTCTTTTCAATTTGTAAATAGATCTACGCGCTCCGATCATATTCTAAACTCATCTTCGTCAATGTCGTTGCTGGGATATTTGACGGCAAATTTTCACTTGAATAGTGGTGAAAAGTCAGACCATTCAACCACATATTTCCTTCGTCAGCCAAACTCATTCTTCCTGTACGTTTCGTTGTTTCGTCAGCATTTCTTTTCCTTGGGTGTTACATACTTCCAGTTAACATGGTTACTGATGTCTTGTATTGGTTTATTATTTGATAAAATCAAATAATAAACCTTAATGATCGACCAACGAAAAAAAATTTTTAACCCCCCCTGAAAGTTTCACAGTTTACGTTTTGGAGTATGTAGATTTGAATAAACTAATGAAAAAAATCCGTCCGTCCGCCGTCCATTGTCCGGGGCTTTTCTCAGAAAGTACTGAACCGAAATCAGTGAAACTTGGTAGAAAAATCGTGTGTCGCCCTACGGATTCAAAATGCGGGGTTGGGGGGAAAACAAATTATTTCTCGAAAACTTAACAACGAATTTTCATGAAACTTTGATGACTGTTGCAAAACTAAACCAAAAAAAATCCACATGGATGATTTCCGACCAGTGGTTCCTGAGTTATAAAGAGAAACGCTGCAAACTTCCAATACTGTCGAAAATGACATCATCGCATTCGGTTCTAAAATTGGAATTCACTGGAATAATCGTGAACTTTTCATCCAGAATCATACATCTAAAAGACGATGAAAATATTGATTACCAAATTTTCAACACATATCGAGAAATTTTCAATGGATGCGTTATTATTTTATAAACACAATTTGCAAATGCCCCATCGATGTTCTTGACAATTTCATAATCGTAAGTAGTTCAGATTAAATATTTTTGGGATTTCTCTCCCAATATCTTGAACAGAACCACTGAAAATCGGATCAAATTATTATTTATAGAAATCACCATGCGGATAACGGAATTTAAGATTTAAAATCTTCATGGAGCTCATTCATATCTTAAATAAAACTTTTATTTTATTCATAAATCATTGGTTTTTCAGAACACAAAAACCAATTCCATGAAAAAATTCATTTGAAACATTGAAATCTCAACAAATACTCTTTTATAACTGAATAACACTTTCAACATGCAGAACGAGAATTGAGAAGTGTAATTCAAAATAATGCAGATTTACAAAAAATTCGGTTTATCGGAGGTTTCCATCAATTTCGGTTTGCGTAGTACAATTATCGTCAACATGTGGATATCCGTTACTGGTTCCAATCGAAATCCAATATCTTTCGTACTGACAGTTTGAAATAATCGTGAATATAAAAATCTCATCAATTTTCGATTGTCGAGAATCTAATACTGAGGGTTGGAGCCTTAGACTAAAGTTAGGAGTCGATAATCTATCTACCTGTTCTGAATGGGGTCTGAGCCGGGTCGTGACCTAAGACAAGGGATATAGCGTAGACAAAAATATTCCGCATGTATCATCATCTGGTTGTCGGCAAACTACTTGTTTGAATTTTACGTCTTTACATCAAACAGACTTTCGGATTTGACATCCTCTTGGTTGGGTGTATCTGACAACAATAACAACGAACGAAATTCATTATCTAGAATTATTCTTTCGAATTCAATCTGATGAGGTTCACGATATATTTAATTGTTACAGAAATGTTATTGAAAGTATCTTTAGTTTTTCAGTTTGTGTGGTGGATACTTTGTGAATCAAGTGAATCGGATATCTGCACTGTTGAAAAAAGTTTTTTCAGGTCAATTGCACAAAAAGGTTGAGTTTTTTTTCATTTCATTAATATTTTTCAGAACGAAGTTGAATCCTAGTAGAAATCACATCTACACATTTGATATTAGCGGAAAGTCTCGAATTTTGTTTTACGTATTGGTGTTAGTTTGAAAGATTGAGTTTATTTCCTCAGATTCAAGAAATACGAACGCGTTCGAATTGAAACATCATGACTTATTGTGAAATATAGACACTCGATTTAATGCGAAATTTCGTGAGAATTGTATTGGAAAAATCGATTTTTTTTTCGGATACATATTCATCAAAGTTCAATGAAATTTGGTACAGGTTTCAGAGTCAACATTTAGAAACAGTGTTTAAAATTTCAGTTTGAACGATATTTATTTTTGCAGATATTGGCGAAAAATTTTGTGACCATTTTGAATATTGAGGTTATTTCCCTAATATCTCAAAAAGGGCAGACCCTATCTAATTTGAAGTTCATTTTCAGTTGTAGAATACCGACACGAAATTCAATAATTGTGGAAAATAGTAAGATTTTCAAAGAGGTGAAACGACTGTGGAACGTCTCTTCTCATTCAAAATATTATTTTAAATTTTGCTTCTCAGTTAGCGTTCTGCATGTCGAAATGTTATTCAATTATACAATTTAATTATTGAGATTTCAATGTTCATATGAATTATTTCATTGAATTGGTTTCTGTGTTGTGAGAAACCAGTGAGTTATGCATGATATATAAGCTTTTTGAGATATGAGATATCAATGGTATATTGGGTTATTCAACTGAGAAAATAATAAACCCTTGTGTAAAATTTGCAGCGTTTTTTTTCTAGTCGCTGTGCAACAAAAACATTAAAACGCCTTACTTCATATCGAATCCAATAAAGAGTAGTCTTTGAATCAATCCAATAAATGTTTCGGAAATATTTAGTTCGAAATTGTTCGCTTGGAGAACACCTGAAAGAGAATAATCATGAGACAAATTTTGATAACCTTGAAATCTTACATGCCGAAAATAATTACTTCAAAATAACCCTACTTGAACAATACGAAATATTAAAAAATAAAAATGATAATAACCTCTTAAATGACATTTCAGATTTCAATGCTTCTAGAAATATTTTCAAGCTCATAACTCCTTTTGTCTGAGTTGATTTGAATTTGACCGCCAAAGTTTTGGCATTATCGTCTATCATGGGTGCCCCCACCTCTATTTCCTTCGTTTTCCTGCAGTTAGATTGTATTCATGGTACTTGATAATTGTGTTGTTTGGACGAGGAATTTAGAAAGGAAAATTTACCGTTTGATTTGTACACTTCTGGAATGTTGATTTGTGTGGATATTTCGATTGTTAAACTGGACGGTATGTTGCAGATTCCTGTCTTTTTATTTTATTTATGTTTGTATATATTTTTTTAACCTCACTTTCACAGTGAAACGTATTGAACACTGGAATATTGTCTCTTGATAATTGTGCATTTTATTTCAGCTGGCCTGATGATGGTTCATTGAACCGAAATCGATCGCCTAAAGAATAAATTTTAATCTTAAAGTGTGTTTCTCATTTACTTTTTATATTCATACCTGACACACTAATGGAAGAATTCATCTGTAAAATTCAAGTCGAGGAATTGATAGAGGCTTCAAGTTTGCGACTCTTGCTTTGGAAGTAACAAAATTCACCTGAATTTTATTACCATTTTCCCAGCGCAGGTACGATACTGTTGAATATGCATGTTCCAACGAATCACAAAAGATGCGTTAATGAATGATGCTGTTTTGTCTGTCACGATTTGAATATTGTCGGGAATTCTCAAAGATAATATATTTTTGGCATCTTCCAGCTACGTCTGTCATTTACTGTACAAAGAGTCCGAACCTATTTGTCATCGCCATATGTCGCAACAAAATGTTTCCCTGAAAGATAAATATGGACAGAGTTCTTAATGGGTCGATAATCAACATCACTTCTTTTATTTTTTTTGTCGCTAGTCTCTTGCTTTGTATTACGTTTTTGTCCATTTTATAAAACTAAAAAAAATATGTCTTTTTCGTGATTCCACCACATAACCACTATTCGGTCTGTATCATTTTCAGATTTTTCCACATTTTTCATTGTTGAAGAAGCTAAGTCTGTGTCAATATAAGATTAAATCCTTTGCCAGAATTGGCTTTCCAATTGCGAATCCCTGCTTGTGTATTCATATTACAACCAATTAACCTTTTTGCCTCACTCTCTACGTCTGCACCTCCTAAATAATCCTCCATATAATGCTGTTTTGTGATAGCTGACAGTGTGTCCTGGTTTTCTGCAATGAAGTTGTTAGCTTTCCTATTATTTGCTTCCCGAGCAATACTTGGACCACCTGTCAATCCGGAGATTTAAAAAATGTCCTTATATTTTTCTCCATTCATGCTCCTCCATAAAATTTTCTTTGCACATCACTCCCGCTACCTGACTCCCTGAAGGAACATTTATTCCATCCCTTCATCCGAAAATTCAATAAAATGTTAAACAGTGTATTGTATAAATTTGGCCAAGTTGAAAGATAGCCATTGAGAATATTGCCATCATATTTTATTGACGCATCAAAAAAATACACTGCAAATTTTACACAAGGGTTCATTATTTTCTCAGTTGAATAACCCAATATACCATTGATATCTCAAAAAACTTATATATCATGCATAACTCACTGGTTTCTCACAACACAGAAACCAATTCCATGAAATAATTCATGTGAACATTGAAATCTCAATAAATACACTTGTATAATTGAGTAACATTTCCACAATCAGAACGCTAACTGAGTAGCAAAATTTAAAATAATATTTTGAATGAGAAGAGACGTTCCACAGTCGTTTCAGCTCTTTGAAAATCTAACTATTTTCCACAATAATTAAATTTCGTGTCGGTATTCTACAACTGAAAATGAACTTCAAATCAGATAGGGTCTGCCCTTTGTGAGATATTAGGGAAATAACCTCAATATTCAAAATGGTCACGAAATTTTTTGCCTATATCTGCACAAATAATTATCGTTCAAACTGAAATTTGAAACACTGTTTCTAAATGTTGACTCTGAAACCTGTACCAAATTTCATTGAACTTTGATGAATATGTATCCGAAAAAAAATTTTTTCAAAAAATTCGATTTTTCCAATACAATTCTCACGAAATTTCGCATTAAATCGAATGTCTATATTTCACAATTACTTATGATGTTTCAATCCGAACGCGTTCGTATTTCTTGATACTGAGGAAATAAACTCAATCTTTCAAACTAACACCAATACGTAAAACAAAATTCGAGACTTTCCGCTAATATCAAATGTATAGATGTGATTTCTTCTAGGATTCAACTTTTTTCTGAAAAATATCAATAAAATGAAAAAAACTCAACCTTCCTGTGCAATTGATCTGAAAAAAATTTTTTCCACAGTGCAGATATCCGATTCACTTGATATACAAACTGAAAAACTAAGGATATTTTCAATAACATTTCTGTAAAAATTAAATATATCGTTAACCTCATCAGATTGAATTCGAAAGAATAATTCTAGATTATAAATTTCGTTCGTTGTTATCGTTGTCAGATACA
The DNA here is from genome assembly GCA_958510865.1 of Myrrha octodecimguttata. NCBI lineage: Eukaryota > Metazoa > Arthropoda > Insecta > Coleoptera > Coccinellidae > Myrrha > Myrrha octodecimguttata. Next base: position 8,434,711 of record OY294058.1, on the reverse strand, counting down.
CTGAACCAAGAGGATGTCAAATTCAAAAGTCTGTTTGATGTAAAGAAGTAAAATTCAAACAAGTAGTTTGCCGACAACCAGATGATGATACATGCGGAATATTTTTGTCTAAGCTATATACCTTGTCTTAGGACACGACCCGGCACAGACCCCATTCAAAACAGGTATATAGATCATCGGCTCCTAACATTAGTCTAAGGCTCCAACCCTCAGTATTAGATTCTCGACAATCGAAAATTGATGAGATTTTCATATTCACGATTATTTCAAACTGTAAGTACGAAAGATATTGGATTTCGATTGAAACCAGTAACGAATATCCACATGTTGACGTTAATGATACTACGCAAACCGAAATTGATGGAAACCTCCGATCAACCGAATTTTTTGGGAAATCTGCATTATTTTAAATTACGCTACTTAATTCGCGTTCTGCATGTTAATGTGTTATTCAGTTATAAAAGAGTATTTGTTGAGATTTCAATGTTTCAAATGAATTTTTTCATGGAATTGGTTTTTGTGTTCTGAAAAACCAATGATTTATGAATAAAATAAAAGTTTTATTTAAGATATGAATGAGCTCCATGAAGATTTTAAATCTTAAATCCCGTAATCCGCAGGGTGATTTCTATAAATAATATTTTGATCCGATTTTCAGTAGTTATGTTTAAGATATTGGGAGAGAAATCCTAAAAATATTTAATCTGAACTACTTACGATTATGAAATTGTCAAGAACATCGATGGGGCATTTGCAAATTGTGTTTATAAAATAATAACGCATCCATTAAAAATTTCTCGATATGTGTTGAAATTTGGTAATCAATATTTTCATCGTCTTTTAGATGTATGATTCTGGATGAAAAGTTAACCGATTATTCCAGTGAATTCCAATCTTAGAACCGAATGCGATGATGTCATTTTCGACAGTAATGGAAATTTGCAGCGTTTCTCTTTATAACTCAGGAACCACTGGTCGGAAATCATCCGGGTGAAATTTTTTTGGTTAAGTTTTGCAACATCAATCAAAGTTCAGAGTTTCATGAAAATTCGTTTTTAATTTTTCTAGAAATATTTTTTTTTCCCCCAGCCCTCCATTTTGAGCCCTTAGGGTACACCGATCCTGCTTAAAAGCTTGGAGGATCAATCCCGAGCGACACACGATTCTTCTACCAAGTTTTACTGATTTCGGTTCAGTTTTCTCTGAAAAAAGCCTCGGACAACGGACGGCGGACGGACGGATTTTTTCATTAGTTTATTCAAATCTACATACTCCAAAACGTAAACTGTGAAACTTTCAGGGTCGGTTAAAAATTTTTTTTGTTGGTCGATCACTAAGGTTTATTATTTGATTTTATCAAATAATAAACCAATACGCAAGTTTGTAGGATCATTTGGATTCTGGAGAGTTTCAAATGAAGTGATCTCTTATATCTTGTTCAGATGAGGAAACATTATTCATTAATTTTATTTCACGTGAATCCATTTTCCATTGATCTTCGACCAATCCATGAAGATTGTCTAAGTAATCTATTTCCTAATAAAAAACAAGGCGAACATAACTTTTAGTTGAGAATCTCCCATTTTCTACAGTGAAATTTCCATTACCCACCCATCCTCGTAAAGTTTAACTGAGTCCTCAACTTTCTCTTCACGATTAGTGGTCATTTATTTTGACCAATTAATATTCTTGGTCATGCATTTTACAGGAAAAAAACGTGAAATTATTTATATAAGGATATATTTTTTCTCTATAGTTACATGTTTTATCGAAATGTTTTCATCGTAACACAAGTTAAAAGAAGGTTTTGAAAAATTAAAAACGCCATTTTTCTTCAAAATGCGACGCATGCGGCAGAGACATAGGGTGACAGACTTCTAATTCGGAGGGGACAAGGCAAAATCTTCAAAAGCACGACTGTTCAAAACTTCTGTAAAAGTTTCTGAGTAGAACTACGAAATAGTCGTACCACCTTGGTACGGTTCGTAGGTACAGTGACTCTTTAAGTTGGTCTGGCGAGGTGTATCTAATATCAGAATGGTCTGGCATTTGAGGAAACATCTTGTTATAGTTTCAGAAGAAACATATATGAAATTAAGCTTTTATAGAATGTCGAAAGTACAATTACATTTTTTTGGTTTTGGTTTTTTGGCGTCTGGCAAGTGGTTTCCACTATGCAGATTATCAGCCAATGAAAATCCTGATTTTTCATAATACCTAGAAGAAAACATGAAAAAATTGTACTTCTCTCTTTGACGAAAGTAGGTTGCTTTAGTGGGCAACTTTGTCACATGACATCTGCTAAAGCCACTAACGTATGAGCTTCATAGTGGGTCATGGTTCGGGGTATATGCTAAAGAACTTTCAACTTTTATAAAATAACGACAGTCTGGCAGCCATGGGCACTTAAAATATCTTCTCGCTATGTTTCAAGAGCACTAGTCAAGTTGTATACCTCATCAAAACATCGCGAGAATGGTTCTAGTTTGTCGTTCTTCATAGTAGGAAAACTTCTGATATTGTCCATTATTATATTAGTAATAATTTCATGTTGTCTGAATCGATTTGCCGAAGTGGAAATGAACTCTGACATTTTGGTGCGAAATAAGCAATGAATGAACAACTTTTCTACCTTGTCCCCTCAAACGATTCTGTAACCGGTACATATTTTCAGTGTCAGTAAAATCACTTTATTGAGTTATCAAACTGTTGAATAAAAGTATACTATTTCCGGATCTCTGATGAATGAAGGAGGATCTTTCGGAAGAGAATTTCTTTACAAATGTCTGGATATTTTATGATTTGAAGATTCTTTGACCGCATGTGAAGTCTGATGAGGGTAGGAAGTAGGCATTCGAGGCCTTACCTTGTTCGATTATTTCACAGATTGTGAATTATATACACAAGTGGGTTATCTGTCATACTTTCAAGAATTATTTCCTCTCACCCATTTTATCAGGCCAGGACCAACTGATTCATCCACAGATTCAAAAACATTGCTTCCACCTTTGTTTTTAACTGACTCGAAAGTCTAGTAATTCACGTGCCTTCTCTAACATGGCTTTATCAAGTTAGTTCTTCTTGATTGCGACTTCCAAGTGGGTTTGATTTCTGGAATCAGGTTCTAGTCATGTCTTCTGTATGATCAGATGGTACAATTTCCTGATCCATACGTGTTTTTCTATGGCTATCGTCATTTCTGTCTTCTTTCGGCCTGGTTTCGTCATTTTTGTCCGCATTTTCCCGATCGGACTTTCTATGAGGTATTAACTTCGTCTGATTTTAATGTTGAATAGTTTAGAACTGTCATTCACTTTAATCAATAGCCAAAAAGATCTCAGAATCGAATAAATAAAAGTATACATTTCCACTCTACTCCCAATTTCAATTGTGAAATATTCTTCCATAGATATCAAGATATAAAATGAAATAATTATGTGTGCCTCCACCGACTCGGTATTTATTCGAATTCATTGAAAAATTGCTTCAAAAATTAATTGCGCACCTTACATTATATTCCAAATTCTCAAATTTCATATCAAAATGAGATATGGTTTGAAATGAAATCTAGCGCTCGAATTATCTTATAAAAGAGAATTTTCAATTGGTGCGAAGATGTTGTTGAACCGTTCAGTGGTTTCATGAATATGATATGGAAGCAAAAATTTTGCTTGAAACTTTCATGGAATATTTTTAGACTACGGTTATTTATCAGAACAAAATATCAAATCGAAGAATAACCCATTTTCACTCAAAAATAGAATAGAAAAAATAACAAACTTTACCGCTTCCTTCAAAATTATGGAAAAAGTATTACCAAGATAGGTTTGTTTAATAAAGTTTTGTAGTAACTGAATGATGTCTAGTGGCGTTCGTCACTAGAGATAGTTATACATTTGTTCAACTTATAACCACGATGGAATTATAGTACCAGATACAAAAAAATCGGACTGCAATCACCATTTAGTGTGTTAAAAATATGTCGATATACAGTTACCACCTTTTCGGTGCCTAGAACCGGATATTAGTGGGGGTATCTCACAGCGTCGTGGTATATATTACGAAAAATAATTTCGTATTGTAGCATTTCTTCATAGTGGACATGAATAAGACTGGGATATTTCGAGTCAATTCTGGGGGTTGATTCGATCGCGAGTCCGATATTTTCCACCACGAATTGCGAACCTCAACAAATAGTGGACCCTTTCAACTCTATTTCTTTGCGTGTGAATATCGACAGAGAAATAAAGAAGAAAAATTCAGGGCGGATCTGAAAATATACAGTTACAATAGTCGAATACAATTAGCTGATCATGATAAATGTCATTTGGAATTGAGCGTACCTCATTCACTTATGTCAACAAACAGAATCTAGTCTAATCAGATTGACCGGTTTCTTGACGAACAATCTTCAATCAATTTGCTGTTTCCTTCGCTTATCTGAAAATGGCTCCGGAGTGGCATACACCTAACAATATAGACTTCAATGCAGTAAAATATTTTGCTAAGTGGGGAATTCATACTTGTATCAATAATTTAAATTTAACCCCATTCGAGAGGAAATTTCACCCAAAACAAATTCACGACCAGTCTAAATGACAGCAATAGACTACTTCGACCCAAGTTGCCAACCCACAATTTTCTTCACAAATTTACTATCACTGGGAAACGGGAATTTCAGGACAAATTCGACATGATAAGGTTCGCGTTATTTATAAATATCCGTAAAAGATGTCTCGGCTCCTTGAACAAGATAATTCCTCCCAAATATAGGTTTTTGTTAGGCTGAAATTCGAGTTGGGATTTCTGATTCTATGTTAATAGTGTCAAATTTATAAAGGATATGTTCCGCAAATCAACTTGGTTATTTCGGTAGACGGTTTTCAGTTCTCTTAATATGAAATATTCGGTTGGTTCCTGAAAAAAAAAAGGTTAATCACGGAATTTGATTGATGGAAAAGCAATCTTTCTGCCCCAGGACATAGACATATTAAGTTTATACACCAGAACGACAATCAATGTTTTACGGTAACATATCCATAGCATACGGAAAAAGATCTATTCTTGAATCAAGAAACACTATATTCTTGGAATATTAAACTTGGTCCAAAAATATATTGGATCCGAATAAGTAAATTGAGAAATATGATACATTTGGAATGAGTATATACAACTATGAATGCATAAACTTCATAGAAGAATATAATACTCTATCCAAATAAATAATATATTTTAAATGAATGAATCGTTTTATGAATTCAAGGATACTGCTACATTTTGTCTAACTATACGATATTTCTGGTTCGAGAATATCATATACTTATTATAAGAATTCAAAAATACTCAATCAATTTTATAATCCGAAATAAATGGTTTGCTTGTACCAATTATTTCGTGTGAAACACTTTATTTGCAATTTATGTGTTACAAATAATTACTGAAGGTCTGTTCTTCATTTTCCATATTCAAAAATATTGATATATACATGAAACCAAGAATATGAAATCATGATCCTTCAGACCAAACAATATAGAAGCGGAATAATGTCGCAAATGTTCGTATAAAATTTCTTGATAATCGTTTGATCGAAAGACAACATAAAAAAATATTTTCTGAACAGAGCTACCCAACCTGGTACCTGAGGCTATAAATAACCGTGAGCACTCTTACTTCCGAACAAAAAATAATAATTTAAGAAATGGAGTACATACACAAATCATCTTGAAATGTGAATTTTTTACTTTTTTTACGTTAATCAAGCAAATTTTTAAGTTTATGTCATTCAAGTTTATTGCTGATTAAATACTTAAAGAGAATGATGAAATGATTTCGTTCCTGATTACATAAAAACTGAGTACATTGCATATTATCAACTCTCATTGCAGGTCCCAAAAAGCCTGAAGTATATTGAAAAATATCGTCCTTACGGATTTCATAGTGATTTGAGTAACAAAATTGATTACGATTTTTGAACAATTAAAATCATCCAATTCACATGTCACCATACCTATAATATGAATTATATTTGCAAGTACGAGATTGGAGTATATTCTTCATTATACCGCAATATATTCATTGTAACGCGAGTTCTATCCTTTGGCATCATGGTAGTGATGATACGACTTATTAGATATGATGAGCCAATGAAAATGTTGGTATCCACCTGTGAGCAGTATTTATCGTTATCCAAGTATGAAAATGCTTTCTTCCTCTAGATTCAAGAATATTAATCAACAATATACTAAATCACGTAATCCAAGTATAGAAATACTTTCCTCCACTAGATTCAAGAATATTATTCAACAATATATACTAAATCGCGCCCCTCTGTGCAGTTTGTTATAGAAAACCTCACTTTCGTTTCGTTTCCCTTCAGTCCAAAGGCTCATGGTGCGTCTATGAAAGTTTCGATTGTTATGTGTTAATGAGTGGATAGTGCAAACAAAAAACATTCAATATGAGGATGGGGATGCACGGACACACTCATTCGAATATTTCAAGGTAAGCTCCTTTTGTGAAATAGAACAAACCCAAATATCTATAATTTTTCGATGAATTTGGGGCTTGTATTTCTTTTCGAAACTAGGCCCCTCTCGAAAGACCTTCAAAGGTCCCTCAATTTTACTATTAACTATAAAAAAATAAAACTTTGAAATATGTTGGTTAATAGTAAAATGTCAAACAGCTTTAAATAGCCGAAAAGAATCAATGAGCAGTGGGAACACAAAGATATTTGAAATTGCCCTCACCTAACTATATAGCCTTATAGTTAACATATATTTATTGATTTTTCATTTTTAGATCAATTCTGACTTTGACCGTTTGCAGCCAGATAGAGGACCTTAATCATTTTCGTAGTGGGAAACTTTTTATGATTCACTCTTTGGATTGTGCGAAAGGATTTCTCCTCTGCAGATTTTCTGGAGAATGCTTAAGCCAAGAATGAAGGTGAGGACTGAGCAGCTGCTCATCTGCGTGTACCAAATTATATATTTCGATATTCAGCTGTCAGGTTTGAAATCAAATTAACTCCTGAATGTATCCCCAGTCGTTAATCAGGTGGTTGTGATGCAACCTCTTACTCCCTATCTATTTATTTCAACTTTCAACTTTACAATTAAAATTGCTACTTACAAACACAAATTTAGGTACAATGAATCTGAGATCCGGGATTCGAAGAAGCACTTATCTTAAAAGTAAGGATCCGGTGGTATGATCCTTCAAAATACAGGTATTATGCAGGCAGTCCAGTTTCAAGAGATTCCATCCAGAATAAAGTCCAGAATTAAGATATTCCAGTAATAATTAGCTTCGGAATAGAGGTATTCCAGTCATAATCAGCTCCAGTATTAAGATAATCCAGTAATGATTACCTCTAGTACTAAGATGATCCAATTAAACCTTGGGTCCGGTTGTAGGATATTCAAATGGGCATTAGTCCCAGTAAAAAGATAATCCAGCAGTCGATAGCTCGGTGAAAAGACGGTCCAGTGGGCGACAGCCCCGGTACGAAGATGATTCAGTGGGCGATAGCCCCGATACAAAGACTGCAAATTTAAAAACTATAAGATAGTGCTTGTAACACGTGATCTCATTCCCAGCGACTCTAGACGTTATTGAAACAATTTACAAGTTAATAAATATGAGATGAAATATCTAGAACTCAGGAATAAGAGCACGTTATTCGATAATAAGAATGAGACAAGAAATCAAATGCACAATATCATACAAAGGAAAATGTTAAGCTGTGTAACCTGCATGGAATGAAATAAATCAGAAATCACAATTTGGCATTCACAAAAGCAAAAAATATTGGTCGGGATATACGTAGTACTTACCGCCTTTTGAATAGACGTCTTATAAGAAACAATAAAACATCAAAATTCCACGATGTTAATGGATTACGAAGTTCGTTTACTCGTTAAACTCTAGCAAGGTGTTGAATCCTCAACTTCCTACGCAGCAAAAGAAAGAACTTTCCATCGGCTAGACCGAATTGGAAGGGTCGCGCATGCGAAACACACACTCAACCGTCAAAGCGACGAGCGTTCTTTAGCGACCGATCATATAATTTCAGTAAGGCGTTTTTCCTTGCGATCGGAATTGAAATTATTAGTATGACGTATTTTCGCGGTGGAAACTGAAATCGACAGTGGAGCGTTTTGAAACGTTACACACACCACTTACCAGGAAAAAAAAAATTTTGAAGAAATTTTTTTTTAGAGAAATGTAAAGCCAATAGGTTTCGATTCATTTTGAAAAATAGAATAGTTACTATGAGGAAAATAAAGTTCTTTAACTTTAAATGCCAAATTGAAAGTTGAGCCAAAAGGGTGAAAGGGAAATTAATCTTGCAGGTCACACAGCATAACTGAATCATAAATTTACATGAAGTTCATAGGCAAACAAAGAGAGATCAAAACTCAAAAAAAAATTGAAAGTTGTAGAACCAGCAATGGGTCGACAGTTGTTCGTCACCCAAGTCGAGCAGTGCGATTAAGCGCAATCCAGATAAGCAAAATCCTCGTATACTCGACGTTCCAACCAAACCTGAACGCACCTACCTGTAACAAAGATAAACGACACAATTGAAAAAGTTAAAAGCGCCGTTTAGACGCTGAAGGCCATTTCCAATGGAAAAGGGTCGAGAGCGTTGCAGAGCATTCGCTGTCGGCCGACTAAACGTCGCACATGCCCGAGCATTAACCTAAGTGGATGATCAAAAACATTTATTCTCGAAAGAAAATTCCGATCTAATCGGGGTTGAGAAAAAATATAAGTCTCAAATGAAAAGAAAACTGCATAGAAGCTCCGAACGTAGTCATCATAGCCTCCGCAAATAATAAAAAAAAGAACCACCCAGTTCGAGACAAAACTGAATGGCCAGGGCATGGAGGTTTATGGATCAGAGACCAAAACCACAAAAAAACTCCCATCATCCTGTGTCGGTTTCAGCGAGCACAAGACGATGTCAAATCCGGTAAGGTAAAAAGAAAAGAAAAACGGTCAAAATCGGTTAATTCACAGATGAAAATCGAAGGATGATGCGTATGGCTATTGTAAACAATACCCACACGAATCAAACACCGAAATCACCTAGTGAAGAAGTCAAAATCGGTAATAATCGACAAAGTCGATAGCAAGGTAAGGTAAGAGACACTTGCAACACCCTGTGCGAACACAAGCTGATGCCAGGTTAAGAAAAACGTTCGGTAATAATCGTTATATAGGTAGAGAAGTCGGTAGACGAAGTCAGGAGTGAAAACGTGTAGATATAAGAAAAGATAGGTATCGACTTATCGACAGGTAAGGTAGTTTACACGAATCAAATCCCGAAATCATCCAGACTGAGGTACTCAAAATCGATAAAGTTATAAACGGTAGGCAGCAGTAGTCAAGATAAAGATGTTTCTTTCCGGAGCAATGAAGTCTAACAAGTGGCACGATGCAGATAAAAAAACAAAACTGTTAGGAAACTGTGGAAGGGAAGGAAGGAATCGAGAAGGAAAAAAAAATTATCAGGCAAGGTACTATTGAACATATCCCGAGGTGAGGTGGTTTTCCAAGTTTCAAAGCTCGAAATTTGAAGCTAATTAATTAATCTCACTGAAGGTAATAGAGATGTACGTGTAGATGATGTAATCAATAATGTCAAGAGATATTTAAAGCTAATTTATCACACAGAAGATGTTGAATGTTAATGTCAAGAGATATTTAAAGCTAACTTATCACACAGAAGATGTTGAATGTGTATGTGTAGATGATCTAACTAGTAATATCAAGAGATCACTTCCCAACCCAGCCTCTCCTATGAAGTGATTCTTAATATTCGAAAATAATGAAAGTAGAGAATAAATTGGAAAAACAACCCCGGAAATACGTAGGAAAGAAAAGATAAGATTGGGCGCCAGCGATTACAAATCGCAAAGTAGGTTCGATATAAGGAAGCGGAAATAGGTAATAGAAATAGGTAATAGGGATAGATAATAGGTAATAGGGATAGATAATAGGAAATATGTAATAGGGATAGATACGAACAACAGGTAAGGAAAGAGAAAGAGAAGTGTCCGCCCGCTGGTACAAACAATAACTGCATCCAAAAATGCAAGAAAAATAATCTTTATGAGACTCACAGATTGAAGAAAACTTCAAAGTAAAATGCTAACTACGCTAAATTTTCAATCAAGATACTGCATAGTCGCTCTAAACTTCAAAATATTAAACGATACGTTATGATACTCACAGATTAAAGAAAACTTCAAAGTAAATCGCTAACTACGCTAAATTTTCAATCAAGATATTGCATAGCCGCTCTAAACTTCAAAATATTAAAAGATAAGATGCCCACAGGCATAAGATATAGATACGGTAGGTGTCGGAGACACAAAAGATACGGTATTTGCCAACCGGCATAAGATAAATTGTCATTAGACACGATAAAAGATAATATAGGGTTATATGTATATTTGTACCAACAGGGGGGACACTTGCCTTACGATAGGAAAGGAGGGAAGGTATAAGGGACATAAAAAAAACGACAAATCATCACCTCCATCCTGAATCATCACTACTCTCGTCACTCTGTGTAACGTCCAATTTAATATGCTTAACGTGAAAATCACCAAGATCATTTCCACTCAAGTCCTTCAAATTATAAACTAATGGAGACACTACTCTGCTAACAATGCAAGGCACAAACTTAGGAGCGAGCTTAGCGGAGAAATTCTTAGTCGCGTCTGAAAGTATAATATAAAATTCTTTTTCCAAACCCTGTCTCCAACATGAAACTGAACATCACGTTTCCTCAAGTTATATCGATGAGAATTTCTCTTATGAGCCTGAAATATTTTGTGCTGGACAGAATGATAGAGATCGGGTAATTTTCTTTGCAAAAGTGGATCCAAAACTGTATTACGGATTTCAATTGGGTTATTTGCATTTTCTGAAATTTTACCATGAAAAGCGCCGTCAGTTGCGACATTTCTTATGAAACACAGGTAGGATGGAGAAAATCCAGTGACTTCATGTTTACTTAACCTAATAGCTTGAGCTATATGGTGTATGTTCTGATCCCAAGTTCTGTGATTTTCATGTATGAAAGATCGTATAGCCGTTGTAATCGTTCTATTCACACGTTCTGTTGGGTTTATTTGTGGAAAATACCTCGCGTTGTACCAAATCTTTTGGACATTATATTGTTTAGCTAAATTCTTGAATTCGTTGGAAATGAATTGCGCTCCGTTATCAACTACAATTATCTGAGGGACACCAAAAATTAGAAAGACTTGAGTTTCAATGAACTTAACGATACTTTTGGCAGTTGCTCGAGCCATGGGATGCACAAGCACAAATTTGGTGAACCAATCTGTAACAACTAGTACATACTGGTTTCCATTTTTTGATCTGGGATATGGTCCCAGCAAATCTGCCGAAATCAACTGAAACGGAAAGTTGATGTTCCTGTATTTACCTGTCAAACCTGCTTGAGGAAGGTTGTCTGACTTGCACGAAGCACATACTTTACATTTTCTGATATAGTTTCTTACTGAATTACGCATCTTTGGCCAATAATAAAGATAAGATAAACGGGATAGTGTCTTAGACACACCAAAGTGCGCTGCAATAGGATAATCGTGATATTTTCTCAACAACTCTAATCTATTATCAGTAGGAACAACAATCTTACATTCAGGAGAATCATCAGATAGTCTGGACTTACAAAAGATATGTTTATACAACATGTTACCATCCACTCGGAAATCAGGATAGAGATGGGGATTACTAATTACGTTCTTCAGCATCTCACGATACCACCTGTCAGGCCTCAACGCACCAAGGTCCAAAACGGAAGTCTGCACAGACTCAGGAATACGGGATAATGAATCTGCAACGGTATTCAGCGAGCCACTACGATGTATGATCTTGAATCTATGACATGATAATCTGATAATCCATCTAGCCAGTCGAGGGGAAGGGTTCTTCACTGAATGCAGCCACTGTAGAGAAGAATGATCAGTTATAACAGTGAATTCAGTACCTTCAATATAAGGGCGAAATCGATCTATAGATAGCAAAATTGCAAGGCATTCCTTTTCGGTGGTAGTATATTTACGTTGACATTTATTCAAGGTTTTACTAAAGAAGGCAATGGGATGTTCTAAACCGTCGGTTTCCTGGAAAAGAACTCCACCAACTCCTACATCTGAAGCATCACATGCTAGAAAAAACTTCTCAGAAAAATCTGGGCTAGCCAGAACGGGAGTGGACGTCAGAATCTTTTTAATACTGAGGTAAGCTTCATCAGCCTCCTTAGTCCAGGTAACAGATTGTCCCTTCTGTCGTCCTTTTAATAAGTCAGAGATAGGGGAGCATACTGTAGCGAAGTCTTTTAAAAACCGGCGGTAATAACCTACTAATCCGATTAAACGACGTATTTGGGTCGTATTGGTTGATACAGGATAGTTTAGAATGGATTCAACCTTTTCAGGGTCAGTTCTCAGACCTTGTTCATCGACGAGAAAACCTAAGAATTTCAACGAAGTACGGCAGAATTTGCACTTGTCGAAATTTACGGTCAGGTTAGCCTCTTTAAGCCGTTTGACTAACTCCCTCAAGACTGTAAGATGGGTCTCAAAATCAGGTGTCACGATGATAACGTCATCTAGGTAATACAACACAAAGGGCTCCAATGAAGGACCAATGACTACATCCATGAGTCTACACAAAGCTTGGGCGGCATTATTTAAGCCAAAAGGCAGCACGTTGAAACAAAATAGTCCTCTACCTGGGACTGAGAATGTGGTTTTAAGTTTGGAGTCTTCATCGAGCGGAATTTGAAAGAAAGCAGATTTTAAATCAATGGACGATAATTATGAAGCATTATTCACTTTACTAACGATCGTATCTATTAATGGCATGGGATATGAATCTTGTACAGTTACCGAATTTAACTTTCTACCGTCAAAACAAAGCCTGAACGTTCCATCCTTCTTGCCGACAAGCCAAAGAGGAGATAACCAGGGAGAACATTCAGTGACCGGTCGAATGATATCTAACTTTAGCATCTCGTCGATTTGATCGTTCAAAACGGACTGCATAGCGGGCGATAGAGGATACTGCCTTTGTCTAATCGGAGGTACCTCAGTCTTAATTGAATGAGTTAAAAGATGTGTTCTACCGATTTTATCTTTAGGCCCAATGTCCCTGAATAAATTTACTACTTCCTGCAGTTTCTCCATTTGCAAGTCCGAGAGATTATCTGCTGGTTTGATAGCATGTAGTACAGCTGTTGAAGTTACTGAGGTATCAAAAAAAAAATCGGAAAAATCCAGGGCGATATTAAACGTTTTAATAAAGTCCATTCCCAGTATCATACGATGGGAGATTGCAGGGACCACAAGAAATTTCAAAGTCCTAACTGAGTTGTTAACTTTAATAGGTAGCCAAACATAACCTAATGTACTCTGTAACTGGCCATCTGCTGTAGTCAAGTGGATAGATACGTCGTAATTCAAAGGTAAATTTAATTTTTTCAAAAGATATAGGAAAGGGGAACCAAGAATAGAGACATTGCTTCCGCTATCGAGCAGTGCTAACACTTTCTCTTCAGAAATATCAACATTAATATAAGGTCTATTATCATCACATTTACGCAACAGTAAAGGGCATGTGGAATTAGTTTTAACATCCTTATAGTTAAGTTCATTATTACAAACTGGAGTATTGCTCGAGGGTTTTGAGAGAGAGTTGTTATAAAAATTTTCGATTGTTCTCGAACAGTCGCCCCAGTCGTCTTTACAGAAACTGTTTATTGTCTCTTGTTCTTTTGAGCGGCAGTTGGTCTTGAGGTACTTGGCTGAGTCACCTGCCCTGCCAACTGATGACCAGCTCCCACGTTTTTTGAACAAAATTGACACTTTGACTTTACAGTGCCTCGCTTACCACAACCGTAACAAAAAATGACTCTATGCTTTCTACACATACTATATTTGTGTCCTGTAACACCACAATTCCAACATTGAACCTGAGAAACTTCAGCAATCGATAAACTTTTGGGAAACCTTTGTTGGAGATCACCCAGTCGCAGGATATCTTCAATCCTTTTACGCAATGATGTTAAAGAGACTATTGTGGCTATGTCCTGAAGCTCTAATGCTTTAACAAAATCTGGAAGCAAGTTGCTTCTAATGATCCCTACCATTTCTTTCTCGGAAGGTTTTGTATTTAAACGGTAAAACTTAGCTTCTAGTGAAGTAATAAAAATGGTTACATTCTCGCCTACTCTCTGTTTACGAGACTCAATTCCGCTCATAATTCTTTCATCATAATTTGAAGGTAAGAAAGATTCCTTCAAACCAACCACCAGGTCTGACCAGGACTTGAAGGTACCACGAATGAAATGATTATGCCACCATGTCCAAGCGTCCAACTCGAAGAGATCTGAAGCTGATTCGAAAAGGTCAGCATCAGTACAGCCGCGCGAAACCTTAAGGGTATCTATTAGTTCTAGAAAAGGCATCAGTGATTCTCTACCAGAAAATTTTTTGAAAGCCCACTTATAAATGGGAACCTTTTTTGAGGAAACGACAGAATCCCCTGAAGAGAGAGTTTTCGTAGGAGTGGAAGTCACCGGAGCTGCTGAAGGCATTTTACACTCGTCTAACTGTGATTCTAAGGAAATAATTTGGAATAACAATGATCTTTTCTGTTTCTCATCAGAAACTTCCTCCACAGAAACCCTGTGCAACCTAGCTGAACAATGAGTCAAACGATCTATGATCCGTCTATAATCATTCTCTGAAGATGTAACAGATAAGTTAGAAATCAAGGTAGATATTTCAGTAATTGACCTTTTTAACTCTGTAAAACTTGTTTCTAAGTCATAATCATCCCTTAATTCTATAAAACTACGATCGCCCTTCTCTTGAGCAATCAAGCCCCTCAGAAGCTTACGTTTCTCCTCTACAGTTGTTGGTATCTCTTTGCCTATCCGAATGGTCAACTCATAACTAAACTCGTTAGACTTCAAGTTATTGGGATTCATGATTCAGTTATTCAGAAAACACAAATACAAGATAACGATAAGGTAAAAATCGAAAAGATGGTAATATCTAACATTCAATCTCGGAGCTCAGACTCATAACGAAGTCACCTTCACAACCAGAAAAACGAAAAAGACACACTCAGGGAAAAAAATGTTACTCAAAAAAAAGTTACTCGTGGCCCCACGTTACCTGCGTCAGTGAAATTAAATTAACTCCTGAATGTATCCCCAGTCGTTAATCTGGTGGTAATGATGCAACCTCTTACTCCCTATCTATTTATTTCAACTTTACAATTAAAATTGCTATTTACAAACACAAATTTAGGTACAATGAATCTGAGATCCGGGATTCGAAGAAGCACTTATCTTTAAAGTAAGGATCCAGTGGTATGATCCTTCAAAATACAGGTATTATGCAGGCAGTCCAGTTTCAAGAGATTCCATCCAGAATAAAGTCTAGAATTAAGATATTCCAGTAATAATTAGCTCCGGAATAAAGGTATTCCAGTCATAATCAGCTCCAGTATTAAGATAATCCAGTAATGATTGCCTCTAGTACTAAGATGATCCAATTAAACCTTGGGTCCGGTTGTAGGATATTCAAATGGGCATTAGTCCCAGTAAAAAGATAATCCAGCAGTCGATAGCTCGGTGAAAAGACGGTCCAGTGGGCGACAGCCCCGTTACGAAGATGATTCAGTGGGCGATAGCCCCGGTACAAAGACTGCAAATTTAAAAACTGTAAGATAGTGCTTGTAACACGTGATCTCATTCCCAGCGACTCTAGACCTTATTGAAACAATTTACAAGTTAATAAATATGAGATGAAATATCTACAACTCAGGAATAAGCGCACGTTATTCGATAATAAGAATGAGACAAGAAATCAAATGCACAATATCATACAAAGGAAAATGTTAAGCTGTGTAACCTGCGTGGAATGGAATAAATCAGAAATCACAATTTGGCATTCACAAAAGCAAAAAATATTGGTCGGGATATACGTAGTACTTACCGCCTTTTGAATAGACGTCTTATAAGAAACAATAAAACTTCAAAATTCCACGATGTTAATGGATTACGAAGTTCGTTTATTCGTTAAACTCTAGCAAGGTGTTGAATCCTCAACTTCCTACGCAGCAAAAGAAAGAACTTTCCATCGGCTAGACCGAATTGGAAGGGTCGCGCATGCGAAACACACACTCAACCGTCAAAGCGACGAGCGTTCTTTAGCGACCGATCATATAATTTCAGTAAGGCGTTTTTCCTTGCGATCGGAATCGAAATTATTAGTATGACGTATTTTCGCGATGGAAACTGAAATCGACAGTGGAGCGTTTTGTAACGTTACAGGTTCACCCATCAACTGATCAGCCCTACATTCTTTATTCCTACTAGAGGTAAATCAATCAAGAACAAATCTCAATGAAAATTTGCGATCCAAGAGGTTGGCCAAGGATGTGATATGTAATATTTTTAAATAGTAAGTTATTTTTCTATCTGGTGGTTTGTCTGTATATTTTCCATTAGTCATTTATTCACCAGATGATAATACATATTCCTCTGTAGAACAATGTTATATTCAATCTTTGAGAGTTTACTTGTGATAAAAATTGTGATACATTATTTTTTCTTTGTATTGTTTATTTTTTTGTTTTTATCTATTTTAATTCCTTTTGTTTGAAAAACTCAATAAACTTGTTTCTATTCAACCTCTATTTTAGTTGAAAGATTTAATTGGTGTGCTTACTTGTAATATGGTTGATTTCCATCTAATGATCAAACAACTAGAATTAATAAATTCAAGCATCCATCTTGAAAATAATCTATACTCAAACGAAGTGTTCTGATTTCTCATTCGTTCAGATGAAGAAATTCAATGAATTGGATAGATTATAGCATTTATTCTTTCGAAATGGATATTCATTTCAACTAAGTTCGCTGATTCTTTGAAACAACCATAGGGTAGATCTTGAATTGACAATACTATATTCTTGTTTTAACACTAATCTAATTTTGGTTTGCATATAATAGTTGTTTCATTCGACTTTATGATTTACTTCCTTCAAATCAAGAAACAACTGAAATTAAGAAATCCACTTCCTTAAGAATCTTACATTCCGAAAAAAAATTATATACTCATTTCAATTCGAGCATTTTACTCACAAGAAATAAATGAATTTCCTTGAGTCAATCATATCGACTTTATTACATTGAAGTACATTATCTACTCGGAGGAAATAATTGGTATACTCGAATTTTGAGAATAAGGCATACTTGACTCTAATCTACTATATTCTTGCTTATATATGAATCTATCTTATACTCCAATGAAATATCATTTACTCAAATTTTTTGCGTGTAGAACAATCTTTATTTACCTTATGATCCATAGACCATACATAGTAATTTTTCCATTGTTGATTGTTGTCTCTCCTATGTTCTGTGGATTATAAAGTAAATACAGATTGTTCTATGCTATGTGTATGTTACCATGGAACATTGACTGTCGTTCTGAAAGAATGTTTTTTCATCAATCAACTTCAGTAATTAACCTTTTTTTCAGGAACCAACCGAATATTTCATATTTACGGAATGGAAAACCGGCAACCGAAATAACTAAGTTGATTTGCGGAACATATTCCACATAAATTTGACACTATTAACATGAAATCAGGAATCCCAACTTAAATTTCAGCCAATTAGAGATAATCTCAACAAAACCTTATATTTGGAAGGAATTATCTTGTTTGAGGAGCCGAGGCATCTTTTACGGATATCTATGAATAACGCGAACCTTATCATGTCGAATTGGTCCTGAAATTCCCGTACCCCATTGATAGTAAATTTGTGAAGAAATATGTGGGTTGGCAACTTGGGCCGAAGTCGTCTATTGCTCTAGATTACAAAGTTTTATGCTCAAATCTTTCGATCTATAAAGGCATACAGAATAAATCCATAAACAGAATAAAAATCTAGTGCCTTTATAAAAAGGGGAAAATATTCTAACGACCCACCATGCAGTTCTTGTTGTTTTAGGATCTACTTTCCAGGTAGCATATTGATCTGAAATGAAGTCTTATTGACGCCAGTCCTCCGTCATTCTACGTCCACGACGTCTCCCACTAATATATGACCTATAAAAGATGTCACATTATTGACTGAAGAAAAACCTTATTTTCGACGTCTTATGGGCTCCTTAAAATGCGACAACTATCCGGGCAGCGGAGTTGTCTATGACGACCTCATTGTTTCATATTTTCGTATTTGATCCAAGACTGATAATGAATGACTTGTTAGGAACTACACAATATTGACTCAAAATAGACGTAATTTTACAAAGAGTTGTCTCTTCAAGGTCAGGCAGTCTTGTTTTCAGGTGAAGGCCGCTCGTTTCGCAATGAAAAATGTGTCTTTTATCCTTATCTATCCTTATATCACACTAGTTACATAGCCACAGTTGGATGGATACTGAACATACTTAATTCATACAGAGATGAAGGACACTTGGCCGGTTTCAAAAATACTTTCGACTATTTCAACATATCCCATTTGTCTGATTAATAATGACAAAATCATGAATTTTTGTATGTGCGAGAACAATACAGCTGGTATATCAGATTATCAATTTTCAGTATCGAACTGTACTTCAATGATCATTTCGGAAATACTGGAGAGAAACACCTTGTTGATAACCTGCAGTAAACAAACATATTATGAATGTTCTAACTACACTTCTTACGCGTCAATATAAACAACTTCGAGGCATAGTAATAGATTTTGATACAATAATTCAATATTGTTCACTTGGAGATCAATTGTTTTGAAGACATAAAATGGATAAACAATCTATAGCATAAATGTTTCAAAACCTCACCCAGAAGAAATACCTCAGTTTGAATCCTGTGAGTATGAAATTATTTCAATATCCAGGAAAATACTGTTTTTGAGATCGGTTTTCTCAGAAACCTAACAGAAATTATGAATTCACAATATTGAACAGAACGAACAGTTGTGATTTTGACAATTAATTTTTGGAGTATCAAAAGCCACAGAACTAAGATTCTGTTTGATTGAAAATCTATTTTTCGAATGCTAATTGAGGAGAAATAAAACGGAAAACTCTCAGTGAAGTTTTGAGGAAAAATGATGGAGATCTTTTCCCTCTATATGAAAATACACTTAAACTCGTATAGATATTTATTTTGTGAACTTATTCTGCCATGTAGTCTCAGAAAAAATAGTCTAGGGGCCATAGGTCCGGGGATATTGCAGGCCATTTTTTTTTATTTTCGTGACCTATAACAAAGCCTTCATAGCCGTCGTTCAAAAATCCACAGACCTCAAGATAGTGATGGGGCGCAGCTCCATCGTGATGGAAAGAAATCCCGCGTTGAATGATATTTTCTAATATTTGAGTTACAAATGTGCATTCTTTCGAAACCAAGTGGTACAATAATTCTGATGAATAAGATGAAGCTGCACCAGTATGTAAAATCTATACTTTGAATTCAAGAACTGATTTAAAGAACGATTCGTTTCTGGCTATTGAAATAAATTTATATTAATAGTGATGGGGTTGAAACTGATAACTTCTGGGTGAAAAATTCTCATATATTTTGGTTCACTTTTTTCATGAGTTTCAAGTCTGTAATAGACTTATTTGAGTAGGCCCGTATTCAATTTTTTCCTCGAAATCTCCCATATCAGATTTGAGTAAAAGTGCAGTGTCATTTTGGGACTATTTGGTGCCAGATGTGTTTAACAAAAATGTCACGTAATTTGAATTCTGCTTTTTGCGCGCATCGTTTTGCCCAAATATCTGTTATTTTGAAATTTTGAACCAAAAATGGTCTCAAACGACTAGGTTGGACTCACTGATGACGAATCCGGTGTAAAATTGATTCTATCAGGCCGGCCGGCCGTCCGGCAATATGCACGATTACAGGCGTACGGAGGATCCATCGACTTGAAACTTTCAGGGTAGGATGCATTTCACAATGCGACGATAACGGGCCTAATCAGTCAAATGGTTTCAGAGTTATGGCCCTTTAAAATTTTCATGTTATATTCTGATATTTCGGGAAATTCTGGAGAGATTGAATTGGAACTTTGCAGCTAGTTGGAGCTTTATTATACGCAACTCATCGCGGAATTCTGTTGAGTACGTGCTGTTAGTAAATTTTTAAGGAATTGTTTCTCGGAATTCTCCTGAAAATTTTTTATTGAATCTATTCGTCATATTCAAGGAAAAGGGTCGCTCAGACCTAGAACTTCATATTTCACAGCAGTGTACCAAATTTTATCGCAATACAATTATTATTTACGGAGAAATCTGAAAAACAATATTTCAAAGTTCGTGTTTTTTTTCTAGATATCATTGTTTTTTTAGGAATAACTCAAAAATACTGACTCAATCAAAAGGAAACTGGGAAACTAGTACGAAGATGCTCAAAATGGACAATTTTGTAGAAATTTGGGTAGAACAATTTGAAAAAAAAATTTGAATCTTTGTTTTGAAATATTCAAAATGCTGTGATTTTTTGAACATATTGTCTTCATTTAATTCTGTATGAACCTTCGAACTGTGATTTCTCTATAAAAAACTGTATTTCAATTCGATCTAATCTGTACTTTTGTAAACATTGGGAAAATAAATTTTTGAATGGGTATATCTCCGGATTCATTGGGTGGATTTCACATATTAACGAATACGGCCTTTGTCATCAACGTCCACACCTACTCTACAAATATCGAGTGTCTTAGTTGTTTCTTTTGGTAGTTATTGTGACCACTCAATCTAACCTTAACTTGGACATTTACAAATAAGAGGACGAAATTCGATAGCAGTACGCTAAATTTAGGTTTATTCGAAGCTAAGGACAATCACGTCTCAAATAACAATAGTCGGTCTCTTAAAAAGCCAGAAACAATAATCCCGAAATAACATTATCGGTCCATGCACACGTCATGTTTTAAATTCCACTTGTGGATCCTGCACTTCATCCCAAGTTTCAGACTGTTGCTGAGAATTAATAACCTATAATAACACCTTCATAGGTATTATTATGAATTCAAAATTTCATGATAACTGATCAATACTTTCTATAATTCAATATAATGGTCGAAGACCTTGTAGGGGTATTCGTGGAAGAGGCTAAGTGCTTTCTTCCTCTGTATGAATAATGTACGGTCAATCACCCTCTATAACCTTCAGTTCATGAGAAAAAACTGTGGATCAGAACTAAAACCAAGAAATCTTCAGACCACTTCATTGTTTCTCATAACATAGAACTCTCATCGGAGTAAAGGATGTATCCGATGGAGAGAAAAACAGCGGAACTTTGCCAATCAAAAGATATACCAATCGAATTAATTATCTCCATGCTAATCTTAAGTATCCATTTAACGAAAGAGAGCTCTGAGATCGTAGACTGTAGACATTACCGTAAATAGGATATTCAAAGCGTCGCTGATAACACATAATATATCCCATCCTCTACCTAGCCTTACCCCAACAAGACTAGCAAATAAAAGTAACTGCTTATTGTAGGTAATCCTTTTATAATTGTTGGCTGTTTGACAATAAAGCTGAGTCGATTCTGGCCTGGTGCCCGCTTTGTGGGCGAACAGTTATGTTAGTTTTACCCTCATTATGTTCAGGCGAGCGTCTTTAGAGTCGTTTTGTGAACAACCTCCATACTTGACTACAATAATTCCGCTTTAATTATTTGCAGCAATGAGGAATAAAGACATTTCAGGATAATTGGAGCATATTCATTCACATGTACTTATTTCCAGAGTGAGCAGTAATTTCTTGAATAGATAGGATCAAATTCACAAACTTCAAGCAGAAATGTCTTAAATCTGGTTGAAAGTGGAAGTTATACTGAAAAATTTCAGACATTCTCTTAATGAAAGCCTCGATTCATATTTCGAGAATATTTCGAGTGTTAGTCTGACATTCTTTCCTTTTCGTCGTATTGTACGGAGGATATGCTCAGCCAATGGCCAGTAGGCTGAAGTTTTCTGTCAACCTTGAAATGTATGAAGAAGTTAAAAAAGGCAAAATGCTCTAATGATAAGAGCGATATTATACGCTACGAAAAAGGCAAAAATGGCAAGGAATCAGAACGTACTCGAAAGAATAGTGTTCCCACATAACTACATTTACACCTTCCAATATTCTACGTGGACAAACAGGAAGGGAAACGAGAAACGAAAAGGTCATGAAACGTATAGTGAGGATCAAACTTTAAAGGATCCAGTCGAACAAACTCAATTTTCCCACATGCCCCCTTGCATGATAGGATATTGTAGTGTAAATTTTGTGTCATTAAAGGTTGATTCGCACTATGCGTTGCGTAACCCTTCAGTATCCTTCTCGTGAAATATTATAAGGTGTAAATGAATTGTTTTATGTTCACTATACTTTCCGTTCACGTACCCTCTTCATGGTTATTCTGCCTAATGAATTTCGACGAAGCTCGTACTGAAGGGATACGTTATTTTTGACTTATACGCATGCGCAGGTTCACCATCAGAATATCGCGATACGAATAAAATTATCTATAGGAATTGATTATTCGAGAAAAGAGAGCTGCAGTAGTGATAAACTAACTTAAATACAAGGACGAATATCTGTCGATTAGTCAACAAACATTCCACCAATCAACCAAAACATCTACATCGAAGAAGCGGCGTCAAAGGAAAATGATTATAGCAGTTTCATAGTTTTCAAAGATCGTCAGGCCAACTTACCTTGGATGAACCGAAGAATAGGATACTCATCACCTATCAGATGGAATGCAGTATAACAACAAGTTCCTTCGATTGCAGAATACACGGAAAGAAAACTATTCTCATCGCAATATTCTTGAAAATTTCCACTTACTTCAAGTTTATATTGTATAAAAACAAGAATATCGCGTTATTTTGTATTCTTGGATCAATCTGATGAAACTATAGGTTGATATACTAAAATGAGGATTATTATAATCAGAAACAATAAATAGTTTTTTAATCACTGGAAACATGTAGATTCCTCAAAATCAAGAATATTTCGAGATTGAATTAGAGTATAGTTCACTTCCAAAACTATCATTATTTTATTTCAATAGTTCACAAACACTCATTAGATAAAATACTCGCGAATAATTGATTCACTTATTTTTATACTGATTGAATATTTTTTATCTTTACATCCTGCACCTTCCATCTATTTTGAAATTCTTTTGGTTTTTGTATTGGCTGCCAGCCATACCACGGATGCATCCACGGGGGATAGCGAAAAACAAACTTTCTTTCTAAATTATTTGGTTAACAATGGTATTCAACTATCTATGTCATTCGGTTGATATTGGACACAGAATATATAATTTTATTTTATTAAATCGTCTTTCAGAACATATGAAGACTTGCACTCATGTATGTGTGCTTCTCGTATTTAGATATTAAAGGGGATTGAAAACATTTGTTGAAACATATCGAAATTAACCGAATTATTTAAATTCCCCCGGGACTCCCGATTTATTTAGGTAAAATCCTATGTTCTGGGTACACCCTCTCAATTTTGTATAAATCCTGAAAACGACGCAGGACATATATTAAATCTTAGCTATATCCCATGTGTCTGACGATTCGTAGCAAATTTCGGAAAAGCTCGCATATCAGTTGAATTTCAAAGAAATAATTCTTGCAGAGCAAGGGCGCTATCGTTTTGCCTGAATGTCTATAATTTTGTAGGTTGAAATCCCTGATGAATTATCCGTTGTCGTAGTCTTTCTATAGACCAGGGTCGATAATATTTTGGAGCAAAAAAAATAATAGTAGGATGAAATCCATCGGAAAAGGAAGACAATATAACGAAAATTGAATGAAAAATCATTTCGGGGACAATGTGGGGTCATAAAAAGGATGATTGAGTGTTTAATGTTGTTTTTATATTTATTTGGAATCGGTTTTTTATTAGTTGGAACTCTGATGTATATGTATTTCTTTACTTGCAGTATATTTAAACTCACATCGAAAAATATCCTATCGATTCAAAAACATTTAGTCAATACATCAGCAAATTTTTCAAACTTTGTGGCATTCAAGGATTTCGTCATCAGGTCAGCGGTTGTGAATTTTTAGACTTCTTGACTAAAGGTTCATGTTCGGATTAACTGCCATCATTCCTCTTATCGCTTAGTTCCTCTCCATATTCTTCTGAACTGACTTTCTTCTTCTTTGGTGCTGGTTTGCGACCTGATGCTCTTTTTGCGGGAGATTTGGCTTTGCTCTTGTTGTTCACCTTCGAAGTTCGTTTCCGTTTACGAGATGCATCATCACTTTCATCAGAGCTTGGGCTGACCACATCTACTTCACTGTCCTCTAACTTTTCCTTTCTGCGTTTAGCACCTCTTTGCCTCGACTTGACAGCTGGACGGCCATCATTAGATGGCTGGAATTCCTCATAACTGCTAGAGCTGTCTTCTTTATATGTTGCCCTCTGACCTTTTTCTCTTCTTGATCTTGCTTTATATTTTTCATCACTTGAATAGTCATCATGCGATGAGTAACCTCTATTATTTGCCCGCACTGCAGCGGTTCTTTTAGGTCGACCTCCTCCAACTACTCTTTCTGAATCCTTAGGTTCTAATAAAAATTCTAATATCTTATTATTATCTTCATCTTTCTCTGTTTTGGGTAGATCAAGCATCTCACAGATCATTTTCAATTGTTTACTCTCAAATTTAAGTATCTCCTTAATTTTTTTTTTGAATACTCATCGGAATCCTTCGAAAAGTCAGACCCATCAAATTTACGGATATTCTTTTTGATGGAGTTGGTTTTGCCTGTCTCTTTATAGAACAATTTGTGCAATAAATTAAGATCATCATTCTGAAATCTAGATATCGAAGCATCTATTCTAGGAATATCTCCAAGACAACACTTCTCTCCTTTTCCAAGTGTCATTTCTTCTGAGATTATTTTTCTCCTCTTCAATGGATTTATTCCATTCATGTTTGTCATTTCCTGTGGTACATTCTTTATAGGTCAACATTACCTCTTCTTCACTTTCAAAATCACTCGTATAATCGTCATATTTGGCAGGTTTTCTTATGTGTCTCCTTGGTCTTTCATTATCAGGTTGGATCTGGTCATTATTGTCTTCTTCATCTACTATATTGTCTTCTATTTCCTGTATATTGTCCTGTAATTCAGCATTTTTATTTTCTGATTCAATCAAATTTTCCAAAGTTAATTCCTCATTTTCAAAGGTATTTCCGTCCTCGAACTTGTTTGTAAATTTCATATCTCTTGATGCATATACTCTTCCTGTGTTTGGATTATATACCCTGTATCCATTTGGTGCATAACCTACAAGTATTCCCTTTTGACTTCTGTCTTCCAATTTTCTAAGATTTCTAAGATTCTGGTTTAGTTCTTTGTATAAACTTTTGGTCCATATTCTCTGAGATTGGATAGATTTGGTTTTCTTCCATACCATTTTTCAGCAGGTGTTGTGTCTATTGCTGATGTAGGGCTCCTGTTGAGAAGATATGCTGCCGTCAACACTACAAATCCCCACATTCGTTTGTTTTGTTTGCTTTGTAAGAGCATAGTTCTGACTTTGTTGAATAGTGTCAGGTTAACTCTCTCAGCTTTGCCGTTTAGTTCTGGTGAGTGTGGTATAGTGTAATCTAGTTGAATTCCTCTGTTTTTGCACCATGTCTTTAATTCTGTACCTGTGAACTCACCTCCATTGTCAAGCCTTATCTCTTCAGTTTTCAGATTGAAATGTGCTTCACTTTCAAGTATATATTGTTTCCGGTATTCTTTTGCTTCATCTTTAGTCCGTAGTAAATACACTCTCAGAAAATGAGTATAGTCATCCATACAAGTCAAAATATATTCCTCCCTATCATAGGTAGTAGGGGAGATTTTTTCACAAACATCTATGTGTATAATTTCTAGGGGTCTTGTTGCACGAGTTCTTTCTGTAGTAAACGGTTTCCTCACAAGTTTTTCCTTCGATGCAGGATTCACACAGTTCCTCCTTACATTTATCTATTGGGTCGTTTATTCCATCACATAGTTTACGTAGTTTTTTTCAAATTGTTAAAGTTGAGGTGTCCCATTTTAATATTCCATTTCATCATTTTCGTCATTAATGCTTGTTCTTCATTACTATGCATATCAACTACATAGAGACCATTATTTTGTTTTTCACCAGTAAGAACTATATCTTTGTCTTCATAGTGAATTTTTCCATGTACGATAACAACATGTTTGTCATCGAATACTGCGATGCCTCCTTGTTTTGTTACTTTATTTACAGAGAGAATATTTTTAGATAAACCTGGAACTAATGAAACATCCGTTAACGTTACATTTGCTCCTTCCACACATCCGTTTGAAGTAGAAAAAAGTTTTGCATCCTTTTTTGCACAGCCAATGATATTTTGATTAGTTCCTTTTACATTTGACAATATTCTCTCATCGTGAGTCAAATGATGTGTTGAGCCACTGTCGACTACAAATGTTGAGTCAATTTGTTCAGTATTTTCCTCTATAAGCTGTGCTTCGGTAAAGTAGATCACTCTGCTATCATAGTTATTCCTTCTCTGGTTTGTTTTTTCATGTTCTGCTTTGAATATGCATTTTTCTTCAGGATGATTGTTCTTTTTACAGTATCTACAAGCATTAAATTTTTTTTCCAACCCAGCATGTTTCAGCTGTATGACCTGTTTTGCTACATTTTTCACAATATTTATTTTTGTGTTTTGACTTACAGTCTTTCTGATAATGCCCAATATTTCCACATTTGTAACATTTACCTTGTTTTTTGTTTCTTTCCTTTCTGTTTTAAAAGCAACCCTGCCTGGTTCTTTGGTTCCAAACTGTTCTTCTTCTTTCACTAATCTCGATCGTAGATTCTCCAAAGTTCTCTCACTTGCAGCAGTTGAATCCCATGCACTGCTGAAGTACTTAAATTTTTCTGGTAGGCTCACTAGAATTTTTGTTATTAGCATGTCCTCTTTGATGTCCATCCCTAGGCTGTTAAGTCTGAAAGCCATTGCTTGTAGAACAGATATATTGCTCATCACGTCTAGCGATTTATTGTAACTGAAATTAAAAAATTCAGCCAGTACTTGATTTTTCGTCTGAACAGTATCCTTTTTATGAATTTTCAGAAGGGTAAAGTACATTTCAGTGGATGTATTGCAAGTAAGTATATGGGATTTTGTTCTCGCATCAATTGTTCTTAAAATAATGTGTTTTGCTACAGCATCGTTTTTTAGCCATTCTGCTTTCTTTTTGCGCGCATGTTCTAGGGGAACAGCGTGCTATCGTTTTGTCCAAATGTCTGTAATTTTGGATGATTGAGCCGAAAATGGTCTCAATCGACTAGGTTGGACTCACTGATGATGAATCCGGTGTCAAAATTGATTCTGTCCGGCCAGCCGGCCGGCCGTCCGTAGACACGATAACTGTCGCCAGAAGCGAGCTAGCTACTTGCAACTTTCAGGATAGGTTGCGCATCAGAATGCCGCGGTTAAGTTCGTTAATAGGCCAAATCGGTCGAATAGTTTCAGAGTTATAGGCACTTGAAGTTTTGAAGTTATTTATTTTTTATTTCAGAAACTACTCAAGCGATTGGATTCAAACTTGGCAGTTTGGTGGAGTAGAACGACGCGCAACTTTGAGCCAAATTTCGTCAGGATCATATTGTCAGTAAATTTAAAAAAAAAATTTTTTCGAAATTTTTTTACAAAAAATTTTTTTTTCCGAAAAACATTCATCATACCAAAAAAAAATCCACTCACACTTTGAGCTTCATATTTCACAGCAGTGTATCAAATTTCAATTCGATACGATCATAAGTTTTGGAGATATCGGGAAAAAATATGTCAAATTTCGAGGTTTTCTTCTCGATATTGTTGCTTTTCTCCAAAATATTCTGACGGACCATCGAGTACGGTTTGTTCATAGACAAGATATATATGGGTTTGTTGTTGTTGAGAAATTCTCGAAGATGATGAAAATCTGTTAAAAATTGACGAATTACCGATGAAAATTGTTGGAAATGGCAAAATACAAGCAAATAACATTGTTTTCGAGTTGGAGATTGGAGAAATTAGCTATTTTTCTGGAAGAAGTTTTATCGATCTGTCAACCGACTGGAAGCATCTCTCTGAGAAAAGAAAATTTCAAAAAGCACTGCCGTGAAGGCAGCAACTTTTGCGCGCACGTTCAAATTCGTTGCTGAAGCGGTCATCTACATTGAACATGCGCGCAAAAGTTGCTGCCTTCACGGCAGTGCTTTTTGAAATTTTTTTCATCTGTCAGCGACTGGAATGTTGTTTTTCCTTCGACAATTTCACCCAAAGATTTTGCAGCAAACAGAATTGATATTTCGAATTCCCACATTGGAAACGAAACGGCGTCCTTCAGTTTTGGAATAGACTCGATTTCTTCCTTTGTTCTCATTGCGTTGCGTCCGTACGAAATGTTACTTTTATAATTTCAAGTCGTACACGACTGGGCCCGTATCCTGTTGTTTTTATATTTATTTGGAATCGGTATTTTATTAGTTGGAACTCTGATGTATATGTATTTCTTTACTTGCAGTATATTTAAACTCACACACTTGAATCTCTTCTTTTATTTCATACACCATCTAATTACAAAAAATACACTTTCTGTCAACTTGACATATTCATAGAATATTAAATATTGCTGTCTTATCACTGCAACTAACATTTAAGGGTAAAACACGGCCTAACTCGATTTCAGGCAAAACTTTAAAGTTCTATGGAAAAAAGTTAAATGGCAAAGTTGTAGGTAATAAAAAGATTCAGAACTTTGGTATAAGATCTTAGAAATTTTCAGGTTGGCTCTGGTTCTGAATATCCCGGCTGAGTTCGTTAATGGGCAAAATCAATAGAGTGATTTATTGATTATTTAGAATTTTGGAATATGTTTCTATAAAAAGTCTAAAATTCATGTGGAAAAGTATATTTATTTAGTTTGGGTGCAAAAAAATCATGAACAAGTTGGTTTTTTTTCTGATAATGCCGGAACCAATGATCTGATTCAATTATAGATCGGTATTTGAGTGTAGAATTACTACTTGCATATGTCAACAATGTCAATTTCGTGTGGATTGCATAATGAAAAATTCAAAAGGATATTTTATTAGTGTTACCGGGACTGGAACTTTTTGACATGCGCCTCTCGTTTCTTGAAGAATAAATTCATATATCCACAGTAATTTCACCTATTGATAGAAAAATAGGCTGAACTATTACATAATTTTTGCGTGCGTAATCTGGGGAACAGCGTGCTATCGATTTGTTTTCATTTCATATTCAAAGCGAGAGCAAAAATATTATATTGAATTTTTTTTAATTAGGTATAGATGAGCTACGTTTTCGATCAGTTTTTCGAGAGAATATCCCTATTTATACAAATTCAAACTCTGGATGCGCCCAAAAAGACACACACCGGGACAGAATTTTTTTCCCGACAACGGATTCTTGATCAGAAACCCAACTCAGTCCTCTGAGATCAAATTCATTACACAAACTTATATCGACTATAATTAGGAATGAATATGCTAATTCATATCCTTTGTGGAAACGATCTAATATCAAAATTCATCTTCGTCTTTCAAGTATAAAATTCATTACATCCATTCAGACTGAGTATTATATTAGGAAATATAGTAATCCAAGCTTTCACAAGGACCAATGAAAATGATGCAATATCCATAAAAACTATATTCTACGTGTTTCAAGTATTACATTTATTACATACACTGAAACCAAGTGTAAAATTATAAGATATACTAATTCCCACCCTCTATGGAAACGTGTTGAGTCGGCGTATTTGGTGGGGAAGTCTACGCGCGGGTCTTCTTCCATCGTCATTAGTCGAAACGTTCTTCATTGGGTTAAGACGCATGCACGCCATATTCCAAAACCTGTGATGCCGTAGAGTGAAAGTGAAAATTGGCAAATCTGCAGAAAGATTGAAGAATTCAAGGTAAGGTAGCCTTAGGTATATACATGATTTAAAAAGCATAGTGTGCTCGTCTGAAAAAAAAGTTACCTCAGCAAGATTAAAATACAGGGAAATATATATTCTGTGCTTTGAATTTGAATGAAAAATGATATCATCATTGGTAAATACGATCACAGATGAGCAGATGAACACAACATGAAAAATTATTTGAACATTCATTACTTGCAGAAATGATGAATATGTACTCTCAACAGTGGACATGTTCCTTCCATTCCACTATTGGCATGAAAATTTCCAAAAAATATGTACTCTGTATTCCCAGATATACATTTGATGCCTTTTAGTTTTCCATTACTTATTCAATGAGAGAAACTTGAATATTAATTCCCAAAGTTGAGAAAATCATCACTTAATAAATGAAAAAATAATGTGAATGAAGTCCACTCGAATTGATACTTCAGATCATGCAATGATTTTATATGTGTTTTTCAGATGTGAAATTACTGCAAGGTAGTCTTCCAGTTTTGATTCCCCCCAAGGAACGGTATGCAGGGAAATCATTCTATTGAAAATTTCAACACAAGGAGTCATCCAAGAGTTTATGTTAATGTAATGAATTTCATTGATCATGCTAAACAATTTTTGAAATTCATTTTTTTTTCTGATTTCCGGAGATATTCCTACACTTATCGCGGAACAGAGAGAGCAGACTCTCCAAAGGAAACGACCATGTTTGCTTATTTTGGACAGTCGCTGCTAGATCCAACATGATTTTATATCGTTGGTGATGACTTGTATTTGAAGTTCTTCTCTGCACGTAAGGACTTCGATGCATTATTCAAAATTTTTTTTCAGCATTTTCAGGGCAAGTTTCCTTTGGAATCATTATCAAATCCATGTTCATTCGAAAAAAAAAATGTTTTGAATAAGTACAGCTATCATCTACGAGAATGTGCCTAAAATTTAATTGAACATAAAAAAAAAATTGATATAAAAAAAATGTAAATGCTCATCTCAAAAGAATATATATATATATAATTGAACATCCTGTATAACACCCAGTATTCTTGGAACAACCGATATGATATGATGTTATACTTTTTTTTACAATGATATTTTGTGATTTTTTCATTGGTAAATTCATTTTCAATACATATGTACCTATGTACAATTTGCGAAATAAACGATTGGTTAAATTTTGAATAAGGTGACTTATTTCTTACAGCAAACTGAGGTCGATATGGAGCTCAAATCAATAAAGCATTCGTTCAAAATGAGAATGAAATAAATCTTAAATTCCTATTATCATATCCTTGCGTCTACTTAAAGAAAGCCTAGGATTGAAAGCAGCTTCCCTACAATTCAAGTAGAAAAAGTTCTTCTTCCAAATAGTGCAACAACCAGTTTCGAGGAATATAAAAGTTTTCTCTGAGTAGGGGAGCAGGGGGGAATTGGAGCCTAGTAAGAAAAAAGTTCAATAAAAGAAAAATTCATGTATACTTTAGGAACATTTTATTAGAAACTGAACCTTTATTCATCTGACTATCATTAAATCACAACGTCAACGGTACATTATCAAGCATTTGGCTACAAATGAACTTTTCGCAAAAAAACAGAATCGCTCCCATTACCCGACTTTGCGGAAAATGAGAGCCTATAAATTTCCATATGTGTAATGGGAGCTACTTAAGTATTAGTCAGTCTCAAAAATTGCTATAAGTCAGTCTGTAATCTCACTCATTCATAAAAATATAATTATAAGCGTAAAAGTATGATGACTAACTTAAGGATCCAAGCAAAAAATGCAAAAATGATCAACTGGGCTGACAGAACCGGAACATTCTTTATGAGCCCATTCACCACAACCTCTGCAACGGTACCACATTACTTTAATTTTTCCTATGTCACAGCAAACATCACACACTATATCTCCTTCAGAATATTCTGACTCATCATCGCAAATATTCTCAACGTCTTCTTCTTCAGACGTATCAGTTTCCTCTTTCAAAAGTTTTTTTTTACTGTTTTCACTTTATCTTTTCTGTTGGTTGTCATTTTTCGGGTTGTCACCTTTTCTGTGGTATATTTTTTTTCTTTGTTGCTGGTTCCTCCTCTCTCCTTCGGATTTATTTTCTAAAGTTTCTCTAGACGTTTCTTCTTTTTTTCTTCAAACACTTTCTTCATTGGCCTGCTAGATAAGGTTTCTGAACGTTGATTTTATCGCGAAGTCTTATTTTTGTTAGATATGACGGGTAGTGGACTCAAAACCGATAGAACATTCGCAAAATCTCATTTTGCTGTACTATCTGCTTTGGACGTCTCCTCTTGTGTATCATTTGAGACAGATGGACAATATGGCGTAACATGTCTTACAAAACTGAGCCCTAGTCAGTCCGTAGAATTTATTTGACATCTTATGAATATGATCAGCCAGAATGGCTTCTTGTTCCTCAGTAAACGCAGAGGGCCTTCCAAGCTTTGGAGGACATTTGTAGCTATAGATAATCTGAACCTGTTTTTCAAGGTACTGTAGGGCATTCCAGTCTCTTTTGACACCTTGTATACAGATGTATCACAACGCCGAAGTTTTTTGATAGCATCTTCTAAGGTTTCAACAGTCCAAGACGCTTTCGTAGTGGTACGGTCCCTTTTTCTTGGCATCTGAAAAAAACATATCTACTATTAAAATTCAAATGGTGTAATTGGAGCTGCGAGGGGTAATCAGAGCCAACTATAAGCTCTGATAACCCGAATACTACCATCTTGAAATTGAATAAAATAATATCCTGAATCTGGCTTGTAATGGAATTATACGCACAGATACTCAGAATTGATAACATAAGCTTTAAAATAGAACAAGTTTGATCGTAATAAAAGAAATAACTTCACACTTACCTGGCCGTTGAAATTTCGTATTCGTTATAGGCACTGAGCAAAAAATAGACAATCGTACATGGTCACTTAATGAATGGCACTGGCAGGCGTAGCGTGGCAGCGGAATATGGCCGCGGTGTGACGAAGGTGCTCTAGTGGCAAACGAGTGAATACAAGCTATAGTTTTGTCTCGAGCACCGCTCCTATTACCCTCAGGCTCCCATTACCACCTGTTCTCCTATTTCTCTACTTTTGTCAAATAACAAGTCATTTTGAGTTTCGACGTACTTGTTTCAAATCGAGTGTTTCTTTCGATGAAGGGAATAATTCCTTTCATGTGAGCATATACTGTTTTCGTTCGAGTATTGAGAAAAACTAGAATTGAGTAGAGTATTAGTTTCATCCGAGTATACAGACTACTCGAACCAGGTAATTTATTTTATTTAATTAGAATATATTGAATCCTAATTTCAATTTCAACTGTGTACTCAAATAGAAACTTCCCATATACTTAACTTGATGATTGTAACTGTATTAGATACAAGTGTATTTTACACTAGAAGTAAATCTATATAAATAAAAAAGGATCTATGGTCTATCGATATTTTGAACAAGCACTACGTTCAAACGACTGCACCAAATTGGATAATTTTTTTTTTTTGTTTTGTTCATTATTCTCAGGTCTAAGTTTGTATAATGGAATGATTCCGAAAAAAATGCACGGAAAAAAGAACAAAGCCTTCCTTTTTCCTAAAACCATAGAACTCTATTAAACCTAAGTATGAAGTATTCCACAAAGCGAGCAATCATAGAGTACTTTGACACTTTGACGTTCGACACTTAGGTTGTTAGGTTACTGCATTTACAAAAACAAACCACCTGTGGTATTTGTTATTTACAGTAAAACGTGTTTCCTGAAAGTTTTTAATAGCATTGTGTTTGATATTAATCGTTGTGTTGTGTGTTTGTGTTACTCATTATCATTTATAAAAATGCCATCAATGAGGCGTCCAAATATTGGTCGGCGGACACGTAACGCAAGACGACTTTCAAATCAGCGATTGGACAACAGAATGAGAGGCTCTCAAGCAAGATCTGTCTCAGCTTCGGATGAATCCATACTATCGATCTCAGGCGAGGTACCAGAAAATATAATATATGATATGATCCCACAGTCGATTATGCTGGCAATATAATGTTCCATTTCGGAACCATGAGTATTATTTGTCAATACTGCTCTGAGATATTCAAACGAACCCCCAGCATTATGTTGTTTGAACGGAAAAATCAAATTACCACAACTGACAACGCCACCAGAACCTGTGAATTCGTTACTTTCAAGCCAAGAACCTCTATCAAAACATTTTTTGCAGAATATTCAGCATTATTATAATGTTCCAAATGACATCTTTTGGTTCAAACATAATTGAGGAACGTGGTTTCAACCCAACTTTCAAGGTATTTCATTTTCTATATCAAACAAACATATCACACATTGATTATAACATTACCTGCAAACATGAAAATTCTGTTAACACTCATTAACGAAACTAATTTTTTCAACAGATTCTAGGAGAAATTCACCATTGTGCAGGAGCATTGTTACCACCAGTTAATGGTGAATACGATTTTCTCCAGATTTATTTCCTTAGAAATTCTGCGGATGAAATGAATCAACGTTGTGCCATCAATCGTGCAGCAAGACGAGAAATCATTGTGCAATTGCAATAACTTTGGCATGAACATAATCAATTGGTACAATTGTTCAAAACAGCCTTAGAAATGATGCCATCAAACATAAATTAGTGACCAGAGCAGATAAAAGGCCAGCAGGAGAACATGGTAGACGTTTCAATGCACCAACGTTGAAGGAGGTTGCTATTGTGGTAGTTGGAGAAAATATGGAGTCTCGCGACATTGTTTTTCAACGACGTGATGGTGGCAACCTCAGACGTATCAATGAAACACATTGTATGTATGATGCTTTACAATATCCACTAATATTTTGCTGGGGAAAAGATGATATCATTTTTTTATCAAAATGATTAACCCAGGGACTGGTGAGTATTGATAAATTATATTATGAAAGAATATAGTAAGAATGCATTTCAATAAGATATCTTCAGAGAATGAGGTCCTTAGATTTGAGCACCATTTACTATTTTCTACTCCGTTTTCGTAGCTTTTACCACCAGTTCGTCAGAGTAATGTTGTTTCGAAAATTCTATGTTCCAATTCCTTATTAATGTTGATTATTCTCTTACAGGTCAGGGAACAAACAAGAAGGTCAGCTCGATGAATTTTTATGCATATCGTTTCATGATTCATCAGAACAAGGATGATTTGATTTGTATGTCAAAATTCAAACGGAATGTCTAACATATATACGTTTGAATCAAAGAAGTTGCATTCAGAAGATTATATTCATTTGCGCGATGCCATGAACGCAGATGGATATGGAAATAATGTCAGTCGACTTACTATTTTCCACCAATATATGTGGGAAGCCCCAGACACATGCACGAATATGCGCAAGATGCTATGACGTAAGTGCTTCATTATGGTCGACCAGATTTGTTTATTACTTTCACGTGCAACCCAAAATGGTTCGAAGGGGTTGCCTCATGCTCACATTCTCCTGTGGATGGCTGAAAAAAGCAGACCCAATGTATTCGACTCAATCATCAGTGCAGAAATTCCTGATCCAGATGTAGATCCAGAATTGCATGAAATAGTGATAAAAAACATGATGCATGGACCGTGTGGTGAAAACAATCGTGAATCACCATGTATGATCGACAACAAATTCTCCAAGCGTTATCCACGTGCTTTATTGGAAGAGACAATAACAGGTAATGATGGTTACCCCTTATACCGTCGTCGGTCTGTTGAAGATGGCGGTAGAACAATAGCGATGAAAGTTAAGAATAAGTATGTTGTAGTCAACAACACCTGGGTTGTTCCATATTCGCCGCTGCTGTCAAAAACATTCAAGGCACATTGCAATGTTGAGTACTTTAATTCAGTAAAATCTATTAAATATGTTGGCAAGTACGTCACGAAAGGCAGCGACATGGCTGTTTTTGGTATTACAGCTCCAAGTAGTAACGATGAGGTGTCAGAATATCAGATGGGAAGATATGTTAGTAGTAAGGAATCTATTTGGAGAATTTCTTCATTTGCCATACATGAACGTTATCCCACTGTAGTTCATTTAGCCGTCCATTTAGAGAATAGACAATGAGTTTATTTCACCAGCCACAACGTTGACCAGCTTTTTTGAGGCATGCATAAGAGATTCATTTACAAAAACATTGCTTTACTCAGAAATGCAAAAATACTTCACATGGAATGCATCATCCAAAAAATTCCAACGGCGAAAACGAGGACAGTCCGTACTGGGATACGTGAATGTGTTCAACCATTGCATTGGGGCGCATTTACACAATTCACCCGAGCAATGAAGAATGTTTTTACTTGGGTTTATTATTGCTGAATGTTCGTGGACCAACTTCCTTCGAATATTTGCGAACCATCAATGGTGAAATATGCGCAACATATCGAGAAGCCTGTCAACGTTAACATTTATTAGAGGATGATATACTTTAGGATCACACACTCTCCGATGCTGTTACTTCTTCTATTTCATATCAAATACCTTCACTTTTTGCCATCATAATTTCAACATACTATCCATCGAACCCTCATCATTTGTGGGACAAATACACAGACCATATGGCTAAAGACATTTTGCATCGAGTACGATCAACAACAGCAATTCCAGAACTAGAAATTAGTGCTAAGATACATAATGAGGTATTGATATCTTTAGAGGAATTGTGTACATAATTTGCAGCTGAAAGTTGGCTCTGAAATAATCATGTTACGCAAACATAATCAGCCAAAATTGTGTAACGGAACTAGACTTTCTGTTAAAAGAGTTTTTACAAACTTGATAGAAGGTACTATTATCATAGGAAGGAAGATAGGAAAGTTCAAAGGTGAGGATGTGCTTTAAATAGAAGTAGCACTCACCTTCACATATGTTTCATTTTTTTTGTAGATTCTTCAGGATTTTGAAAACATAATTATCACTCACACGTAAATATCTCAGAAATTCATATTTACCACGCACAAGTGCCTGGCACTTTTGTGGTAATTTTTGTATTTGTTAAATTCACGGATTATTTGTGATTATCTGTCGTTATAATATTTTTGTTGTCCTTTGATTATCTTAATAAACATCATTATTATCATTCCGAGGATTCCACTAATGCCATCTAATTTTCCTAATGAATTTAAGCGTGTCCAGTTTCCAGTGCGACTTCCATTTGCAATGACAATAAATAAATCACAAAGTTAATCGTTACAAGTTTGTGAAATAAACCTTGAATTGACCATTTTTTTGCATGGGCAGTTGTATATCCCTGCTCGAGAGTTGGTAATCCATCTGCTCTATTTGTTTCCTGTCAAGAAGGAAAAACCAAAAATATTGTACATTATAGGCATTGCAATAAAGTATAATTTAGAGATTTGGGTGTTTTTTTTACTACATAATATATTTTGTCTTAGTGTTTTTCTTTAGTTACACCTCCCGTGCGAAGCCGGGCCGGGCAGCTAGTAAAGGATATATTTGGATTTCAAATAAAAAGTATACTCAACCTAACTTTACCATAATCTTGCTCATATATAAATCTATCATCTACTTCGATCAATTAATATTTAATTGACTGAAATATTCATTTTTTTTCCGTGTACTTCGATCAATGTGCATGAGGTTCATCCTTCTGTCGTATCAGGTCCCTGCAAATGAAATATCGCAACATCCGTCACGACTTGGAAACACTCGGTTCATGTGGTTTTTCCACAAGACGTTAACGTCCAACATCTGACAAAGATAGAAATTGGTTCATAAAGAAAAGAGAGCTCCAGTAGCAATAAACTAACTTAAACACAAGGACGAATGTCTGCCGATTAATCAACAAACATTCCACCCTGATCAGAGCTAATCATCCAATCAATCGAAATATCTACACCAAAGAAGCGGCGTCCCAGGAGAATAATAATAATAATAATGATAATAATAATAATAATAATAATAATAAAAATATTTCGAAATACCAATAATTAGCATTTGAATGGAAAACTCTGTGGAATGTTCGAGAAGTAGTTATTGTACCCGTTATCATCTCTACCCTAGGATTGGTACCCGAGGTTCTCCTTGACTCATTGAAAAAGCTAAACACTCACAGTAGCGTGATCGGCAGACTCCAACACATCGTACTCCTATCTACAGCGAACATCACTCGGAGATTTCTGGACCTGAAATGAGAAGCTTCCTAGCTGCAATTCATTGGTGACAATCCACAGCTAGGAACACATCAACCGAAAGATTGTGAGACCAGAACCAATAATAATACAAGAGACACTACACCAGACTACCAGTACGAGCCGCAACCAATCCTACAAGATCAGGAAAATAGATGCATTTTATACTGGGACCGTGCCGTCCTAACAGAATTGACGACACTAAGCAATAGACCAGATGTCATCGTCTGTGAGAAGAGAGAAGCAAAAGCATACCTTGTTGATTTTGCTGTCGTGAATGCCAACAACCTGGAAAAAAGTAGAAACCAAAAGATCTCGAAATACCAACAATTAGCATTTGTATTGAAAACTCTGTGGGATGTTCGAGAAGTAGTTATTGTACCCGTTATCATCTCTACCCTTGGATTGGTACCCGAGTTTCTCCTGGACTCATTGAAAAAGCTAAACACACACAGTAGCGTGATCGGCAGACTCCAACACACTGTACTCCTGTCTACAACGAACATCACTCGGAGATTTCTGGACCTGAAATGAGAAGCTTCCTAGCTGCACTTGATTGGTAACAATCCACAGCTAGGAACATACCAACTGGAAGGTTGTGACACCGGAACCAATAATAATAATTATAATAAGTAGTAGAATCTTGGCAATATTGGACTTGTTTTTGGGGAAGATGAATCAAACCCAATTGAATTTCGTCGACGTTTCGGACATTTATTGTTCAATATTCACATACAAAACAACGGGGTTGTCCTTAATCCTGACTAAAAATAAATATAGCAGGTGGCAATACAATATCATATAATCTCCTCTAGGTAATTACCTTAATCCATTTGAAACATTTAAAAAGTCACATATATATAAAATCATTAACATGAGTCCATGCTGAAACAAAACATCAATAAAACCTCACTTCAAAACTTTTCTCGGAAATACCAAAACACATTCACAGAACGTACACATTGAGAAGATGGAAGTCGCCAATTTGACGTCTGTCAGTGGTTCTATTTGATGATCCACAATTGATTGTGATCCACAACAGACAGGATGAATTACATCAACATACTTAAAAGATTGTGCTGTCTTAAAGTGAAGTCACATAATTTGCATATTATCTAGTATACAGAACATAAATTCAGCACATATCTACAGTACACATAATAATCAAAATATTATTCAGAATATGGAACTCAACCTAAATGCGCCGATAACCTCATACAATTAGAGAGTAAACAAATAGAAAGGAACAAGTGTTAGGTGATAAACAAACATACGGGATGAAATAGTGCCAATCTTAGCCCGTGGGAATTGGAATTACAGTGTTTTTCCTCTTATCTTTGTATTTGTTAATTAGGATGTTATATATTCTACTCAAATTTTGTGTATCAGTCCTCTTGTTGACAGTATCGTTGACCTTTATAGGTATCATTTCGCTGATGTTACGTTTTCTGTAATTGCTTTCATATTCTTCGATGGTGAAATTTTTGAAATCGAATTTATGACCAGTACTAGCATGATGTTCAACTAAAGCCGTTCTGTTCTCGTCGTCATTAATCGAAATCTTGTTGCAACTGTACACATGTTGTTTAATTCTATTGCAGAGAAGTTGTTTAGTTTGACCTTTGTATGAGCTATTGCAATTTGAACACGGTATCCTGTGTACTACGTTGGATTGTTTTTCTATTGGAACTGGATCTTTAAGTTTAGTGTAGTAGTTGTAGATAGTGTTTTTGTTATAGCAGGCCAAGGTGCAATTATGTTTGTTTGCTATGCTGTTAATTCTTTTCGTGAGACCTTTCAGATATGGAAAACTGCAATAAACTTTACTTGACTTTTCACTATCATTATCAATTGTGTACTCGCGGCGAGGCTGCTGGTGTTGCTGGACTAATTTTCTGATTAAACTGACAGGGTAGTTATTAAGCTTCAGTATAGAAGTGATCTCATCATAAACTTCTCGATGAAATGTAGGGTGACTAAGTGTGAAGCCCCTATATATTAAATTTTTGGCAGTCCCGATTCTTTGGTTGAGAGAATGTTGAGAATGATAATTTATGACCCTGTTCGTACTCGTAGGTTTAGTATACCATTTTGTTACTAACGATCCATCTCGTTGTTTTGTAATAATCAAGTCCAGAAACGGGATACTATCATTTACTGATTTTTCCATTGTGAACTGCAATCTTTCATCATAGCTGTTGAATGTTTGTAATATTAAATCAGTTTTGTCTTCCGGAACTGCTATGATAGCGTCATTAACGAACAGTTTCAACAGAGGAATTATAAACGGAAACTTATTCACTGTCTTATGTATCAAAGTGAACATTGCCAAGTTTACTAGAACTGGACTAGCTGGATTGCCCATGGAAGTTCCATTAAGTTGTTTATAGAATTCACCATTAAATGAGAAATAACTTGATTCAAAAAGATGAGTGACTAAGCCCAGCATCAGCTCACGAGGGAATTCCGTGTATGCTTGAATGAAACTCCAGTTTTCCCTTATGACCTGGGTAATTAAATCGACAGGTACACTCGTGAAACGAGATACTACATAATAATAATAATAATAATAATAATAATAATATTTATTTACCAGAAATTTAACTGAAGTATACAATATATGCAATATAACAAATGGTGAATAAATAAAGTGAGACCCACAAAAGTAAAACTTGTGCGTGGGCAGAATAGCAACAATGATGATGAACACAAGTAACACTCTCAAGTCGGACAATACAACATTAACAACAATATTAACTGTTGTGTATACAAGTTCCGTACCCCCCCATACAGCAGTTTTATAGGTGACTTCAATGAATAAACAGGGAGACCCACAGAAACCTAGGTTGTGCGTGGACCTTTTCCTGCCTATAATACATTTTGCTGTCTGATGATATGATGAGATTGCAGGGGCACTTTATCAAACATTCAACATTTTACTCGACAGGGGGGTAATAACCCAGTCTATTTTAAATAAATTTTTCTGTATTCATAATATCATGAATTACTTTTCTGTCCAGATTCAGTGTGTACGATTTTAGTTTTTTTCTTATTAAAGTGACAGAGTTGCTGTTAATGATGAGATCCTTCATACTTCTATGCAAGAAGTTGAAAAGCCGAGGTGCAAGGTAAGTATAGCATCTTTGTCCCACTGCTCTTCTTGAGAACTTCGTACGAATATCAAAATTGCTTTTTTGTCTTGTTGCGTACTTATGTTCTATTGCTTTCAGTTCGTGTTTATTTCCGTACAGGTTTACTAAGATGGCATAAAAAAATGATTGTTTCAAATCGAAGCATTTCGATTCCTTATATAGTTCGTCTGTAGGATATCTATAT
Organism: Myrrha octodecimguttata; assembly: GCA_958510865.1. Classification (NCBI taxonomy): domain Eukaryota; kingdom Metazoa; phylum Arthropoda; class Insecta; order Coleoptera; family Coccinellidae; genus Myrrha; species Myrrha octodecimguttata. Next base: position 8,393,115 of record OY294058.1, on the reverse strand, counting down.
GGTCTCTTCAATATTATTTTTAGGAATCTTTTTTGCAAAATTTCAATCTTCTTCAGGTGGATATCAGCTACGCCTCCCCACCCTAGTATCCCATATTGTAGTCTTGATTCCCCTCATATGGTGAGTATTCAAAATTTCCACCAAACACTTGAATTTCGGGAGCATGTACCTCAGAGTATTAACGACATTTTGAGCGTGTACATCCCATCTCATATGTCGATCCAACGTTATTCCCAGATATTTAATACTAACTGTGGAATGGATAAGTTTAACTGTATTATTTCTTTGAAATGAAATCGTTTCATACTGGGGCAAATTGTTTTTGTAGATGGCAAATGGCATGAACTTGGTCTTGTCGTAGTTCACTGTAAGGTATTTCTGGTCGAACCAATCCAAAACAACTTCAAAACCCACCTCGATCCTATTTTTCAGGTCACCCCATGAATCACCTCTGTATAACACGACTGTATCGTCAGCAAAACTGAAGATTTCTCCTCCACACTCCAGGTCAAGTAGTTTATTCATATATATAGTGAAAAGAACGGGTCCCAAGACAGTACCCTGTGGTACACCACAGGTGATTGTTTGTTGAGTGCTCACTTTGTCCCCAATTTGTACTGACTGTTTCCTATTTGACAAGTAATCCCTGAACAACTCCAGCACGACACCTCTGAATCCCAATTCCTCCAAGGCCCCCAGAAGCAGCTCATGATTCACCGTATCGAATGCCTTGGAGAGATCGAGAAATATGCCAACTGTCATCAATCCGGCTTCCATACCCTCATATATTTTTGATGTGATATTCACGATCGCATACTGGGTCGATTTTCCCTGTCTGAACCCATATTGTCTATCTGAGATCATTCTATATTTATCTAGATATTGTATCATCCGACCTTTGATTATTTTTTCAAAAATTTTTGTTATATTCGTTATGAGTGATACTGGTCTGTAGCTTTCCGGTTTTGTCTTTTCTCCTTTTTTAAAGAGAGGTTTTACAATGCTCATTTTGAAGTGTGAAGGGCAAATTCCAGTAGAAAATATCCTATTGATCAGATATGCCAAGGGCATTGAAATTTCATCTGATATTTCTTTGAGCATTTCGGCGGTGATCGAGTCGTATCCAGGAGCTTTTCCACTTTTCAGTGAATCAATCGTTGTCCTGATTTCCTGTTCCGTAGTGGGTGCCAGAAAGAATGAACTGGAAACTGGTTTTTTTTCAGGTGTGGGTTCAAATGAGGGCGTTATATTTTCTGCTAGAGTTTTTCCTACATTTATGAAATAGTTGTTGAATATTTCAGTCATCTCTTGTTCATCCTCGACCAACGTGTCATCTTTTGACTCAATTTTCGATATCCCTTGTTTTTTGGGGGGGTTGTGTAGAGCTTTCACAGTGCTCCATAATGCTTTAGTGTTATTTTTATTTTTTTCTATATTTTTGACATAGTAGTTTTTTTTTGTAATTTGTATTAGTCTGTTCAATTGATTTTTGTATCTCACATATTCTCCTTTGTATAGTTCGGGATTTCCAATATATTTCTTGTACAGTTCTTCTTTGGTATTAATGGATTTTACTAGGCCATCTGTTATCCAAATTTTCCTCTTGATTGATTTTCTCTTGATTTTGATCTCTTTAGTGTGCTTTTCGATTGTTCGAGTCAATTTTTCAGTGAAAGTTTCCATTGCTTCTTCGATTCCTTCCTCATTACATATGGCCAACCAGTCCGTCTCTCTCAGTTCCGATTTCAGTTTAGGATAGTTGATGTATTTCTTACAAGCCACACTTTGCTTTTTTTCAGCTGTTTTCAAAGCCATTACCAATAATGTGGTAAAGTGATCGGTGATTTTTGATTTAATTATGATTGGTAGGGTTTCCTCTTGTACGCATTCTGATTTTGTATTCAAAAAAATATGATCTAAACAACTTGATGAATTATTTTGTACCCTTGTAGCTTTATTTATCATTGAGACGTAGTTATATTCAGATAGTACATTTAGATACTCGCTAGATATTTCCTGATCCTCCACAAGTATGTCGATATTAAAGTCACCTATCAAAATGTGATGCTGGAATTCACATCTAGGGATATAAGCGTGTAATTTTCAGGTAACCTCACATTCTTGAGCTCTTCAACAAGTTCATACGAATTTTTGAAATTGTAATGATATGTACTGACGACAGGTTCAAATATTTTGTTGACTAGTTTAGCAACTTTATAGGTAGGGGATATTATACATGATACTATTGGTCTGAAAGCCAAATTGTCTTTGTGGGTTTTACACAAGGCATATCATCTTGGGGCGATAGAGTTATGTATTTTGTAATAGTTACCCTGTATTTCAGATAGGTTTTTGGATTTCACAAGTTGATCTATTAATTTGTTTGATTTGGTCTGTATCGAACTGGTAGGGTCTTTTTTAGCTATTTTGTAAGTTGATGTATCATTCAGTAATTTATTTACTTCAAATATATAAGTATCTTTATTAATGACTGTGGTTGAACCACCCTTGTCGGAACGACTTATCATAATGTGAGGGTTATCTTTTAAGAACTTCTTCGTTTCAATGCAATATTTGTTAATTATTGAAAGTTTGGTGTTGTGGTTAGTTTTGTTGAGGTATTTGTTAATTTCACCTACAAGTTCCTGACGCAAATTATCCTTCGCTTCATCGTCACCAGTACTTGATTGGACAATGATCTCAGTATCTTTAATTAGAGAAGGTATCATCGAGAACTTATTAGGGGAATCAATACTAAATTTAGGTGACAAACTCAAAACCAGCTGCACATTTTCCGGAATCTGAACATTTGTATAATTGTAGATACAATCAGGTCTATTTATTATTTCATCTCTCTTAAATTTTGATGTTAAGTTCTTTATTTTCTTCTGGTTACTGACCTTGATTTTATTGAACAGAATTTCGAATTTACTATTGGCGAAGATGATAATTACTTCCATCTCATCTCATGATGGTGTTAGTGATGTTTCTAACCTTCCATTCTGTGATTCTCATTTCCATTTTGAGTAAGGAACGTTTCAAATTATTCAAGATGTTCTCAACCTTGTTACCATAGGGGTGTTTCTCGGATATCAAATTGGTGATGTTCTCCAAACTATGAATGATGTGGTTTGGAAACACTTGGAGAGATTCACATTGTAAGAGGAAGATTCTTCTATTCTTCATATTTGCAAGTTTGTTCCTGTATTTCAACAGCTGACTTAAGTTCGTATGAGCTGCATGGCCAAATTGTCTGTCAATGTACTTCAGTAGAGCCCGTGAATTCCAACTAGAAGGATTGTTCATGTCCATTTCTAATAATAAGTAGTAGAATCTTGGCAATATTGGACTTGTTTTTGGGGAAGATGAATCAAAACCAATTGAATTTCGTCGTCGTCAACGAAATTCAATTGGGTTTGATTCATCTTCCCCAAAAACAAGTCCAATATTGCCAAGATTCTACTACTTATTATTAGAAATGGACATGAACATTCCTACTAATAATTATAATAATAATATGTTTATTTTATTTCAATTTATCATACAACTATCACACAATCATAACAGCATCTATGCTTTGATTAACCAATAAGGAGAACAAACCGAACAAAGGAACACTTGCATGTGGGCAGTATGCATAGTTGAACTCGAAGGGTCAAATAAATTATAATTTAGAACATGCGTGTGAAAAAAAAAATAAACAAAAATTCCAGTCTCAAATCTAATCAATTCCTCTTCTTTGTTCTTAATTGTTTTTGACAAAATTATTTCTATTCACAAATGTACACTAGAAAGATCTTGACCTGTTTGAAATCCATTTGTTGATTTTTTTATTATATGTCCTTGCCTTTGTTTCTTTAATGTCAGTTGAAAGCTGGTTATATAGTAAGGTGCCAGGTAAGTATGTGACGTTAACCCGATTGTTTTCTTGGGTATCGGTAGTGTGATGTTCTTGGATCTCATTTCTTTTCCATCCTTTGTGGGTGCCTTTAGTTGGTGTTGGTGGATAAGGAGAGCACAAGCATGGAGTTGACGTACCGTGAAGATATTTGATAACTCGTACAGTTCTTCCGAGGGAACGGCAATTGATTTGTAATACCTGATTTTGATTATCCATTTTTGGCCCACTTCTACTTGTTAATAGTACAGATTCGCCAATCCTCCCCATGATAGTATTCCATAACTCAAGTGTGGTTCTACCGAATTATAACATATTTTTCTGAGTTCTTCTTGTTCACATATCTCTCTCAAGGATTTGAAACTACTCATCAGTGTTCTTATTTTCATAACTATCAAGTGGGACTGTTCATTCCATCTTAAATGGAAGCCTATCATTATTCCTAAGTATTTTATATTTTCCGTTTGCCTTATATGAAACACTTGGTCACTTCCCCTAACCGATAGTACACTGTATTGAGATTTTCTAGTTTTCAGGCCTGTGAATGTTATAAATTTAGTCTTATCTACATTAACTGTCAGCTTTTTGTTTCTATAAAATTCAAGGATTTCAACCAATCTTTCTTCAGCTTTCAGTTTCAACTCATTCCATGTGGGTGCCGTGAAATATATGGCTGTATCGTCGGCAAAAATCACTATCTGATTATATTGGTCTAATGGGAACAGATCGTTCAAATAAAGCAGGAAAAGGAAAGGACCCAAGACAGTCCCCTGTGGCACTCCGTTTAACTGTTGCTTTTTCTCTTAATTTTTCACCTATTCTGACGCCACTCCTCTCCACCCCATATCTTCTAGTGTCTGTAATAGTTTTCCTGGTCTACCGTGTCAAATGCTTTTGTTGAATCTACAAAAAGGCATAACGCTGGAATATTATCATCTATTGCTTTGATTGTCAGTTCCACCAGTGCAGAAATAGCATTTTGCGTTGATTTATTCTTTTGAAATCCATACTGGTCTTTCGCTAAAATCTTTTGTTTTTCTATAATGTAAATGGTCCGTTTGTAGAGAATTTTCTCATAGATCTTAGCTATTGTTGATATTAACGACATAGGTCTGTAGTTCTTCATTTATGATCTTTCGAATTTTCATATATAGGTGTACCAACAGCACTTTTTAGGATGTCCGGAAATATACCTTTCTGATGATTTTGTTGATGAGGTATGTCAGCGGTTTCTTGATGTATGTCGATATGCACTGCACGGTTTCAGCTTTAATTGTATCAGAACCTGGTGCTTTATTTTTCTTTAATTCGTTGATCAAGTTTTCCACCTCTTGCTCGTCTGTCTCAAAATAAACCATGGAGTTAAAGTGCCTGTAGGTAGCTTGTGGTAAACCTTCTTCATGTGTGGAAAATTTCTCTGCCAATTTCGACGTGACACTTATGAAATATTTGTTGAACTCATTAGCAATTTTCCTATCTGCTTCTATGAGTTCTTCCGATTTGTTTTTTATTTGGGTAATCTTGCTTGCCAATTTTCTGTTGTTTACTACTTTCCATAGACCTCTCGAATTGTTCTTATATTTTTCTATTTCCCTGCGGTAATAATTTTTCTTCGCACTTTTTAGCAACTCTCCCAACTTACATCTGGTCCTTAGTTTTTATTCACTTAATGAGTCCACTTGTGATCCATGGCTTCCTTTTTCTATCGGATCGTTTAATCTTTAGTACTCCTGTGCATTATTCAACCACCTCTAGCAGACTTCTCACAAACTTCGCCCACGACTTATCAACATCATCTGTCATAAATATGTTTTTCCATTTTTCTTTCTCAAGTATTTTATTCATTTTGTTGTAGTTTATATACTTTTTTTCATGCATTAAATGATCTTTATTTGAACCGCCTATTGTGTCCGATCGGAATTCTATGTATGTTGTATAAAAGTCGGTTACCGTTGTATGTAATATTGCAGGTAAGTAAATTTCCATACTATTACGGGAGTTTACAAAAATGTAGTCTGTACAGGGTGATTCATTAAGGTTGGCCACCGGCCATATCTCGGAAGCCGTTTATTCTATAACTTCCGGAAAAAAATCTAATGACAAAATCGGCCCCTAAAAAAATGATTAAAAATATTTTCAAGTTCGTAGTTCCCCACCAGAGGGCGCAATCTATCTCTTGTTAAATATAATCTAATTTTTACGAAATATTCTCCAGCTTTACAGTGGTAAAGAATAATAAAATAAAAAAAACTCTTTCTATTCAACAACTTTTGTTTCAGTAATTTTCTATATCTCCTATTTTTTATTGATGGGATGGGTAAACTTTTCTCCGCAAAAAAACAATCTTACTTCTGTATGCGTGAACCGATTTTCACGTAATTTGATTTCATTCGAAGGTCATCAAAAACAGATCACAGAAAAATATGACAACAACATACCAGGTGATTCAATTAAAAACTACAGGCTGTTTTATGTCACTTCACCCTATTTGTGCGTTTTACTGGAGAATTTCAGGAACAATTTTATGATTCTAACCGAATGAGAATAAGCCAAGCATTATTACCTATTGACCCGTTAAAACTGCAGACAGATATCCTTGGTCATTTCGAAGATATAAACATTTTTGTAAATTTTGATAAGTGTTGATCAACCCTGTGAAATTCAGGAGGAATTGAGTTGTTTCATCATCCAAGCAGTTAGATAAAAGGAAAAAAGTCATCAAAAATGCATCTCACTCACAAAACAAGCTAAGCTAAGGTAGATCCAGTAAGCTTTGCCTTTACTGTTTATTTTCGTTTCTATAGCGGTAAATTCATTTAGGTCGATTGCAAACTACTAGTTTATGATGCCTCATTATTCAAACGAAGAAGCATATGATATGCTGTTTGGTTCGAATGTTTAAAACATGCAGTAGCTGGAAGGGAATACCCAATACGATATCCCGAAAGACGTCTTCATTGCAGAAAAGTATTCAAAAGATTGACACGAAGCGAGCGAGAAACTGGTAAGGTTCAATATGTTGAAAGAAAACAGAAAACGTAGAAGCCGTAATGAGGATAGCATCATAAAAGTTCTGGTTAATGTTCACCCTGAACCACATTTAAACATCCTAAAAATTGCAAGTGATTTGAGATTGAATTATTCGCTAGTTCGAAGGATACTAATAAAGGACCATGAACTGCATCCATATCATGTTGTCTTGCACCAAGAATTGAAAGAGAGAGATCTTGGTCAACGACTGGACTTTTGCAATTGGTTGAAAGGAATGTTGTACGGCGAACCTAACTTACTACATAGAATAAAATGAACTAACGAGGCTACTTTTTTTAGCAATGGTAAAGCAAATGTACACAACAGCCACAACTGATCATATACTCATATGAGCTCAGGACTGGCGTTCCTCAAGGATCTAATCTAGGCCCTTTATTGTTCATAATTTTTATAAATGACCTGCTGTGCTCTCTTGGTTGCAATGCATTAGCCTATGCGGATGATTTGAAACTATACTTGAGGATATGTCGGATAGCTGATCTTTTGCGTCTTCAGTCATGTCTGGAGTTTGTCCGCGATTGGTGCCTGAGAAATGGTCTGATTTTGAATTTGAAGAAGTGCTTCAAGGTAACGTACACAAGAAAGTCTCAGCCACTCACCTATGATTACCATGTAGGTGACCATTTTATTGCATCTGTGGACCGCATTCGTGACCTGGGAGTCCTATTCGACAGTCAATTAAGTTTCATTCCACATTTTGAGGAGATTTGTGCCTCCTCTAGCAGGTCTCTGGGATTCGTGTTCAGAATCTTCGGGGAATTCGATGATTTGTCTGCTATTAGAAGTGTTTACTTCTCGCTTGTGGTTAGCAAATTGGAATATGCTAATTTGATTTGTTTTCCAATATATGATTCCCATCTTGCACCGGTCGAGCGAATTCAGAGAAAATTTTTGAAATATGTCATGTTCAGGAGGACGGGAAGGTATCCCGAGCGTGGTGCTGACCTCTCCGGTATTATGAGGGAGATGAGAATAACAACCTTCCAGGCACGCCAGAGTCTACAGTGTGCAAGGTTCACGCAGAGACTCCTCAGCGGAAGGATTGACTGCTCTTTCCTGCTCTCTAGGATTAACGTCCTCGTGCCAAGAATGGTGACCAGGCATCCGCTGGCGTTCGGCCTGCCCACTCCTCGCACCAACATACTCCAACGGGCACCTGTATATCGGTCATGTGATAGTGCTAATAAACTCGGTTACAGCGTATTTTTGTAGTGTTTGAGTTCCAATTTGTTTCAGGACTATTTTTATTATTTTTAAGTATTTATATTTATTTATTTTACGTTATCGGTATGTTCATTTAATGTTACCCTGTAATTGGGAATTTTCCTGTTGGGTATAATAAATCATTATTATTAATCATTATTATTATATACCAACCCTAATTGGCAAAGGAAAGTCAATAATCACCGCTGGAGTGTGATGCGGAATTTTTGATGGAACAGTTATCGAACCATTTTTTCTTAGATAGTATCTCAACGGAACAAAGGTGCTTGAAATTTCAACGAAAATTCTATTTGAAGATATTGCTATTCGAAGCAGGTGAGATATGTGGTATCAACAAGATGGTTGTCCGGCACGTAATGCTGCTAATGTTAGGGAATATTTAGATAGCGTCTTCTTAAAGAGGTGGATTGGACGAGGGAGTATTTTTCCATGGCCAGCAAGATCAGCCGACCTCACAGTATTAGATTTTTTTTGGGGTAAAATGAAGACTTAGTTTTCCGAACACCCCCAACTACAAGTGAGGATATAAAAATAGATTTCGACAGGCAGCTGGAACTTTTTCATGTACTAAAATTGCGGCCAGTGTCAACTCTACGAAAGAAAGACTAAATTTATGTATAGAAAATAATTGTAGACATTTTAAATATTTGATATGAATAGGCGTAAGGGTTGTTTTTTGTTCAAATATTTTCGTTGTTGCTAATTTCGTTTAATTTTATCGTATTATTTTTATTTAATGTGTGTTGAGCATTGTGCTACGTTGTCATGACGAATAATGTCACCTTGTTTTTTCAAGTTCACAGAGATGATCAACATTGATCAAAATTCACAAAAATGTTAATATCTTTTGAATGACGAACGATATCAGTCTGCGGTTTTAACAAGTCAAAAGGTGATGTTCCTTGGCTTATTCTCAGGGTGTTATAATTTTAGCATCGCATTTGAAATTCTCCAGTAAATCGCATAAATAGAATGAAGTGACATAAACAGCCTGTACTTTTTAATTGGATCACCCGGTATGTTGTTGTCATATTTTTCTGTGATCTGCTTTTGATGGTTTTCGAACGAAATAAAATAACGTGAGAATCGGTCCACACATACAAAAGTGATAGTGTTTTTCTTGTGAAGACAAGTTCATCCATCCCATCAATAAAAAACGGGAAAAAAAGAAGAATCACTAAAACAGAAGTTGTTGAATAGAAATAGTTCTTTCTCATTTTTTTATTCTTTACAACTGTTAGCTGCAGAATATTTCGTTAAAAATTTGATTATATTTTACAAGTGAAATATTGCGCCCTCAAGTGGGGAACTACGAACTTGCAAATATTTTTAATCATTTTCTAGGGTCCAATTTTGTCATTACATTGTTTTTCCTGAAGTTATAGGATAAACGGTTTCCGAGATACGGCCGGTAGCCACCCTTAATGAATAACCCTGTACAGGATCTTGAGTTTCTTGTTACTCTGGTATAGTCATTGATCATTGACGTATACCCAAATTAACTCATAATATTAAGATATCCTTACGAATCTTCACTTTTGTTAAATATATAATATATGGATATAAATATATGGATATCCCCTAGAAAAAAGGATATATCATACTTTTTTTTTGCAAGTATTTGACAACTCCACGAACTTTTTATTGAACTCTGCTATAAGTTTACTTGGAGATCTGTGAAGAGCAATGATGCGCATTGCTTTATTATCCTTTATTATTTGCAGAATTACAGCTTCAGTTTCTCTTCCACTTAAACCATATCAAGACCATACCTTAATTGATTCCTAATGAACACCGCTACTCCGTCGTTTTGATTCAACTCCCCTTCATTATATATTATATCATACCCATCTATATTATACTGATTCAGATCCATTATCTTCCATGTTTCAGTTAGTATTATACAATCTTCATCAAATTTTAATTGTGATAGAATAACATTAAATTCATTGACATTTTTATCAATACTCCCTATATTTTTGTGTAAAATCCGAAAGTTATTAAAGGCTTCTAGATTGGTCACCAAATTTAGTTCATCCGTTTTTGGAATATTTCCCGTGTACACTTGGTTTGACTGAAAGTTTCGTTTAAATTGCCCCATAGGTTATCTCAGCAGATGAATATTTTAGATATTATTAACTCAGTTTTTTGTTTTTAATGCCTCTATGGTTTCAGCATCTCTCAGGTGTATTATTTTAGTGAGCTCAACCTTCCTGCAAAACACCTCATTTTTTTTGGACCAAATATATCGGTAGCCGGAATTTCTCAGTTCTTTCGCGCTCTTCAATAATTTTTGGACTTTCTTTGGTAAATCTTCATTTATGTATATATTTCTTTCATGGCCCTTCAACTCCATGCCTCCAGAACTCAACGCACCAATGGTTTTACTTCTCTGTATTATCGTTTTATTGACTTTTTCATTTTCAAAAGTTATTAAGAATGTCTCTGTCGGATTTTGTGATGGCAACTTTCTTATACTCATTTCGTTTTCTGGCACTTCCACTTGTAACATTCTAAAGACTTTTGGTATATCTTCCTCTTAGGACAATCCTACCAATATAATATTCTTTCTTCTGTTGAAAGCATCTGACTCAGTCGCATTTTTGGAGATCTGTTTTTAAGAGCCGATGTAATTCACGTCAGTCACACAATGACATAGTTACAGCTGTTTCACAGATTTTACTGATCGTCAGACTGACTTACTTTGAATGAACCTCAGAATAGGAATCTATATACTTATCGCCTGACGGATGGAATACTGCAGTACAACAACAAACAGCGTGCCATCTCCCAGGAGCATCTTGCGAATCCTACCATCGAGTGCAGAATATTTTGATCAATGTACATGACGTTAGTATTATCTATCGCCTGAACTTATTTGCGTAATATAGCTTGGCCCTTCATACGTTACGCTATTCTCATCGGAAAAGTTCATTGAAACACGATAGGGATTTGCAAGTGATTTTTATTTGATGTATTTGGTTTTATTAACCAGTTTATTTCACAAATGTACTGTAAGTTTGGTCAGCCTACCACGTAATCCATCGATCATGTGCAACGTAAGTTCACGAAATGAATTGCCTACGAGATGGGCTCAAGTTGAACATGATTTCCTATATGATTACATATCGAAGAAGAAAATCATCCGTAGAAAAATTTTGATATCATGTAAATTTTTAAATTGTCAAATAACTTTACAGGCTGTGAATATTTACTCCCAAAAATCAAATTAAATGCAAATAATGTGGTTTCAAGGCATGGAGATTCAACATTTTTAAGGTTTGTTCCAGGTTTCCACTTCCAATATCTGAAACAGAACTAGTAAAATTAAATAAATATTGTTTTTTCATGGGAAACGCCCTTGCGGATTGCAGAATATAACAATTTGTCAGGGCCAGTTCCTTAGAAAGTATATCGCCTTATGAACTATACAGAAATGATATAAACATTTACATTATTTATGTATTATTCATTAGGCAATCTTTTTTCCAAGAAACTGCATTGACAATTAATTCTATTCTGCATTTCCATGAAAAAACTTTTTTTCAATTTTTAATAATTCTCTTTCAGATATTGGGAGTGAACACCCAGAAATAACCTAAAAAATGATGCAATATCGAATAAAATTATGGTATGACCAATTCTATCGGATGAGCATGAAAAGATGCAAATTCAATAGACGTTGAGCTGTTTCAGATATCTTTTTTCGTCCTAGAGGGATATTTTGACTCAGGTCGTATAAGCTTTTTGCAATTTTGTTTCAATTTAAAATTGTGTTTTTCCTTCTTTTGTGGTTTTTATAGCTGTTTGACAATTGTGAATTGCAAATGTTTCTTGTTTTGCAGATTTCGTAGCAGAGCTGTGCCAAAGCCTTGTGCTTAGTGCTCGTGAAAGCACTCGAAGCACTTTTGTGCTCGTGAGCACTGTGCCCACAAGCACTTTATTACACCGGTGCTTAGTTTTTGCTACTTCGAACATTTTTCGAAAAGGCTTAGTGTTTTGTATTCTAAAAAAGTGCTCCTACGCACTGCAAAGTGCTCCCGAGCACCGCAGGGGTCAAAGCACTTTTCGGGATTACTAAGCACTAAGCCCTTCATGGCCGGAACATGAAAATGTTGGTCTATCGCGTGATTGGACTGGAGACGGCGAACTAATATATCTGTTGTTCTGGTGTTTTGACATATGACTAGGAATACTAAGATTCTGATTTGACACATTCGCGAGATAGGTGTTTAAGTCTAGTTACCTATTAAAACAATAAAATTTTGTCAAAGTTAAAGTGCCAAAGCATTAGCTGTTAGCTGGGAACATGGAGACTAAATATTTCGTTTTTTATCTCTATTATGTTTATATTAAAATTCCTTTCGAAATGTTGTTAGGAAATTTCACATGGAGTATATACATTAAATCTTCGATTTCCCATGTCACACATTCCGGTTATCATATAAAATTTAATTATTTTTACGCGCTCATTCTGGAAAACAACGCATTTTCGTTTCGACACAATGTTTGTTAATTTCGAACTACTAAGTTGAATAATGTCATTTCATTCAAGTGCTTCTGCATTTAACTGTGAATGATTTTTTTTTAGAAAGGGTATAGGCAGTATGCTTTTTGGTCTATAATCATTGCAATCTTGTGGGTTGGATATTATCGGAACTGAAATAACATGAGATTCTTTCCTGACAAGTATTTACTATATGAGTAATAAATTGTAACAGATGGGTCAAACAAAATTGTAATGAAATTGAACTTTTTCCAGCATGTTCCACTGATCTATTTTTATGCTTTAAATGATTTCGAAGACCTTCATCTCATCAACAGATTCAAAGTCCAAATGGGATAACAATAAACTTTTGACATAATTGCTATAATGACTTATAACTTTTCCATCAAGGGTTAAACTTCAAATAAATGAACAAAATGTTCATTACTTAGATTAACATTGCAATGATGACTAGGCAGGTGAATATATTTTCTGTCATAATCTTGAAAGAAATTTTTATATTGCCCCACATATTTCCAGAGCATTCACTGTTTTCAATATTAACTTTAAGGAATGCGTTTTTTCCGGGTTTTATTGTCTTTGTGATACGATTACGAAGTTTCTTATAATCTCCCCAATATTGTGAATCTTTCGAAATTTTAAAATTTTCAAGAGCCGTGTCCCTATCCTTCAACATTGCCTTAGCAGTATTAGTTAACCAAAGGGCATGCGTTTTTGATATTCTTAATCTTTGAAAAGGCACATGAATATCCAAGAGTAAATTCATATTTTCAGTGAGGGAATCTACTTTACTATCAATATCGTTCAGTTCATAGATGATATTTTATGGAATACTTTTGAGATCAGCGTGAACCTGTGCACGATTAAAATTTTCGAAGTTCCGAGTTGTTTTATACTCGATTTTATTGGCCATATGGCCCCCTTTAAGACTTCAGTATACCAGCTCGAGTTCACGCACCTTCGGAACATGTCTCGTGCCAGAATTTACAACCAAGTTAACATAAGATACCAACACCTGATCAATAAAGTTGCAGACTTTTCTGTTATTCTTGTGAATCCATCTATAATTTGATTGATTGAGTCCCAAACCCTCCGATGATTAATGATAAAGTTCAGATTTTCTGTTATCGTAATCCAGTATATCAAAATTGTCACTCGAACCCAAAATTTCATCAATAGTTGGAAAAAGAACAGTACTTTCAAATGTATAAAATATTCCCAAAATTGTAATCAGAAGGTTGGCCCACATCAAGAGTTTAAGATTTCAATATAAGTTTCAGCGACATTTGTTCGATATCTCGACGTACCACTACTGATTCAAACATTCACGCAAGTACACACCCACACCTCCACCTGGGCCAAATCTATGAATTCTCTGAAACCATAACCTTCGATGTTAACTGAATTATCTGGAATTTCCGCCACCATTCAGGTCTCACTCACACATAATGGATCGGCATTGAGAGAAGAAATAATATTACTAACTTCATTATGTATGTGGAACTAGTGAACACCATCAATTTCACCCTAGAAAGAAATTCGACTTTTTTAATATTTCTTATAGAGTTGCAAAATGGCTCAGGGACAGTCTTCCTCGAATATGAAAGGTTTTTTTTTAACTCGAAATCGTTGAAGATCACCCATCAATTTTATTTGTTAGCTCCATCTATTAACTTTCGACCAGAACAGTCGAAATAAAAGTGATAGAGTATTACCTGCTTTCCATCTAACTCAATTAGTTTAGTATAGAATCATCGAACGAATATTCAAATGTGCACATTTCAAGTCTAAATGTTTTATAGGTACTATCTTTTCCTAACTCTTTCCAGCCCGATGATGCGATATGGCATTTCGATATTTCATCCCTTACTACACAAAAATTCTAGATCCGATTCGAATCTTTTTGGTGCCGTTCGGTTAGTTGTTATCTTCAGTTCCAGCACGAGGAGTACTTCACTCGGCTTCACACGTGCGGTATTCAAGTGACAGGCATTTCATTCTGTACATTTATCGAGTGTATTTCATCCATATTCCGATTATTTTTTTCGGTCATGGTGAGTTCCTTTCCATATTCTTTGAAATATTTTTCATTAAGGGCTTCGAATAATTATCTCAAAATTTTTTTGATGATATACTTTTTTTCCATGTGTGAAACACTATGATTCCATTTGGCGTCAGTGGGCGTCAGGAATTTTTTGTACATAGCATTGGTAGTAATAAATATTGTTTCTCCCTTTTTTAGATAAGTACAGTTGGTTTATTTGAAAGGGGAGAGAAACAATTACTACCGTTCCTCGATTTTGAGGGAGATATTTCTGATGTCTGACTATTCATCGATGAGTACAACGAGGAAGATGAACTAGATATAGAAAATTTGCAAAAATTTTTGGATCCTAGGAACCAAGAATTTCTTTCGAAACCTAGAGAAAATTTTAGTGATGCAGACAGTAAAGAAGAATGAGACGACGAGGACCTCTTTTCTTTACCGAACTTTGTCCATCAACCAAGAAGAGATGTAAACCCAATGTTCTAATGGAGAAGGAAGGATATCTACGAAACGGATACAATTTGTAATATATTCTTTGGAGGAACTTATGAGTTGACACCTTTGGAGTACTGCATCAATACCACTTTGCAAGAATCATTGGCTTTCAAATTTTGAGTGGATTTGTACGAATGCCTAGTTATAGAATGTACTGGGCATGAGAAACAAGGTGTTCTCCCATTACAGATGTCCAAAAACAGATTCGATAAAATGAGGAATTATCTGCATATTAGTGATAATAGTAAAATGGAAAAAAAATTAAGGGAATCATGACAAACTTTTAAATGTTCGACCATCTAGTGAAGGCTGAAATCTTATTTTGGGAAAAAGTAATGAAATTATGATTTCCTGCAAGGGCAAGTTCTTTGGAACAATATATAAAAAAACCCTAGAAGTGGGGTATACAAATGTTTGCCAGTGCTGGTATTACTGGTATTATATACGATTCTGAAATTTGCATTGGAAAAGGAACAGTAAAATAATCTACATAGCTGGGCGTGAGTGGTGACGTTGTTGTACGACTTGTGGAGAAAGTAGAATGGTTATCAGGTGAAAAATTGATGAAATTGTATTAAGAAGAGATGTATATGAACTTTTACCGAGGGGATACGGGGATATACGATGGATTTATTCATGTTTACGAGAATTTACAGAAATATACTGGATTTATTGAGGATGCTTTCAGAAGAGAAACTCATTACATTCTCAGTTTCGTCTGAAATATTAACCTAAATCAGATTCTGAAGCTTACTTGAAGCATTTTTTTGTGATTTGCATGAGAAAAGCAAGTTTTTGGGTTGAATACCACAAAAGAACTGCTCAATATTATCATTGTATAAATCTCTTTAAACAATTATATTAGCATTTCGTTAACTAGTCGGATCCCTTTCTACCTCATGATGGGTACGCCAATGATCGCTGTGGAGAAATGTAAACAAATATTTGACAACAAACCGAAGAGATGTTGGCTGCAAACATTGAGTGAAGGATGAAGGGTAATGCGGCATCTTCTCTTTCCTCTATTTACGCCTACGATTTAGATCTGTTGCTAACAAATCTCCCCTAATGAAAAGTCTACTATCTGCTGGCTTCTAGGAAAGATGTTGAACTAGTTGAAAATTGGGAAAACAGGCAAAATACTGGTACATTCAGTAATAGTCAACGAAATTCAGCGAAGTCCAAAGGTACATCCACAATAAGACATATCATTGAAATCGCAATTCCATCAGGTTGCTCGGATAGATCTGTAGACAACAAAATAATGGTTGAATATGAAAATAGTACAAAGAATGCTAATATTATGTTGCCCTATAACTAATATGGGATGAAATAGAAACTGAGAAAATGGATCGAATACTTCACAAGTTCAGCATTCTCAATTCACTTAGGAAATGATTATAACGAAGGCTGATTTGTGACTATTGCGGAAATTCGTCCTAATTGTTGATGATTATGTCGGTTGTACAATAATGAAGATAATATTTTCGAGAAATATTGTAGAAAAGCACTATCTTGACGTTAAAATACAAGGTCATTTCCCACAAATTTTTGTGATTACCTCCAAGCCGTCATTGATCAACAAGATTTTAGATTTCAATTTGATCGAATCTGTATTTTTAGGTTTAGATCATCTAGAGAATTTGCGGGCGGTTTTTATCCATTCACGAATCGGACCTTTGTAATCAAGCCCGAACCTTTTTCTAGAAAAAATATAGTTTCTATAGTGTAATATTGTTTTGCATTAGGTATTCTAAGGCTGATTGTAAATACAATCACTTCATTACGTAAAATATATTTTATATGGCAGATTTAGAGCTTGATTGCAAATGCAAAATTCGTAAGTGGTTAGATGCCACATAATGATTCTTACTAGTTACTCTACAAAAATTAAAATGCTGTAATAATTCTGTCAGGCGTTATATTGTTGGCAATCAAGCTAGCGGCTGAATGTGAATACAATAACCTCGGTTAAAATTAACTAATCCTCTCAAAACTGGTAGAGCACATTTGGAGCTCAATAACGAAGTTTCTGTTCCTGAATGCCTCATATACATCCAAACATTTTGCCATTCGAAATATTTTATCCAACAATATTTCCGAAAGTACATGTCCAATCGAGCTGGTGCGCTGTTGCATGTCAAAAGTGTGTGTCAAATTTTATCGAAGTCTGATAGATAGTTTCTAATCATACAATCCTGACTTAATTTTTTTGATGATATACTTTTTTTCCATGTGTGAAACACTATGATTCCATTTGGCGTCAGTGGGCGTCAGGAATTTTTTGTACATAGCATTGGTAGTAATAAATATTGTTTCTCCCTTTTTTAGATAAGTACAGTTGGTTTATTTGAAAGGGGAGAGAAACAATTACTACCGTTCCTCGATTTTGAGGGAGATATTTCTGATGTCTGACTATTCATCGATGAGTACAACGAGGAAGATGAACTAGATATAGAAAATTTGCAAAAATTTTTGGATCCTAGGAACCAAGAATTTCTTTCGAAACCTAGAGAAAATTTTAGTGATGCAGACAGTAAAGAAGAATGAGACGACGAGGACCTCTTTTCTTTACCGAACTTTGTCCATCAACCAAGAAGAGATGTAAACCCAATGTTCTAATGGAGAAGGAAGGATATCTACGAAACGGATACAATTTGTAATATATTCTTTGGAGGAACTTATGAGTTGACACCTTTGGAGTACTGCATCAATACCACTTTGCAAGAATCATTGGCTTTCAAATTTTGAGTGGATTTGTACGAATGCCTAGTTATAGAATGTACTGGGCATGAGAAACAAGGTGTTCTCCCATTACAGATGTCCAAAAACAGATTCGATAAAATGAGGAATTATCTGCATATTAGTGATAATAGTAAAATGGAAAAAAAATTAAGGGAATCATGACAAACTTTTAAATGTTCGACCATCTAGTGAAGGCTGAAATCTTATTTTGGGAAAAAGTAATGAAATTATGATTTCCTGCAAGGGCAAGTTCTTTGGAACAATATATAAAAAAACCCTAGAAGTGGGGTATACAAATGTTTGCCAGTGCTGGTATTACTGGTATTATATACGATTCTGAAATTTGCATTGGAAAAGGAACAGTAAAATAATCTACATAGCTGGGCGTGAGTGGTGACGTTGTTGTACGACTTGTGGAGAAAGTAGAATGGTTATCAGGTGAAAAATTGATGAAATTGTATTAAGAAGAGATGTATATGAACTTTTACCGAGGGGATACGGGGATATACGATGGATTTATTCATGTTTACGAGAATTTACAGAAATATACTGGATTTATTGAGGATTCATCGGGATTCACGAGGATTTATCGGGATTTACGAGGATTTACATAGGATTTTCGAGGATTTACGGAGGATTTATCGAGGATTCACGGAGGATTTATCGAGGATTTAACAAGGATTTACTGGGGATCAGTGAGTGGATCAGCTGTTCATTCCTGGCGCATGCGCACAACACATGATTCAAGTTATCCTATCCTACGATCGTAGATAGAGAAAATAGAAGATGAAGTAAACAATACAGAAAAGCGTGGCAAACATCTCTGTGTTTATATTTACATTTTTCCAAAACGTCAAAATTGTTTATGATATTTCGAGCGAAGTAGTTGAATATTTTCAAGTGTAATACAATTATATAGTATTAAGTATGCCAGTAAAGTGTGTAATGTGTGGTAAATATGCTGAAAAGGAAACTAATCATTCCGTGCATAGGTTAGTATTTTGCTTTCCTCGACATTGGCGTACGTCGTCAATAATTTGGATGCAGATATTATTCTGACATCAATAATACAACTATTTATTCTTGAACCATCTCTCATGTATGTTTTTTTGCATTATATTTGTTATTTTTATATGTTCGATTCGTTTCCAATAAACAATTATATCTTCTATGACTGTATAAATGAGAGAAAATTGCTAACATCATTCAAAAACCTGCTCCTGAAATATACAATTTTATCCAATACAAAGTGATACCAATATTTATTTATTTGAAGATTTATTTATGATCCTTAAACAGCATATTACTTTCCTTTATTTTGGATGAAAGGGTCGTTTATAGGAAGTTTTCCCAACAAGGTATGATATACGTAAGAACTGGCGCTATTAATGGATTATTCAATAGCTCCTTGGATCTTTTGTTCGAAGGTACAGCAAATCTTCTCATAGCACCAATATAATGAAGTATTCTTGTGGCTTGATCTTCACCAGGAGAGGAGTTTCCTTACATTTTTTCAATAATATTATGAATCTCTTTCGAATCCGTAGACTGAAAGTAAATAGATAGCATAGTCTCTTCCTCGGTGAATTGGACACTTGGTTTTCATTAAATATTGTATTGTCCGAGCGAGGAGTTCAATATTTAAAGGTATTCTTTATTACTTGGGTATCAGCTCAGAGGATTTTCCGTATTCAATATACCTTTATTAATACAAGAAAGCTTACAATTATCTCTTTTCAAAAATAAACAATATACGACCATGAAATTAATCTATAAACCATTCAATTATTTGGGTGAATTGATATTAGACGTTATCCAGCAATCTGAAAATAGTTGCTTATTCGATCCACTTCCTGAATTTTATTCATAGCAGTATTTTGCTTTCAGAAGAGAAACTCATTACATTCTCAGTTTCGTCTGAAATATTAACCTAAATCAGATTCTGAAGCTTACTTGAAGCATTTTTTTGTGATTTGCATGAGAAAAGCAAGTTTTTGGGTTGAATACCACAAAAGAACTGCTCAATATTATCATTGTATAAATCTCTTTAAACAATTATATTATCATTTCGTTAACTAGTCGGATCCCTTTCTACCTCATGATGGGTACGCCAATGATCGCTGTGGAGAAATGTAAACAAATATTTGACAACAAACCGAAGAGATGTTGGCTGCAAACATTGAGTGAAGGATGAAGGGTAATGCGGCATCTTCTCTTTCCTCTATTTACGCCTACGATTTAGATCTGTTGCTAACAAATCACCCCTAATGAAAAGTCTACTATCTGCTGGCTTCTAGGAAAGATGTTGAACTAGTTGAAAATTGGGAAAACAGGCAAAATACTGGTACATTCAGTAATAGTCAACGAAATTCAGCGAAGTCCAAAGGTACATCCACAATAAGACATATCATTGAAATCGCAATTCCATCAGGTTGCTCGGATAGATCTGTAGACAACAAAATAATGGTTGAATATGAAAATAGTACAAAGAATGCTAATATTATGTTGCCCTATAACTAATATGGGATGAAATAGAAACTGAGAAAATGGATCGAATACTTCACAAGTTCAGCATTCTCAATTCACTTAGGAAATGATTATAACGAAGGCTGATTTGTGACTATTGCGGAAATTCGTCCTAATTGTTGATGATTATGTCGGTTGTACAATAATGAAGATAATATTTTCGAGAAATATTGTAGAAAAGCACTATCTTGACGTTAAAATACAAGGTCATTTCCCACAAATTTTTGTGATTACCTCCAAGCCGTCATTGATCAACAAGATTTTAGATTTCAATTTGATCGAATCTGTATTTTTAGGTTTAGATCATCTAGAGAATTTGCGGGCGGTTTTTATCCATTCACGAATCGGACCTTTGTAATCAAGCCCGAACCTTTTTCTAGAAAAAATATAGTTTCTATAGTGTAATATTGTTTTGCATTAGGTATTCTAAGGCTGATTGTAAATACAATCACTTCATTACGTAAAATATATTTTATATGGCAGATTTAGAGCTTGATTGCAAATGCAAAATTCGTAAGTGGTTAGATGCCACATAATGATTCTTACTAGTTACTCTACAAAAATTAAAATGCTGTAATAATTCTGTAAGGCGTTATATTGTTGGCAATCAAGCTAGCGGCTGAATGTGAATACAATAACCTCGGTTAAAATTAACTAATCCTCTCAAAACTGGTAGAGCACATTTGGAGCTCAATAACGAAGTTTCTGTTCCTGAATGCCTCATATACATCCAAACATTTTGCCATTCGAAATATTTTATCCAACAATATTTCCGAAAGTACATGTCCAATCGAGCTGGTGCGCTGTTGCATGTCAAAAGTGTGTGTCAAATTTTATCGAAGTCTGATAGATAGTTTCTAATCATACAATCCTGACTTAATTCTGCATAGGTTTGCGCGTCGGCATTCTTCAACTAATTTCCTGGTTTTAATCTGATCTGATCGGCATTTATTGAGATATAACAAAATATATATTTTCAAATTCAAAATGGGTATCACTCTGGAACCTTAGGGCGGATTTTTCCTATAATGAACCTGCGCGAGATATTCAGGCTCGGAACTTACCCTGAAAATTTCAAGATTCTACTATGAATTGTAGAGAAATAGATAAATATGTTTATCGAAATTCACCGCCTCATTTCATCTACGGAACGTTAGTTGTGGTACATGTGCTAAAACGAACTATGTTGAAGAAACTGGTGAACACACCTTGTTTTCTTCCATCATAATGAAGTTCTCGAAAAATTTTCAATTAGCTTATTTTATTGATGTATTTTATGTATATTATATGCTTCAGTCACCTGGTTTCGGTTTTGTCTAAATGAATTCGTTCGGAAATCAAAATTTATTTGTCGGTAGCCACTCGACTTCATCTTATCAGATTTGCAAGCAAATTCATATTCAATAAGTAATTACAATACTCAATATAATCAGTATATAATTATGCTGATAATTATATTCAAATTGAACATTTTTTTCGTGCTTGTTGTGATGCGGAACAGCGCGTTATCCTTTCGACAATATGTCTCTAATTTCGAATTTTTAGTCGAGAATAGTCTTCAAAGAATTATTTGGTTTTGAATTTCATTATGTCCGTAGCTGCTCCATTTTTCGAAGTAAAGGACCTATAGTCTTGAAATTCTTAGGTTGAAAGTTGGAGGATATATCCTGTGAAATACATATGCAATCGGATTGAAACTTAATAGCTAGTTGAAAAATACAATATTTTTGCGGATCCTAGCGTTATGAGAAATAACCAAATTTCAACTTGCAAATTTTCGTTGTAATTTTTTTTCTTCGGCCATGATTCATCAGATCTGTATGAAATACGACAGGGACTTTGGATAAAATATCCAACAGCAATCCACCAAATTTCAGCTATATCAGAACTTCTGTTTCTGAAAAATTTGACATATTATTCTAATTTGACCAAGCGCGCAAAAGTACGTGATCTCACGGCAGTGCTGTCCTGAAATTTTTGATATTTATATTAACATAACGATTTACGGAGGATAAAATGTAGGGTGGCTTATGGGGATTTACGAGGATTTACGGATATTCATGGGGATGTATAGAGGATTTATGAGGATTTACGGGGATACATAAGTATCTACGAGGATTTATGAGGATTTATCGGGGATTTATACCGACTTATGAGGATTTATTGATAATTTACGGGGATTTCAGAGGATTTATTTGCCAAAGAGGATTCGTGCTGTACAACATTTTGGGTAGATAGTTACCCCTAGGTTTCTACTTAATATTTTTTATGAGTCCAAGTTCATGTTTATTGAACGATTTCATAGCCTAAAGGTACCAAAGGTTCACCTGTGAAATTGAAACGAACTAATGAAACCTTCAAACCGGAGAACTCATCAAATATAAACATATTTCAATTTGGGATTATATTGATGTCATAATTGACAAGTCAAGTAGGGACTCATTCATTTTCGTACTTTCGTAAATACGTTTTTTGTGAGAGAACATTTCCTTCATCACGAAAAAGGATCCCTTTAGACATTTCCTTGCGCCATTGACTACTTCTTCGAACCATATTCAACAAATATACAATCGATATCGGTGTGGGTTTTTCACTATCTTCTCTTTTCTTTCCAATACCATTACAATAATAGGTCTCTTGCATGTAACAAGACTTATCTTATTTTTATGTTTTTCTCATTATATATCGATACAAAATCATAATGCATGCTAACACACACTTCAACAATTCGCGAATTTTTAATATTTTGGTTTTAAAAATGGTCAAATCGGGACTCAAGGTTTGAGCGGGAGAAACACGTCAGGTCGCCTCCTGCCTCACTCGTTATTGTATTCACCGACCGATACAGCCGACGCTATCTATTGACTTGTTAGAGAAAAAAAATACGCGAGAAGAAGGAGATAATGGATATATCGCGTTACGTCACGAAAGCCGCGAAGTTTCGTCGATTTGAACAGCCGTTATGCGGACCCAAATTTAAAAGATCGTTTTCTCATTGAAAATTGAAATTTTTCACGGTGGTTGAAGGTTTTCAGTAGTCTCACGGATATAATATTTGATTCCAATGATGAAAAATCAATGAAGAGACATATTGATATTACCGGCTGTGGCTGAAATCTTTAGTTCACTTTTCACTATGTGTACCACCTCGAATATCCTTCTTTCTCACATAACCCATATAATACCAAAACATTTTTCATTATGTCTTCCTTCTGTTGATCAATATCTCTCTCACATAATTTTATTTCGTCTTCAATAGCATTCAATTCGCTTCGGAATGCATTTATTGATTTTACTATTGGTGAAATCCTGTTGGCTATTATTTTTGTGTTAAGTTTCAAGGTAGGATTGAGCAAATTCAAAGCGAAAAATCACAGTTCTGTAAGCTGTCTCGTCTAGGAAGGGTGTCTACTTTAAAAGTCCAAAACTTCAAGACGAGAATTTACAGGTGATTTTTAACAAAAAAAGTTATATTGACGGTAATTCGTCAATTCAACATTTTGTGTTTTTTCGGAATAACTCAATTTTTTTTGAAATTAAGTTATCCTTGTAGCCCCGTCAAATTTGATTACATATCTGGGGCATGGTAAGCAGATGAACAGAAGTTTTTAGTTGAAAATTGTCAATGATAATTTTCCAATAGGTTTATCGAATATAAACTGATAATAACGATCATGTTTTCTCTTCAGCAAAACTTCTCCATTTAGTTATCTTCCGAATGACATATTAAATTTTGTACTAGCTGTTTCTCTTCAGCCTTAATATTATGGCCTACTTGATAAGAACGAAAAATTAGAAACTATTCGAACGTGATTTCCTTTTGTTTTGATGCTCTCAATGTTTGAATCAGTTTCTCTTCTGATTGAATATTGCAATGTCCGAATGACTTTCAGTAGAACTATTTATTTATCTGTCGAGTCAAATGAATGAACTAAATTTTATTAAGACACATTATAAAAAAGAAGTTAAGAGAGAGGACAAAATGCTGTAACAACTCGCAATAAATAATTAAACTATAAACTCATAGCGAATGTTCGAAATAGATACCACCTTGTTCAATACATTTCACACATTTTTTTTTACTGAATCTACAACCCTGCGTAGTTCAGAACGTTTCTGCCACATTTCTGCACAACACAATTTGATTCGATT
Source organism: Myrrha octodecimguttata (assembly GCA_958510865.1). Classification (NCBI taxonomy): domain Eukaryota; kingdom Metazoa; phylum Arthropoda; class Insecta; order Coleoptera; family Coccinellidae; genus Myrrha; species Myrrha octodecimguttata. Next base: position 8,368,470 of record OY294058.1, on the reverse strand, counting down.
TATCAGATCATCTCGAGTTCGAAAGATTATTTGATTACCTTTTTCGAATGTGCTCCTGACTTAAAAATCCAAAGGCGTAACATCACGGCTCCTTGTTGGCCATCTTACTGGACCATACCTTCCAATCCATTGTTCTCCGAAATATTCATTTAGTGGGTCCCTTACATTCTGGCTATTATGAGCTGGGAAGCCATCCATTTGGAACCATACGTTTGTCTTTTATGAATTACGCAGGGTTGTAGATTAAGTAAGGAAAAAGTGTGAAATGTATTGGACTAGGCGGTAGCCAATTTGAACATTCACAATGAGTTTATAGTTAATTTATTTAAAGCGAGTTGTTACAATATTTTGTCCTCTCCTTTGACTTCTTCCTTATGATACGTATTAATAAAATTTAGTTCATTCGTTTGACTCGGCAAATAAATTAACAGTTTTACTGAGGGTTACTCCAATACTCAACAAAACAACTCATTCAATTATTAAGAGCATCAAAACAAAAGGAAACCATGTTCGAATAATTTTTTATTTTTCGTTGTTATCATATCAGCCATGATACTGAGGCTAAAAAATATGTCGTTCGGAAGATAACTGAATGGAAAAGTTTTTCCTGAAGAGAAAACATCATCGTAATTTTTCATTTTTCATAGATAAACCTATTTGAAAAATAGTCATCTGCTTGCCACGCCCACAGTAAGGAATTTTTTCACGCAAAAAATTTCTATTGCTACAGGCAATTTCATGCCGTCTCGAGATGTGTGATTAAATTTGATGGGGCTGCAAGGCTAACTGGAGTGTGATTGATTCCATAAAAAAATGGGGTATTCCGTGAAAACACAAAATGTTGAATTGAAGAATTACCGTCAATATTTCTACTCTGTGTTATATGACTTTTTTTTGAAAATCACATCTTGCCTTGGAGTTTTGGACTTTCTAAAGTTGACACCCTTTATAGCAATCATTGGGCCTTAGTTTCTAAAGAGGAAGACTTCATAATAACGGTGGATTCTGATAGTTAGGAATTTGCTGATTTACAGCGCTTCAAATTCCAACAAGGTGGAGCTGCGAATCTCCCTGACTGTCATCCAGACACTGTTCTCCAGAAGAAACCACCGTCCAGGTGATCTCTCAGGTGCAGCTCGAGTAGCCCATGTGCTCTTCATATTTTAGCCTCTCTCACGTGTGGGTTCAGTAAATATGAGTCTTGCCACCGGATGCAGTCATTAAGAAGATGAAAAATTCAAAAAATGCTTATAGAAAAAATAAACCACCTGTCTGGAAAATTTTCTGGAAACACACTCACTAGCAGCCTAGGGGATAGCCGTAGTGCACCCTTTATAAAAAACAGAAACTTTTCTCGAAACCTTGAACCCAACGTACATAGGGAAAAGTCTGGTATGAAGGGGTTGATTGGGCTTTTTTTATTTCTTCGAAAAAAAACCTCAGTTAATGAACTTCTGTTATAGCACCCATGAATTCTCATCAATATTCATCCTCATAAGAGCCTCACACGATACAAATATCATTAAAAAAATATAAACATATCGAAATTTTCTTTATGCACATACGATCCCAAGAAGTTAATTATTTAATCAACAGATGATAGTTGTTAGATTCGAAAAAAGAATATTCGTCCCATAACAAGCATCATATTCTCCAAATTTCTGAAGTTATGAGTTAACCGAAAATCGCCAACGATTTCAACCATACGAAAAAAAATAGAAACCGGAAAAAACAAATTCCTACCTTATTCCATTACGCAGAAAACAACTCCCGAAGAGAACAACTTCGGAATTCCGAATAAGTAGCCGGACCAGAAACTTTTCAACCTGCAAACAGAGACCGTTCTTGCGTTAGATTCAAAACTAATTTCAACTTTTCGACCGAAGCCGAGAAGAAGCAACTTTTCCCCTGACAGGTGAAATACGTAGTATCGCATTGGGAAATAAATAATATTGAAAATGCGAGGTTGTACGTACTCCATTTTGCCGAGTTCTGACCGGCGAAAACTCAAAACGACATTACGCCAAATCCCATCCTCGGGGCCTCTTAACATGGCCGGCACGGACGGAATTGTGCCGGCTTCCGATTCCAGCAGTCCTTTCTGCCATCCGTTTTCGTTTCGGGAATTTTACCTCCGGAAGCCGCTCTACAAATTCCTCCTTTCATTCTATTCCTATTTGATTTCTGTGCCTCACCTCACATCAATATGTAAGACCATCGGTCGTAAACAGCTCTGCGGCGTGGTCTACGGAAAAATAATAATTTCTAACAAGACGTGTCAGGTTTGTTGTAATAGGAAGGCGTGTGTGTGGATAGTGGTTTGCCTTTAATGTTTTGGAATATTCTAGTTACATAGTGTGATCATTTTCACAAGAAGAAATTAGTGTACTTGAGGGGATTTTCGACTTTGTTGATGAGACAAGGCCGGAACAGCATTCAACACAAAATGCTATTTAAGAAAAAACAGTAAGGCAAGTTGCGTCGATAGATAGATAGATAGATATAGAAAACTTGTTATTGGGTAATCAAGAGTGCTGTTTATTTAGGTTAGAATACCATTTATTGTTTTATATTATTTAGCTTTCGCAAGACCTTGCTTGCTTCTTCGGAATATCTATGAATAACATGTGACAATTAGTAAAACAAGATCGAATGTAGGTCCTTTTTATGACTCACAACAATGTTTGGACTATCCCTATCAGGTTGTTAACTGATGTTATATTATCTTTTGTGGGTTAACAATGTGAAATTGACTCCAATGAGAATTAATTCGAATTTTTTTTTTCAGTTTTGATCCGACGCATTATCTTTGGCAATTGACATCAAACATGACATGACAAATGACAGCCCACCGAAAAACGACAACCGGAATATAGGAATTTCCTTAGTTCTTTCACTTCTTCTTTCTCTACAGCCTAGTTCATTTTACTTTCACTCTATAACAGCAGAGCCGGATCTAGGGCGTGGCGAGGGAGGCATTTGCCACGGGCGCCAACCAACTAGGGGCGCAAAATTATGATTTTTTTTTTCTTGAAATGATGTTTTTTCACTTCAAAGTCCATTCATTTTTTAGAGCGGTGCTATAGTGCATGCACCTGTTGTACAATATGCGGCGACAAGTAGTTAAATAAATTAACAGATGATAAATTTACGATTCCCGATCGCGTCCAGATGTTTGTGATTCGAACACTGAAGACCTCGATTAGCGGCAAGTTCAAAGGGAGTTTAATGGTTCGGTCTAGCGGCGGTGGCGCCTCGTCTAGGGTCGGTTTCTTGACGGCATGACAAAGAGATTCAGACCGTCCACATTATTCGCCGAATCGTTCATCACACCGGCTTTGATAAGGGTAATGTATTTCGAAGACGTTTACGACCGATAGGCTTGATGAAATCACCCCATTCTTATTAATACTACTTTTTTTTCGCATGTGGGGTACTTCAATGCAGCAGCGCAGTTGATGGCATCAATAAAAAAAATAGGAACCAGGAACTTTTCATTATATTTTATATAATGTGCAATATTGCAAAAAACGTGATCGTGCAAGTGGGCCGGGAAATTATTCGTGCTGGGAAAAGTTTAAAAATTTCAATCAGGTTATCTGAATAATTCAATTTTGAGCTGAGGATTTATGCGCGCTCGGTCAAATTATATCCTGTCCGTGCACACGAGAGTCAATCATTTTCGAAAGATATAACTTAGAGACTGCAAAATTTATGAGGTTATGTTTCGGTTGGGAATATGTCGGCGATATTATCGTTCGAATTTTATTTGCGAGATCCCAAATTACACCGATTCAATTAAAATTGCGTTGTACCATAATCACACGAGTTTTCATATGTATGAGAAGAAGAAAAAAATCAAAATGTTGAGAATAATACGATAAATTTATCGTATCTCTAGTATTTTATTAATCAGCTTTTTAGCTGTGGATACTACAGAAAGAGGATCAAAGGTCAATCAAATGAATAGTATGATTCTTAAGTTTCACTGAAACATGAAACCTTTTTCTGTCCTCCTGACATTTGTCGAGAATTGAGACAATTCAGATATGAATATAAACGAGCGCACAAAACATTCCGATTCGACGTCCATGCATTTTCAGAATCTTATATAATTTAAGGTTGATATAACCAACTGAAATGCCGCCCAAGAAACTATCAGGATCGCAATCTCGGAAGAAATAAAATAAGTAGACCTAAAAAAAATACTAGTAATATCTCAAGTTACTTTAAGAAGGATGCTGGTATTGTGTCGACAAAAAGTGGTTCCAATAGCGAAGCCCATCATGTAGCGGAATTTCCTTCTACTTCTTCAAGTACCGAGCCTATCGTAAGATAGTATTCCATTTCGGATAATTCGGACAAGGAAAATTCTTTTGACGAGGAATCAGGACTTACTGAGGTTAAACCTGAACCAGTTGATTTTAATGACCCTACATCATGGCGAATTACAAAAAGTAATATTAAAATGTTCGTTATGACCTTTGTTGGCATGTGTGTTCTTTAATGTATGTATTTCAGTTTTTCATTTACACTTTCCTTTATTGTTTTTTTGAAGCTCTGAATGCTTGTATATTATTTTAAGAATAAATTATTCTATTAGCTTCCTTTTTGTTTTCTTCATACCCTCAATATCGTATATAAATACGTTTGTGAGTTCTCTTCACTACATTATAAGATACATGAGAGATTATAATAATTTCTATACACATATTGTTTGATATACCTAAAAATCGTTCTCAAAAAAATACACAATAATAAAATATCTTAGGAATGGAAAAAATACTATCATCATTCATGAAAAGTATGAAGTCATTGAAAAAAGAATTTGAAAAGGGCGCATTTCGATAACCTGCCACAGGCGCTGAAATCCTAGATCCGGCTCTGCATAACGGTGGCATATCATTCCACCGTTATGACTCTGTCACTTCAGTACCTCTTAAACATCTCAGATGTCTCGTGTTATCATCCTCATGTATAAGTAGGGAGTAAATTGTACTTAGGCCTCCAATATCAGTTCTTCTATTGAAAGCTTTGGGCTCTTGTGCGATACGTATCATCTCCATCGTTAGTCTATTTTTTTCTTTCCTGCATTTGTCTGGAATGGTAACCTTGTCTGCTTCCAATTCCATGTTGTGGCCTCGTTCCAATGCATGTTGCTCAAGGGCACATCTTTGTTTTCCTAGTCGGCAGCATTCCTGTGCGCTGTTAGTCTGTCTTTTATGCTCCTAGATGTCTGTCCTATGTAGCATCATGCATAGTCCCGATAGTCGACTTTGTATACTACTCCCGTTCTGAGGTTGGCTGGAATCTTGTCTTTCAGTTTTGAGAAAATGCCGTTCGCTGTTTTGATCTGTTTCTGTGCTATTTGGATGTTGTTCATCCCTTTGAACTTAGGTCATCTATCTTAGAAAGAACCGTGAATTTGGTGGAGGAGCTGCTTGACAATTCCTGCAAGTTACTACTGCTGTTAGATCTGGGCGGGTTATTCGTCTGTGCAGTGTTATACAGGGTCTTTCACGAGGAACCTCACCCATATTTATACGGGAAACTACTGAACGTATTTTCATGAAATTCAGCACTTATAAGTATTTCACGATGCTGATGAAATCTAAAATATATTCAAGGCATGAGCACCTCCGGTTTTTCCGGAAATGACGTCAACTTCCGTTTTTCAAATTAGAACACCATTTTTTTATTGCAGAAATAGATTCCTTAGAAAATTTCAATTTATTTTGATGTAACATTTTTCAGTTTTGGTTGGAAAATTCTCTCTGAGCGGGAAAATTCGAAAAAAAAATCGAAAATAGAGCTCCGCTGAAACAAGAATAACTTCGAGGTTTTTGGAAGGAAAATTTTCATTTTTGGGATTTTTCAAGATGTAAAATTGATGTATCCACTTTAAAAATCGAAATCGCGATTCATGATACAGGGGGTAAAAAAATCGCTTTCAAAGTTAGGGATGACAATATCGTGAAAAATCAATTTTTTCAAATTAGAACCCCATTTTTTTATGGCAGATATTGAATCTACGTTAAAAAATAATGTGAGTGTATGCATCACACCCTTGCCCTAAAGTGGATATTTTCTGAGTTATTCACAAAAAACTGTTTTTCGTCTTGAATTTTCAGCTATTTCTTTTCCCTTCACGCCAAAAAGATGACATTTTCAGGAACTGTTACTTAAACCATGTTTTAGATTTTACTACCCTAATATGCAAGAGAAAAAAGTTACAGGTTGTTCCTAAATAGATGGCGAATTTGGATTCGAATTTGTATCGGAAACCTCTTTATTTCAACTAATAAGCCATCGGTTTTCTCTCCAGTGATAAATAAATAATTCCTTATGAACCATATGCAAAAACTTACCATGTTTTACATTATTTTTTTTTAATGATAGATATCATTAATTACATCTGCCAAATTCCTCTTTATTCAGTAGCATTTTGTGTTTACCATTAATTTGGTGATAATTCGTATAAAGTTATAAAATCGATCACTATGCCTAATTTTACCAATGAAGATTATTTAAATCTCATTCTACTTCATGGAGAATGTAATAAAGTTGAATATAGAACGATTCGACTGTTCATTGAGAGGTTTCCTGACCGACCCAGACCAACGAGAGATACCATTAACAGAACCATGACAAACTTGAGAAATGTCGGATCTTTCGTTAAGAAAACTACACACAGAGAAAAAAGTGTAGTAGAAGATGAGAACAACGAAATTACAGTTCTTGCATATTTTCGTGTGAATCCTCAAAATTCTCTCAAAGATGCCGAGATTGATCTGGGATTATCTCAATCGAGTGTTTGGAGAATATTAAAAAAACATAAAATGCACCCATATAAATTCAGTAGGGTACAGCATTTGAAGGAAACTGATTTCGTCAGGAGAACAGAGTTTTGCGAAGCTATGATGATTCGATTTCAAGAGAATGAAAACTTTTTGGACTGTATAATTTGGACAGATGAATCTAAATTCACAATGAATGGTTCTTTCAATAGGCATAACAGTCATTATTGGGGTGAAGAGAACAACCACCACTTCAGACAATGGAACTTTCAGAGACCTGGAGTTTCAATGTTTTTTGCGCCATAAAAAATAATGCAATTCTCGATGTTCACATTTATGATGGGACTTTAACTGGTAAGATAGAACACTACACATGTTTGCATTATTTAAAGAATGTTCTCCCTTAGGAGATAGATATTCTGACATATTGACTCAAATAATTGAACCGCTAGTACAGAACCATAATGACTTATGGTATCAACAAGATGGCGCGCCTCCACACAATTCACTCAATGTGTCGAATATCCTCTACAGGCTATTTGAAGATCGATGGTTGGCGAACAATGGTCCACATCTTTGGCCACCACGTTCTCCCGATTTAACTCCTTTAGACTATTATGTTTGGGGTCGGATAAAAAATATTGTCTACTCAACTCCCCTGACTGATAAAGAGGACTGCATATAACGAGTCAGAAATGCGTTCAGGTTTGTTTAGATATTTAGATTCATAGTTTTGAAACTCAATTTGGTTTTTAAACACTTTTGCAGATCTCTTCCTCCCGATGAAATAAGAAGAGCAACGCACGAAGCATTCCTGAGACGTATAAATAAATGTCTAGAAATTAACGGTCAAAACTTTGAGCATCTTCTCTAGTTATAACTGCGAGAGTTTGCCATGGTTCTCCTAATAGTAACTTGAAGTCGGTTTCAAGAAGGGGTGAAAAATCTACAGCATGGTTCAAATAACAGTTCCTGAAAATGTCATCTTTTCGGCGTGAAGGGAAAAGAAATAGCTGAAAATTCAAGACGAAAAACAGTTTTTTGTGAATAACTCAGAAAATATCCATTTTAGGGCAAGGGTGTAATGCATACACTCACATTATTTTTTAACGTAGATTCAATATCTGCCATAAAAAAATGGGGTTCTAATTTGAAAAAATTGATTTTTCACGATTTTGTCATCCCTAACTTTGAAAGCGATTTTTTTACCCCCTGTATCATGAATCGCAATTTAGATTTTTAAAGTGGATACATCAATCTTATATGTTGAAAAATCCTAAAAATGAAAATTTTCCATCCAAAAACCTCGAAGTTATTCTTGTTTCAGCGGAGCTCTATTTTCGATTTTTTTTTCGAGTTTTCCCGCTCGGAGAGAATTTTCCAACCAAAACTAAAAAATGTTACTTCAAAATAAATTGAAATTTTCTAAGGAATCTATTTCTGGAATAAAAAAATGGTGTTCTAATTTGAAAAACGGAAGTTGACGTCATTTCCGGAAAAACCGGAGGTGCTCATGCCTTGAAAATATTTTAGATTTCATCAGCACCGTGAAATACTTATAAGTGCTGAATTTCATGAAAATACGTTCAGTAGTTTCCCGTATAAATATGGGTGAGGTTCCTCGTGAAAGACCCTGTACATATAGCAATCTGGTGAATAATTTTCTCGGATATGAGTTTCTGATGAGGATGCTGTACCAGAGTTTTAGGTTTTTCTGCTATAAGGTGTTATGACTTATTCTGTGTATTCTATTTTTCATTCCAAGTATTATGTTTATTTTTACTTTGGTTTTCTGATTTGAATAATAATTCATGTACCTGTTGGAGCATGTAGGCTTTCAGTGCCAATCCAGTTTGATGTCAGCATCTTCACTTCTGATGACCAAGGTGTCGAGGAATGGAACGGATTTATTTTCTTCATCTTCGGTCTCCATTGTGAATTTAATGTGTTGTATCATACTCATTAAAGGGTTTTTCTGTAGGCTGTCATTTGTCATGTCATGTTTGATGTCAATTGCCAAAGATAATGCGTCGGATCAAAATTGAAAAAAAAATATCGAATTAATTCTCATTGGAGTCAATTTTACATCTCTTCTCAATAGGTCCATGTTTACCCACGAAAGTTCATATACATCACATAACATAACAACCTGATCGGGATAGTCCAAACATTGTTGTGAGTCATAAAAAAGGACCTACATTCAATCTTGTTTTATTAATTGTCACATGTTATTTATAGAAATTCTGAAGAAGCAAGCGAGGTCTTGGGAAAGCTAAATAATATAGAACAATAAAAAATGGTATTCTAAACTAAATAAACCGCACTCTTGATTACCCAATAACAAGTTTTCTATATTTAAGACACGAGATGAATCAGAACCAGATAGATAGATATATAGATATGAGTTAATTCAACATATAAATATTGATGTAAACTCTGAAAAAAACTGTGAGTTATTCTCATACCTGCTCACATTGGTAAGTATGTATTTCTTCAGAAATGGGCTGCAAAATTGCGGCTGCATGGATTTGGGCAACACAGCCACATTCAAGGTTCAGCAAATCTCATAAACTATAAGCAAAAATTCCGTTGTAATCTTATGGTCACTCAATTAAAGAAAAATTGTTCCAAAAATTTTCAGAAACCATTATACATATTCGAGAAATTTATATTTCGGTATAACTCAAGAAATACTGACTCTATCGTGATGAAACTACGCGGCTAGTTCGAAAATATCGTAGGACCACATTGTGCAAAATTTCGTGATGATCGTGTCATCAGAACAATTTTTTTCCTTCAAATACAAATTTGACATCCTGTGATCTACCCATCATATTATCCTCATTAAATTCTTAAAATTTTTAATGGATATATCTGCGGAATAATTGGGTGGATTAATCATTCACGAATTCGGCCTTCGTAATTCAGGTCGAAACTTTCGCTACAAATATCGAGTTTCTAAGTTGTTTCTTAGGAAGGAACGACTTAGAAACTCGATATTTATAGAGTAGGTTTGGGGCCTAATTACGAAGGTCGAATTCCTGAATGAGTAAAATCCACCCAATGATTCCGTAGATATACCCATTCAAAATTCTATTTTCCCAATATTTCCAAAAATACAGATTAGATCCAATTGGAATCCAGTAATTTTTCGGAAAAAGAATAGGAAAAGCACTGTCGTGAAGGCAGCAGCTTTAGCGCGCAGGTTCAAATTCGGTTTTTTACACCCAAATACTAAATATACTCTTCGATATATAGTCTAGACATTATGTAAGAAAGCTCACACTTTCTCAAAGTATCATTCCATTTTCAAACGATGACAGATTAAAAATCTAGCAGAGCACTGCCGTGAAGGCAGCAGATTTTTCGCGCATGTTCAATGTAGATGACCGCTTCGGCAACGAATTTGAACATGCGAGCAAAATCTGCTGCCTTCACGGCAGTGCTCTTCTAGATTTTCAATCTGTCATCGTTCGAAAATGGAATAATACCTTCAGAAAGTTTGAGCTCTGTTACATAATGTCTAGACTATATATCGAAGAGTATATTTAGTATTTGGGTGTAAAATGACCGTGAGCAAGTTAGTTTTTTTTCTGATAATTGCGTTACTAATAATCTGTCCGAATTTGAGCGAAATTTCTTGAGGATTGCATAATAAAAATATTTTAAAAAATATTTCGTTGGTGTTACTGGGACTGGATCTTGTGAGCATGTGGGCATCTTACTTCAAGCTAGACCTTCTCAGAATTTTTGACATGCGTTTCTTCTTTCTTGGGTAATTAATTCATATACCCAAAGTAATTTCTCCTGTTGTTAAAAGAATAGGTTGAAATATTTAATACTTCTTTTTTATTTCATATTCGGAGCGAGATGAAAAATATTATAATAACATTTTTTAATTAGGTATAGATGAGCTAGGTTTTCAATGAGTTCTTCGAGAGAATATCTCCATTCATACATATACAAACTCTGGATGCGCAAAAAAAGAGACACACACCCGGACAAAAATTTTTTCTGACAACGGTTTCTTGATCAGTAACCCAACCCAGTCCCTTGGAGATCGAATTCATTACACAAACTAATATCGACTATAATGAGGATGAATATGCTAATTCCTGTCCTCTATGGAAACGATCTAATATAAGAATTCATTTTCGTGTTGCAAGTATGAAATTCATTACATCCATTCAGACTGAGTATAATATCATGAAATATACAAATCCGCGCTTTCACGAGGACCGATGAAAATGATCCAATATCTATAAAAACTATATTATACGTGTTTCAAGAATTAAATTCATTACATACACTAAAACCAAGTGTAGAATTATGAAATATACTAATTCGCGCACTCTATGGAATCGTGTTGAGTCGGCGTATTGGGAACTTCTGCGAAGATGCCAGAATGTCAGAATCTTGATATACAAGGAACGAACAGATTTGTATTCGGATAAATCTGTGATAATTTCTAGTAATTTAACCACTAATAACGATAACATTTATTAATTAGATATCTAAACTTGAGATGAACAATAAAATTAGCAAATTCACGTCTTGAAAAACAAACATCATGTTGTGTGTGGAGTGAAGAGTTTTAAGAATTTCACGTGATAAAGTTTAATGAATACAAGTTCAACAATTTATGGAAAACTTGGGTGTTTGTGTTACAAAATAATATTTGAATAGACGCAAGTAGTAGGTGGGCTCGATGGTACTGCCGGGGTGTCGGGATCGGGGCGAAGGCGTCTGTTTCGATTCCCCCTTGTCCTGTCTCGTTCCTTTGGTGTCGATGATGGATACGTGTGGCGGTGGACAACTGGGCAATATAGCATTAGACGCAATATAGCGCCCGCCTTGAAACACTTCGGGGTTTCAAAATGAATAAATGTTATTGACTGGGTAGAATACAAATTTTGATGACTGGACGTTTCAGCACTCCAGTGCTCGTTTTGATAGTCACGGGTCGTACAACGTCAACAGCGCCCCTGTGAATTTGTAGTATTCTTCCTAACTTCCATTTCAGTGGTTGTTGACCATCTTCTTTGATAAGTACCAGAAGACCAGTTTGAATCAGATCAGGGTGGTGTGTTTTCCATTTCGTTCGTGTCTGCAAATTGGACACGTACTTCTTGCTCCACCGAGACCAAAAGTGCTGTACTATTTGCTGGGCCCTTTGATCTCTTGAAAGACGATTCTGCGTGATGTCCGAAAGCTTGGGCTCTGGGATTGTCATCAAACTTTCTCCAATCAGGAAATGTGCCGGAGTAAGGGGAGTAGTGTCGTTAGGATCAGTTGACATTGGGTAAAGTGGTCGGGAATTTGAACACGCTTCTATTTGACATAAAATAGTACTAAATTCTTCGAATGTTAAAGAAGCATTACCCATTACACGTTTCAGGTGATATTTGGTGGATTTAACACCTGCCTCCCAAATACCACCAACATGTGGCGCATTGGGAGTGATGAAATGCCACTGAACCCCCTCATTTGTGAGGTGATCAGTTATTTCATGTTTCGAACAATTAAAAAATTGTTTGATTTCATTTTTGGCACCCACAAATGTGGTACCATTATCAGAGTGGATTTTTTTGCATTAACCTCTTCTTGCCATAAAACGACGCAACGATGCTAGAAGCCATTCAGTGAGGTCACTGACAACCTCTGAATGTATAGCCTTGGTGGCAAAACAAACAAACAGTGCAATATATGCCTTGAAAGTTTCGAAGTTTCTACCTTTTCTGTCGCGTTGTTGAAATGAACCCGCGTACTCTACTCCAGATACTGAAAATGGGCGTGACGGAGTGATTCGTGATATAGGGAGGTTGCCCATTGTATGCTCTTGAGTCTTAGTCCTGCATCTGAAACATCTCACGCATTCATGCACCACTCGTTTCACTAAATTACGGCCAGACAATGGCCAAAACTTTTCCCTGATCGCTGCCTAAAGGGCTTGGAGTCCAGAATGTAATAGTCTCACGTGCTCTTGACGGACAATCAACATAGTCAAGTGACCATTTGAAGGAAGAATCAGGGATTTTAAGGGAGCTACACGAGTTTTGGCACAGTATTAGTTTGAAGTGCAATTGCCTAATGAATCGCTACAACGAGTTTAAACACATGCGCCGTATGCAGTTTGAGACGCATCGCAGAAACCATGTAGTTGCATGTAAACGGGATTTAGGCATAGTGCTTGCCGCGGTATTTCAATGGAATTAAGATAATGTAATTCGGATTGATAATTAGACCAAGTTGTATAAAGGTTACTAGGGAAGTGTACCATCCCAAGATATCTTCAGTTTCCAAAGTTCTTGAAGTAAAACCTTGGCCTTTATAGTAACAGGCGACAAAAGTCCAAGTGGATCATATATTTGGGCAGTAGATGATAAAATTTTACGTTTAGTAATCTTAGAGTTGTGACTAGAAGTATTGATAGAGTATTGCAGACAATCAATTGTTGGATTCCAAAGTAATCCCAGGGTTTTACTTTGTTCTTCGTCCCCTATATGTAATATATCATCACTTTATTCACGTTCAAATGGAAAGTCTGTAGCATTCGAAATCCATTCTCTCAATGGAAAGCCATAGGAAAGAAGAAGTTTGGATATTTTTTCCCTTATGTAATGAATTTCTTCAACAGTGTTAGCTCCAGTGAGGAGATCGCCTACATAAAAGTCGTGTAACATGATATCAGAAATTTCAGGAAGTTCATTTGCATGACGATGTGCAATTTTTTGAAGTGACCTGATCGCGAGATATGCCGTAGAGGCTAATCCATAAGTGATCAATCCCACTTTCAGGTTTGGAAAGCCAGAGTATTTTTTGAAAATTACATTGTTTTTCGTTAACAAGCACTTGGCGGTACATTTTGGCTATGTCCGCACTCAAAACATAATTATGTCGTCTGAACCTTAGTAATATGTAAAATAATTTGTCCTGAATGTTAGGTCCAACCGTCATGACGTTACTGAGTGATTTCCGGAAGTAGTTTTTGCCGAACCATCAAACACTACTCGCAATTTTGTTGTTGTGAAATTTGCTTTCAATACTCAATGATGAGGGAGAAAGAAACCTGAATCATCATTCTGATCTCTAGCTAAAGTCATGTGACCCAGTTGTATGTACTCATTAACAAAATGGTGATATTGCTCTTTCAAGTTGGAATTTTGGTCGAGTTTTCTTTCGATGTTTCGAAATATATTAATTGCTATATTTCTAGATTCCTTGAGAAGATACCATTGTTTCTTGAATGGAATGGTAACGATAAAACGGCCGTCTGCATTTCGGCATATAGTGTCCTTGAAATGCTCTCCGCAATTATTTCCCTCGTGAGAAAGGAACTTTGTTTTAGGGTACTCCTCTAATTCCCAAAATTTGGCTACTTGTGGCTCTAGATGGTTTGTTGAAATACTACAATGATGTGCTATGTATCATTCGCTTTTTGCATGCAACGGGCCTGACACTAACCATCCCAATTTTGTTTTGTGTAGTATAGGCAGACCGTCGCCCAATTTAAACTGACTGATGCTCAAAAGGTCCCAAAACGTGTCAGCGCCTATTAATGAATCGATAGGTGCCGGTTTGTCAAAGTTAGGATCTGCTAACATTACCTTTTTAGGGATATTCAATCTCGTCGGATGCAAAGGCAAAGTTGGTAAATAATCTGTGGTAAAATGATGCAAGAAATTGTTTTTCCGAAATCACTCGTGTTCGATTTAAATCTTAATGAAACATAAGACTGTACTCTGTTTTGCATTTGATTAGGACCAGTGATTGAAACATCAATTTGATGTTCCTTTAAGTCCAAAAGTTTTGCGAATTTCTCAGAGATGGAATTCACCTGACTACCGTGTTGTGTCCCGTATCCTGGACCCATCATTTTATGATATATTGCCTTTTCTTGATTTTTCAACGTCGCAGTCTGAATTCTTTGGTTTCCAGCAATATGCCCGAAATTCAATATTTTTTGGTTTAAATCAATTAACACCGGCGTTAAGAGCATTTTATCTCAAGCCAACAATTAAGTGAATCCAGACATCACATATCACATTTTATAGAATTTATCGTCCCAGACCATTAGGGAAATTTCCTTCACACTTTTATGCTCTCTCTTTCGCACCAGCCAATCCGAGGTGTTTTTTCGGATCTTAGAAGGGCGTCGCTTAATTCAAAAATCCAATCAAAATGTATAGTCTCCCTCTAAAAGGTGAAGAAGGGAATTTTCTTAATTTGGGTTTTAGTTAGTTTGAACACTCTTCATTTGACCGTTGTACAGTAAACAACAATTCGCTTTCGAATTTACAAACAAGATTATACGTTAATTCTTGTGTTGTAAAAATCGTAACTTCTCATTTGAAAGTCGCTTCGACCTTGCTATCGAATAAGATATAGAAGGAAGATTCTAGTGTATAACTTGTATACCATTTCGGTCTTGTTATCTAATACAGATACAAGAAAATACATTTGTGTTGAGTGGTAAAAGTGCGTTTTTTAATACACCTCAACACCAGTTTCGGCTCATCAGTGCAACGATATTGAACAACTGGTCAATAAGTTCTTCAATTATCTGCTTATTTTAAAAGCATCAACTTCTCTGATAAACATCAGAAAATATTCGTCGGTCGTATCTTTATCTGGACAACGACAGAATTAATCAAGTGCGATTAATTCAACCAAGCGGGGTCTCTACTATTGAAACCCCCCAATACACCTGAATAAACCAATTCAGGTCAAAACATTGGTCCTATCGACCCGGATATCGCTCAGGTCAAAACATTGGTCCTAGCGAACCGGATATCATTCACGGAAACTTTGGTCCCATCGAATATAATATCCAAGGAGCAATTGATCTCATCGAACCACGGATATTATTCACATACAATCATACAGTCCATCCTTCGAAGATCCTTGTCAACCCAGGTTCAACGGATCCCAAACCAACCCTTGGAGTGAAAGTTCGCTGATGAGTTTTTGTGCCGCGATATAGAAAAGTTCGCTAATTGTGTTAAGTGCGAAATAAATGTGTTTCTGCATATTGTGAGGAATTGTCCAGCTTGTAAGTTGTAAGTCATTGACCCACCAAGTTATTTCCCTTTGTTCGGATTCCTCATTCTTGTATTCTTTATGTTGATTAATTGATTATTTGTATTGCTTTATCGAAAAAATGTCGTCAAACGAAATAAAGATATTGAAAATCAAACGCGAAAATGCCAGGACTAAACTCAAACAATTCGAAAAATTCCTGAAACAGTTCGATGCAACTAAGCACTATCCTCTCTTAGAAAAATATCTTAATGAAGTAGATGCCGCGCGCACTAACTCCGAAGAAATTCATTTAGAATTACAATTAATCTCAGATGAAACCGTCGAATTAGCCGAATTAGAAATTTATCAAAATAAATTTGAGGAAAAGTGGATAGAATTATATACGATAGCTATCAATCTGTTGAACCAACGCACTTCACTCAGTGCTCAATTTGAATCAAATTCATGCTCACAGAAATTAATCTGGCAAACCAAGAATATGCCTTGCATTAATAGCATGAATTCTAAATTTTCTGATGCAATTATTGAAGCATCAAATGAAACGCAGCTATCTGAAGAAACTCGGTGCGAAGATAATTTCAATAACCGAAATGAGCCTAATGACAGCCTTGTTGGTCGGCCGCACTTGGAAGGCAATAAATCAAACTTCGAAGTGTGCGACCCTTTCGAAATGAATCCGAATTTGTGTGTTTTGCAGCAAACAGCCGGCAATCTCAAACAGGAGAATTCGTCGGAACCTTTCAATTTCAAAGACCTCTCGAGTTTTGAAGAAACCGATGTTCATCAACAATTTTATTGCCCAGCTGCAATACAAGTAGATACTTTCGCTACCTCCTCGGTTATCTCCTTGAACGAGTCCCTAATAGCAGGTCAAAATATTCAAAATGAGTCGACCTCTTTCATCCCTCGTTTTCGTTCGACTTTAGGTAATTTCACCGCATACATAGATCAAATGTCCGGTCGAAATCGTACAGTTTGTAAACGTTCAAGAAAGGCTTCTTTAAATATCTATGTTTCGTTTAAATATCGCGACTCGTTTCATTGTTCCGCCGGCAAATACAGAGGGTGTCTCGAAAAGTGTAAGGCACTTCTTCATCTCAATGAAAAACGGAACGATCATAAAACTCATGCACATGTTATCAACAGTGCTGTACTGAAATTCTCGGAGCCTGACCAATTATATTTATATATTTTAGTCATAGGTGTACATGAGTATGTTAATTCGAATTATAAGTTTATTCATCTGGTGATGATGGAAAAAGTCATAAATTATGCGGAATGTGTAGAATCCCTTATTTTGGCACTTATTGTTAAAACATACCATCATATCCGCGCACCTCCTGGACATGTATGTCATCAAATAGTTTCGATTAGTAATAGCCGTACGAAGTATTATGCAGTTCCCGGCTCAATCAAAAATACATATTTCGCTTTTGTCATTCATGCTAGCCCGATCGATATATCAGGAAAAAAGGGTCATTCTAAATATGTTGTGTCTACCGTGAAACATATTGTCTTGTCACTTTTGGAATCAGTCTATTATACTGTATATTACTGCTTGATGGCCTATGAAAACTACGTACCTTTACCAGGCATTCTAAGCGTTTCATCATTTTCGTTTGATATAAAACTTGAAAATAGCTCCACATATGATTATAATGTGGAGTTTAATGTTACGAATATTGTTTACGTTCATCGAAAAGCTGTTACTAGCATTATTAACCATATAGAACCGATTTTTAACTTCTCTCTCCTATCATTCATGGCATCTGGCGTAAATGAAGTAATTCCTTACACCTCTCATTTTCCTCATTGGTGGTACTATGACAAGCGGTCTCCTATTGAGAAAAAAGCTACGTTTTTTCGAACATATTACTTCTACACCTATTTCTTGTTTGGAATTTTGCACCTTGTTAAGGTTTTTCTTGGTAGTAGCTTGTTGACTCAATCATATCTGTTAATTCAGTTTACCTATCAATATTTAGTAATATAGTTCTGCCAATTCGATTGTTTGCATGCTATGTATTCCAGATTTTTTTTCTGATTGATGAGTCTGTAAACATACTATTTATTGGTTGCAGTTCATGCATATATATTCGATTCAGGTTTCATGTTTTATGTATTTGTGAATATTACATTAATTCGTATCATATGCTATATTGGATCTATATTTTTAATTTTTTCGTTTGTGAATATTATGTACTATTTATTCATCCGTTAGAAGATATCATTCTAATCATAGTAATTGATCTATATTTTTAATTTTTTCGTTTGTGAATATAATGTACTATTCACTTGTTGGAAGACATCATTCTAATTATAGTAATTGATCTATATTTTTAATTCTTTTGTTTGTAAATATTCTGTTAACTATTCATTTGTTCGAAGATATCAATCCAATTATATTGAACCTGATGGTTCAAGGCGCGGGAGTATGTTGTGTCCCGTATCCTGGACCCATCATTTTATGATATATTGCCTTTTCTTGATTTTTCAACGTCGCAGTCTGAATTCTTTGGTTTCCAGCAATATGCCCGAAATTCAATATTTTTTGGTTTAAATCAATTAACACCGGCGTTAAGAGCATTTTATCTCAAGCCAACAATTAAGTGAATCCAGACATCACATATCACATTTTATAGAATTTATCGTCCCAGACCATTAGGGAAATTTCCTTCACACTTTTATGCTCTCTCTTTCGCACCAGCCAATCCGAGGTGTTTTTTCGGATCTTAGAAGGGCGTCGCTTAATTCAAAAATCCAATCAAAATGTATAGTCTCCCTCTAAAAGGTGAAGAAGGGAATTTTCTTAATTTGGGTTTTAGTTAGTTTTAAACACTCTTCATTTGACCGTTGTACAGTAAACAACAATTCGCTTTCGAATTTACAAACAAGATTATACGTTAATTCTTGTGTTGTAAAAATCGTAACTTCTCATTTGAAAGTCGCTTCGACCTTGCTATCGAATAAGATATAGAAGGAAGATTCTAGTGTATAACTTGTATACCATTTCGGTCTTGTTATCTAATACAGATACAAGCAAATACATTTTTGTTACGTGTTAAAAGTGCGTTTTTAATACACCTAAACACCAGTTTCGGCTCATCAGTGCAACGATATTGAACAACTGGTCAATAAGTTCTTCAATTATCTGCTTATTTTAGAAGCATCTACCTTTTTGATGAAGATCAGAAAATATTCGTCGGTCGTGTCTTCATTTTAATAAAAACAGAATTAATCAAGTGCGATTAATTCAACCAAGCGGGGTCTCTACTATTGAAACCCCCCAATACACCTGAATAAACCAATTCAGGTCAAAACATACCGTTATCAAGTAATAGTCTGCATTGATGTGCATTATTCAATTTATCAATAACTGCTATAATGGCCGTGGAAAGAAGTATTTGTGATGGGGCAGACAAGTGAGTTGTGAATGTGCGTTGCAGATTTGCCGATTTACAATTTCTCGTGCGATGATTGGACCCTAAACAATTTATGCATAATCTCAACCGTTTCGCAGTATTTAGTTTTTCCGTTGGTGTCAATTTTGTAAAATCAGAGCATGAATACAAATTATGATTATCATGTTTGCATAGGGTACAGCTTGATTTGTTAGAAGTCATTGTTGCGAAAGATTTCGAATGTTTCTGAGCGTGTTGTTTGGATGTGTAACTTTTATTTCTTTCTGTAATTTCACAATCTAAGGAGGACAAAATACGACAACGGTCTTTCAAAAACTGCAATAAATTTTGAAGAGTGGGTATTTTTTGTAGATCAGACCGAGATTGTCATTCACGTCTCGTTATGTTGTCGAATTTTAATGTCACAAGATGAATAATGAGATCATCCCAATGTTCAGTACATTTTTCTTCTCAATACTGTCTAATATTGAATTCAAACATTTGCATGACTCTTCCCTTTGTAAAGGTAATTCGAAAAGAGCCTTTATGTGTATTTTAATCAATGCTTGTTTGTTTTCGAAACGATCTTCTAGCAGTTTCCAAGCAATTTCATAATTGTCGTCGCAAACTTGTAGTGATTTTATTTTTTCTGTCGCATTTCCCTGTAAGGGAAGATGCGGGTGGTGAAATTTTTGAACGTTCGACATCACTGCGTTTTCATGAATAATAGATTTAAAACTATCTCTGAAAAATAACCACTGATGAAGATTTCCATCAAAAGTTGGCAAGTTGAGTTGTGGCAAGCGAATATTAATCGGATGTTATTAATCGGATGTGTGTCACTATTGATATTAGACTGACGTGAATTGGCAACGGTAGGAACTTCTCCCTACGACAGTATGAATTTTCTCGCAGCCGAGGTAATTGCATAGAAATCATCCTCAAATTTCTGTCTTTCTTGGCAATGAATTGTTGAATGATTTGTTTCAAAATCACTGTCTTGAGTTTCAATGTCAAGTTGGGCACAATTGAACACTTCCAAAAGTTCATCGGCCTTTTTAGACGACTTTGCAAGTCTCCGATATAAAAGTTATCGGTATCTATGACAGAATCGAAATAATTTCTGAATCGTGTCAAAGCACCTTTTATGGAAGTACGTTTGATTTTATTCGCGTTGGCCATAGTGTTTACAATTCAGAACGTTTAACTACCAAATATTTAGATATAAATTTGTGAATAATTTGAAATATGTAATTCGTAGAATATATAATATGTCAACTAGATGTTTGTTCAGTAGAGGATGGTGGTAAAAGGAAGGCACTAACCTGTGTTGCTGATATCAGTTCTCAGGATAATGTGTGTTCCATCCGTCTCCAAGACAATGTTCCTCCAGTTGTAGGATCAATGTAAATCCAGTTGTGAGGACCAATATTGTCGATGATGGATATGTGGGGCGGTGGACAACCGGGCAACATAGCATAAGACGCAACACAACATTTCAAAAATCTCAAGGCTATAACTACTTCTGAAAGCCTTCAAAAAACAGTTATACAAAAATTGGCCGTATTGGCTATCATTTAGCTAAATACATTTCTGTGCTCGGTTGGACATAAAGGTAGTTTTAACTGTTACTTGTTTGATTTTGGATAAAGTTGATAATATTTACAATAAGAGTTAAATCAAAGACTATACTGCTATCCATTCATATTTGTTAATTGATTGATACGCAGTATATTCTGAATCAAAATGCCCCAAATATTTGAAAATAATGAATATGCCGACATGCTGTTTGTCTACGGATTTTGTGATGGTAATGGAAAAGCTGCTCCAGGAGAGTATGAACGGCGGTTTCCTGAACCACGGTTACCAAATAATAAAACTTTTTCTGGTGTATTCAGTTACCTCAAAGAACATGGTAAATTTTCGACGGCACAAGAAAACAAACATAATGATAAAAGAAAATCAGCACGAGAAGAATAATTCATATCACGAATATTCCGCAATCAACTGTATGGCGAAGATTAAAAAAAAATAATGTTCATCCATATAACTTACGAAAAGTTCAGAAGTTGGAGTAAGGCGAGGAAATCGCTCGAATAGTTTTTAGTAGGGGGATATTGGAAAATCGAAGAATATTAAACAGATGTTTATTTAGCGATGAAGCACAATTCACCAGAGATGGTATAAAAAACTATGAAAATTCGCATGTCTGGGCCGAACAAAATCCTCTTGCTACAAGACAAGCCCAATCACGATACAGGTCCTCATTCAATGTTTGGTGTGGTGTTTAGGATAATAGATTGATTGGTCCGTACATGTTACCACCTTTTTTAACTGGTGAAGTTGATTTTGCTTTCCTTCAAAATATTTTACCTGTTTTGCTTGACGATGCAGCTGTTGATGTTGGAGGCATGTATTTTCAACATGATGGGGCAGCACTCCATTTCCGGGCCTCTGTGAAAAATTTCTCGAACGAAAGTTTTCCGACTCGTTGGATAGATAGGGGACCGCATAACTGGCCTGCAAGGAGCCCCGACTTCAATCCTATCGATTATTTCCTTTGGGGTTACTTAAAATCAGAAGTTTACTCAAGACAAACGATAGAATGCAACTTCTTCAATGAATCGAGGAGGCTGGCAACAAAATGAGAAAAAATCGAGAAAATATAAGAAAATCAATGACTTGTCTGATTAAACGAGCACATAAATGCATTGAGCAGAATGGTGGCCATTTTGAGCAATGTTTGTGTAACTTCTTTCTGTGTTTCACAGAATTTCTTATAGCAATAAGGTTTTTTAGGAAAATGTTGTGTTTTTAAGGACTAAATTTATTGTTTGTTTTCAATTTAGATATTTGTTGGATACATTCAAATACGGAGCTTTGCAGACCTCAACATTTCGTTGCGTTTCGAGTTTGTGACTCGAAAAATTCAAATTGGTAAAATTAATTGATACCGAATAAAATTGATTTTTTGGAAATTTTGGGTACTGTGTCGCTGAATTGTCAGGTTTGACTAGATTTATTGGGTATTAAAATCGCATGCGCAAGTACGAGAAATATCTTGCTCCTTTCAATTTTTTCTGCTTTTTCGAATATTTTATCAAATTCAAGGAATTTTGATATACAGGGTGTTTTTTTGGGTTGAATCTTATTTATCAATTTTCTCTAGGCCCGACCTAAAAAAAATTGAGTTACTATGTCTGTATGCAGTAGTTGTTGGGAAGAATGAACGTACCGAATTTCATGAAAAAAATCTCAAAAAGCACTGCCGTGAAGGCAGCAACTTTTGCGCGCATGTTCAATGTAGATGACCGCTTCAGCAACGAATTTGAACCTGTACGCAAAAGCTGCGGCCTTCACGGCTGTGCTTTTCGAAATTTCTACTGATAAATTACTGGATTTCAATTCGATCAAATCTGTATCTTTGAAAATATTGGAAAAATAAAATTTTGAATGGGTATATCTAGGGAATCATTGGGCGCATTTTACCCATTCACGAATTCGACCTTCGTAATTAAGCCCCAAACCTACTCTACAAATATCGAATTTCTAAGTCGTTTCTTCCGGAAGTTATTTTGTTTACTTAGGAACTCGATATTTGTAGAGAAGGTTTGGACCTTAATTACGAAGGCCGAATTCGTGAATGGGTAAAATCCACCCAATGATTCCGTAGATATACCCAATCAAAATTTTATTTTTCCAATATTTCCAAAAATACACATCAGATCGAATTGAAATCCCAGTACTTCATCGAAAAATAACAGTTCGAATTTTCATACAGAATTTTATGAGGATGATATGATAAGAAAATCATAGACATTTTTTTTTTCAAATTGTTCTAATGACACGATTATCACGAAATTTCGCATAAAGTTGTCTTTCAGCATCTCAAAACTAGCTGTGACGTTTTATCAGGACTGAATCAGTATTTCTCGAGTTATACCGAAAAAATCAACGATATCGAGAAGAACACATCGAAATTTGACATACTTTTTCCCGATATCTCCAAAACTTATGATCGTATCCAACTGAAATTTGGTACACTGCTGTGAAATATGAAGCTCAAAGTGTGAGTGAAATTTTTTGGTATGATGAATGGTTTCCGAAAAAATTTTCTGTAAAAAAATTTCGAAAAAAATTTTTTTTTTAAATATACTGACAATATGATCCTGACGAAGTTTGGCTCAAAGTTGCGCGTCGTTATATTCCACCTAACTGCCAAGTTTGAATCCAATCGCTCAAGTATTTTCTGAAATAAAAAATAAATAACTTCAAAACTTCAAGTGCCTATACCTCCGAAACTATTGGAACGATTTGGCCCATTAACGAACTTAGCCGCGGCATTCTGATGCGCAACCTATCCTGAAAGTTGCTGGCTTGCTTCTGTCGACAGTTATCGTGTCTACGGCCGGACAGAATCGATTTTGACACCGGATTCGTCATCAGTGAGTCCAACTTAGTCGATTGAGACCATTTTCGGCTCAATCATCCAAAATTACAGACATTTGGATAGAACGATAGCACGCTGTTCCCCTAGAACATGCGCGCAAAAATGGGGTGGTTCGAATGATATGGGTAATTGAAAAAATGAACGAAATCGATAAAACACTATAATATAAAGGGAGTTAGATCCTTAAAATAGAAGATATTCTGACTCAACTGAGTGTTCTCTATCTACCCATAGCTTCCGCCTATTCATCAATGAATCACCTTGTATACAGGGTCTTTCACGAGGAACCTCACCCATATTTATACGGGAAACTACTGAACGTATTTTCATGAAATTCAGCACTTATAAGTATTTCACGATGCTGATGAAATCTAAAATATTTTCAAGGCATGAGCACCTCCGGTTTTTCCGGAAATGACGTCAACTTCCGTTTTTCAAATTAGAACACCATTTTTTTATTGCAGAAATAGATTCCTTAGAAAATTTCAATTTATTTTGATGTAACATTTTTCAGTTTTGGTTGGAAAATTCTCTCTGAGCGGGAAAATTCGAAAAAAAAATCGAAAATAGAGCTCCGCTGAAACAAGAATAACTTCGAGGTTTTGGAATGGAAAATTTTCATTTTTAGGATTTTTCAACATGTAAGATTGATGTATCCACTTTAAAAATCGAAATTGCGATTCATGATACAGGGGGTGCAAAAATCGCTTTCAAAGTTAGGGATGACAAAATCGTGAAAAATCAATTTTTTCAAATTAGAACCCCATTTTTTTATGGCAGATATTGAATCTACGTTAAAAAATAATGTGAGTGTATGCATCACACCTTTGCCCTAAAATGGATATTTTCTGAGTTATTCACAAAAAACTGTTTTTCGTCTTGAATTTTCAGCTATTTCTTTTCCCTTCACGCCAAAAAGACGAAAATTTCAGGAACTGTTATTTGAACCATGCTGTAGATTTTTCACCCCTTCTTGAAACCGACTTCAAGTTACTATTAGGAGAACCATGGCAAACTCTCGCAGTTATAACTGGAGAAGATGCTCAAAGTTTTGACCGTTAATTTCTAGACATTTATTTATCATCTCAGGAATGCTTCGTGCGTTGCTCTTCTTATTTAATCGGGAGGAAGAGATCTGCAAAAGTGTTTAAAAACCAAATTGAGTTTCAAAACTATGAATCTAAAAATCTAAACAAACCTGAACGCATTTCTGACTCGTTCTATGCAGTCCTCTTTATCAGTCAGGGGAGTTGGGTAGACAATATTTTTTATCCTACCCCAAACATAATAGTCTAAAGGAGTTAAATCGGGAGAACGTGGTGGCCAAAGATGTGGACCATTGTTCGCCAACCATCGATCTTCAAATAGCCTGTAGAGGATATTTGACACATTGAGTGAATTGTGTGGAGGCGCGCCATCTTGTTGATAACATAAGTCATTATGGTTCTGTACTAGCGGCTCAATTATTTGAGTCAATATGTCAGAATATCTATCTCCTAAGGGAGAACATTCTTTAAATGATGCAAACATGTGTAGTGTTCTATCTTACCAGTTAAAGTCCCATCATAAATGTGAACATCGAGAATTGCATTATTTTTGATGGAGCAAAAAACATTGAAACTCCAGGTCTCTTGAAAGTTCCATTGTCTGAAGTGGTGGTTGTTCTCTTCATCCCAATAATGACTGTTATGCCTATTGAAAGAACCATTCTTCGTGAATTTAGATTCATCTGTCCAAATTATACAGTCCAAAAAGTTTTCATTCTCTTGGAATCGAATCATCATAGCTTCGCAAAACTCTGTTCTCCTGACGAAATCAGTTTCCTTCAAATGCTGTACCCTATTGAATTTATATGGGTGCATTTTATGTTTTTTTAATATTCTCCATACACTCGATTGAGATAATCCCAGATCAATCTCGGCATCTTTGAGAGAATTTTGAGGATTCACACGAAAATATGCAAGAACTGTAATTTCGTTGTTCTAATCTTCTACTATACTTTTTTCTCTGTGTGTAGTTTTCTTAACGAAAGATCCGACATTTCTCAAGTTTGTCATGGTTCTGTTACTGGTATCTCTCGTTGGTCTGGGTCGGTCAGGAAACCTCTCAATGAACAGTCGAATCGTTCTATCTACAACTTTATTACATTCTCCATGAAGTAGAATGAGATTTAAATAATCTTCATTGGTAAAATTAGGCATAGTGATCGATTTTATTAAGTTATAATTCGTATTAAGTTATACGAATTATCACCAAATTAATAGTAAACACAAAATGCTACTGAATAAAGAGGAATTTGGCAGATGTAATTAATGATATCTATCATTAAAAAAAAATAATGTAAAACATGGTAAGTTTTTACATATGGTTCATAAGGAATTATTTATTTATCACTGGAGAGAAAACCGATGGCCGATTAGTTGAAATAAAGAGGTTTCCGATACAAATTCGAATCCAAATTCGCCATCTATTTAGGAACAACCTGTAACTTTTTTCTCTTGCATATTAGGGTAGTAAAATCTTAAACATGGTTTAAGTAACAGTTCCTGAAAATGTCATCTTTTTGGCGTGAAGGGAAAAGAAATAGCTGAAAATTCAAGACGAAAAACAGTTTTTTGTGAATAACTCAGAAAATATCCACTTTAGGGCAAGGGTGTGATGCCTACACTCACATTATTCTTTAACGTAGATTCAATATCTGCCATAAAAAAATGGGGTTCTAATTTGAAAAAATTGATTTTTCACGATTTTGTCATCCCTAACTTTGAAAGCGATTTTTTCACCCCCTGTATCATGAATCGCGATTTCGATTTTCAAAGTGGATACATCAATCTTACATCTTGAAAAATCCCAAAAATGAAAATTTTCCATCCAAAAACCTCGAAGTTATTCTTGTTTCAGCGAAGCTCTATTTTCGATTTTTTTTTCGAATTTTCCCGCTCAGAGAAAATTTTCCAACCAAAACTGAAAAATGTTACATCAAAATAAATTGAAATTTTCTAAGGAATCTATTTCTGCAATAAAAAATGGTGTTCTAATTTGAAAAACGGAAGTTGACGTCATTTCCGGAAAAACCGGAGGTGCTCATGCCTTGAAAATATTTTAGATTTCATCAGCATCGTGAAATACTTATAAGTGCTGAATTTCATGAAAATACGTTCAGTAGTTTCCCGTATAAATATGGGTGAGGTTCCTCGTGAAAGACCCTGTATAATGATTTTATTCCCATATCATATCAGCTCAAGATACTAGGAAAATGAGAAATGCCACAGCTGGTTTAACCGAAAGTTACTATATACAAATGAAAAATATTAATTTATTAATAAATAATATCTTTAGCTAATATCGACAATAACAGTTAATAATTTCTGAATTTTATCTGTTTTCCAATCAGATCACTCTCTAAGTTAGCTCTAGAAGTACACGGTAGTTTCTTAAATGAACAGCATTCTTCATCAAAATTCTCTTATTTCAAATGAAGTTGTTTTGAAATGAGAACATTGTAATTCACCTTCATAAGAATAATCATCTTCAAAGAAATGCAGTGAACAGGTATTTCGTGACCTGTTTTCCAATTTTTAAAATCTAGGGCTTTCTTCTATCAACGAGTTCCCTGCCAAAAGCTGTTTCCGAATTAACTTTACTTCCATTCGGCTTTGGAAAACATCAAAACTAAATAACATTGAGTTGAGGTACACAACAATAGTCATTTCGATAGGATGCCATTTCAAATTAATACAATCGAAAATTTTAATCGGAAATAAAGGAATCGATTAATGAATATTACAAACACTTTAGGTATACCAGAATTTAAAATCGGAAAACAACACAAAAGCTCGAAAATGAACTCTGAAAGTAGGAAAATCACGTTAGAATAACGGGCACGTCGAAAAACTACTAGCTTGGAAGTGTTCGAACCTCTCTCGCCAGAGGGCGTATCGCTTAGCAGTAGTGGCGAATAGGATACATTAATTGTCTCAAATCCTAGCCAATCAAAAGCGAAGCGCTTCCGAGGGATCCCGAGAGCATTCTTGTGAAGTCGGTTATTGATCGGATCGATCTTGGCGGGATTTCTCGCAATCTGTCGAATCTGTGTTTACTGTTTACTAACCTGTAATCTAACGACTCACGACTTGATACTTGCTACTGTTCTGTTATATTTTGAAGAATAATTATCAGTGCAAATTGTCCAGACGTTTTGAAGAAGCAATTATCATTACTTCACTACATAATTTCAGATTTTACCCTAAATTATGGACACTGTGAGGTAGGTTTAATTTATGCTTTATGGAATAGTATTTTGATGAAATTTCGGGTTTCTTGTAGAGTGAATCCACTAATTCGTGAAGAATATCGAAAGAAGTTCACCAGCCCATCTAATAAAAACAGGAAACTCCGGAAAATACATAAGCATGATTCTCCATAAGTGGAAAGGAGGTCCAATCTAATGTGTTCTCTTAGTCCGAATGAATACAGAGAGAAGTTTCCATCCTATGATGATTTGGGTGAGCATTTTACAAATATCCACAACAGAAAAATCACAAAGTATTACTAATTTCAGAAGCCATGAAGACTTTGAAGTATGGCAAGGAGAGGAAAACAGAGATGTTAATTGTGCTTGTACTAGGGCTGTTGAAAATAAGAAGGGGGATAGAATTGTATACTACTATTGTGTAACAGAAGCAATTATAGAGGTATGTAGGAAGGACACTTCTGATCATGTAGAATCAACTTTGTAGAATTTTAGGATACCAAAGTAACTGTGTAAAATGTAACGTGAAGCTCATAGGAAGTATTCAAATTCAAGGAATATGCCCTTCAAGATTTTCACTTCAAATTTCAACAGATGGTAATAACAATTAACTAAGCATATATTCGTATTAATCTGATTTTATTACCTCCTATTAGGCTTATTTACAATAACATTTTTTGAAACACACGTGGGACATGTGGATGTTACGATAACAGCACAACAACTGTCAAAGTTATAATAGCTTGATTAGAGAAGCGAGTCTGTTTTTGGTTCCCCACATTCAGATGAAAGCGATACACTATATTTCAACGAGCCTACAGGAAACAAGCTGTGCTACCAGGATGATGTCACCAATTTTATTCAGGAGAGCAGGCCACATAATATATCCATTAATTTCGAGGAAAGAAGTGAGGTATTAACCCTACAAAATGTGTTTGGTTTGTATTAGATGTGGATAGTATTCTTTGTAGATTACTTAAGAGAAATATAATAGCTTTCTCAGAAGTTTGGATGAAAATGCTTTCAACAAATTCATGGCAGAAACGTGCGAATTGAGAGCTAATATGGGACAAGGCGTTGATGAGCATGTATCTAAGGAGAGGAAAGTGGAGAAGCAAACGTATTTTCCGAATGATAAATGAAAATTCTTTGCATATAGTTTTTTGTTATGTAGAGAATGTATATCTTCATCTTACAAAGTTAATGGTAGTTTGTGTTTTTATATAGCTTAGGTGTAATTAATATTGCTAATGTTCAAGATGCTTATGAATTGTGAAATGTGTATGATGTTTCGAATGTGAGAATTTATGCGATGTATGTATAGTTACAGCTCTTAACACAGCTTACTTTCTTGAAGTAAAATATTCAATTTTGAAATTTTATTATTTTGGAATGTAATGTACATTGTATTCACACAAACATTGCATTTTGGTTCAGGTTTAGGGGAGTTGGAAGCCTGAAATAAAATTAGAAATGAATACACTAGTTTCAGTCAATCCCAAAAGACATTAATATGTCAAGTGGGGATTTGAATCAATTATGTGAAAAATCTGTTTTCTCTTTGTTAGTTTTGAATTAATAACCCTGGAAGTTATTAAAGATTAATTTTTTCATTTCTCATTTTAGTTTTTTGCTCGTAGTTCATAAAATATACAATTTCAAATATGATTATTGTATATTTTCCCTGTTTCTAATTCCTTTGAAGTAATAACCTACTCTTCATCGACTATTTTATAACGAAAATTTCGTAAATTTATAAACCGATTCATTGATGAAATATAGATCCTTCACTGATTTGCAGATAGAAAAGTGCTAAGTAGAATATTTTAAGAAATCTAATTATTTGGAAAATAAACTCTAAAATTTAAAAAGTTAATGATTATAGTGAAGCTTTCTTCATTGGGACAGTGTTGCTGAAATAATAACAGTCAATGATTTAAGGAAAGTTAATTATCTAAGAATATATCAAGAACCTGAATAATATTTTTTTTGAATATTTCGATGATTCAGAATTCATCATGCATTGAGATAATTTTTATAGTGATATTCCTAGCTCGTTCTCTACATCTGAATCTATTTGTTAATAAAATGATAATTGATACACAGCGAGGCCTAAACATTTCAATTTTGGCCAATGCACTGAATTAATAACTCGTAGAAATACTAATCTAAAGAATAATGTACTTCTGTTTGTTTATGATATACCTAATCAAATGGTGATTCAGTGCAATATAGTGAATCAATGTAATATTATGTTTATTACTATAAATTCTACTGAAATACAAACAGTCCAGTACAATTTACAGTACGCCACATATACATTAACGACTTGTGCACAACGTGAGATGATGACAGTTTTGTTAACTTCAAACACTTCCAAGCAGAAATTCAATTCAAACTGGCGCCAAACAGACCACGCCCACATCGATTTTGATTGGTTAGGATTTGAGACAATTAATGTATCCTGTTGCGAATTAGGTAGGGAAGTCTACGCCCGGATCTTCTTCCATCGTGATTAGTCGAAACGTTCTTCGCTGAATTAAGACGCATGTATGCCATATTCCTAAACCTTTGGTGTCGTAGTGAATATTGGCGAATCTGCTGAAATATTGAAGGATTCAAGGTAAGTTAGTCTCACACATATATAATTCTAATATTCCTTTGATTTCATTATTGATATGGAAATGACCAGAAAACGTGTACCTACCCTGAATTGATGCTTTTTAGTTTTCCATTACCTATTAAATGAGAGAAACTGAAATTCTCGTTTCCAAAGATAAGAAAATTATCACTTGATCAATGGAAAAATAATGTGAATAAAGTTCATTCGAATTGATACTTCATAGGTTTGTTCGTTGTTTCTGCATGAACTCCACTAACTGCACTAACTCCACTTGCACCCTGTTCGTTGCGAGAATGTTGGGGATTGGTGAAATCCCAGATTACCTGTACAGTGCGTATAGAGTGAAGTTATCTTCTGTTATGATTATGCGTAAATATAATTCATAATCAAAACATCTGTTGTTGTCTCTGGTTCTTTGTTGGATATGTTTTGTTCTGTTTATGTGTGATTTGCATCATATCGTTATTCGAAATAAATTTTTTTTTCCGTGAAGACTTTTACGACAAATCAACATCACCTTGAAATGGTAGCGAAAACAAAAATGCATAGAATTCTGTCATTTGCGTGAAATCATCTATCATATATTTATATTCTATGACAATTATAAAACATGTTGAACAACACTGACTCCACTCATTTTATAATCTATGACTACACTCAGCTGCACTGAGAATTTGAATTCAGTTGAGTTAGTGAAGTCAGTGTAGTTTATGCAGGTAGAACGAATGAACCTAATACCATGCAATAATTTTATATGTGATTTTCAGAAATGAAAGGGACGGTATAAAGAAAAAACATTCCATTGAAAACACAAGAAGTCATCCAGAAGTGTATGTTACGGTAACGATTATTTCACAGCTCATACTAAACAATTGTTGAAATTAATTTATTCCGGATCCCACACTTTTCGCCGAACAGCGAGAGCCGGCTTTTAGAAGAAAACTACCATATTCGCGTTATTCTCGGACAGTCGTTGCTCGATCCAACATGATTTCATATCGTTGTAGATGACTTGTATTTGCAGTTCTTTTTTACACGTAAGGCCTTCGATACATTATTCAAATATTTTTTCCATGGGAACGTGTGTCCGAAAATGCTACTGTGAAGATTGTGTTAACTTTATTCTGAAATCTTTGAAAAAGTTTAATATTTTCATGGAAAAAAATTTTTAGAATAAGTAAAGCGATCATCTACGAGGATGTGCCTAGGGTTTGATTAAACAAAAACACCCTGTATAACACGCAGTATTTTTGAACAACTGATATTCCGATTGTCTTTATTATTGATATTGTAACATTTACTTGATTTGTCAAAATGTTCAGAATAATTAAACTATTCATTAACACTGATAACAAATAACTCAACAACTTATTCAATATCAATTTTCCCTGGTAACTTTCCGCCCTCTTACATTTCGAATAACTCCGTTGAATGAATCCCTGTCCTGCTCTGCGCCTGTCCTTATATAAACTCGTGGAACTTCTAGTGATTGATAGAAGGTTCCTGCCACAAGGTGAAGGCCGCGCAGCCATCCGGAGTTTTCTAGAAGACTCTCGCACAGACAGTGCCGTACTCGACACACTGTCCCCTCCTTGAGCTAGTTCCATCAATACCTCGGAGGACCGTGGCGAAATCTGCAATCGTCACGATTTCTACAGTAGCAGAAAACCGTGTATCATGCTTTGGTAGAATCGCAATTGAACTATGGAATACTAGGTTGGGGTGGAATGGCTGACTGTTACTATGAGAGAATAGAAAAATGCAAAAAAGTGTATTGAAAATTTGTTCGGTTTACTTTTATTTTATATTGATAAATTCAAACATATGTCGCCAGGTGTGCGCCGCATAAAACTCAGTTGAAAAATTAGAGTTTATAGAGACAGATGATAGTATTAATTCATGTTATAATAGATTCACGGCGGTTAATTATCTTAGGCTGGGGTTAGTTTACAGTTCATTAAAGACTTTGCATTGTGTAATTCCCTTCTTTCCCAATTCCCATCATCCCTCCTTAGTGTGCAGTGCGAGGATTTCAAGAGTGACGGGATACTGGACTACCGGTAAGTTCGGGTCTTATCCTTTTATCTGAGTATAGTTATTGGGTTTGAGGGGTAAATGCAACATTTTTTGGTTCTTCGGGCACGGACGGTTTCTGTTCAATTCAAAACGGTTTGGATTGAATATATCACGGAATATAATTTCATTTAAATTCAGTACGATTTTTTTTCCGTTTCAATATCGGTTCAAATTTCTTTAGTACGGAAGTTATCTCGCTTATCGGTATCATATGTTGATTATTGACCGCGCAGTCGAGGAGTAGTCTGTTGTGTTCATGGAATAATCTAAGCAACTATAAAGCATATTCATTATTGAATTCAGAGGTTAGATTCAGATTGTGTTTACACCTTAATTATGGCGGAAAAGAAACTTGAGATAGAATTGAAACTTTTGTAGGCAAAGAAAGAGTCTTTATTTGGTATACTTACTCAATTGGTGTATTTATACAAACGTTCTAGCATTGAGTTTTCAAATACAGTATTTGAAAACTCAATGGTTCTAGTGATCCTGAATATAAACGTAAATTTGTTCGAATGTCAAAATCATTGGATGATACAAAGGCGGAACTTTTGAAAACGGTCAATGCAATGATGGAGAAAAACTTGCAATTAGATCCAGATTTCGTACCTGATTATTCCATTTTTTGAACCATAGATGAACTAGTATGTCTTGTGAGAGAAAATATAAATAAACTTGAAAAAGGAACGAGTTCAAGTAAATCTTAAATTAAAATGCAGAACAGCAGTGAACCGAAGCTACCTCATATTGGAATTCCAGAATTTTCAGGGGAAATTCGTGATTGGAAAACATTTTATTCAGTTTTCAAGAGTTTGATACACGAAAATAAATCCTTGACGAATGTCGATCGGTGTTATTATTTGGTAGGAAAACTTAAAGGTTCTGCATTGGGAATTTTCTCAGGTTTGGCGCTCACAGGTGATAATTATCCCATAATTTGGCAATCTCTTATCGATAAATATCAAGATAAAAGGGCATTAGCGAACAGTTATTTAGATCAAATGTTCGATTTCAAGAAATTGAATATAGAATCCTCCAAAGGTTCAGATTTCTTTTTGGAAAAATTTGATGCGGCGGTGAGTGCCTTGAAAAGGTTTGATCTTAATGATTTGATGGATTACATATTCCTTTATTTAGCATTAAATAAATTAGATCCTGAAACCACTAGAACATTCGAAATGCAAAAAAGAGGTGAGGGAATACACTCTTATGATGAATTAATAAATTTTGTGAAAGAAGAGACTAAAATTTTGGCTAAAAGAAAACCATCTGAAATTATGAAGTCAGTAGAATATAGAAACAGACAAAATAAATCTTTCCTGATCAATAATACGTCAAGGTTTGAATCTAAAAATTGTCCATTTTGTAAAGGAGTTTGTCATTTTCTAAACCGATGTGAAAAGTTTAAGCAACTCACTCCTTCGAAACCATATAATTCGGTGAAAGGATTTGTTAATGTGGAGGTAGAATCTCGATTGGATTTTTCTATTAGATATTCATTGAAGGCTTTTGTAGTGGACAAAATTTCAGAGTGTCTTTCTCGGTCGGAAATTAATATATCGGATTTTGCAGATATGATTCAGAGTGTACCGTTAGCGGATGAAAATTATTTTCTGCCAGCAGAAACCGATGGAATTATAGGTGCAGAACTTTTTCCAAATGTGATGTGTGATAGGGGAATAATGGGTCCAAATAGATCTCCAGTAGGAGTTGAAACAGTTTTCTGTTATGTGATTATGGGTAGAGTTCCGGTAGTTGCGAATGATTTCAAATCGAATATATTTTTTCTGTCTTTTAGATGAACCGCCAGTGGAAGAATTGTTGAATAAATTTTGGGAAATCGAATCTGTCCCAAAAAAGAAAATTTTAAACCCGGATTCTGGTTGCTTTCATTTTACAAAATGGTCCACAAATAGTAAAATGTTGTTCGAACTCATTCCAGAGAAGGAAAGATTAGGAAAAACGGTTGTATTTCAAACAGATACTAAAGTTTTAGGTATGCAATGAAACCCCAAATCGGATAGTTTGAGTTTCAGGTTGACAAATCCCAATAATTTGAGATGTACAAAGAGAATTATCTTGTCAGCAGTTGCGAGATGTTACGATCCCATAGGTCTGATTGCTCCATTCATTTTTTCTTTGAAACTACTAGTTAAAAAACTGTGGAATTTTCAGTTGGGATGGGATGAGAAGGCTTCGACAGATGTTTTGAAAATTTGGACAAAATTTCTTGCGGAATGGCATTTTTTTGGATGATTTTCATATTAATAGAACCCTGGGATTAAAATCAGGTAGTGTTGTTTCTCTTGCAGTTTTCGGTGACGCACAGACGGTTACGGAGCCGTAGCTTATACAAGAGTGGTTACACCCCTCGGTGATGTCAAAATTGGATTTTGTTATGCCAAATCAAAGGTTGCTCCGTTTAAGCTTGTTTCAATACCTCGATTGGAACTCTGTGCGGCTGTCCTTGTGTCGGACTTGATAAGGAAATTGAGGGATTGCATTGCTCCAAGAGTGAGAATTTCCAAAATTTACGCTTTTTCTGATTCAACCACTGTCATTCAATGGTTAAACTGTCTACAGCATAAGGATATATTCGTTGCCAATCGAGTTCAGTATATCAAGGATGTCGCACCGAACACTGTTTGGAGTCATATATCGAGCGAAAATAATGCAGTCGATTGTCTTTCGCGGGAATTGTCGCCAGCGGAATTGGTGAAGAATGTGGACTGGATTTCGGGACCTAGTTGGTTGAGCGATCAAGAAAAGTATTGGCCCATTAATCATACTAATTTGAAATCGGATAGCACTGATTATATAGGGTTAGCAACAGCAGAGAAAAAGGAAGCAAATAATTCGATATACGATATAATGATAAGGAGATCGTCTTGGAAAATTATACTACGTTCCATAGTCTATGTTCTCAGGTTCTTAAGATTACTGCCGATGTCTAGTAAAATTGGGGTTTCAGATCTGTCAACAGCGGAGTTGAGTTTAATTCGAGTTGTGCAATCACAATATTTTCAGGAGGATATATATAATTTAACAAATAACAAACAATGTTCTGCTCGGTTAAGGAAGCTACGGCTTTTTATGAAGGAGGGTTTGCTGAGAGTAGGGGGAAGGTTGTCTAATTCAAATTTGAATTTTGAGCAATGTCATCTATTGATCTTACCGGGAAAACATGTCAGTGAATAGGCTCATCGACTTTCACCATATGGAACATTGCCATACTTGTTTTCATCTACTAGAGGCATTATTGCGACAGAAATATTGGATTTTGGGAGGTAGGAATATTATAAGAAAAAGGGTTCTTGCAATAGGTGTTTTTGATGTCAACCTAGATCCTTTTACTCATTAATGGGGGATTTACCTGCGCCTAGGGTTCAAGAAACAAAGGTTTTTCTCCATACGGGTGTGGCCTATTTCGGACCGATACATATTAGAATGGCCCAAGGTAGAAGAGTGAAATCCTATAAGGCCTATGTGTGTTTATTCATCTGTATGAGTGTTAAAGCTGTTCACTTAGAATTGGTGAGTTCTTTGTCAACTGCTCATTTTCTTGAAGCATTTAAACGATTTCTCTCTAGACGTGGTCCATGCCGTTTTATTTATTCGGATAGGGGAATGAATTTCATCGGAGCTAAGAAAGTTCTTTCAGGTCTCAAAGATTTCATAGATTCGAGTGAATTTCAGAATAAATTGGAGAGTGAGATGTCTTTCCAAGGAATTACTTGGAAAATGATACCAGCAAGTTCGCCACACAAGGGTGGTTTATGGGAGAGTAATATAAAATCTGTTAAAAATCACATTTACAGGGTGATAGGTGAACAAATATTAACGTACGAGGAATTCAATACATTATTAGTTCAAATCGAGGCGTTGTTGAATTCCAGACCACTTTGTCAATTGTCAGTTGATGCGTCAGCTCTGCAAGCGTTAACACCGTCACATTTTTTAACATTGACTCCATTGATGGGGTTACCAGCTGAAGATGTTGGTGATACGGGTAGGAGTCGGCTTGACCGATTTCAAATGATCGACAGAATGGTGCAAGATTTCTGGAAGCGTTGGCATTTGGAATATTCAACTTCTTTACAAGTCCGAAAGAAATGGGACAAAGAATCTCAAAAGATTTTAGTTGGTACGTTAGTTGTTATTAAAACTAATAATGCACCACCCTTGCATTGGCCGTTGGCAATTGTCTCTGAAGTACATCCCGGTTCCGATGGTAATATCAGAACGGTAACTTTGACTACTGCGAAGGGTTCAATTCTATCAAGGCCTGTTGTTAAAATATGCCCATTACCCACTCAATAGTTTTATACGAGATCTTGATATTTTTTGTAGTTTTTTTTGCTCTTTAGTATTTGCATATTTTATGGTTGCTTCTGTTGTTTCGGAACAAATTAGTCTGAAAATTCTAAATTTATTTTTTTTTTTGGTTCGATTTTTCAGGGGCGGGTGTGTGTTCGGTTTACTTTTCTTTGATTTTGATAAATTCAAACATATGTCGCCATGTGTGCGCCGCATAAAACTCAGTTGAAAAATGATAGTTTAGAGAGACAGATGAAAGTATTAATTCATGTTATAATAGATTCACGGCGATTAATTATCTAAGGCTGGGGTTAGTTTACAGTTCATTAAAGACTTTGCATTGTGTGATTCCCCTCTTTCCCAATTCCCATCATATCCCCTTAGTGTGCAGTGCAAGGATTTCAAGAGTGACGAGATACTGGACTATCGGTAAATTCGGGTCTTATCCTTTTATCTGAGTATAGTTATTGGGTTTGAGGGGTAAATGCAACAAAATTATATTTGAAGAACCTAACACTCATCTGCTAGACAGCTTTATGCAAGGACTGTCCTCATATACCAGCGTAAGGAAGGACAACCTGTACCTTAAAAGCAAAGAAAACTGAGAAATAACAACGTAAATTTGCCCAAATTAAATAAAAGTAGCTCACTCAGGAAGCCATATACAAATGGCTACCGGAGCTTATTAGAGATCTAAGGACGGCCTCCACTATAATACCCAAATAAGACATTCAATCACCTTCACATAATATGTTTCATTTTTTTTTGGTTATTTTTTTGGATTCTAAAAACATAGTTATCAGTGTTATCACCCACACGTAATTAATTGACAAATTTATATTTGCCACACACAAGTGCCTGGCACTTTTGTTGTAATTTCTTTGTGTATTAAATTTATGGATTATATGTAATTATCCGTTATTTCAACATTGTTGTTCTTTGCTAATCTTAATAAACATAATATTTATATATTAGTGGTGAGAGTAGTGTTCTTTCCGTGTACCATTCGAAAAAATTCATTAATTACGTGACAATCTTGGGTCGGATAGAAAGAAGTGAGAAAATCAGTTTCTTCTGAAAAAAACTGAAAAATATTCTCATTTCCAGGAAACGCAGGGGCGAACATAATATTCTTTCAACATTATATATAACTATAGTCCAGATTCCCTACAGACGCCACTGTTTGAAAATCTTCTGTAGAACAAATGGCTATCAATGCACAGAAAACTTTTGCTGAATTTAATGAAACTATCCATGAAGATATTGAATATATAATGAAACAACAATTTTTTCCTCAAAACCTTCACACCTCGTACCTCAAGAAATTTTGTTTCTGAAATCATAAAGGGATTCATGTATATCTTTTTATTGTCTGACACACATATTTTCATTTCCCTGCCATACAATCAATGAGGACCAAAATCTTTCAAACTTTATTTTGGAGTATCATGATTGAGTTCAATGAAGTTGTTCGAAGTGACCGTTTTTAGATTTCACAATAGTTGCATTAGCTCTGAGGTAAATGTACGGGAGAGGCAAAAACTGATGTCGTTGTCTGAGGGCGAATGTTTTTTGGGAAACTCAATTACAAAAACCGAAATTCCATAGCTATCACCGTTACATAGTTACCGGGTCTTTTTCGAAAATGTTTATATAGATATAAGTATGCTATATTTTTGAAATCGTTATTTGGAGTTTTATCGAAATGAATATTTTCATAGCGATGGTTCATGATATATCGGTTGGCGGAAAATTCAATTGATGTCTTTGAATGCTACGTAAGAAGTAGCTACGAGAATGTGCTTACACAAATGAAAAATTTCCTACGAAAAAAAGGCAATAATTCTGAAATTAACATTCTCGAGAAACCCTCGGTACCTATGTAACCGTAATAGCTATGAATTTGTGGTTTTCACTGATGAGTTCCTCATGGAAATTGCCCCTCAGACACAGACATAAGTTTTCGTCTATTGAGTACAGAAGTAGGACTTCCTATTGAAAAGTGTCAAATTCGGCCTACCCTGGACACGGCGTTCTTCCTGTTTCATCCATATTAACTCGCAAGTCAATATTTCTTTTTTTCACCAAATTCATAAGCAGATCTCGTCGACAATTTTATTATTCAGGAAAAGGGCACGTATTCTGTTGGAGCATTCTTGCAATGCAGAAATTCTTTGGCTAAATGAGTTCAAGTCGCGACAAATACTCGTAATTCAAATCGGTAAAATCTTGATCACGGTTCTGCAAAGATGGTTGTTTTGAATATAAAGAAAGCGACAATTTCCCTTTGAGTAAAATGCATCACGTCGCTAAGATGCAAATTTATGTTAAGATTTCCTTTGGAATATGAACGCTCGCAAGCAAGGAAGTATAAGATTAATGTTCGAATATTTAATATTTCATGAA
This sequence comes from Myrrha octodecimguttata, assembly GCA_958510865.1. Classification (NCBI taxonomy): domain Eukaryota; kingdom Metazoa; phylum Arthropoda; class Insecta; order Coleoptera; family Coccinellidae; genus Myrrha; species Myrrha octodecimguttata. The sequence goes on along the minus strand of OY294058.1, from coordinate 8,329,106 downwards.
AGAGCACATTTTTTCGAACATGAACAATCATAAATAAAACCTTGTGTTTCGACTGATATGGCATGCGCCTTCAGTTAAGAATGAGTATTTCTCTAATCCCCTACTGAAGATTCCATGAACGGAATAAAGTGTACTAGCTACTTGATCGCACCCAATTTTTTTCACGGCACTATTCAGTTCAAAGAACATAAGAAAATAGAATATGGTGAAATAGACTGGAAAAAAAAATTATTGACTAGGTATTGATAATTTTTCAATGAGATTAGGCACAGATCTCGGAGTCGGAATTTACCAACATTGTAACGAATTTGAATTTTATTCGATATGTTTCATCATCAAGAGATCAGAACTACTTGCGGTATTTCGGATATAAAAAGATGTCTGGTAAATAAACAACAAACAATTTTTTCATAGCTCGAAAGATCCATAGACGATCCAACTGAAATCTCAAACACCGTTACCGGAGGGTGAATTCTAGGTTTCTCGCAATCAACTGATATATGGAAAAATAAATTTTTCAAATGAAGATTAGAAAATTAATTCCTTTAAGTTTCCGCCTGTACGATAAGTACTTAATTTCGTGAAAAATTACTAATCGATATTAATCAACTATCTATGAAGTTTGAATCTGATCGCGTTAGCTGTGCTCGAGTTATTGATAGAAATAGGTACCTTCAAATTCCAGACAGCTACGAAATTTGACATATTTCTTCCCAAATATCTCCTGAAATAAATATCGGATCAAACTGAAATTCAAAGCACTCTTACTGAATATTGACTCGAAAGTTTGTGTAAATTTTGATTGCAATCCAAATATTGTCTTCCAAAAAACCAATTTTTTTGAGAAGAACTTGGTGAATTCTGATCGCGTTAGTACTTTGTGAGATCTTGAGGAAATAACCTCAACATTTCGAGTTTAAAAGAAATTTAAAATATTTTTTCCTTACATCTCCATGAATGAATATCGGATGGAATTGAGATTTGAAACATTGTTGATTGATAGTGTTATTCCAGTTCTATATCGCATATCATTGAAATATTATCAATAGTTCCCGGAAAAAAAACCTAGAAGAGCTCTGACGTCAGGTTGGGGCCTTTTCGCGCTTATTCACATTCGAAGTCATTCCCTCAAGACATTTTGCATGAACTTTTACACGGTCATTTTTAAACAAGTGCAGAATTTCCATTTGATCATATCTGCATTATTGGTAATATTAGAAAAATAAAATTTCGAATGGGTATATCTACGAAATTATTGAGGGAGTTTTTACTTTTTACGAATTCGCCCTTTTCAATTAACCCCCAAACGTGCTATGAAAACATGAAGTCTCTTAAAGTCGTGTTTTTCTGATGTTTTCTGTTTAATAAAAAAAAAATTTCCCTAATATCTTCGGAGCAGAACATCAAATTGGAATTTAAAGAACTGTTGTCAAATACTATCTTCGAGGCCTGTCTCGGATTTCTTCGAATTCTGCTCAATAAATCAGAAAAACTATTTTTTTTTCGATGAAGATAAGAAATAATTGTTCATAGCTACGCGTTAATATTCTCCAAATAATAGCGAAGTTTTTATGGGATCGCATTAATACTTCTTGGGATATTGAGGAAATAACCTCAAAATTTCAAACAACGAAATTTGACATTAATTTTCATATATCTCCGGAAGTAAATAACGTATCGAATTGGAATCTAAATTATCGTTGTTAAATATTGGTTTTGAAGTATGTGCCAAATTTCCTCAAAATATGTTTCAAACATTTTGGAATAAATATTTTTTTCAAATTTTCCAACAACTGAACCGACACAAAATCTGCAATGAGTTTTGCCTTGGTATTTTTCAGATAATTACGAAGTTTCGATCTGATCGCGTTCGTACTTCTCGAGATATTAAGGACATAACGTCAAAAATTCAAACACAAACGAAATTTTATATATTTTTTTTTCATGTACCCCCGAAAGTAAATATCGTATCGAATAGAAACTTGAAATATTGTTGTTGAAGAATGATTGTAACGTTTGTGCTAATTCAGTTGAAATCTGATTAACACTTTTCGAGAAAAAAAATTTTCAACAAAAATAGAAAAAATTTTCGAATAATATTTTTTTTAAATTTTCTTAGAACGGGATCCATATGAAATTCCGCTTTTAGTTGCGTGTTGGCATGCGAGAACTAATCCCAAAGTTTTAATCCGACTGAATTAGTACCTACTTAATGAGATATCGGGGAATTAACCTCAAAATTTCATCTAGGCATAACTCCGAAAGTAAAAGCCGATTTTGCCCGCTAACGAATTCAACCGAGATAGAAACCTATCCTGAAAATTTTCAAGACACTCTAGAGTCTTGAAGGAAAGGACCTATAGGTCCAATTTGACCACAGATTCTTCATTGGTGAGTCCAACCTAGTCATTTGAGACCAATTTTAGCTCAAAATTTGAAAATGACGGACAATGTGACGAAACGATACCGCGCTGTTCGCCAGAACAAGCGCCTAAAAATCGGAACATTTTCGATTAATTATATTTAAAAATATTTCTGACGACTAGATTAACATGAAAATCAATGCTGCACGTAGGCATTCACAAACTTATAAGGAGGTTGAATATATATGTATCTGTATTTTTTTGAAAATTGATGAAATATCACCGAAATTTCAGAGAAACAACGAAATATTAAATTTTTTTGTATATTCTCGAAAAATAAATATGGAAATGCATTGAAATGTAGAACGTTGTAGTTCAATATCAACTTCAAGGCTTATGCCAAATTTCATGGCAAGATGATCGATAGTGTGAAAAATTTTCAAGTTTTTTTTTATTTTTAAGGACTCGACGCGACACGAAGTTGCGCGATGGTATTTTCCAAGTGATTACTAAGTTTTAATATGATCGAATCCGTACTCCTTGAGATATTGAGATGTAGTGTACCCTGGTTAGGGGTTTGGTTCGTCCAGTTGGTTTGTACAGGAGAGGGTTGGAAATAACACTCGAAGAACTCGTTAGAGGGTTTAATTATTACGGGTCATTATTACGGCGACACATCAATGAATTCTCCGCTTCATGTTCTTACTCACTGTTTTCATAATACAATAACAAAATATTATATATGTTTTGGCAAGTTGTTCACAAGCATATTATGATAACAGACGTGGGAATTCAATATCAGTAGGTAATCTATCTGAGCACGATTTATGGATGATGCGAGGTTCTATGGACCTTGCTCGTCTTCAAATAATAATTATACAGAGTGTCTACTCTGAAATACGTTACACCTTCCCTCTTTGAGAAAAAAAATTTTTCTACGTAAGGTAAAAAATTTTTTTGATTAACATCTATCTTATAAACTATTTGTATATTGATTGATTGACGTCAATCTTACTAATTACATAATTACATCAGTCTCAAATTATCTTACATCTAAAGTTACGATTTATTGAATGTTTATCTAATTTAACTTAATTCTACCAAAGATAATACGGTTTCACTCTGTTTTTGTGTACCTCTTTGAGTTTGTTTTTGTCCGTTTTCACAATAATGTTCGGGATTCGCACTTTCACTATTTCGTAGGGGCCGTTAAATGAGGGGTCAAGTTTATTCTCAATGTTCTTGTTATTCAAGAGCACCTTATCTCCTACATTATAGCTTATTTTTGTCGAAATTTTCTTTCCTTCCCAATTTTGTCTTCACCAAGTTTTCTTTAGCATCTTTCCAAGCCGTTTGCAACCTTTATTTCAGTTCAAGGGGGTAGTTGTCAAAATTGTAGATTGGATCTACCTGGCTTTTTTAATTTTGTGGAATTCTACTAGGTTTTCCGAAAACTAATTCGTAAGGAGTATAGAGAGTTGAAGAGTTCACGGTGTTATTATATGAAAAGCACCAATACGGAACCCAGTTACTCCAGTTGCTACTTTCCTTAGCTGCATGCATACGAAGGAAAGCTCCTATGTGTTTATGCGAATTTTCAAGTGCACCTAGTGTTTCGTGATGCTACGCTGTTGAATTGAATTGTTTAATTTTGAGCAAATTACACAATTCACCAAATATTCTTGATAAGAATTATGTGCCTAGGTCTGTAATAACTTCAGCAGGTATACCATACCTTAAAACAAGTTTTGAATGAAAGATTTTGATACTGTTTCTGCTTCTTTGTTTGGTAGTGGATAACCCTCTACAAACTTGGTTAAGTCGCATTGAATTGTGAGTATATACTTATGGTTTTCGATATCGGTAGGTAACGGACCTACAAGATCTAGAAAAATTTTTTGAAAAGCAGACGAAGCCGTGGTGGTGATTGTCAAAGGTTCTTTCCTAGGTAAAGAATGTTTATGACGTTGACAATCATCACACTTCTTTATAAATTTTTCAACATCTGTTCTCAAACCGTTCCAAAAATATTCTCTTTTGATATTGTTGAACATGCGTCCGATACCTGCATGTCCACCAGTTGGAAGCATGTGAAAATCATTCAGAATTATTTGTCTTAATTCTTTGTCTTCGATTCGTGTCACGTCTCTGATTATATTAATTTTTAAGGATGTTCCTAAGATTTCGTTTTTATAATATGACAAAAATTCTATAAATTTCATATTGCTAGCTAGCTTTATTAGGTACAATTCTAATATATCATCTTCTGCGCATAATTTTTCCAGTTTCCTCAACGATGTACCTAAGTCGTACGCTGATCGGATGTTCTGGTTAATGAAAACGACTTGTGAATTCACATTAAATATTAAATTCTCATTGTACTGGACTGACTGTTGATTTTTCAAATTACGAAATTCTTTTTCTGGAAGTGGCCTTAACTCAACACTTTTTGCTGGACGTTTCAAAACTTCGACTACAACAGGGTGATCAATCCTTTTGCCATCGGAGGCGTTCTTCTCGTGTTGCTTGGAACCTACTTCATTTTTAGTTCGAGACCTCGTCATGACACTTATGTTTTCAACTACTATATTTCTTAATTCTTTGAGTTCTCCCGACTCTAGTTGAATACGTGATAATGCATCCGCTGTGACCTTCTCTGAACCTTTTACATAATGAACCGTGAAGTCATATTCTTCTAAAATCAAACGGAATTTTGTTAATCTACTAGAAGGATTAGTCATACTGAACAAATGAATCAGTGGGCGGTGATCTGTTAAGATCTTAAATTTTCGTCCAAACAAATATGGTCTGAAATGTTTGACTGACCAAACTATCGCTAAAAGCTCTTTCTCGATTGTACAATAGTTCTTTTCCGCTGGATTCAAACTTCGCGAAGCAAAGGCTATCGGATGGTCATTAGAATTTGACAAAACTGAACCTAACGCAAATCCACTAGCATCTGTTCTAAGAATGAATTCATTATTCTCTGAAAAATTTGGATATTGTGGAATAGGTGCTGTCAGAAGGACTTGCCTTAAAGTTTTAAATGAATTTTCACAATCTTTCGTCCATTGAAAAACTTTTCCTTTGCGTGACAAGTTGTTCAAAGGTTGAGCGATTTCTGCAAAATTTCTAATTAACTTCCTATAATAATTAGCTAATGCAACAAATCGTTTTACTTCTTCGGCATTTGTTGGTACAGGATATCGTGAATTGGCATCAATTTTCTCTGGATCTGGCGAAATGCCTTTATCCGAAATGATATGACCTAGATACAACATTTCTTCCTTCAAGAATTCACAATTGCTAGGATTCAATTTCAAATTAACCTCTCTCAGGCGTTGTAATACTTTTACAAGATTTCGATTATGGTTTTGCAAAGAATGACCAAAAACTATTAAATCATCTAAGTAAATAAAACTTGACTCGTAATTTAAACCTGACATAGCTATTGTCATAAGCCTCGAGAATGAACTGTTTTTAATCCCATTCCTAGTCTTTTCATTTGATATTGACCTCTTTCAGTTGTAAATGCTGTATATGGTCTGCTATCGGGATGTAATTCTAACTGGTAATATCCTTGCCCTAAATCCAAATGTGAAAAGTAAATTGCTCCTGACAAAGAATCTAGTATTTCAGTAATGTTTGGTAGAGGAAATTTATCACCTTTGATTTGCTTGTTCAGTAATCGGTAATCTAAGACTACTCGAAATTTCTTAACTCCGTTTTGATCCGGTTTTTTCGGTACGATTAGTAATGGTGAGGACCATTCAGATTTGGCTTCCTCTATAATTGCGTCTTGTAGCATTTTTTCTACTTGTTTATGAATTTCATTTTTCTGTGAATGCGGTAATCTATACGGTTTTACATAAACTGGTTGAGCTTCTGGATTGAGTAAAATTTTTTGACGATATAAATTAGTTACAGTTAAAGGATCACCGTCTAGATGGAAAATATCTGAATATTTGGCACAAATTTTTTGTACGGAAGTTATTTCTTCCTTGTTTAATGATTTCATATTAATTAAATCTAATATATCATCTACCCTTTTCACTGATATTTCGTTTTTGCCATAATTTATAACATCAAATTTTGAATACTCTCAAGTTTTGGAAGAAAATTTTTCAATCTTATTTCTCTATCATTCACATTTAACAATCTAATTGGAATTCTCCTCGGGTTTTGCGATCATTCCTGCGATGATAACACCCTCGCATATTTGTTCATTCAAAATCACACATTCTTCTGATTTCTCCGTAGGACAATAATGAATAATTTCGCATCTTGGCGGAATAATAGTATAATGTTCAACTTTGGATTTCAGTGGAGCACCAATTTCTCTACTGTTATTCCTCAATCTTAAAATGAAATTTTCGTAATCAATTACTGCTTTGTGTTTTTTGAAAAAATCTGAACCCAGCACACCTTGTATACTTGGATCGAAGGACTTAATAACTGAAAAATTGTGAGCAAACCTAGAATTTTTTAAAATAAGTGAAATGGTTGCGGAGCCCATAGAAGATGTGGATCCGCTTATACCTTTAATTTTAATTTTTTCTTTAGTATCTAAATTTTCTCCTTTAGCTAAAAATTCTGGAAATATACAACTTATACTTGCGCCTGTATCAATTAGGAAATTTAATTCTCTATTGTCATACTTCATTGAAACATAATTCAAAGCATTTATATTGTAACTAACATGATTGTTGGTCACGAAAAAACTTATCTGCTACGGGAATTTCTCCTTTGGAAGAATTTTCAGCGAAATATGCTTTGTGTGGTGTCGAGTACCCATTGTTTTTACCATGACTATTGACCTGCCGACCGCGACCTTGACCGTTACTCTTTTTCGTCGAGTTGAAATTTTGCTTGTTGTTCGAATTACGGTCACGACCTCGATATGTGTTATGAAAAGTTCGTTTTTGATTGTACTCATCACGATTATTCCGATTATTATGTTTGAAATGGAAGACTTTTTGGCTAGATGTTGAATTTGAATTTTTTACAAGTTCCTCTTCCTTAGCTGATGCTACGGCATCTTTGAGGCTATCGAAATTTCTTGATTTCACGATCGTTCTTATTTCAGTATTCCGTAAACCATTGGCAAATGCTCCCAATGCAATTTTTTCATTTACTCTGGCTAAAACAGGTAATGCTTCTGGGGCATTATCTGCTTGAGCGATCGTTAAATCGAGGCACAATTGTTCGACTAGCTTAGCAAAATCTTTAATCGTTAATTTAATTTTTAGCACATAATTAATTAATTTTGCCTTGCTCATCGAGCATATCCTTATATAATTCAATTGCATCAATTAATTGCATCACAGATTCTTCTGTGTTACTCATAGGTGGCAATAAGGAAAATGCTGTCCTTAAATAAAATTTTTCACTCATATTGAATTGTTCGGAATAACTTTTATCTTCAATAAATTTAAATAGATCCTGAAGTATTTCTCTAGATTCCGAAAGTGATTTTCTATTATTCATAAGGACTCAATGTTTCGAGAAAATTTGGCTCGGACTTGACATTTTCTTTTAATTTCTTGAATTTATATTCTAATTTAGCTAATTCATTGAGAAATTTGTTTACTCTATCGGCTCGTTCCCTACGTTCTAGCGGTTCTTTCTTGATACAATCCAGAAATTTTACGCACACATCACTCAAATCAGTAAATTGTTCAATATTATCCATTTACAATCAGACATTTTAAAAATTCTTACTGGCTTCCTTGTGCTGCTGTCCCTTAGACCAAATCCTGGTAGCTTCTCCTTATTTCGAGTTGAACCTTCTTTTCCATCCCTTTCTTGATCTTCCAATAAAGGTACATCATCGCGCCAACACACACCAGCAAAAATGCTAGTACTCCCAAGATCTCAGGTACAGATAGGGCTTTGTCCTCGGCTGTCGCTGTGGCTGTACCATTTCCAGTCTGGGCAATAATTACGTCCTCCTGTTTGGATTGTCCTGAACCCATCGTGGCACTAGGTAGCTGAGTTGTATACCATTTACGCCTCTCACTGTATTCTGGATATCTTCTGACATTCAGTCAACTGGCAGGATCGCCATGTGGTGTACCCTGGTTAGGGGTTTGGTTCGTCCAGTTGGTTTTTACAGGAGAGGGTTGGAAATAACACTCGAAGAACTCGTTAGAGGGTTTAATTACTACGGGTCATTATTACGGCGACACATCAATTAATTCTCCGCTTCATGTTCTTACTCAGTGTTTTCATAATACAATAACAAAATATTATATATGTTTTGGCAAGTTGTTTACAAGCATATAATGATAACAGACGTGGGAATTCAATATCAGTAGGTAATCTATCTGAGCACGTTTTATGGATGATGCGAGGTTCTATGGACCTTGCTCGTCTTCAAATAATAATTATACAGAGTGTCTACTCTGACATACGTTACAGAGAAAATAACGTCAACTCACAAAGATGTTTGACATATTCTTGTCTTATTTCTACGCAAGTGAATAGAAGATCGAGTTGAAATTTGGAACATTGTTGCTGGATAAAGACCCTGAGGTATTTGACAAATTTCGTTGGAATTTGATCAACATTTCATGAGGGACATTGAACTCCAGAAATAATTTTGCATGAAGTTGTTCGTTGTTATTCTGAAACTAAAGCTGAAGTTTTAATCTAATCGAATCAATGTTTTATGAGATACTGGAGGAATCAACTTCGAAATCTCATGTAACGGCCGGCAGAATTGAATAAACATTCATAGCATATACGTAAAAACAGGCATTGTTCGAAAATTAATTGAGTTACGGATTACGTTACAAAACCATGAAGAAATTTCTGTTAAGAAGTAACTACGAAAATATCTTTGATAACTCGGAACGTCATTGAGCCTTGCTGGCTCTAAACATGGAAAATAACTTTTGATCATATTTTTCATTATATTACACCATTTTTCATACTGAAGTATAGATTTCTGACAGAAAGCTGTCAATATTTCCTCACAGCAGACCATAATTTTTTCACACTCATCCAAGTTCTGTCATGGCGGTAAGAAAATTTATACGTAAACTTTCAACAAATTATAAATGTGTCGTTTGCACTTGATTTTTCTCGTTTCCGTTGAAACGACTAGTACTCCATGGATGGGGAATTTATTTCTTCTGAGAAAACTATCGTTCTCGTTCATTTAGAGTATTCAATATATCGATTGTGTATTTGTGTTTATACTGGAGACAAGATCGCTTCAAAATCTTACCGCCTTATTCAAAACATTGTTTTTGCAGGTAAGTATACTATAAAAATGCGAAAATAGTCGGCAACATCTAGTTCGAACCTGTATTCCTGTTTTGTTTTAATGAGGACAATATAACCATGAGAGTCTGATCAGTTAATTAAAGTATAAACCTATTTCAGTCAACTGAAGCACATCTTTGAACAGCCTACAGGTTAAACGTTTGCGCACCAGGATTATATCCTCGCGATGGAACAAGCAATGCCGATACAATAAACTGTTGTAAACTTTCTATACGATGCATTTATATGTAAGTATTTTCTCTCAATCGTAGAGAATAGATTGAGCACATTTCGGAATTCATTACGGAACTTTGAGACGAAAGATGAAATTGATAAATTGTCCAAGTATGCCATCATCTTAGATAACATCTCTCACGCTATGATGAACGATTTCACCTCACGCCCACAAATTTGACGCCAGTTGCTATTTCCAGAGAAGCTCGAGCTTCAGCTTACGGATCGTCTGATAGAAACACGTATCTATTTTACTACTGAATTCTTCATATTTCATTCCATAATTTTATTGACTGATGGCCCTGGATCCAGGCGTTTATGACTCCTTATGCGACGTGAAATTTTATAACTTTATCCGTGGAAGAATGGGAGTAACCTAGTACCTGTATATATTGTGCTGTTTCAGCTGGAATAATGGAAGTGCAAAAATGAGATCATTCTTCTTGAAGATGACTGAAATCAATATGTTGGCATGGAGATATGGACAGCAATATTCTTAGGAGTATTGAGTGATAAGAGAAGCTAATGATAATAAATACGGGTTGTTCCGTGAGGACAGGTTTACTCAGGGCCCCCCCTACCATATGTGCAATGCACACGGGCGCCACCGATTAGGGGCGCCAAAACCCAGGGTCCAAACAAATATCTAAAGAATTTGCAAGAAAAAAACCAAAACAAAAATTTATTTCGATATAAGATTCGAGAAATTACATGGAATTATGTATAAATACATACGAAATTTCAGTTCAAGTTACTGCCGATGTTGCGATGTTGTAGTTTCTTGATTTTTTTCCTTTTCAGGCATGAGTAATGCCTGGAGCGCTATAAAAGCCATGCATCGCTTGGGGCGTTTTCAAATTTAAACAGGTTCGAACCGTGAACACAATAATAACTTCCGAAATAAACAACTTAAAAACTCGATATCTGTAGAGTAGGTTTGGACCTTAATTACGAAGGCCGAATTCGTGAATGGGTCACATCCACCCAATGATTCCGCAGATAAACCCAATCAAAATTCCATTTTCCCAATATTTCTAAAAATACGTATCGAATAGAAATCACTTCATCGAAAAATGACAGTTTTAAGGTTCATATAGAAAATCAAGAGTGTATTATGATCAGGACATCACGGAATATTGAATATTTGGATAAAAAATTTAAATTATTGTCAAATTGTTCTAATGACGATCGTCACTTAATTTTTCAAACTAGCTGTCAATCATCATGATTCTATTAATATTTTTTGATTTATGTCGAAAAAAACAACGATATCGAGAAAAAACCACAAAATTTTACATATTTTTTTGCAATATCTTCGAAACTTATGACCGTTTCGAACTGAAATTCAGTACTCTGCTCTGTAATATATATTTCAAGGTAAGACCAACATTTTTTCCGAATGTAATAAACAGTGCCCTCAAAAAACAAATTTTTCGAAAAAAAATTTCGAAACAAATTTTTTCCGAGAAATTTCGAACAAATTTTTTTTCTTAATATACTGACAGCGCGATCTCAACAAGATTCTGCAAAAAGTTGCATGTCCTTATGCTCCAGCTAACCGCCAAATGTCTATTCAATCTCCTCAGTAGTTCTTGAAATATCAGGAAAATAACATCGAGATTTCAACACTCTATAGCTCCAAATTCTGTAGACCAATTTTGCCCATCAACGAACTTAACCTTCGCATTTCGAAATGCAACCAACCCTGAAATTTTCAAGCCGATATTATCCTCCATACGCCCGTTATCGTCCGGGCGGCCGGACAGAATCGGGTTTCACACTGGATTCGTCATCAGTGAGTCCAACCTAGCCATTTGAGACCATTTTTTGCTCAAAATTCGAAAATTACAGACATTCGGACGAAACATTAGCAGGCTGTCTCCCTAGAATATGCTCGCAAACATTATCCAAATTGCCTTAAGGGGCGCCAAAATCTTTTTGACACACATTCATCAATAGCCCTCACGGGGGCCCTGGGTGTACTTTTCAGAAACAGATAAAATGCAGGGATATTCCAAAGTATTTCAGTTCTTTCGCGTGCTTGTTCCTGATATTATTTACATTTCGAATCTGTCATAAAAATTCCATGAAATGGAGATATTTATTCCAAAAACTAAATTTATGATACAGAGCTGTAATCTATTCAGATACTAGCGCCGCCAAATTGGCTTGACTCAGATGAACAGGATAATCCGTTCTTTTAAACGCATTATCTTCACTTTTTTGCATAACCTTCGAGTCTTCATTACACTTTCGAGTGGGAGATTTCAATCCGATCATGTTTTTGGTGCGCAGAATCTGAAGCTTCAGCACCTTGCTAGAGTTTAGCGGATTAACGTACCTCGTAATCCATTAACATCGTAGAATTTTTAAGTTTTATTGTTTCTTATAAGACGTCTATTCAAAAAGCGGTAAGTACTACGTATATCCCGACCAATATTTTTTGCTTTTGTAAATTCCAAATTGTGATTTCTGATTTATTTTATTCTTTTCAGGTTACACAGGTCAACATGTTCCTTTGTATGATATTGTGCATTTGATTTCTTGTCTCATTCTTACTATCGATTAACGTGCTCTTATTCCTGAGTTCTAGATATTTCATCTCATAATTATTAACTTGTAAATTATTTCAATAACGTCTAAAGTCACTGGGAATGAGATCACTTGTTACAAGCACTATCTTATAGTTTTGAAATTTGCAGTCTTCGTACCGCGGCTAACACCCATTGGACGATCTTTGTACCGGGGCTACCGCCTACTGGATTATCTTTGTACAGGGGGCTAACGTCCACTGGACTATCTCTTTACCGGGGCTACCGCCTACTGGATTATCTCTGCACCGGGTCTAACGCCCATTGGAATATCTTAGTACCGGATCCAGAGTTTTACTGGATTATTTTAGTACTGGAGCTGATTATGGCTGGAATACCTTTGTGCCAAAGCTAATTATTTCTGGAATATCTTAATTCTGGACTTCGCTCTGAATGGAATCTCTAAAAACTAGACGATCTGAGTAATAATATATTTGCATTTTGGAGGATCATACCGCCGGATCCTTTACCACACACCATCACACCTAACCTTAAGATAAGTGCTTCTTCGAATCCCGGATCTCAAATTCACTGTACCTAAATTTGTATTTTTATATAGCAATTTTAATTGTAAAGTTGAAATAAATAGATAGGGAGTAAGAGGTTTCATCCTACAACTAGATAAACGACTCAAGATACATTCAGGAGTTAATTTGATTTAAATTCATCATGATTGGGTCCGTGTTCTTCGAATTATTCCGCTAAAAACAACGTTACCGAGGAAAAGGATTTTTTTCGATATCTTCTGGAGTTGAAATTGGATCGAAATGGGCTTTGGTGCTTAGGTATATAGGCATATGATAACCATGTGTGTGGAATTTTTCATACTATAGAATAATTTCCAAAATAATGAAATTTCTAGGAAAAAATGTCTAAATTTTTTCTTTTAATTTTCAATTTCCAACCAAATTCTGCAGGAAATTGCACGTTGTCATGCTAGAACAAATAACCAAGTTCCAAATCGATCACTTCAGTAGCTCAGCAAACTGAACTGTTGAATTTCGAAATAAAACCTTCCTGAGAGTTTCAAAATCGTATTCGTCATCAATGTATCGAACCCAGTCATTTGAGATCAATTTCAGCTCAAAAATCGAAAATTACAGACATTCCTACTGAATCATAACAAGCCGTTCCCCAGATCATGCGCGTGAAGAACAAACAGTAAAATAAACTAATGAACTTGCTTCATTATTCAAATGAAAAATTTATGACGATTTCAAAATTTGGATGGAAATAATAATTTTTTTCTAAAATTCCGTCTACCCTATTTTTTGCTGAAAGCGTGCAAAAAATATGCTCATCATTAATGATTCCGAGGACACCGTTCCAAATATAAATATTCAATGTGATTTTCCTTTGAGTTTCTCAGAATATCAATCGAATTGTTCTATATAGAGAAATATCAAACAAAGGCCATAAAGCATTACGAATTGCGATGAATAAAAAATGAATCTGTTCAAGGAAACCTTTCAGCATAAATGAACAGACCTGAGGATTGATGATTGGATCCACTAACCTTCGCTCTATCCCACACTCCTCGAAACAATTGCAATGTGATGTCCATTCCGTTGCTAAACTCCCCAAATGCCTGTAATATTCAGTCGCGTGGTCCATTCTAGGAATAATGGCAATTGCATAAATTAAATTTGTTCGAACGTTTGACGGTCTGTGAATATGGTGAGGGGCGATTCTGTGAGCTTTCGGCAAATATGCATCAAACCCATACTGTTCCACTTACGCAAATATTTGCGGAGGACTCCAGCTTCGGTCTGAACCACCACCCTCGTTTTCAAGTTTCAACTCCCTCCCAGGCTCGTAAATTCTTACTTAAATCTTAATTCCATATTCATACGTGGGTCGTTCTCTACTTTGTGTGTTCCTAATTATTGTAGGATTTATTTCCCGGCGGGTAACAACATTACTCGAAGTTTGTGTTGTGTCAGATTTCCGCCAGATACAGGGGTCATATTATCCCGTTATATATTCATGAAACATTTTATTGTGAGAGAACTCAATTCTATCCCTCGGAAGATGTGATATGTATATCATCTCGGCTCTCCCTCAGAACTCGTTTATTGAATTTAATGTTAAAAGAATTGTTTGATCGCTATTTTCATCATTGTCCGGTGATTTTCGAATCAACTTTATTCAGTTATTCAATTTGTATCTGTATTTTCCATCATTTGGTTTTTGTATTTTTCATTTTCGTCTGCTTATTCTTTTAGGAATCACTAGGAAACCTTTCAGATGCTTCAGATGTGAGATTATTGACATTGTATATGAAACTGATATACGTAAACTCGCTCATTTCAGAAACCCCACCTGTCTATAAAGTTGAGTTTCCCAACTAAACGTGTTCTTCTGTACAATTCGCACTACCAATAACCAACTTTTCGGACTAGAGGAGCGAAGGAATTAGAGTTTGTGAAAAAGCATGAGCATCTTCTGAAGAAACTATGCATATTCAATATGCTGATTAAATACATATTTGATCCTCAGAATACGATAGAATTCTATTTATCTAACTAGACGAAACTTTGACAGCCTATTTCGGTGTAGATCTTGTTGTTTGCCTGATCAGCAAAGGATTGTTTATTAATTTATTTTCCCAAATAGAAAATTGACAGGCATGGAACCCAGTTTAAAGCCCACAAATTACAGTGATGTAGGATACTAACATATTACCAAATCAAAATACAAAAAAAAAGAATTCACAATGCCTCTACTGAAGAAAAATCAAAAAGAACCCCAAAACATATTAATTATAATAAAAAAAAAAGGAAAGGAAAAAGAGGAAAAAACACAAATCACAACTATTATACATTGCGTTAAGCAACTCTATGAATTTCTCTCTCAAAAGAATTGGGTGTGAGGTGGAAGATATCTACATTGTTGAATTTTTCATTGCAAAGAGTTATTCCCCACATTAGTTCTACTTAGTGCCAAATCGAAGGTGGGACTATTCCTCAACTGTCTCGGTGGAACGAAAATTCCCACAAGATGCAACAAGTCCAGCTAATCGACCATACCCCTCAACAACTTGAATAAGAAGAAGATATCAGACTGCTTCCTACGATTATCGAGATTATCATAGAAAGCTGAATTTTCCCCTCAAGCCACCAGAGCTTGCCAAGCTATTACAAGAACCATCAACTTTTAAATCCAAATATATTAAGAAGTTATTTTGAATGACCTCCAAACGATGCTTATATACCTCATACTGTGGAGTTCACACAGTAGAGGCATAACACAACCTGCTATATACGTAGGAGAAATAGAGTGCTTTAAGGGCACTTACAGAAGAGAACTGTCGACAGGTTCTCAAAACGAACCCAAGTATACGATTGCCTTTGGCAACCAAGGACTCTACATGAGAAGCGAAGGTCATTTTGCTATCAAATGTGACACCAAGATCCCTCACCTCCTTATTTTGCTGTAATAATCTTCCATCAAAATTATGGTTGAAATTAGTAATATTAAAATTTCGGCTGAATGTGATGAAACAGCATTTGTTCATATTCAAAAGCAATCTATTTTCCTTGCAATAAACAAAAAGTGCGTCAAGGTCTTTCTGGAGTTTCAGACAATCGCCTATACTCTTGATTCTGGCAAAGATTTTAAAATCATCAGCGTAAGCTGAGAATTGACAGAATTTGAAACAGGCTCCTATATCATTAAAAAATAACAAAAATGAAATGGGCTCTAGATGAGATCCCTTAGGAACTCCCGAAGTTTCAATGTATGGCTTAGATTTATAACCATTCACATGAACAATCAGAACCCTGCCGTTGAGGTAGGAAGATAGCCATCGAAGCAGAACTCCATGCACACCGGCCTCCGACAACTTTGACATCAAGATATTGTGGTCAATTTTGTCGAGAGCCTTGCTAAAGTCGGTGTAGATCGAGTCGACCTTAACACGATCATTCATAGCAGACAGTGTATTTTCAGTATAAATAACGAGATTTGACTCAGTGGATCTTTTAGGAAAAAAACCGTGCTGTTGACAGATTTTGAAAGACCTCAAGGACCCAATCAACACCTCATACACCATTTTCTCCAGAATCTTACCGAATATATTCAACTTACAGATAGGCCTATAATTTTTAACCTTGCTCCTATTTCCTGGTTTAGGAACAGGAAGAACATGGGCAACCTTCCATTGTCTAGGAGAAATGCACTCCTTAAGAGCCAAGTTGAACAACAGGCATAAGGGAACGCAGAGATATTTTGAGCATCTCTTGACTAAAACAGAAGGAATTCCATCCGGACCCGCTCCTCCGGTTTCATTCATTTGAGAAATAGCTCCATTTACGTCCTCTTCGCTCACTCTTATTTCAGATAAAACATTTTCACACAAATTGCTGCTATAATACATTGAAAACTTCTGTTCACATGGCTGAAAAATACCACGAAAGTATCCAGCAAACGGCCCGGCACACAAGCACCTTCAGCAGTCTCACCTGCGAACTTCAGCGAATAGGGAATTCTACTATTACGGTTTTTAGAGAAACAAGCAACCAGAATTTTGTTGTTTCGTGCGGCATTAAATTTTCTATGTTTTCAAAGTTTTTCTCATATTCATTTTTTATACCTAACTCACACTTTCGTCTCAAATGCAAAAAAATTCAAAATTCACTAGAAGAGATCTTCCGTCTCTTATGGGCTCTGGTTTTGTCTCTTATAAGTTTTATTGCGCTAGGTGTAAAATATGGAGAGAAATTGTTATATATTCTTTTCTTTGGTACATGTGTATCAATAATAATATATATCACAAAGTAGAAGATGTCAATACAATCACCCAATTTTTTATTTACAAGAAGTGTGGACCAATTTCTTTTTTCCAGTTCAACATTAATATTCTTATAGTCAGCTCCTTCGAAATTGTGAGTGTAATTCAAGTTAGAATATAGGATTTTTACATAAGAGACATTCATGGGCAGGTCCACACTATTATGGTGAGGATCCTCTGGGAATAAAGGATCAGTCGACCTAACGATTTTTTCAATGCACAACTCATTGCTGAATATTAGGTATTAGGTATGTTATTGATATTTTTTAATGAGTTGAACTGCTTAAAGTAACAATAATTTACTATATCAGCCAGTCGACCGAACCTGAAATCAATTCCTTCAGGGATTAAGTAGGAATTATGAGGTTTGAACTCCCATGAAAGATTTGGCATGTTGAAATCGCCACAAATCAATACTGTATCATCCGAAATAACACTGGAAAGAAACTGAAGTTTTTCAGCAAAACAATTGAGGGCTAATTTATCATTCGGTGGTAGATATACACAACAGAAGTGTACCTTTTTCGGATTAACTGACGTTACGGTGATCCAAATGTCCTCAGCTTCACTCTCCCACTCCGGTAGGACTGGATATTTCGCTTAACTGTTACCAAAACTCCACTGCCCTCGGATTTTTGACGAAATGAACTTGCGCGATCCGTTCTGTAAATTTAGTAGTCATCGTTTATCACCTCGCAATCCGAAACACTATGATTCAACCAAGTTTCCCCGACACAAATCACATCGTTCGTGCTGTTTGCTACACCTCGCTTAAAGACACTCAACTTTGACCTCAATCCCCGCACATTCTGGTAGAATACAGATAAGTTATCGAAAACGAAGACTCGAAATGTCCCGAACTAGCAAAAGGGTTGAAAGCTACATTTAAGCAATTTAATCGTCACTGCTTATTTGCTCAACAGGGGCTTCATCGTTTCTTCGGACTAAAATGTTACCATTTCTAATCCAGACATATTCATACCCTCTCAGTCGGGAAGTATCTCTCGCTTTCTTGAAAAGTGCCTTATTTGCAGGGGTTAGATGCTCGTTGATGTAGACTTTCGCGACTTTACGACGATATTTCTTGGTTTATCAGGTCCGAAGGATTTGACCCTATAGGCTTACTCCACAGCAGCATTCGTAAATGGGAGATCTAGTGACTTATGAACGGAATCGATTATAGAATTGATGTTCTCATTTATTTTTCCTCTGGAAAACTCTGAATCTCAATATTACAAGATCTGGCAGACTGTTCCAAATCTAACACTCTCCTATTATTTAACTGACTATCGTAGGTCATTATTCTCTCTCTCTTCAGTGAGTCCATTGATTTCATTTGATCACTGAAAAGTTTCATAGTTGCTTCAAAGTCAGTTACATTGTTCGAGCAAAACCCAACAGAATTCCTAAAATCTCCCATGTTATCTTGAATACTTATGAGTTCAGCTTTTATTTCACGCATAAATTTCAAAACATCGACATCAAGACCACCTGAAGAAGACTCCAATCGACCTCGACAAGTTGAACACCTCCAAAAAACATACTCCGATGCGTTAAGCAAGAGCCAGCACATTGAATGCTCGGTTTCTTACTGTTTACTCTTGTATTCCAAACTCCACATAAAGAAGTCATCTTAGCAAGTTTCAGCTTCAATTTTACCAAAAACACCCGATGATCCGGAGAACTCCGAATATCGCTTCACTCACAAAATAGTTTTAGAGAAACAAAACTGCGATCCAATTAACAATAAACTACAAGTATCCTACCGACGTACCGTTCGCATCGAGCAACATATGCTATTTGATGAATTTTATGCTCAAAAAACGAAAAATGTAAAAAATGCATATTTGCCGGCTTTTTTCAAGTGTTCGGGAGCGCTTTTCTTGAAATCCTTGGAGGAGAACAATCTAGAAAAAGTGGGCGTTTCCCCACCCAGGAATTTTGAGGAAACGATCTATACCTTTTCAACTTCAAATTGAGACCTAACAAAATCAAATTGGCAATAGCCATATTCAAATTGGTACTTAACAAAATCGAATTGACACTAAACACATTCGAATTGGAAATAATCAATTTCATATTAGTACAACATTATTTCCTGTTTTATGAGCTTCTTCAGTGTGAACTATGCTCCTGCCATCTCTTTGGCATTTTCCTTTTATTTTTTGCCCACCTTTGGGCGGTTGATTTCTTGATACTCAAAAATTCCTGAGTCCTTTCCAATCTCCATTTTCTTCGTGGACTGCAATTGTCTGCTCTTGAATTGATTCCGACTCTTCCTTTTCAATAAGGCATATAATTTAGAATTGAACTCTGATTTGCACTCATTAAATTCTCTCCTTCGACATTAAAGTGTTAACTTTATAATGTAATGAAAAAATTCAATTCAAAGAGCAACGAATATTGAACCCATATGAAAATGATTATTTCCAATTGAAAATATATATATTTAGAATCGGTAAACATGTGAACATGGTTACACTCAATTTGAAATATAGTTTTTTAATTGGAAATATATATATTCCGAACTGGTAAACATTTGAAAATGTTTATATTCAATTTGAACCATATATATTTCCAATCAGGAATGATCATTTCCATACGGGTACAATATTCGCTGCTCTTTGAATTAAATTTTTTGATTACTTTATAAAGTAAACACAGGGAGAATCGGAATCAATTTTAAAGAGAAGATTTGCAGTCTATGAAGAAAACGGCGATTGGAAAGGACTTGCAAATCTTTTGATATCAAGAAGTCAACCGCCCTAAGGTGGGTAAAAAAATCAAAGGAAAATGCCAACAAAATAGCATGAGTATCTATAGTAAGTTCAAACTGAAGAAGCTTATTAAACTCCAATTCACACAAGAACGAACGTTGTACCAATATGGAATCGATTATTCCTAATTTTAATGTGTTTAGTCTCAATTTAATTTGTTCAGAACCAATTTGGTTATGTTAATTCCCAATTTGAATGCGTTAAGTCTCAATTTGAATCTTAGAAATGAACTCTTCCATGGTATGTTCAGTATTTAATAAGTAATAATCATAAAAAACACACTATTTCTTGAATTTATTCTAATCTCAGGCGATCGATTTCGGTAAATTAACCATCATGAGGCCAGCTGAATGTATACAGAATAAAAATATATGATTCCTTTCACAAACTACGTCTTATGAAAGGTTAGTTTTCAGGTTCTCAATTTGAAGTTGAAAAGGTATAGAGCAAATCGAAATAATGAAAATCTGAAAAGCAAATCATATACGTACTCGGTATTCTCTAATTCGGGTAAGTATTTTGTTTAAAAACCATTTTTGCGCGCATGTTCTTGGGAAACAGAAACAAAAAAACTCTCGTTTTGTCCTAATGTCTGTAATTTTCGAATTTGAAGCCAAAAATGGTATCAAACGAGTAGGTTGGAATCATTGATGACAAATCCGGTGTCAAAATCGATTCGGTCCGGCCGGCCGTCTATATGCCCGATTTTGGGCATACCGAGAATCTTATCGAGCTGAAACTTTCCTCAGAAAATATTTGTTCTCAAAATTTTTCAGCAGAAATGTTGTTCATTATATTCGGACAGACGTTTTGCTCAAGCCTTGAGCTTCATATTTCGCAGTAATGTACCAAATTCCAGTTCGATCCGAAAAAAACTTCTAGCAATATTTCAAAAAACGGTCAGCTTTCGTGGTTGGTACCTAAATATAAATTACGCTTCGGCATCTGGAAAGATGTGGCTTGGCCCTACTTTTCAGTTCTTCAAAAGATTCTGCACCTGTCAGCAAATGCGTGGGACAGAAGAAACGAAAAATACCCATTTCCTTCACTTCTCTGGATTGTCATTAGGGTACCCGTAAGTACGCAACCTTCACGAAGACCAGATTTATTTGTATCCGAGTAACTTCCGGTGATGGATGCTTTTCACCCAATAAACACACGTTGAAAATACGTTTATTTGAAGTTGCTTTCGTTGATTTGACGTTACTCGTTGATTGCGTTACGTTATTCTTGAAACCTCAACGTATGAGAAACGAATACAATTCAACTCGTTAGAGCAGCAACGATAAAGCAAAGTTCCACATCGTACTTTTTACAAACGTATATTGAACTACAGCTGAAAAACATCATATCAACGTTGAACAAGACACGATTTAGCAACTCGAAACCTATTAGCAAACCTTCAATCTACGCTTAATATACACTTTTTTAAGTATATTCAACGTCATGAAATAGGGCAATTGTTGCGTAGTATGGATTTCATGATGCTTTACTCGTTACTGTTGCCATCATAATACAACGTATACTAATCGTAAGTTTTTCACATTCATTCAATTAGATCTGAGAAATATTAAATGAACTTTGACTAAAACACTATTCATGAACTCACGCGGTCTTATCAACATCTAATCTACGTTATTATAATTCTTTTTTTCGCGTTTATTCGAAGTCATGAAATTACGTATTTGTTGCGTGGTATAGACTATAGAACTAGTTACTGCAGCTATCATTAAACAACCTTTAATTATTGTGCATTGTCGACTTATATTTAGTTAGTCACATAAACCTTGAATTATTACTATTCATAACCTCACGTTCTTATCAATTTCAAACTTACGTTTCAGTAAATCCATATTTCTCATTTAATAAACGTCATGAAAACACCAATCTCTTCCGTAGTATGAATTTCATGATATTCTCAACTCCTTTCTCTAGCTCATCTTGATACTAATATTTGCTGATTGTTCATTCTGAACAGATCTTTTTTTCAGTGCAATCGACAGAACGAAAAATTAACAAACGCACAGCTCCTGACTTCACGTCAATGCTTTTCGGCATATTCCATCCAAAATATATAATTATTATGACTACCACACGGAAAAAAATTAATACTTCAGTTAATTAAATATTAATTGATCGAAGTAGATGATAGATTTATATATGAGCAAGATTATGATGAAGTTAGGTCAAGTATACATTTTATTTGTATTTTATTCCTCAGAGACCTGAAGTGTAAGTGAAATTAGAGAGTAGTTACACACTGTTTGGTATCAGTATTCAATCCACAGTGAACTCAAATAGTTAAATGTAGAATAGTCATGGAGGAAAACGAATTGACGTGCTTGGTAATTCTTTCGATAAGAAAAGATATCACGGAAAGTCTGGATCATGACGTTGCAATGAACTGATTCGTAGACATGGAAATAAGGAAAAAAATTTATTCGATTAATTTTGGACATTTCCTTTTATATTTCATTTTCATTTTCAACCTATATTCTCCTGTAAATTTGTCTTTACCTACTTGTGTTGATTTGAATTCATTTGACCTTATATTCATCAACCCATTTCATGTTCGTTTCGAAAAAACCTTATTCGAATAAAGAAATTGTTTCTTAAGAAATTGTAGAAATAGAGAAGGGGCCCCGAAAGTTTTCAAGCGTAGAGTCCCGGAAATCGTCGATCCGCCACTGTCACTTGGTAAGGTGAATATGATGTCCCATTTAAGCTCTGCATACAGTGAAAGCATAATTTTACATAATAATTTGGTTGAAAAAAATAGACTCATTTTAAAAAGAATCATCTGTTACGAAAAA
The DNA here is from genome assembly GCA_958510865.1 of Myrrha octodecimguttata. Taxonomy (NCBI): domain Eukaryota; kingdom Metazoa; phylum Arthropoda; class Insecta; order Coleoptera; family Coccinellidae; genus Myrrha; species Myrrha octodecimguttata. The sequence continues at coordinate 8,306,267 of OY294058.1, read as the reverse complement.
TTTTGTGGCACTTTCGATATGGCCCTCAGAGGTCATGATGGAAGAGACTGCTTTGATAATCAAGGAGTATTTTAGGAGTTAATCGATTTTACTGCTGAGCTCAACAAAAATTGAAAATTTTCTACTGAAAAAATGTCTTTCCTGGCACACTCTTCTCTGGAAGATACAAACATGTTAAAATAATTATTTGGGTGCACCACAAAAAATTTTCGCCGCCATCGTCGAGCTTTCCTCCTACCCATGCCACTCAACTTACAATCTTTAATACCTGCGCCCCTCCGACCTCATATATCACGACACGCCACTGGGATGAATACATGTTCCTTTTAGTATATTGTGATTAGATTTATTTGCTTTCATTCGTCGTCTACTTGAAAAAGAAGTTGAAGATGGTCGAAGAAAATTATGTGCATAGTAGGTAGTAGTAGTAGTATCCGAATCTGTTTCAAATGTATTTCCTGTTACATTAACAAATAGAAAGCACCCTTATCGGGAACCTGTCGAATCTGATTCCAATCAATGGATTTATACGCGAGAGTTCATTATGGGTGATTTGAGAGGTATCAAATATTTTCTCTTATTATTCTGAGATATTTTTTACATTACTACGTTCGTACGAAACATCCCAGCTGACAAAACCACTACTTTGACTTCAAACTGTAGTTCAAATACGCAATTCAAGATATCGTTAATAACGAACCAGCTTAGCCTTATTCGTTTCGTATGGATCTCAGTTTGGCTGGCCGATTTCGTGCGTAAAATCCGCACAATGATCACTCTGGTATTTACATTCGAAATTTTTGCTCAATTCCCGAAAAATATATATATCCAATTGAATCTACTGCTTTGAACCCTTTCTCTTCCAAGTTTCTTCAAGATTTTCCGGTTGGCTAAAAAAAAATTTCCACCGCTATACATCTTGATCCGATAACAAGAATTCGATATACAGGGTGATTCCGGAGACCATCAGATTTTAGGATAAGTTTACACTAGTCAAGACAGTCTAGAAACAATGTTTGGTTTATTGTTGGGGTCTCTATTGAGAATATACAGGGTGATTTGTCCGATTCGACCGATTTTACTTTTGTTGATAACTTTGGTATGGCTCAGATTAATTAAAAACACCCTGTACATCGCGTTTCCAAAAATACGCTATCTGTTTACGATTCTTCTATAATAAGTGATTATTTGAGAGTTTTAAATTTTTTTGGCACACTTCTACTTTAGCGAGAAAATTTTATCAAAAGAAGGCAATCTCCAAATTTCGCTCCGATCGAATCTACCTTCATTATTAGCTTTGGTATGGCTCATCTAATTTTGATGGAAATTTGCAGTGTAGAGCAATCTGAGTGAGTACATTCAATAATTGCAACAATCTCTCAGAATACAGGGTTGTAATTGAGATAATTTCAGATCAACTGTGCAGTTAAAAAATACTCCCTGTACATTGCTTTTCCAAAACTTTCTTATTTGTTTTAGATTCTTCAATAATATGTCATTATCCAGAAGTTTTTAATTTATTTGGTACACCTCCGGTTTTCCGAAGAAAAATTTTTTGAAGAAGAGCATAATTTAAATTTGGCGCAAAAGCAGTGATAATATTCTGCACTAGGTAGTAAAGCTGTATATTCGAAGGGTGCAAAGCAGTTCTTAAGTTTTAAAATATTCTTTTTAAATTCCAAATTCATATTTAATTGCTCATATTCTGTATGAAATCATTCAATTCAGACTGTATTTCTAATTTGAAAAGAATATTCTAGAAGTGACGAACAACTTTGCATCCTTGGACAATACAGCTTTCCTACCTAGTGCGAAATACTCTCACTGCTTGTGAGCCAAATTGAACTGCATTTGTAATTTACCTTTAAGGTTTTTTTGTGGAATTAAACTGAATTGAATTGAAATATTGTTTGAGTCACGAAATTATTCTCATGAAATATTTTCGAGGGAGAAAACTCTTACGGAACCACAAAAAAATTTATGAATATGCTCAATATTTTTTCAATCATATCTAACTTCAGTACTAACGATTTCCTCAACCAGAATATTTCAAAAAACCGAGCACACATCACACAAGTTTGGCAACGATGCATAATTTCAAATTTGATCTGCAGGAAATGACGAAACACCACCTGCCATACCTGGCACGCCGTCTTATCTCGTAAATACGAACTGAACATTCGGAATCTATACTGGCAACCAACAATACATTTTCATGCGAAAATGAGAATGACGCCAAGTGTGACCAGTGGGAACAACAAAACTTCTATTCATATTCGTAGTCCTGCCGATTCCCCAAGGTGCCTCGATAGAACCCGTTGAAACCAATATAAATGCGAGTTAGCTGAGTAATAAGTATTAAACCCATTACCTCACATATTCATTAAAAAGTATAGCTTGGCTGTTTTATGATATCTACCTACTATTGTATGAAACAACTTATGTGTGTGGGATTATCACAAAATAGACAAGCCATGCTTTTTGAATAAAATACAGATTAAGGCCTTGTGGAGTTGAAGGATCTTCATCAGATTCAACACTAAAATAGTATACACTTTCGAACCATATTTCAATACATTTGTAAATTGAATTATCCCAAATCAACATTTAATTATTTGAATAGTGTTACAGCTAAATGGATATCGTAGTCACCGAAATCGTCAACACGAAGCATTCAATTTAGTCCCTGTAATCTTCACTTAAAGTAACATGTTTATCAACGGATACAATGGAATCTGGAATAGAATTCTAATAGGTTCTAATTGGACTGACGATAACGCAGCTAAGCACAGAGTAATGACCGCTCCACATCATTAGGAATATAGGTAATTACAAACAGTCAGAGGAATAGTTAGTGTATATTAATCATAAGGCTGATTCAACTTAATTAACATGATGATTGGTGTGGAATATAGGCTCCGAATTATTGGAGGATCAACAAATTCAATTGTACTCGCCTAAACCAAACAATTCACGTCGAAAAACCTATCGCAAAATATCTATTGATGTAAAATTGAAACAGGGTTGGGAATCAATAGATCAGAGAAAAACGCTGCAGATTTTACACAAGGGATTATTATATCCCCAGCTTAATAACCCAATACAATTGATATCTAAAATGAAACTCATATTTATATATTCTTTTGAGAACGAGCATTACATTCTTTGGTGAAAATATATATTACAGTGCAAGCGTCAGAGGAAATGTAAACGGGGAACCATACCTTTTTCCGTATGATACAAGAGCACAGATAAAAGCCTCAGCAAAAACTCTGTCTCCCCGTATAAGTGTTGTAGTTTTTTGGAAGAACATGGATGGCATCTTTTTCATTGAAAAATAATTTTTTCGTCATTTTGAAATCATTTTTACAAAATATCTTGACATAATTTGAGGCGGGACTGAATAAAGTTATATCTGCTGGCACTGGGAAGGTTACATCTGCTTATATTCCAACAAAGCCCTCGATAAACGAAAAAATCATGAAACTTCTGAGACGCAAGAGGTCTCTTTGGCAGAGATATTCACGCAATCGACTGGAACCTGACTACAGGACTCACAGGGATTCCTCCAATTTCGTGTCTTCTACTATTCAGTCCGCTAAAACCAATTTTGAACGAAAGTTAGCGACCAAATCCAACAAAAAGCAGATTTTTAAGCACTTGCAAGCCACTATAAATTCTAAGATGAGTTTCCCAGTCGTGAGAAACCAGTCTGGCGACGTCTGCGGTAGTCCACGTGAAACAGTTGACATTCTGGCGAGTACGTTTACCGAAGTGTTCACCCCAGAGCCTTTACTGGGAAGTTACCATTTTTTGCTACTGCTCGAGCGTGTAATGCTCTGGATACTGTAACAGTGACTGAGGAAATGGTGAAGAAATATCTTTCTGGGGTGAAGGTGGCTAGTTCCCTGCACAGACGGATTTTCGCCGCGTTTGTTGAAGAAATGCAGTTGAGCCTTGACGTTTCCAATTTTTCTATTATTTAGGAAATCTCTCTCCAGCTGTACTCTGCCCCTCGATTGTCTATCCGCCTCTGTGATGCCCATTTAAAAGAAGGGTAATAAGCTGTCTCCTCTTAATTGTAGACCCATAAGTCTGCTGTCGGTCTTGTCTAGGGTCTTGAAGAGGATAGTTTGTGACCAGGTAGTCGACTTCTGCTCGGTCCAGATTGTTTGTCTTAGCCAACAACATGGATTTCTTCCTCATCGTTCCACCCTCACTAACTTCTGTTGTCTCAACGACTGGACAAGAGCGTGAGATGAGAATATTCCGATTGATGTTATTTACCTCGATTTTTCTAGAGCATTCGACCGAGTACCACATAATATTCTTCTCCATAAGCTGAACCATCTCGGTTTGAGGCGAGGTCTTCTCGAGTGGATTCGTGCGTTTTTGACCAACAGAACTTTTCGAGTGAGAATTGGCGATGTTTACTCTTCTTCTGAGTGGCATGTTTACAGTGTTGTCCCTCAGGGATCAGATCTCGGTCCTATTCTATTCCTTCTGTATACCTCTGACCTCCCTGGTTGTTTTTTGTCGAAGTGCTCCATCTACGCGGATGACACCAAAATCTATAATTTTCCCCTTCTCAACGCCACAATTCTCCAACAGGATCTCGATAGACTGGCTGTTTGGTATCGGGAATCGTTACTTCCACTGAACCTGGATAAATGTCACGTATTGCACATAGGCAGAAATAATCCATACACAATTAACAATCAGTGCATTTCTTCTGTCACCAGTCAATGTGATTTGGGCTTGACCATATCGAGCGATCTGACTTGGTCAACCCATGTTGCTTCTATTACAGCTAAGGCCAGCCAACTTACCTACCTGGTTCAGAAGTCTTTCCGAGGCTCTGACGAATCAGTTTCTAAACTTCTTTATGAATCTTTCATACGCACAATCATGGAGTACGCTGGCCCAATATGGTGGACTGCCCTTGCTAGTGAGATCAATTCTCTGGAATCTGTCCAGAGGTGAAATACCAGAATCCCATATGGAATCGACCGACCTGATTATGAGACCCGTCTCCGACTAGCATGACTTCGTTTGCTGATAGACGCGCTTGAGGTGACTTGATATTCTCATACAAATGTATGCACAGACTGTTTGGTTCTGAAGTATTTTCCCCAAAAATGGCAATCATTTTCGAGGCCGCAATTTAAAATTGAAGAAGGAAAATTTCCGTACTGTTCCCAGACAGATGTTTCCTTTCGAACAGAATCTTTTCACCCTGGAACAGTCTTCACAGTTCGGTAGTCAATAGCTCCACCACCAATGGCTTCAAGAATGGCTTAGATAAACTAAGATGAGACGTCTTTGATTATGGATATGCGTTCGCTTTGACTGGTGCTGATTTGTTTCACCTGTTTCTTAGAATAATTTTCCTTTTTTTTTGTATTCGCTCATCTGTTTGTCTTCACTATAGGGAAGTGTACATTGAATTTTTTTTCTAAGTGGGCTTATTTGAGTTTATAGTTATTCCTCTTATTGTATTTTGAATAATAATAATAATAATAATAATAATAATATCTTAAACAGGAAGAGGGAGAGAAAACCAACAGGAAGCGGTAAATAAAATTACGTACATTTGCTCTTTGACCGGGAGAGGAGAGTCTTTCGACTAGGTCCGGTCCTCCAAGTAATGATATTTCAGATCCTCATATAAATGAAAAACGCTACAGGCCCCTTATATTGGGGAATCATCTCCCATAGAATCATAATTCGATATTTTACACTAGAAATCCAACAAAATATCGGGAATAAAATGAAAAACTTGTGACATATTATTATATATTATTCATAACTCATTGTTTTTTCACAACACAATTCGCAGCTATTTTCTTCAGAACTCAGGGACCACTGGTCGAAAATCATCCAGGTTAAAATTTTTAGGTTGAGTTATGCAACAGTAATCAACATTTGAAGTTTCATGAAAACTCGGTAGTAAGTTTTCGAGAAATGATTTTATTTTTCCTCCAATCCCAAGTTTTGAGTCCTGAGGGTACACCGATCCTGCTGAAAAGCTTGGATGGATCTCGAGCGACACACGATTTTTCTACCAAGTTTCGCGGATTTTGGTTCAGTACTTTCACAGGAAAGCCCTGGAAAACGGACGGATTTTGTTAATTGGTTCATTCAAATCTACAAACTTAAAAATGTAAAGTGTGAAATTTTCAAGGGAGGTAATTTTTTCCTGTCGATCACTATTGTTTATTATTTCAGTGAACCAAAAACGATCTCCACATCGGTTTTCAAACAATGACAATCTATGATGCAGTTTTTCCGTTGAATTTTCACTTTCTTTTTCAAATTTAGATTAAGGAGGTATTGCAGAAAATACGCATGAAGGTAAGCGTCACTTAGTCGGACGGACCGAGGCTTATCGCAGGCGGAGAAATCCCCCTGCTTAGATTTCAATGCAAATTGCAACTACATTACCTCGTCACAGTACCGAGGCTTGGCGAAATCAGCCGAAGAATCACTCAGTGAGCGTATTTCTCAGTTAATGCGACCCAATCCGCCTTCAGTGGACGCTTACCTTAATAGGTCTCTTGCATGCATTTTTTTCACTATTGGAATCAGATACACAAATACTTCTTAGGGGCGTTCTTGAAACGTCCAGCTCGGACATTCGGGACATCCTCAAAACGTCAATTTTACGGACGTGGACGTCTTATGGACGTTTTCGGAACGTCCAATGTTAATAATCAGGATGTCCTCAAGACGTCCATAATAGAGCCTTTCAGGATTTAAAATGGACATTCATAGGACGTTTTACAGACGTCCTTTTAAGGATGTTTCATGGACATAGTTGGGGGCGCATGAAGTTATCGAGGGGTTATTCTACAGTGTATCAGTTTGAAGAGGCACCACCTTTATATCTCGCCCCATGCAGAATCAGGAAAAATGCAAAAACGGTGAAACTTTGGTCAGTACAGGGACATTTTATACAGTTGGTTCCAATCAATTTTTATCAACAATGTGAGGGTGATGACTGCAACCCCTATAATCAAATAAGGGAAGGGTGTTGAGTGACACCTTTTTTCAAAGGTTATTCGATCATCTTTCCGAAAAAGCCATACACCTGACCTTTTTTGTTAGTATTTCCGAAAAATTGATAGCAAGAGTTGCAATGAAACTCGAAAGTGCTTTTCAACGTTTTCATGTTTCATTGAAACTTTTTCTATCAATTTTTCGGAAGTACTAACAAAAAGGTCAGATGTATTTTTTTTTGGAAGACAATCGAATTACTTTCGAAACAAGGTGTCACTCAACACCCCTTCCCATGTAAGATTATAGGGATTGCTGTCATCATCCTCACAGGGTTTATGAAAATTGATTAGAACCAATTCAAAATGTCGGCCCAACCAACCAAAGATTACCATGCATATTTACTGATTTTGTGTAGGGGCAGAAATAATAAGTGTTGTACCTTTTCACATTGACACACTGTATATATCCCTGTCCTGTCTCCTTCAAATGAAATGAATTGATTCATCATTCATCAGAGTTCCTCCAGGAAATAAGTGAAAATAATTTATAATTTTTTATGTAGAAGGAGTTTTTTCCGAAAAATATTTATATGTTGTTTGATATCAAAACTTTTGGATTTCACACCTTTTCTCTCCTCTGCCCTTTTCAACCATGCCAGAATTGACGGTTTAGTCTCTTTTCTTGGTCCTGTCTGGCTTCTCAACCTGAAAATAATTTAAATTGCTTATCCAAACTGAATGGCAGATCAAGATGCAATTCCAAATTCTTCAGTATTATCATTATAAAGCAGTTTTTATTTTTTATTCTTTTGAAGAAAATCATAATTCAAAATCTCTGGTGTGTGAGAATCATATGGAAAAATGTGAGCTCCTATGTTCACATTAACCTATAAAAAAAATTAATAAAATATTCTTTCAAATACCCCTATTTTCAAGGTGAATATGAAATCAATTTTGGTGCCTAATATATTGTGATATCTACTTCAATGTACAGGTAGTGACTATAAAATACTCACTTATGATTAGCTGAGTGACTTTCATGATACATGGCTTCTTTACTTTTGACCCCAACCAACAACTTGTTTGATCATTAGTGATCAATAAAATCAATATTTGCTTCACCATATTATAATCGTTTGTACCTCCTATTTTTGCATTTATTCACCTGCTAAATAATTTTCTAATTCATCACAAAAAACCTCTTTGAATGGAAGGAAGTATGAGAATGGACGGAAGAGTCCAACATATCCTGTACAACTTCAGTTGATTTACCATCTTGTCAATTACCTATAAAGAAAAAATTAGATATATTCAAATATATTTCTGAAAACAGTTATTCAATCGTATATAATCAAAACTTAGCTCACCATTAATACTTTTAGGCTCTGAAACTGTCTCATTAACTGTAAAATGAAGAATATGTTATTAAACATGGTGTATGTATTGAAATTCTATAAGTAACTATTTTTTTTTATTTAAAGAGAAGGAAGAAGACTAATATCACCTATTGATTCTTCGTTAAAGAAAGAATTGGTTTCTGACTAGAACTCTGATGCCAAGTCAATTGTTTCTTCAGCAGTTCTTGCTTGAGATCTTGCTTTCAACGCTATATGAAATATCGAACATACAACAACATTGTGGAACAAGTTCTTGTGATGAGTTGCATCATTTACTCAATATCCTGTAATTGAATTTATTATGAAGAACTATAGGGTCTTTCAATAGGGACGGGTCGATGTTGGCAGCCTGTGGCGGCCATGTTGTTTTAACGTCGTCTTTCTAACCTATATTTTTTTATTCAGTTAGTAATGCCAAATCACCATGGCAATCACCTAACCGCCAAGTTTGAATCCAATCGCTCAGGTAGTTTCTGAAATAAAAAATAAATAACTTCAAAACTTCAAATGCCTATAACTCCAAAACTATTTGATCGGACAGAATCGATTTTGACACCGGATTCGTCATCAGTGAGTCCAACCTAGTCGATTGAGACCATTTTCGGCTCAATCATCCAAAATCACAGACATTTGATTTATTTCATGTCAAAATCGACCCGTCCTTATTGAAAGACCCTATATAAGATCGGGAAATCACCTTCGGTGAGTTCCCTCTCTTTGTGGCTCGAGCCTCGAGGTGCCGCTTCGCGTACACCTCTCGCCATCAAAGTTCTGTCAAAGTTTCAAAAATCGTCATTCGATAGTTTTCCTTACTCGATAAGTATATTAATTATGAAGAATTATTGGAACTCGTACCACTTGAATACTTTATTTGAGCCTTTTTGTCAGCCTGACTTCAGGGGACACCTAAAATAGTTAACAATACCGGCTAGAGCATACAAATTTATTATGAACCGTCAGTCAGCAGACAAATAGGCACGAAAAAGGAATGATGTAATATAGGTTCATGAGACTCAAGTGGAAATGGGTGTTTAAGTTTTCTTAGTTAAGACATTATAATGTTTACTAACCTTCCGGTATCTCAATATTCCTTGAAATCACTGATAACCTTTGAGAATCTACTCTGATCTGAATAATAATCTGAGACAATGTCTCTGTAATAAATTATTTTCCTTAGCTATTTTCATTTCTATCTTTCGTGTGGCGTCCCGCTAAAAATTTAACAACCACTGACATCTGACATGACACATGAAGGTCACACTTCACAAAAGAACACAGAACCACAATAACCGTCTCCATATTCTTAATTCCAAGGATATGGTATTAACATTGTATAAAATGGAATTGTTCGAACAATCGCATTATACTTCTTCCATTGTTTGAACAATGATATTTCATACTAGGATAGTTTTGCAAATGTGGTATAATTATTCCTCTTATTATTCACCAAGCATATTATTTATAAATTCTCAGGTCGATCAAAATCTTGATCTGACAGTAAAATCTATACAAAGAGACAGAATCGGCATATTTATATCATGATCCAATAGCAAAAGATACGATCTTCGTACGTAGAATGGACGTTCTAAGGAGGTCGCTTTCTGGACGTTCTGAGGATTTAACGAACTGGACGTTCTCAAAACGTCCAGAATTGGTCCTGGACGTTCCGACCAAATATGGACATGTAATGGACATCCTTAGGACGTCCTGTGCTATCTGGGAACACTCTAACCGCCATCAAAAATTTCAATTTCCAACGAGACAATGCTCTTTTAAATTTGCCTCCGCATGTCGGTTGTTTAAACGGACGAAACTTCGCGGTTTTCGTGACGTATGGGGATATATCCACTATCCTTCTTCTCGTGTACTTTTCTCTCTAGCAAGCCAATAGGCAGCGTCGGGCTGTATCTATCGGTGAATCGTACAATAACGAGTTGCGTAGAGGCCATTTGGCTCGTTTCTCCCGCTTCGATTGAGTCCCCATTTGACCATTTTCAATACTGAATTATTCAAAATTCGCGAATTATTGAAGTGTGTGATAGCATACATTATTATGATTTTGTATCGATATAGAATGAGGAAAACATAAAATATGATAATTCGTGTTACATGCATGAGACCTATTCTACAATATCTTCATCGTATTGTGATTATTAAGTTAGTATTGCGGTTGAATCAAAGTTCTGGGTCCCTGCTGATATTGATTCGAAATCTATTTTTGTTTACTGGATTTAGTTTCCCGAACATGAATCTTCAGTCAAATCTAGGCTTTCTACCTTATTTTCGAAGATATGAGTCCCCAAATTGCCAGATGAGTTAATTTTCGTGATACTTTTTCTACCATGCAAATAATATAGAAATACTTCTAGTCAGTCCATGACTCACCTATGGACCCCCGCCTACCCTCGGTCAGGGTAACGTTGCCCCACCAGTGTTGTATTTTTGAGATGAAACCTGATTGCTCTGTTCTTTTAGTTCATAATGGTGAATGCTACCCATTTTATCATATAATGATTAATTGTCTCGCATATCGAAGCTTTTCTTTAAAAAAAATCAAAGTGGGTCAAAGTTAACACCCTCCCCCCCAACTCGGAAATCTTCGACTCAGCTCCCAGAAATCGAATAAAATACCTGGTTTCTCAGTGTTGTGAAATGCCAGTAAGTTTTGCCTTCATTGATTTTCTGATTTAAATGTTTAAAACTTTTTTGAAAGGTATGCATTAGATATAATGTTTATGTGAACCTTTTTCGAGGTGTTTTGCTACTGCATGTGATTTGCAACAAAAAATGTCATATAACAAATGGTCGGAATATTAACGGTTATTCTTCAATGAAGTATTTCTTGATTTCACGAAATATTTCATGTTTTTCCGTAAAATCAATTATACTTCAGTTATTAAATTTGCTACAAGATAAGGACTACTGTATTCTGAAAAAAGTGGTAAGGAGGTGAGTATCTCGATGCTTGAGTGAACAATGTCAGTCGTGTTGTTTCAATGGTTTCATCATGAAAAATCATTTATTCTGGACATATTTCTTTTTCACTAAAAAATATTCACTTTAGTGTCTTTCAAATGACATTTCAACTTTTTTGCTAGCTTCTTCATTTCTGCGATAATAGCATGGCTAACAAGCTTACAGTGAAAATGTCGAAACAGTCCAAACCTAAATTTGTTCTATTTTGATGTCCTTTATACATTTTCATAGGAATCATGAATATTTATTGGTCGAAACAGAATAAGTCATATGAATGAACTGGATACAGATGATACAGATTTTATGAAGGAATGTGAAGAAAACTGAATGTTACTTATAGGTAACATTTGTGCGAAATCTCCACTGCCTTGTTCAATGCATAAACACATCATTTTCGCACTGTATCTACTACCCAGTGAGGTTCACAATGTTTCTGGAGCATTTCTGTACAAAACAATTTTATTTTTCGAATCAGAGCCTCTGGAGTCTCTACGAGAATTTGTCATACATTTTCTTTCGCGTTTCAAGTTTTGGATTATTGTAGTTCAGCATTTGAGTGATCGAAAAGTATTACTGTTCCGAAAAGTTCACTATTCATGATTCCCAACTACAAGCAATAACCCTTACCTCATGTCAGAAATGAGAAACAATAGTCGTGGGTGGTTTCTCTTTACAATACATGGCTATTTCGCAAGATTCGAGAAAACATACTAACACTAAGGCGAAAAAAACTATCAGATTTCGAACTTAATGTTTACTTTAATATTCAATCACAAAGCTTCGAGATGGAGCAAATTTAGGTTTTGCAATTTTTTACTGTTTCGTTGTTATCTTGTTGATATTATGGATATATGCCATATGGATATTATGTGTGTGAAGTTGGCCCAGCACTATTCGATATTCGCCAAAAAATTTTTTTGTCCTTGATTGTGCTAGTATTGTGCTGCTTTGTTCCATTGAATTTCTTTTATTTTGTACGGTTCTCAATATATTGCACAATGCCAAAACGTAGATTTAAATGGCACTAATAGATTGTGCTATACATATACTGAGTTGTGATTTTCGAATTTTTCAGAAAGTGCCTCTCATTTTTCGAAAAATAAGTGGAACAGTTTGTGCTATAATTATGCTGACTTGTGCCGTGAATATTTTCACTATATTCTGTCGGATTTCTTGACAAATCGCGAAATTGAAGAAAGAGTTTGTCCAGCACATTCGTTTTTTGTGATGGAGATATATTCAAAAATCGTCTCTTTTGCGAGCTAACTTCTGCCGTAGAAATTCTCACGAAAACCCTGCTTATTTTCCGAAAAAACAGATTTCGAGGAAAATTTTTTCTTGAACTGAATTGTGCCAAGTTTGTTCTGCTTTGTGCTGTTAAAAATTTCATACTAGACGGTTCCGAAGGTATTCTACAAAATGTACAAAATGGACCGCTCAGATAAGTGTGAAGTTGGCCCAGCACTTCTCGATTTTCTAAAAGAAATTTTTTTTGCATTGAGCTGGATTTCCGCTGTTGAGATTTCTCTCCTATTCCATACGCTTCTGAAGATGTTCCACAAAATGTATGAAATGGAACAGCTAGAACTTTTCGAAGAAGTGGGTGTCAACGGCGGGAATAGATTGTGCTATCCAAATACCGAATTGTGCCGTTAGAATTTTTCCGAATGGCCGCCTTATTTTCCAGAACAAAGAAAATAAAAAAAAAATTAGCTCAGCAGTTCGGTTTGTCAAAGCAGATCTTTTGAATATCAGTATACATTGTACCAGGCTTGAAATTCGGACACTGGAAATATGAAAGAAGCCGCCACGAAATCCATCTACGCTCCCGTCGTGCGTGCGTGGCACCTTTAGTAATAGTAAAAGTTGTTGGGATTTCACTTCTAGTGAACTATAGCACCAATCGCCGAAAGTTACCAAAATTCAAATAAATTGGGGCACTCAGAATATTACCCCTCAAAGAATACCTTTATGACTCGGGAAAAACAATCCAGAGAAGTGAAAATGATTATTGCCATTTCTTCTATTCCATCAATTTACTGACTGGTACAGAATGTTTTGAAGGAGTGACATGTAGGGCCAGGTATCATATTTCCAAAAACCGGAGCATAATTTGATAGAAGTAACTCTTCAATCCTAAATGAAAGTATATCAAAAATCCTGTTATTTGATTCAAATAGATCGCCTTCTGGTTGCGGTTTCTAATGGTCTGAATCCCATGCCTGTTATCATGTTCTCTGATATTCAAGCAATCAACAATGTTTTTTCCAATTGCCAATGTTTGAATTATAATTTGAGAGTTTTATTGCTAACAATCTGACCGGTACAAGTGAGCACAAATCTCGTATAACTATATAAAGCAGCTTCCAACAGAAAAAAACCTACTTGGTGACTTTCTTCCAAAATCTTCCCCTTTTGAAAAATGAGCAGAATTTCTATGAAAATTTCAACGAAACAAATAAGATGAAGTGTAGCATATTTTTTTAAATATGTTACCTACCATTACAAAATACCGAATTGCTGAGCTAATTTTTTTCTTGATTTACTTATTCTGAAAAATTAGGGGGACTTTCGGAAAAATTGAAACAGCACATCTCGGTATGTGGGCAGCACATTCTATTTCCGCTCCTGTTTTTCGTAAAGTTGTAGCTGCCCTATTCCATACTTTTTGGGGAAAATCTAGAGAACCACATGGAATAAGAGAAAAATCTCAACAGAACAAAGCAACATAAACCTTTTTAATTTCAGCAGAAATAATTGTTTTTCGAAAATCGGAAAGTTCTACATTTTGTAGAATTTCTTAGGAACCATCTGGAATAAAAGAAGGTCAATGGCACAAAGCAGTTCAGACCTAGCACAATTCAGTCCAAGAGAAAATAGTGTCTCCTAAAGTCTCGTCTCGTCTCGTTTTTGGAAGCGTAGTCTCGTCTAGAGCCTCGTCTCATGGTCTCGTACCTCTCAGCCTCGTCTCGTCTCGAGTCTCGTACGAGGGTCTCGAAAAAGTCTCTCAGTCTCGTGCCACTGTATCTTATTTCTGTTTGAGATACTTACCTACTTCCTTTAAAGATAATACACTGTTCAGGACAGATTCGAAACAATGTTTGGTTTATGGTTAGGGGGCCTCTATTGAGACTATATATTGATTTGACCGATTTCACTCGTATTAATAACTTTGGTATGACTTATTCGATTTTGATGAAATTTTCAGTGCTGGAGAATATGAATGAGCACCGATTAAAGCTCATCTTGGAAGGGTTATGCGTCATTTTTTAGGTTTTTTCTGGATTTTCGCCCAGATTTTTGTCGAATTCAATTTGGCAAAGGTCTCACAAAACGAAAAATCGAAAGAAATAATTCCGCTAATTTTCTTGTTTGTCTGATGAAAGACAGATTTGTACCCCCAATTCGCTTTGTTTATCGTTCGTGTTTTTCCAGTACTATTCATTAGGCAACCTGTTTTTTTCAAGAGACTGCCATTGACGAAAAAGTCAATCCTGCAATCTGAAAGCGAGTTTTCCAAATAAAACAATTATATTTAATTTTTAAAAGTTCTGTTCCAGATATTGGAAGTGAAAACCCAGAAAGAACATAAAAAATGATGAATGAGCACATTCAAAATTTGTAAAATGTTTCTCCAAATAAGCGGTTGTAATTGTGATAATTTTGGATTGATCGTGCCAGTACCCTGTACATTGCGTTTCCAAAATTTCGCTATTCGTTTCAGATTCTATCATTTTAAGTCATCATTAGAGTGTATCTATTTTTTTGGCACACCCCCAGTTTTCCGAAAAAAATTCTCCAGAAAACAACAATTTCGAAATTCTACTCCGACTGATTCTAGTTTTGTTGATAACTTTGGTATGGCTCATGCAATTTTGTTTTGAGTAATACAATATGAATGAGTACATTCAGTTATTTCAACATTTTTCCAAAAACAAAGCGGTGTTATTGTGATTATTTCAGACAAGTTGTGCAGGGAAGAGAACACCCGTTTCCAAAACTTCTCTGTGCATTTCAGATTCTACCATAATTTGTCAGTATTTGGGCGTTTTTTTTGCATACTTATACTATTATTATATTATATTCTTTTCAAATTCGAGATTCATATAGAATTACTCAGAGTCTGTGTAGAATTTGTCAAGTCAGAAAATTACAACATTTAATTTTTTTGCACAACTCCACTTTTTATTAACGGATTTTTATGAAACAGCTTACGTTATGTGATTTCCTTCGATAATTTACCATTTACGCATATGAAGTGTTTTTAAATCGAATGATTCCATTCCAAATATGAGCTGTTAAATATAAACTACGAATTCAGTTACAGATTTCAGAACAGTTTTACATTCTTGAAATATACAGCTTCACCACCTGGTGCGGAATATTCTCACTGCTTTGGAGCCAATTCCGATGATGTTCTTCATCGAATTTTTTTTCTCGGAAAACCGAAAATATGCCAAAAAATAAAACGCTTAAATAATGACTTGTTATTGTATAATCGGAAACAGATAACGGAAAAATGAGAATTTCATCAAAATTGAGAGAGCCATAGCGAAGTTATTATTAGAAGTAAAATCAATTGTAGCCCTGTTTGAAAAATTTCTTCAAGAAAAAACTGATGGTAGTATGAGGAATAAAAGGTTCAGTGAAGATATCTCAACAATGGTATGAAAGGACATTCATCTAATTATTTACAAATGCAAATAGAACCAAAAACTGTCCCATTATGTATCTGAAAGAACACGCAACTAATTATTCTCAAATTTGAGATAACAAAAGAGTTGAAATATCCATTCATGTAGTCGAAATTAATTACTGCGTCTAGGTTCATGAAATATTTTACGCATATTTTCCTGTGCTTTTTTGAATTTGATATTTCTCAGTTATTTTTTCAACTGAAAATATATGGGTACTGTAATCAGACCATTATTCTCTCATTAATTAATAATGATAATAATAATGTTAATATATTTATTCAATCAAAATCTTATTGACATACAATATGGTTGTTTCCGTCAAAACAAAAAACATAACTCAAAACAATTCGCTTCTATAAAAATCAAAAAATTCTCTCTGAGGATATGGTTCACAGTCAACAATTGCATTATACAAAGTAATTTTGAAAACTTTCAAGTTGGATGTCGTCCTAAACCTTGGTGTAGAGCATTAAATAGCCTTAGGCTCATGTACAAGTGCGACTTTTCTATTAAAGTTAAAGAATGACGTGGGTACAAGTATGTGTATCTGTGCGCCTGGTGTTGTAACAGTTTAAATATTGTTGGAAGTATCTTCATAAAAACGAGTATCCTATATACGTATAGACCACATGATGTTGAAAATATTTCCTCTTTAGAATGCCCCCTACAAGATTCTCTAAAACTTAACTTTAGTACAATTCTCAACATGAATTTTTGCCTCAGAAACACCTACCTTATTACTAAGGGAAATTCTCGAACCCATGGGTTTGTAATTTGAATTGAATTAATACTTAACTTTCATTTTCGTTCAAATAACTGAATTGGTCATCGAATGACCTTTTATGTGATATATCACATGCAATATTTTTCAAAAAAAAAACTGTTGAGGTTTAAGGGTATAAACTCTCAACTTTGAAACTGCATGCATTTCTCAAACTTCGAAAATAGAAATAGAAATGAAAAAAGGGAAATTCTCGAACCCATGGATTTGTAATTTATATTGAATTAATAATTCACTTTCATTTTCGTTCACATAACTGAATTGGTCATCGAATGACCTTTTATGCGATATACCACATGCAATATTTTTCCGAAAAAAAACTGTTGAAGTTAAAGGGTACAAACCCCCACTTCAAAACTGCATGCATTTTCAATCTTCGAAAATAGAGATCGGCGGGTAGGAGGATATTTTTTAATATTTATTATTCTAAGAATAAGAATCTGACACCAATCACAAATCGTTAATTTCATAATGAAAAAATTGCTTAGCAAATTCTTTTTCAGTCACGCCACTCAATATGCAGTGGAATGTACTTCCATTTGATATATCATAAACCATATATTATTATTTGAAGAAGAAACAGTATGGGGGTGTGGAGCGTAAAGGGTGGGAGATTTCGAATTCAAAAAAGCATAGGGATACCTGCTTTCGAAATTACAAATCCTTGGATTCGTGGATTTCCCTTAATAATTATTATTAAAAGAATAATGGTCTGATTGCAGTACTCTCCAATCACAAATTGTAAATTAATTCCTAATTTTTTATTCAAAACCGGCACGACAAATTCTTTTTTCAGTCGAATCGCTGAGTAGGTAATCAAATTAGCTTCCATTTGATGTATCACAACCCATTTATTCCAATTTGAAAAAATAAAGTAGTGAGGTGCGAAATATCAAATTCAAAGAAACACAGTATGAAGTGCTATCGGAATTCAAAATCGACCGATGCGAGGATTTTCCTTAATAATTCTTCGTTCAAAAATTATTGACGAGTTACGTTACTTTTTTGGCACGCTGTGTACTATTCATAACTCATTGGTTTTTCTCCCCAAAATTTGCAGCGTTTTTCTTTATACCTCAGGAACCACTGGTCGGAAATCAGTCGGGTAAAAATTTTTTTCTTGAGTTATGCAACAGTAATAAATATTGAAAGTTTCATGAAAATTCGTTAATATGTTTCTGAAAAATATTTTTTTTTCTCTCCAACCCCCAATTTTGAGCCCTTAGGGTACCAAGCTGAAAAGCTTGGAGGATCAATGCCGAGTAACACACGATTTTTCTACCAAGATTCGCTGATTTCGGTTCAGTACTTTCAGAGAAAAGCCCCGGACAACGGACGGCGGACGGACGGATTTTTTTATTCGTTTTTTCAAATCTACATACTCCAGAACGTTAAATGTGAAATTTTGAGGGGGGGGGTTGAAATTTTTTTTTTTTTTGGTCGATCACTAAGGTTCATTATTTGATTTTGTCAAACAATAAACCGAAAGGATAGTTATAGAATTTCAAAACAACATACACATATGCCATATTCCATAAAAAATTCTTCATTTTATAGTTTATGAAACAGTAGCAGAGCTCAAAAGTATAAATGGTGAGCGGAACTTTGACTTTTAACAATTTAATAATCGTTTTCAGAAATATATTCGAATATATCTCATTTTGGTTCATTATTTGATAAAATCAAATAATAAACCTTAGTGATCGACCAACACAAAAAAATTTTTAACCCCCCCTGAAATTTTCACAGTTTACGTTTTGGAGAATATAGATTTGAATGAACGAATAAAAAAAATCCGTCTGTCCGCCGTCCGTTGTCCGGGGCTTTTCTCTGGAAGAACTGAACGGAAATCCTTGAAACTTGGTAGAAAGATCTTTTGTCACTCGGGGTTGATCCTCCAAGCTTTTCAGCAGGATCGGTTTACCCTAAGAGCTCTAAATGGGGGGTTGGGGGGAAAAAATTATTTCTCGAAAACTTACCACCGAATTTTCATGAAACTCTGAACGGTGATTACTGTGGCATAATTCAACCTAAAAAATTTCAGCCGGATGATTCCCGACCAGTGGTTCTTGAAATATAAAGGAAAACGCTGCAAATTTCTTATGAAATCGGAAATGAATCTTCGCATTCGATTCTAAGTTATTTAAGATATCAATGGTCTATTGGGTTATTTAACTAAGAAAATAATAAACCCTTGTGTAAAATTTGCAGTGTTTTTTCCCATAGGTCATTGGCAAGAAAGTAAATCATCTGAAATAGTCCAGGATATGTTAGACTCTTCAGTCCATTCTGAGACTTTCTTCCATCTGAAGGAGTCTGATGAAATTCACAACGATAAAAAGAATAATATTAATTTTATTAGTTATTATTAGGTTGGAATTTCTCGCAGCAAGGTTGATATCTTGATATAATCCTTAATACCTAGTCATTTTGAGTCTTCCATAATTTCCATCAATCAGATTGAGAACGGTTTGAGGAGTTTGGAAAAAGACATTCTGATACATGTTTGACAATTAAGCAAACTAGGGGACATGAATCAGACTAAATCACACTGAGATAAATCATGGTAATACATATTTATGAATATTGTAGTGTTGCTTTGAATCATGAGAGGTTTTTTTGTGAAAAATGAAAAAATCTCTTTGCAGGTAAATAATTGAGCAATAATAGGAAGTGCAAACAATTTCAATAAGGTGAAGCGAATATTGTTTTCGCTGGGTCGAAAAGGGAAGAAGCCATTCAATATTATGAAAGGGGCTCAGCTAATGATAAGTGAGTCACTGCCTGTGCATTAGAGTAGATATCACAATATTTCCGGTACCGAAATTAATTGCAAATTCACCTAGAAAAATAGACGTATTTCAAAAAATTGTCTTTTTTCATAGAAGTTCATGTAAACCCAGGTGCTCACATTTTTTTATAACATTGTCACACGCCAGAAATATTGAATTACGATAGTTCTGGAGGTCGGCTTATTTTCCATCGAACTGAGTCTGAGGAATTCTTTGGCCTCGCTGTAAAAACCGACATCGGATGGATCAAGTTTAGCGCTCGCGCACCACTCTGCTCCTGCTCAAAACACTGTTTCGAGGCAGCCCAATTTTGCCTCGCGAGCCGCTCAGCTCTCGACTCTCGTGTCTGTACACGGCTTAAAGGCTAGCGCTATTCCCACCGGAGGGGTTTATTAATCTTCGGACCCGAATAAGAAAGAAGAATAATAAAGTCAGGTTTCCTAAATAGAGGGGACGTCATTACGACAAAATTTGATATTATATATAATACAAATTGTTTGAGATCTTGATGATACGCAGAGATATATAGTCAATGAATTATTTCAAAATTCTTGCCGCTCCTGAATCTTACTTATTGCGCAAATCCCCTATGCGTGTACTCTGGATAAGACATATTACGTCCAATTCTTGTTTTCAAGTAGATTTCTATACCCACAGACCACAAAAATGTTGTGATTGAATCCGCATCCATTCTCATTTTTTGCGAACTATAGTTTTCGGAAAAATAATTGAGAGATCAATGCAAAAAGCAATCAATTCACACTTCAGTTTTCTCATTGAAGGCCTATCGAGGATTTTCCTAGCTTGCAGCAATCCAGTATAGCATTATTTCAGCGTAGAGAGAAATTTCTTTCTGTTCCCTACAAAAATGGTACAGTTGGCTGTTCGAGAGTGTTGAAATTTATCGGGATTTATCTAAATATTCATTCTCGATAATCTGAGGCAAAAAATATTTTGGTGAATTTATCTTATTATTGTCTCATATGGAAGAGACGATTCCGTCTACAGAACAATATCTGTGGCTAACGAGTTCCTTCCACCAAGAATGCAGTGGCTCCCACTGCGTTCTCGGTGTTGTTATAACAAACTTTGACCTGGTCAAAGCACATTGTGTTCAGGCCAAAAAGTCTCTGTTTTCAATCCAGATTGCTTTTGGAAGGTGCGATCCAGCTACTTGCAGTGCTCTCTTCAAAAATTTTTCGAAAAAAAACGAACTCTGGTCTTCAGAAGTCACTCCGTTATATTTGAGTTATTGTTTGCTCTTAAGTTACCAGATGAAATCTCAGTTATAAATGCACAAAATTTATATGGAAAGATTTCTGTAGAGTTTATGTAATAAGTTCAAGAGAATTGAGTATTATTTTGAAAATAAAATTCAGCATTGGTATGATGATCATGGTGCAGTTATAGCAATATATTCGATATTCCACTTACAAACCTCTCGATAATACACAATTTGACGATTTAGCTGCTTACGAATGATTTCTAATGAGGCTAATGCACAAGATGGGCAACCAAAAAGGTTTATAGAATTATGAGATTTGTCTGACAAAGAGTCTTATGAAACTTCTGAAACCTCGTACAGTATGAATGGATTCCCGAGGAAGTTTCATTTAGTGTTTTCATTCGGAAATGTTATCGAAATCGAATCTCGGATGCATATATATATATGCAGATATATATATATCTGTGGAATCATTAAGTGGATTTAACCAATTCACGAATTCGACCTATCGAGATAATTAAACTAGCTCCACAAAAATCGACTCTCTGAATGTAGCACTCGCATTGTCTGTACGATTGACTGTTAGGCAGACCGAATACACAATACCTTCCCGAAAAAAGACTCAGAGACTCGATATTTTAAGAGAAGATTTGGAGATTACTTACGAGGGTCGACTTAGTGAATAGGTAAAATCTGCCCAATGATAACATATATGTACTCGAATAACCATAATAAATATAAAATTTTCAAAAATAAAGATATGATAGCGTTGAAATTCACTACTTGGTTGGAAAGTAACCCTTCCTGAAATGAAAAATGGATGAACTTCATGCAAAACGCACAAAATTTTCTGCACTTCGGGGTTGGTATTCATAAGGTGCACGCGAGATGTTGCTAGTGAAATTTCAACGAGTAGGTATACCTGTATCTAGAACACTTTCGTCAATTAACAAGAAAAGGCGTTCCGTTAAACTGCAATTACAAATTCTTTGTACAATGGTTTTTCTTTGTGAAGGCTTTGATTCATTGGATGATCAGCTGATATCAAAGTAGAATTGCGTTGATTTTTGTGTTTATTATGTTTAATCGTTATTGAACTGGAGCTCATATGTCTCAGGGAATCATTTTCATTACTCTCACTATTCATTCAGTTCGTTTCAGTATTTGTTGTTGTGAAATTGCCGATGCAATCAATATTAACAAATATCCAAAATTAGTAGAGGATATTCGAGTGAAATATTTATGCGGGACCCTCAAATGCTGATATTGCAGCTTTACGAGTGAGGAACGTATTTCCATATATAAATCTGTTTTTCATCATTTAGACGAACGGTTTTTCAGTTAACAAGTTCTTATGTAGGAATGCTGCACCAGCGTCCACTACGTTTAATCGGTAATTTGAAAGAACTAGGAGATCGACTCGAACCTCCTTATTATTCATTATTAGATTGAGCCGACGGCACCATCCCCCAAATAATTGATCATATTCACTATTCGGATTATACACAACCTGGTTTATGTATATTTTCTCGGCTTGTAATTCAAACGCGGTCATCGTCCCCATTTGTGCGCCGGTTTATGAAATGAATCGTCTAACGTAATGGCTGTGGGTTAGGGGGTCCTGAGAAATGATCAATGCGGCATAAAGCTCATGTTAGCGACTACATACCACTGCGATAGGTACTGTAGTTTTTATTAGGCAATGAACAAACAAAAAACAGACACTGTTGTGCTATTTATAATATATTAATGTCAATATTACATAAAAATAGTCATATGTCAGCAATTCTGTAATACAAAATCAAAATTTGAAAAATACGCCATTCATATTGCTTACACGTAGAGTTCTTTGTGAAAACATATGTTTCACTAACGGAACATATGATGCTCGTTACCATACTAATATTTAGCGAAACATTTTACTAGACAATTGAGGGCCATTAACAGTTTCAGTGATTTTGAGCTTCCATTTTTGCACAAGCAAATTCAGAACTGAAAGAAATATATCATTTATAATATAAAAGCATGAATAGAATTCAAAGAAACAATCCCAGTCGATATTTCATCTATACATTCTTCACTTTTCGAACATGAAGTTGCAAGTTTGATATGCAGTGATCACTTCATCTGTCGTTCAATATTGATCCTCCCTATACAAGGTACAAAATTTGAAGGTTCTAAATTAACTAGTCAATTTACTATTCATCGAATTGATTCACCTATCTATCACATTAATATAAGTCTGCACTCTTCAGAAAAGTCATATTGTCAATAAAAATGTTATCATACAATTTTGCTTTTCGATATGCCAATCACCTTTCAGAAGAAAAATATAGAAATTGATTATTTCATAACTGTTTTTTTGCATAAAAGAACTTTCATCAACTCGAACTGAAAAATAACATCTAAAACAAGAGCTCGTCTCACTTCCAATGCCATATTTATCCATGGGCCCGAAGATGATTTCAAGCAAATGGAATCATTATTGATTAAAAGATACATATATTTGACGACTGCAGTGAGAAACACCTCTAACGTGTAACTGTGTAACTATGGTATTCACACTTAGAAGACCCGTACTTGCTTCACTATATATACAATAAAACATCAGTTCAAACAACCGCTTTACACCCATGGAAGACAAGATGGCATCACACAAAAAACATCGTCTCCATAAATCAAAGGCAACGACATTCGCCTATTGCGTCACTTAGGTCTAGGAGGTGGTGGAGGAGTTGATGGCTGCCTAGTCAAAGAAGAGCGATGAGGAATAGGGGGAGGTCTGCCTGGTCTGCCTGGAGGAACCTGAGGAACTCCACTTACAGGCTTTATGTTCCCAGGTGGGGGTGCGGGGGGTTGTACACCAGGGGGTAGAGCTGGAGGTGGATAAGAGGGGGGTCCTCTTACTGGGGTAACTGTGCCTGCTATCACTTGATTTTGTGTTTGTAATACACTGGTTGTAGCTGAAGTTTCTTCTTTCTTCTTAATTTCAGGTATTGCAAATTGTGTCTCTGATTCAGGGACTATTCTAGCACTAGGCTGGTAAGCTGTTACAGAATCAGGTTCTCCTTGTGGAGAGGCTGGAGTTATACAGCTGGTCATCAATGGAACGAACATTGGAGGTCCCTTAGAGGAAGAAGTCGATGTTTTTTGATTGGAAACAGACTTTTCAGCTCCAGCTGCGAGGTAGGAAAATACGCAGAGCACCGAATAGCAAATCTGGTCAGCCTAAACAGAAAATAGGTTACGAAATTGCTTTGAACACATTCATCAAATTACCACTAGTTCAACACTGAGGTGGACAGGTAAATTCATCCGAGGCATACAAATAACAACTCCTATATACTCTTACACATATCGGAGGAACATGCATTGGTTGGTTTTGGTTGATCTATTTGAAGTGCCATGCAAACTGAAAATATCCTGTGAAACATTAAGCACAGCTCGCTAGCCTATAAACAGGACATGCCAAATATTGGAATAACAAACACAAACAGGTATACATAGAATGCCATCATATAAAATTGCTTACCATGAGTGACTTGTATCTTCTCTGTGTCACTTGTCTAGTCTTTGGATCTGTACAAAGGCGAAAATCAATAAGTAAAGACGAAGTGAAGTAATGAAAGTCGAAATAATCAAGTCATATTGTAACTATATTGTATATATGTATCATCAATGAATAAATAAATAAATAAATAAAATAAAAAAAATATGATTGGATAGTTTACATCGCTACCAACAAGAGAAAGTAATAAATTGCACAACTACAAATATGTTCATTCTGAAATTGGGTTTCTTCTAGGTTATGACTGCTGGAACATCCTTTTGAAACAAAAGCTCACTATGAGATACTTGGCAGCAACTTCAAAGCATACTATACTAAAAACGCGAAATGGGGAGCATATCGAAGAAAAGTAGGACAAGACCACGGAATTGAAATATCGCCAAGACTTCCAAGAGATCCTAACCAAGCTTTAATGCGAACTTTTATTGGAACAGTAAATAGTCACTTCGAGACCAAAGTTTGAAATTTTGTACTGCCAGCTTATAACTTCACAGGAGATGTAACCATAATTAGAAATCCAATTGCGAAGACATACCGATGTAACCCAGTGAAAAATGTCCATATATATTAGTTTCTTAAGTCATGGCAGACGTCGCAATAACAAAAATTCGAATTACAATGACCATAAGTAGTCTCGAGTGTATTTGTAGCGGATTCATCATCTTCATTGAAATCAGAAAAAGAGGGCGCTGCCGGGAACACCGGAAGTTGCCGAGTCATCATCAACCTCGACTAAGTGCCATCGACGCCAATTGACCTACTCCGAATACATGCCAACATGACCTAAATTTACGACCGCGAGAATTATTAGCATAATATGTCTTTCAACAAAGGATGTTGACGCCTTTAGATAGCATTTGTTGTTGTCTCTGTTGAGATAACTATTTGAGTTCACTGTGGATAGAATACTGATAACAAAACTACTCTCTAATCCACTTGCACTTTCTGCGTCTAACGCACGTTTCGGAAACCAAGTTTCCTTAGTCGAAGACCAATCGTTACAGTGAACTTGGTTTCCGAAACGTGCGTTAGACGCAGAAAGTGTAAGTGGATTAAAGAGGAGTTACACACTGTTTGTTGTTCCTGTCGAGAGCAAAATAATTCAGTTTTATTCTTGAGGTGATTTGGATCAATTAAAAGAGATTCTATGGTATTATGTATTGTGAGAAAACAAAAATAGAATAATTATGCACACTTCTCTGCAGTTCGTTTTTATTCGACATTACGCATATTGCGCTCACAGATGTCAAGTATCCTCAAAACAATAATACCAACTGTTAAACAGAAAATAACTCTAAGGGAATCTTTTTCTTTAACATTTATCCCTATTCTTAATTACTAACTGAATTCACAGATCACCACACCCACATACCCAAAATTGGAAGTCCTGGTTCATACGGTTGTCCCGAATCTAAACTGAAAAGGACTTATTTCACGAGATACTCAGTTTCCTAGTGCGTTGCTCTAACAAAGAGAATATATAGGTATACATTATACATGATATGTGTTTCCGATTCATCACAACGAAATACAAAACTTCTGAGAAAATTCAAAAAACAAAAACCTTTTAATTTTCACATCTACTTTAGCACATTCCGTTACAAGATGAGATAATGCAGTAATTTCCGGTTATTTCTTTCTTTGAAAGGAATTATAGTGAAAAATTATGTGGAACAGATAATAATTTATGAATAGTTATATATTCGGCAAAGAAAACACGATAATACCGTTTTAACCTTCAGAAATAAGCAAAAAGTTCTAGAACTGCATGGTTTACGTATAATTACGGCAATAACATAATTAAATATCATGCAATTATGAGGTGTATATTTTTTGTATTGCAGGAAAATTCAGAATCGGTTAAATTACAGCAGAGTTCAATATGATGTGAATGAAAGAAAAAAGGTGTAATGTATAAAAAAATTTCATAATTTTCAGGGAAATCCAGAAAAATAATAATGTAAAGGAAACTATTTTTTTGTGGTTATTCTGGCAGATGTATCGAAAGGTCCTCAATCAAGTGATCTCGAAAAATGTCGATGCGATTGAATTGAAACTTGGTGAGCACTTGTAAAGTACAAAATTTCGTGAGGATCACATCTTTTGTAAATAAAAAACAGTTTTGAATTCTCTAATATCTCAGAAACTATTTGCTATTTTGTGCTGAAATTTTGTTTCTTTAACAGGTATATACGGGATGTTTCATTAGTGAACGAACATACGGTATCCTGACTTGAGAGACGAGTCCAAAAAACCTATATATGGTAGATCTAATCAATTCCACAACCAAGATACTGGGTGTTTCTTGGGTAAAGTCGCAAGATTTTCCGTATTAGAGAGATATTTTATCATTGAACGCAGTGTGCTTTTTCGAACACAAAATGTAAAGTCTGTAACGTATGTCAGACTAAACACTCTGTATAATTATTACTTGAAGACGAGCAAGGTCCATAGAACCTCGCATCATCCATAAAACGTGCTCAGATGGATTACCTACTGATATTGAATTCCCACGTCTGTTATCATAATATGCTTGTAAACATCTTGACAACACATATATAATATTTTGTTATTGTATTATGAAAGGAGTGAGTGAGAACAATGAAGCGGAGCGTTCATTGATGTGTCATGCCGTAGTATAATTACCCATAGTAATTAAACCCTCTAACGATTTCTTCGAGTGTTATTTCCAACCCTCTCCTGTACAAACCAACTGGATGAACCAACCCCAACCGGGGTACACCACATGGCGATCCTGCCAGTTAACTGAAACACCACATGGCGATCCTGCCAGTTGACTGAATGTCAGAAGATATCCAAAATGAAGTGAGAGGGCCAGATGATTTTTTTCCTCGATGGTATGTGATTCCAACATATTTCCATTCTATGGTACCATGGGTTATAGCCATCCCCAGCCAGAAGATCAAGATGGTTGTTTTGGGAATGATCGTGTTCCTTAATAGATATAGAAGAAGAACAAGTCGTGACTGGGAATCAGAAGATGCCAGGATGACTGATGAAATATCACATAAATGTTCCTTCAGAGAAGCCGTAGAAGCCATAAAGTGATTTAAGTGAAAAAAACCAGTAAGACTTTAAATTTTTTGTGATAAATATAGTTTATAAGATAGATGTTGATCGAAAATTTTTTAACTTAGGTAGAATTTTTTTTTTCTCAAAGAGGGAAGGTGTAACGTATGTCAGACTAAACACTCTGTATAATTATTACTTGAAGACAAGCAAGGTCAATAGAACCTCGCATCATCCATAAAACGTGCTCAGATAGATTACCTACTGTTGGGGTTTCGCATATTTTTTGGTTTGTGAATGTCGGAGCGAATAGACCAATGTTCGAAGTATTTTGTTTGTTTGTTTTTCCTTGTTTGCACCACAATGTGTAATGCTGGCAACACCGGAAACTCGAGGGAGGAAGTATTCCCTTGAAGATCGGAAAAAAGACAGAGATTTTCGAATCGTCGTCGAAGTTAGATTTTTCGCTGCAATTTGGAGATAGTCGTTCACATTCGGTGAAGTTTATATGGTTGAAAGTGAAAGAAAGGCGAGTCAGATTATCGTTCTGGTGCTACTTTTTGATCATTTGATTTGTTATTATTGTTCGAATTTCACACAGTCCACTTGCTCTTTTGTCGCGCTAAAACATTGGTCCTTCGGGCCGGATTCGTTTTTGGGAAAAATTTATTTTCATTTCATTATATTTTGTCAAATTCATTCGATTTCGATCAGTTTATTTTCAAAAATCGTTTGAAAATTAAACTCGATATCGTACATATCAGATAAAGTTACTATAGCTACATATGTGCATACATCTTCGAACGGACGAAAAAACGTTCATATTTCGTTTTCGCGATAAGAGTTCCATCGTTTATCTTGAATATTGGAATAAATCATCGGCATTTGTTTCAGCGTTGTTGCCAAATTTTGTTCACTTAATTTGCGATTTCCTGTTTCGGGAAATTATTCAAGATGCCATCTGACGCGTCTGCGTTAGCTATTACTTATGCGAATCGTAAGACCGCTTCCAATCGTATTTCAGAAATCCTCGAGGTAGCGCAGAATGCTCAGCAAGATTCCGCTTTGATTTCCGAGCTGAAAATGCGAATGAATAGGTTAGAGTCAATTTATAAACAATTCGAAGCTAGCCATTTCAAGATTGTTAATGCGAGGGCAAATGAGGGCGAAGAAGTTCTTCAAACACAGGAAGAAATTCGTTCTTTAGTAGATAAACAATATTTCACTGTTAAATCTATCTTTTATAATTTGGTTGAAGGGGTAAATCGAGACAGTGAGACGGGGACTGTTTCACCTACAGTATCGCAAGTTAGATTACCCAAGATTTCACTACCCACTATTGGAGGTGTTTTGAAAGAATGGCCTAATTTTCGTGATTTGTTCGTATCATTGGTTGATAAAAATTTGTCGTTGAGCAACATTGAAAAATTTCAGTACCTTTTGAGTAGTACATCCAATGATGCTCTGGAAATAGTTAAAGGAATAACTTTGTCCGGGGACAATTATCCGATCACTTTCGGTAGTTTACTTAAGCGTTATAATAATAAGAGGCCTTTAGCAGTTTCGTATTGGAACGAAATTTTTCGTTTTCCAACATTAGAAAAGGAGAATGTTGCTTCATTGAGGAAATTGTTGAATGTATTTTCGGAAAATTTATCCGCTTTGGACAATTTGGATTTTCCGGTTGATTCGTGGGATTTTCCATTGTTTAATATACTTTTGGATAAAATCGATTTCAAAACAAGAACTAAATTTGAATTAGATCACAGTAAAATAGAATTACCTCAATATACTGATTTGATAGCATTCTTGTCATTTCATTGTAAAGCCTTAGAGGCTGTCGAATCATCGAATGATAAGTTTAAAGTTCAGAGGAATAATTCTGTGGCTTGTGCTCCTAAACTTGGTAGAAATAATAGTTCACGGGTTTCATTCTTAACTGATGCAAATTCTGTCGATAAGATAACATGTGTTTTTTGTAAATCATCGAACCACGTGAACTTGAATTGCTCTATTTTTCAGAATCGCTTTCCATATGATAGATTTTTGTTAGCTAAAAATCATCAGTTGTGTTTAAAATGTTTGCAATCTTCTCATCGTTGTAATAGTTGTCCGAGTAAATCGTCATGCGGACGTTGTGGAAGTAGTAGACATCATTCATTTTTACATTTTGAGCGCGTTGAATTTAATCGGTCATTGGATAATAAACCGAGCGCTTCAGCTTCAGGTTCTACGATTCATAACAATAATTCGGATAGTTCTGAGGCTATAGTTGATAATAAGTCTCAAACTTGTTTCAATCAGGCAGTTTCCCTCCAAATTTCTCCTATTAAATCATCAGATTCGTTTGTTTTGCTTTCGACAGCAGAAATTATGGTAAAAGACGCATTTGGTAATAAACAAAAAATTCGTGCATTGCTGGATAATGGAAGTCAGGCTAGCTTCATAACATCAAAATGTTTGAATAAGTTAGGTTTGAGATATTTTCCCTTGACAACTTCGATTCATGGAATTGGTAGCTCCCCCGTTGTACCCAGGGGATCTTTAACTTGTACGATTAGTTCATGTTATGACACCGAGCAAGAATTACGAGTTGATGTCTTTGTTTTACCTAAAATATGTTCGGATATGCCAAATTTCAAGATAACTTCGATTAATTGGCCTCATATAACTTCTCTGAAATTGGCTGATCCCAAATTTCATAGTTCACGTTCGATTGATATGCTCATTTCTGCGGATATCTTTGCTCAGATATTAATTCCAGGTAAAGTTGAAAATAATATTGGAGAACCTATAGCTATCAATACTTTATTCGGTTGGGTTTTGGCTGGACGAATCGGTTCGGAAAATTCTTTTGTTGATAGTACTAGTTTATCATCATTTTTGGTTTCATGTCCAACTGAAGTAGAATCATTGGAAAGTACATTAAAGAAATTTTGGGAGTTGGAACAAGTACCTGAACATAATGTCGTTTCTGAAGATGATCAGCTCTGCGAAGATATCTTCTCGAAAACTACAACTCGGGATGTTGATGGTCGATATACAGGGTCTTTCACGAGGAACCTCACCCATATTTATACGGGAAACTACTGAACGTATTTTCATGAAATTCAGCACTTATAAGTATTTCACGATGCTGATGAAATCTAAAATATTTTCAAGGCATGAGCACCTCCGGTTTTTCCGGAAATGACGTCAATTTCCGTTTTTCAAATTAGAACACCATTTTTTTATTGCAGAAATAGATTCCTTAGAAAATTTCAATTTATTTTGATGAAACATTTTTCAGTTTTCGTTGGAAAATTCTCTCTGAGCGGGAAAATTCGAAAAAAAAAATCGAAAATAGAGCTCCGCTGAAACAAGAATAACTTCGAGGTTTTTGGATGGAAAATTTTCATTTTTGGGATTTTTCAAGATGTAAGATTGATGTATCCACTTTAAAAATCGAAATCGCGATTCATGATACAGTGGGTGAAAAAATCGCTTTCAAAGTTAGGGATGACAAAATCGTGAAAAATCAATTTTTTCAAATTAGAACCCCATTTTTTTATGCCAGATATTGAATCTACGTTAAAAAATAATGTGAGTGTATGCATCACACCCTTGCCCTAAAGTGGATATTTTCTGAGTTATTCACAAAAAACTGTTTTTCGTCTTGAATTTTCAGCTATTTCTTTTCCCTTCACGCCAAAAAGATGACATTTTCAGGAACTGTTACTTAAACCATGTTTTAGATTTTACTACCCTAATATGCAAGAGAAAAAAGTTACAGGTTGTTCCTAAATAGATGGCGAATTTGGATTCGAATTTGTATCGGAAACCTCTTTATTTCAAGTAATCGGCCATCGGTTTTCTCTCCAGTGATAAATAAATAATTCCTTATGAACCATATGCAAAAACTTACCATGTTTTACATTATTTTTTTTAATGATAGATATCATTAATTACATCTGCCAAATTCCTCTTTATTCAGTAGCATTTTGTGTTTACTATTATATTAATTTGGTGATAATTCGTATTAAGTTATAAAATCGATCACTGTGCCTAATTTTACCAATGAAGATTTTTTAAATCTCATTCTACTTCATGGAGAATGTGATAAAGTTGTAGATAGAACGATTCGACTGTTCATTGAGAGGTTTCCTGACCGACCCAGACCAACGAGAGATACCATTAACAGAACCATGACAAACTTGAGAAATGTCGGATCTTTCGTTAAGAAAACTACACACAGAGAAAAAAGTGTAGTAGAAGATGAGAACAACGAAATTACAGTTCTTGCATATTTTCGTGTGAATCCTCAAAATTCTCTCAAAGATGCCGAGATTGATCTGGGATTATCTCAATCGAGTGTTTGGAGAATATTAAAAAAACATAAAATGCACCCATATAAATTCAATAGGGTACAGCATTCGAAGGAAACTGATTTCGTCAGAGTTTTGCGAAGCTATGATGATTCGATTTCAAGAGAATGAAAACTTTTTGGACTGTATAATATGGACAGATGAATCTAAATTCACAAAGAATGGTTCTTTCAATAGGCATAACAGTCATTATTGGGATGAAGAGAACAACCACCACTTCAGACAATGGAACTTTCAAGAGACCTGGAGTTTTAATGTTTTTTGCGCCATCAAAAATAATGCAATTCTCGATGTTCACATTTATGATGGGACTTTAACTGGTAAGATAGAACACTACACATGTTTGCATTATTTAAAGAATGTTCTCCCTTAGGAGATAGATATTCTGACATATTGACTCAAATAATTGATCCGCTAGTACAGAACCATAATGACTTATGGTATCAACAAGATGGCGCGCCTCCACACAATTCACTCAATGTGTCAAATATCCTCTACAGGCTATTTGAAGATCGATGGTTGGCGAACAATGGTCCACATCTTTGGCCACCACGTTCTCCCGATTTAACTCCTTTAGACTATTATGTTTGGGGTAGGATAAAAAATATTGTCTACTCAACTCCCCTGACTGATAAAGAGGACTGCATAGAACGAGTCAGAAATGCGTTCAGGTTTGTTTAGATTTTTAGATTCATAGTTTTGAAACTCAATTTGGTTTTTAAACACTTTTGCAGATAAGAAGAGCAACGCACGAAGCATTCCTGAGACGTATAAATAAATGTCTAGAAATTAACGGTCAAAACTTTGAGCATCTTCTCTAGTTATAACTGCGAGAGTTTGCCATGGTTCTCCTAATAGTAACTTGAAGTCGGTTTCAAGAAGGGGTGAAAATCTACAGCATGGTTCAAATAACAGTTCCTGAAAATTTCATCTTTTTGACGTGAAGGGAAAAGAAATAGCTGAAAATTCAAGACGAAAAACAGTTTTTTGTGAATAACTCAGAAAATATCCATTTTAGGGCAAGGGTTTGATGCATACACTCACTTTATTTTTTAACGTAGATTCAATATCTGCCATAAAAAAATGGGGTTCTAATTTGAAAAAATTGATTTTTCACGATTTTGTCATCCCTAACTTTGAAAGCGATTTTTTTATCCCCTGTATCATGAATCGCAATTTAGATTTTTAAAGTGGATACATCAATCTTACATCTTGAAAAATCCCAAAAATGAAAATTTTCCATCCAAAAACCTCGAAGTTATTCTTGTTTCAGCGGAGCTCTATTTTCGATTTTTTTTTCGAATTTTCCCGCTCAGAGAGAATTTTCCAACCAAAACTGAAAAATGTTACATCAAAATAAATTGAAATTTTCTAAGGAATCTATTTCTGCAATAAAAAAATGGTGTTCTAATTTGAAAAACGGAAGTTGACGTCATTTCCGGAAAAACCGGAGGTGCTCATGCCTTGAAAATATTTTAGATTTCATCAGCATCGTGAAATACTTATAAGTGCTGAATTTCATGAAAATACGTTCAGTAGTTTCCCGTATAAATATGGGTGAGGTTCCTCGTGAAAGACCCTGTATAGTTCATTTGCCTTTTATTTCGAATTCGGAACCATCCTTTCAGGATTCTCGCGAAATAGCTATAAAAAGATTTTTCAATTTGGAATGTCGGTTAAACAAGGATGATGTTCTGAAAAATCAGTATGATGACTTCATGCGTGATTATTTGAGTTCGGGACATATGACCATTGCTCCTAATTTGACGGATTATTCTAAATCTTTTTATTTGCCACATCACTGTGTTATAAAACCTGACTCATTGACAACTAAATTGAGAGTAGTCTTTGATGCATCTCAAAAGTGTTCATCGGGGTTTTCACTTAATGATTCGTTGTACGTCGGCCCCAAATTACAAACTGATTTGGTGGGTCTTTTGGCTCGTTTCAGAACACATCGTATTGCTTTTACTGCTGACATTAAGCAGATGTTTCGACAAATTATAGTTTCGCCTAAGTTTCGAGATTATCAGCGTATTTTTTGGCGTTTCTCTAGTGATGAACCACTTTTAGAATATACGTTGAATACGGTTACATTCGGAGTAACATGTTCGCCGTTTCTTGCAAATAGAGTCATCAAACAGCTCGCCATTGATGAGGGTTGTGACTTTCCGTTAGTCATTTCAATTTTAAATAATGATATTTATATTGATGATGTTCTGTTGGGGAGTGATTCTTTAGATGATGCTCGTGTAATTATCGAACAATTGATTTGTGCTTTTGGAGAAGCCGGTTTCCCTCTGAGGAAATGGGCTTCAAATTGTTCTGAATTACCCGTATAACATTTCGTTATCGTCCGAATATTTCGTTATCCGATCGTGACGACTGAATAACTTCCTTAATGCTAAAGAACAGCTTTATCGAATCTACACCAAACTTTAAAGATTATCTGTATACAGTAAAGTGATTCGTTGTATATAAATTCGACAAAGGCTTGGTAAAGATCCTACACACAATATCTGTAACGAGAGTCGATAACTATTCGCCACGAATTCAGTTGAGAAAATCGCTAACGATTATTTTATATACCTAGGTAAAGAATATTTAATGATTTTCGAAATTATTCCTATATCAAAAAGCTTTGCTTGTTCAATATTATCCTATAAATAAATTCTTTATAGAAAATTCACGATAATTCGATACAAAATAGATAATTTTTCAACAGAAAGATAATAATATACCTTAGGTCATGATGTAACAAATACATCATGCCTGTTTTCCTATCGACAGAGTGTAACAGCCAAATGGAATAAATTCGATAACGAATAAATGAGGGCGTGTTGGGAAAAACGCTCGGACACGTCGATTTGTAATTTTAAATGCGCATATTTTTCAAGAAAATAATATTATATAGGGTGTTCCATGTGACCGTGGCCAATACCAACTTTCTTATTTCAAATGCAACCCCCTGTATATTATTTATTTTTTGGATTCTTCAGAAAATTTTAGACACAATTCATGCACAATGTCCTATACCTATCTTTAACTATTTCGGAAATATCAAGTGTTTTCAGATTTAGTGCAAAAATCATCTTTTCAAATAAAAATTTTTTCATTTCACAAATTCGGTACATTACACTTAAAACCTAATAAGTAAAAATGATTTTTTCTTAATAATTAAAAAAAAACAAAAAAAAACCTTAATGTCAATGTAGGAAATGTTCAAATGCTCGCCGCGAACGTCTTGAGAATAAGCAACTCTGTTTTTGTTTTTTTTAAATTTCTTCTCAGTAATGGTTTTTGCTTACTTTCTTCATATCAAGAGATAAATGGGAAATAAGTATTGAGTGTAATGTATCGAATTTGTGAAATGAAAAAATTTTCATTTAAAATGTTAATTTTTGTAAAAAATCTGAAAACGCTTAATATTTCCGAAAAAGTTGAAGATGGGTATAGGACATTGTACATGAATTATGTCTAGAATTTTCTGAAGAATCCAAAAAATAAATAATATATAGGGGGTTGCATTTGAAATAAGAAAGTTGGTATTGGCCACGGTCGCATGGAACACCCTATATAATTTTATTTTCTTGAAAACTATGCGCATTTGAAATTACAAATCGACGTGTCCGAGCGTTTTTCCCAACACGCCCTCATTTATTAGTTATCGAATTTATTCCATTTGGCTGTTACACTCTGTATGTTAGGTCTATTGGTTTCGTGCGTCGTTTGACATTTGTCATACGTTGGAGGTAAAACAACCTCACTTTCCCGCTTTGTTTATGTTATGAAATACAGCATTTTCAACAATTGCAGAATAAATTGACAAGTTAAAATAATTTATATTCATAGAATTAGTTAATTACTGAGCCGGTGAGGCCAAGTTATTGTGTCGTTGTGAAATGCAACATAAATACACCGAGAGACCAAGGAATACATTCGCTTTGTTTACATTGGTGAAGAGCGATTATTTGGAGATTTTAGTGATTTTATTCATTTTACAAGTGAAATTTTGTGATAATGGATCTGATTAACTGATATTCAATCTCAGATGATAATCATTCGAAACGATATAAATGAAAATTGCAGTATTTATTCTTGTCTTCAGAAGCCTAGAGTATCCACATAAAAGATAGCATTTATTATAGGTATATAACTATTGAAAATGAAACAGTAAAATGTTTGGCTCATTTATTCCTGAAAATAAACAGCAGAATGAAATCCAATAAATGTATGGAATGGAAAAAACATGGGCTCCAGAGAACTTCGCAGTACTATTTCAAATAACGTGCTATGTTGCAATTTATCAAATTACTACAATATAGGTCTGCAGTTGCTATGTCAGTGCTATCATAATATTCAATTATATGTGAAATATTATCATCCATCTTTGTTTAAATATAGAGAAATATTGGGAATTTGGATCATTTATTTGTCTGCTACTTTGATGACAAAGCCAACGTTTCGAGGACGAACTTTCCTCTTTATCAAGGCTAGAATAAAAATAAAAACAATCAAGTCAACAATGATACATGACAAATTAAAAAAGGTCATTACCTAGTCAACTAAATTGTACAGACTACGTCAATGAAATAAAAAAGAACAATGAACAAGGTGAAGTACCAGGGCAACATCATACGTGATACTACTTAAGAAACAAAAAGTCGAGGATATCACAATCATACTGATTTACAGGTTACAATCTATGGTTGCACAGAATACACGTTAACTCAGTCTTCACCATCACATTGACATATATTACATTAAAATATTTTCGGTTAAAATGTTAAAATTATATCACATGTAATTGTCTTCTTTTATGGGCTAGCTGAGACTAATTAATTGGTTATATAAAATACTCAGTCCTTGGACATCTTCTCTTTGGTTAATTGTTTTGTTTTTCTTTATAAATATCATCTCACTTATATTCCTAGCATATCCATTTCTCTCGTAATCTAAAATTCTCACGTCATCGAAGTTAAATTTATGTCCCTCTACAAGTGCATGCGCAGTTAAAGCTGTTTTATTAGTGTTGGTTATGTTTTTACAATCGTTCTTGTGTTGTCTTACTCTGTCTTTAAGGTATTGTCTCGTCTGTCCGATGTATGATTTATCACAATTGAAACATGGAATTCTATAGACTAAACTGGATCTGAACAAAGGTGGTGTTTCGTCCTTCAACTTGGTGAAATATCTCCTAAGTTTGTTTGTGGAATAGTATGCGCAGCGACAGTTGAAATCGTTGAAAACTCTGTTAATATTTTGGGATAAGCCAGGTATATAAGGAAACTTATAAAATTTGAAATTATTTTCTCTATTAGCGTTATTGACTAGAGAATCGCTCGCGTTACTAACATTGTTACACATTCTTTCTATAAGGTATTTGGGGTAGTTATTTTTCCTGAGGATTTCTTTGATCTTCTGGATGTTTTGTTTGTGGAACTTTTTATCGCTCAGTGTGGTGGCTCTCGAAAATAGGTTTTTCATAATGTTTAATTTTTGCTGCAGGCTATGATTGCTGAGAAAACTGATACATCTACCAGGGTTACATGGTTTCATGTACCAGTCGGTTATCAGTTTAGAGTTTTCTCGGATGATAACTGTATCAAGGAAAGGAAGTCTTCCGTCTGTTTCTATAATACAATTCACTGTGGAAATAGAAACAGACGGAAGACTTCCTTTCCTTGATACAGTTATCATCCGAGAAAACTCTAAACTGATAACCGACTGGTACATGAAACCATGTAACCCTGGTAGATGTATCAGTTTTCTCAGCAATCATAGCCTGCAGCAAAAATTAAACATTATGAAAAACCTATTTTCGAGAGCCACCACACTGAGCGATAAAAAGTTCCACAAACAAAACATCCAGAAGATCAAAGAAATCCTCAGGAAAAATAACTACCCCAAATACCTTATAGAAAGAATGTGTAACAATGTTAGTAACGCGAGCGATTCTCTAGTCAATAACGCTAATAGAGAAAATAATTTCAAATTTTATAAGTTTCCTTATATACCTGGCTTATCCCAAAATATTAACAGAGTTTTCAACGATTTCAACTGTCGCTGCGCATACTATTCCACAAACAAACTTAGGAGATATTTCACCAAGTTGAAGGACGAAACACCACCTTTGTTCAGATCCAGTTTAGTCTATAGAATTCCATGTTTCAATTGTGATAAATCATACATCGGACAGACGAGACAATACCTTAAAGACAGAGTAAGACAACACAAGAACGATTGTAAAAACATAACCAACACTAATAAAACAGCTTTAACTGCGCATGCACTTGTAGAGGGACATAAATTTAACTTCGATGACGTGAGAATTTTAGATTACGAGAGAAATGGATATGCTAGGAATATAAGTGAGATGATATTTATAAAGAAAAACAAAACAATTAACCAAAGAGAAGATGTCCAAGGACTGAGTATTTTATATAACCAATTAATTAGTCTCAGCTAGCCCATAAAAGAAGACAATTACATGTGATATAATTTTAACATTTTAACCGAAAATATTTTAATGTAATATATGTCAATGTGATGGTGAAGACTGAGTTAACGTGTATTCTGTGCAACCATAGATTGTAACCTGTAAATCAGTATGATTGTGATATCCTCGACTTTTTGTTTCTTAAGTAGTATCACGTATGATGTTGCCCTGGTACTTCACCTTGTTCATTGTTCTTTTTTATTTCATTGACGTAGTCTGTACAATTTAGTTGACTAGGTAATGACCTTTTTTAATTTGTCATGTATCATTGTTGACTTGATTGTTTTTATTTTTATTCTAGCCTTGATAAAGAGGAAAGTTCGTCCTCGAAACGTTGGCTTTGTCATCAAAGTAGCAGACAAATAAATGATCCAAATTCCCAATATTTCTCTATATTCAATTATATATTTATTATACTAAATATATGTTACAAATAAAATAATTCATATGAAATTTTACCCTTGAACACCGATTTCGATTCATCCTCAGTGTTAACAAGAATTTTTCAATAATTTTGATGAACTTGTATCTTTATTATTCTCTGTAATGTACCATCTTCTCAATTCAAGCTTCAAAGCAGGTCTTTCAGAGATGTCTGATGGCACTTGTGATGACTCGTTTTTCAGTACTTCATCAGATATTATCGGTATTGATGCATCAGAGCTAGTTCCACCATCACTGGAGGGAACATTATTTTTTATGCCTTCATTACCTCTGGTGATAAATTAAAGTAAATTATAACCTAAGTAGGTAACTTTTGAATATAGGATTTAAGATTATAAGATGTGATTTATTTATTTATTCAGTAACTTATGAAGTACTTACATTGATCTTCCTTTTTTCGTGTCATTATAATGGTAATTTACATCATTTTCATTATTCTCATGACAATTTGCGCCTAGCTTTCTTTTTCGGTTTTTTTCTAAGATTAAATCGTGAATTTTCACTCTCGGTTTGACAGTTATATAGAGTCCTTTTTTTAATTGTATCCATTGCAACAATGATTGAACGCACTTTTGATGTCTTAACAACAAGGTGACTGGATGAGTTGGTTAAAGCACAAGACAAACCGAAGAGGGATGGAGTTGATGCAGGTTCGAACCCAAGTAAGGTACAAAAATTTAAACGTTAGCTCAATATAATGGTGATGGGAGGTAGAATTCAAGAGAACTTAGAAATTGAGCTACCTGAACAATAAAAACGCATAAAGTAAAGCTTTTAAATTTATGTTCTCCGTTCCCATTTTCAACCGTGTAGTTTTTATTAATGTCAGATATAGATTATTGTTTATGAATCGATATCGATTTTCTTTACTTCAAAGTTACGTTTCATACTCCCAAAATACGCATCTGCTTGATAAAGAATTTCTGCAGCCAAACGTTACCGTTTGTCGGTAATGAGTCTTTAGCGCAAAAATATAGTTTATCGTTATTAGATCTCTATCTAAGGGGTAGAGGTTTTTGATAACGTTTTGTTGCTGGTTTTGATAACGATATCTCGTTATCGTACCGGACCTTCAGATATTCTACCTTTAACTAATCGATAACGAATTGTTATACGGGTACTTAGTTTTCTGCCAGATGAATTTAAACAGATTCCTCTCAATTTGGACGACAGTTCTATCGTTAAAGTCTTAGGTTTGAAATGGAATCCTACTAAGGACGTATTTTGTTATACCGTGAATGTTTTATCTAAAGAATGCACTAAACGCACTATTTTATCGGAGTTAGCAAGAATATTTGATCCTTTGGGATTTCTCACACCTATTGCATTTTTCGCTAAATATTTGAATCAAATTTTATGGCGTTCGGGATTAGATTGGGATGACGTTCCACCAGAGAATATCGTTTCTCGATGGTATCAGTACAGATCAGAACTCGAGTGTCTTTCAAATCTTGAAATTCCTCGATTTTTAGAAATTCCTCGATCCAAATCTTGTGAATTACACGGATTTTGTGACGCGAGTGAAAGACGTTATGCTGGCGTTGTCTACTTGAGAATAAAGATTTCGGAGTTCGAATACAAGTCGATATTAGTTCTTGCAAAAACAAAAGTTGCTCCCTTAAAAAAGGTGTCGATACCAAGATTGGAGTTATGTACCGCGGTGTTGTTAAGTAACATGTTGAGTTATATAAAATCGGTATTTGTTTCCAATTTCACTATAACTCGCACATTTGCCTGGTCAGATTCAAATGTTGCATTATGTTGGATCAAGTCTCCACCAAGTAGATGGAAGACTTTCGTCGCCAATAGAGTAGCTGGTATCATATTAATGGTTGTGAAAATCCAGCAGACATCGGATCTAGAGGTTGTCTACCTTCTGAGCTTTTGAATAATTCGTTATGGTGGGCGGGGCCCCCTTTTCTCAAAAGTGTAATTTCTATTTCTAATGAAATTACTGAAAATTTCTCTGATGATGAGATATTATCGGAAACGAAACTTCATAGTTTCAATGTTCATGTTGAAGATGGAGTAGTTTCGTCTTTGTTAGAAAAATATTCGTCTTTAAATAAAATACAGTCTATTATGGCCTATCTTTATAGATTCATGAATAATATTCGGAAAGATAAACATAAGATGAGTGGTTTACTTACTGCCATAGAATTGAATACGGCTTTAATGATCGTTGTTAGAAACGTGCAGAGTATTGTTTTTGCGGAAGAAATAAAGCGGTTAAAACAAGGTTTACCTCTTTCGAAACCTCTACGCAAATTGATGCCGTTTCTATGCGATTTCGGTTTGCTCAGAGTAGGCGGTCGCATTATTAATAGTAGATTATCTTATGATAAGAAATTTCCGATTTTGCTACCTAGAAAACATAGATTGACGGAATTAATAATCGAAAGTTTTCATCGCAAGTATCCCGGACTACGTACACTGCAGTATTTGCTCTCGCAACAGTATTGGATTCTGTCACCTCGAAGGGCCTCGCAGTATTATTTCAGGATGCTTCAAATGTTTCAGGACGAATCCTAAAACTTTTCAGCCATGTATGGGGAATTTGCCTCCCTTTCGTATATCCCAGGCTAAACCGTTTTCGTGCGGGGGTATCGACTTTGGTGGTCCGTTCACCATCAAAAGTAGCGGATTGCGATCTGCTAAAATGCAGAAATCGTATCTTTGTCTGTTTGTTTGTTGTGCTACAAAGGCATTGCATTTACAGTTGGCTTCGGATCTGGGTACTGCCTGTTTTCTGGCCGCCTTTCGTCGTTTTATCGTAAGGCGCGGTCGAGTATCACACATTCACACGGATGGTGGTACTAACTTTGTAGGAGCAGCAAATTTTTTGAAGAGCATCTTGAGGGATGTTGCGGAATGCGAAAAATTGGAATGGTCGTTCAATCCTCCCGCCACACCACATTTCGGTGGTCTTGCTGAGAGCGGTATCAAGTCGGTCAAGACACACTTGTATCGTGTAATAGGAGAACAAATTCTCACTTTCGAAGAATTGAACACATTATTAGTTCAAATCGAAGCTGTGCTCAATTCGCGCCCTCTGACAGAACAAAGTTCCGATCCCAATGATTTTTCTGTTTTGACTCCAGGTCATTTTTTGACATTGGAACCGTTATCGGCTTTGCCGGACCCTGATTTGACTTCGTTGAATTTCAATCATCTCGATAGGTGGCAATTATTGACTCGATTGCACCAAGATTTTTGGAAGAGATGGCACCTTGAATACTTGCATTCTTTAAATCAACGATTGAAATGGACGAGCGACGGTGTTGGAATAGATGTCGGTGATTTAGTTCTGATAAAGGATGAAAATCTTCCCCCATTAAAGTGGAAGATTGGTAGAATCGCGGAATTATATCCCGGCAGGGATGGAGTTGTTCGAGTGGCTTCGGTGAAAACACCTGATAGTCAGTTCAAACGTGGACTTACTAAACTATGTCCACTTCCAAAATCAAATTAATTTTTTTGTTTTAATTTTTTTTTTTTTTATATATACATGGAAGTTCGAGTATATATGCACCCTTTAAATTTTACTCTGCTTGAATCTTGAAGCTATACATTGATTTTTTTTTGGGATCTATTTTTAAAAATATCTTAATATTTTTGGTGAGCGGAATGTTGGGGTTTCGCATATTTTTTGGTTTGTGAATGTCGGAGCGAATAGACCAACGTTCGAAGTATTTTGTTTGTTTGTTTTTCCTTGTTTGCACCACAATGTGTAATGCTGGCAACACCGGAAACTCGAGGGAGGAAGTATTCCCTTGAAGATCGGAAAAAAGACAGAGATTTTCGAATCGTCGTCGAAGTTAGATTTTTCGCTGCAATTTGGAGATAGTCGTTCACATTCGGTGAAGTTTATATGGTTGAAAGTGAAAGAAAGGTGAGTCAGATTATCGTTCTGGTGCTACTTTTTGATCACTTGATTTGTTATTATTGTTCGAATTTCACACAGTCCACTTGCTCTTTTGTCGCGCTAAAACACCTACTGATATTGAATTACCACGTCTGTTATCATAATATGCTTGTAAACACCTTGACAAAACATATATAATATTTTGTTATTGTATTATGAAAGGAATGAGTGAGAACAATGAAGCGGAGCGTTCATTGAGGTGTCATGCCGTAGTATAATTACCCATAGTAATTAAACCCTCTAACGAGTTCTTCGAGTGTTATTTCCAACCCCCTCCTGTATAAACCAACTGGACGAACCAACCCCAACCGGAGTTCACCACAAGTCGAACATAAATGGTCTCCCTTAGTTTGAAAGATATGGGACCCTTAAGTTCCAAACTGATGCGTTTTCAGGTCCCTTTTGAGACCATAAATACAATCTCTTAGTTCTTCTGTATAGTTCACAAATCACCTTTGAACCTTCAACCAAAGACATCAATTTCGTGCGTATTGGTGAATGACAGTACAGAGAGATATTGCATCTGTTGAATAGCGCAAACGTTATGTACGCTTACGCTAAATACTACGTTTTGGTTCGGTCGTTCCAAACGTAGACGTAGTGCTACACGTTTTTGTTACCGTTGCGTTTAGTAATCAGTTTGTTTTGTTAGGTTATGTGAGACGTCAGATTTTGTGTTACAGACTCACGTTTAAACTCCAAGAGTTTATTGATTTGCATTTGTGTTCTGATTCTGGACAAAATGAAAAGGGAGCCGGAAGCAGTAATTTTAGCTGGTGCTATTGCAGAAGAAATGGAACTAGTTATATTTCACATTATAATTGGCATTGTTCAAACTATTCCTAATTTCAAAACCCTCATATTGCTTCCAAAAGTATTTCTTAATGCGTGAGAAAGTAGCAACTACCTATATATGAAAAATTTGCTATGTTAGCACTAATAAATCTGAATGTCGAATATCAGTTGTATGTAAAAAGTATTTGATAGATTTAAAAAATCTGAGGAAGTTGTATAATGAATAACAAAAAACGAAAGAACATATAAACAAACAACTTCTCTATGACAGAGAACGGAGCAGGAAGGACCCGAAGCTTAACGAATCATTCCGATATAGAATAGCGCAACGTAAATTGCGGATCGAAATTTTCTGTAAATAGAGAGATATTGCAACTTTTGAATAGCGCAAGCGTTATGTTATTACGGTGCGCTATATACAGGGTCTTTCACGAGGAACCTCACCCATATTTATACGGGAAACTACTGATTGTATTTTCATGAAATTCAGCACTTATAAGTATTTCACGATGCTGATGAAATCTAAAATATTTTCAAGGCATGAGCACCTCCGGTTTTTCCGGAAATGACGTCAACTTCCGTTTTTCAAATTAGAACACCTTTTTTTTATTGCAGAAATAGATTCCTTAGAACATTTCAATTTATTTTGATGTAACATTTTTCAGTTTTGGTTGGAAAATT
Source organism: Myrrha octodecimguttata (assembly GCA_958510865.1). Taxonomy (NCBI): domain Eukaryota; kingdom Metazoa; phylum Arthropoda; class Insecta; order Coleoptera; family Coccinellidae; genus Myrrha; species Myrrha octodecimguttata. The sequence continues at coordinate 8,262,095 of OY294058.1, read as the reverse complement.
CTCTCTGAGCGGGAAAATTCGAAAAAAAAATCGAAAATAGAGCTCCGCTGAAACAAGAATAACTTCGAGGTTTTTGGATGGAAAATTTTCATTTTTGGGATTTTTCAAGATGTAAGATTGATGTATCCACTTTAAAAATCGAAATCGCGATTCATGATACAGGGGGTGAAAAAATCGCTTTCAAAGTTAGGGATGACAAAATCGTGAAAAATCAATTTTTTCAAATTAGAACCACATTTTTTTATGGCAGATATTGAATCTAATTAAAAAAATAATGTGAGTGTATGCATCACACCCTTGCCCTAAAGTGGATATTTTCTGAGTTATTCACAAAAAACTGTTTTTTGTCTTGAATTTTCAGCTATTTCTTTTCCCTTCACGCCAAAAAGATGACATTTTCAGGAACTTATAACTTAATACGAATTATCACCAAATTAATAGTAAACACAAAATGCTACTGAATAAAGGGGAATTTGGCAGATGTAATTAATGATATCTATCATTAAAAAAAATAATGTAAAACATGGTAAGTTTTTGCATATGGTTCATAAGGAATTATTTATTTATCACTGGAGAGAAAACCGATGACCGATTAGTTGAAATAAAGAGGTTTCCGATACAAATTCGAATCCAAATTCGCCATCTATTTAGGAACAACCTGTAACTTTTTTCTCTTGCATATTAGGGTAGTAAAATCTAAAACATGGTTTAAGTAACAGTTCCTGAAAATGTCATCTTTTTGGCGTGAAGGGAAAAGAAATAGCTGAAAATTCAAGACAAAAAACAGTTTTTTGTGAATAACTCAGAAAATATCCACTTTAGGGCAAGGGTGTGATGCATACACTCACATTATTTTTTAACTTAGATTCAATATCTGCCATAAAAAAATGGGGTTCTTATTTGAAAAAATTGATTTTTCACGATTTTGTCATCCCTAACTTTGAAAGCGATTTTTTCACCCCCTGTATCATGAATCGCGATTTCGATTTTTAAAGTGGATACATCAATCTTACATCTTGAAAAATCCCAAACATGAAAATTTTCCATCCAAAAACCTCGAAGTTATTCTTGTTTCAGCGGAGCTCTATTTTCGATTTTTTTTTCGAATTTTCCCGCTCAGAGAGAATTTTCCAACCAAAACTGAAAAATGTTACATCAAAATAAATTGAAATTTTCTAAGGAATCTATTTCTGCAATAAAAAAAGGTGTTCTAATTTGAAAAACGGAAGTTGACGTAATTTCCGGAAAATACGGAGGTGCTCATGCCTTGAAAATATTTTAGATTTCATCAGCATCGTGAAATACTTATAAGTGCTGAATTTCATGAAAATACGTTCAGTACTTTCTCGTATAAATATGGGTGAGGTTCCTCGTGAAAGACCCTGTATAACGTTTTGGTGGTTAACGTGGATTTACCGGTCGTTCCAGAAGTGGACGTATTGCTACACGTTTTTGTTACCGTTACGTTAGTTATCATTTTGTTTGGTTAGGTTATGTGAGACGTCAGATTTTTGTGTTACAAACTCACGTTTAAACTCCTAAAGCTTGATAATTTGCATTTCTGCATTAGTTTTTTGATTCTGGACAAAATGAAAATGGAATCGGAAGCGGTAATTTCACGTGGTGCTAATGCAGAAGAAGTGTAAATAAGTTATATAACATAATATAATTGGCATGGTTCAAACTATTTCTAATTTCCAACCCCTCATATGTTGCATCCAAAAGTATTTCTTGATTCGTGAAAAAGTAACAAATACCCATTCATGAAAAAAAACTGCTTAGGTAGCACTAATAAATCTTAATAATATCAGTTGTGTGTAAGAGGTATTGTAAAATAGATTCGAAAAATATCAGGAAGTTGTGTAATTAATTTCGAAAAACATATTAACAAACAGCTTTTCTATGACAGTGATCGGAGCCGGAAGAGCCCGAAGTTTAACGATTCCTTCCGATATAGAATAGCGCAACGTAAATTGCGGCTCGCAATTTTCCGTAAATAACGCTATTAACGTCGCGTTATTATGAAACTGAATCTGCTTATGCTTAGATGTCAAAAATAACGTTTGCGTTAATAACGTCACACAAATTTGACACTGCAATATCTCTCTAATGACGTGAGACGCTAACGCTATAAACCTCGTGTTATTCTGAAACTGAATCTGCGCATGCCATGAATAACGTTTGCTGTGATAATGTCACACAAATTTGACACTGCAATATCTCTCTATATTATTGCCTGCGAGAGAAACGAAATGATACCTATGTTCCTACTGCTTACTGCGATTCTCTTCCTATCTTCCAACAGCAGATTTCGAGTTAAAATCTACGTGGTTGAAACACATACATACTAATGGAATGCGAATACACCATGATCATTATATTCATACAATGCCTTGATATATGTTATATATCTACAAAGCTTTTCGTATGTGTTTGATCGCGTCCTTTTCGGTTTTCCAATGAAATCGAGGTTATTATATAACCAATTTTATTGGAATACCTTGAATTTCATTTTTCACTGGGATCATCTCGGAGTCACCACCAAACGAGAAGTTCTAATATAAATAAAAACCTCCCTATTTTGAAGTGGGTAGAAAGATTTAATTTTAAAAGAAAATATTGAGAGTGAGACCTTGAACCAATATTCTCAATGTTTTTGTTTCTATGATTGAATACCCACCTCTTCTTCACAGACAGAAGTATTTTCCTTTAAATGTCCGTCCTTTCATATTTCCTGCCAGCAACTACTCTTTTGTCATATTTTCACTTATCTTCTATTAAATAATGAATATTCTTGAGAGAAAGGATCGCTAATCGTTGGTTGAAGGTTCAAAGATGATTTATGAATTATATGCAAGAAGTGAGAGGCCATTTTTATAGTGGAAAAAAGGGCCCCATATTTTCCGAACAAAGAAAGACCGCCCATGTTCGCCTTCAGATTTTTTGTTCGGGAACTCGCACTGCTTACAGTGATATAAATATCTTACTAATATCTTGACGACGGGAAATCTAGCGGGTTTACCGTATGATTCACTTATACAAGTCAATCAATTCATATTCAAATCTTTGAAAAATTCCAGGTCCGTGCTAGAGAAATATGCCACGCTGTGATTCAATTTTGTATATTAAAATTCCAGAATTGGGTTGAACCATTTGAAAAGAGAAGAAAATTTCCAATTGAAAGTGAGTCGAACTGCACATCGAAAATTTCACGGAAAAATTTGACTCAATACTGGAATTCCACTAAATTCTCAGAAAAATTGCATACCTTACACCATTTCTGAGCTTATGGTTAAGGTTTCATCATTTGTCACCATCTATGACAATTTCGTCCGTTCAAAATAACATGATTCTATGAATGGATCATAGACTGTGCAGAATTCTAAGGAACTGAAGTGTACCCTTAAAATTGAAGCATAGGCAGTAGGAAAACTGATGAAATTCTCGATCCCGATCCAATAACCCAAAAATATGTAGTTCCAAATAATTAATTTTTGATATATATCCCATCGTGTCTTACGCGATATCAACAGTTAGGTTAGTTAGGTTAAATCCTTCGAAGAACAGTTGAAAAATTAGCTATAGCAAAAAAAATGCCCACGACCATTGAATAATAATATATGTTTCGATGACTCCTAGCTGTATTAACGGAGGACAGTTTAAATCAAGCCCGAATAAGATTATAGGCGTGTATAATGAATACTAAACTCCCCATGCATAGACCAAGTGAAAGTTTTGACGTTTCTCCAAGGTGCATAGAATATATCTGGTCTCGACACTTTCCTACTATTACCCTAATATCCACTAAAATTTTAGGTCCTAGAATTGTCAAATGTTGTCCCTTTTTCTCTCTGTAAACAATGATGGCGCTTAGGTCGCTGTTTCAAGAACAAACAATAATTAATTCCGCTGCATAAAAATGAATTGAGCAAGAATCTGTTTAATCTGATGAAATTATTTCCTAAAATATGCACTGGATATTTGAAATTATGGATTCTAACTAATATCGTTGAGTTTTCAAATAGTTGAACACTCAATGCTAATATACAAGAGTAGTATATCAAATGTTGAACAACTACTAATTAATATTATGAAATATGTATACGGGAACAAGGAGCAGTATGAGGTTTACTGCAAGAAGACTTTCATGAATACGAGAAGTCACTTCGAAGCTAAAACAACAGTAAAAATGGAACGGGAGATTGATATTATATTTATAGGATAGTTTGAATCTCCTTTCATGCAAAATATGGTTTATGAATTTATATGTACCTAAAAAAATATTTGATTCAAAAGTCATGAATTTGTTACATAGGTACTTAAAAAAATATTTCGAGTAAATGTTCATGTTTGTTATTATTGAAATATGAATTATTCTCTTTGCTGTGCATGTTCGTACATATTCATCAAGAGAATTCATCGTGATATCTATAGTTCCAAATGTCTCCTATAGGAATTTTTGAAAACTCAACTCTGGAAGACATCTTCTGCATTCATTAGATATTGATATAATGAATACCTCTTGTAATAATAGGTATTCTCAAATATAAAGTGTCAGACTTATGGATTCAGTTCTGTATTCACACATATACATATTTTTACCATTCTGTATGAATTAAATGAATCGTCATAACTTGAATTCATCAAAATGAATTTTATTTTCGGAAATTCCTTGAAAGTAATGTATGGTCCAACTGGAAAAATAAAAAAAAAACTCTGTTTTGACTGATTATGATAAGACGTAACGATAGCTTCCATAAATATTTCAGATTTCAAATATGGCAGATTTCTCGATGCTGGCATCTATCGGCGAAAACTGAAGTAGGACAATAAAGCCGTATTTTGACAACATTTCGACCTCATTTCGGATACAAAATAAGTCAAAGAGTGTCCGCACCTTGTATTCTACGCATCTATCGTTTCTTGTAAGCTTTACAATTTCCAGCAATCACAGAGAATGAAGTAGGCTATTCTACCAGCTCTATTTTAGGTTCTTGGAAATGCAGAATTCTTCCAATTTTACCAATAAATTCGAAGACAAAGTATAGTATTTAACTCGCATATGATTGCTATTATTCACTTGAGTGATTTGCGACACTAGCCTGCGGCGCGTGCCGCAAACTTCACCCCCGTAAATAATAACAGTCATTATATGCTCGTTGAAAAAGATACTACATTTTATGAAAAAATCACCTTCGAAATTCCCATACCTTAGAAGTTTATTGAAATAGGTACGTGAGAATAATAATTTCAGTTTATACTTACTATATTCCTCAATGACGAAAATCGTTCCCTTCTGAGTGAAGCATTTTCTTATATGATCTATCCTTGTGAAAAACTGTGAATAAAAGAGAATAATTATATGTCAACTCTTTCTTCTCTTTGTAATCAATAGGCATTCAAAAAAGCATGCTAAATTATATTGGTCATGCAAAAAGCTGTAGGCAACTTCAGAGATGGTTTGCTCTATGTTAAATGGATCTACAAAGTGTGTGTAATTCTTGGGTGTTGTGTAGGTATGGTTGTAACTATGAGTTGAATATGTCCACTGTGCATTGAAGATTGCCATGCTGGTCCCCAAAAGCACCACTAAAACAACTATGCTTATGGCCATACCCACAACAACAAAACAAATCCCCAAATTCGCTGTTAATTTCGACAGTAAAAAGTTGAACTCAAAACGAAATAAGCTTTGATGTGTTAAGAGGTCAGTTTGAAAATGTATATGTGTGAGTCAGGAGAGGGTAATGCAGCAAATTACTACAAGGAAAAAGCGCTAACTATAAACAAAGACTATTCAAACTAATCTAAACGATCAACTTAGACCAATTTTTTCTGTACCTCAAAGTCCTGCAAGCAGCCAGCGCCCGACGCAAATGGAAACCAAACAGAAAAACAACATTAGTGAAAAGTATTGACTCAGTATAGAAAGGACCATCTCAAAAGTTCCTAAGCTAGTAAAGATCACTACCGAACGCTTCTTCAGAAACGCTCAGGTGGCCTCCACGCAAAACATGACCACTCACTGACATCGATATAAAAAGAAAGATGAAGATGAAGAAAGAATCAAGCAAACAGCGGCGGATTTTCCAGTCAACAGCTACCAAGATCAGTAAAATTAAGGAATTTAAAACTTTCAAAATGTGGGTGGAATAATTTTACTGATCTCTATTACGATATAAACAACATACATCACATGCAAAAATATTCAAAAGAGTACGACAATAATAGAAAAACCAAGATAAGAACAAAATGAAATAAATATTTGAGTAAATGAGAAACAAAACTACTACCTGATCATGGAGATCCGATATAAAGACGCCTTAAGCGTTTCCGCGATATGCTACTACTGCTAACCCATGAGGTTTGAAAAAAAGTAGAAAACTTCATCACATCGAAAAAAATTATAAGAGATGAGCGAGTGGCACAGATTTGTAGGAAAGTTTTGAGTGGTCCTTGCAGACAAATGCACAATTTAGCGCACCCATTGACTCTTTACATCCAGTTATACAGGTGGCACATTTAAAGTGAATCAAATATTTTCCTCGGTCTACAAAATTTGAAACAACCATCCAACTACAACTACATTTGTTATACGAAAATCATAAACTCACAAGTTGTGGTTTTTATTTATTATTTATTATCTAGATATCCCTATTTCAGTCAAGCAAACCATAAGTTTTTGCACTGAATCAAATCCAATTATGTCTGTAAGTGAACACTTTACAAAAAAATAGAGAGCATTTGGTCATTTATAGAGTTATTCTCGATTGTTGATATTTTTTCATCTTGTGAACCACAAAATGTTGATTCTTGAAAATAACTGAAAGAACTCTGCCTATAATTTTCAAATCCTTGAGCTTGGAAAAAACATGAACAAAAGCTATTGCTTTGTATTTCTGGCTGAATTGTGTGAAATGATATGACACTCAAAATTTATAAAATGAAAAACATATTTATAATTAATAATTTCGACAAGAAATAAGGTAATTTCAAATAGATCTGAAAAGTACCCGATGTGAAATTAATCACCAAATATTTATGGAGGAGTATTAACTGAATCTTGAATATTTCATTTTATTCATTTATAACTCTTTATGGATTCTTATGTTTTGTACAGTGGTGTATACATACAATGTGCAATAAAATAACATGTGTATTAGTCAGTAATAAACTGGAACTCATGAGCTCTACAGATAATTAAAAACCAACAACATCTCATATATACAGCCACATAAAAAATCATATCATTTTTCGATTCAATTCGGATTCCAGATTCGTTTTTTCATAATGATGAAATTTTTTCGAATTCTTAGAGCCATTCATTTGTTTCACATAGAATTAATAATTTTGGACCTCACTTGAATATTCATGCTTTTATTTGTCTCAGAATCTGATAGATATTTTATCATTCCACACAATTTCTCCAGAAAGGTCCACTCCACAATATGAGAATTCAAAGCCGAAAAATAATCAGTTATCATAATACCATCTTATTAACTTGAGCCCTGGCAGCTCATAACGATGATTCCATCAACGAGTTCTTTCTTTAAGCTCCTTTCACATATTTTAATCTTCGAGAAACCATCTTTCGGAGATATTCACATATATCGAGTATTGAAAACTCTTAATCATCAACGAACCTTTGGTGCGGGTAAAACTTTCTCTATGATCAATATCTTCCTTTGAAAAACTCATGAAAATGAGAAGTTTCCAAAAAATCACGAATTCGAAGTTCAAAATATACCAGTAAAATTGATTAAAAACGAAGTACGCAATATAGAATCTCGCGCGACCATGACAAAACCTAATCTGAGCCCAAAACTTTCAAATGCTGGATAGATTGCAGCCAACATTTCCCATTAGTCAGCATATATTAGCTTTTGGTGGAAGAGGTGCAGCGGTAATCAGCAGGAATATTCCGTGGTTAGTAAAAAATCCAACAATACTCGTAGAAGTTGAAGATGACTAAGCGCAACGTCCTGTTGTGTAACGTGTTAGCGTATACGATCGGCTCTAGCGTTCTTGCGCCACAGAGTTTTAATCTATGAAATGATTAGGTAACAGTTATCCACCACATTGCGTAAATATTCTAACAATATCGACACAGTTGAATTGTTTACTGGTTTCCAGGAAAATTATCTACTTTGCTCAAACCGATTAGTGCCGAAGCAACAACCTTCTTCAATTGTTTCAGTCTTTCGAATTTTTTTTAAGTTTTCAGCTCTTTATTTCGAAAATGTCATAAAAGTCCAATATTGACTTGATTTGGGATACTTTCATTGGATGAATGAATTTTTCACTGATTATTTCACTCATTCCATTTTCAGTGAGACGCTCGTTTCACAGATATAAAATGTGCAAGCTGGCGAAACTTAGCAAGTTAGTATATCCGCGATAAAATGTTGACATTCCTCAAATACAAGATAGCATGAATTTTCGTTATCTCTTCCCAAATGTGACCATATGACTGTTCGACATATTTTCTCGTGAAATAGTTATGTCGAATACCACTCAAGATTAAAATTCAGTAGATAAAATTTCTCTCTCGTGATATTGAAGTCTCAATTGCCATGCAACAAACATTCATATTACAATCAGTAAATTTCGATGGAAATTTTCATCGAGTTCATTGATTCACTTGAAATATTGAGGGGAGTCTTGAAGCCTGCGTCCAGATTAATGAAACGAACACTTAATTTAATTAATGATGGCAGGAATTCCTTTGATCCTTGTAATGAAACCTCTGAATCTGCTTCGGTTGAGGTAAACTAACCATCAAAAAGATTCTCGCGATCATAATTCACACTGGTTGTTCGATTGGTACACCTGGACGTGACTCAGGGCTGGTATTATAAAATTTAACTGGAAGTTATCTTTAATTTTAACTGAAAGTTTTGACAGTTGTGTTAGGACAAAACTGTCAAAAACTGTCAGTTAAAGTTAAAGATAACTTCCAGTTAAGTTTTATAATACCGGCCCTCAAAGAGTTGAGTTACGATTTTTTCAAGTGAGGTTCAAGAGGTTTGATTGGTTTCAATGAAAATTCTAAGTGAAAATCGACCCCCAGTAGCCTCAATGTTCTCAACAATGCTGCATGCGTCAAGATAACTTTGAGACTATTAGGAAACGTCTAGAGGCATATTATTTTCATGAGTATTTTCTTTGAAATTGTGTATCATGGATTAAATCTTGACCAACAGAAGATCTAAAACTACAATATCTATTATGAAATAATTAATACCAAAACTAGCTCAAGTTTTGTTTGCTACATATGTCAATAGTATAGTCACAAAAGAATATCAGATTCAATTCAGTGCATTGATTCCATCTACAGGATTGATATGACCAAGAGTAGACTGTTATTTTGAATATCAATTTCATACAAATGATAATACTGAATCATTGTCTGGTTAGAGTATATCCAAAGAGGATGTTGTTGAAGTCATAAATGGCCAGCCTGTATAAACCAACAAGCAAGTGTACGAATAAATATAAAAATCAATTTCACAATAAAGTTGATATTATCAAATATTCCATTCAAAGTTTAACTATGTAAACTAACAATAAGAAGAAAAAACTGTTTTATTCAAAGTATTTATGAAAAACTACATATGGAGTGTTAAAATGTTGATACATTCATTTAAATTTAATCAATCCCAAAATAAAAGGCAGTATTTCCAGAAGGTATTAAATGATATTATCATATTCACTTCAATTGCAATGATAATATGCAATGTTAATGGTCAAAACTGTCGAATTCAGCTCGGAGGGCATGAACGATCCGCGTCATTGTTATTTTGCTATTTAAAAAGATTCTTTTGTGTCTGTCTTTAAGGGCCAATTACACTGTTTTCGTTTTAAGCGATGATTACCTTATTCAACTCTGGTTTGAGATTTCGGCTAACACAGAGGCTAAATTTAACTAGATTAAAGTTAATCTAGAAATCTAGTCACTTTCTTATGAATTGGTACTTGTGACAAGCTTCATATGTTGTTTATTTTAACCCTAATTGATGAAGTATTTGAATTCATAGAATAAAACCCATTTTTACAGGTTACCACTACCATATTTCTATAAGTTATAAAAAACCTACCAGAAATTTATCTGACAGACTTTATAGCTTTCATGAAATTATTGCATGTAATGTTCCTGACTTGTTCATCATTGAGACTAGGGATCTCTCATCACAGACCTGTGTTCGTACTGCTGCATCAGGTTTTGAACTCCATTCAAATCAATAGATATATATTCAAGTAAACTTATGATAATTTGTAATATCATAAAATTTGAGCTTCTGTATGAAATTACAATCCTGACATGTGTAAAATGAATACTTACCCTAGGATAGAATTTTTTTGACCTATTTTGTTTGTAATAGGTATATTATGAATTGGGTTGATTTTTCATTGAACGTAATGTAAACTCTGACGTGGGGTCTACAGAATAAAAAGTATTCTACATAAATATTGAAGTATTATGTACGGATGGATTGACGAACTTGTACTTTTGAAGATCGACTAACAGAAGTTTGCAATTTCTTTTATATGAATTTGTTTGTAATTATATTTTGAGTCCAGTTAATATATAATCGATGATAAGGATGGCACAAGCATAGCACCTGGACAATAATAAAGTAGTTTATAATAGCTTGCCAGATAATACATCACCAAATACAATAGTACAGAATAATTTGCATGAAACTATATTTTTTTCATTCCATATATGTCTTTGATTTCACTCTGCTATTCGTTCTTGAAAATAAATGAGTATATTATTGTTACTTTTTCATTTCAAATAGTTGAAGGCCTATGAGAAATACTGATCCTAGTTCTTCATGCTTTAAATGATGAGAATCAATGCCTACTGATGCAATTTTCTCTCTCTATCATTTTTCATGAATATCATCTGAAATTCCATAACATCTAATCGAAATTTTTTGTCAAATCCATTGAGTTGTACGAGTTCTTCAACCCTAACCAACGTAAATAAAAAAAATGTAAACAAACTGGACGTTACGTCCGGGAAAATGTCAAACTTCAACTAAATCGCTCGAATATATATCAATTTTTCCCCTCATAATATTTCTGAAGTGTGCCTCAAGTTGTTCGTATTGGTTACAGTTTTCCAGAAAAATATGTTAAACAATTATCTTTAAGTTTTCAAGAAAATAAAAATATTCCAAAAAATTTTAAGTTTTTTGGAACGAATATAAGAAAACTCGTATTAAAATGAATTCATGAAAAAAGTTTACATATTTAACACAAGAAAACCTTAGAACAAAATAATTACGAAGATACTTAATAATAATACAAAACGAATTTATCAATCACAACCACGAAAGGGAACTATGAAAATTTTTAAAATGGCCTCGACTCAAATTCTTCATACTATGCCCGGAGTACCTATTCCTACCATTTCAAACGCATCTATTAAACTATTCACAGTTAGACTACAGTTTTTACTGATGTCATATGCCCTAGTCCTTAGATCTCCCCCTGCAAAAATCAGAAGTATTTAAAAACTGTATATTTAGCTGAAGCACCATCGTGCATGAACTACATTTCACGTAGTAGCTAAATGGGTAATACTTCAATGAGGAAAAATATTTTTTTCCACAAAATAGTTTTGTGGGTGATCATTAAATCATCTGAGCAAAAAGAAAGTGCCCTATCTGTCAGAAATTGAAAGGATTTTCAACCCATATGTGTTCTTTTTGAAAATTCACGATTGAAGATTTCGTATAGAAAATCATCATCAACTATAAGGTGGGTGTATGGAATCGCTACTGACAACACCGTGAAAAATACAGTTGGGGACATATTTCATAATTCTATTGACTCTTTCACATTATCTGCGAGCAGCTGTGGGTTGAATTCCCGCAATGGAAAATGGTTTTTTTGAAACTGAATTGAAACTATTCAATTTTTCTTCTCGCTTGTTCTGGTTTAATCTGCATCGAACCTATTTAATTTTTCACGCGCTTGCTCTTGGCAACAGCGCTTCAACACAATGTCTGTAATTCTCGAATTTTAAATCGAAATTGGTCCGAAACGAATAGGTTGGACTTCCTGAAGAAGAATCCCTAGTTAAATTCAATTATGTTCGCCCAGCCGCGTGTATTCTAACTTTCTGGGGAAAATATATAGAGTCTTGAAATTTTCAGTTTATGTTCGGAGCCTGAAAATCTCGGTCATGTTCATTAATGGGCGACATTGGCCAAAAGGTTTCGGAGTCATAACGATTTGAAATTTTCAGGTTTGTTCCGAAATTAATTGATGATATCAGATTGGATCTTCGTGATACGTTGAATAATACCAACGCGCAACCTTATGCAGAATTTTTCGATGATCTAATCTTAAAGACATTTTCAAACGAATATTGTTCGGAAAATTTCAAATGTTGGTAGACAACACTTTTTCCAGAGACTATAGTTATCAGATCCACATGACATTTGACACATTCCTTGAAGTCAACGTTTAACAACAATATTTCGAATTTCAATTCGATCAGATATTTGTTTCCATTCATGAAACATTTTGATAAAAAAGTTATTTTCTTCTCAGTCATTTGTAGTTTCGCCCAGTGTCTGTGATTTTCAAGTTTAGGGCTTAAAATCGTCTTCATAGATAAAGAAAAATTCCGAAAATTTTTATGCAGATATATATTCCTCAAAATTCAACGCAATTGGCACAGAACTTGAAGCCGAAATATTATAATAGCGCTCCAAATTTAAGTTTTAGCGAATATAAATTTGTAGAGAAATTGGAAAGAAATTTGTCGAATTTCATGGCCATTTCAAATTTTGAGATGCCTTCCTCAATTCTTCGAAAGGAAGTGAGTCTGCCAAAATGAAACTTCTCTAATGCCAATGCGGGCTGATGAGTTTCGAGAATTCTATTGAAAAAATTGTTTTTTCGAAAACTATTCATGATCTTGCGATGGAGTTTGGCACAGACCCTGAGGTCACTATTCAACAACAGCATATCAAATGTCAGTTTGATCGGATATTCATCTTGGGAGATATTGGGAAAAAATATGTCCAATATCGTTCCGATTTCATCGATATTCTTGTTAATTGTTTACGAAATAACTGAGAAATACCTATCCCATTCTCCATTGAAAGGGTATGCATATCTGCAGAATCGCAGAATTGGTTTCAAGAATTCAGCATTCGTGATTCAACTCCAAACCTGCTCTACAATTAATAAGTCTCTAAGCAGATTCTTTAGGTACTTATTGTGTAACAGGTTAGGTCAAAAATGACGAGATTCATTTTAGCTGCCGAATTTGTGAATTTGAACGAGTGCGTAAAAGCTCCACACTTCACGTTAGTTCTCCCACCTTCATACATTTTTCTCATAACCTTCACTCTCTTTATTGGTTAAGCAATGTGAATTCAATCATGCACCTTGAGAGTTCGAAAATCTTTACCAAACAGAGATAACATATCAATAAGAATAAACCTGCTCGATAAGAATTGTGCTTATTCGAATTGGTTGAGGCATACAGAGATATTCCTTTCAAAACTTAAATTTTGTGACAGGATCACTATTAAGTGCTGCCGCCTTCCTAAGAAACAATTATTATGATAACATCATCTCGAATAAGTTCAACATTCCCAAACATATACGCCATTCACTTTCACAAAGTCAATCGATAGGCTTTGAAATGGATCTATAAAGTTGTGAAACTAGAATTAAGCCAAGTTGTCACCAGTAAAATGTCGTCAAGACCAGAATAATTCGGCGAGACGTTGTCAGTTCTTACATATTCTCATCAACGGCTCTATAGTTTTCTTCAGTTATAAATGTAATTACTGCGAACTTTGTGAAGAACAGACAATGCTGCGTGGTTATCTGATAGGAAGAGTTCTATACCTGACATTTTCTGAATTAAATATACTGAGTCGAATGCGTCAAACTTCCCATGGCCTGCCGACTGGGTTCATGACTGTGAATGATGAGATGAGATATCGTTGAGTTCAAATAAACGTTTACTCTATCTCTTCTATCCCATTTATAACCAGGTATCCTTAGTATGGACCAGAGCCGGATCTAGGGCGTGGCGAGGGAGGCATTTGCCACGGGCATCAACCAACTAGGGGCGCAAAATTATGATTTTGTTTTCTTGAATTGATGTTTTTTCACTTCAAAGTCCATTCATATTTTAGAGCGGTGCTATAGTGCATGTACCTGTTGTACAACATTTGGCAACAAGTAGTTACCAATGAATTAACAGATGATAAATTCACGGGTGTGGATAATTTGCTGACCAAAATATAATCCTCTAAATCACGACCTTAAAGAATATTTAATTGAACCAAACTCTAAAACTGAGTTGTGTACATTGATATGTTCGTGCCACCACATTCAAATTTCAAATCCACCCCAAATTGGGGGTAGTTTATTCTTGTAATTTTTCAAAATAATTTGCTGACCGGAGGTTTCCAGTTGAGATATTTTATCGAAACGCTATATTATGATTAAATATAGCATACTTTTTGTGCCACCATAAAAAAATTCAGATCCGCCCCCGTTAAAGGGTAGTTTATTCTTGTGATTTTTCAGAAATCCTTGCTGATGGGAAATTTTCCGTAAAGATATTTGATTGAAACGATGTATTATGACTAACCGTAGCATACTCTTTGTGTCACCATAAAAAACATTCAGATCCACCCCCTATTAAGGGTAGTTTATTCTTGTGATTTTTCAGGAATCCTTGCTGATCGGAAAATTCCCGTGGAGATATTTGATTGAAACGAAGTATTATGACTAACCGTAGCATACCCTTTGTGCCACCGTCAAAAATATTCAGATCCACCCCCTATTAAGGGTAGTTCATTCATGTGATTTTTCGGAAATCCTTGCTGATCCATATTTTCCACTGGAGATATTTCATTGAAACGAAGTAAAATAATTGCAAATTGGATACCCTCTGTGCCACCATACAAAAATTTCAGGTCCGACTCGTTTAAGGGTAGTTTATCCTCGTAATTTCTCGGAATACTTTGCTGACCGAAAATTTTCAGTGGAGATATTTTATTGAAACAACGTATTATGACTAAACGTAGCATACGCTTGGTGCCACCGTGAAAAAATTTCAAATCCGTTCCTGTTTAAGGGTAGTTTATTCTTGTGATTTTTCAGGAATCCTGGCTGATCGGAAATTTCCCGTGGAGATATTTGATTGAAACGATGTATTATAACTAACCGTAGCATATTCTTGGTGCCACCATAAAACATATTCAGATCCACCCCCTATTAAGGGTAGTTTATTCGTGTGATTTTTCAGGTATCCTTGCTGATCGGAAATTTCCCGTGGAGATATTTTATTGAAACAATGTATTATGACAAACCGTAGCATACTCTTTGTGCCACCATGAAAATTATTCAGATCCAACCCCTATTAAGGGTAGTTTATTCTTGTGATTTTTCGGAAATCCTTGCTGATCGGAAATTTCCCGTGAAGATATTTGATTGAAACGATGTATTATGACTTACCGTAGCATACTCTTTGTGCTACCATGAAAAACATTCAGATCCACCCCCTATTAAGGGTAGTTTATTCGTGTGATTTTTCAGAAATCCTTGCTGATCGGAAATTTCCCGTGAAGATATTTGATTGAAACGATGTATTATGACTAACCGTAGCATATTCTTGGTGCCACCATAAAAAATATTCAGATCCACCACCTATTAAGGGTAGTTTATTCTTCGGATTTTTCGGAAATCCGTGCTGATCAATATTTTCCACTAGAGATATTTCATTGAAACAAAGTAAAATAATTGCAAATCGGATACCCTCTGTGCCACTATACAAAAATTTCAGGTCCGACTCCAAGCTTATGCTACGTTTAGTCATAATACGTTGTTTCAATAAAATATCTCCACTGAAAATTTTCGGTCAGCAAAGTATTCCGAGAAATTACGAGGATAAACTACCCTTAAACGAGTCGGAACTGAAATTTTTGTATGGTGGCACAGAGGGTATCCGATTTGCAATTATTTTACTTCGTTTCAATGAAATATCTCTACTGGAAAATATGGATCAGCAAGGATTTCCGAAAAATCCGATGAATGAACTACCCTTAATAGGGGCTGAATCTGAATATTTTTTACGGTGGCACAAAGGGTATGCTACGGTTAGTCATAATACTTCGTTTCAATCAAATATCTCCACGGGAATTTTCGGATCAGCAAGGATTCCTGAAAAATCACACGAATAAACTACCCTTAATAGGGGGTGGATCTGAATGTTTTTTATGGTGGCATTTGTGCCATACTCTTTGGAGTATGCTACGGAAAGTCATAATACATCGTTTCAATCAAATATCTTCACGGGAAATTTCCGATCAGCAGGAATTCCTGAAAAGTCACAAGAATAAACTACCCTTAAACAGGGGCGGATCTGAATTTTTTTTACGGTGGCACCAAGCTTATGCTACGTTTAGTCATAATACGTTGTTTCAATAAAATATCTCTACTGAAAATTTTCGGTCAGCAAAGTATTCCGAGAAATTACGAGGATAAACTACCCTTAAACGAGTCGGACCTGAAATTTTCGTATGGTGGCACAGAGGGTATCCGATTTGCAAATATTTTACTTTGTTTGAATGGAATATCTCCACTGGAAAATATCGATCAGCAAGGATTTCCGAAAAATCACAAGAATAAACTACCCTTAATAGGGGGTGCATCTGAATATTTTTTATGGTGGCACAAAGAGTATGCTACGGTTAGTCATAATACATCGTTTCAATCAAATATCTTCACGGGAAATTTCCGATCAGCAAGGATTCCTGAAAAATCACAAGAATAAACTACCCTTAATAGGGGGTGGATCTGAATATTTTTTATAGTGGCACAAAGAGTATGCTACAATTAATCATAATACATCGTTTCAATAAAATATCTCCACGGGAAATTTCCGATCAGCAAGGATTCCTGAAAAATCACAAGAATAAACTACCCTCAAACGGGGGCGGATCTGAATTTTTTTTATGGTGGCACAAAAAGTATGCCACATTCAATCATAATGTAGCGTTTTGATAAAATATCTCGACTGGAAACCTCCGGTCAGCAAATTATTTTGAAAAATTACAAGAATAAACTACCCCCAAATTGGGGTGGATTTTAATTTTGAATATGGTGGCAAGAAGGCGATCCTCGATAGATCTTAGGTTTGCATTATGAGTCCCATATTCTTACTAGAAGTCTGAAATTGACGGTATAATTCTATTTCAGTCAGCAAAGTATGTTTACCCTAAATTCACACCTGTCGGTCGCCCTACGATTCCCGATCGCGTCCAGATGTTTTTTTTTCGAACACTGAAGACCTAAATTAGCGGCAAGTTCAGAGGGAGTTTAATGGTTGGAGTTAGCGGCGGTAGCGCTTCGTCTAGGGTCGGTTTCTTGACGGCATGACGAAGAGATTCAGACCATCCACATTATTCGCCGAATCGTTTATCGCACCGGCTTTGATAAGGGTAATGTATTTCGAAGAGGTTTACGACCGATAGGATTGATGAAATCACCCCATTCTTATAATACTTTTTTTCTCGCATGTGGGGTACTTCCATGCAGCGGTGTAGTTGATGGCATCAATAATAATATAGGAAACAGGAACTTATCATTATATTTTATATAATGTGCAATACCGCAAATAACGTGATCGTGCAAGCGGGCCGGGAAATTATTCGTGCTGGAAAAAGTTCAAAAATTTCAATCAGGTATGTTTGAATAATTCAATTTTGAGTTGAGGATTTTTGCGCGCTCGGTCAAATTGTATTCTGTCTGTGCACACGAGAATCAAACATTTTCGAAAGATATAACTTAGAGACGGCAAAATGGATAAGGTTATGTTTGGGTTAGGAATGTGTCGGCGATATTATCGTTCGAATTTTATTTGCGAGATCCCAAATTATACCGATTCAATTAAAATTGCGTTGTAGTTGAAAAAAAATCAAAATGATGAGAAGAATACGATAAATTAATCGAATCTCTAGTATTTTATTAATCAGCTTCTTAGCTATGGGTACTACAGAAAGAGGATCAAATGTTGATCAAATGAATAGTATGATTCTTGAGTTTCACTGAAACATGAAACCTTTTTCTGTCCTTCTGACATTTGTCGAGCATCGAGAAAATTCCGATATGAATATAAACGAGAGCGCAAAACATTCCGATTCGACGTCCATGCATTTTCAGAATCTTATATAATTTAAGGTTGATATAACCAACTGAAATGGTTTTCCTGTTACAATTATTCTCTTATGACCTTTGTTGGCATGTGTGTTCTCTAATATATTTCAGTTTTTCATTTACACTTTCATTTATTGTTTTTTTTTGAAGCTTTGAATGCTTTTATATTATTTTGAGAATAAATTATTCTATACGCCTTTTTGTTTTCTTCATACCCTCATTATCGTACATTAATACGTTTGTGAGTTCTCTTCACTACCTTAGATACATTGGAGATTATAGTAATTTCTATGTACATATTGTTTGATATACCTTAGAATCTAATGCTCGTTCTCAAGAGAATATTATAATGGTAAAATATCTTAGGAATAGAATGAATACTATCATTCATGAAAAGTATGTATTCATTGAAAAAAAATTTGAAAAGGGCGCATTCCGATAACTTGCCACGGGCGCTGAAATCCTAGATCCGGCTCTGGTATGGACACAACATTGTAACCATGCTTTCTTCAATAAAAATTTTTTTTTTTGATCTCTATGCGTATGAAATCATCTTCGTTTTGACACATAGATTTCTTGCATTATCATCATTCAAACTTGAGTGAATAATTATTAAGCTCATAAATTAGGGAAATACGCCCTCAATACATTCAGCAAAAATGTTACATTAACACCCCATATATCAATCTCATTAGTAGAAATATTTCAAGTTTGTTCTCATGATGATACCTTGCTAGTTTCAAAGAGTAAACCAACACCTTCCAAACAAACTTGTAGCAAACCTCCTTCTCCTGTCACCATATCTTGTACCGGAAATTCTCCACCTAATTCAGGTGCAGTTCCTGCAACTCCACCTCTCTCCATAGCCTCTTTGATGCAATAGTATAATTGTTTGCACTGGAATTTCAGAATTGAAAATCTCATGAACATGACAGCCCTATAGAACAACGACAAACTGTTTCCTACCTTTTTGGTGTAATACTTATGTAACTGTGTTTGTTGGCCATTTCGTCTCCAGAGGCAAAGAACTTTATTTTTAGGACTATATGTCATGTTTACCAATCTCTCAAACCACCACCTCTCTATTATAATTCCGGTGACCGATCTCAGAACTAGTCCATCATCTCTGACCTCTAGGAATCGTAGTTCCCCACCACCATCCACACCATGGTGTACAGTAAAACTTTGCCTATGCAAAAGCCTGGATCCCAGTGGTTTCAAGTCAATATCATTACCATTCTACAATTGAATTAGATAAGATGAGTATGGAATAGGGCGGTTAGAAATAAAATATTGACATACTAGTTTATTTATCTGGTCCAACAACATGTTGACTTCTTTGCTATGAGCTTGACCGATATGACTTTTTCCGAGAAGCCTCCTTATTTTTCTCTTAATTTCCATTTTATTGCAATTGAGCATAACTAAAATGGCTGTCAAATTATACAACATCGTAGCAAGTAATTTGTCCTCTTCGAATTCAAGTCTTTTCCTTTCGGTCTCACTCAAACTCTTGTACCTCTCCATCATCTCTCTTGGACCCTGAAGGAACAAAAAATTAATTCTAGAAATCTTATGTGCCGGAGTGCTTTCACTTGATCCATGCCGACCATATCTCTCTCTTGAGATACTGCATCAAGAAAAGCATCCTCCCAAAATTGCATCTGATTCCATAGATTAGATTTATCTTTTCCAACCAAAACCTCGAAAAGGTAGGTCCTGGCTGTTTCCGGAGAAGGAGATGTTACTGTGTTCACTATATGTCCTCCATGATATCTGAATCCGGTACTCAAGGACGATTTACTAGACCAAACACTAGAAGTTCTTGGTTTGTTTGTTTTTGGAAACTGAAAAATCGCATAATTGGTCATAGTTGTTATTTCTTATGCTTTTCTCCATTGAAATTTCTCGTGCAAATATTTCCATAAACATACCTGAAGATTTTCAACTTCTGTATCGGATACCGTTGAGCGAAATGAAGACTGCAGGCCCCCTCTGTTCAAACCGCACGCTGGTCCTGTAGTGATAGAACCCCCTGAGGGAGATACCGTACCACCAGAACCATGCATTGCACCCTCGGCCTGTCACACAACATTAATATCAAGCAGATTCTAAAGATAAATGTACTTAAAAGAGTAGCAATGAATGAAATAATTATACATGTATACTAGAAGATGAGCCTCAATTCAATGAGGTATCTCAAGAATATGCCTGATTGTGAGAAAACATGCTCCACTAATAGACACATTACTCACATCTGAGTCAAATGATGTCAGCTTGCTAAAAAGCATATTTTTCTTCTGGTTTATCATATCTTTGAACATATCGGTGGTAGATTGCTGTGATTCTTCCGACTCGTCACTTGTCAATCGCACTTCTGGAGTTTCTAAAATAATAATAACGATTCAGTTTCTAATGAGAACCCATTAGCCTTCACACTCCAGAGGGAATATTTCCTTACCGGTAGATGATTTCCTTGAAGTATCCCAATCCAATTGCAGTGAAGACCGTGGACTCTGAGGAGACCTTGGACTCGAACTCTGTAAAAAATGGCTTTTTATTGAATCCTCGAATGCATTAGATTCGAATCAGCATTCTATCAGATTGACTTTATTGTTAGAGGTTGCGCAAGCACATAGTTGATACGCAGAACTGACCTCGGACAGTTTAAAGCCTTAGGCCATTTCCAGATTTTTGAAAACGGACATTTGTTGTTATTGAGAATAACACGAATAGCATAAATTTCACATGCTAGCTGCTTCCTCTTGAGTCAAGGTATCTACATCACACGAATGTGTTTGAGCGACTTTCATCTTTCTGCTAAATGAAGAGGTCGCTGCATACGAATCTGAACGCGGCTGAGCGCCGTATTTATATTTGCTCCATGCGTATTTTCTCTACCTTCATTTCTATTGTATAGTACCCTAACAACGCCTTAAGTCCTTCCTGAATGCAAGGAAATTTGGGAGGTTCTTTGAGTATTTCTTAGGCATATTTTTAGGGTTGAACTATATGAGGTCTCTGATTTTTATCTCAGACAAAGGTCATGGAAGAATCTCGTACTATTCTAGCAATCATTCGTAGTGTTGAACATTGTGGAGAATGTCTTAGGAGTTTTGAAGGCGGTGGAATATGCGGGATAATCAATTTCAAGTAGCGATTGGAGATATTGAGAATCTCTTTGAGCTCTAAAGTTTATCCAATTCGAACCAAGATTAGGTTTGGTATGAAATTTTGGATTTTTATTCATCATAAATGTCAGTGAATTGAATTCAGAGTCCAACCATTAAGGGTTCCTCATAAATTTCTCTCAAATATATTCAATTCAAAAATATTGGATATTTACGATACATTTCACTCGCATTGAAAATGTTTGAATGGATATGTTTGAAAGATGGTTGAAAAGTATCATAGTTTAAAATTATTCGAATAAGGATTTCATTGAAAATGTTCTTACATATTGATGAGGGGCACTTCAAATCTTCAGTTATGAAAAAGAAATAAGTATATGAAAATGATTTTTGTAGACCTACGTTATCTTCTTACTTCTGTAACAACTGTTGAAAACTCCCTCTTGCTGTGTACACAAGAAATATTATCATTGAAAGATATTCAGGTTTAGTGAAACAAGGACTTTCTTATTTGAGATGAGTTTGTTATCAACAGCAATGGAAAAATCTTGCAGTGACTGGTGCTGCTGTGAGTTTGCATATTATAGCAAGACAATACTGAAGAGTCTGGCTATCATGACTTGTTGGCAAAATTTGTTTTTTTTTTCGTTGAAGGTTTTTATGGCGTTGCACCAACGTGCTAAAAGCATTTCATCACGTTCAGAATATATTTTTCGTTTTTCCGTTCCCTGTGCCATAATTGCTATTATGTTATTAACCTCAAATTATCCAAACAAAATTGCCAGTTTCATAATCTCAAATCAACAAAATGATAATTTTTTTCAAGTTTATTCTATTTCGACAGAAAATACGATGTTGCCGTGTGGTATCTTTACTTAAGGATTCCTTTCTAAAGGAATGAAGAATTTTGTAGTATGGAACAGAAATTTCGAGGAGGCCTTCTGTAAGGCATCTTCGAGAATGCCTTCACGGATTGCTTTTAAATGCCCCTCTAGGAGACGTGAAAGAAAGATTGAATGTGAATGTAGATATTTCAGAATACTCACCCGCAATCTTAAAATAATGCATGAATTGAGACAATATATTCTCGTATACTTGGTGTCACGGAAAAAGGGTTCAACCCCAAAACATCTATATTTTTCAAGATATCGAATTGAAATTTCGGACATTGATACTACCTATCGACTGAAGTAATGTGTGTCTATGACCCGATATTCGTTCAGCTTGAAGCAAGAAGAAAAATGAACCAAGAATGGCTTTTGAGCTATGGAGCCATGTCGATTTGTACAAAGCGAATGGAGAATGTGATGATTGATTACGTGAATAGTAAGGATAGAGCAGTGAACTGAACTGGCGAAAGAAACCAAATGAAGAAAATGAATTAGGCCGGCTCCAGATGTGTGGAACGAAAAGCAAAGTCTTGAAGGGTAACATTTTGCCCTAGGGTCTATGGTTCGGAAGATGAATGTTACCCAATGGACGTCAGGATCTAGTAAAGCTCGTGGTGCATATAATATGTAGTTTTTCTCGAAACATAAAGCTGGAAAAAAACGGGAGAATATAATGGACTCGAGAAATTCTAAAATTTAAGCAGCAGTATCCGAAGTAAATATACTTATAATATAGAAGTGAAGAATAGACGATATAACAATCACCTCAATATGATATCACTCAAACATAAAATAATATATATCGAAATACGATAAAACAATTTATGACAAAGCACACCTTCATTTCTTTCAAGAGATTTTTGGCGATCATTGACTTGTTTTCAATACTCTTACCTGTGTGAATTCACCACCAGTACTATAATCACTTATATCTCTACTCCAGTAGTGTGTGTGAGCTACCTCATGCAATTGAAAAACTGAAGCCATTCCACCCAATCCATAATTTTCATAGGTAACCTCCAAACCATGGACGATAGCTTGTATAATTTTTGCCATTCCCTTCCATATAGGCTTTGAAATACACTGGAAGCCTCATATTAATAACTTCATCAATTTTAAATGGCATAATACTTACAACATCATCAATATGATCATCAGGAGCTATCTTTCTATCTAATGTCTTATTTATTTTACTCAATACGAAGTTTCTATATGACTCGTCTTCCATGAGTTTCTTCAGCCTATTCAACTTGAGCCAGCCCACTCCTTCTCCTTCAAGAACTTGGTTGACAACCTATGTAACATAAATATATTGAATACTTCTCATTGTTGCACTCTAAATGTTGAGGAACATAAAATGGAAATGACACAGAATTATGCATGAAGAACATATGCTGCTTCTCAGAGCTCTGAGGCATCCTCTTCGATGGTGTTTCATATCCTACCATAACCAGGCGTTTTTTTGAATTTATATGTAAAAGACGATACGCGGTGTCACTGGTCGCATAAGTTTTTCCTGAGATATGAAGCAAATGACCTGAAGTATTCAAACAGGTATTACACCGAAATTGTGTGGTCGATTCTGCTCATTAAGGAACTCAACCATCCCATTTTGATGAGCAACCTACCCTGACAATTTCAAGACGTTAGATCGAAACTCTCGAGAGTTATCGTGGCAACGGACTGTAATATACTTGGTTCTTGATAATTGTTATGGTATTTGTGATATTGATAATGATTGTGACATGTGTTCCGGGGAGGATTAACATGTATGTGTGCCGAAGTTAGTTAGTCAGTTAGAAATAAAACGCTAAAGCAAAAGGTTGTTATTAATTACCCCGAAGTTCACAAATTCAAACCAAATTCATTTGTGCTACAAGTGAAGTAGCAACAAGGGCGACGAGGGTGGGATACATCCTGATCCCGTTGAAATCCAAGCAATACAAAATGCTCCTGTACCTCAAAATATTACACAGTTGAAGTCCATAATTTCGCTCATTACTTACTATGAAAAATTCATTAAAAATCAAGCTACCATCTTGCATCTACTATGTAAATTATTGAAAAAGGAAGTAAAGTGGAGATGGTCTGAAGAACGTCAGGATGCATTCAATGAACTGAATGTGAATTAACATCTGATAATTTGCTAGTACACATCCAAGATGATAAACCAATAAAATTGCAGCAATCATAAGCCATGTTTTCGAAAATAAAATTGAACGACCAACAGCATTCGCTTCTAGAACTCTGACTAAAAGTGAAAATCAATATTCACAAATGGAACAAGAAGGATTGGCTATCATTTTTGGTCTCTACAAATTTAATCAATATCGTTATAACCGACCGTTTATTCTTGTTACTGATCATAAACCGTTACTAGCTATTTTTAATCCAACAAAAGGGATTCCACAGTTTCTGGCAAATCGGCTGAGAAGGTGGGCAGTAATACTATCAAATTATAGTTATCAATTAGAGTACGTAAAATCCGAAAATAATATTGCAGATTGTTTGAGTAGATTACCTCTTCCCGAAAATTCAAATAATTTAGATGAGAATTCAAAGCTTGATATTGATTATTGCAATTATTTCGAAAGAACTGATATGCTGGTGAATTTTGAAGATGTAAAGCTAGCTATAAAATAGAAAAATAATATTATTCGTGAAAAAGGGTAATTAGCCTTCCTTTTGTCATGACATCGAGGAATATCAAGCTTTTTCAAAAAAACGTTTCGAGCTGAGTATCGAGTCTGAATGTATATTATGGAATAATCGCTTAGTTATTCCTACTACTTTACGTAATTCATGATTGAATAAGTTACGTGAAACGCATTTAGGAATAGCAAAAATGAAGAGTATCGCAAGATCTTATTTTTGGTGGCCTTATATAAATCTTGATATCGTTTATTGAGTTGATTCTTCTGATTCGTCAAATTAACAGTGATAATCCGAACAAAAATAAATCAGATACCTGGAAATGGCCTAATAAAGCTTGGAAACGCATTCATATTGATTTTTGTGGACCGTTCTTGGAAAAATATTTTTTAATTATTGTTGATGCCCATTTTAAATGGATTGAAGTTTTCATAATATCGAGAATAACGGCATCAGAGACTGTTAAAAATTTACGTTACACTTTTGCTCGCTTTGGATTACTAAAGACATTGGTTTGCGACAATGGTCCAGAATTTGATTGTAATGAATTCAAAGAATTTTTGTGTAGAAATCGAGTAAATTTAATATTAACA
The DNA here is from genome assembly GCA_958510865.1 of Myrrha octodecimguttata. Classification (NCBI taxonomy): domain Eukaryota; kingdom Metazoa; phylum Arthropoda; class Insecta; order Coleoptera; family Coccinellidae; genus Myrrha; species Myrrha octodecimguttata. Next base: position 8,236,625 of record OY294058.1, on the reverse strand, counting down.
CCTCCATAACACCCTCAATCGAATGGAGAAGCAGAGTCATCAGTAAAAATTATAAAGAAAGCCTTGTTGACGAATTTGCATAGGAATGCATGTGAAGATCTAGATTTAATCCTCTGTAATTTTTTATTCGACTATAGGAATTCAGCACACAGTACTTCTGGCGTCAATCCTTCTGAATTACTCTTCAGACACAAAATTAATGACAGGTTCAGTTTATTAGTTTCTCCAGTTTCGAATGACTTGAAAGAAAATGTTTGAATATCTCAGAATAAACAAAAAATTCATTCTTCTAGAAGAAATTGTACTGAATTTGATGAGGGGGCGCGATGAGGTACTGGCATTAAATTATAGGAACAATAGGAAATTTTGGATAGAAGGAATAATTAATGATACAATTGGTGAAAATATGTGAAAAATTTTAATTCCTAATTTTAATTTGTATTGAAGGAGACATGTGAATCAGTTGAAACATTTTAACTGAAAAAAACCTATGCCAGAAAACAATAATGTAGATGTAAAAAGTGGAAATCTGTAAATTTACAAGGGTGGTTTTGCTGATTCAGGCCACAATTGTAATTTAGATATGAGTGAAAATATGAATATTTGTTCAGAAAATTATGTAGACATAGGGAGTAGGTACTAATATGAAAAATAATTTAGAAAATATAGAAAAAGGTTCAAATGATATAAATGAAATATCAGAACAAAGACCAAGAAGTAATGTAAAGCCTATTGAACGTTTTAGCTATTGAAAATTTTATTCTTTACTTATTTTTTAGGGGGGGCATGTTATGGTATTTGTGACATTGATAATGATTGTGGCATGTGTTCCGGGAGCAATAACATGTATGTGTGCCGATGAAGCTGTAGTCAGTTAGAAATACCTAAAACGCTGAAGCAAAAGGTTGTTATTAATTACCCTGAATTCAAAAATTCAAACCAAATTCATTTGTGCTACAAATGAAGTAGCAACAATAATCACACATGCAGAGGGGTTGTGGAATAAGTAACGTTTAACACCAGTAAAGGGGGTTTATTCTTTCTAGCCATCGAACATACTCGATGGATGTCAGACACGAGTCTATAACACTGAGATGCATCTCTCCAATATATATTTAATGTTATGATCAGATATTATGTCAATACTACATGCGTTAATGAACAACTACATATATTCGTTTATCTTCATTAAAAAACAGATTTCTCTGTAGTACCTTTACATAATATCAATATCGAAAGATATTATGCAGAGGAACAACAGAAAAATCTGTATTTTTGATGATTGTATTGATAACTTTCATCAAGTAATATATTTGATTATGTAAACAATAAAACCAGAAGTCCATGCTCGAACGAATACCTACTCATATCGTGTTACTCATCGTTAGATATGCACGTTACAGGACCGACGTTCGGAAGGAATATAATTTATGAGGTCAATACAATTTCAGTATTGACTGAAGGAATTCGGGAGAATAAGTTGTTGAAAACGAGTATTCTGCATTTGGGCTGTCATCCATAACAAAGTCAGGCCTCGAGAAGGCGGTACCATTCGAAAGGAGTTATAGAGATATGTTGATTAAAACTTCTGAATTAGTGAAATAATATCGACGAGCCACTTTATGTTAAATTTCCTGAAGATAGGTTTCGTTTGAAATTCCGAAAAATTCTTTTTTCAGAAACTTCTTTCTCAGACTTCTACGAAGTCAATCAGAGACCTCGAAGTCCATATTTAACTATAGTATACCGAATTTCAGCTCGATCGGATATTTACTTTCGGAGATGTCAACGAGATTGATCAAGTGGCCTCACGTTAGTGCTCTACTAAGACTTTTTTCGTTTTAGCAGCTTAGCAATCGATTATTTTCAAGAGATTATCGTAAGTTACCTTATACTTTTATATTCGTAATGAAATTTCCTTAATTTTCTTCGAGTAATTGATGAGCAGAAGACTGCATAACCTTATGCCAACTTATCAACTGCCAACTCACCTTCAATATAATTTACATATGTTGTATATTTGTTATTGGAATCCAGTTGGTCGGGCAAGCAAGTCAAGGAGATTTGAAAAAGAATATATTGGGATCAATACCAATGATGTTAGTGAAACATGGTGTGCTCATCTGCTCATCTGTGATCGTACGTACATATGATGACGTATTTATTCTATATGAAAATTCAAACCACAGAATATATATTTTCTTGAATCTTCAACTTGCTCACGTAATTTTTTTGCACATGAGCACACCATTTTTTTACATAATGGATCTATGTTTACCTAATAGCTAAATAATTGAAACCCTACTATACCGGATTGCGTGATACACAAGTGCACGACAATTCGAAAACTTTGAAAAATGTTTATTGCTTTTAACGCGCTAGTTCTGGGGAGCAGGGAGTTCTCATTTCGTTACGGTTTTTGTAATTTTCGAATTTTGGGCAGAAATTGGTCTCAAACGAATAGATTGGACTCACTGATGAAGAATCCGTGGTCAATGATTCTGTCCGGCCGGCCGTCCGTGTGTGCGATAACTTACGAAAGAAAGGACCTAGAGTATTGAAATTCTCAGTTAAGGTTAAGATCCTGAATATCTCGGTCAAGTTCATTAATGAGCCAAATCTGCTGAATGGTTTTTGTGCTACAGCCATTTGAAATTTTGATTTTTCAATAACTCGGAAAATATTCATCTGATCGAAATGAAACAGATGCCGGGATAGCGGCATCTGTTGGCGATCTACATATGCTTCATGAGGCATATCCCAGGAAGTTTTATCGGTACTACTACATAACAACAGTATTTCAAATTTCAGCTTGATCAGATATTCGTGTTGGGAGATATTGAAGTCAATATTTAACAACTTTTCAACTCGATTAGATATTCATTTTATTTAATGAAACATATTGAGCAAAAAGTTATTTTCTTTCATTTCGCGCTTGTTCCAGGGAACACGAGAGTTATCGTTTTGCACAGTGTCTGTGATTTTCAAAGTTTTGAGCCGAAAATGGTCTTTATGGTTTGAAAAAGACCTAGAAAAGCACTGACGTGAGGTCAGGAGCCTTAACGCGCTTGTTCTTTTGCCAAAGCGGTCATCTATACAAGAATTGACCCTGCCAAACGCAGATTTCTTTCCATATGGTCCCCACGAAATTCTGCACAAAACTCAAGCTATGATTTTCGATCAAGTACTAGCTTGCAATTCGATCCAAAATTTTGAATGGGTATAACTATCTAAAGAATAATTGGCGAATTCAACCCGTTCAAGCATTCGACCTTCTTAATTAAACTGAAAACCTACTCTACAAATATATTCCCTATGTCAATTCTTCCTAAGTTAATGAGTTTACGGCTGACCTAACTACTGATAGTGAGCAAAATAAGAATAATCTACTCAGTAGCTTGATAATTGTAGAGTGAGTTTGGAGTTTAATTACGAATGCCGAATTGGCGAATTAGTAAAAACCATCGAATGATTCCGCAGGTATACCCTTTCAAAATTTCAGTTTCCCGATATTTCCAAAAACATAGATCGAATCGCCCTTCAATGAAAAATACCACCTTGAAGTTTCAGCCAAATTGGGTCTACTAATATGTGAGATTATCAAATCACATAAGATGTCAAAGTGACAACAGTATCAAAATAATTGAAATTGTGAATAGAAAGGAATATTCAATAGACGACTTCGGCCAAGTTGCCAACCCACAATTTCCTTCACGAATTTACTATCACTGGGGAACGGGAATTCCTCAGGAAAAATTCGACATAAGGTTCGCGTTATTTATAAATATCCGTGAACGATGCCTCGGCTCCTCAAACAAGATAATTCCTTTTAAATATAGGTTTTTGTTAGGCTGAAATTCAAGTTGGGATTCCTGATTTAATGTTAAAAGTCTCAAGTTTATAAATGATATGTTCCACAAATCAACTTGGTTATTTCGGTTGCCTGTTTTTCGTTCTGTAAATATGAAATATTCGGTTGGTTCCTGAAGAAAAGGTTTATTACGGAATTTGATTGACGAATAAGCAATCCTTCTGTCACCAGAACATAGACATATTGAATCTATGCACCAGAACGACAATCAATGTTTTATGGTAACATATCCATAGCATAGAACAATTTTTATTTACCTTATGATCCATAGACCATACATAGTAATTTTTCCATTGTTGATTGTTGTCTCTTCTATGTTCTATGGATCATAAAGTAAATACAGATTGTTTCATGCTATGGATATGTTACCATAGAACATTGACTATCGTTCTGGTGAAAAGAAAGAACGTTTTTTCATCAATCAAATTCCGTAATTAACTTCTTTCAGGAACCAACCGAATATTTCATATTAACAGAATGGAAAACCGGCTTCCGAAATAACCAAGTTGATTTTCGGAACATATCCTATATAAATTTGAGACTATCAACATGAAATCAGGAATCCCAACCTAAATTTCAGTCAATTAGAAATGATCTCAACAAAACCGTATATTTGGAAGGAATTATCTTGTTTGAGGAGCCGAGGCATCTTTTACGGATATTAATAAATAACACGAACCTTATCATGTCGAATTTGTCCTGAAATTCCCGTTTCCCAGTGATAGTAAATTTGTGAGGAAAATTGTAGGTTGGCAACTTGGGCCGAAGTCGTCTATTGAATTGAAATGGAAGAAAATATTGGATAATCAACATTGAATGTTGTTGCTTTGGTTTCAGGTATGATTTGAGTTGTTATTAGAATTTGTTATAAGTTGTATTTAGTAGGAGGAAATAAAATTTAACTTTGGTTTCAGAGAAACAATTCTATTGATTATTCAAGTTTGAAAGATTAACATTAAATATATAGAGTCACCGTAGGTAACTGTAGTCCGTAGGTGGATACCTACGGAGATGAACAGAGAACATTATTGACTCACAGAACTACATAAGAGTTCAATATGTCAATATTCAAATTCTGTGACATCAGCTTTGGTCAGAAAAGCCATGATATAAAAAACATGGGACCCTATTCTTGAATGTGATGGAATGAACGTTCTCTATCGTTTCATCAAAAATGAACCGCGTTTCCTTAACAACAGCGTCGAAACGCCTATCTTCTCCCTTCCCTCATTCAAGAATAAGGACCCGTGTGTGCTCTTCTGAAAAATGAGTGACGTCAGCTAGCAGAAAATGCAAAGAGTTGTATATTCTGTGCTTTGAATAAACATGCAAATTCAAAGCACAGACTATACAACTCTTTGCATTTTCTGCTAACTGACGTCACTCATTTTTCAGATGAGCACATCATGTTTTTTACATCATGAGAAAAGCCAAAGACGTATAACCATTGTATAAAAACATTGTCGAAACCTTCTCTACAAATATCGAGTTTTTTGGTTGTTTCGTTCAGAGAGTATTGTGTTCACGGTCGGCCAAACCGCCACTGGTGAACGACAAGACTTCCTGAAGAATCTACTTATAGACTTGATACTTGCATTGTAGTTTTGGACTTCCTGAAGAATCGTCATATTAACTCGGTGTTTGTAGAGGAAGTTTGGGTCTTTATTAGGAAGGTTGAATTCGTGAACAGGTAAAATTTGCACAATGATTCCGTAGATATACCTATCCATTCAACATTTTATTTTCCAAATCTTTTCAAAACTATAGATAAGATCGAGTTTAAATCCAGTATTTTATCGAAAAATGGCAGTTCGAAGGTTCCTACAGAATATCGTGTTGGTGATATGATCAGAAGAGCACAGAATATTGAATATTTGAAAGAAAAATTCCACATTGTTCTCATGACACCATCATCACGATATTTTGCACAAAGTTGCCCATCAATATTTTCAAATTAACCTCATATCAGTGCTCTTCAATTTGTTTCTTGTACGTTCAGAAAACACTGGAATATATGGTACATAAATTTCCATATTCGTGCATTCAATCATCAACTTACATCTTTGAGGAATGCTTGGTTTTCACTATTTGTTGTAGTTCTCTCTGCAGTCTGCTTTCTTTGAACCTCTTCTTTGGTCCGTATGGAATGCTTTATTAACGGACTCTTTTCCACTAATCCTTTCGGCCCCGTTGGGAAAGGTCCAAACATACCAACTTTGGAATCTTTGCGTTTCGGCTGGGACTGTACTTCCTGCTTTGCTTTTTCTTTTTTGCTCCCGAAAAAATCAGAAAACATAGTAGTTGTACTCGCAGCTATTCCGTTAATGTCCGAACTAATATTCGAGAAGAAATCTCGACCAGCACCTGTCAATACATTAGAAGTTGCTACTACTGATGTTGAACTATTGGTAGAATCACGTCGTTCCTCTATTGATTTATTGAAAGAATCGCCCTGAGAAGAAAATTGTATAATATAAATAGAAACTGTTTTGGCATTTTCCAACTCACTCTCATTAAACCTTTTTTAGCCACTTCTTTGGCACTTTTGGTTAAGTCACCCAGCGTCGATTTTCCTACATAGGTTAAATCCTCAAACGTATTCTTGCTAACTGCTGTTGCTGTTTTACTTGCTGATAATGCAGATTTTCCAGCTTCTTGTACACTTTTAGTAGCTTCTTCTGCAGCCTTCTTTGCGTGATGGGTCAGCTGTAACAGACTGTATTCAGACCTTCGACTCTTACAGTTGGGATGGTATTACTTTGTCAAATGGTGCAAATATATTACTTTCTTCAGCCTCTGATAATTTCCCCTTTGCTTGGTGTTTGAACTGAAAATGATGATTCATTATTGAAAAATCCCAAAAACAGATAAAATAAATTATCGATTATAAACTGAGTTATTCCAACAATAACATGTTCGCAAACATATTTTTCATCGACTCTATGTCTATATGATCAAACTGAATGACTGAATGTGTTATATTGTTGGGAAACCCATGATTTCAGTTATTATTCTGAAAGGAGTCCCCGAAGTACCATATTCGTTGGATTTTAAATGTTTTCCAAAGAATATCCAACACCTCTTCAACTTGTTTGATGTAGATACCAGATTGACATGCAGAAACGAGCAAAGTGCTTATCCATCCAATCATGCATCAAATCACCTTGTCCATGTGGGCTAACAAGCCATCTTGACTGCTTTGCCGTGTGGTCTCTTTGACAAGTTCTTTAGCTTGGGTAGCGAATTGTTCAAAAATGGATCCTTGAGAGCCTTGTCTTTGAACTTGAGTTGGAGTTCCCCCACTCGAAATAGAGGAGTTACCCGTTGAGCCAAAACTTGATGTCCTTGCTAAGACATTACCTACACTTGGTTGTTTTTGCAAATAAGGTGCTATAGGGGGTACCTATATCGTGAAAGAAGTCTCATGTGATTTTATGTGCGAGAAGATATACATTTATAGCAGACAAATCATGACAATAGTGTTGTGGGAAGAATTTTTTCATGAATTGTCTATTCATCGATGCTTAAATACTTACAGGTGTAATAGATCTACGGGTTCTAGATGTTGCTGATCTGTCCAGAGAATCGTTTGAGGATTCTGGTTTAATGGTGTTCGAACTTACTATTGTTTTCGGTGTTGTAGTAGAATTTGAATCAGACTCGTTCTCCATGCTACCATTTTCTTCGTCGGCCTTTTCTTTGCTAGGAACTTCTTTCTGTTTTCCAAATTCAAATTCAGAATCTCGGTTGAACGAAGGTGAACTGAGATCTGATTCGCTACTCGAGCTAGATCTACTTGGAGAATCCAGTTTCAAGGGTACATTTCCGTTAGGATAAAGCAGACTATCTGGTGGGTGATATACCGATTCTATGTCTACGTTTGACGACAAGCACATATTTTGGGAAGACTTTCTCCGGTCTTGATAAGAAGCAGCTCCAGGTGAGAGGTCTGATGAAGCCATTTCGGATACGAAATCGCTGAGTGAAGAATAGCTGGAACTTGTGCTTTCTACCCCTTCGGAGTCCGAACCACTCTCATCAGTGGGTTGATTCTCTGGATTTTGGAGCAATCTGCAAAATATTCGGAAGGGTAGTTCATGCTAAAATACACAATATTTTATTATATTATAAAACTACGTATAAAATTAAATGTCAACTCACTGCCGGATTCGATCAAATAATCACGAAATTTCGATAGTATCTCTAATTGAATTCCGATTATATACCATTCACTGCATATTTTGCATTCGGCTACCACATTTTTTTAGTAGCCATATTACAATGGTATGGTGTTGCCCTAGATCTGAATACTCAGATTTATTCACAAAGAAACTGGTTTTTCCAAACAACTTTAATCCTTTCCGCTTGTATCTCGAAAGTGCTCGAAAAGCTATTGTTGAAACAAATATTCGAGTTTCACTTCGTTACGATGTCTGTAATTTTCGGATTTTGAGCAGAAATTGGTCTCAAATGACTAGGTTGGACTCACTGATGAAAAATCCGTGGTCAAAATTGATTCTGTCCGTCAGATTTTTCAATAAGTTGAAAAATATTTATCTGATCGGAATGAAACTTGGTTGCAAGATGAACAGTGTCAGTGGAATAATTTTAAAAAATTTTTATTTTTTTGAAAACTTTTATATTTCAAAGTCACCATTTCGTAATGTGAACAAGTGCGTAAAAGCTGCTGACTTCACGCCAGTGCTTTTTAATAATTTCTTCATTCTAATTTTTATTTTCAATATTTCGATTACTTGTTTAATAAGGTACCATACTTTTTATATCAATAAATGTTGAGAGATTCGGCTATTTTTCATTTCTTCACGAGCTTGAAAAGTCCCAACTTATTCCTAATTATTGCATCTTATATATAGTAATGAACGTCATTGGATAACCTTCGGTTATCTATTCCTTCAAGGTACAGTTGGAAAATTTTCGATGCTTGTCGCTCCCCCAATAAATTGGCTTTGGCCCGTCCCTGGGGATGGGATTCAAGAATAGATCAAATAGATATCACTCCTTTCGAAAGTCTTGTAGAATGTTACTGACGAACATGTATAAACAGACCACAGAGGGTGGAATCAACATGAACACAAAAAAAATAGCTATTCGTCGATATATCAACAACTATTCAACCTTTATCTGAGTTAGTCATCATCAACCAAAACTTCTTCAGAGAGGAAACATCGTTAAAGGAATTTCTGTACTGCCAGTTTCACGATATTTTCGTCATCAGCATGCTTTGCATTGTCAGCTACCGAAAGAGTTCTGGGTATTTCTATTGGATGGTGGATTTGTGGATAAAATTTCACTAGCGACATCTCAGGAATACCTTTTGAACTTCAACCCTCGAGGTGCAGAATTCCTTGGGCGAATCCTATTTCGGTCACCCATTTTTGTTTCGTATGACAAATCAATGAACAATACCGAGTACTAAAATAGGAATCAATGACTACATACCTCAAAGCACCATTCAAGGAACTTCCGTCATCCCAAACGCTAAATTTTATACCATCCAAGGTATGCATGAACCATTTGGACTTATCTCCGATTTGTGAAGGATCCAGAACGCCAGTTTGAACTCTTTGGAATGCCACGTTAGTTGGTGTCAAGGACCATTCAGCGAGGAATTCAACAGCCTGTGTTCTTGCAAACCTGTTGAGAAATTGTGAGGCCCTTGGACGGGATCTCAAGAAGCTATTGATTTGAAACGCTACAACTGGTCTCGGGTATAATCGAAGAGTCCTGGTGTGCTCCGTGAAATTCGCAAGGGTGTTCTGGGAGTTGAAGAATCTTACCTGAAATCAGTAAGAGTTATTTACTCTGAAAATCTTCTTTATTTTCGCAATGAGCATTTGTGGAGGTCAGAATCTTCTTCTGAGTACACTCTGCCAGGTCTGAGTTAGGTGTGAACGCAACAGTGAAAAAAAAACATTTTGTTACGGACAGTTACCGGTCGGCATAGTGTCGGAGCTTCGTCTTCTGTGAACAATTTATGGAATCATTCAGGTATACTGGACAGAAACGGCGTCAAAGAAAATAGTTGCAATGCTCTCTTCAAGTTATATATCATGCTTAACAGATTATTTATTCGAATGAATGCTTCATTAATGAAACTAAATCACAACTAAAAGGCCTATTACACTATCCAATCTCCAGGACTCGGTAAAACGGATGCCCGGTATGCGAGGTAGGGTTTTTCTTATTACACTACCCTAGATGCCTGTCCCTTCCTGAATTTTATGCTCTCGACGTTGCTATGATACTGTCACGTATGTTGGGTAATAGGGAGCAAGGCAGATCAGGGACCCTATTCTTGAATGTGATGGTATGAACGTTCTCTATCATTTCATCAAAAATGCACCGCGTTTCCTTGACAACAGCATCGACACGCCTATTTTCTCCCATCCCCGATTCAAGAAGGGGGACCCTGGTCCACTCGATCACCCTTGATCAGGACCTTAGATACCGTTTCCTTATCAAGGTTGATTCTCACTATAAGTATCTTTCCCTTTAAATATTACTAGTACGCGCCCAGATCTACCTAGCGATAGATCAATCTTTACTGTAGATCTACTTAAACGATACCTACGTAGGAAGCGCCCAGATTTACCTAGCGGGTAGATTTGCGTTTTTGAGTAGATTAATTGAATAGTTGACTGAATTATTAAAAACGAAGCACACTGTTTATAAATTTACAAAAAATCAGTAGCTAATGTAAAATTCGATCACAGTTATCGTCTATCCTCGAACTGAATTTTGACCAAATCGTGTATGTATTTTTGTGAATATTGAAATGATGAAATTTCAAATGCGTTCATCTACTGAACCGTTTGGCGGATTTTGTTCATTCCGAACTTAACCTTCGAATTCAAACTTTAAACCTACCCGGAAAATTTCGACTGTCTAAGTCATTCCTTCGCAAAGTTATCGCGTTTACAGCCGGCCTTCGGCCGTCTGTAAACACGATAACTTTGCAAAGGAATAACTTAGACACTCGAAATTTTCAGGGCAGGTTTAAAGCTTGAATTCGAAGGTTAAGTTCGGAATGAACAAAATCTGCCAAACGGTTCAGTAGACGAACGCATTTGAAATTCCATCATCTCAATATTCACAAAAATACAGACACGATTTAGTCAAAATTCAGTTTGAGGATAGACCCTAACCGTGGCTCCACATGCAAACATAAAATTGACTATAAAATGAAAATTCAATTTCTCAAAACGACACCAATAATACTAAATAGATATATCATCGCATAAAAAATTCATATTTCAACATCGAACAACGTTAAAAAAAATTTCTTGGATAAAATCCGAAAATGTTCACTATTCCAATTCAATATTCACTAAACATATGCATGTGCATTTTACAGGAATTTCCAATGTCTCAAATTTACTGAATTTCAATATTTCTAGTACATCACTCTTCGACCGAGAATCACCAAAGCATGAAGTAATATTCATTTTTTAAAGGAATTACGGTATTATGAACATTTAAATTTTCTGTTTCATTAATGGAGATGACCAATTCATAATTGACATATTAAAATATGATTGAGTAACCAAGATATCATGTTTTCCAAACAGGACAAATGCAAAACTGCATATTGAAGTAATTTTTTATTTATCGATTATTGACAATGATAATAAAGTATAGTTCAATAGAATACATTGGGTGATACACAAAAATTCCAAAAAAAAGATAATTGAATGAATGGGTTCAAGTAAACTTGTTCATTAGAGAAGTGTGTCAGAGGTTTATGTGAAGAATTCATCAGTTGATAGACTTCATCAGATATGTTGCATATTACGATTCAAGAAGTTTCACATTGTTTTCAAACAATATCTGCATAAGCCTCTATATGCCATCTTCTATCTTGATGTTGTTGGTGCAACTTCATTTGTAATTTTTCTCAAAATAGTTTCAGAAAATGGCAGATATCCTGTGAACTACACGAAATTATCAAGATTACCTTGCAGAATAGATAAATTTCACTTCAGAAGATTTCATTTCATATAATGCATACATAAGAAATTATACCCATATACAGAAAAATTAGTAGTTACTTGTAGGTGGTTATGAATTTCAACTTAAAAAAGCTTGATTCTCACTATACATTCAGTAAACTTCCCATTTTGTCTAGGAAAAATATTATAAGGTGTAAATTAATTGATGTATCCTTCCCGGTTATATTCCATCCCCATGCCATTTTTGCCAACCAAATTTTGATGTAGCAATATGGAAGGGATACATGAGTGTTACGGAACATATACTGAGGCTCAACCTTACCTGCCTATTGTGTATGTAAAATTTCATACGTTTCTTGATAATGTGATCTTCTTACTCACTATCATTTCTATTATCAATTGACATCAAATGTTACATCGACTTGTGATTTTTGAACATCAACCTCTTGCGAATAGTAAGAATCTATTGAATATTCCTGTTTCATTCACAATTATGAATAAATATACCAGGGGTACAGTATCATACAGTCTTGTCCTACACCAGCTGTATATTATTGAAACCATCCATAGATTACATAGTATTTCTGCAATTTCCACTTCTCAAAATCTATTGAGTTCCCTTTTTTTTTCATAATGATGATAGTCCATCTTCTACAAAGTATGCTTGATTAAACCTAGGAATGTGATACATAAATTTGCCATGATCAAGTTTCCAATTTATCAGAACATTAGATATGATCCATATCACCACTCACCATAAAACTTAAATGGTTCAACATACATGAATTCTCAGGGGGAGGATAGTGAGATTTTTGAGAAATTCATAAAACATTCTACAGTCCTTTAAAGGCTTTCTTCCTTTGTATATGCTTAATACTTGGATGGCATAACACTTCAACAACATGACCTCACATATCTCAAAACTGCAAAAATATCATACTTGATGCATTGGCTTAAGGAAAATAACATAATAATGTATACCTTTGAAGTCGAGTTAATCTCCAACATTTCAAATATATATAGCAATGTGATGTTTTTTCGACGAATTCTGGATTAGCATTTTGATTCTTATCGTAGCCTTGAACCCATTCTAAACATTCTTCACTTTATGACTTCAATGATACAGAAACTTTCCAATGTCCAGTTCATTTAAAATATCTGACTCACCTGAAAATAAATATTTCCTCATGATATTCAGGTTGGAAAAACCTGTGATAACTTAAAGTATCTTCAATTGTAGGTAATACTTACTGTTTCCTCTCGTGAATGTAGCATAAGGTTATAATAACTTGCTAAAATTATACCGATAACTCGACTTTTTCTTGAAAAAGTCATTGTAAGAGTTGGAATTAGGCAGTATTGACCATGATTGATACTTCTAAATGCATTTCCATTCGTTACTAACTTTATTTTCGTCAATTTCAATGTAGCTTCCACATAGGATGCTATTTTGACGGCAAATTAGAATTGATGTTAATGACAATTGACATAAACATAACGCTGGTTCGGCTTGAAAATATTGACGGAAGTACCCGATCTTTGCCGACGGTCAAAGCCTACGATGCTTAAGTTTTCGGCGAAATCGACAGAAATTCGAGGTTCGACGTTGCCATATATTCACTGTCGCAAGAAATTCTCCTTCCAAAGCGAGCCCGAAGGCGGCGGAGATAGCCGATCTCGGCCGAGTCCACAGAAGAATATGAAATGGACAATTTTTACCGGATTTTCTTAGAAATGTCACTTTTTTCCATCATTCCTGCAAGAATACGAAAGTGGGAATCAAAAAAAGAGGCCCGCTAAGCCACAATTTCGTCTTTCGTCTTTCTGTTCGTACCAAAAAAGTCTACCTAGCTTGAACCCAGCGACCAAATGCTTTCCTGTGGTTTTGCACCTTTGGGAAATATCGATATTTTCGTTATTTTTCGGGAATTTTTTAAAAGTATCTCTCGATTTTTCCGCGATGAAAGATCAACAGTACGGGAAAGTTCGAAATTTCCTCTTTCTAATCACGTTCAGATATCACACCAAGACTCCACGGAAATATCAGAAAAACTCTCACGAACATAACCCTTTCTTAGCAAAAGTTTTTCTTGATCTCCTGCAGTGGTTTCGGCGGTGTTGCCTGTAACGCGTTTAGTATTATAGATAATATGTAAACGAATGGCTGTATGCACATACTATGCTTCCTGTTTACGTTCCGTCTACATGACATTTTTGCCTACTAAATTTTGACGTAAATCATACGTAAGGGATACTGGAATGTTACGGAACGTATAGTGAGAATCATCCTTTATACTTCTCGGTCACTGCCTGCCGGGCTCTAGATATTGGGTAGTGTGATGAGCCTTTATGCCAAATGGCTATGAAAATTTTCGTGAAGGAATGCGTATGTGTTTAAAGAGGCGAAGGAACAATTTGCCCGATGCGTTGTTACTTAAGAACCCCTATCCTATGTAATCTATATAGTCTTTATTCAATGAAAAAATATCAGTCTATAGACCAGAAACCGTGGTTTCAATTCTATTCAAATCCACAACCCACTATCTAGGGCCCGGTAGGTAAGGATCGTGAAGTGTAATAAGGAACCGGCAGCTAGGGTCCTAGGCCTTTCAAGAATGTGTTCTAATTGCAGATGTAAACTAAACGAATGAAAGAAGATGTTTTCTGCGATGTCAAGAAACTATCTTATCAACCTTGCCGCAATTTACAAAAATACGCTTTGAATATTTTTAGAATGGTCATATTCGCTTTTTTTTATAGTTGAAATGTTTACCGTTAACTATAAGCGCAGATGAAAAGAAAAATAAACAGATTCGTCAACATTGAGACCAACAATAGTTCAAAGACATTAACAAATATTATAGGCATTCAAGCAAACTGATAACTCTATAGTTCCAAGGAACAAAGCAGCCAAAAGAATGTTTTTTATTACCAATAAAACGAATAACTTCCCTCATACCCTCAATCCTCAATGGGAGGGAAAGTTTTCGAATTGATTATATACTAAACTATGCTCAATTAATAATCAGTCCAATGAGTTGAAGTTTACGAAGATATTCCTTACAATATCACCTATATTCAATACAGTTCAAGGCGACTACATTTTAGACTTTTGGGGATCTCTGTAGACTGTAGGTCGAGTTTATGGGTTTATTCAAAAAGGGGGATTTAAATCAAGGCTTCGTGAATTTCGGCAACATAGCTACATTCAAGTTTCATAGAACTCCATAAATATCTCAAATACAGCCACCCGTCTGCATGGTGCAATGATGCCCATAGCAGCTAGAAATATTCGAATGTGTGAATTTGCAGGCTTCAGTTATTATTGTTTTTAAATTTTATATTTGAGATTTACTAAATTCTTTTGTGAGAATGCGCAATGTTATTTTATTTTTCCATTGTTCACTCCAATTAAGTTTTTTTCTACAGAAAAATTCTTGAAAATAATGAAACGTCAACATGGCGCATCCTCACAATTTTTTCAACCAATGGTTAATTGGTTTTCAAATGTTTATATTTGGCGATCTAGTAATCATATGGCCCCTCAGGAAATTTTGCACGAACCTTCAACTGTAATCTTTTATTTTACTGGATTTTATTTCGATTCGGTTTGTAGCGATTTCGGCCTTCGTGATTAAACTTGAACTCTACAATTATCAAGTTTCTGAATAGATTCTTCCGGAAGATATTTTGTTAATTTTCGGTGACTAATAAGCTGGTCGTAAACACTATAACTCTCGAAAGAAACGACTTATTCATATTTGTAGAGTAGATTTTCGGTTAAATTACGAATCTAAGTAAGATTCTCGGTTCACCATTCCTTGTGAATAACCTACGTCTTGCAACCACCAACGACTTGTGGGCATAAGGGGGAGCTCATAAATTTTCGAGATTCATATTTTATGAATTAATTATTACAGTAGTTTTCGAATTGTATTAGAATAATGTGAAATGTATTTCTATAGTATGATTCATTAAAAACTGTGTCGCCTGTGGCGTTCAGAATGAAGATTAGTTCAACCTCGAAAGATTTCAACAATTTTGGGTGAAAATTCTTTTTCGCTGTAGACATGTAAAAAAAAGTTGAGTTCGAATTTTGGATAATTTTTTTCACGGAAAATCTTAGAAATTTGAGTACATTGAAATAATGCTATCCAATTTGGCAATCAAAAACAAAAAATTTCAACTTTGTAGGTTTTCCACCAAATTGAAATATTTTTTCCCGAATTCTACACAACAATTGAATTGACCACCAAAAAATACAAAGATGTGACCAAAAACCGTTTTTCAAAAGATCACGCAAAACTCACCACAGTTATCGGAATATTGCTCAAAGTTGACATTAAACACCCCCTCTCGCTTATGCTTCGAAAACGGGGTATATGTCATGAGGCAAAAATGACTATACGGCTATATATGTTTGACCAGTTTATGATGAAACACCCTCTATATTAATGTTTTTCAATAAAACTTTTGTTTTGTGTTATCATTCATTTTCTATATAATCGTACCTGGTACTTATTTTCATATATTTTAGGGTATATATTGTAACGAAGCAATTTTCGTTACGTTTAAATTCCTGTAGAAATTCATTTCATTTCACCTAAATAAATGCTGTTCAATAAGAATCAATGTTAAAATCCATCCTATGTGGAAAAATTTCGTACAACAATTGCAGTTCGCGATTGTCTCAATCCGCAGTTTTTTCCAGTAGTTGTTTTATTTTTTCAGATGTTGAACAGCACAAAAAGGGTGAAATGATTCTTCTTTGTTACCGTCTCGGATAAGTTCTAGATCTTTCTAGAACACCAGAGAACTTCAAACCAACCAATCAGGGGGCAACTTCGAGCCCCACTCAGGAAAAATGACCGAAAATTTGGACACATGTCTCCCTCCTCCAACCGAGGTGATATATAGTGCCGTCTGCCGATGAAAATAATAATTCCGTCTTATTCCGAGTACTACTGAGTTTGTTAGCTTTTCATTCCGCTTCAACATCTACATACTATATTTTACAGTTTGCCTTTAAATTATTTTTCAACCGTAACTCCGTTTAAAATTCAACCCGCGATTAAAGAGCAATAGTTCCGAGATAGATAACAAAGTTTTACCGTAGTGCTCATAGTGGTGAAAACCAGGGTAAGAAAACTTATTTGATTGTGTCTAATTTACCGTTCGTTAAACTCTCTTGTGTGCCGATCAGTTATATTATTCCAATTCCGAATATTTCCGTTCATAATAAATAAATTATTCCGATCGTATATCCACGAGTGGCGGCGATAAGAATTGCATTGCTTGGGGACCGCTTGTTGAGATCATAGACCTAATATAACATGGACGGAGCTTTACGTCACTTTTAGACTGAATCGATTGATATATACATCCAAGAGAGAAAGAATATACATTTTCTAGGGATAAAAAGGATGGAGCTAGAAGAGGCTTGGAATCCCAAAAAATACGAGTGAGAGAGTAGATACTATTTCGGAGAGTTCAAAAAAGGATGGAGCTAGAAGAGATTTGCCTCTTCTAGCTCCATCTCTCTCTTATGTACGTTACAATCCTTTCTTTCTAAAGCTCCGTCCATGTTATTTTAGGTCTATGGTTGAGATCGAGCCGGTCCAGGTGACTTATTTCAGACGATATTCTTCGAGAACACGTACCGCGAGTCGGGTGACTGTACAGGGGTCGTCAGAAATTATTTAAGTGATCAAATAAATTCCGTGGGACACTTTCTTGGAGTGCTGATCTCAAACTGCTCACCGTTGGGGCTCCTCGCTTTGGGCATTTGAGGTTAGACGTGAGTGAGTGTCATAGTGTCCTTCAGTCCATCAGGTCAGGTGTACCACTTGACTTTGGGGTCTAAGGGTGGACATCCGTGATCACTTTTAGCGGACATCCCGAACCGTCTTTCCGGCATCGTGTTCATTCTTTTTGATCATACCGATCCCTAAGGGCACTTACTTAGAGTGCTGATCTCAAACCACCCACTGATGGGGCTCCTCGCTTTGGGCGTTTGAGTCAGACGTGAGTTGGTGCCTTAGTGTCCTTTGGTCCATTGGGTCAGGTTTATCACTCGACTTGAGGTCTAAGGGTGGGTCTCCACGATCATTCTTATTGAACATACCGAACCGTCCGTCCTTCATCGTGTTCATTCATTTTATTGATCTTACCGATTCCTAAGGGAACTTACTTGGAGTGCTGGTCCCAAACCACCCACTGATGGGGCTCCTCGCTTTGGGCATTTGAGTCAGACGTGAGTTGGTGCCTTAGTGCCCTTTGGTCCATTTGGTCAGGTTTATCACTCGACTTGAGGTCTAAGGGTAGGTCTCCACGATCATTCTTATTGGACACATCGAACCGTCCGTCCGTTTTCGATTTTGTTATTTGACTGATCATATCATTTCCGCGAGACGCTTACTTGGAGTGCTGATCTCAAACTACCCACCGTTGGGGCAGCTATGTGAACCTGGTAATTGACCTTGAAATTTTCTCGTGAAAATTTTGTGATCGATTGTACCCGGTAGGTACCCGATTGTACCACAAAAATTTTCGTTTGTACCCCTAACGTTTTCTCTACACAGCCATTATAAATTTTGCACCCAACGGCACCCAAAAAAAAAAATTCGAAATTTCCTCATGAAAACTTGGTGAAGGATTGTACCAGGTAGGTACCCGATTGTACCACTTTTATTTTTGCTGAAATCCCCATGGTTTTTTTTATACATCAATTCGAAATTTTTTTTTCTCTTCAACTCGTGATTGGCCGATAATTGATGGAATTTTTGTATGAAAATTCTGTAGTCGATTGTACCCGGTAGGTACTCGATTGTACCACAAAAATTTTCGTTTGTACCCCTAGCGTTTTTTTTATACAGCCATTATAACTTTTGAACCCACCGGAACCCCAAAAAAAAAAATCGAAATTTCTTCATGAAAACTTGGTGAAGGATTGTACCAGGTAAGTACCTGATTGTACCACATTTATTTTTGCTGAAATCCCCATGGTTTTTTCTACACATCAATTGGAAATTTTTTTTTCTCTTCAAATCGTGATTGGCCGATAATTGATGGAATTTTTGTATGAAAATTCTGTGGTTGATTGTACCTGGTAGGTACTCGATTGTACCACAAAAATTTTCGTTTGTACCCCTAGCGTTTTTTTTGTACAGCCATTATAACATTTGAACCCACCGGCACCCCAAAACAAAAATCGAAATTTCTTCATGAAAACTTGGTGAAGGATTGTACCAGGTAAGGTACCCGATTGTACCACATTTATTTTTGCTGAAATCCCCATGGTTTTTTCTACACATCAATTCGAAATTTTTTTTTCTCTTCAACTCGTGATTGGCCGATAATTGATGGAATTTTTGTATGAAAATTCTGTGGTCGATTGTACCCGGTAGGTACCCTATTGTACCACAAAAATTTCCGTTTGTACCCCTAACGTTTTCTCTACACAGCCATTATAACTTTTGCACCCAACGACACCCAAAAAAAAAAATTCGTAATTTCCTCATGAAAACTTGGTGAAGGATTGTACCAGGTAGGTACCCGATTGTACCACTTTTATTTTTGCTGAAATACCCATGGTTTTTTTTATACATCAATTCGAAATTTTTTTTTCTCTTCAACTCGTGATTGGCCGATAATTGATGGAATTTTTTTATGAAAATTCTGTGGTCGATTGTACCCGGTAGGTACTCGATTGTACCACAAAAATTTTCGTTTGTACCCCTAGCGTTTTTTTATACAGCCATTATAACTTTTGAACCCACCGGAACCCCAAAAAAAAAAATCGAAATTTCTTCATGAAAACTCGGTGAAGGATTGTACCAGGTAGTTACCCGATTGTACCACTTTTATTTTTGCTGAAATCCCCATGGTTTTTTCTACACATCAATTCGAAATTTTTTTTTCTCTTCAACTCGTGATTGGCCGATAATTGATGGAATTTTTGTATGAAAATTCTGTGGTCGATTGTACCTAGTAGGTACTCGATTGTACCACAAAAGTTTTCGTTTGTACCCCTAGCGTTTTTTTTATACAGCCATTATAACTTTTGAACCCACCGGCACCCCAAAAAAAAAATCGAAATTTCTTCATGAAAACTTGGTGAAGGATTGTACCAGGTAGGTACCCAATTGTACCACTTTTATTTTTGCTGAAATCCCCATGGATTTTTCTACACATCAATTCGAAATTTTTTTTTCTCTTCAACTCGTGATTGGCCGATAATTGATGGAATTTTTTTATGAAAATTCTGTGGTCGATTGTACCCGGTAGGTACCCGATTGTACCACTTTTATTTTTGCTGAAATCCCCATGGTTTTTTCTACACATCAATTCGAAATTTTTTTTTCTCTTCAACTCGTGATTGGCCGATAATTGATGGAATTTTTGTATGAAAATTCTGTGGTCGATTGTACCTAGTAGGTACTCGATTGTACCACAAAAGTTTTCGTTTGTACCCCTAGCGTTTTTTTTATACAGCCATTATAACTTTTGAACCCACCGCACCCCAAAAAAAAAATCGAAATTTCTTCATGAAAACTTGGTGAAGGATTGTACCAGGTAGGTACCCGATTGTACCACTTTTATTTTTGCTGAAATCCCCATGGATTTTTCTACACATCAATTCGAAATTTTTTTTTCTCTTCAACTCGTGATTGGCCGATAATTGATGGAATTTTTTTATGAAAATTCTGTGGTCGATTGTACCCGGTAGTTACCCGATTGTACCACAAAAATTTTCGTTTGTACCCCTAACGTTTTCTCTACACAGCCATTATAACTTTTGCACCCAACGGCACCCAAAAAAAAAAATTCGTAATTTCCTCATGAAAACTTGGTGAAGGATTGTACCAGGTAGGTACCCGATTGTACCACTTTTATTTTTGCTGAAATCCCCATAGTTTTTTTTGCACATCAATTCGAAATTTTTTTTCTTCAACTCGTGATTGGCCGATAATCGATGGAATTTTTGTGTGAAAATTCTGTGGTCGATTGTACCCGGTAGGTACCCCATTGTACCTCAAAAATATTTGTTTGCACCCCTAACGTTTTCTTTATACAGCCATTATAACTTTTGAACCCAACGATACCCAAAAAAATTTTTTCATGAAAACTTGCTGAAGGATTGTACCATGAAGGTACCCGATTGTATCATCTTCATTTTTGCTGAAATCCTCATGATTTTTCGTACACATCAATTCGAAAATTGTTTTTTCCTCAACTCCTGATTAGCCGATAATCGATGGAATTTAGGTGTGAAAATGCAGACGGCCAACTTTGTGCGAAATTTCGTGATGATCATGTCATTAGAACAATTTGAGAAAAAAATTTCAAGTTTTTTTTTCAAATATTTTATATTCCGTTATTTTCTGATCGAATTATTTCCACGAAATTTTTTCGAAATATTGGGAAAATCAAATTTTGGATTTCGGCCTTCGTCATTGAGGTTCTAATATATATATCTAATATTTGAGAAAATAATTCAGAAGTATGTATGAGGAAAAATGAATTTCTAACACCTATAGTTCATAAAACAAGCATAATGCCAGTTGGAAATAAAAATAATTCGGTGAAAATAAATAATAATATATAACCTTATACCCAGAATCCCAATGATCCACGTTGGTTTTAATGACAAGGTTTTTCTGAAGTAGATATAACAAATTGTCTTAAAATTCACTCATATCAGCTTCGATACTAGAGTAACTGAAGCAGGTCCAGAAGGGTTTTTAATTTAAAAATTCGCTGACACACAGGAACCTAACTAAAGCCAGATAGAAGTTCCCGTTGCGAAAAGAATATGTTACTTAGCAACAAATGCGCAAAAGGATACATTTTTTCTGATTCAGCATTTTATAGTTCGCTGAGAGAACTAGAGAAAAGCTGAAAAAAAACCCAACATTTCAAATAAAAATACCATTCGATACTAACCTATTACGATTGGGTATTTGGATGAAAATATCAAAGGTACTCTCGGGTTCTTTTCTGGTAAAACTGATCACAGAATACAAACAGAAGAATTCAATCCATTTTGTGGGCTGACGATTAGTCTTACATTTCCTATACAAGGTGTTCTACAAACTCTATGACAAACTTTGACAGATAGTAGCTGTTCTAATTCTGAACATATTTTTTCGTATGAACATATATCCGATTCGTTTTTGTTAAGAAGATACAAGCGTTTGAAAAATTATATTTTCATTTTCAAATCATAATTATAAATGGAAATTTTGATACTATAAAAATTGTTCAAAATATCCACCTTCGGCTTGAATGCAAGCTTCACATCGACGAACTAAAGATTTCGTTACTCGGCGGATCAGATTTGGGTCGTTTCGTATTTGGTTTGCTGCATCTTGAACTCTATCAAGTAATTGTTGATGCGATTCGATTTCTACATGATGAACAAGCTGATTCATATGTCCCCATAAATAAAAACAAGGATTTAGATCAGGCGAACGAGGTGCCCATTGTATTGGTCCTCCTCGACCTTTCCATTTATATTTATATTTTATGTCGGTCTACTTGATCAAAACATGGATATACATTTTTTCAAATGCTTGTAACTTCGAAACGAGAACGAATCAGACCTATGTTCATAGGAAAAAAATGTTCAGAATAAGCACAGCTACCATCTGTCAAAGTTTGTCATAGAGCTTGTAGAACACTCGGTATAGAAGAAACTTCGGGTAGAGAAACGAATATTTTTGTGGTGAAATTGGGTGCAACGAACCACAAATTTCCACTCAATAATTTTTAATTGGTGTGTAGGGACAACAATAATGTTTCAAACAGAAATGGAAATGGTACAATCGGGTACCTACCGAGTACAATCGCCAACAGAAAAATTTCAGCGATTGTCGACCCATCACGAGTTGAGGAGAGAAATTCGAATGTGTAAGAAAAACCATGGGGATTTTACCAATAATAAAAGTGGTACAATCGGGACCTACCTGGTACAATCCTTCACCAATCACGAGTTGAAGAGAAAGAAAAATTTCGAATTGATGTGTAAAAAAAACAAGGGAATTTCAGCAAAAATAAATGTGGTACAATCGGGTACCTACCTGGTACAATCCTTCACCAAGTTTTCATGAAGAAATTTGGATTTTTTTTGGGGTGCCGGTGGGTTCAAAAGTTATAATGGCTGTATAGAGAAAACGCTAGGGGTACAAACGAAAATTTTTGTGGTACAATCGAGTACCTACTGGGTACAATCGACCACAGAATTTTCATACAAAAAGTCCATCGATTATCGGCCAATCACGGGTTGAAGAGAAAAAAAAATTTCGAATTGATGTGTAAAAAAAATCATGGGGATTTCAGCAAAAATAAAAGTGGTACAATCGGGTACCTACCTGGTACAATCCTTCACCAAGTTTTCATGAAGAAATTTCGATTTTTTTTTTGGGGTGCCTGTGGGTTCAAAAGTTATAATGGCTGTATAAAAAAAACGCTACGGGTACAAACGAAAATTTTTGTGGTACAATCGAGTACCTACTGGGAACAATCGACCACAGAATTTTCATACAAAAATTCCATCAATTATTGGCCAATCACGAGTTGAAGAGAAAAAAAAATTTCGAATTGATGTGTAGAAAAAACCATGGGGATTTCAGCAAAAATAAATGTGGTACAATCGGGTACCTACCTGGTACAATCCTTCACCAAGTTTTCATGAAGAAATTTCGATTTTTTTTTTGGGGTGCCGGTGGGTTCAAAAGTTATAATGGCTGTATAAAAAAAACGCTAGGGGTACAAACGAAAACTTTTGTGGTACAATCGAGTACCTACCAGGTACAATCGACCACAGAATTTTCATACAAAAATTCCATCAATTATCGGCCAATCACGAGTTGAAGAGAAAAAAAAATTTCGAATTGATGTGTAGAAAAAACCATGGGGATTTCAGCAAAAATAAAAGTGGTACAATCGGGTACCTACCTGGTACAATCCTTCACCAAGTTTTCATGAGGAAATTACGAATTTTTTTTTTTTGGGGTGCCGTTGGGTGCAAAAGTTATAATGGCTGTGTAGAGAAAACGTTAGGGGTACAAACGAAAATTTTTGTGGTACAATCGGGTACCTACCGGGTACAATCGATCACAAAATTTTCACGAGAAAATTTCAAGGTCAATTGCCAGGTTCACATAGCTCGTTGAGCTTCCTCGCTTTGGGAGTTTGAGTCAGACGTGAGTTAGTGTCTCAGTGCCCTTAAGGGCCGGTATTATAAAACTTAACTTTAATTTTAACTGGCAGTTTTGACAGATATGTCCCAATACAACTGTCAAAATTTCAGTTAAAGTTAAAGTTAACTTCCCGTTAAGTTTTATAATACCGGCCCTAAGTCCATTGGGTCAGGTGTATCGCTTGACTCGGTGGCTGAGAGTGGATTTCCGAGATCTGTCAAGTTCAAATACCGATTTGTGGATTTAATATTTCTGATCCGGTCACAAGTTAGTTCCGTAATAAGACACAACACTTTTCACTGCTTTATCGTCTTACCATACTACTTCGTGTACTCTCATTTATTTACCGTATTAAACTATCAGCGTTTGCATTTTATTTCACCTTTCCGTCCATTTATCACCGCTAACTATTGCTATACTCACCCTTTTCTTTGCCGTTCCGTACTTTACTTTTCCGTCCGTTCATTTTGCTTGCTAATATCTGTTATTGACATTGTTGATTCCACTTACATAGTTCTTCGTCTTTCACATTTCTTTCTGTTTGGTCCGCTCATTTGTATTCATATTAACCGCACCGCTTTATTCTCCGTTCAATTCAATTATTCAATTCTCCGTATATTATTATCACTGTTCATATTTACCTGCTCTGATTATTGAGTTATTTGATTACACGCCGCAGACACGGTGTTGTGCATTGTATAAATATTTCAAGTGATCATATTATATCTAACTCTCCTGACACTGTACCATTGTGTTGGTACTGCTCTGATAATTGTTGATTTTCTTTTTATACCTGTACATATTGTAATAAAGTTGTATATAGACTTCGTGTGTTTCACTAATATACCTGTACAGTGTCAGTATCTGTTGTGAGAAAGAAACCTTTACATATTAATCGCTACCAACTTAGATTAGACAGAACTCTTCTCCAACTGTTTAAAAGCTACTCAGGTAATACCGTAAGTGCACGATTGAACCAAGGCGTTACAACCTTGTAAAGCCCATTGTAACTGGCGCCCGAGCAAATTTTCAAGAGTTGAAATAAGCAGGTTACACCGCCACCGAGAAAAGGTCGTCACAATATGTGTTTTCATATGAGTTGAATTCTTAATGAATTAGTTTTTAATTAAATAATTTCAGAGTCTCTTCAGAATAATGATTTAATTTTTCATTTCTCATTATTTACATTATAATTTGAGTCGATATGGGTCATTCGTAACGTTTTGGCTTAGATTCTTAGCAATACTAAAACTAGAAAAGCACTGACGTGGGGTCAGGAGCTATAACGCACTTGTTTGAATTCGTTGCCAATCATCTATTCACATATTGACCGTACCAAACGCAGCTTTACTTCCTGATGGAAAGATTTGGCGATCCTCTTTTTCCTATGGACCTCGCAAAATTATGCTGGAACCTCATTTTCGATCAAGTTCAATTCGATCCGATCTATGTTCTCGGAAATATTGGAGAAATGATATTTTGAATAGAAACCTTATTCAACGGAATCATTGGGTGAACGTTACCAGTTCATGAATACTACATTCGTAATTCAATCGAAAATCTACTCTACAAATATAAATAAGTCGCGTCTTTCGAGAGTTATAGTGTTTAAGACCAACTTAGTCACCGATAGTGAACAAAATATCTTCTGGAAGAATCTATTCAAAAACTTGATAACTGTAGAGTAGGTTTCAAGCTCAATCACGAAGGCCGAAGTCGATACAGATCGAATCGAAATAAAATCCAGTACATTAAATGATTACAGTTTGAAGGTTCGTGCGAAATTCCCGGAGAGTAATATGATTATCTACTAAATCGCCAAATATAAACATTTGAAAACACAATTTTTAAATATTTTTCTAATTGATCTAATTGAAGGGTCATCACTTACGAAATTTTGAAAAAAAATCTAGAAAAGCACTTACGTGAAGTCAGCAGCTATTACGCACTTGTTTACATTGCGAAATGATGACTTGGAAATTTCAGTGAAATTTCAATGAAATATAAAAATTTTCAAAAAAAAATTTAAAAAAAAAATATTTTTTTTTCGAATTTTTCCATGAATAATTCTTCTCATTGACACTGTCCATATTCCAACCAAGTTTCATTTCGATCAGATAAATATTTTTCGAGTTATCGAAAAATAGAAATTTCAAATGGCCGTAGCACAAAAACCATTCAACAGATTTGGCCTATTAACAAACTTGACCGAGATATTCAGGATCTTAACCTAACCTGAAAATTTCAAGACTCAAGGTCCTTCCTTTCGAAAGTTACAGCGCACACGGCCGGACGGAGAGAATCAATTTTGGCCACTGATTCTTCATCAGTGAGTCCAACCTAGTTGTTTGAGACCATTTTCGGCTGAAAATTCGAAAATTACAGACATCGTGATGAAATGATAACGCGCTGCTCCCCAGAACAAGCGCGTAAAAATGGGCATCGTTATTCTACAACTACCTACGAATTTTATATCTCATCCTTTTATCTCTTCTCGAGATATTGCGGAAATAACCTTAAACTTGCAAAAAGCCAAAGCATTTGATATATTTCGTTTCCGATATCTCCTGGAATAAATATCAGATCAGACTGAGATTTGAGACTGTCTTTTTTTTTATTTTAAGATTCTTGTGCTTCGACCACTTAGGGTCATTAGCACAATAAACTGTTGTTTCTGTTGTATATAAAGGTACATTTCAGCTTTAAACTTCGAAACAATCAACTTTGGAACGAAATGTTAAAAAGAAAATAATTACATCATTTTATATATGACCATAGATATCAATTTCCTTGAGGAAGTTAAGTGTTTTTTCAAGTTCTTCAATATCATTACCTAGCGCAACATCGATTTGTTCACTAACTCCGCACTCATCACGTTTTGTGGAGAATTTCGTGCACTCACATAGAATGTGTTTAACTGAGACAGTCTTGTTTAGTATCGATTTAGATGTTTGCTTCAACTCTCAGTAAAATCTTGCGATTTATTTCCGAAAAAACGATTCTTTCCAATCGCTTATTGATCCCTCCGAATGCAGTTTTACTTTTTCATAGGCTGCTTTGGAGATCTTCTCATTTCATATAGTATAGTATAGTATAATATTGGACAACCACTCAACTTCTATTTCTACGAAATATAATAACGTACAATGACAGAGGACTCAGGACTATAAGATTTTAAAAGTAATAGAGAGTTATCGAAACCTAAGAAGAGGAGTGCCTTAAATTAGGTTTCCTTCATTTTATTGATATATACGCATGCGTACCCACAAAATATTTAAGGGAGTCCCTCAATAGAATACGCGCCTCCCTAGCTTCACCTTCAATAAAAGACAGGCTTACATATTATATTATACATACATTATAAAAGATCCCTTATTTGAGAGTTCTCCTGTCATTCGTTCTAATTCTGTAATGGCAGGAGGTTAGAGCTGATTCTTTTTCATAATTTTAAGTACCGTTTGATGTTGTGGTACCTATTTGATTTTGGTAATTGTCTAGGAAATCGCATAACGCTCTAAATTTTATGAAAAAATCAGTACTTACTAATTTTGGTATGAAAATCACAAATCCGAAGTCAAAAAATGTCGCTCGCCTCTAGATTTTCCAAAAAAAATTCACAAAATTCTTCGGGGTCACTGAACTTTTCACGCTGAATTTCGCTATTACACTCTATCACGAACCATTCCCTTGATAGATATTGATTTTAAAAGCATCATTATAAAGATTTCAAGCAATTTTCTCCACAAAATTTGCTAGGAATTGTTGAAATAAATTGATATCCTCATTGTTTACAAGTTCCCTTTTTGACGTACGCGGGTATGCGTACAGAAGGAATAGAGGTTAAGTGATTGTCCAATATTTCCATTCTTTTTACAATTGAATTTGGACTATTCTTGAAAGAAAATATGGCTAATCGTTGGGCGAAGGTTTAAAGGTGATCTGTGAACTATTCACAAGAAGTGAGAGATCGTTTTCATGGTGGAAAGAGACACCTGAAAACGCATCAATTTGAAACTTTGGAGGCCCATATCTTCCCAACTAAGTGGGACCTCCTATGTTCGACTTCACATCTGGGTTCAGAAAAGCCCACTACGTACAACGATGTAAATATCTTATCAATATCTCGGCGACGGGAAATCTTGTGGGTTAGCCGAAGTTTTTTATGAAACGATCAAAACGAAATTTCGCACATGTTTGCATATCAGCCGTTTTCCGACTAGTTACTGAGTTTTATAATGATCAGATCGGTATTTTATGAGTTCTTCTTTCCTATCGATAACGGACCCACAAGTTAGGGGTTGAAAGTTCAACACCGGAATCGTATCGTGTGAATTCAGTGATGAAGGTATCACGTTTCCCCACCAAAAACGGACCCAGAAGTTAAGAGTTGAAAGTTCAACACCTGAATCCCATCCGAAGTCAAATTTTGTTTTCGATAATTCTGAATAATACCCTGAAGAATATTTCGTGTGAATTCAGTGATGAAGGTATTACGTATCCCCATCGACAACGACAACGGAACCAAAAGTTAAGGGTTGAAAGTTTAACACCTGAACCCCATCCGAAATTTTGTTTTCGAAAATTCTCAATAATAACCTTAACAATTTTTCGTGTGAATTCTGTGATGAAGGTATCACGTTTTCCTATCGATAACGGACCAACCAGTTGAGGGTTGAAAGTTCAACACTTGAACCCAACTCGAAGTCAAATTTTGTTTTCGATAATGCTCAATAATATCCTGGAGAATATTTCGTGTGAATTCAGTGATGAAGGTATCACGTGTTCCAATCGAAAACGGACCCAGAAAGTTAAGGGTTGAAAGTTCAACACCTAAACCCCATCCGGAGTAAAATTTTGTTTTCGGAAATTCTCAATGATACCCTTAAGAATTTTTCGTGTGAATTTTGTGATGAAGGTATCACGTTTTCCTATCGATAACGGACTAAAAGTTAAGGGTTGAATGTTCAACACCTGAACCCCATCCGAAATCAAATTTTATTTTCGATAATTCTCATTAATATACTGAACAATATTTCGTGTGAAATCAGTGATGAAGACGTATCACGTTTTCCCATCGATAACGGACCCAGAAGGTAAAGGGTTGAAAGTTCAACACCTGAAATAACCCATCCAAGGACAAATTTTGTTTTCGATAATTCTCAATAATACCGTGAAGAAATTTCGTGTGAATTCAGTGATGCAGGTATAACGTTTTCCCATCGATAACGGACCAAGAAGTTAAGGGCTGAAAGTTCAACCCCTAAACCATTTGAAGTCAAATTATTTTCGATATTTCTCATTAATATACTGAACTCCTGAACCTCATCCGAAGTCAAATTCTGTTTTCGATAATTCTCAATAATACTCTAAGGAATATTTCGTGTGTATTTAGTGATGTAGTAATTACGTTGTCCTATCGAAAAACGTACCAGAAAGTTGAGGGTTCATAATTAAACCCCTGAATCCCATGCGAAGTCAGCTAAGTTTCGAAAACTCATCTTTTCACGCTACAAAATATTTCTCCCAAATTAAGTCATGATTCGAATAATAAATGTCCGAGTTCTCTTTATTCCTCTTATAAATTTATCGAATATATAAATCTTCATTCCACTGATTATTTCCACTTTCACCCATTTTAAATCGATTTCGTATGATAAAACTGAATCTACACGTACGTCACCGGTATCGGCGTTCGGGTGTTTCCGGAGATTTTGGCTGATATCTTTGACCACTCGTTTCACATCCATGTGTTCATGGATGGCTCTTTCCCACGACTGGTCGACGTGGCCTCTAAAAAAGTGAAAGTGTAAGCGACCGTTAAGTGCGTTAATGAGCAAAATGAACCCAATATTTCTTTATCATCCAAAAATAGATTCAATCGAATCGGGAATCTTCAATGATAGTACCTATAATTGTGAAGCATGAGTCAAATTCCTCTAAAATTGTGCATGAAACCTTCAAGTTGTCATTTTTCAAGCGGGTTCTACAATTGTATAAATAAAATTTATACAATAGTTCTACATTTCATTTCCGAGTAATAATGAAATGTTGAGTGGTTAAAATAGCTGAGGAATCATTGGGCGAATTTAACCCATTTAATTCCGAATTCGATATTTGTATCTGAGCTCCAAGAGCTGCTCCTCGAATTTCTGCAGATCATACAATCTTATTTGTTTAGTCAAACAGAGCCCTCCAGATCGGTAATAATTTCGTTATAACAACCAGATTAATTTTACCTACTATATTAAGCTCACCTTCATAAAACACCATAAGGAGAAATTAATTCGTAATTGTTCGAAATATAGACATAATTTAATTCATCTTATTTTTGTCCAAATTCCCAGAAAGAAATTTTCAATCTTCATTCGTAATGATACACTCACCATAGCCACCCTGGTGGCAACATCAACGGAATCAACATCATTTCCGTAAATGAAATTATTTGCACCTGCTGGTGAACAGGGTGATACACTTGTCCTCTGAGGACTGAGACTTTGAGATGACTGAGGTGTTATAGAGAGTCTAGGGGATGAACTCTGGTGAGGTGAATGGACAGGTGTTGGATCAGGAGATTTCTGCTTTGATATACTGAAAATTAAATATAGAAATATCAAAATTCGGTTATAAGTAAAAAAACAAATATTCACCTCAAGGTGTTAGATACACTGTCCCTCCTCGAAGGTTGTAACTGCATTGTTGTATTGTTTGATGTTGATAATCCTGATATAGCCTGAAATAGCAGAAATAAGTTGAAATTAATTACCCGAAAGACTAATGACTTCGAAGCGATCTGCAATACCTCTAAATTTCACTACTCCAATCCTGCATGGCAATATAAGCTAATACTGACCTGAACAGGAAATAATTCCCATCATTCTATGATAATCCTAATATTCAACCTTGTAATTATCGCACTCGGAAAGTGAATTGTTCTCTTGAATGAACGGCTACATATATGTATTCATACAAATATGTATTTCCAATTTAGTATTTTTTCAACCTGATAAATGTCAGTAAAAAGAAGAACTGACACATACAACAGTCATAATTGACAGCTAACGTCTAATCAAAAATTTGCGCGCCAAAACTACAAAACTAGATTACGATACGAATACGAATAGAAAATAAAAACAGCGTTAGCAAATATGATATTGTAAACCTCCATAGTTTTAATTGAAAATTTGAATGATAGAAATATAGACCATACAGACGCCTAAAAAGTGATTATAACTAATAAATAAATTAGTTTAAACTTATTCCCGATATGGATGTCCAGGGAATCCAAACCGTTCATAGGGTCCAAAGAGATGAAGTAGGAATACGATGTCAAAAACTTTTTCAAGATTTTTTGGAAGAGTAAGTTTTGCTCTTCATACATATAATAATCAACATGATTTTTTCAATATTCCTCAATCCAGACTGACTTAGCATGTGCGAGAGTACTGTTATATTATTGTATTTATCCACCTTTTCCTTTCAGGTATAGAGAAGATAATGAAATAAAATATCTAGACCCTGCCAAAGAACTTTTGAATCAAGAGAGGAGCACTATAGAGGTTAGTTTCGAAGATGTCGAGAAGTACAACCAGAACTTGGCTACTACTTGTATTGAGGAATATTATCGTATATACCCATACCTCTGCCAAGCTGTATCGAATTTTGTTAAGGATAGATGTGAACTGAAGAAAGAAAAAGAATGTTATGTCAGCTTTACAGATGTTCCCACACGACATAAGGTTCGTGAGCTGAAAACTGAGAAAATTGGTACTCTGATCAGAATTTCTGGTCAAGTCATAAGAACACACCCTGTTCATCCTGAGTTGGTCTCTGGTAATGCAAAAATTTTTAATCAATGTAACTAAAGCCTTATAGCAAAATTTGTTCTACTCAGGTACATTTGTTTGTTTGGATTGTCAAACAGCCATAAAGAATGTGGAACAACAATTCAAGTTCACCAATCCAACTATTTGTCGTAATCCTGTGTGTATGAATCGGAGAAGGTTCATGTTAGATATAGACAAATCTCTCTTTGTCGATTTTCAAAAAGTTAGAATTCAGGAAACTCAAGCCGAACTTCCTAGGGGTTGTATACCAAGAAGTGTTGAAGTAATTTTAAGAGCAGAGAATGTGGAGACAGTCCAGGCAGGTGATCGATATGATTTCACTGGAACCCTTATTGTTGTTCCTGATGTTGGCAAGATATCACTTCCTGGAGCCAAAGCCCAGATAAACTCAAGACATAAAGGAGGAGATGAAGGCGAAGGTGAATATGTTTTTCATAACCAGGAATAATATTCTCCACTGTTTGCTTTAAAATATCTACTTTCCCTACATAACATTTTTCTGTAAATTTAGTGATGGAACTGTGTTGATTGTTTTGTTTCTTAGATTGTTTTAACATGATTTACCTTTGAAATGCAAAATAACAGTTTAGGATTTTTGGAAGAACAGGGAAAAATCAATCCAAGTTGAAGTCCATGTTGAAGTAGGAAAGAGTTTATTTTTCAAAAATTGTGCAGTCACAGCTACAGTTATTAATTAGAGAAGAATATATTTTTAGTGTTTGATTCAGTGTCGAGTCTGAACAAAAAAATGTATACTATATTGAAAGTTTACAGATGAAATTTATTTATAATTTATTTATTTCATTATCTGGACAAGAAAGTGGAAAAGTGTATTATTCTTTCTTGGTGGTGCCATATCTTGATGTCCATTCTGCACACCTTCAGTTTGACCGTTTCAGTTAAACTATGACTTAAATGGCCATGTAAACACTAAACACTGAAACATGTGTAGCTTAATGGATTTACCGAAAGTTAATGTAACAATTATCTTGAAAATGATTTATGAAGGCATAGTCTATCTGATCAAGGCTGTCGTTCACTTAGGTTGTACAGGGAAAACGATTTTTTTCTAGTGGCTTTTAGAAAGCCACGGTCCGATATCGCTCGTCACGGGGACATATTACTTACTTTGTCAAGAAAACCTTACTTAAATTTACCGGTTTCTGTGTATAAACAAAATCGCTCATGTTGCATTTTTTTAAGCAGTGTAATGAACAATATTGTTGAAACTCAATTGACTAGCTTTCATTTTGTTACTGTGTTGTTTATTCAAAATACAAGCAAACTTCTGTATTTCTTAGGTGTTAGAGGTCTTAAAGCGCTTGGTGTCCGGGATCTCCATTATAGAATGGCCTTCCTAGCATGCAGTGTTCAGCCCACAAATCCAAAATTTGGAGGCATAGAAATGCCTATGGATGAAATAACTCCAGAAATCATGAAGCAACAAATGACAGATGGAGAATGGAAACACATGTACGAGATGTCCCACGATAAAAATCTATACACAAATCTCATAAACAGCCTTTTCCCAAGCATACATGGCAATGATGAAGTAAAACGAGGTATATTACTTATGTTGTTTGGTGGTGTTTCCAAAACTACTATTGAAGGAACAACTTTGAGGGGGGACATCAACTGCTGCATCGTTGGAGATCCCAGTACTGCCAAATCCCAGTTTTTGAAACAGGTAATGATAAATTAGACAACAGGATAATCTCAACTAAGGCATTTAGGAACTTATGGTATGGAGCAATTTAAGAACAAGATTTTCGTATGTTTACCTTCTGGCTTCTCATTTCATCATTAGCATCATGCTTCATTAACTAATAGAAAACAAAACATATTTTTCAAACTTCTACTCAAAAGTGTATTGAAAATATAATAGAATAATAGTAATGGTTCAGAAACATACCTAAGGAATGTTTGAGGCCTTTTAAAATATCTGTAAAGAGTGGTATGAATCTTCTGCATGACCTCCGTCATTTCATCAGCAAATGTGATAATTTTACATATAACATCGCATATAAATGAGGACAACTCGATTAACCTACATTGCTGTCACTGGTGTTTGGATAAGAGGTCTATTTGGCAGAACCTCAGTGAAAAAATTATTTTTCCGCAAATCGCTAGAAAACTTTGACATTCCAGACAAAATTTCTCAATGAAAAAGTCAAGATTTCTCAACTGCTAGAAAACAATCATGAAATGATATTTCCCTATGTTAGTCTTCTACAGTGTGATTGAAAACACGTTGTTTATACGAAATGAATTTATATTATAATTCTAATGCAGTATTCACTGCCTCAACCAGCTCTTGAGGAGTCCCAGAATTGAAAAATTCATCATCACTTATCATTTTACACTGTTTCGTTTTCGAGAATACCAGCAATGAAATTTATATGTCAACTTTTACAATATACGACTTCGGCCCAAGTTGCCAACCCACAATTTACTTAGCAAGTTTACTTTTACTGGGGAACGGGAATTTCAGGACAAATTCGACATGATAAGATTCGCGTTATTTAAAAATACCCGTAAAACATGCCTCGGCTCTTCAAACCAGATAATTCCTTCCAAATATAGGTTTTTGTTAAGATCGTCCCCGATTGGCTGAAATTTAAGTTGGGATTCCTGATTTCATGCAAACAGTGTCAATTTTCATAGGATACGTTCCGAAAATCAACTCTGTTGTTTCGGTTGCCGATTTTCTGCTCCATAAATATGAAATATTCGGATGGTTCCTGGAACAAGCGCGTGAAAAAGGTTATTTACGGAATCTGGTTGATGAAAATGCGGTCGATTTACTGTCACCAGAACGATTTTCTATGGTAAATATCCATAGTATAGAACAATCTATGTTTACCTTAGGTTTGTTTTGGTTCCGAGTTCAGATCTGTTCGGTACGGTTCTAGCATAGACCAATAGCCTGTAGTTCTGAACTCGGAACCAAAACAAACCTAAAGTAAACATGATTGTTCTATATATAATATATTATTTATATATAAGAAAGGAGACAAACATAATTGTAATAACTACAGAGGTATAACTTTATTGAGTACAGCTATGAAACTCTACGAGAAAATATTAGACAAAAAGATAAGACAGAAAATAGAGATAACAATGGAAGAAACACAGAGTGGATTCAGGAGAGGAAGGAGTATTCAAGATCATATATTCACTATGAAGATATTATGCGAGAAAGCAAAACAAGAGAATAGAAGATTGTACTTGGGCTTTATTGATCTGGTGAAAGCTTTTGACAAAGTGAACAGGGAAAACCTGTGGACAATACTGAAGAAACGAGGAATAGATAAAAAATTGATCTGAATTATAAAGAATATTAATAGATTGAATAAAAACCGGATTGTTAGCCACAATAGAACATCAAAAACATTCCACACAAAAACAGGACTAAGGCAAGGAGGAAGTTTGAGTCCGGTACTGTTCACTATCTTCATGGACGAGATTTTAAAGGAATGCGCAAGAAGAACAAAAAAATTTCACGTAGGACACAAAAATATGCAGCGGGTGGAAATATCAGAATGTGCTTTTGTAGATGACATTATCGTGATTACTGGACGAAGAGACGATTTGCAGGGAAATATGAAGATATGGGATGAAGTTGTCAAAAAGTATGGAATGGAAATAAATAAAGACAAGACAAAAGTTATGGTGATAGGAAACTCAGAAGAACTTAATATAGAGCTAGACGAAACAACAATAGAACAGGTGAAAAATTTCAGATACTTGGGTGTTGAAATAGATGAAGAGGGAAAACAAGATGTGGAAATTAATAAGAGAATAGAAAACACAGTTAAATTGTACCATACGATGAATAAGAGTCTCATAGGTAAAAAGGAAATTTCCCAAAGGACAAAGATGAACGTGTATAGAGCAATATATAGACCTACCCTGACATTTTCATGCGAATCATGGGCCTTGAACAATAAACAGAAAAGTAAAATCCAAGCAGTAGAAATGAAATACCTAAGAAGAGTAAAGGGCGTAACCAGAATGAATAAGATAAGGAATGAAAGAATACGTGAAGACCTAGAGATTGAACCAATACATGATTTCGTAGAAAGAAGACAACTTAGCTGGTGGGGACATTTGAACAGAGCAAATGTGGAGAGACCTGTTAAACAGATATGGGAAGATAGAATTCAAAAGAGGAAAAGGAGAGGAAGACCAGAGCTGACGTGGAACGAAACAATCACTGAAATAATTAATAGGAGAGGACAAACATGGAATGAAGCAAGGAATATGGCTAGGGATAAGAAACTGTGGACCAAATTTGTACATAGAAATGAAATACTTTGATTTTGTATATACTGAATTTTAATTAAGTTGAAATGGAATACCCTACACCATTATATGGTAATTGGGTTTTTTTGATAATATATATATATATATATATAGAACAATCTATGTTTACCTTAGGTTTGTTTTGGTTCCGAGTTCAGATCTGTTCGGTACGGTTCTAGCATAGACCAATAGCCTGTAGTTCTGAACTCGGAACCAAAACAAACCTAAAGTAAACATGATTGTTCTATGCTATGGATATTTACCATAGAAAATCGTTCTGGTGACAGTAAATCGACCGCATTTTCATCAACCAGATTCCGTAAATAACCTTTTTCACGCGCTTGTTCCAGGAACCATCCGAATATTTCATATTTATGGAGCGGAAAATCGGCAACTGAAACAACAGAGTTGATTTTCGGAACCTATCCTATGAAAATTGACACTGTTTGCATGAAATCAGGAATCCCAACTTAAATTTCAGCCAATCGGGGACGATCTTAACAAAAACCTATATTTGGAAGGAATTATCTAGTTTGAAGAGCCGAGGCATGTTTTACGGGTATTTATAAATAATGCGAACCTTATCATGTTGAATTTGTCCTGAAATTCCCATTACCCAGTGAAAGTAAACTTGCTAAGTAAATTGTGGGTTGGCAACTTGGGCCGAAGTCGTCTATTCAACATTAAACGTTTCCATAGTAACGCAACCAATTTCATTACGAATTTAAAAGCATCATTTATTCATGAATAAAATAATTCACGATTTGCTCAAAATTAATTAATATCTGTCGCATTTTAAACGATTCGCGGAAAAATAGCATGTTTACCTTGTAGGAAAAGCCACATTTGTGGACCCTGTGTTGCTAAATCTCGGTTTGCGTCTCGACTTAGCAATCTTCATAGTCGTCCAGGAATGTTAGGCTTTTTCTACCCGGTAAACAATGTACTAATTCTATGCAAGTTTTCAATAAGTAGTTTTCAAAATTTTCAAAAATTATAGAATAAGTGAGCCAATTCAATTTACAATAATTGGTTTGTTTACTGGTTTTAAATTAAATGATAATTAAATAATAATATCTTTCGATATTATGTAAAGGTTATACAGAAAAATCTGTATTTAATTGTTGTTTCAATAGCCTTTAACAAGGAGACTTTTTTGAATTTAATATTTGAATGAAAACTTATAGTTTTCAAGGGTCAATATCAACTGTCATTTAATTTTTGAGGTTATAAAGATTTTGGAAAATGTTTTTTACCGCATTTCATTTGTCAAGGAAAGAAGAAGGTGTAAGTAAAATCTGTGGCATTATTGTTTCTATGCACAATTCTAACAAGCATGCGTATGGACTTAAACCTGCTTATTTCCGTTATTACAGTGAAGTGTACGTCATAACAAAACACGTGGTGGTGAGTTTTTGATGTATAATATAGAATAAATGCTACTGATGATTCTAAATCGAAAGATAGAAGATGAAACACTGTGTCTAGTATTGTTTTTAGGTTGTATTTCAATTTTTATACTTTTCTCGAGTTTTTTACTTTGATCATTATATGCCAGTTGATATAATAATTTTGTCATTGAAGACGTAGTACGTCGAAGACATAAAAGTATATCGTAAGATATCAAATCAATATCGAAAGAAATTATGTAAAGGTTATACAGAAAAATCTGTATTTAATTGTTGACCTAATTGTAAATTGATAATTTGGTGGCCACGTTATTTACACAATTGTGATGATCTTAGTAATCAACAGAAAAATACAGTAATTGTACAGTTTTGCTAAAAAAAAATGGATTTTCAATTTTGAACTGCTCTTATTAGAGCAATAAATTGTGTAATAAGTTGCAGTATAATGATGTTGTAAATATATTAAGTACATGTTACAAGTTTAATTCAATTGAATTTTTAACAGGTTTCAGAATTCTCTCCTCGTGCAGTGTATACATCTGGTAAGGCATCATCTGCCGCAGGTTTAACAGCTGCTGTGGTAAGGGATGAGGAGACTTCTGATTTCGTGATAGAAGCAGGGGCTCTCATGTTAGCAGATAATGGAGTCTGCTGTATTGATGAATTCGACAAAATGGATCTTCGAGATCAAGTGGCAATTCATGAAGCTATGGAACAGCAAACAATCTCCATAGCCAAAGCAGGAGTGAGAGCTACATTAAACGCAAGAACATCAATTCTTGCAGCTGCTAATCCGAATGGGGGTAGATATGATAGGGCCAAGTCGCTACAACAAAACATTGCTCTATCCGCTCCAATTATGTCCAGATTCGATTTGTTCTTCATTCTAGTTGATGAATGTAATGAAGTTACAGACTATGCAATCGCTAGAAAGATCGTTGATTTACACAGTAACATTGAAGAAACCATTGATAGAGTATATTCAAGGCAAGATGTTCTTCAATATATTTCCTTCGCTAGGAAGTTTAAACCCGTCATAACCAAAGAAGCTGGGGAGCTTCTTGTCCGTCATTACAATCATTTGCGCCTGAGAGATAGTACAAGCACTGGAAAGTCTACTTGGAGAATTACAGTGAGACAGTTGGAAAGCATGATCCGTCTGGCTGAAGCTATGGCAAGAATGGAAATTTCAGATGAAGTATTACCTAAACATGTCAAAGAAGCTTTCAGACTGCTAAACAAGTCAATAATAAGGGTTGAACAACCTGATATCCATTTAGATAGAGATGATGAAGGAGTGGTTGAAGAAGAGAAAGAGCAAGAAGAATCAGAAAATCAAGTGGAAACTCCTGCTGTGCAGAAGAGAAAACTAGTACTCAGCTTTGAAGAGTATAAAACACTGAGTAATATGATTGTTATCCATATGAGGAGGGAAGAAGCTAGAAGTGAAGAGGAAAGCTCAGAAGGAGTGCGAAGAAGTGGATTGATAGATTGGTACTTGAACAAAGTTATAGATCAAATTGAAACAGAAGACGAATTGGTAGAAAAGAAGCAACTTATTGAAAAAGTTATAGATAGATTGATTTATCATGATAATGTAATCATTGAGTTGAGTAAAGTTGGCTTAAAAGGATCTGAAGAAGAGCAAGAAGAGGATGATCCATTGCTTGTTGTCCATCCAAGTTATATAATTGATTGATATATTTAATTCTTGACCAATTTTACCACTATTCATTCTAAGTTCAAATGAGTGAATAGTTCATATATACTTTTCATTGGTATTTTTCTGTACCTATTTTTGCCTGATTAAATTCCAATCAAATTAATTGTGGTTTTAAATCAGCACTCCCTATTACTGTTTTTCAACTAAGTTTTCAATATGGAGATAGTACAACTTGTGAATTCAACGTTTACACAATAGATTCCTTTTTTTGCCTTCAGTGGAATTAAATGTCCAGGTCCGAAGGACTTCATTCAATGGCTCGATTTTGGTTAATAAACAATGGTGAACAACATGGGACAATATCAGGATCGATATGGAACAGGAAGGCTTAGACAAAGAATGTGGGAAAATCAGAATGGATATCGAGTTCATCCCATCATAGAAAATATGATAATTCATTTAAAAACTTCTTTCTTGAGAATCCTAGTGGTAAGAATGTTTAAATTATTCATAGATGGGTTACACTACTTTCGATAATTGATATTGAACGCTTTAAATTAATGTTGAGTAGTATAGAGAACTTTTGCCAAACTATTGTTTTGCCAGCTTTCATGGACCTGATGAAATCGCAAAATTTTTAACTGATAGATGCATTGCTTCTGGTTGGGAATTTTCCTGTAGTCTTGATTCACTTTTATGAAGGTGGTCTCTAGGCATTGGAATACGTTCATTAAGTTTTGTCACTAGAACTGAGACATGATGGCACTAGTAAAATGTCAAGGTCATAATAATTCGGCGGCACATTGCCAATTTGCTCATATTTTTCATGAACTTAGTTAATAATGCCATGACAGTCACTTAGTTCTGAAAATAGGAAAAACAGAGTGTACCATTTTCCATACAGATCGTTGTAGATTTCAAATTCCCCATTTTATCAAGGTTCATGAAGCAGATATTATCATGAAGAAATCAGTCCAACTTTTGGTTGTTTATTTAGACGCCGATATGAAGTGGCCCACTCATATTGATCACCTTTATAAGAAGCTGACCTTTGTCATCTACTCTCTGAATACGCTCAAACATCATGTTAGTGTTGAGACACTTGAGATGGTCTATTATGCAAGCTTTCAATCTGCGCTGTCTTATGGAATAATTTTCTGGGGAGTTCGCTGAACAAGTGTTTATACTTCAAAAGCTGACCTTGACTATACTTCCTATGCGTTTTAGAGCCTCTTGTAAGGAAGTATTCAAGAAAAACAATATGCCTACGATGACAGGCCTGTAAATCTTCAGATGCCTAATGTTTACAAGTAAACACAGCCATTTTTTTGAAGAATTCGAGATGACAAACAACACACGGAGAAGTTCACCCTACCTATATCCGCTTTGTTCTCTATCTCTGACACAAAGGAACTGCGGGTATACATGCATGAAGATCTTCAATGTACTGCCAAAAAGGTTTAAAGAAATGATAGATTCAAGGTTTTTCAATTTCACCCTGGACTGTGAACCATAATACCTTCAAGAATATTTCAGTTACTGTACTGTCCATAGGAGCTAGTGGGATTGTACAGTTTCTTCAACGATTTTTCGATTTTATCAATATTGTCTTGTGATATTCTTTGATAATTATTGTTGAAGATAAAAATAAATTCTATTCTATTTTCATAAGAAGTCTATAATAGTTCGACTCAGTTCCATACGCTGTAATTATTATTCGACCTTTGTGTAGAACGGACAACGCCGCCTAGTGATCTGACAGGAAAATTACTATAACCTTACATTTTTTAATTATGTGACAGAATGTGACAGACTTTCAGTCACCTGAGGTTAACCGTTTTCTACCTTCCCTCTTGGACAACCCGATGCGCTTTGGGAGCGCTTCAAATGTGTTCTAGTTTGCGAAGCGTCAGATACCCGCGCCTCCCACCATTTTTCCCTGATGCTCTACCCGATTCTACAGAGCGATGTTTTGTCACAGCTGTAAACCGTCAAACTTATCATAATTTTCCGTTTTGTTTATAGGCCTGTTCTCGTAATAGCGCGGGCGTGAAGCCTCGGGGTAACACGCACCTGGCTAGACAGCACTGAAGAGTCGTCAGTATGAGCCTCACCACTTACCTAAATTTCACACCTTTTTCCTTGTTGGTGATGAATCAATTATAATTGCAAAATCTTATTATCAATTGATACACTGAAAGAATTAATTGAACCTATAAAAAATAACGTACGAAGTCGCCTCGACGGCATATCTTAAGATGGGTGATTGATTTGGTATCTACTGGGTGGAAACTCATTTTGATCACAAAATAATGTGATAGTGTTAGTTTCCACAAACAAACGGTCTTATTATTTTTGGATCATATTTTAAATTTCTGGTGTGTCCCTTCATAGCGAATGCTTTGTGTCCAATAAGCACTGATCTTGAACATCTCAAGTTTTTATTTTTTTTTATAGTTCCCTAGGACATCTAGCTCAGTGCTAAGTTGGTGCTAATTTCTAAACCTTATGACTATTGTTGGACCTAACAATGTAGAATTTATTCACCGGATGACCACATAGCTAAGGAACTAACTATAAGGGCATTGATATTTCACAATAATCATTCAGCCTATTTTGACGAAGCTTGGCATATAGGGCAGAAAGTGATTCTACTTCTATAACTAAAGCAGGTTTTGTGTTATTCTATTGTAAATCCGAAATTTTTCAGATTCAAACTTTAGAGATGTCGTGATGTCGGTAGTGATAACTTATAAAGATGGTAAAAATTTCAGTTTTCATTGTAAACTTATATTTTAGATAGTGAGATGAGATTGAAATGATAAATAAAATGAAAGCCTTCAATTTCATCCGAAAATTTAAAACATTGTTTCTATCCATGATGAAATGATTTGATGACATATCTCAAGTTTAAACGATGGAAATATCTTCTAGCACTATAACATGCATTATTCTGATTAACAAAAAATATATTTACTCCAACACCAACATGATCCATCAGTTGCATAGCCTGAGACCAAGAGTAAAATTTGAAAACACATACTTTAAATACTGAAAAATCTAAAGTGAATATAAGTATCAAATGTTTCACCTGCTTCAAATGGTTCTTAAGTATTGTTCCTTCAGGTTCTGGTAATGTTGGTATCTCTTGAGGAGCCAAAAGTTTGTTGGAATCTAGATCAATCAAATAAACGTCATCAGGAAGTCTGGAACAAGAAAAAATCGCCTATGATTTGCATGCAAAATGGAAATTTGAAAATATACCTGAAATTCTTCTTCAGCATCAGAAAACTCGCTGGAAGACCAATAACATAAGGAGTCGGTGCCAATAATAGCTGAAATATACAACAAATTATATAGGCAATCAAGTGAATATTTCACATAATAATAAAACATAATCGCAAGGACAAATATCCGTCGATAAATCAACAAATATTCCTCCTTTATCAGAGCTAATCATCCAATCAACCAAAAGATCTACACCGAAGAAGTGGATCCAAGGAGAATGACTACAGCTGTTTCACAGTTCTTACTGATCTTCAGGTCAACTTACCTTGGATACCACAGAGGGAATCTCGATACTTGTCACCTTTCAGATGGACCGCTGCAGTTTAACAACGTACAGCGCGCCATCTTCTGGGAGCATCTTGCGAATCCCACCTTCTAGTGCAGAATACCCTGATCTATGTGCATGACTTTTATCCTTTAGTCGCATCATGGTCGCTGTATCTGCGATATTGCAGTTTTACAAACACCATCACGACATGGAAGCGCTCGGTTCACGTGGATTCCCACAAGACGAAAACGTCCAACATCTTACTAAGATAGGAATTGGTTTTAACGGTGAAGAGAGAGCTCCAGTAATAATACTAATGTTTTATTATTATTACTGGAGCTCTTTCTTCTCCGTTGAACCAATTCCTATTTCACATAATTTTACTTCGATGGCCACACTCACCTGCTCTGCACAGTTCATACAAGTCGGTAGTAGTGGTATAACAGGAAACATATACTCTAAAGGATATAACATTGTAACAAAAGCCATCACAGACATCGAAAGAGCATTATAATCTCTACTTTGAAAAATAATCTTGTTTTCCAATAGTATAATTGTAAGAACTTTTAAACATGTTTCGACACCTGAAACAAAATAGTTGAAAATATTCATATTGAAATTAAGGAAGGTATCTCTGCGAACTTACCTAATAATTCTAAAGGCAAATGTAGAGGAAAATCCACAAGGCTAAATCGAGTATG
Source organism: Myrrha octodecimguttata (assembly GCA_958510865.1). Lineage (NCBI taxonomy): Eukaryota > Metazoa > Arthropoda > Insecta > Coleoptera > Coccinellidae > Myrrha > Myrrha octodecimguttata. Next base: position 8,193,103 of record OY294058.1, on the reverse strand, counting down.
ACTTGGTAAGGCAAACAATAGAGGGTTGTATACACTTGGTGATAATACTTCAACTTCGACTCTGAAAATTAAGATAAATACTAAATCAATATTCATGGAACTTCAACATGGTTCAATTCATAAAAAATTAGGAGAAAAATAATCGACTGAATAATTTTATTTTGTTTGGTCAGTCTTGGTCGTGATAATTGTAATGAATATGAAAAGATTGTTGAGGCTTTCGAAAACAATCTGGATATTTATATTTTTAGTGGTATTTCACACCTCTTTGTTTTTGAGCCAGTTCTTCATCCAATATAATATATTGTCGTTTAAAAGGCATAAATTAAAACAACGGTAAAGGCAAACTCTTTATTCCTTATCCGCAAGTTCGTGCCCATTTTCTCAAGGCAAATCAACAACTGAACTTTGATATAAGGCTGCGAGCGAGCTTCTCAGCCCAGAAAAGAAAGCTTTTGCTGAGTCCTGGCTTTAGTAGCCAGCATCAAGCTTATTTATTACAAACAGGTCACAACAGTAGGCCAACTCAATGAGTCAGTGCGGTGTTGGCGTCGTGTGAAAAGGGTAAAGTATAACATAGGGTCAGGTGGTGTAATGAAAAATATTCAGAAAATAATCACTGAACCCCGTTTTCTCCTAATAAGTTACGTACCTATTTAGGAAATTCTACGCATTCGAATATTTCTCCATACTATTGGCATCATTGCAGCATGGAGACCGTATAGTATAGGCAGGTGCTTGTGAGATGTTATTTATGGAGGTTCTCGACTCAGAGGTCTTTTTTCGCACCGTAATAATATAATTCGTAGCATTGGATATAATATATGGATGTTATTCGTAGTAATGAATTGCTTTGGACGATCTGTAAACACTTGTTTATATTGTATTATTTTTACGTGAGCTAGTTTTTTGATGAAATTCTTGAAATTCAAATGTGAATTATCATATTTCACGAAAAACTACAAAATAGTACTGAACTGAAATTGAAATCTTCATTCTTCGAAGATTTTGAGGGGTTCAAAATTATTATTAAATTATTATGCGGGTGAGGGCCGTATTTATAGTTGCTCCTTGAGGCTTCCTTACTGAAGGCCGCCTTGAATTTGCTTCAATTCAAGGCGGCCTTCAGTAAGGAAGCCTCAAGGAGCAACTATAAATACGGCCCTAAACGTGCTATAAATAATTATCATAGTTCAGTCTTGATATATTTTTTTCATTTTTATGTATAGTATGAAAACATCGACGATTTTTCTTAGCTAACTATCAAGTTTTTATTGGAAAATTGGAAAGAACACATTCTTTTACTCATTGATGGATATTTATATATAGTGCAACAATATACAGGCTATCTCAAAAAATCAATGGTCACAATTCTCTATTATTAACCAACAATGATGATTCTTCTTTCTATGTATCCGATATAGCTCCACGGGGTGCTTTTTCAAAAGTGAAATATACAGGGTGTGTCACAAGGATATAATTAAATCCATGTTTCGAATTGACAACCATCATATTTGAATTGGAAATTTATATTTATTGTAAGAACTTGAAAGGGTCATATTCTTTCACATATAACAAGATAGGTATGGTGAAATGTACCTGGTGTCTCAAAAAATCAATAGACATAATTCTCTGTAGGTATATATGGATATCGATAATTCCTTTTTCACTATATCCCGTATAGAGAGCCATGGTGGCCTTTTTCAAGAATGAAATGGCCACGTGTCCTCAGAAGGGAGTTACTGAAAATCCATGTTTTGAATTGGCATCCACCATATTCGAATCGAAAAATTGGAAATATGACATTTTTCTACTAATACCAAGGTGCTTATGGTAAAATAAACAGAATGTCCCAAAAAAGAAATATAATAACATCGGTGTTTCTTTTTCAATGGGAATTACCAATTTACCGAAAAAATTAAAAAAACTACATTCTTCCACGTCGTATTGTGGTGGCCTTTACTTGATAGAAATCCATTGTAAACTCAATTAAAAGACACAAGTGTGGTTGATTTCTACTTTATTATAAACACATGACGCGTTTCACTACATTGTAGTTTCATCAGATGCTGAGTTGCAACTGTCTCAAAAAGTGTGTTACAGTTTTACATAAACCTATACAGGTACAGAGATATTTTCAACGGGTCAATCATGGAAAAACCAAACCGGGCTACTAGCTGAATAGGTTTAACAATGGTGAATTTGACAGTTCAGCCTGGTCGTTTAATAAATTCCCAGAATTTCTTAAACGGTTTATCTCTAGAGCCTCCAATAAATTTAACTTCCGCCCTTTGTTCTCTATGTGTAGAATCTTGAAATTTTCGTCGAATTCGTGTTTTTCTAATATCAAATGTTCGGCGTACGTGGAATGTAATTTATTTTTCAAAAAAGAACTGCTGTGTTCTTTCATTCTGGTGTTGAATGATCTACCCGTTTGACCTATGTAAGTTTTAGGACATGAGCCACAGGAAAGTTGATAAAGTCCTGATAGGTTGAATTTCAGAATTTTAGGTTTATAGTTTTTGAAGATTCTACCCAAAGAGTTTGTGGTTTTGAAAGCTATGTTGATGTCAGATGTTCTCAGAAATGTCTTAATTTTTTAGTGATGGGTTTCCGAAAAAGGTTAAAGATTTGAATGTTGTTTTTATTTTCGACTTTGGGTATGCTTCCGAGATAGCATTTATATATTGTTTCTTATTGATTATTTTATCGATCATTGAAGGTGAATAACCGTTATTGGATGCTATTTGTTTAATAAGATTCAATTCGTAATCGAAGTTCTTTGGAGATAGAGGAAATGATAATAATCGGTGTGTCATACTATGATATGCGGATAATTTGTGTTGAATTGGATGGAAAGAATCTTTTGGGATAGTTATATCTGTATGAGATGGGTTATGAAAAATGGAAAACTGGAACTTGTTGTTGATTCTTGTTATTGTAAGGTCTGAGAAGTTTAATTGGTCTTCGGTTTCTAGTTCCATTGTGAATTTGATGTTCTTATGTAGTGTATTAATGAACTTGAAAAGACTATTGAGTTGTCTGAGTGTTCCCATGAAGCAAACGAAGACGTCATCAACATATCGATACCAGAATAGTATCGTTGAAATTATTTTATTTTTATGGATGAGGTTTTCTAAATAATTCATAAATGTTTCTGCTAGGATTGAGCTTAAGGGTTACTCATAATTAAGCCTTCTTTACTATTATAAAATTTTCCATCGAAGCTAAAACAATTTTGATCTAAACAAATTTCCAATAAGTAGAGGATGTCTGATTTTATTATGGGGTTTACTTTTTCTTTCGTTAGCATTTCATCTGCTGGGGGTACGCTCGGAAATAAATTTACAACGTCGAAAGATACTAGTTTTGATTTGGGGGGGGCTTCGACATCTTTTATTTTATTTATTAATTCTAAAGAATTTTGACTCGTGAATTGGGGTTTGAAGTTACAGAAGGTTTTTATGGTGTTTATGAGAAATTTTGAAAGATTGTATGCTGGTGCTGTGAGATATGACACGACGGGTCTTATGGGGTAGTCTTTTTTATGTAATTTGATCAGGGAATAAAGTTCTGGTGCTTGGGGATTCATTGAAATAAGTTTATTGATGTTTCTTATTGTGATAATACTGCTAGAATCTTCTAACGCGGTTTTAATTTTATTCTTAAAAGTTTCGGTTGGGTCTTTTTTGAGGTTGGGTAAAATTTTCTTTTTTGATAAATTCTTTTGTTTTTTCAATGTAGTCGGGCTTATTTATTGCTACTGTTGTATTACCTTCATCTGCTCTTGTGAAGATAGTGTTATTAAGATCTAAATATCACTTTCATCACAAGAGCAGATAAAGGTAATACAATAGTAGCAATAAATAAGCCCGACTACATTGAAAAAACAGAAGAATTTATCAAAAAAGGAAATTTTACCCAACTTAAAAAAGACCCAACCGAAACGTTTAAGAAGAAAATTAAAACCGCGTTAGAAGATTCTAGCAGTATTATCACAATAAGAAACATCAATAAACTTATTTCAATGAATCCCCAAGCACCAGAACTTTATTCACTGATCAAATTACATAAAAAAGACTACCCCATAAGACCCGTCGTGTCATATCTCACAGCACCAGCATACAATCTTTTAAAATTTCTCATAAACACCATAAAAACCTTCTGTAACTTCAAACCCGAATTCACGATTCAAAATTTTTTAGAATTAATAACTAGTATCTTTCGACGTTGTAAATTTATTTCCGAACGTACCCCCAGACGAAGTGATAGACCTCATGGATGAAATGCTAACCAAAGAAAAAGTAAACCCCATAATAAAATCAGACATCCTCTACTTATTGAAAACTTGTTTAGATCAGAATTGTTTTAGCATCGATGGAAAATTTTATAATAGTAAAGAAGGCTTGATTATGGGTAACCCCGTAAGCTCAATCCTAGCAGAAATATTAATGAATTACTAAGAAAACCTCATCCATAAAAATAAAATAATTTCAACGATAGGTACTATTCTGGTATCGATATGTTAATGACGTCTTCGTTTGCTTCATGGGAACACTCAGACAACTCAATAGACTTTTCAAGTTTATTAACACACTACATAAGAACATCAAATTCACAATGGAACTAGAAACCGAAGACCAATTAAACTTCTCAGACCTTACAATAATAAGAATCAACAACAAGTTCCAGGTCTCCAATAACTATCCCAAAAGATTCTTTCCATCCAATTCAACACAAATTATCCGCATATCATAGTATGACACACCGATTATTATCATTTCCTCTATCTCCAAAGAACTTCGATTACGAATTGAATCTATTTAAACAAATAGCATCCAATAACGGTTATTCACCTTCAATGATATATAAATGCTATCTCGGAAGCATACCCAAAGTCGAAAATAAAAACAACATTCAAATCTTTAACCTTTTTCGGAAACCCATCACTAAAAATTAGGAAATTTCTGAGAAAATCTGACATCAACATAGCTTTCAAAACCACAAACTCTTTGGGTAGAATCGTCAGAAATTATAAACCTAAAATTCTGAAATTCAACCTACCAGGAGTTTATCAACTTTCCTGTGGCTCATGTCCCAAAACTTACATAGGTCAAACGGGTAGATCATTCAACACCAGAATGAAAGAACACAGAAGTTCTTTTTTGAAAAATAAATCAAACTCCACGTACGCCGAACATTTAATATTAGAAAAACACGAATTCGACGAAAATTTCAAGATTTTACACATAGAGAACAAAGGGCGGAAGTTAAATTTATTGGAGGCTCTAGAGATAAACCGTTTAAGAAATTCTGGGAATTTATTAAACGACCAGACGGAACTGTCAAATTCACCATTGTTAAACCTATTCAGCTAGTAGCCCGGTTTGGTTTTTCCATGATTGACCCGTTGGAAATATCTCTGTACCTGTATTGGTTTATGTAAAACTGTAACACACTTTTTGAGACAGTTGCAACTCAGCATCTGATGAAACTACAATGTAGTGAAACGCGTCATGTGTTTATAATAAAGTAGAAATCAACCACACTTGTGTCTTTTAATTGAGTTTTCTTCCACGTATAATAAGATAGTTATGGTAAAATCTAAAGGGTGTCTAAGGAAATCTTTTGTCATAAATCTCTCTAGTGACAGTCATACCGATGATTCTTCTTCTCTGTTCCTTATATAGCTCCACGGTAGCCTTATAAAAGAATGAAATATACAGTGTATCTGAAAGGAGAGTTATTATCATACCGATGAATCACCATGAAAAATTTAAAATATCACGTCCTTTAAATGAAAAGCAGAAACTAAACTTTTATTTACAAGTGTGACGAATACTTTTTCGTAGCACTGTCCCAATGCGTTCAAGAAATCATTGTTTGCTCAGTAATTGTTATTATTTAATTGTTTCATTCGTATTTATTATTTCCATATCAGCCTCAGTGATTTCAGATGTGGACTAACAGTGGCAACGCATATATTTTGTTATGGTTTCCTTGGCACTGACTTCGAATTTATATGCAACAAATAAATCATATTGCGATACGAACGGTGGTTTCTGGGACGCATTGAACAGCGCTACGAAAATGTATTACACTTGTAGCAAATATTGTTTTTTGCTTTTCATTTGAATGATCTCTTTTTTTCAATAAAGTTTCATTTGACAATTTTTGAAAGCATGCTCGTTTGTTAGAAAATGAGATATTTTAGTTGAAAATGATTCATCCAGAAGAATGATACGCTAATCATTAATTTGGTTCAGACTAGCGGATATTATGTGAGATAATATTTTGAGTCACCGCATATGTGTATTACTTCACTTAAACGTGTGTGGCCAACGCGAAGCTATGCTTAACCAACAGCAAAAGGAATAGTTGGGATAGATTCGCATACAAAAGTATTATGACAGTAATTTTTTTTTTGAGAGACGCTGTATATTTTATCATGAATATTTCGCTACACGTAGAAAACAGAGATCTTTCAAATAATTCAATACAGATATAGTGGTCGCGAATCAAAAAGATCGATTGTATTATATCTCTTCTTTGGCAGACACTGAATTCCATTCTAGAATGAGGCCATGCACTGGGATGTTGTACGGGATACAGAGACACATAATTCATCTAATAATCGAGAGAATTGTCTATTTATTTTTCGAGACACACTGTATATTTCGCTATAACTATCTTTTTGTACGTAGAAGAATGCGGCCTTTCAAATTCTTCCTTACAAAGAATTGAAAAAATCATCGACATTATTGTTTCTCTACTTATGAACACCTTGTATATTTTACCATAAATATTTTGCTATAAGAATATTTCCATTTTGCGCCTATGTTCTAGGGAAACAGCGTGCTATCGTTCTATCCAAATGTCTGTAACTTTCGATGATTGAGCTGGAAATGGTCTCAAACGACTAGGTTGGACTCACTAATGACGAATCCCGTGTCAAAATCGATTCTGTCCGGCTGGCCGGCCGCCCGTGGACACGATAACTGTCGAATGAAGCCAGCTAACGACTCGAAACTTGCAGGTTAGTTCGCGCATCGAAATGCCGCAGTTGAGTTCGTTAATAAGCCAAATCGGCCGAATAGTTTAGGGGTTATAGTCATTTGAAATTTTCATATTTCAGAAATTAATGGAGCGATTGAATTGAAACTTGACAGTTAGCTGGAGCATAACGGCGCGCAACTTTTCAGCAGAATTTCGTTGAATTCGTACAATCACTCAATTTTTCCAAAATTTTTTTCGAAAATTTTTTTTTTCCGAAACTATTGTTCATATTCGGAAACAACTTCAGTTAAACCTTGAACTTCATATTTCACAGCAGTGTTTCAAGTTTCAATTCAATACGGCTATCAGTTTTGGAGATATCGGGAAAAAATTTTTAGAATTTCGTAGTTTTCTTCTCGTTTTTTCTGTATAACTCAAGGAATACTGATTCAATCGTGATGAAACTTCGCAGCTAGTTCCAAGATAATGATGGACAACATTGTTCAAAATTTCGTGATGATCGTGGCATTAGAACAATTCGAAAAACAAATTTCAAATTTCTTTTTTCAAATATTTAATATTCTGTGATCTCCTCATCATATTATCCTCATTAAATTCTTGTTGAACCTTCAAACTGTCATTTTCCAATAGAGTACTAGATTTCAATTCGATCCAATCTGAATTTTTGGAAATATTGGAACAATAAAATTTTGAATCATATATCTGCGGAATCATTGGGTGGATTTCACCCATTCACGAATTCGGCCTTCGTAATTAAGGTCCAAACCTTCTATACAAATATCGAATTTCTAAGTTGTTTCTTCCGGAAGTTATTGTGTTGACGATCGGCCTAACTTCCGGGAGAAACGACTTAGAAACTCGATATTTGTAGAGTAGGTTTGGGGCTTGATTACGAAGGTAGAATTCGTGAATGGGTAAAATCCGCCCAATGACTCCGAAGATATAAATATTCAAAATTTTATTTTTCCAATATTCCCAAAAATACAGATCAGATCGAATTGAAATCCAGTAATTCATCGAAAAAGAATCTAGGAAAGTACTGCCGTTCAAATTTGTTGTCGAAGCGGTCATCTACATTGGACATGCGCGCAAAAGCTGCTGCCTTCACGGCAGTGCTTTTCTACATTTTTTCTAATTCAAACCTGGTGGTTGACGATTGAAAACATGTATTTTATTATATTTTCCTTGTTGGGACACCTGTATATTTCATTCTTGAAAAGGCATCCGTGGATCTATACGGAATACTCTGAAAGAGAAATCTTCGATATATAGTAATCGAGAAAACTGTGACTTATAATTTTTAAGATATCCCTTGTATATTTCACTATAATTATCTCTCTACACGTAGAAGTATGTCCTCCCTATTCTCCAATGAAAAATTGTTGTCATTGAAGAAAAATTATGGCTACTATTGTATTCCATCTTTGAAACACCATGTATATCTTGCTATGGTGAGGTAGGTGATATTCCCAATTCAAATAATGTGGTTATCAATTGAAAACGTGGATTTAATCGTTTCTTTTTTGGGACACCTCTATATTTTCCATTCTCAAGAAAAAACCCACCGTGGACATACATATAGTATACAGAGGAAGGGAAATCATTGATAGGTAATGGTTAAAAATAGAGAGAGAATTGTGACGATTGATTTTTTGAGATACCCTGTATATTTCACTATAACTTTCTACCTATACGTAGAAGAAGCAGTTCTTTCGAGTTCTCAAATGAAAAAATTTTGCTATTGAAAAAATATCTAGATATTATTATTTCCCATTTGGAAGAGCCTTTATATATTTCAGCATGAATATCTTGTTCTAGGTAGAAGTAGGTGATATTTCCAATGTTCCAATTGAAATTCCAATTCAAAACATGGGTTTAATTATATTCCCTTTCGAACACCTGGTTATTCCATACTTGAACAAAACACCACCGTGGAGCTGAATGGAATACAGAAGAAGAGAAGTTATTGATATTGGTTAATAAACGACATAATTGTGACTACCTATTGATTTTTTGGGTCACCTGTAACTGGTAGTTAGCTATGAAAAATCGTCGAAGTCAGTCTATCTTTTTTTGGGGTCACTTTGTATATTTTTTTAAAAAATTTCACCTCCTCGAAAGTATACTGAAACGAACGCAAAAAGGATCATAAAAATCATTCCATTATCCTTTGTGTCATCTACCAAAATATACTCGAATCAGAAACCGACTGCGAGCAGTTATAGGGAGCATGACTGCTTCAAATACCATACTTTATGATTCCTTCATATGGCATAAGTACCTACACACGGAGATTCTGAAGATATCTTGGCGATATTTTTCATTTTGTAACTTCATCAAGAGGGAGCTTTGTATCTTCTCCAAATGCACGTCAGTGAGGATATTCGGAAAGAGGATAAGAGTCCAAGATTTCTCCGAAATATATATTCAGAATTCGTTAAACCTATAGATGGAATATTTCAAATCTTGAATTTTCCTTCGAATAAGCTTGGGTTGTTGCGTGAGTGTGAAAAAAAAGTACGAATATACCTTCTGAATTATTGTAAATGGAATTAAACTGCGTATATTTCGTCCTACATATAATATTTTCCTATCATACTTACTTCGTTTTTCCGGGTATAGGTACAGGAGCTGAAAGCATCCTCAGAATCCACGTTTCGATCTCTCTTACATCATGAAGAACTATAGAAGAGGCACCTTCACCTGCTTGGCCTGTTAAAACGCTCCAAACACTTTCTCTGAAAACAAAGACTGATCTTTCGAAATCTTTAGGTTACCTGAACATACCTAGGAGCTTGTTTTGAACCACCAACTCTTCTAGGATTAGACGATTCGTTGCAGGCATCAATGAGTTTCTTCAATATATGTAGACATTCCCTGAACGATGTGAAGAAAGGATGGTGGGATAGAAGGCAAAGTGAAGTGAGGGAGTGATTTTTGATCCTCTAAAATATCAACAAATTAACAAGAAACCTTTCAGGAAATACCTATCATGGTATACTCACATTCCGTTTTCTACTAGCTCTAGGCGATGGTGAATGACTTCCTCCACTTTCAGAGTCATTAGAAGGAGCAGTTAAGCCTAGCCTTGGAGTAGTTATATTTGGTGTTAAAGATTCTGAATCTCTTCTGCTTGTATCTTTTTCTGAATCACTTGGCCCTATGTTACTTCTGTAGTCACTGAAAAAGAAAATATATCTCTTGAAGCATCTTTTCAAATATTCCGTCTTTGCGTAATTAATATTTGGACACGAAGGATGCTTCAATAAGAACCTGACATTTGTATATTGAGCACCATTTTGACTGCCTTGATAACCCATTGACTATGTCATGACAGACCGAGAGGTTACATGTATAACTAAATACTGCACGAACGCAAAAAGGAACATATATCGTTGAATCAGCAAATATTCGCCTCTGTTCTGTGCTGGTCATATCCATCCAAAGCATTTCCAAAGAGAAACGTGCCATCCAGAGCAGTTGAGTGCCACTCTCATGATTATAGCCAATCATGATCAATTAACAACTAGATTGGGCTTCCTCGACTGCGAGACGTGGTCACAATGGAGGTGCCTATTCCTACTACTGTGGTCAGCCCTGTTTGGAGACAACCTCTTAAAAATGCTTTCAGAGGCAACTGATCGTAAAAACAATAACTTACGAAAAAACCAACTCGGAAACTCGATATGTCAAAAGAATTCGTAGATTTGGACCTAAATAACGACTGTCGAATTCGTGAGTTGATAAAATCCGCCCAATGATTACGTAGATAGACCCATTCAAAATTTAATTTTCCTAATATGAATTTCCAAAAGTATAGATTGAATCGTAATAAAATCTATCACTTGATTATTCGAAAATTATATAGCTTTGAAAGTTTATGCAGAAGTTTATGAGGGCCATATGAAAAGGAGATCACCAGATCCATCCATCATTAGGCGAAGATGCGTTCAGCGGGTTCAATACGTGAAAATAAGAAAGCTTTGCAAACGAACTTAAATGACACGGTAATCACAAAACTCTGCACAAATTTGTACATCAGCATTTGAAACTAGTCCCAAGTTTCATTATGATTGGATCAGAAATAACAACGATGCCGAGAGGAAAACCTTGAAAATTGACATGGTTTCTCCTTATATCTCCAAAAATTAAAATCGGATGGAACTGAAATTTGGTGAACTGTTATGAAATGAGGGGTTCTAGGAAATGAAATTTGGTGCATTACTATGGGGTTCAAGTGGGTGTGAAATTGATCTTAAATCTGATAAATAGTTTCAGAACCAAAAAATTTTTTTCAAGAATTTTTTTTCGAAGTGTTCTGAAATCACAATTATCGCGAAATTCTGCACAAACTTATGCATCAGCATTATTAAAATAGTTACCAAATTTCATTATGATTGGATCAGTAATTCTTGAGTCATTCTGAAAATAGCGATAACAGGGAAAAAAATTGACATATTTGTTTCCAATATCTCTAAAAGGTTGAATCAGGTCGACTGAAATTTGGTTAGATGTTATGAAACAAGGGGTTTGAGGTTAGCTGAAATTATCTCTGAAATCTGAAGATTTGTCCCAGGAAACCAATTTTTCCACAAAACACTAGAAACGCACCGACGTGAAGTCGGCAACTTTTGCGCGTATCTTCGAAGGAGATGACCGATTTGGCAAAGAATTTCAACATGCGCGCAAAAGCTGCTGACTTTACGTCAGTGCTTTTCTAACAGCCTAACGCCGATCACCAACTTCCGAAAAAAACAACTTAGAACCTCGATATTTGTAGAATAGGACCTTAATTACAAAGGCCGAATTCGAGAATGGGTGAATTCCACCCAATGATTCTGCAGATGTATGGACTCAAAATTTTATTTTTCCTATATTTCCAGAAATACAGAAGACATCGAATGTGCTTGAATGAAAAATTACAGCGCGAAGGTTCATACAGAATTTCGTGAGGTTAATATCATCAAAAAATCGCAGAATATCAAATATTCCAACAAACAAATTGGTTTCCAAATTGTTCTAATGATACGATCATCGCACAGGTGTGTTCATCGGCATTTTCAAACTAACTTCCAAGTTTCAAAATGAAATAGTATTTTCGAGTTATTCCGTAAAATTATAAAAGCACTAACGTGAGGTCAGGAGCCTTCACGCCCTTGTTCTCATTCGAAGACATTTTTGCATGAACCTTCACGCCGGCATTTTTCAACCAAGTGCAGATTTTTTTTTGAACACCTCTGCATTATTGGTGATACCGGGAAAATGAAATTTCGAATGCATTTAACTTCGAAACCAATAGGGGGGGTTCAAGTTTTCACGACCGTCTAGATTAACCCCCACAACTGCTATAGAAATATCGAGCCTCTAAGTCGTTTTTTTCGGATGTGATTGTGCTTGATCTCAGCCTTACTGCCAACCGTGAAATGAGAATCCATTTGGAGACTTGATATTTGTTGAACCGGTTCAATTACGTAACCAATTCGCGAATTGGTAGAATCATCCAATGATTCGGCATATATATCCATTCAAAATGTCATTATTCCAGTATTTTTTGAGTACTCCTTGTAAATAACAACAATACCGAGAAACTATTTAAAAAAAGGAATTTGACAAATTTTTTTCCAATATCTTCGAAGATGAATATGCGATCAAACTGAACTTTGAAACACTGTTGTAAAATACAGACCGCCATATTCGATCCGCACGAAATTTTGCATTAAGTCGGGTGTTGGTATTCTTCAACTTACTACATAGTTTGAATCTGATCGCGTCTGTTCTTCTTGAGATATCGAGGAAATAACCTTCATCTTCCATATCTCCGAAACTGAATATCGGATCGAACTGAAATTTGGAAAATTGTTTTGGAACATTGACTTCTAGGTATATACCAAGTTTCAATCTGATTGCGTTATTGAGGAAATATTCTCAAAATTTCAAGTGACAACGAAATTTGACATAATTTTTCCTAATACCTCCGGAAATAAACATCAGATTGAATAAATTTGAGAAACTGTTGTGGAAGACTAACTTCATGGTATGTTCCGAGTTTCATCGAAATCTGGATAATTTTAAAGGAAGATTTTTTCAAATTTTTTTAACGATTGGAGACGCACGAAACTTTGCGGTAAGTTGCGCTTTGATATTCTTCAAATAATTACGAAGTTTCGATGTGATGGCTTCTGAACTTCTTGAGATATTGAGGAAATAATAGTTTCGAACAACAAAATTTTACATATTTGTTTCCATATATCTCCGAAAGTAAATATATCGTGTCGAATTAAAATTTGAAACATTTTTGTTGAATACCTTTTTTACGGCCTGTGCCTTATTTCGTTAATATCTGATCAATATTTTCCGAAAAAAAAATTTTCGAACAAACATTTTTCTAAAAACTTGATCCCTACGAAATTCTGCAATAAGTTTTGCGTTGGTATTTTTCATATAATTAAGAAGTTTCTATCTGATCGCTTCTGTATTTCTTGAGATCTTGAGGAAATATCTTCAAAAATTCAAACAACAACGAAATTTTACGTATTTTTGTGCGTGTATCTCCGGAAGTAAAACCGTATCGAATTGAAATTCGAAACATTGTTGTTGAATATTAATTCCAAAGTGCCAAATTTCGTTGGAATCGAATTTTCGAATGATTTTTTAAAATTTTTTTAAGTACTAGCTCAAAGATTCTTCAACTGATTACAAATTACCGCTCTAACTGCACCTGTTTATTTTGAGATATTGCGGAAATATCGTTAAAATTCCAGTTAACAAAGAAATTTGGCATATTTTTTTCCTTATATCTCCCAATTCAAATATCTGATCGAATTGAGATTTGGACTAGGATTGTAAAATACTTACTCAAGGGTGGGCTAAATTCCGTTGAAAACAGGTAAATATTTCTCGAGAAAATAAATTTTTCAACAACAATTTGAAAAATATTCGAATAATTTTTTTTTATTTTTTAACAACTGGATCTACACGAAATTTCGCAGTTACGTTTTGGTATTTCGAAACTGTTCAAAAAGTTTTAATCCAATTGAAACAGTAATTCATGAGATATCGAGGAATTAACCTCAAAATGAGCCTATCTTGAAAACTATTCGACTTATTTCACAAATTAACGAACTTAGCCGAGATATTTCGACTACAAACCTAATCTGACAATTCGAAGTCGTTCGAGATTTAGAGCACATACGGACGACCGGGCGGAGAGACAGAATTGGATTTGACCACGGATTCTTCTTTAGGGTGTTCAACCCAATCCTTGAAGACCATTTTCGTCTTAAAATTCGAGAATTACAGACAGTGTGATGAAACGATAACCCTCTGTTTCCCAGAACAAGCGCGAAAAAGCAATTTTGCAAGTTGCAGGTGAAATTTGTCTCGTCTCTAAGTGTGTATCATATAATCACGACGAAATGAATTCTTAAGATTCTACCATGCGTTCTGAAAGGATACTAACCTGGAAAAAGCCGAATCCGAACTTTTTTCCAAGCTCTTCCTCCAAGAGTTCCTCCTCATGCTGGTACTGGCCCGCCGTCCAGCAGCGGACAATCCAGCAGATAATTTCTCAATTGGCCTATAAAAGTTAACGCAAATACCATAACGCGTTTTGCCGCAGTCCTTGTCCGTTAACGTGAAGACGAATGAAGTCGCATCTCTCTGAGCAGTCCGCTTCGGCCCCACCGAGGAACAGCCTTCAGGTTGGCAGAAGTACACCATGTCCAGAGGCATGGGAAAATCCTTGTGGTCTTGTATCGGGTATCGTCGAAGAAGTTCTGGGGACTGTAAATTAAAATACTCGATAGAAGAAGTTCTTTATCGAAAAAAAGATATTCAAAAGTTCCAGTTCGCCGAAACATTAATTATTTCTCTCCTTTGGGCGCCCTACTATGGATATACAGGGTGTTCCTGAACAACAGGTAGAAATCTTTGAAAGCACTGACGTAAAGCCAGCAGCTTTTGCGCGCAGGTTCTAAGCACTGCTTTGGCAACGACTTTGAAAATGCCCGCAAAAAGCTGTTGACTTCACACCAGTGCTTTTTTAGGTTTTTTTTTCAATCAAGTACTGGATTTCAATTAATCTCAGCTGTATTTTTGGAAATATTGGCAAAATAAAATTTCGAATGGGTATATCTACGGAATCATTGGATGGATTTTACTAATTTACGAATTCGACCTTTGGAATAAGCCCCAAACCTACTCTACAAATATTAAGTTTCGAGGACTCTATATTTCTAGAGTAGGTTTGGACCTTCATTACAAAGGCCGAATTCGTGAATGGGTAGCCATCCAAATTTTATTTTCAAATATTTCTAAAAGTATAGATATTATCGATTTGAAATCCAGTACTCGATTGGAAAATAAAACTCAGAGGTCTATACATTTTCGTGAGGATAATATCATAAAAAAATAGTAGAGTATCAAATATTTGAACAAACAAAATTTTTTTTCGAATCTTGCACAGAAGTGTTCATCAGCATTTCCAAACTAACTATCAAGTTTCATCATCATTGAAGTAGCATTTTGCGAGTTATTCCGGAAAAAACAACGATACCGAGGAAAAATGCACGAAACTCAACGAAAATTTCTTCCCAATATCTCCGAGAATAAGTAAAGTATCGAAATAAAACTTAAAACGCTACTTTGAAATATGGATTTCAACGTATGGCCAAAATTTTTTTCGAATATGAAAAATAATTTCAGAAGGAATAAAATTTTGGGCAGAAAATGTCGAACATTTTTTTTTCAATTTAGTAGCAATGCTATCTCAACAAAATTGTGCGAGATCTTGCGCGTCCTCATGGTTCAACTAACTGCCAGTTTTCAATCCAATCGCTTCAGTACTCTTTGAAAAATATTGAAAATAACTTCGAAATTTCAAATGGCTATAGCCATTAAACTGTTCGGCCGATTTGGCATTTTAATGCGCGACCTACCGTGAAAGTTTCAAGTCGCTAGCTCATTCAGTTATCGTGTCCACGGTCGGCCGACCGTTTGGACAGAAACGATTTTGACACTGGATTTGTCATCAATGAGTCCAATCTAGTAATTTGAGACCAATTTCGGAAAAAAAAATTCGAGAATTAAAGACATTTGGACAAAACGATAGCACGCTGTTCCCACAAAACATGAGAGCCCCTTAATCATGGGACCGCAAAGGTTTCGTTTTCGAGATACAGTTAATGTTTGAATTTTCTTCAAGTTTTTGCGCGCATGTTCTAGGGGAACAGCGTGCTATCGTTTTGTCCAAATGTCTGTAATTTTGGATGATTGAGCCGAAAATGGTCTCAATCGACTAGGTTGGACTCACTGATGACGAATCCGGTGTCAAAATCGATTCTGTCCGGCCGGCCGTCCGTCCGGCCGACGTCACGATAACTGTCGCCAGAAGCAAGCTAGCAACTAGAAACTTTCAGGGTAGGTCGCGCATCAAAATGCCGCGTTTACGTTCGTTAATGGGCAAAATCGGTCGAATAGTTTCGGAGTTATAGGCACTTGAAATTTTGAAGTTATTTATTTCTTATTTCAGAAACTACTTGAGCGATTGGATTCGAACTTGGCAGTTAGGTGAAGTACAACAACGCGCAACTTTGAGCCAAATTTCGTCAGGATCATATTGTCAGCTTCATATTTCACAGCAGTGTACCAAATTTCAGTTCGATACGATCATGAGTTTTGGAGATATTGGGAAAAAATATGTCAAATTTCGAGGTTTTCTTCTCGATATCGTTGTTTTTTTCGGTATAACTCGAGAAATACTGATTCAGTCCTGATAAAACATCGCAGCTAGTTTGAAGATGCAGAAAGACAACTTCATGCAAAATTTCGTGATAATCGTGTCATTAGAACAATTTGAAAAAAAAATTTTGTGATTTTCTTATCATATCATCCTCATTAAATTCTGTGTGAACCTTCGAACTGTAATTTTTCGATGAAGTACTGGATTTCAATTCGATCTGATCTGTATTTTTGGAAATATTGGGAAAATAAAATTTTGAATGGGTATATCTGCGGAATCATTGGGTGGATTTTACTCATTCACTAATTCGGCCTTCGTATCAAAGGTCCAAACCGTCTCTACAAATATCGAGTTTCTAAGTTGTCTCTTTCGGAAGTTATTGTGTTCACGCAGTCGGCCGTTAGGCTGACCGTAAACACAATAACTTCCGGGAGAAACGACTTAGAAACTCGATATTTATAGAGTAGGTTTGGGGCTTAATTACGAAGGTCGAATTCGTGAATGGGTAAGATCCGCCCAATGATTCCATAGAAATAACCATTCATAATTTTATTTTTCCAATATTTCCAAAAATACAGATAAGATCGAATTGAAATCCAGTAATTTATCAAAAAAAAAATTTCGAAAAGCACTGCCGTGAAGGCAGTAGCTTTTGCGTGCATGTTCAAATTCGTTGCTGAAGTGGTCATCTTCATTGAACATGCGCGCAAAAGCTGCTGCCTTCACGGCAGTGCTTTTTGAATTTTTTTCTCTTAATATCAGCACTTTCCAAGATGATTTTCGAGTTTATGGAATATGACCCATTTTTACAGTTCAGAAAATATCCATAAATACTAATAATGAATATTTTCACCGCAGCTTACTAATTGAATTATGTAAGTTTTCGAGGAAATCGAAATATTTTCTCGAAATCGGAATCAGATACAAGATTACAAGGGGCCATAAATTTTAATATAGCAATAATGTATTGAAATTTTTCAACCTAACACTGTCTCACCAAAAAAAGAGTTCCGAAGAATAAAAGGGCACAGTGTTCCGAAAAAAGTATCTATTTTTCGGTAGATTTGCAATCGAAATCGGCAGGTCACATTGTGTGAACTCCAAAATGCAATATATGTGCCAAATATCATATCAAATATCTTGTGAGATTCAGAAATAATGAGAAAAAATCTCGAGAAAAATTCAACTTTAACACCCTGTAACTCGAAAATGAAACGTCTGCGGCCACAGGATTATGATACTTTTTTCGTTGAAATTTAATGTTCGCACCTTCAGTTTAGCAACACCTGTAAATTATTTGGCCAGTCACTGAATAATAATAATAATTCTGCTATTAAAATAAACTGTATTATAAGATAGGTCCTTCATAGATCATAGTCGATATATTAACCAACCCTGATATAACAAAGGTATAAGGTTGTTAAAGTAACTTGTTCTTCGTTTTCAAAAGAGTAGGCAATTTTCATAAATTTTAATGATAACACAGTGATTCTTCAAATTTTTTTTTTCTGAAAAGAAAGATAAATCAGAGGCTTCTGTTCGCCATTTTTGTTTACAATTTGTATTCGAAGCATTTATATTGAGAAAACAACTGCATTATATGATTGATCCTTTACAGAAGTCGATACATTTACCAACCCTGATATTACAAAGTGATATCGTTGATTAAAGTCACTAGGTCATTAAACCTTTGTAATAAATATAGATACATTTGGACTTGGAAACGATTTACTTATGTAAATCCATGACAAATTGAACATGTACCATGATATCACACATTTAAAAGTACAACCCTTTGATTTGAGTTATTTTACTTTTGATCACAAAGATGAATTTCCATCAAGTAAGACAAAGAGTTAAAACGAAATGGGTGTACAATGATGAAGAAATTAAATAATATAAAATAATAAAAAAGCCATAATATAAATTCTATTACCTTTTACGCGCTTGTTCACATGTGAAGCCAATTTCCAAGACATTTTGCATGACCCTTCACGCCGTCATTTTCCATTCAAGTGCACAATTTCAATTCGAACACATCTGCATTATTGGTAATATACTGAGAAAATAAAATTTCGAATGGATATATCATCGAAATCATTGGGGAAGATTTCAAGTTTTCATGAATTCGACCTTCTTAATTAATTGAATCCCCAAACCTGCTATAGAAATATCGAGTCTCTAAGTCTAATGTGATCCTGTTTGAGGTCAGCCTAACTGCTCACCGTAAAATGAGAATCCATTTGGAGACTTGATATTTGTTGGACCGGTTCAATTACGAAAGCCGAATTCGAGAATTGGTAAAATCATCCAATGATTTCGCATACATAGGTCTCTATTCGAAATTTCATTATATCAGTATTTTTGAGTTACTCTGTGAATAACAACAATAGAAATTTGACATATTTTTTCCCAATATCTCCGAAGATGAATTTCGGATCGAACTGAACCCTGAAACACTGTTGTAAAATACCGACACTAGGTTTTTGCCAATTCTCTTGAAATTTATTCAAGTTCCGGTAAAAAAATTTTTCAACAAAAATTTCCAAGAATTTCGAATACTTTCTAACAATTTTCTATACCCCTATATGTATATGATCCTCACGATATTTTGCGTGCTTTGGTATTCTCCAACCATTGTATCCCTCTTTATACGATGCTCCAACTTACTACTTAGTTTGAATCTGATCGAGCCTGTTCTTAATTTATTGAGGAAATAACCTAAATCTTTTAATATCTCCGAAAATTATTATCGGATTGAAATCAAATCTGAAGAACTGTTTTCGAATATTGACTTCAAGGTATAACCCAAAATATTAATTTGATCGCGTCGATAGTTATCGAGATATTGAGAAAAAAATTTGAAATAACAACGAAATTTGACATAACTTTTTCTAATATTTCCGGATATAAACATCATATAAAACTAAAATATAAAAAAAAATTCGAAAAAATTTTTTTTTTTTCGATTAAGATGTGGATAATTTTAGAAAAACCATTTTTAACGTTCGGAGACGCAAAAAACTTTGCAGTAAGTTGCGGGTTGATATTCTTCAACTACTTACGAAGTTTCGATGTGATGGCTTCTGTACTTCTTGGGATATTAGGATATTTCCTAATAACCTCAATATTTGAAACAACGAAATTTTACGTATTTTTTCCATATATCTCCGAAAGTAAATATCGTATCAAATTGAAATTTCAAACGTTGTTGTTGAATCTGATCAACATTTTCCGAAAAAAAATGTTTTCAACCAAAATTTCAAACATGTTTAAAGGGTTTTTTAACGACTGGGTTCATACGAAATTCTGCAACAAGTTTTGCGTTAGTATTCTTCATATAATTAGGAAGTTTCGTTCTGATCGCATCTGTACTTCTCAAGATATTGAGGAAAAAACATCAAAATTTCAAACAACAACGATATTTGATATATTTTCCCTCTATATATCTCCGAATGTAAATATTGTGTCGAATTGAAATTTGAAAAGTTGTAGTTGAATACTCATTCTGAAGTTTGTACCACATTCTGTTGGAATCTGACAATTTTTCAAGAAAAATTTCGAGAGTTTTCGTATAATTTTTTTCATTTTATAACTACTAGATCGACACGAAATTTTACACTCAATTGCACGTGAGTATGTATTCTTCAACTGATTACGAAGTTCCAAATTGATTGCATCTGGTTTTCTTGAGATATTGCGGAAATAACGTTAGAATTCCATATAACAACGAAATTTGGCACATTTTTTCCTTATATCTCCGAAAGTAAATATCGGATCAAATTGAAATTTAAAACATTGTTATTAAATACTGACTCTAAGGTTTGTGCCAAATTCCATTGAAATCTAATCGATATTTCCAGAGAAAAAAAAATTTCATCAAGGTATTCCAAAACTATACACAAAGTTTCGATTTGATCGTGTCAATACTTCACGAGATATCGAGGAATTAACCTCAAAACTTTAAATGAGCCTAACTCCGAAACTATCTAACCGATTCCACTCAGTTACGAACTTTACCGAAATATTTGGACTCCAAAGATAATCGGAAAAGTTCAAGTATTTTCCTTCGAAATTTAGAGCACATACGGCCGGACGGACGGACAGAATTGAATTTGACCAAGGACTCTACTTCAGGGAGTTCAATCCAATCGTTTAAGACCATTTTCGGCTAAAAATTCGAAAATTATAGACATCGTGACGAATAGATATCGCGCGTAAAACGGGAATGAGTGAATTTCAGTGATGAAATTAGAAAACTTTGTTTTTCTTTTCAGTATGAATTTTATGGTAGAAGAAATTGTGATATCCATGCCACATTTTTATTACATACCTTCGTGTTGGAACAGAAACATATTAAGACAAATAAAACATTCAGTTTTTATGGAACAATATGAACCGTGGTATAATTATATCGTACCATCCATTCACCTTGAATCGCGCGGTGAAATTTCACATCAACAACTTCGATATGAATATGAATTTTAGGACTTGGGATCTTGAGTGAAAATGTAACACAACAGCGCATCTGTCTCACCGCATGCAAAACAATTACGTTATTTCTAACGAACTAACTTCATAAAGGCCCAAATTTTTATCAGAAATGTCGATATAGGAGTCATTTATACTTGCTCAGGAAATACGCATACTGAAGGGGTATGAGGGTAATAAGGAGGGGTACATAATTGTCCCGAAATATAAAGAGACAGCTTGCTTTATGTAAACTCACGAAATACTAATACTGGATCGAAAATTTTTTTCTCATCTGTAGTCAATACGAATATAGTGGGATATTGCAATTTCCAGAGTGTTCGGTACGTTCTACGAATCAATCAAACAAAATTATATACAGCTTGTTTCCCACTTCCCCCAGCTGTTAATATTTGGAGAATATATTGGATAAATATGCTTATTCTCACCTGTATAGAGGTACTTGAGCTTAATTTGTTAGCATTATTGCTTGTTCGCACCCCGACAATAGCCAGATAGTCTATTAGTCGGGGACATAAAAATTGCTTGTCAGCTTCAAAGGACATCTTTTATTAATTGGGTCACCTCCCTTTCTCTGTCTGTGAAGTGCCATCCAGAGAATTCTTCATTATCGGAGCAATTACGTTCATTTCCCCTGCTGGGATCCTTCTAACCTAGAAAAGAAAAGATACAATCAATCGATTGCCTCCAGACAATAAAGCGAAGGTTTGAATTGATAATTGCACTTGCAATGTGGCATTTATTTTCTGGTAGGTATTGATGGTTTCAATGTTGGCGTTTGTGATTTTTTAGTTTATTATTTGATGTAATCAAATAATAAACCTTAGTGTTCAACCAACAAAAAAAAAATTTTAACCCCCCTCCAAATTTCACAGTTTACGTTTTGCAGCATGTAGATTTGAATGAACGAATGAAAAAATATCCGTTCGTCCGCCGTCCGTTGCCCGGGGCTTTTTTCCTGGAAGTACTGAACGGAAATCCTTGAAACTTGATAGAAAAATCGGGTGTCACTCGGGGTTGATTCTCCAAGCTTTTCAGGAGGATCGGTTACCACCGAGTTTTCATGAAACTCTGAACGTTGATTTTCGACCAGTGATTCCTGAGTTATCAAGAAAAACGCTGAAAATTTCCAATAATATCGAAAATGAATCATCGATTTCGGTTCTCGAATTCGAATTCAGTGGAATAATCGGTTAACTTTTCATCGAGAATCATATATCTGAAAGTAGATGAAAATATTGATTACCAAATTTTCAACACATATCGAAAAATTTCAAATGGATGCGTTACTATTTTATAAACACAATGTGCAAATGCCCCATCGGTTGTCATGACAATGATCGTGAGTAGTTATCTCAAATATAACTACTAAAATTCGGATCAAATTATTAGTTGTAGAAATCACCCTGCGGATTACGGTATTCAAGATTAAATTTCTTCATGAAGCTCATTTATATCTTAAATAAAACTTGAATTTTATTCATAAATCATTGGTTTTTTTAGGGCACAAAAACCAAGTCCATGAAAAAATTCATTTGAAACATTAAAATCTCAATGTTTACTCCTTTATAACTGAATAACACTTTTACATGCAGAACGCGAATTAAGTAGCGTAATTTAAAATAATGCAGATTTCCAAAAAATTCGGTTGATCGGAGGTTTCCATCAACTTTGGTTTGCGTAGTACAATTACCGTCAACATGTGGATATCCGTTACTGTTTTCAGTCGAAATCCAATATTTTTCGTACTGACAGTTTGAAATGAGCGTGATTATAAAATAAATAATAAATAATGAGCATTTATATGATAAAACAAATTGGAGGATATATGCAAAAAAATCGATAACAAACCGGAAATCTCACCAATTGCCGACAATCTAATACTGAGGGTAGGAGCCGATGATCTACCTGTTCTGAATGGAGTCTGTGCCGGGTCATGACCCAAGACAAGGGATATAGCGCAGACAAAAATATACCGCATGTTTCATCATCTACCTCTTTAAATTCTTCATTTTAACATCAAACAGCCGTGCAGATTTGACACCCTCTTGGTCGACTGTATCTGACAACGATAACGAACCAAATTTATATTCCAGAATTATTCATTCGTACTCAACCTGATGAGGTTCACGATATATATAATTGTTACAGAAATGTTATTGAAAATAACTTTACTTTTTAAGGTTGTGTTGGATACGAAGTTGAATCCTAGTACCTAGAAATCACATGTACACATTTGATATTAGCAAAAAATCTTGAATTTTATTTTATTGAAACATTGAAAACATTTTCTTTCGGATACATTATTCTTCAAAGTTCAATGACATTTGGTACAGGTTTCAGAGGCAACATTTAAAAATAGTGTTTCAAATTTCAGTTTGACCGATATTTATATGTGCAGATATTGGCAAAAAATTTCTTGACCATTTTAAATTTTGAGGTTATTCCCCTAATATCCTCAAAAAGGGCAAACCCTTTCTGATTTGAAGTTTATTTTCAGTTGTAAAATACCGACACGCAATTTAATAAGTGTGGAAAAGAATAAGATTTTTGGAGAAGTGCTACTCAGCGTTCTGCATGTGGAATTGTTATTCAATTATACAAAAGTATTTATTGAGATTTCAATGTTTCACATGAATTATTTCATAGAATTGGTTTCTGTGTTGTGAGAAACCAATGAGTTATGCATAATATATAAGTTTATAATATAATTGCTATGTTGGGTTATTTAACTAAGAAAATAATAAACTCTCGTGTAAAATTTGCAGCGTTTTTGATGGAGAATTGTGTTTTGTGAAACGGCGGTAGTCCGTCTCAAATAATATTGAACTTCTGCAAGATGAGATTAGACACCCTTTATATCGAAGTTCGAGATTTCGATTTAAAAACTTTCGAAAAGAGCAGAAAATTTTGAAATGGATTGAATAGATTTTTACACCGCACGTTAAATTTTGCTTGTTGAAAATTCCACGAAAAGATTCGATTCAAAAGTGTCATTCCTTCAAACTCTCAGAATAGTCATACGTTGTGATGGAATTGAAATAAATGTCTGTCCTGCTAATCAGAAATTTGTGTTTCTTGTTATCTCGAAGGATTATCCCGAGAAATCTCCAGAAAAACATTAATTAAATTCATCTGAAATTAACAACAAGGAGTAATTGAAGAAGTTGATACATAATAAATAAGAAGAGCACTGATGCACGTATTATTGAAAATATTGGGTACCTTAATCTAGGGAATCATTAGGCGAATTTTATAATCCACGAATTCGACCTTCTTAATTAAACAGAAAACGTACTCTACAAATATCGAGTCTTTAAGTCGTTTATTCAGGATGTTATTGCGTTTACCACCGCCCTAACCGCCGATAGTAAATAAAATATCATCCGTAAGAATCTACGTGGAGACTTGATACTTGCATTGTAGGTTTGGAGCTTAATTTCGAAGGCCGAATGTTCGAATTGGTGAAATCCACCCATAATGATTGCGCATTCGAAATTTAATTATTCAAATATTTCCAAAACTAAAAATCGTATTGAATTAATATCCGGTACTTCAATTGAAATAGCAGCTTGAAAATTCATGTGAGATTTCATGAGGACCATATGATTAATAGACCGTGTTATCTACAAAATATTCAAAAAAAAATTTTAAATTTTTTTTAACTGATATAATTGAACGATCATCACGAAATTTTGCACCAACTTACTGATTAGCAATTGACAACTAGTTAACAAGTTTCATTATCATCAGATGAGAATTTTTAGAAGTATTTCTGAAATAACAATTATATTTAGGAAATAACCAAGAAATTTATCTTTTTTCGAATCTTTCAGAAGATTTATATACGATCAAACTGATGTTTTGAAGACTGTTGCTGCATATCTGATGAATAGTTTCTGCCTTCTGTACAACTATCTATGGAGTTTAGTTGTTCTGAAGTTAGTGACGGAATTACCCCAAAGTTCCAAACACCTACGAAATTTTACATAATTCTTCTCCAATATCCCCGAAAATAAAAATCTCATCCAACTGAAATTTCAAGCACTCTTGCTTGAAAGTTTTTGCCAAATTTCATTGCAGTCTGATTGATTCGTTCCCAAAACCAATTTTTGTTAATGAGAACTTTTTCATATTTTTCACCATTATTGAGAGCCTTCAGCCCCTATTTGGGTTATATTGTGTGGTCGTGTGTCCTGAGAAATCAAACACGCAATAAAGAAAAGTGATTAGCCTGTTTATTTTACTCTCGAGTGTTACAACGGAAGTGAATTCGAAAGGCGATAAAATTCTTTTTGTTGGAAGACACAGGCTAACAATTCTTGTTGTAAATCCCCTTGAGTGTTGACAAGTAGTTCTTCGCTGACGCCGAGCAGGGGTGGATCGTGGTGTCGGGGGTGCTTCCGTCGTCGAGGTTGGTAAAAAGCCAGATGTTAAGTCAGGAATGCAGCGTATAGAATTTCTCCTTAGCGGTGACGTAAACGGTGAATGGAGATGGAGTGAGAGTGATTTTTGAGAGCGGAGAGAAATATATTTATACGATTTTTCGGAGATTTGAATTTCGTGTTTCGACTCCGCCCTTTTTTCCGTTTTTTTAAAGTGGATGAATTCGCTACACACTCCCCTGCCAGTGATGAAGTCACGAAAATCCTGCTTGAAGTGGGTCCGGAAAATGAACTTTTCTTCCAGAGCGAGTTCGTCTTTGCTGATGATTGAGGTCCTGTTGTGTGGGTTGAATTGGCCGTTCTTCGGGCTGGTTGTCTGGTTGAGGTTCTGTGTTTTCATCGGTGATGATGTAGGCTGGCTTTACTCTGTCGATAGTAACAGTCGTTTCCTTTCCATAGTAGTTGACGGTGAAAGTTTTTGGACTTCGCCTCACTACTTGGAATGGTCCATCGTAAGGTAGTTGTACTCAGACTTTTGGACCGTCGTGACGAACGAAGACGTATTCTGCTGTGGCCAAGTCTTTGAAAACGAAACTTTTCTGCTCTCCATGTCTCGTTCCGTTTGTGGGCTTTATCTGTTTGATTTGTTCTCGCAAACTTCTTACAAATTCCGAAACGTCGTCAGTTCCAGTTGTCTGTTCCTTTGTTTCGAGAAATTTGCCTGGTAATCGTAGTGGTTCGCCATAAACCAGTTCTGCAGAGGTGGATTTCAGATCTTCTCGCCATTCTGATCTCATTCCGAGTAGGACTGTTGGGAGTGTTTCAGTTCATCGGTCGTTTTGATGGCATTTTATCGCAGCCTTCTGTTGCCGATGGCTCCTTTCTACCATTCCATTTGCTGCTGGGTGATAGGCGGTGGTTCGTAGGTGGTTAGTGCCAGTCAACTTATTCAGTTCTTTGAACAAGCATGGTTCGAACTGTCTTCCTCGATCCGTCGTGTCTCTGAGGGGGGTTCCAAATCGCGATATCCATTGGGATTAGAACGCTTCGGCGACTGTGGTTACTTCTTGGTTCTGAATGGGGATTGCTTCTGGCCATCGGGTGAATCGGTCGACACAGGTAAGGCAATACCGAAATCCTTCAGAATGCGGCATTATGATGATAGTTCCCCCAAACTAAGCCGGGACGAAACGTGACACTTTCCCAAAGAGGTTGAAGCTTCCTTGCAAACCTTTTTGGGAAAGTGTCACGTTTCGTCCCGGCTTAGTTTGGGGGAATTCGTCAGGGCATGCACCAAACTAAGCCGTTTAATTGCCTACGTGAGCGGACACCCCTTATGCGGATCACAAGGGAGTGTACCAGACCGTTGGGGATGAGTGTATTTCCGAGCTCTTGGGAGGATCTGCCAGGGACAGCGTGCGCGCTAGCGCCCCCTGTACGTTGACCGATGATGTGGCCAAGCATTACAGGCAGGTAACGTAGGGTACTCAAGACGCAAGGGATGGTACTGCGCGCGCGACTTAAGCAAGAGCTGAGGGAGGGCGCTCGCTGCAATATCAACACCAAGGTATTTATAGCTTCTGCATGATTTGAGATTATGTCCGTCGTCAGTCACCAGATCCTGCTGTGGGGCTGTGGGCCTATTATATACATGTACTCTGTGTTCGCAAATTGATCAGAAAATCAGCAAAGAGAATAAACATCGAATATACCACACTATGGTTATGAGTATCGTAACTTATGGCAGTATTGGCAGTGGAGTATGGCAATTAAAACAAAGAACAATAGGATATCTAGAAGCCACAGAAATGGATTATTAGAGACGAGCGGCAGGGAGAACTAGGCTGTAAAGAATGAGAAATGAGAAAATCCGTGGAATCATGGGTGTAAAACAAGCCATAGTCGGAGAAGTGAGAACGCGGCTGCTGAGATGGTATGGACACGTACGAAGAATGACGCCAGAAAGACTCTCAAAACAAATATTGGAATGGGTACCTGAGGTCAGTCTTATCGCGTTAGTTCTTCTTGGGATATTAAGGAAATTACCCCGACATTTCGAACAACAGAAATTCAACATACTTTTTTCCGTGAATGGATATCGGATAAAATGGAGATTAGAAATATTGTTGGTCAATATCGATTTCAAGGTCTACGAAAGCGTAGAGGGGCCATGGTAGAATTTTATTGAGGAATTCATACATTTATGTATGAATTCATACTAAAAAGTATGAATTCATACAAAAATGTATGAATTCATACAAAAATGTATGAATTCATACAAAAATTTATGAATTCATAGAAAAAAGTATGAATTCATACAAAAAAGTATGAATTCATTGGAAAATGTATGAATTCATACAAAAAAGTATGAATTCCGCAGTCCACCGAGTGTGACGTATCAATGATATTTTCTTCGGACATATTTGACGTTTTTTCTTGATTATTTCACTAATGGAAGTTGTTCAATCCAACAGAAGTTTCAGAGCGGAAATTGAATAAATTAACGCACTGCAAGGGTTGTGTTATTATAATTATTTCTGAAAACTCCATAGCGATTAAAAAAGGGATTTGTGTAGCGGACCTAGAATGAACTAATTCCGAATTAATGCAATATCTATAAATTAATTCGATGCCAAACCAGAACTGCATGAATCTTTCAGAGACCTAAGTTTATTGTTCATTTTACTGATCCTAAACAAGATAACTTCCGATAAGGATTAAACTGAGACACTCAATATTTGTAAAGAAGGTTTGGACCTTAATTAAAAAATTTCAAAAAGCAATGCCGTGAAGGCAGTAGCTTTTGCGCGCATGTTCAATGTAGATGACCGCTTCAGCAACGAATTTGAACATGCACGCAAAAGCTGCTGCCTTCACGGCAGTGCTTTTTGAAAATTTTTTTGATAAATTACTGGATTTCAATTTTTCAATTCGATCTAATCTGTATTTTTGGAAAAATAAAATTTTGAATGGGTATATCCACGGAATCATTGGGCGCATTTTACCCATTCACGAATTCGACCTTCGTAATTAAGCCCCAAACCTACTCTACAAATATCGAGTTTT
Source organism: Myrrha octodecimguttata (assembly GCA_958510865.1). Classification (NCBI taxonomy): domain Eukaryota; kingdom Metazoa; phylum Arthropoda; class Insecta; order Coleoptera; family Coccinellidae; genus Myrrha; species Myrrha octodecimguttata. The sequence goes on along the minus strand of OY294058.1, from coordinate 8,164,405 downwards.
TTCGGAAGTTATTGCGTTTGCTGTCAGCCTAACGGCCGACTGCGTAAATACAATAACTTCCGAAAGAAACAACTTAGAAACTCGATATTTGTAGAGATGGTTTGGACCTTAATTACGAAGGCCGAATTCGTGAATGGGTAAAATCCACCCAATGATTCCGCAGATATACCCATTGAAAAATTTTATTTTTCCAATATTTCCAAAAATACAGAACAGATTGAATTTAAATCCAGTACTTCATCGAAAAATTACAGTTCGAAGGTTCATACAGAATTTAATGAGGATGATATGATAAGAAAATCACAGACATTTTTTTTTTCAAATTGTTCTAATGACACAATTATCACGAAATTCTGCATGAAGTTGTCTTTCAGCATCTTCAAACTAGCTGCGAAGTTTAATCTGGACTGAATCAGTATTTCTCGAGTTATACCGAAAATAACAACGATATCGAGAAGAAAACCTCGAAATTTGACATACTTTTTCCCGATATCTCCGAAGCTTATGATCGTATCGAACTGAAATTTGATATACTGCTGTGAAATATGAAGCTCAAAGTGTGAGTGGTATTTTTTTTTGGATTTGATGAATGGTTTCCGAAAAAAAAATTTTTTTTGGGAAAAAATTTGGAATTTTTTTTTTTTAATTTACTGACAATATGATCCTGACGAAATTTGGCTTAAAGTTGCGCGTAGTTATGCTCCACCTAACTGCCAAGTTTGAATCCAATCGCTCAAGTAGTTTCTGAAATAAAAAATAAATAACTTCAAAATTTCTAGTGCCTATTACTCAGAAACTATTCGACTGATTTGGCCCATTAACGAACTTAGCAGCGGCATTATGATGCGCGACCTACCCTGAAAGTTTCAAGTTGCTAGCTTGCTTCTGTCGACAGTTATCGTGTCGTCGGCCGACCGGCCGGACAGAATCGATTTTGACACTGGATTCGTCATCAGTGAGTCCAACCTACTCGATTGAGACCATTTTCGGCTCAATCATCCAAAATAAGAGACATTTGGACAGAACGATAGCAGGCTGTTCCCCTAGAAAATGCGCGCAAAAAGAAGCATTCGTGAATGGGTGGAATCGATCAGCATTGAATTTCGCACAACTTTGCGCGTCAGAGTTTTCCAACTCATTTCTAATCAGGTTGTTCTCTGAAATATAAAATTTTCGAGGAAAAAATATCAAGAATCCTTTTTTTCTGATAAAATGCCAAGTTTCAATATGATCTCATCAGTACTTCTTGTGATATTAAGGAAATAACCTCAAACAAACGCTTTCGTAATGCACTGAATCGGTCGAGTACGAATTCATACTTATTTCTATGAATTCATACATAAATGTATGAATTCATACTTTTTTCTATGAATTCATACTTTTTTCTATGAATTCATACTTAAAAGTATGAATTCATACATTTTTGTATGAGTTCATACTTTCAAGTATGAATTCATAGAAAAAAGTATGAATTCATAGAAAAAAGTATGAATTCATACTTCTAAGTATGAATTCATACATTATTGTATGAATTCTTCAATAAAATTCTACCATGGCCCCTCTACGCTTTCGTAAAGGTCTGTACCAAATTTAATTAAAATATTATAGATAATCTCAAAAAAAAAAATTCAACAGAAATGACGAAAATTTTCGAATAATGATTTTTACAAATATTCCTTAATATATGCCCAATTTCATAAAAATATTTTCGATAGTCCCCGAGAAAAAATAAATCTGGAAAATTTTGGAATATGTTTTTTAATTTCTAGCTGAGTCAGAGCACGTCGGTATTCTTCAAATGATCACGCAGTTTCAAACTGTTTACATCAAAACTTTCTGAGATATTGCGGAAAAAACGTTATAATTAGAGAAACCATCAAAATTTGGCATATTTTTCCTTTATATCTCCGAAAGTAAATATCAAATCGGATTGAAATCTCAAACGTAGATGTTAGATACTGATTTTGAGGTCACTGCCATATTTAGTTGAAATCTGATCTACGGTTTCACACCAAATTTTGCACTTAGTTGCACGTTAAGGTACACTCGAACTATCTGCAAAGTTTTAATCTGATCGAATCAGTGCCTACCTTATGAGATATCGAGGAATTAACCTCAAAATTCCAAATGGGCCTAGCTCCGAAACTATTCTACCGATTTTACCCAAAAACGAAATTATCCGAGATATTTCGATTCCAACCCTTATTTGTCTAATTTGTCAAGTTCAAGTCGGAAAGTCCTTTCCATCGAGAATTAGAGCACATACGGTCGGACGGACAGGATTGAATTTGACCGGATTCTTCTTCAAGGAGTTCAACGCAATCGTCTAAGACTGATTTCGGCTCAAAATTCGAAGATAACTGACGATAACGCGCTGTTGCCCAGAACAAGCGCGTAAAAACTAAAAATGAATCACAGAAGAGGCTTGAAAGTAATGTAATTCTGTTGAATTCCGATTATTGCCAGTTACGAAATATTACAGATAGAATTTCAACATGTCTGGATTATCATGAAATTATCTCGTCTATTATGTCCTTGTGATATTGCTACTGATCAATTCTATTTCATTTACAGGTCTAGAACCATTAACACACTCACGATAATTGCATTCATTGCATCTGCGGTTCTATTTCCAGCAGGAAATCTCGGTGGTTCATTGTCACTTACAATATATAGGTACCTACAGTCATCGATTTCTCAAATAGAAATAACCCAATTGGTTCAAGTCCGGTGACCTAAGTGAACGCTGGATAAGCCCATAGGATAAAATATTCATCGTCATGAATGCCCGCACACTCGTCTCTATAATCTATTATAACCAATATACATAGGGGAGGGACTATGAACAAACACTACTGCCGCCTTGGCCACCTGACTAGATTTCAACGGAATATTTCACTGACTCCATTTCGAAGAACTTTATGCCACACCTGACATAAAACAACCGAGACCGTTTTTCCAAATTGCTACAGAGGGACTGGTTTTTATTCGGGTGTAATACATGATTCAAAAACTTTCTCTGAAAATCTGTTAATTAATTTTCTTGAAAATTAATCAGTGCAACCTCAAATAATTGAAACTCAAGTCTCATATAATGGCTTCGTTACACTTATAATTAGGTCAACATGTTATGTCGATAAATTGGAAATAAAATACTTTTCTCTACGAAGAAAGTTCCTGTTGGAACTGAATATCACCACACATTTATTCAGTGGAATATCACCACTGCCGAATATAATTCCACAAAAAGTTTCGATCAATTTGGAGATGAACTCACTATAATTCTTCACATTTTTTTAGGTGTTCAGATATTGGGCGTGAAAAAACCTGCAAAAATTACAAAAACCTACCCTTTTTTATCCTTTAATCGATAAGCGGATATGTTCATATCCCCGCGATTAAATTTTTTCAGGTAATAATATCAAAGTTTGCTGGTTTTTCATCTTAAAATTATCCCAGTTTCTCACCAATTTCAATGTACCTAGATTCACCGGAATCCTGAATACAGTTTCGAATGATCCTGGAAGATTTTCGTTACAACGGGTAGTTAGGGTTTCATTCTTGATTTTAGTGTCTGTATTTTCATGCATAATATTTCAATAGTGATAATAATAATAATAATAATAATAATAATACTAATAATAATAATAATAATAATAATAATAAAAATCATCATCAAAGTATCCTGACAATGAGTATAGTTCTGAATTAATCAACATCTCTATATTTTCAATTTGAAACAAACTCTACTATCATTTAAATACTGCTTGGTAATTTGTTATGAATTCTGATACAGCTCTTAGAAGGATGTTTCTCAGACATAATATTCTTGTTTTAAAAGAAGAACATCAAGCACTCGCTTGAGTAGGTACCATAAACCAATTTCTTGGTTGGAAAAGCTGGACTTCAGAAAAATACTCCCTTTCGAAACATGATAGGAATAAACAAATCCTTAATTGACAAATATTCTCACTATGTATCAGGGAACCTACTGGAATGTGGTTTCCATAAAAATAGAAAGTGAATTACTGATTTTAGGGTGAGTTGCATTGATCAATTTTGAATTTTTATACTTTTTGCAATATGGAAGGGATGTTTGGGTATTTATTTGGTCACCTAACTAAAGAAACTACTTCCACTAATGAATATATTGCGGAAACGAAACCTTAAAAGGGAAAACTCCGACAATAATGAGATACATTCAATTCAGGAATTATTGAACAATTATTATAAAATTTGTCCAAATCCAATTAGGTACATCTTTTTTTAAATACTGCACTTTTCACCAACGGGCAACTTCTTTTAACTGACACTGGGATTGGTAATAATCTCAACATTAAATCTGCAAAATTTGTCATTCAATTGAAAAATATGGTAATGTTTTGTGTGGCTCCAGGTTATCGAGCCCTGATATCTGGAATTTTTATACGGCTATCAGCTACAGTTTGGCCATTATTATAAGAAAAGTATCCATTGCAATTGTGATAATTTCCTTTCATTTTAAAAGTTAAATAATGTGTATAAATCATTATGCTTCATTACGCCTTGAAAACTTTTATCTGTTATATTAGGCACAGAAAAGAATAAATGCCAATGATTTTGTTTTCATTTACATCTTATAATAGTTGAAAGGAAAGAGTAACTGATTTTTTCATTACAATAAAATGCCATGATGAACTCTCGAGATTGGATTCTTACTCGAGTGAGGTTTATAGCAGGCATTTTGATGTAACTAGATAATAAGTATGCAATTCTCCATGGGACATTTGTGATAATACATTCAGTATAGTTGATTTGTGAATACCCCTAAAATCTCCAGCAACTATCAAGAAAGAACAAGATGCATAAACTCTGCGTGTAATCAACACATCTGCATCACTAGCGTCAAAGCACGATTTCTAAGAATATGTATTCCATTACAGCCGTACAGAGTGTCCAGATAAGCGAAATCGGTTTTTGAATTCCGTTTCTTCCCATAAGTTCAAATGGTTCAGCCGATTTCTAAATATCCTTTGTCAACAAGGATATTCAACAATCTTCATGGCATCATCGTCATAGTCACTTAAAAGTTCTTCAAAAATGAAGTGAATATCTCTAAAACGAGGATGTTCAACAATATTCATGTCATCTCCGTCATCGTGAAGTAAAAGTTCTTTGAAAATGAAGTGAATATATCTTGCTAACATGTTTCCGAAAATATCATAACATCAATAAAATCGAGGTTATATTCTGCTTATGTCAGCCGAAGAGACAGAGAATCTGTGGAAAAACAGGAGTTAATTTTAACTTCAACTATAATTGATACCCAAACCACCAGATAACGCTAACTCTGAAAATTTAACTTTAGCTAAAAGTTACTGCTTAACTGTCAGTTGAAGTTAAAGATAACTTCCAGTTCCAGTTAAGTTCTATAATACCGGCCCTTAATCGTCTCGACAATGTTCAGAGCACATCGGTCTCAGTCCAAATTGTGTTCAGTGTGTCGAGTTTGGGTCGACACAATTCCAACTTATTGTGTCCGATGTATATCCGCTTCTAAACAGAAAAATAAGGCACATGCATTCAAAATGACTCTGCTTTGAGTCGATTTGGATTATTCAAATTGATTCAGACACTGGTGTGTTGAAACTAAATAGACATAATTTTGTCTGATTTGTTTTTCCACAAGTTGTTTTTGAAATAAATTCACCAGACACATTAATTAGTATTTACCAATGGTGTTTGTTTTAGGAATAGAGTTTTCTTTATTAAATCTACCTTGTGTCGTATGGGCTCATTAGTATGCATTTAGAAACATATCTCACGCATAGTTTCCAAAATCTGTTTAGTTCAATCGGCGAAAATTTTGGTGTACTTATGGCACGTCTCATATGATAAATGTTGCTATTTGTAGAGAACAAACAGAACTTGCTGGCAGTTTGGGATTATCTATGGATGCCCACTTAACAGTTTAAATCCAGATCTATTCAAAAAGAGTACTTTGTGTCTCTCATTCATTTCAGGATGTCTTCGAAAGATTATTCAGCCAAAAAGAGAGACCATCTTTCCCCAGCTTGTTTGCAATATACAGGGTGAGTCTTTGACCTTGCAGAATATTATAACTGAAGATTCCTGAAGCCAAAAGAAACACTTTTTTTTTCTTACCATTTTTTCCGATTCGGCTTGGTTCGTGAGATACAGACTGTTGAAAATCCATAAAAAAATTAAATTTTCAATTATATCTCGCAAAAGATCGCATCGAATGAGATGATTTTTGGAATATAGTTTTTTATTGATACGATGAATGTTCCTGGATTACAAAATTCCATCCACATCTTCCAATTTCTTTAATATGACCATAAAATTTCATAAAAATACCAGAAATTCAAAGAATCCAACTTTTAAGAATAATTTGAATGCTATTCAACGAATTTTTGACCATTTTGGAAAGTAAAAGTATTCCTTATTTTTTTTCGTATGATGCGCCGTTTTCGAGTAATCTGAAATTCAAAAATAAAAAATATCTGTGAAATTCCGAGAATTGGGTACTTCGGCTGAATGCAACTCTGTTCAAAAAATTCACAGAATTCAATTTTTCCGCGTTGCCACGTCTAAAAGTTGAGAATGGAATCCTAGCATTTTTCATTTGGAATGATTTGTAAGCGGAGTAGCCGACTTTGGCCAATTCACAATGGACGTAACCGTAAGAATCCCGCAACTCGTGCGTAAAAATCAAAGAGGAAACTACAAAATGCATAAGTACCAACATCTTCACAATAGGTTCAACTTTGCTTTTGACTTCCATAAGTCGAATGCAGTTCTATTCTTATTCCTTATGATTTCTGTTGTTTAATTCTTACATTTCATGTATAAGTAAATTCACGGTAAAGTTATGTCCATTGTAAATTGGCTATTAGTTCGAAAATGGAGTGATATGAATGAGCTCACCTCAATTTCTACAATTTAAATACTCCTAATGTTCAAGCAAATTTCCACACCACTATCAGAAACTTTGATAGTATTTATTTTGAGGTATTCTTCAAATGCGCTTTTATAACATAACAACTCATAGTGGAAGAAAATCACCGTGACATAACCTTAAAACCTCGGAGCCACAGATTTATAGTTCAGTTTAGAATCATAGACTATACAAGTGTATACATAGAATTAGCAAATTGTGTGTTGTTTGATTTCGAAGAGTTCTTTCTTTCTGTTCGTCAATTTGGCAACGTTTGTACCACAGAACACTATATTTACTTTATGGTTTGTACGTTCATAGATAAATTAGGTACATCTGTTTTATTTATTTATGAAAATGACAGTTTGAATGGGTTATGTCTGAAAATTCTTGGAGAAAATGAAATAAACAAAGAAAATTAATAATTACAAATTGATGATGAATCTCAAGGCTAATATGAGTGATAGCTAGATGAATTCCTCATTATCGAAAATGAAACCAAGAGAAGAATATTCAACTTTTATCGCCCACGAAATTTGGAATACCTAACTTGTTTATTGTACTATGAATACAACTTTTTTCACCAACTGGAATGTAAAAAGTAAGTTGACGCTTGTTTTTATAACAGAGTTGCTTATTTCGAAGATTTGAATGGTATATTTTAGGCTTGGAAAAACTTCAGTGTTCAGGTTTCCAGGGGCGGCTAGCCTATTATGAAAATTTATAATGCCTATATCTTTTTATCTAGGCCGAATCGGAAAAGATGGTAGAGGACAAATGTGTTTCTTTCAGCTTTAAGAATCTTCTGTTAAAATATTCTGCAAGGTCAAAGACTCACCCTGTATAGAGTGATACTGTATCAGTTTTTCATTGTTTAATGATTTATTGACATTACTCAAATATGATATGAGAAAGTAAAAGCAACGTGGAATTGAATGTACCGAAATAAAGCTGCACAAAGTGAAGAACCTGAAAAATGATCCACAAAATGAGCAAAAAATTACGACTGTTATAAAATATTGGCGGAATTCCATGAACAGGATCGACTCCCATATGAACCAACCACTGAATAAAGACTGAAATATGACCATGTGACTGTTTGAACACATTTCGGTGAATTTTTTGGTCTACATTTGGAAATAATAGTTCAAATTGTTAATTCTATTTTTAAATTTGTCGGGGTGGACCATATGTGGGTGAATTTTTGTCACCCTACGGAAAAATTGGTCTGTTTGGACACCATCCATGAGTACGCCATATTTTAACAAGTAAAATGCACTCGAAAAATTGCGGTTTTAAAAATACAATCTTTAACTAAGACTTCCATTGCTTCTTAAAAGGCTTTCGTACTGAAATGATGTATTTAATGTAAAATATCACGAGTATGCGATTCTGCAGATAATAAAAAAATCTAATGATTTACATGGAAAACCAAACAAATCGGCTGATATAATTGACCGGTATATTTAAGGCGCGTTGGATTCTGAGATATACTTTGTAAACTTTCATCAATATACTTCGGTTCGCAAGCTAACCTACCAGACCTATAATAATATGTTGTTATTTTTTTTAAGTTGTATAAGGAAATTTGAATGTGAATTCAATTGTGGCTTCATGATCATCCAGGATGTGTCGAGAAGAAATATGATTTGTGTCTATTCGGATTCATCCTGGTAGACGATGAAGGAAGGATGAATAGCTGCTATAAGCAAAACAGAAACATTGTGGACACATATTGATGTGTCCAATTTCAGACACATTGGAAACGGAAGACACAATCGGATCACATTTTCGACAGGTATATTTCAGACTCAGAATTGGATAGACTTTAGACCATTTATTGAACACATTTGAATTACCATTTGGGCACATTTCTCGCTCACTATGGTTGAAAGGTCGACAGTGTGCCTCAAAAATGTGTCGCGTTCAGTTAAATGTGGCGACACTTCGCACAAAATGAGTCGGAAATTGTAAGGTACTTGGGTAATTTCTTCAAAAGAAACTCGCGCATTAATTTCTAGCTGTTGTAAGTGACTGATAATAACATAAGTGTCATCTACAAAACCTGTTATGAGATTTGAATTTACAGAGAACAAATCATTTATGAAAATCAAATAATCCTCAATGGATAAATTCTGATTTTTGTACAGCAGACTAGAGCCACCATTCATATTCTTAATGTGTGTATGAACAATGAAATTTTCGAAACCTTCGTCTGAAGAATTCATCCTGTGGTTAGGTAATGATCGCTGATTATATAATAATTTCAGCGGCAAATCCGTAGGTAAAATATGAATATGGAAAAATCAACGAAAGCATATAAGATGTGTCGGTAGCTGTTTTTCTACCTCCAGTCCATATTAAAAACATTTTGAATCTTCCTTGATTCGCATTACTCATTAGGAAATTAACTGGTGTATGTAAGAAATATGATTTGTTCCATGAAGCTTTAGTGATACGAAATTTTGTATGATTTCACAATATAATAGGTAAAAAGTACTATAATTTCAACTCTATTAGGTCAGTACTCTTGTTCAAATGTGCTTATTTCTGGATCCCTCATAAACTCAATCTCTATATCTAGATCGAAAAAATATTTCTGAAATAAACCTAAGCATCGTATCACTATCGGAGTTTGTCAGTCTCAGGATAGAGAAACAATGTTTCACGGTTCTGAGGATAATTGCGATATCAATGACTAGACCATATGTCTATCGCACGATCAATTCCATTTTCATGTTGCCCCAAGAATAAGTGATTTCCGAACTTAGGTTCGAAAAGAATATCTAATGATTTAGTTGAACTCGCTGCTGAAGGAAGACTTGCAATTGTCATAGTAAGATTTAGCTCCTAAGAGCTACCAATACTACTTGGTGCTGAGTTATAACTAGGCAACACAGCCACATTACATTTGAGTTTCATTAATCCTCGTGAATTCGGAAAAATTTCGACTTTTATAGGAGAAAACGGGGTGTCGTTCTGCAGGCGTCAATGAGTATTTTTTGATTATTTTTTTTTCGTGATGTACCTAATTCTTTTGTGGGAATGCGCAATGTTTATTGTTTTTCCATTTTTCGCTTTATTTCAGTTTTTATTTCCCGAAAATCCGAAACTCTGGCCTCCAGAAGTCACCCCGTTATATTCGAGGTATTGTTAGCTCTGAATACTAGGTTGTAGGGCAGAATGGGCTGAATCCTCTCAATATTTCAGTAAATCTAGAAATCTTATTATTCATTTTATCGAAACTATGACAAATATTCATATATCATTTTGTTTTTCTGGGTTTTCTGGTTCTCCCAATATCAGAAACAGAACTATTAAAAATAAAATAAAAATAGATTTTTCATGGAAAACACCCTTGCGGATTACAGGATTGAACTATTTCTCAATTGCAGTTTCTTGGAGAAGAAGTTGCCAAATGAACAATGCAAACGATAAATAAAGCAAACTCTGGCGTTTCAGAATGCAAATCTGCCTGTTTCACCAGTCAAACCGGAAAATTTTCAGAATTATTTTCTTTTGATTTTTCTGAAGAAAGTCAGCGATTTTTTCATGAAAAATGCTGCAAACTTCACACAAGGATTTATTATTTTCTAAGTTAAATAATCCAATACCTTGAATATCTCAAATTAACTTATACAGCGTGCCAAAAAAGTACCGTTACTCGTCAATAATTTTTGTACGAAGAGTTATTAAGGAATATCCTCGCACCTGTAAATTTTTGATTTCAAAACCAATTTACCCTGTGCTTTTTTGAATCTGATATTTCTTCCCAACTTCCTTATTTTTCCAAATGGAAATATATGGATTTTGATATATCGAATGAATGATAATTTGATTACCTATTCAGTGATGTGGCTAAATTTAGAATTGGCTGTGCCGTTTTTTATTGAAAAATTAAGGAATGATTTACAATTTCAGATTGTAGAGTGCTGTAATCGGGCTATTATTTTTTTATCAATTATTATGAAGGGAAATCCTCAAACCCATGAATTTGTAATTGAAATTGAATTCATAATTAACCTTTATTTTCGTTCACATAACTGAATTGGTGATCGAATGACCTTTGATGCGATATATCACATGCAATATTTTTACAAAAAAAAAATCTGTTGAAGTTTAAGGGTATAAACCCCAATTTTAAAACTGCATGCATTTCTCAAACTTTGGGAATATAAATCGGCTGGTAGGAGGATATTTTTCAATATTTATTATTTGACGAATAAGACCTAATACCGATCAGACATCGTTAATAAATCGTAATAAAAATAACAAATTCTCTTCTCAAAATGTCCTTTTATTTGATATATCACAATCCATATATTACTATTTGAAAAAAAAAATAGTGAAGGGGAGTGGAGCGTGACGCATGGGAGATTTCGAATATGGTTTTTTTCACAAGTTCCACTGATTTTGGTTCAGTATTTTCAGAGAAAAGCCCCGGACAACGGACGGCGTACCGCGGACGGACGGATTTTTTTTATTAGTTCATTCAAATCCACATACTTCAAAATGCAAACTGTTGAACATTCAGGAGGGGTAATTTTTTTTGTCGATCACTAAACTAAGGTTTATTATTTGATTTTATCAAATAATAAACCAAAAATAATTTTATTAAATTTTTAATAGTTCTGTTTCAGATATTGGAAGTGAAAACCCAGGGAAACCCAACAAAATGATGCAAAATCCTCCCAAAATATGCTTCAATCGATGAATATTGATATGATGCAGGAGAACACAATAAATTTTTGTGAGCTCATGAATATCGAGAGTCTCAATCTGGAAGCCATTCATAGGCAAATCAACAAAGTTGGATATTGATGAAGAGATATCAAGCGCGCGATTTTTCTATTTGTATTTGAAAAATTTCAACTACATCCAAATCTTCACCCTAGAATTATATTGTTCTAAATCCAATTTTCCTAGCTTAGAGAAACAGAGGTTTGAACTGGACATTTTAAAGAACCTAGAATAGCACTGCCGCGAAGGCAGCAGCTTTCGAATTTTCTAATGACATGGTCATCACGAAATTTCGTACAAACTTGTCCAGCAGCATTTTCAAACTAGTTTCCGGGATTCATTATGGTTGAATTGGTATTTTTTCAGTTATTCCGAAAAAAACAAGACATCGAGAAAAAAATCACGAAATTTTACATATTTTTTCCCACTATCTCCGAGAATAACAGCCCTATCGAACTGAAATTTGGTACAACACTGAAATGAGAAGTTTAAAGGTATGACCAGAGCTTTTCGGAATGAAATGAATAGTTTCCGAGAAGAAAATTTGTTTCGAGAAAATTTTCGTAAAGAAATTTTTCCAGTGTCAAGTCAATCGCTTCAGTATTTTTCGAAATATCAGGGAAATAACCTCAAAACTTCAAATGGCCATAACTTCGAAACCGTTCGACTGATTTTGCCCACTAACGAACTTAACCTCCACAATTTGAAATGCAATCAACCCTGAAATTTTAAGTCGATAAGATCCTCCGTACGCCTGTAATCCTGCGTACGGACGGCCAGCCGGCCGGACAGAATCGAGTTTGACACCTGGTCGTTTGAGACCATTTCAGCTGAAAATTCGAAAATTAAGGACATTTGGATAAAACGATAGCACGCTGTTCCCCTGAACATGCTCTCAAAAATGACTTATTATTTCACTAGCGTTTATACGAATAGAATCTGGCATTTCAGAAAAAAAATACTTCAATGGAGACAGGCTTCGCCGATACCATTATTTTGCAGATATTCATTCTGGACATAGAACAAAATGTCGGTTTTCTGAAAACATGTGTACATTTCGTCGATATAGAACAGTATATTTTGATATGAATCAATCTTATATTGGGAAATATTTTACTTGTAGAGTGGGTATATGAGATATAATCTTAATATAATCGAAAAAATTATTATGAAAAAATCTCTAGTAAGACACTGACTCGTATTCAAGATCTTTTGCACGATTTATCATCTGTCAATGTATGCGTCAAATATTCATACTCCTTTGCGGTCACCCATCCAGGATCCACCAGGTAAAGCACTCTGCTCATGAAATATATAATTTTTGAATCTTCTCTTCATATATGATCCTCACGAAATAATAATTAAAATTCAAAATATGCATTCAATTCACTAAAAATGATCTGAGCCTCCTAGCTCATGTGAAAACTTTGTAACTGTGGCCTCGGGATAAAAATTAATCATGATCAGAGCAGTCGCTCCCTGTATGAAAAATTTTAAAATGCTGATAACTTGATTACACGTTAACCTATAATCTGTAATATTTAACAAAAGTACTATTTGGAAGGCAAATTTCAAGAATCCAAATTTTTCAGATAAATATGTATTTTGGTATGAACCGCGAAAAATACAATTCTATTGTAACGTCAGCTTCGGTTGAAGGATAAAGAACAATATAATATCCTAAATATCATCTCGCTAAAAAATGGATATAGAACAAAAAAAGCTCATTCGGGGATTTCGAATAACATTGTTTTCATGAAATTGAAAATTAATGGGGATAAAGCATAAAAGATAAATGGGAACTTGTTATTCGAATCAAAAATATTAACGATTTTATGGGATATAGAACAAGCTAATTATTATAAGGATTTTCATGTGCTCATCTCGATTTTTATCAAAAGTGGAGATGGAACAATTTAATACTCAGTTGATGAAATGTCAAAAATTGTATGATTTCATGAGATTGTGAGGGAAAAGTAGTTTTGGCAAAAAACACGTGATTTTATTTTTTATCGCCGCGGACATCAGTATGGTTCTCTTACGTCCGTAATTTTCACTGCAGAGGATCAAATTCAGGTAAAATCGAAGTGTATTATCATAGACCACATGGTTGTGCATTTAAATGTTTACTTGTATTCGTCTGAGGAAGTAAGGAAAAAGGAAATAGCAAGTGTGGGAATCGAAGCCGCCTACTATGTACCACGTAATAATCTAGACATGATCAAAAAACCTAGAAAAGCTCTGACGCGAAGTCAGCAGATTTGTCGCGCTTGTTCAATTTCACGAATTCGGTTGCCATGATTAATCTCTTTACGTCCAGTCTTACCGCTGATCGTAAACACAATGAGTACCGAGAGAATCTGCTTAGAAACTTAATAATTGTAGAGCAGGTTTTGAAGTTTAATTACGAACGCAAAACTCTTGCGATAGATGATCGGATATATCGGTATTTTTTGAGTTATTCCTGAAATAATACATAAATCTCGAAAGTTACTATTAAAGAAGTTTAATTCTGACAACCACGAGAAATTGAGGAAATCATATCAAAACATATTTTTTCTAATGTTTCTGCAGATAAATTCGGTTAAACTGATACTTGGAGCACTATTGTCAAATTTTGACTTCAAGGTCTGTGCCAATTCTCATTGCATTCTGGTGAATTTTTTTCGGAAGAAAATTGTTTAAATCCATAAAGACCATTTTCGGCTCAAAACTTGAAAATCACTGAAACTGGGCAAAACGATAACTCTATTGTTCCCTTAAACAAGCGCGAAATGAAAGAAAACAACTTTTTGCTCAAAATGTTTCATGAAATAAAATTAATATCTGATGGAGTTAAAAAGTTGTTAAATATTGACTTCAAGGTATGTGCCAAATTTCATCGAGATCCGATTAGTAGTCTCTAGCTCGAAACAAAATGTTTTCGAAAAGCATTCGTTTGAATTTTTTTTAACGATACGATCATCTCAAAATTGTAAACAGGTTGTGTGTTGGTATTCTCCAACTTACGAAGCACTTATATGATCGCATCAATTACATTCGGAACGACCCCATAAAATTTGAAAGTCCGAAACCTTTCGGCCAATTTCGCTCATAAACGAACTCAACCCAGATTTTCAGACTCCGAGCATAAAGATGAAATTTCAAGACTCTAGGACTTTTCCTTAGAAAGTTAGAGCACGGACCGTCGGCAAAACAGAATTGAATTTGATCACGGATTCTTCCTCGGGAAATTCAACCTAATCGTTTTCAAGATTAATTTCTTTTTGAAATTCGATAATTACAGACATTGTGATGTAACGATATCACGCTGTTGTCCAGAAATGTATGAATAGAAGATATAAGATATTTATAAACTAAATCTTTAAATTTTGAATTGTTCCAATAAAATGATCGAAATTATGCACGAATTTGCATATCAATTTCCAAGTTTCGTCATGATCGGATCAATATATTTTGAGTTATTTCAGAAATATCAATGATTCTTAGGAAACCAGCACGAAATCAGACATATTTGTTGTGTGAATCAGTCATCATCCAATATTGATACTGATACGTCAAGAAAATTTGTGAGTCCCTGAAATGTTTTCAACACCTATTTCAAGCAATTTAAATTGTTCAAATGATCTGATTGATTAATTATTAATAACCGAGAAAGAGAACAAAGTCTCTCGAAACGTAGCTGTACTGAATGAATTCAATGAACTAGTTCCTTAAGACTGATATTATTTACCTTCTAGCTGCCAAGGTTCATCATGATTGAAATTGTGATATTTTTTTAGTTATTCCGGAAAAAATAACGATATCTTGGAAAAACCACGAAATTTTACATATCTTTTCACAATATCTTCAGAAATTATGATTGTATTGAACTGAAATTTGGTACAATGCTGTGAAATATAAAGCTTAAGGTAGGACCAAAATATTTTTTCCGGATGTAATGAGCAGTTTCAGAGAAAAAATATGTTTTCGAAAAAAAATTCTTTGAAAATTTACTGACAGTATGATCTCAACATTATTTCGCAAAAACTTGCAAGACTTTACGTTTCAACGTACTGCCAAGTTTCAATTCAATTGCTTCAGTAGTTAACAAAATATCATGGAAATAACCTCAAAACTTCAAATGGCTATAACTCCGAAATCATTCAACCGATTTTGCCCATTAACGAACCTCCGCATTTTGAAATGCAACCAACCCTAAAATTTTCAAGTCATAGATTCATCCGTACGCCTCTAATCGTGCGAACGAACGGCCGGACAGAACCGATTTCGACACAGGATTCGTCATCAGTGAATCCAACCTAGCCGTTTGAGACCATTTTTCCTAATAAACAATATATCGTAGGAATTTGGACATGAAATGCAGACAATTAAGTATGATTTTGCCAACGTTTCGGGACGGCTTGTTCCTTTCTCAAGGCTAGAAAATTGTTTTTATTAATTATAAAGAAAACATATAACATTTAGCATTATTACCTGGTTAGAGAGAGTAAATATATCGGCTCAGATGCGTGACATTTTTCCTAATATTTTTTGTTTGGAATAATTACGGCTTGCCGGCTGAACTGTGTTCAAGTGGACCGTTTGGTTCTTTCTTACTCAGTCTTCCAAGGGAATAAGGGTATAAACATTCAACACTCATGAAGAATCAGTGGTCAAATTCAATCCTATCTGGCCGGCTTGCCCTAACTTTCAAAAGAAAAAATAATAAGTCTTGAAATTTTCAGGCTTAGTTCGGCTCCTGAATATTGATTGAATTCGTAATGGGCCAAAGACTTCTCAACCGATTCGGAGTTATATAAAAGCCATATTAAATTTTCTTGTCTCAAAGTTCCTCAAATATCGATCTGTTCAAATTGGAAGTGGGTTGCTGAATATTAACGAGTAGTTTTATACGAAATTTCGTGATGAGAGTATCACTGAAACAATAAAACAAAAAATCCAGACATTTTTCTGTAATATATTTCATATTCCAGAGACATTTGGTCATATGTCGATCAAACTTTCAAGCCGTCCATTTTTGAATAACAACAAAATGTAAACTTGACCCTCCGTTTTCTCAAAATAATTGGAAAATTTCCCACTATTCAGTAGCTCTTGGTTATCCATAGATGAACCAGCGCACGAGAGCTTCTGATTTCACGTCAGTCCTTTTAAATTTGAATGCCAGTTTTTTATATTTTTTTTTCTAGTTTCGAAAAGTCGTCACAGGAATTGGAGACATCTCTATACAAACATTCAAATGATGAAAGTCCAATCATTGTCTCTTATTTCTTAACTGAAGATGAATTTTCTTCAAATAAAACCGAAACAATCAATCTTTTTCCTCCTCTCGTTTTTCCTTTATGGCTTTTATACCTAATCTAAGAACCTAAGGTGGTTCTAGAAATCTGGAACACGTATGTTTTCTCTAAGAATATATCAATTTGAGAGGCAATCAAAAACATTCCATTGTTTTTTTCCTGTTCAATTGTTTCATTCTTTACACGAAGTTTTTTTAAGTGAATTATAGGAACAACTTTTCGACATTTTTTGTATGCTTGTTGATCAATAATCTCTTTAATATAATGAGATCTAATATCCTACTAAATGTATAATAGATTTTGTCTTGACTTGATGGAAACTCATTTTCAATTGAAAAAAGAATAAGGAGACAGTAGATAGGTACCTGAAGAAGCTATATCATAGCGGAAGAATTCTCGTAAAAATAAACATAATATATGGAAACTTAATACTGTCTCCTTATTTTTTTGAATCCTACTAAATATCAATATTTCAATTGAATGTTGAGTGCTTTTTCTTTGATGAATCAATCCATATATGCAATTGGACATATTATATTATAGTGATGTACTCGCAATTGCGGTATATTCTGAAATAATCTACCTTAAAGTAAAATAGCTCAATTTCAGGTGAAATGTTATCAACTCATGTGGGTTTTTATCATTTCCATTCCAAAACATTGGAAATTTCGGACTTTTAACCGAACAAAAATGAAAGTAATGCTGGTTCGATCAATATTATGTCAGAATATATGCATCAATAACTAAGAACAGGTTAAAGACAACATATTAATGGTGAATTATCAAGAGTTTAGATAATTTGAATAAAGAAATTGGCAAATTCTATGTTATCAATATTTCAGTTTCATTTCTAAAAACTGAACGGTACAATCTTTAATAGAAAACATTTATATAAGGAGAGGCTTGAGCCTTCAATTCCGAGCAATTAACACACATTAAGAACTTCGTCTCTAAATTATATATCTTTTTTAGCGCATGTTCTGAGGAACAAAGTGCCATCCTTTCGTCCAGAATGCTATAATTTTCTGATTTCCCAGATCCAGATGTTCTTTAACGATTAGGTTGAACTAACTGATGAATCTGATGTAAAAATCGATTCTGTCTGGCCGGTCTGCCGAGCATACGATAATGAATGAGATATGGACTTGAAACTTTCAGGGTGGGTCGCGCATCAGAATGCAATGGTTGGTCAATGGGCAAAATCAGCTTCGGTTTCGGGGTTATAGTCATTTAGTTGTAGCATACAAAATCAGATTCCGACGAAATATTGCACAGACCTCGAACCCATATTTCATAATAGTGTATTTAATTTTCGAAGATATCAGGAGAACAATATGTGAAATTTCGTGGGTTTTCATCGGTATCGTTTTTATGTCCAGAGAAACTGAAAAAATCTGATCCAATCATGATTAAACTTCTTAACTAGTTGCAAAATGCTAATGTACAACGCTGTAGAGGATTTCATCACGATCATGTAATGAAAACATCTAAAGAAATCTAAAAAAAAATTCTTGAAAAAATTTTTTTCGGGAACCTAATATTTAGCAGATTCCGAATGAATTCTGAACAGACTTCGAGCCCCATTTTTCAGAACAGTGTACTTGATTTCAGATTGGTCTCATTCTGATTTGATCGGTATCGTATATATTTCTGGAATAACTCAAAAATACGGATGGATGGCCGGACATAATCGATTTTTACACTGGCTTCGTCATCAGTGAGTCCAACCGAGTTGTTTGGAACCATTTTCGGGAATAATTCGAATATTTCAGATATTTGGCCAAAAATGTAGCAAGCTGTTCCTCAGGACATGCGCGCAAAAATATGTTGAGAATCAGGAAGAAAAGCTGCATTGGATGGAGTCATTTTGTGGATGGGAGACTGCTTTCGATTCTAATTTGAACGAGCGTTTTCTAGAATTCTCATAGTTTTCTTCGTATTCGAACCATTTTCGTATGGGCTTGTCAAAAAATACCGTTAGGGATCGAATACGCTTTTTGAAGATCTCACAGACAGTTATAGGAACACTAATTGTCATACTTATTCCAATAGTCGAATAAATATTATTTTTCGCACGCTTAGAAACTACTGCAGGGATATTCATCTTTCTTGGGAATTTAAAAAAATTTTAATCCTTTTAGAACTGAAGTTACATATGTCAAGTTTTAAATGGATTAACTAGTTGACGAGTGACAGTAAAAGTGGTGATATCGAAATAAAAGATATATGAAATTATATAGAACAAAAACCATTGATTGTAAAATAAATAAAATCAAATTGCCCCACCAGTTCATTATAATAGCAGTATTGGATGAAATTCAATGAATTCAATGGTTTTTTTGTCGAATTGAGGAAACCCCAAAAAAATTGAGGTCATTTCTAATCTTAGTCGATTTTCATTGAAAATCCACAAAGGATGGAGTATTTCATCGATAGCTACGTTATTTTTCCGTAGTAACAATGAAATAACGATATAAAATTGAATTATTCGCCTTGAATATATCCAAAGAATAAATTCGAGGACCATAAATTTTTATTGTCCATAAAACAAAACTCATCAAAAATAGGGCAATATTGGTGAACCAAGTTGAAATCATGGAATGGTGATATAACGAGAATCTTGAATATAAAGAAGCTCGCACCCTCGTTTAACGAGCAATTATTTTATATCATTAGATAATGAAATACGACTATCTGACATAGGCAGCATAACCAGCGCATCGATCAATAATATTGCCCTAGTCTACGGAAAATTAACCACAAAAAAGCATTGGTGGATGGAAATTTCCAGAGAAGTGAATATAAATAGACTCCACTTTTTCCAATGATCATAACTAAAGAACAGTCGACATTGAAAATATGCAATTCTACCTGAGTAATGACGGAAGGAGAATTATGAACAAACTGGAAATGAGGCTGTGGAAATATTCACTAAAATAGATCATTGCACTTGTTTTCACAAAGCTTGGATTTCATCAACAAATAAAACTCACCCTAGTGAGGGAGTGCTTTTCCACAAACGATTTTCATGTGTAGACGCCCGTGTAGATTTCACAATAAACGTGGAAAACGATCCAGGGCTCCAGGCATGCGCACGGAATTTTCTGACGGCGTTTGTGTCCATTTTTCCGCTTCGAAGTTGAAACACAGCCGTCTTCTAGAGACATCTAGAGACGGCTGTTGTTGAAACGTTACAGGAAAGCTATATTTTTATTTCATGTTCGTGTATTACGGCATGCACATGATAGAACGATATGGTTCTTTCAGCATGTGATATTGTATTTTCTTCCGGAAGTAGTAGTTAATTGATAAGAATTATTTATTATTCACCTCATAAGCTACGGGGTCACCTAGAAAAATTTCCGACTGAACCCAACTGAGTATAAACCGTTGAATATACTTCTTGAATACACTTTTTGAGCCAACAGAAACGTAGCTTTTTCTGGTCTCTTTAAATGCTTATCTTTGAGAACTTTGTTCCGATTTAATAAAGATTTTCATGAATATCGAACTATTCATTACATGGCGTTGGTTAAATATGGAAAGGGAATATTCCATGAGAAGCTTCCATGTTTCTGAAAACTTTTTATTGTCAGGAGGTGTTGCGTGCTTGGTAAAACTCAAAGCCATTACCTCACGAAATTTTGCGAGAACCTTTAGGCCACCATTTTCAGCAACTTGGAAACTTGATATTCGTGAAAAAGATTTTGAGCTCAGTCATTAGAGCCGAATTCATAATATTTCTGAAAATACAGATCCGATCAAATTGAAATATAGTAATTGGTCTGAAAATTAAAGGCATGAAATTTCATGCGAACTTCCGGTAAATAAGTTCAACGGAATTATAGTATTCAACCCATTAATGAAATGCACCTTCGTTATGAATCCCCTAATAACCCTACTTCCGATTCTATGTAATTTCTGTCAGAAGTTACTGTGTTTACGATCAACTTAGAGCGGCCGAGTTTGAACCTAATAACTTTCGGAAAGATCAGCTTTCAGAATCAGAATTAGTGGAGCACTTTCGGACACTCATCTGGACCCAGATTTAGGAGGTGTACATCATTTATTAAGAGCAAGTTTTTACGCGGTTGTACTGTATTGGGGTACAGCGCGTTAAAGTTTCTTCACAATGTCTGTAATTTTCGAATTTTGAGTAAAATTTTCGTTGTAAGATTAGGTTGGACTGTCTGAAGACAAACTCCTGGCCAAATTCAATTCTGTTTGTCCGTTCGTATGTGTATGAATTGACCTAGAGTGTTTTCAGGTTAGATTTGCATCCTGAATATCTCGGTTAAGTTCGTTGGTGAGCAAAATCGGCGTAGCTAAACCAAACTGAAATGTTCAAATCATTTGCTCGATAACTCATTGTATATTGATTCGATCAGATAAAAATTTTTAAGAAATGTTTATTTGGAAATTTTTAGAATTTTCTGTTGAAAAACTTTTTTCTCGGAAAATATTGATCATAGTCCGATGAAAATTGGCACATACCTCGAAGTCAGTATTCAACAACAATGTTTCAAATTTCAATTTGATATGATATTTCCTTTCGAGGATTTAGGGAGAAGAACTATCCAAAATTCGTTGTTATTCGAAATTTTTACGTTATTTCTCCAATATCTCAAGAATTATGTACAAATGCGATAGAATTCAAACCTCGTAATTGGTCGGAAAATACTAGTGTGCAACATGATT
Source organism: Myrrha octodecimguttata (assembly GCA_958510865.1). NCBI lineage: Eukaryota > Metazoa > Arthropoda > Insecta > Coleoptera > Coccinellidae > Myrrha > Myrrha octodecimguttata. Next base: position 8,142,727 of record OY294058.1, on the reverse strand, counting down.
CAAAATTTCCTGTGGATGTAGTCGAGGAATTTCTCTTGAATAATCTTTATTTGAATCTTTTTCAAATTTTTTTTGAAAAATTTGTTTTTGGAGAAAAAATTATATAAGCAATCAAGTGAATATTTCACATAATAATAAACATAATCGCAAGGACAAATATCCGTCGATAAATCAACAAATATTCCCCCTTGATCAGAGCTTATCATCCAATCAACCTCAACATCTACTATTGATAATATTTCAATGAAATTTGGCACAGACCTTGAAGTCAATCTTTACCACAAGTTTTCCAATTTTAATTTTATTCGATATTTATTCAAGGACGTATAGAAAGAAATATGTTTAATTTCGTTGTTATTTGAAATGTCGAGGTTATTTTCCCGACGTCTCGAGAAGAACTAACGCGATCAGATTGGCAATCCGTTACCAGTTATGAAAAAATTCCACTGGTGAAAAATGTGAAAAAACTATTTTTACCAAATTTTTCTGGAGAAAGATTGGTTTTTGGGAAACCATTAACCAGACTGCGATGAAATTCGGCAATATACAGCAAGGGTGCTCTGAAATTTCAGTTCGATCCGATATTTATTTTACGAGATATTGGAAGAGAATCCTGTCAAATTTCTTTCGAAAGTTTGAGGTAATTTTCTCAATAAATCAATAATAACTGACGCAATCAGATTTGAATTTAGTGCATAATTGTAAAGAACCGATGCGCAATTTTTGCCAAATATCCTAAGTATCGTACAGGCAAAAAATTCGAAAAATTACTGTTCTGAATTTTTCCAATTTTATTTGAAAAAATTAATTTTTTAAAAATTATTCATCAGATTTCGGAGAAATTCAGCGCATACCTCACAATCACTATTCGGTGAAAGTGCTTTATTTGAAAACATTAATTTTTCAAAAACTAATCATAAGATTTCGAAGAAATTCAGCGCAGACCTCGGAATCACTATTCAGTAACAGTGTTTGAAATAATCTTGAAGTACTGAGGTACTATTTTGTCTATTTTAGTACCTTAGGTACCAACGAGGGGTCTGCCAGACCACCATCTCTGTGAGAACGAAAACTTTTTATCTTTTTTCATTTTTGAAAGAAATAAAGAGATATTAAAATTTCAAAAAATTTAATATAACGTTTATCCGTCCGTCGGTAGGGAAAGCACCCACTTATGTCCAAGAATGTATCAAAAATGTTAGAGCTCGTTGGGTGATGATACCATATATATGCCCAAGGTATTTTAAGTAATGTGGATATGTTCGTCTGACGGTTCGAATTGTGAGGGTGACTGTACCAAGTGATTCTTTAGGGGTGGCTGTACTGGGTGATTCAATAAGGGTGGTGACCGGCAGTATCTCGGAAACCGTTTATCCTATAACTTTTAGGAAAAAAATTTTATGACCAAATCGGCCCCTAAAAAATTATTAGATATATTTTAAATCTTGAAGTTCCCTCACTAGAGGGCACAATCTATCACTTGTGAAATACAATTGCAGTTTTAATTAACATTTTCCAACTAACAATGGCACAAAAAAATAAGAAACTACTCTTTCTATTCAGCAACTTTCGTTTCAGTAATTTTTCTTAATTTTTTATTGTTCAGTGGAATGATAATCTTTTCCTCGCCAAAAAACCCCCTTACTTTCATATGCTTCAACCAATTTTCTTGTACTTTGGTTTTATTTGAAGGCCTTTGAAAGCAGATTTCAATGAAATGCTTGGTGCATAAGGGTTGAAAAAAAAAAAAAAATATCAGGCGCGTCAGTTATTTTTAGTGAACCCGAAATGGTTACAATTCATTTATACATTCATATTCTTTCGATTTATATGTGACTCAAGGTCATGGCGATTATTGAATTATGCAAAAAAAATGGTCAGTTTGAGATACTCGAGCGCGTCAGACTGAGACCGTAATCTTGATATCATAGACGTGCTGATCCATAATCTGACGATTCTTTGAAAGTCTCTCAATCTGACGTGCTCGAGAAAATCTGATGATCAACTTTATTTCACAACTTTATAACCCTCTCACGAACTTACGTCACACTGAAATTGTCAGATTATTGAAATGAACAATTTTCAGTATCTAATTAACCCACCCTGCCTTATCTGACGCGGTCAAGAAAATCTGATGATAAACTTTTTTCTATAGCTTCGTAACCCTCCCACGTACTAACGTCACATTGATATTGTTAGATTATTGGAATGTACACTTTTCAACATCTAATTAACTCACCTTTCCTTGATCTGACGCGCTCGACAAAATGTGATGATCAACCTTTTTTTTAAAACTTTGTAACCCTCCCACATACATACTACACACTGAAAATGTCAGATTACTGGAATGTTCACTTTTCAGCATCTACTAAACTCACCCTACCTTGATATGACGCTATAGATGAAATTTGATGTTTTGAGCTTTATTTACTCCCCTACCTCTTTGGAGTGTCTCCTCCGCCATTTCAAGCAAGAGACTGTCCGAGGGGTAGGAAGAGTCGTGGATGTATATGACTACGCTATCACATGTAACTAGACTTTTGGAACTTTCAGAAATTCCGCTTGAACCTTCAAGATGTACTGGATTCAATTCGATACAATCTGTATTTTTGGAAATATTGGCAAATTTTAATTTTTGCGCGCATGTTCTAGGGGAACAGCGTGCTATCGTTTCGATCAAATGTCTGTAATTTTGGATGATTGAGCCGAAAATGGTCTCAATCGACTAGGTTGGACTCACTGATGACGAATCCGGTGTCAAAATCGATTCTGTCCGGCCGGCCGTAGACACGCTAACTGTCGACAGAAGCAAGCTAGCAACTTGAAACTTTCAGGATAGGTTAGGTTAGGTTAGGTTAGGTTAGGTTTTTCGGAAACCATTTATCATATCCGAAAAACAAGTCCACCAACACTTTGAAATTCATATTTAACAGCAGTGTACCAAATTTCAGTTCGATACGATCACAAGTTTCGGAGATATCGGGAAAAAATGTGTCAAATTTCGAGGTTTTCTTCTCGATATCGTTTATTTTTTCGGTATAACTCGAGAAATACTGATTCAGTCCTGATGAAACTTCACAGCTAGTTTTGAGATGCTGAAAGACAACTTCATGCGGAATTTCGTGATAATCGTGTCATTAGAACAATTTGAAAAAAAAAATTTGTATGATTTTTCTCATCATATCCTCATCAAATTCTGTATGAAACTTCGAACTGTTATTTTTCGATGAAGTACTGGATTTCAATTCGATCTGATCTGTATTTTTGGAAATATTGAAAAAATAAAATTTTGATTGGGTACGCACGCTTAAGCTGCTGCCTTCACGGCAGTGCTTTTTGAAATTTTTACTGATAAATTACTGAATTTCAATTCGATCAAATCTGTATTTTTGGAAATATTGGAAAAATAAAATTTTGAATGGGTATATCTACGGAATCATTGGGTGGATTTTACCCATTCACGAATTCGGCCTTCGTAATTTAGGTCCAAACCTTCTCTACAAATATCGAGTTCCTAAGTTGTTTCTATCGGAAGTTATTGTGTTTACGCAGTCGGCCGTTAGGCTGACCGTAAACACAATAACTTCCGGAAGAAACGACTTAGCAAATTCAAATTCGTTGCTGAAGCGGTCATCTACATTGAACATGCGCGCAAAAGTTGCTGCCTTCACGGCAGTGCTTTTTGAAATTTTTTTAATGGGTATATCTGTTGATTCATCGAATGAATTTTTTTTATGATGGAACTAGAAACCTACAAAGCCAATATCAAGTCTTTAGGTATGTTTTACTTTTCTTTTTTTTTTATCTTTTTTAATGTTAATTAAAAGACTGCTATTAATTCAAATACATATATTTCACAACTGTGTGAGTAGCTATACAGGTACCATCTTATATCTTATTTTCCTAGTCTCTATGAATGACGTAACGTTCGACATTCTTCTTTTTCTTACTGGCATTGGCCTACTAGCTCTCATGACCTCACTCTCTGACTTATTTTTATATAAATAATGATGGGCTGAACTTCAAGCTAAATTCAGGAACTGAATTGAGTATTTAACCTTTTAAATTCTTCAAACAGTTAAATACTCCAAACTTTAAAACTTGAATTTACAAATTTCACCATTATATTATATGGAAATTTTAAATTTCTTCCAAAAGTTGTTTTGTTTACTATCGATGATTTTTGGCCAATCATAAACACAAAGAGTTCCAAAAGAACCGATTTATAGACTCGATATTTGCGGACTAGAGGTTATCTGTTCAATAACGAAAGTCAGAACTAGTTTTCTTGCACTATGTTCAGATTTCGGAATCTTTTATGGTATTGACATCTTTTGAAATCACAGAAATGCAGATTATTTGCGTTGAGCCTGGGCCAAATTATTTTCCCTATTCAGTGAAATATAGTTGTTTCTTTCAAATGAATTCGGCGAAACACGAATCCACCGGATTCACGTCGGCATTCCTGAACTTCGGGAGACAGATCCGTTCTCCCGAAACCAGCCGTAGGGTCACGCCAATCTCAGATGGAGGCAAGGACCCTACCGAAGAACCGTTCATGCATGACGCCACCCACTACGCTGGCCGTCTGAAACGCCTCCGGAAAACGCACGAGTTCGTGCGCATACAACAGACGATAGCATTTCAACAGAAAACTCACCACTTTAACCTGCGTCGCCAAGAATGGTCCTGTAGGGTGGCGAAGAAAACATTCGTTATCTTCAAAGCGGGCAGCTTTGCTCCGGAGCTGGTTGCCAAATACGACAGCCCGTACACCGTCGTTAGAGTTGTGTCCCCTGTGGTATATGATCTCAAAGATGCGCCCGGGAGGTACCTCCGCCGTAAGTGAAGGATTTGAAAACGTGTCGCGACGAACAGCCGACTAGTGAACGTAGCGGATACTACCGTATATATGAGAGCACGTTTACCCCAAGCGGGAAACCGTTAATACCTCCGTAAACCCTTTCCTTTCAGATGATGTCCGTGGTAGTGATTTTTTCATCGTCCTCAGGCGACGAGTCGCTTCAAGGAGGAAGTGTAGAAGTTCGACCATTCCACCGTACCTTCCGCACGCTAGGGGAGGGATATTTCAGCGAGGTCTATGAGGTAGCAAGAACTGATGGAGGTGAAACTTTGCCGCAAAAATTGTCCCTTTAGACCGCGCCTCTGAGCGGCTGTACCAACCGAATATTTTCGGTATAATCCTACATCATACGAAGGGTAAAAATCTCGTCATTAGACTAGAGGTGATGGACGGGAACTTGTCAGATATGGTCCGATCCATAGACGTATCGAATTAGGATAATAGGTCTATGGTCCGATCCAAAAGTCCCTTACCAATGCTGCGTTGTTGTGAGGTGCTCACCCAAGCCTTCGCTGGCCTCTGGGAGTGCCATCGCCGCCAAATATTCCACCGGGACCTGAAACCTGGAAATATCCTCTTCTAGGGTCAATCACTCCTCTCTACAATCCAGAATAACGTTCTGAAAATGAACAGTCTAACATTCGGAACAACTGAAATATATATATATATATATATATATATAAGAATTTGTAAGTAACGGTCGTCGTATTTATGTAGATTGTAGGATAAGGGATGTCGACCTTGTATCAAAAGAATAAGATGTTAACTCTTTATTCACAGCCTAGCTTTCGAAACTTTCTGTTTCTTCTTCAGGGCAACTGTAATTACAAACAACAATATAAGTTTAATGTTAGAATGGACCGTATTTACTTACTGAATTACGAGGTTAAAATACACAAAAAAGGAACATGATCAGGTAAGTATTTGAAGACCCTATACCAAATGACCTAAAATCAAATGTAGTATACGAAATAAAGTGTTCAGATTGTAATCAAACATATGTTGGTCAGACATCTCAATGGCTTAAAAGTAGATTGGCACTGCACAAAAGTGATATAAAAAAGAACAACCCTAGATGTGCATTATCTATCCACGCGAATCAATTATCCCATACTGCAGACCTTGGAAACGTAAGAATTCTCGATATGAACAACAACTACAGAAAACGATGCATTTTGGAAATGATTCATATTAAAAATCAGGGAAGTTCGATAAACCAAAAAACGGACACACAAAACTTGAGTCCTATATATTCCTACTTGCTAGAGTACTCCCACACACCATTTTTCGACGGTCCTGTAGATGGATGATTGTGAACATCTTGTCAGCTGCCATCGGGGAGAACGAAGACTACGGTAAATCTGTTGTTTTGATGTCGGAAAATTTGACGTGTTGAAGACTAAACTCATTGTTTATTGTGTGTATGTGTGGAAGTTTTTAAAAATGTTCGATTTTATTTCGAAACTGTGACGGAAATAATTGAATCAGTGCTACTTTATAGTTGATAAATGAACGAGCTTTGTTCTTCAAATACTTACCTGATCATGTTCCTTTTTTGTGTATTTTAACCTCGTAATTCAGTAAGTAAATACGGTCCATTCTAACATTAAACTTATATTGTTGTTTGTAATTACAGTTGCCCTGAAGAAGAAACAGAAAGTTTCGAAAGCTAGGCTGTGAATAAAGAGTTAACATCTTATTCTTTTGATACAAGGTCGACATCCCTTATCCTACAATCTACCTATATATATATATATATATATATATTTTTTTTATCACCATTCAGGGTTTGGTCACTGGAAGGCCGGATCAGCAAGACCAAGGCCTCCTCAGGTAGTTGTCAAGAATAATCGGACAATCCTCGTGGTCCACAATATCACCTCCTTCTGTGCCACGCTTATCAGTTCCAGATCCAGGTCCAGATATCTGGTGTTTTCTGCTAGGTGGCTTTCAATCAGTCCATTGGTGGTTATAATCAGAGGCAGAATTGAGATGGTCCTCAGCTTATATATATTTCATTTCGAAGGCCAGATCGTGATACTTAGAGAGCTTCTCGGTGTATGCTCTGGTCATGTTGTCGTCGGCTGGAACGGTAATATCGATTACAGTCACCTTGTGGTCTTGTTTATCAAACAGCACGATGTCTGGTCTGTTGTGCGCTATCAGTCTATCTGTTACGACTGTATTGTCCCAATACAATTTGTACCTATTATTCTCCAGTACAGGTCTAGGTGAGTATTCAAAAACTCTCTTGGAGGTAAGTATGAGACCAGTTTTCAGGGTAATACCTTGATGGAATACTTTCGCCATAGCATTGTGACGATCCGTGTATTCCCTGGGTGCAAGAATGGAGCATGCAGATGTTATATGCTGTATAGTCTCAAGAGCTTGGGAGCATTTTCGGCATCTATCAGTAGGTAAGTTCTTGCCAGCTATGTGTTTTAGATAGGCCCTAGTTGGTATAACCTGGTCCTGTATGGCAGTGATGCGTCCTTCAGTTTCTGGGAACAGGTATCCTGATTTCAGGTAAGTAAGAGAAAGTTGTTGGTTAACTCTTTTTTCTTTCAGGGCTGTTGGGTATCTACCGTGTAGTGGTTTGCTGTGCCATTCTTCGGATAGTTTTTCTTCCGTCACCATCTCTAGCGGGTCAGTTCTACACGCTAGGTTCAGAGCCGTTATGTTATGATCTTCTCGGCAGATTGTTTCAAAAAACGGTGAGTGCTTGGAGTGGAAATATTTTCTGAGCTCTATAATCTCTTTATCATGAGCCATCTCAACATTCCTCAAACCTCTACCTCCGCGGTGCCTAGGTATGTAGAGCCTATTCACTGATGCATGCGGGTGGTGAATGCCGTATTTAGATAGGAGTACTCGTATCTGTGTATCTATGGATTTCAGATCTGTTCTTGACCATTTTAACACGCCAAAGGAGTATGCCAAGCTTGGAATCGCCCAGATGTTTATGGCTGTGAACATCGCTTTCGAGTTCAGTTTACTTCGGAGCACTTTCTTGACTCTATCAAAGAACTTATTTTTGAATGTTGCTTTTTCATCTGCTGTCTTGATTTCTAATGCTTGTTGTATTCCCAGGTACTTATATTTTTCCTCTGGAGCTAATCTGTTAATTTCCATTTGTTCCTGCACAAACATTCCGTCCCCGTCTGTCACTTTTCCTCTCTTGACATGTACCACAGCACATTTATCCAGACCCATCTCCATACCAATTGCTTTCGTAAAGGCTGCTACAGTTCTCAACAGTCTCATCAGCTGCTCTTCATTTGTGGCGTACAATTTCAGATCGTCCACATATAGTTGATGGGTTATTCTTAAGTTTGTTCTTTTATCAACGATGTATCCGTAATTATTGCCATTCAGCAATTTGCTTAGAAGATTCAAGGTCAAGCAAAACCATAGAGCACTTAATTTGTCGCCCTGGAAAATACCGGTCATAATCTTGATTTCAGTTGTTGTGTAGCTCCTTCGATTTGTGCCAAATTTAAGATTTGTTCTCCACGTTTTCATCATATATTCCAGCAGGTTAACAATCTGCTCGGATACACCGTACAGTCTCAGAACTTTCAAAAGCCAGGAGTGTGGCACCGAGTCAAATGCTTTTCTGTAGTCTATCCAAGCAATAGAGATGTTTCTTAATTTCTTTTTTGCTTGTTTTGTTATCAGGTAGTCGATAGTAAGTAGCTCTTTACATCCTCGGGCATCTCTGCGGCAACCGTTTTGTTCACGTGCCAGTATTTTGTGATCACTCACATGTTTCCATAGGTGTTTTGTTATTATTCCAGTGAGGGCTTTATAGATAGTTGGTAGACAGGTTATTGGCCGATAGTTTTTGGGGTCTGGGGTCATATTTCCCTTGGGTATCATGTGGGTGACTCCCAGCGTGAAGAATTCTGGTATGATGGAAGGCTCAGACAGTGATCTCTGAAACAGCCTGGCCAGAGTTGCATGCGTTGAACAGAAGTTCTTCCACCAGTAGTTATGCAGTTTATCAGGTCCTGGGGCAGACCAGTTGCTTGTCTTCTTCCACACATTTCTGACATCTTCCTCCGTTATATTTATATTCTCCATAGTGTACTTCCCTGCTTCATTTTCAGCATCTTTAATCCAGAAGGCTTCACCATCGTGCGTCTTTTTCTGTTCCCAGATTCCACACCATACCTTATGCATCTCCATTTCATCCGGACATATTCCCTCAGTATTTCCTGTGGCGTCGAGAGTGCGGAAAAATTCTTTTTGATTTTTATAATATAGTTGATTGTTTTTGTACCTCGTCACTCTTTCATTGTATCTTTTTATACGACTTCCTAACGCTTTGACCTTCTGTTTCAGCCTATCATATACTACTATGAGTTCCTGATCTATTTGTTCATTTGAGCAGCTTGTTCTAATGCGTGCTTCTGATATGATCTGTCGTATACCTTTTAAGATCTTCCTACTACGCGTCATCTTGTTCAGGTAAGTATGTAATATGCCTATCTTCTTTCTGATACTCTTAATTTTCTTTTCCAGCCTCAGCTTCCATGGTGGTGTTGATTCCTGTCGGTGGATGGGTTGGCTCTCATCAATTTTCACACCAAGGTCCTCACATACTGTCACCGCTCCAGCGTACACATAATCGACGATCCTTTCGAGTGTTGTGTTTTCTCCAATATAACCTTCCATCATATTGTTCAATCTCTGAACACATTCCATCATTCGCCTCGTTCCTTTCATTTTTGGAATCTTTGGTCTATACTGTGGTGCGATTCCCATATATTTCTGTAGGTTTTTGCAGAAGAGGCGTTCCAGTCGAGATGGATTGATGCTTGTTCGGATGTCGGTTTCACTTTCCAACGGTTCTGCTACTCTATCAGGTTGTTCATTCATTGTAGCGCCTCGTGGTATATAACTCTGTTGTATTGAGTTGAGTTCAGTTGTTGAGAATTTTTCTTTTTCCAGGAGCCATCTGACCCTGTTGGCAAGAAGGTTCGGATAAGATCTTCTGTGTGGATTTGTGTCATTCCATATTTCAGTCAGCATTTCACGATACGTCCTTCCAATTCTCTGTTGCATATCCTTCGCAATATAGTGAGCGCGTAAAATGAGGATGTTATCTTCCTCCGTCCATCGCGCTCTTCTATCCCGTCCATTTGAAGCAACCGTGGAGCGAGATATTCTCTCGCCCAAACTGAGGATCTCATCTTCATTCGAAGAGGCGAGATTCTGACTTACGGTGCCATCTCGGGGGGCTGCGCCGCTCGCACCACAGCTGACCCCATCAGGCTCTTCCTCCTGACGGCTCCGAAGAGGACCAGCCCGCTGTCCCCTACCGCCCTGGTTTTGGCTTCTAGTTATAGGAGCAAGAATTTCTGCAGATCCTCAGGTTGCTGACCTGAGGATCCGGGTGACTCGGGTATGCGGGGTCGTCACGCCCCGATAGCTGATGCTACCCTGCAATATATATATATATATATATATATATATATATATATATATATATATATATATATATATATATATATATATATATATATATATATATATATATATATATATATATATATATATATATATATATATATATATATATATATATAAAAAAAAAAATATATATGTAGTTACTGAAAACATAAAATACAGGGTGTTCTATCTCAGACGGGCAACCCCGTATATCTCTTATCCTATTGTGATTGCAATAATTTTCCCCACACGTCGAATGATTTTGTTTGGAGGACATATTTTAACGAATACATAAGGCTTGAACGAGCAACCCCCTAAGTGTTATCGTTTCGTCACAATGTCTGTAATTTTAGAATTTTGAGACGAAAATAGTCTTCAATGATTGGGTTGAATACTCTGAAGAAGAATCGGTGGTCAAATTCAATTCTGTTCGGTCGTGTGTGTTCTTACTCTCGAAAGAACTGACCTATAAACTTGAAATTGCCAGATTGGGTTTGTAGTTCAAATATCCCGGTTGGTTTCGTAAATGGGTGAAATTGGTCGACTATTTTGGGAAATGGGCACCATTTGAAATTTTGACGTTAATTCCTTTATATCTCTCATGAGTTACTGATTCAATCGGACTGAAACTTTGTGAACATTTTTGAAATACCAACGCGTAACTGAGTGCGAAATTCCGTGTGGATCCAGTTGTTCTATCGATTATTTTTCTAATTTTGTTCATCAGATTTCAACAAAATTGGCGAATACCTAGAGTCAGTATTTTACAAAAGTGTTTCAAAGTTCAGTTTGATCCGATATCCATCTTCAGAGATATAGGGGAGCAATGTGTTAAAGTTTTTGGTTATTTTCTCTGTTTTGTTGACACTCCGAATGGATATACAGGATTGGGATAAAGTATGGAACCAAGTTAATATCTTCTGAAAGAAAAGGTCAATATTCATGAAATTTTGCAGTTGAGTGTAATGGCGCAAAATACATCTGATGTACAATTTTTTGTTGATAATGAACTTCCGGTTGAACCGGAAGTACCCTCAACTTTTCAATTTATATGGGACCTCCTGTATGTCTTTGCAGATGTTGACAGAGCTTGGGATTTCGAATGCGCGCATCATGCGCTAGATCATACTCGTTTATTTCTTCTAGGCATCAACATCAATTTCTTAATCTGAATATTTTGTATAGTTATGTGAAAACTCAAGAGAAGTTGATTAGCGTGCGATAATTCCTCGCTTTTAGATTTTTTACACTGAACTTGGTATGTGCGCATTCGGAATCCCTAGTTCTTTCAATATCTGCAAAGAAATACAGAAGGTCCCATATAGATTGAAAAAGTTGAGGGTATTTTTGGTTCAACCGAAAGTATAATACTAACAAAAAATTATACACCAGATGCATTTTGCGCCATTGCAATACCTGCAAAATTTCATGAATACTGTCCTTTTCATTTAAAAGATATCTATTTGGTTCCATACATTATCCCAACCCTGTATATGCGGAATTTTTGTATGATTTTACCAATTCGCGAATTTGGCTTTCGTTATTGAACCGGTTCAACAATTATCAAGACTCTAAATGATTCTCATTTCACGGTTGGCAGTTAGGCTGACCTCAACCCCAACCACATCCGAAGAAAACCACTCGTAAGTCGTTTTGTATGCGTGTCCATTTCACGATGAGCAAACTGAGTACCGAAGGAGCAGAAAGAGAGCTGTCTCGATACATAAGGTCCGGTACACACATTCAGTTTTTCGAGTTCCGGCGCCGTTGCGGTGGCGAAGAGGTGCGGTGTACACATCCGGTTTTTCCAGCACCGGACTTACGGTCTGAAGTACGTAGCGTCAGGGGTAAAATGCACACATAATTACGGCATCGCAACGGCGCCGCAGCTTGAAAAACCGTTTGTATGCAGCGGACCTTAAACAGCCTGTGAACTTTCATGTTACATGTCCCGTTACACTCATCTGTACTCTGTTCAACACTTCAGAAGATCTGACACCTTTCGTATATCTTTCACTTTCACTTTCTTTGTTGGACTCACTAATGAAGAATCCGGGGTCAAAATTTACTCTGTCCGTCCGACCCTCCGGTCGGCTGGCCGTGTGCGCTGTTACTTTCGAAATGAAGGACGTAGAGTCTTGAAATTTCCAAGCAAGGTGGAGATCCTGAATATCTCGGTTTAGTTCGTTAATGGGCCAAATCTGCCGAATGGTTTTTGTGCTACAGCCATTTGAACTATTGATTTTTCAATTACTCGAAAAATATTTATCTGATCGAAATAAAACTTGGTTGGAAGATGAAAAGAAACAATAAGAAGAATTGTCCATGGAGAAATTCGAAAAAAAAATTTTTTCTTGAAAATTTTCATATTTCATTGAAATTTCCAAGTTACCCTGTCGCATTGTGAACAAGCTCGTAAAAGCTGCTGACTTCACTTCAGTGCTTTTTTAGATTTTCATTAAATAACAGAGTATTCCATAATAATTCGTATGTATTCCACTTAAATTGATGCAATTACAATTCCACTTCCCTCCTCTTCTAGGTTTTTAAGAATTTAACTGGCTCGCGAATAATGCCATTCTAATCGTAACATAAACTTTGATTGAAATTTTTCCATTTTCACTGATGAATATGGAAATTTTTCAGGATTGTTTTGAGATAATATTCATAGGCATTTATAAAGCTGTAAAGAACATGATACAGTGGGATTTAGGGCAGCATTTATAGTTGCTCCTTGAGGCTTCCTTACTGAAGGCCGCCTTGAGTTTGCAAACAAACTTGACTTTGTTTGCATAGAAAAGCAAATTCAAGGCGGCCTTCAGTAAGGAAGCCTCAAGGAGCAACTATAAATACGGCCCTAAATCAATTCAAGTAAAATACATATTGGTTACTCTGGTACTCAATAATAATGTACTACGCGATTTATCTGTAGGAAGTCAGCAACATTTTTATGTGAGATATATTCTCTTATCTTCGCCCAACAAACACAACATACAGCAATTGTACAGTTTCTGTAGCACAAATGCCACCGGAATGCAGTACATACAATGTTGTATTAAAACTGCACAGTCTCTGCATTGGTGATACTGCTGTCCTAAAAATGCAGTCTTTTAAATATAGCTGCTGTACAGCTTTTGTGCAACAAAATCGAAATGCTGTATGAGACGACGCTGTCTCTGTCTTTGATGCTATATTTCGTTCTAATAGTCAGCCATCGTTGTCTGTGCCGATAGCACGTACCTTAGAGAAACGTTGTCGATTGTCGTCGTCGGCCATGCTGTTTTGTAACGGAAATTTGTTTGTTGTGTAGTAAATTCGTTCTTGGTTCTGAGAGAATCACGCTATTTGAACTGACTGTTTGTTTCGAGTTGATTGGGTGCAAGTGTAAAAAACTGATTTTTCGACATGATCAATTCCCGAAAAAACGAAATAAGGCAAATCTGAGTGGCTGAGATAAATATTTAGATGATGCTGATTCTTTTGGAACTGGAATAAATAGACAATAGAAGAAAACATCTGAGTCTCTACCTGAACTGGACAGGGTCAACATAAAACAGAATTTCGAAGTACATAAATATCAATAACGGAATTTTAGGTATTATATTCACACAAGGTTAACCTTTTTTTGTGTATTAACTCATTTCTCTCCACTTCCAAGTAGCTGTACGAAAGAACAAACAGAGCAAAAATGATTAACCAACCGGTATTGAAACAACCATCATGGTATGATTGAGAAATATGTATCTACTTATTTGAGAGGACTTAGAAAGGAACGAGAGAGAGTCACCTAATAATATATTATATCGTGTATAATATTTGATACGGCCGGTATTTGTGTGAATTCAAGTTTTTTCCATTAAAGTCATGTTCCTAGTGCAATATTTTTTTATCAACTTGAATTTGCTATGAATCACTTTACGTTATATGCTCAATATAAACTTGGTTAACCCGATTCCTAGGACAACCAGTATGTTTCAGGAATCCGGCTTACCTCCGAAAAACCTATATTTTTCAAGTAATCCCATTGAAATTCTGGACTCACATACTACAGATTGTGTCTTTTGGTCTAACCAGAAATGGCCGAACGATTTTTCAGATAATGTGTATATTTTTATATATTTGAATTCCATGTTGAATTTTTGGTGAAATGTGAAAAACTAAATAATTTAAATATTTTTCTATTGAGTAATCAATATCTAGATACAGAAAGAATTGCAGAATTTTTTTCACCGTAAAGCATAGTTGTCGAATATTCAAAAATATATACATCACATCATTTAAGAAAATCAAAATTTATTCGGCAATTTCCGAATAAACTGGAAGTAGTAGACTCTTTTTTTTTCACATCTGTCGAAGGTAAATAATTTAATATCAATGTGCAAAGTTTCAATTCAATCTCTTAAAAAATAATTATTTTTTCGGGAGTGAGTCTTATTCCTGTGAGTCTCGTTATACAGCCGAGCTTCTGCTGCCTTATTGCTGCTTAGAAACTTCATATCGAAGTAGCACAGTTGGTGCATTATTACTATGTGCAAACTGCATTACAAAGTGGCATAGCTCCTGCACAACTGCTGTATAGTGGCTGTACTTCGAACTCAGTTTGAGCTGTACAGTTTCGATGCAATTCCGCGGGACATATACGGTCCGTTTCGATACAGTTACTGTACCACCATCGCTGCACTTCGAGTGCAGCAACGCTGTACAGTTTTTGTACTCTTGCTGCGTTTTAGTGTTTGCTGGGCGTTCTCTTCAATGAAAATGTTCCTTATCTTTTATTTTTTGAAAATGTCTGTGAAATAATTGATTAACATGGCGTATCATGTATATGAATATTTTAACTTCAGGAGTTTCAATAATGGACTACAGTTTTCGTTAATCCTTTCAGCCAATGCAGAAGGAGAATAATAATAAATTGTAGACATTAAAAATAGAATCAGAGAAGGAATAAATTTGTTTTTCATTTCATTTCGATTCTAATTTTTTCTCCTTCGCCCAGATCTATTGTAACTGAAATTAAACTGAATTTCCACACAGTATTTCTGCAACTATTGCAGATATCTGTATAAAACTTGTCAAGAAATATTTCGATTTGAAAAAGTGTTGGTCATGCGGCATTTCACAAATATTCCCCAGTGAAAGATAAACGATACGTTTGAGATCTTGTCTCACTTACCGTTCTGTTCATTTCAGCAACCAGTAACAATGATCTACCGATCTAGCAACAAACGCCGTGACTAAGTCGTTCTATTGTGCAAAATATCATAACGGGTTTACGGAAACATTATCCGGTCAGTTCAAAAAAATTCATTTATTGATTCAATCTTTAAATTGGTATCGATCAGAGCTTATTTTGGGAGAATTTCTTATGATTTTTCAGGTTTTCTCCGGGTTTTCACTTCCAATATCTGAAACAGAACAATTTAAAATTGAACAAAATTGTTTTTTTCATGAAGAACGCCCTCGCGGATTGCAGTATCAAATTATTTGTCACGGGCAGTTTCTTGCAAAACAGATTGCGTAATGAACAATACAGGAATAATACAAACAATGAAGAAAGCGAACTGTGACGTTTCGGAGTACAAATCTGACTCTTTCATCAGACAAAGTATAAAATTCCAAGAATTATTTGTTGGAGTCTTACCTCTGTCTGAGGAAACTCACTCTTTCTCTAATCAAAGCAAAACTGAACTTATTTTTGATTTTTTGGCTTCCATTACTCACAAAAGGTAAAATTCTATTAAACTTTGGAATAATTTCATTATTTCTGCATCTGCACATGAAAGTGAGGCTGTTTTATATGTGTGATAGTTTCCTATATAATTCTTCCAATTTTCTGAAACAATGAATTCATGTGCAGATGCAGAAGTAATGAAATAATTTCAAAGTTTCTTAGAATTGAACCACCTTTTGTGAGTGAATGAAGCCAAAAAATCAAAAATAAGTTTTGCTTTGATCAGAAACAGAGTAAGTTTTCTCAGACAAGAAAAGGTAAGACTCCAACAAATAGTTCTTGAAATTTTCTTATTTGTCTGATGAAAGAATCAGATTTGTACTCTGAAACGTTTAAGTTCGCTTTCTTTATCGTTTGTATTGTTCCTGTATTGTTCATCAGACAATCTGTTTTGCAAGAAACTGTCTTTGACAAATAGATTGATACTGCAATCCGCAACGGCGTTTTTCAAGAAAAAAACAATTTCATTTAATTTTTAATAGTTTTTTTCAGATATTGAGAGTAAAAACCCATAGAAAACCTACAAAACATTAAATTGGTGTCACATCTGTAAAATGTGACAAACCTTGTTAGTTCAAGGAAACCTCTATTTATTATCAAAATCCGACTCAAGCTATAGTAATATGAGCAGTTGCTTATAATCATAACAAAACAGTGTGTAACTACTCTCTAATCCACTTACACTTTCAAGTTTCCTTTGTCAAAGACATATCGTTACTGTAACGATGTGTCTTTGACAAAGGAACAGTTGTTTGGGATTTTCTTATGCAGCAGTTTCATCTAGAACGATTTACATTTATTTCTATGTATTTATGATTTATATATTTATTTATTTATTTATTTATTCATCAATCTTAGATACAAACAGACCTAAGTCCAACAAAGTTTCCACATGGTAGCATATAGCATATATATATATCATCAGCAATGAAATGCACGCAGCAAACATAGTAGGAACAATAATTAATCCAACTTTTTTCTTATCACCACGACTTCCACAGCCAACCACCATATATTATATCATATTTCAATTAATGGGATGCCAATTCATCACAATACATATATACACTGATTTGAGTTACTCAGAAATGCAATAAAAAGGCCAAATAAATAGCTGTATTTACTTTGACAGGTCGTTGAAATGCCCAATATATATGTTTAAATAATCCAGGAGAGTACCTAATAGAATGAACAAATATCTAAGAACAATGTAATGGATTCTACATTTGAATATTCAAATATTGCGGAATCCGTCAATCTTTGAGTGAAAAATCATGAAATTCAGATGGGTTATGATTTCGAGCATGACAAATGTTTGTTCTACGTAATGTAACAACATAGAAGTACTCTCTATGTGAATTTGTGACGATTTCTCTGTGGCTCAAATGATTCTAAGGGAACTTGTGCTTTGAAACATTTCGCGTTTAAATGCATTACCGGGTATTTCTGAATTATCCAGGAAAATTTAACATTTCATAACCTTCTCTCATCTTGTCCTGGATGATTCGGAGAAGATTTCAACTTCTTCCTGAACATCCTCCTGTCTGTAGCAGATGGCGTTAAGTGATTTGAATTAGGACATCTTTACTATAGCATCCATTTTCAAACTTTGTCTCCTAAATATTGACCTGCATTTCATTTTTTATAGTGGAACTGCAACCCCAATTCTAAAACTAGCAATAAAGGGTGCGTACACTGAGTACGACAGTGCGCGAGTGGCAGTACGACAGTAGTGTAGCATGAGATTTTTGCGCTGTTCGCGTAGATAGAGGAATCTACGGCTGTTCGTTTCCCTGCTCACTTACCTGCTTCCTGCCGTGGAAGTAAGCTGAGCACAGTCCACATACCCTGGATATGTTCTGTGGATCTAAATGAAATTGACATTTTATTGGCTACTAGGTTATCACTTCATATATTTGTGTAATTTCACTTTTTTGCTCGACAGCCGACCTTGAATTGCTCCAATATTACATTGTCAGGTATTATAAGTAATCAATAACTGAGGAATTGTTTTTATTATAACTATTAATACAGAATATACATATTTCTTATAGATTTAGAATATTCATTGATGTTTGGGTATTTCGATTCTGGCCTCCATATCTGTAAATCATCGTACGTTATTGATACAAGATCCTTGAATCCCGCCTTTTCAGCCAATCCCTGAGATGCTGGTCCAGTGAAGAATGTAACTGATGCTCTGAGCCCTAGTTTTTCGCACAGCACTTTCCTGAAAAATCGGGAAAACTTATAAAAAATTAACTATAATACATACAATGCACCTGAACCTCAATGGTTATGTTTTTCGTGGGTCCCTAGATTATCCGAACATACTGTGACGAGAACAGCCCTGTCTGGGCGAGATTCTTCTAAAAAACTCAAGATGTCTATGCGTCATCCGTCTAACTAGAAGCTTCTGGTAATCGCTAGACGTTCCACGAGTGATACAGGGATAAGCGCGGAGCAACACAGGGATATTTGAAGCCAGAGCCGGATCTAGGATTTCAGCGCCCGTGGCAAGTTATCTAAATGCGCCCTTTTCAATTTTGTTTTCAATGACTACATACTTTTCATGAATGGTAGTATTTATTCTATTCCTAAGATATTTTACTATTATTATATTCTTTTGAGAACGAGAATTAGATTTTTAGTTATATCAAACAATATGTGTATAGAAATTACTATAATCTCCCATGTATCTTATAAGGTAGTGAAAAGAACTCACAAACGTATTAATATACGATAATGAGGGTTTGAAAAAAACAAGAAGGCGAATAGAATAATTTATTCTCAAAATAATATATAAGCATTCAAAGCTTCAAAAAAACAATAAATGAAAGTGTAAATGAAAAACTGAAAAACATAAGAGAACACACATGCCAACATAAGTCATAAGAGAATAATTGTAACAGAAAAACCATTTCAGTTGGTTATATCAACGTAAAATTATATAAGATTCTGAAAATGCACGGCCGTCGAATCGGAATGTTTTGTTTTTTGATCGACATTTGATCCTCTTTCTGTAGTACCCATAGCTGAGAAGCTGATAAATAAAATACTAGAGATACGATTAATTTATCGTATTCTTCTCAACATTTTGATTTTTTTTCTAACTTCTTCTTATACATATGAAAACTCATGTAATTATAGTACAACGCAATTTTGATTGAATCGGTATAATTTGGGATCTCGCAAATAAAATTCGAACGATAATATCGCCGACATATTCCTTACCCAAACATAACCTAATAAATTTTGCAGTCTCTAAGTTATATCTTTCGAAAATGATTGACTCTCGTGTGCACGGACAGAATATAATTTGACAGAGAGCGCAAAAATCCTCAACTCAAAATTGAATTATTCAAACATACCTGATTGAAATTTTTAATCTTTTTCCAGCACGAATAATTTCCCGCCCCGCTCACACGATCACGTTATTTGCGGTATTGCACATAATATAAAATATAATGATAAGTTCCTGGTTCCTATTTCTCTTATTGATGACATCAACTGCGCCGCTGCATGGAAGTACCCCACATGCGAGAAAAAAAGTAGTATTAATAAGACTGGGGTGATTTCATCCAGCCTATCGGTCGTAAACGTCTTCGCAATACATTACCCTTATCAAGCCGGTGTGATGAGCGATTCGGCGAATAATGTGGACGGTCTGAATCTCTTTGTCATGTTGTCAAGAAACTGACCCTAGACGGAGCGCTACCGCCGCCATTAAACTCCCTCTGAACTTGTCACTAATTGAGGTCTTCAGTGTTCGAATAACAAACATCTGGACGCGATCGGGAATCTTAGGGTGACCGACAAGTGTAAATTTTTCATCTGTTAATTTATTGGTAACTACTTGTCACCGCGCATTGTATAACAGGTGCATGCCCTATAGCACCGCTTTAAAATATGAATGGACTTCGAAGTGATTAGTGAAAATAGGTAGTGTGGAAATAAATTTTACACAGACTCTGATAGGATTAGTTGTTGGGTAATTTGTTTTTAGTGTGAATAAGTCTGAATAAATAGTTCAATTATTCTGAACGTTTTGACAAAACAAAAAAACGTTACATTGTTGTCAGGTGTGTGGTTCGACATCGCTCGAATTGAGTACATGAACTCTATTGATTGAATGGAGATGCAGATGCTTATTGAATTTTTGAGTAAAATTGAAACGAGCCGGTGCCAATTTGAAGTGAAGCTCTTCGACTTATGCAACGTTTAATTGAGACTATATTGAGAGGACTCTTCTGGAAAACTTGGCTAGTGTACTTGGGAAAAGTGATAATAGTGGAAACATCATTCCAAGAGCACATGAACCACCCATCCGAGGTTTTTCAGCGATTTCGTGGAGCCAACTTATAGCTGAATCCAAAGAAATGCAATTTATTCCGAACAGAGGTGAAATATTCAGGACACGTTATTTCTTGTGGGGGAGTGAAAGTTTGTCTTTACGGCATATACCGAGAGACAAGAGTGAATTGCGAAGTTTCTTAGGCTTATGAACCTATTATAGATGATTCGTATCTGGATTCACCAACGTTGCCAAACCTCTAACAATATCAACAGAGGATGAACAAGAGTACATATGGTCCTATGATTGCGCTGAGTCCTTCGCACAGCAGAAGAAGGCTCTGGTCACAGCTCCAGTTTTGAGCTACGCAAGAGCTGAAGGAGAGTTCGTGCTCGACACGGATGCTGATAATACAGCCATCGGGGTACAGGATGGACAAAAAAGAGTCATAGGATATTTCAGCAAGGTCTTGTCGAAGCCAGAACGGAATTAGTGCGTGACCAGAAGAGAACTTTTAGCAATCATCAAGTCCGTAAAACACTTTAACAAATATTTGTACAGAAGGAAACTTCTGCTGTGAACGGTCCATGCTGCTTGAAATGGCTCCTCAACTTTAAGAACCTGGAAGGACAAGGTGGGCACCGTGGGAAACGTTGAAGGTCTTCTGAAGCGTTGTTGGGAAAATGTAGATGGATTTGAGAAGAGGTTTCAGTTGATTGTGCCGAAGAGGCCAGTGTCAGACGTTTTGACCAGACTGCATCATGGAACTTACTGGATTACTGAGACGCTAGAGAAAGTCAGGCAGCGGTTTTATTGGATTAACTGTAAGAAAGACGTTGAAGACTGGTATAGAACTTGTAAGGCTTGTGCTTTGGCTAATGGCCCTTATGGCAAATGAAAGGCTCTAATGAAGCAATATAACGTCGGATCTTCCATGGAACGAGTAGTTAGCAACATCGCGGGCCCCTTTCCCGACAGACTACGAAAAAAAGTACATTTCGGTAGCGATGGACTATTTTACCAAAGAGGGGAGGGGTACGGTATTCCTGATCAAGAGGCGAGTACGGTTGCTGATAAGTTAGTCAAAAAATTCTTTGCAGATTTGGAATACCTCTAGAGCTGCATCGTGATCAAGGCCGAAATCTTGAGTCAATGTAATTCCAAGTTTGTGAAAAATTGGGGATCACTAAGATAAGAACAACACCTCTGCATCCCCAATCAGATGGCATGGTCGAACGAATGAATAAAATCATGAGAAAACATCTAGCCAAAGTAGTCTCCGATCACCAGCGGGACTACTATGAAAATTTGCATCTATTTACGATGGCATATAGATCTCCGGTTCGAGAATCTACAAAGGAAAACAATTAGACTACCTTGTGACCTTGACTTTGAGTGTGAGCCTGGAGAAGATGTAGCAAGGGAGGACTACATCAACAAATAGAGAAGCAAGCTAGATTACATTCATGATAAGGTGCGCAATCAAATGCAGCAAGCAAGTGATCGAATGAAAATATGCTACGACATCAAGACCATTGAAGGAGGGTTCACCGCAAGAGTTCTAGTGTGGTTGTAAAACCCGCAAAGAAAAATAGGATTTTCACCGAAGCTGCAGAGACAGTGGTAAGGACCGTATGAAGTTATGGAAAAAAAAATGATGTAGTTTCAACCGTTTGGCCCCTTACGCGTCAACACAAGGTGACGTAGAAGAAGTACGTCTCATCGATGTTTCGGCGAAGGAAAACGACGATTTCCAGAAATTCATGAATAACTATGGAAAAACACGCGTTGCACGGTTTGACGTCAGACAGGAAGTTCATCAAGACCCCTTTACAGTTCCCAAGGAATACTTTTTTGCTCAATGTGTGGCAGCCTATGTATGAATGAGTAGGAGAATAGCAAGAGTATTCAGAAATAAATTGAGATGGCAAGAGGAACTGATGAGTTAGCAGCCTAGAATTGGAAAATGCCTGAGAATTGAGCTATAGGGCCGGTTCATTCATTACAAAGTCCCCAAGCAGTATTCTCATCAGAAGCCCACCTACCAGAATTCATGAACAGCGCTGCATGGCTTGAAGGAAAACCTTCAATGCTTTGGGATTGGGAAATTAGCTGTTCCCAAACAAGGTTGTGGACTGGATCAGCTGAATTGGCGGGTTGTGTGAAGCATGCGGGTAGTAATTTTTTCAGAAGATAGGTTTACAGATCTTAGTATACAATTTCAACCCAAAGCAAAACGAAAAGCCCAGCAAAACCGTAGACTGTTACTTCCATCAGAAGGGCTACTGAAGGAACTGTGACGATTGAAGATTTTGCCACGGTCATCCGAAGAATTCATGGAATCTCTTCTGGAACAGGACAGGCTGAAGGAGGGGACGTTGTGACGAGTATGGCCCTGTCTGTGCGAGAGTCTTCTAGGAATCTCTGGATGTCATCCTCCTACTAGAAGCTTCTGGTAATCGCTAAACGTTCCATGAGTGACGAGTAATATAAGGTTAAGTGCGGAGCAGCACACGTAGTCATTTAACGGAGTTATTCGAAGCGGAAAGTGAACAGTGATAATAAATGGTGTGGAAATAAATTGTGCACAGACTTTGATAGAATTATTTGTTATGTTATTTGTTATTAGTGTAAATAGTTTTATTATTCTGAACGTTTTGACCAAACAAAGAAACGTTACAATACAAATAAACCTAGTCATCGATGAATCTAAGCTTTATTTTGGTTCCGAGTTCAGGAAGAACTATTCGGAACAGTACGAGCATGCGTTTCCACACAGCACACGACATCCATTGGACGACCATTTCAGGTACATGTTATGTCCAAACGTCCATGGATGTCGAATGAATGTACATTGTACGTAGGAAGATGGACGTCCATTGGATGTATGACTTGTACGTCCATTGTACATACATTCATCTCCATAAATATGTATAAAAATCCCAGTTCAGATCCTAACAATCGTATATTCATTCAACATTCAACAAAAATGAAACTTCAAATCTTCAAACAGAAGATTAAACCATGATGAAGAGTATTTTATTAGGCCAGTGTATGTATATTTCCGGATATCTATTGTACGTCAAATTCAGGTACATTATTTTCTTTCTTAGTAAAAAGTATTTTTTTGAATGCCCTTCGAATGCCATTCAGAGGCAGTTTCGAGGAGCTTGAACTACACATCATCAAAATTGAAAATCCTGACTAGTCTACAGTTTTCATGCTATAGGTTGTAATTTCTACATTGAGAAACACTATAACCCTAAATATATTCCAAATATCTTCGACAAATTTTTATGAAAGGTTTAATTCTTGTTTGTTCAATAATTTTTTAAGGATATCTTCAATAATGGTTCCATCATTGTTTATGTCCTTAACAATGTCCTTAGTTGTTCTTCATTCAAAGCTGTCAACTATATTCTGTGAACTGTAATGCGTCGTTGAGGAATATGAGGTTAGTTTGTGTTTTGCTTACCACCAAGGACAAGAAAACAATTTGATTAAGATTCATAGATTTTCCAGAATGCCTTGGACTGGATCTCGATCTATTCCTTACGTTTATAAACAAATGCAGTTGGTATAAGTTTATTTTACTTATTGATGAATTTTTGTTCTTGAAAATTTTCGAATGAATATCATAAGAGGACATTTAAAATGATTCAAATGGTTTATTTAATACAGAATTCCAATCATTATTCATTCTGTTGATATAATTATTGAAGTTTATATTCGTTTTATGAGATTTTAAATTTTCATATCTACGTTGCAGAAATTTTGAAGAACCACCCAAAAATTGGCTATTTACCAACCATATATCAGAATTTCAATACTCAAATATGTCACTTGCAAGCAAGCAAGATATAAGATCAAAGTGTCTGAATAAATTAGTTATTTAAATAATGTTGGACCTCAGTCTAGAAAATGATGAAAGAATTGGGTGAAAGTGGGGCTGAAGAAGCCAATAGCAAATCACCTCCTCCTCCCCATCAACAATGGAATAAGGGAGGAATACCTGGCAGGGTATCATGTCTATTCTGAGACAAATAGTAAATTACCCTTTTAAAGCCTACAAAATCAGGATTGAATAGTCGGTAAGAATGGTTTTTATTGATTTCTTCTTAAGCTGATACGCCATTGAATATTTTCCTCAGAGCGTTTCGATACTTAAAAGTATCTTATCCTGTGAGGTGAAGTTACAATGTCAAGTTCTTCAGAGTAAAACGAACTGGTGTTATTTAACACTGAAGATTGAAGTAATTAGTTAGCCTATTTTCGTCACAACTGTCTGTCCATCAATTTTCGTGTCGATTTATTATTTTTAGATGAAGCTATGAAGAATCTCATGAATCAATAGTCTTTCATTGGTAATGAATTGGCGTATAATAGTATGAAATTGGACAATATAAGTGTGGGAGACCCAACACAACAAAACACTGGAAACAATTCAAGTTTCACACTCTTTTCCGTTGAAGAACCCTTAAGATTGAGTCCTTTTCAAAGAGTATCTAACCGAGCCTGGTTTTGAGATGCCTTATACTCTGTTCGGAGCACTCATATTTGTTACTAATTTTCCAGTTAATTGAAATGTCAGAAACAGGTAGGGGAAACGATGTTTATCCCGACATAAGCTACCGTACCGTCATGCATCCCAGTATAGCAAAAAGAAACCTTTTGAAATTCTGGAACTCCTTGGTACTGCAGAACGAGTAGATGAAAGAAGAAAGAAGAAAAAAAATAATGGAGGAAGTAAATGATGGCTATAAGGAGAGCAAACAAATGAAAATAATCTCGAAATATTTTCATCAATTAATTCATTTTGACCGAAAAAATACCTTTATTCCACAGTTGTTATTTTTGTTATATATTTTTTTCGAGCATTTGTTTCACAGTTTTATTGAAATATACATTTTCAAGGAATCTACATCAATCTTGCTATTATCTCAATGATTAATTTGGTTGCCGCTGTATTCAAACTGGAAGTTTATGGAAAGGACAATTTAAAACAGAATATGCCCCTAACTGAACAACGGTGTATGTTCAGTAATAGTGTCCAAAGTATTGCCAAATATATCATTGAATGGCCAAAATACGCACAATGTTCATCTATTGGACGTCTTCTAGACCTGCATTGTACCTTACAAATGGCGTCCTGGACATCCAATGAACGTCTGTTGGTCATCCATTGTATATACATATGACATACAATAGACGTTCAGCGTACCAACATTGTACATCCAATGGACATTTTCTGGACATTAATTGTACGTCCATAGTTGTGTCCTGGACTTCCAATGGACGTCCATTCGATGTATAATGTACTAACTCTGGACGTCCAATGGATGTTTTTAATATCCATAAACAACTTCCATTGATCATCCATCGTATGTCCATTGTAAGTACAATGGACGTCCAACGTACCAACATTGTACATCCATTGGAAGTTTTCTGGACATTAATTGTACGTCCACAGTAGGGTCCTGTACGTCTAACGGACGTCCATTGGATGTATAATGTACCAATTCTGGACATCCAATGGACGTTTCAAACGTCCATAGAGGACATCCATTGTATGTTCATTGAACGTACATGAGCTGTGTGGGTTATTACGGTTATTGCTAAAGAATCCCTTATCGCGCCTCAAAAATTTTGGAATTATTTGCTCAGTTCCGTTTGGTCGATGATTATAACTAGAATTTTTTGAACTAATTCATAAATTTTAATAGACTCCAGATAGTTGAGTATCGTTACTTTTGGTTTTAGAAATATTTTTAGGTTAACGAAATGAGGGGTCATTCTCCATGCGGTAGGTTGTGATGCTAGACTTTTTTTGGTTTTGGTGATATCCGTTTAAATTTCTTTGAATCTTGTTTTGAATGAAAGAATAAAAACATAGACCACATATACCTAATGAAGTTAGATAGATGAGGGTTCCAAAAATGACAGAAAAGTATCGCATTAACGAGTGCTTGGCCTTGGACACTTCGCGCATTTGCATGCTAGCTTAAAATACTGACCTTGCTTCCAAAACCGGGAGTCCCACCTTATAACCTCGGTATTCTGGAATTACCACAAGGCCCAAAGCTCCTAGGTATTCTGTTGTTCCCAATACTTTCGAAATATCCTTCAGATTGCTAATGTATTCCAAATCATCATATATGCCTCTGAGGGGCTGAGGTGCATCCTGAAATGATTCACCTTGAAAAACTTTGAATTTCACTCATTTCCGTTACTTACATCCACCTTAATTTTTTCATGCGTAGAGGCCTGGTAGCATAAATTCACTGCTACCATTTGATTTTGACCATTATCGAGTTCTGTGAAACACGCCAAACATTTATTCTGTTGTATAAGACTCCACCACAATTCCCTGCAGTATTTCATACACTCTTCATCTGCTATGATTTCTGTTGGAATTGAAAAGAAATATGGATTATAAAATAACCCGTACATTTCAATCAGGATAATACGAAATACTCAATTTTAGGAAGTGACTTGGAACGTTTCATTTCGTATGACATAGATGGTGTAAAACATTCCTTACAAACATTAAAAAATTGCTATAATTTCGGCAATTTCAACATGAACAGTAGTGACACCCAGAGATTTTTTTAGGAGTGAAATCGGAAATTCACTCATGTTAATAGAGTTGAGGGGGCTAGGTGTAGCCCATTACATGAACAATATATGTCAGTTTTCGGATTAGTATTTGATGAAATCAAATACCTAATACACCTAAGTGACCGACCAAAAAAAAAAAATTATCCCTGAAAATTTCACAGTTTACTTTTTTAAGTATGTAGATTGGAATTAAGTATTGAAAAAAATCCGTCCGCCCACCGTCCGCTGTCGAGTATCGCTAAAAATTGATCCTCCAAGCTTTTCAGCAGAATTGGTGTAAGAGCTCAAAATTGGGGGTTGGAGGAACAAAAATTATTTCTTGAAAACTTATCACCGATTTTTCATGAAACTCTCAACGTTGATTACTGTTGCATAACTCAGTCTGAAAATTTTCACCCGTATTTCCACCTGATTACGAAGTTCCAATCTGATTGCATCTGTACTTCTTGAGATATTGCGGAAATAACGTTAAAATTCCAAATAACAATGAAATTTGGCATATCATTTCCCTTATATCTCCGAAAGTAATATCGGATCGAATTGAAATTAAGAATATTGCTGTTGAATATTGACTCTGAGGTTTGTGCTGAATTTCACTGAAATCTAATCAATTTATTCAGAGAAAAAAATTTTCATCAAAACTTTGAAAACTTTCGAATAAAGGTCTTTCTTGATTTTCTAAGAACAAGATCTCCACGAAATTTCGCTCTTAGGTGCACGTTGGTATTTCAAAACTGTTCAGAAAATTTCGATTTGATCGAACCAATACTTCATGATATGTCGAGGAATTAACCTCAAAATTTCAAATGGGCCTAACTCCGAAGATATCCTACCGATTCCACCCATTAACGAATTCAACCGAGATATTCACACCCAATAAACACAGTTGTGTGAGAACAACGTTGAATTTTGCTAGTAACGCCACTACCAAACAATGTTGAAACCCTATGGGAATGTCGTTAGGAAATCCGTTGCATTCACGTAGTTAAGTAACGTTATTTTGTAACGTTATTTCAAGGTTACTCAAACGTTAAGAACATTCACATCGTAAAGAGAATTCTACTGGAATAAAATGTTACTTTTCGGTTTTAACGTAACTTTACCTCATAACGAGTTATCAACGTTTCAAATACATTTTGAAATCAACCTCAAACTAACGTTGTTTTTGTTTCCCTAATAACGTTTCTGATAAACGATTATTTATCGTTGATCTTACTATACTATGGAAGCACCCTACTGAAACATTCAACTCTGATATTTCAATAAATGCTGATTGTTGTTATTTCTGCTATGAATCAACTTCCTTTACTTTCTGAAAATCAATTCTATATCTTCGCATTATTTCTGTTTTATTTGAAAGAAGTCTAAAAAGAATCAAAAAAATACTCTGGTCACATATCATGAATGAAACATTATTAATCATAATTAATGAAACTATGGAATATGTGGTTAATGATTTTTAATGGAAACCAAATCATTCAGAAAAAATGCAAAACATTCAATCAAGAAAGGGACATGAAAATATCATCAGTGAAAAAGCAATTAAAGAAGAATAAATTAGATGAATAATTTATAACTACACAAACGGATAGGATAATGAAAAATAAGGATTGGGAATATGAAAAACAACATTAAAAACGCTGCAAATTTCACACAACGGTTTATTATTTTCTCAGTTAAATAACCCAATATATCATTGATATCTCAAAAATCTTATATATTATGCAGAACCCATTGGGTTCTCACAACACAGAAACCAATTCCATGGAATAATTCATGTGAAACATTGAAATCTCAATAAATACTCTTGTATAATTGAATAACATTTCCACATGCAGAAGGCTTAATGAGTAGCATAATTTAAAATAACATTTTGAATGAGAAGAGACGTTCCACAGTTGTTTCACCTCTTCAAAAATCTTACAGATTAGTACAGATATCGGATAAGGGTTCACTCGATTCACAAAGTATCCAACACACAAACTGAAAAACTAAAGTTATTTTCAATGACATTTCTGTAAAAATTAAATATATCGTGAACCTCATCAGGTTGAATTCGAATGAATAATTCTAGAATAGAAATTTCGTTAATTGTCGTTGTTAGATACACTCAATCAAGAGGGTGTCAAATCCGAACGTCTGTTCGATGTGAAAACGTAGAATTCAAACAAGTAGTTTGCCGACAACCAGATGATGAAACATGCGGAATATTTTTGTCTACGCTATATCCCTATTATCCCTCGTCTTAGGTTACGACCCGGCACAAACTCCATTCAGAACAAGTAGATAGATCATCGGCTCCTAACTTAGTCTGAGACTACCCTCAGTATTGGATTCTCGACAATAGACAATTGATGAGATTTCCGGTTTCTTATTGATTTTTTTGCATATATCCACCAATTTGATTTATCATATATAAATGCTCATTATTTTTATATTCACTCTTATTTCAAACTCTCAGTACGAAAAATGTCACAAGTTTTTCACTTTATTCCCGATATTTTATTAGATTTCTAGTTCTAAATGAACAATTATGGATCTATGGGAGATGATTCCCCAATAAAGGGGCCTGTAGCGTTCTTCGTTTATCTGACGATCTGAAAATCATCGCTTGGAGGACTGAACCTGGTCGAAAGACCCTCTCGGTCATGAGCAAATGTAGGTGATATTTTTTACTGCTTCCTTCTGGTTTTCTGTCCCTCTTTCTGTTTCAGATATAATGTCAAGATATTTTGTCGAAATAAATTCAAGATGACGAAAAAATTATTTTCCAATGTTAAAGATGCCATCCATCTTCTATAAACAGATTACTACACTTATACGGGGAGACAGAATTTTTCCTGAGGTTTTTATCTGTGCTCTTGTATCATACGCAAATAAGTATGGTACCCCGTTTACATTTCCTCTGCTAACACTGTGATATATATTATAAATATTGGATTTCGATTGAAACCAGTAACGGATATCCACATGTTGACGATAATTGTACTACGCAAACCGAAATTGATGGAAACCTCCGATCAACCGAATTTTTTGGGAATCATTTTAAATTACGCTACTTAATTCGCGTTCTGAATGTTGAAGTATTATTCAATTATAAAAGAGAATTCATCGAGATTTCGATGTTTCAAATGAATTTTTTATGGAATTGATTTTTGTGTTCTGAAAAACCAATGTTTTATGAATAAAATTAGAGTTTTATTTAAGATATGAATGAGCTTCATAAAGAAGCCGTCATTCGCGAGTGATTTCTGTAAATAATAATTTGATCTGATTTATGTAGTTATGTTCAAGATAACCCAAAAATATTTAATTTGAAATAGTAACGATTATGAAATTGTCAGGAACATCGATGGCACATTTGCACATTGTGTTTATACAATAATAACTCATCCATTAAAAATTTCTCGATATGTGTTGAGATTTTTGTAATTAATATTTTCATCTGCTTTTAGATATATGATCCTGGATGAAAAGTTAACCGATCATTCCACTGAATTCGAATCTTAGAGCCGAATGCTATGATTCATTTTCGAAATTATTCGGAATTTGCAGCGTTTTTCTTCATACCTCAGGAACCACTTGTCGGAAATCCTCCGGGTGAAATTTTTTAGGTTTATTTATGCAACAGTAATCAACGTTTGAAATTTCATGAAAACTGGGTGATAAAATTTCGAGAAACAATGTTTTTCCCCCTCAAATCCCCATTTAGCGCCTTTAGGGTACACCGATCCTGCTGAAAAGCTTGGAGGATCAACCCAGCGTGACACACGATTTTTCCACCAAGTTTCAAGGTTTTCCGTCCACTACTTCCAGAGAAGAGCCCCGGACAACGGACGGCGGACGGACGGATTTTTTTTATTCGTTTATTCAAATCTATCATACTCCAAAACGTTAACGGTGAAATTTTCAGGGGAGGGTTGAAATTTTTTTTTCTTGGTCGATCACTAAGGTTTATTATTTGATTTTATCAAATAATAAACCAAAATTGCACTAACTTGTAGTAATTGTACTAAAAGTTAAAATTCTGTTTGAGGAATAAAATTATGCGTTTCGTTTCTGCTTGACCTTCATCGTGTTACGTGTTAGTCATCGTTTTTCGGCAGATTTCAGACCGGTTGACGTAGCTTCTTCGGTCTGCATATCAGTCGTAGCACCAAATCATTTTCCTGACATCAGCTGTAGTGGAGTATTGAGAAATTAACCAAGCATATTGCACTTGTTACAGAATGATTGTAACTGTATCCATTGAAATATTGCAACTATGATCTAACAAACCTTCCTAAAAATATTTTCTGTTTGAGTGCTGGTATAATTCGATACGCATTGCATTCATGTGAAAACTGAAGTGGAGAAATTAATGAAATAAATCAAAAATGAATTGATCCGGATTAAATGGCATCTTTATGAACATTTGAACTAATATCTAATCAAATACGAGAGAAGAATACCACTAACCAACTAACAATACATTCTCTAATTCAATGATTATTGAAGTGAAATTTTCAAAAGAATGTAATAATAAGTGAAGTTTGCAATAGGCAAAGTAGACACTTGCCATATTCGTGTTATCCCGCAGATGAATAAAGGAAATTCACTTTCTCGCGATACTACGTGATACTGTAAGGTTTCTTACCTCGGTAAAGCTAGCAGAACCACCTTCGATTTCTTGGAAAATCCTTCGACAGAAATTTGGAACAAATAAAATACTAATTTAGTACCTTAGTTCCAGATTTCACACCCTTCTATGAACCGAGAAAAAACTGGTTTCTGCTAGCTTGACGTTAATCCAGCAGAAAAAATCGAGAAATAAATATGCTATTGGAGAACTAAATATGTCATAATAAAGCTTTAATTAAATAATAATTAAGACCCCTATTTTCAAATTCTTCATCAATCCAGCAGAACACATCGAGTAATAGATATGCTATTGAAGAAATAAATATGTCATATTAAAGCTCTAATTGAATACTAATTTAGACCCCTATTTGCAAATTCCACGCATTTCTCATTTTGAAGATATACAGGGGTGGATAGAAAATTCATATGGTAATGAGGTATTAATAGAATATTCAGAAATGAATTCATTCCCCCTGATTCGGAACTTATTCCGCACTTGCAGAATACGTTTTCTATATTAAACACTTATTTTATACCTAATCTTCAAATTTTACACTCTCATGTAGACCGAGAATACCTGGGAGGCACTAGCTTGGCATCAAGCTTGCAGAAAACACCTTGTAATAGATATTTCATTGAAGAAATTATTATGAAATTTCACGCTTTTTCATTTCAGAAATATACAGGAGTCAATAGAGAATTGTATGGTGATAGAGTATTGATCGCATATTTTGAAATATTATAAATTTTTTCTAATTCCGAGATTGTTTCGCATTTACTTTCATCATATCTCACCTATAAAGGTACATCATTACACACAAGTAAATACATAAAGGGTTATCTGTGCACAGACAATTAAGTCACACTCATCGTTGCATCTCTACAGGTTGATAAACCATATAGTATAGAAATAATTAATGAATCATTATGAAGTATCTGATATATTCTGCAATTCTAACGAATTATTCTTAAAAGAATTCCTTGATATAATCTCAGGGCCATTTGTCTACCGAAAGTGGTGCCCGTCTATCCAGATGTTATTTTATTGCTTATTGCTTACTACTCAAGGATTTTGTCACGTATCATTCTTCGATATTTTCTGTTACTCAAAAGTTATTTTAGTAATTCATCGTTTAGATACGTTCTGCTCCAACCAATCTGTGAAAGTTTTATTCAATTGTTATACAATTTATATTATTACGTAAAAGTCCCCAGCGCTATATCACCTCACTTGGTCGGAATTCCTCGAACCTGAAATTGAGGGGACTCCTGGAATTCATCATAATGCTCACGTTCTACATTGAATGGGGGCATTTTGCAGAAATAGCTTTTAAATGGCCTATGGTTTTTCCATCCGTTTGTTCCAATGTCTATAGTTCGAATTATTTTGAGCAGAAAATGGTCTAAACAATTGGATTGAACACCCTGACAAAGAATCCGTGATCAAATTCAATGTTGTCTGTCCGTTTTTTGACAATAATTTGGAACTAATTAAACAATGATTTAGTACCCTTTTTTTGCACCCTTTCGTAGACCGAGAAAAAGTGGGCTCTGCTAGCTTGTCGTCAAGCTAGTAAATGACTGTCATCGAAGAAATGAATATGTAATAATTAAGCACTAATTTAGAGCCCTGTTTTAAATTTTCATCACTTAAACGTGACGAATAGCTCTAAGGCTATTACGAGCGAAATTTTATGAATTATTTGTTTGGAAAGGAAATGTAACAGAAACATATTGATTATTCACATTCTAATACCTACGATATATGTACCTACACAGGTGTAGGTAGGTAGGTGTAGGTGTAGGTGTACACAGTGTGTCCGATGAATCATTATCAATTAGGAAAGGATGACACACTTGATTTTTACAATCACTAATCATTGACAAAGACAGACAATCCATTTCGGCACTAGGCCATCATCAGGTCAGCTGAAATATAAATTAGACATAGAAAATAAAATTACAAGACGTCAAAATAACATGTAAAATTTGTTTATAAATTTTTTTTTCTTGGTTCTATGTGTGAGTGTCGTCTTCAGACATATAAACTCGTATACAAAGGCAAGCGGAAAAGTCTATACAATAGGATGGTGAATCCTAAGCCCTACTTAATCTTGGACACAAGTTCGCACCTACACCTCGGAGAATGGATGTTCACACCCTGGCTATCGACCTAGAACTAGTTTGTAGAGACCTTAAGATCCATCACTAACAATCTAACAATCACAAAAGCAGACAAAAATGCAGGTCTGGTTGTTCTTTCAACACAACTATACAATGAGAAAAGACTCAACTTCTTTGAAAACAACAACATCCGAGTAACTTATTGAAATGTCATTGCTTAAAACTTATTGCAATTGATTACTTTTCAATGTATCGTATCTGCTGCATCAACTTCGAGAACATCCTTATTACTGTTTAATCATTTGTACGGATACTTATTATAAAACCACAGTTTGCGCAGTCTCTATGAATATAGAGACATTATATTAATTCGAATACATTACACAAATAAAACCTTTCAAATAAATGAACTCAATGTTCAAAACGAAAACTACAATTCATCTGATGTTTTGTATAGTACATGTTTCATTGACGGTGAGTTTGTGATGTGTTATTCTGTTTATGTTACAGAATCTCGATATTAAGAAACATTTGTAAAAAATTTCACATGTTATTTCGACGTCTTGTAATTTTATTGTCCATGTCTTATTTAGATTTCAGCTGACCTGGTGATGGCCTAATGCCGAAATCGATTGTCTGTCTTAGTTTATGATTGTAAAAATCTAGTGTGTCTTCCTTTTCCTACAAATACGTATTTTATATTCGTATCTCAATAACTTCTTGAAAATCTATTTTGTAATTGGTATTTCAAATACCTGAGGTATTTGTTTTTCTGTAATTCGTTACTTTTTTCGGAATAATTTCGATCAAATACATTTAGCGCTCTACAGAAAATACTCCCTGAACCTTTCTTCAGATGGCGCAATTTTCGGCCAATGGAAAGAAAGAAAAGGTCCTGTGCAATGGTAATCCCCGAAATACTTTTAATAGGGACAGGTTAACTCTTAAACTGTATTTTTTATTTGAACTTCTCGTAGGGTTTGTTGTCTATTCTTAAATGGTTATTTTCATTAAACTTGTTTGAGTTCTGTGTATTTGACGAATTTACTAGTAGGAATTTAACGATGGATGATCGAGTTCCTTCCTCGTTCCCGGACGACGGCAGCGATGGAAACAGAGTGAATGTGGAGACGTATGCGCTAATCTTAAGCGGACAGTATTCCACAGTGGTTAATATCGACAATAGTTCCAACAACGACGATGACAATGTAGAGGCTGCAGATTATCTTCAGGGCAACAAGAATTCAAAATCTGGCTATTCATGCCTTAGGGACGAATTACAAAAAAGATGAATCAATGCCTGGGAAATGCAGTTAGTATTAGTTGTGAGGAAGAAGACGGATTTATTGTTTCTGCGAAGAGGGGCAGTAATCGACCAAAAACTTCCAAAATGGAGTTACAGTTAGTCAGCTTCCAAAAACGATATGAGCAAAGAGTTTACCATCCTTAAACACTATTCTAATAAAAAAAATTGTGTTCATACAATAAAAAACAAGTTTGTGCTCATCAGGACCTTTCGAAAGATTGTTTTCTTTAGTCGGTTTCATTCCTCCTCACTAAGAGGCATGCAACATTTAAAAATCTCGTGTTCCTTTCTTTTTACATTTTGCGTAACACCTGAATGTATTTTGTATTTTAAATGAAGTAGATAAAATACTGTTTTTTTTGTATTTTACATTCCAAATACCCTACTTGAAAATTTTTTGTATTTTGTATTTCGAATACATGCGAAAAAATACTTTGTAATTTGTGTTTGAATTTGACCATGCATTATTTTACCCGGCCCTGCTTGTTTATAGCAATCAATACGAATCTAATTAAGTAGGGTATGCGAATACGACATACTTCATTCATAGTGAAGAGAGCTATCTTTTTGACATTATTATATTTCTGGATTCACTATCAGTATCGGTTAGACAACGGCGAGCTTGTAAAATTCAATGCAAATGGAAATTACGTTCTTGAATGTGAAAAATTTCCAAAATTTTATCGAAACTGATTTATGTTTTCCCGAAGAGATTCATCAAAATGTTGACAAATATGAAATCCGAGGTTTTCCCTCAAAAAATCATCATCATATATCTCATTCAAATACGGACAGGGATTCCAGATCAATATTTTGTTTCCATATACCCTTCATAGCGACAGGCATAAGAACCAACAATCCAAGCGATTTCGTATGTTATAACTTGTCCACGATCTCGCTATCTCGCGGATCTCGGGTCAAATAGATCTGTGATTCTTTGCCTTCAGTTTATTCCTTGAGGCTATCCGTACGTACTCATGATCTAAGTATGCAGAGGACCTGGCTGCTACTTGCATAAATCAAGTCCGCAAAGGCGAACACGAAAATCTCAACAGGAAGCTTTCTAAGAAAATATCGCGTGGCATGTTCTCAGAAATCTCGCAATAAGCAGTATTGGACAATTTCTTACACTCCTCGCCATGAGGCTATGTGAGCGAATTTCCCACAGACCTTCCAATGTGGGAAGTTTGAGAATTTCCGCATGCGATAATTTGAGGATCTCTTCAAATATATCGCTGTAGTGGACATTTGGGAGAAATATAGCGCTCCTCGTGACTTTTCACAGAAGTAGCAAAAGTACTTTCAATATACTGAGAAGATATCGCAGGGATATCTTCATAACCTCTCTGTGTTGCCTGAATTATGGACGTCCATTTCAAGTCCACTAAAGGATATCTATCATAAATCCTCGAATGGATATCTTATGGACGTCCGTTTCAAGTCCAAGGATATCCCGACCTGAATTGGACACGAATTGGATATCCATACGATATTCTGTGTTATCTGGGTAGGATGCTGCGTATGAGCTTCACTAATCCAGTGTGGGGTTTCTGTACTCCAGAAACGATAATTGTGCATGTTAAATACTCCATTTTAATTAAAGGTAATTTCATTCGAAAGGAGTATGTTGAGTGAAATACCATATTCTTGTCACAGCGGCTCATAATTTCCTCACATAATCACAAACGCCTGTCATACATGCACCTCATAAGGGTAACATTGTTCTGCTTTCAAAAAGCTCCTAATCGTACGTCTAGCCATAGCATGATTCCGGGCCATTATGGAATCGTTGACACATGCGATTCGTCCTGCACAGATAAGGCAATGTCCAATTTTTGATCCTCTTCTAAAACTCCTGGCCGAGCACTTCTGGGCAAGTCCTTTACTGTGACATGTTCTTCAAATTTGTATTTTGAACAAAATTCACAAGTTTCGAATGTACTCATTCATATTGTGCAACTCTGACAATTTCATCGAAATCTATTAGCCATACCAAAGTTATGAATATAGTCTCTATAATCTCATCACAGAAGAAAACCATGAACCAAACATTGTTCCGAAACTGTCTAGCGTAAACCCATCCCAAAATCTGATGGTTGCCCCCAGAATCACCCTGTATATTCGTGCTGAGATCTGATTCTCTGATAAGGAATGTTTTATGCAATTTCTAGCAGTATCCGACAATGATCCCTACGAATATTTGAGGAATATCGCTAAATATTTTCAACCCAAATCATAATGATGCATGATAATCAGTACTATTAGGCTCTTTCGAACTTGGATTTCCAAACTGATGAAACTGTAAATGCATCTGGGCCTTTATTCTCTATACGGAAAGGGAGAAATATGCGTGTCGACGCTGTTGCCAAGGAAACCCGGTGCGTTTTTGATGGAACGATAGAGAACGTTCATTCCATCCATAGACCTATAAAACTATATGGACATGGCTTAAAGAGAGAGGAAGCGGGCCGACAAA
Organism: Myrrha octodecimguttata; assembly: GCA_958510865.1. Taxonomy (NCBI): domain Eukaryota; kingdom Metazoa; phylum Arthropoda; class Insecta; order Coleoptera; family Coccinellidae; genus Myrrha; species Myrrha octodecimguttata. The sequence goes on along the minus strand of OY294058.1, from coordinate 8,105,240 downwards.
GAGGGAACTAGGGCGGGCCAAACCATCATAGAATACGGAAAAAATAAGACAGATCGGCTTGAAGCCATAGACTATAATAATGAATCTGTTTGAAATAATTTTTTTTCGAAAGTTTTGAAAGTCACATTTGTTTTTTCCAAAGTATTTCAAAGCAGATTTTGATTTATAGTATAAAGACTGTATGTAAGATATAATTTTCGTGTTGTTTTCGTTTTTTGTGTTTTCGTAAGTTTTTGAATAGAAACCGGATTCACTGTCAAACGAATACTGGTGAATTCTTGTGCCATTAATTGTACGAGGAGATATAAAAAAGGGGAAAACGTGCAATTCCATAAGTGAGTTTACCTTGCATGAATAACTGAATTTGTTCATTTTTTGCGCGCTTTTTGTTGGAAAGAAGAGCGCGATATCCTTCCGTTACAATGTCAGTATTTTTTGAGCAAAAAATTTTCTTACTGATGAAAAATTTGTGATCAAACTGGATTCTGTCCGTCCGCCTGGCACGTCTGCGGTCTTGGTTTTATGTTCGTTAACGAACTAAATCCCCGAAGAACTATTTTGATTGTGGTTGAAAAATGGGACTCAACTGCTTCTAGGGGTTAAAATAATTTTTATAATACTGGTCCGAAGTTTCGTTAATCATTATACATATATCATGTTCCCTTAAGATTTCAGAGTTATGGCCGGCTGATCATCTGTTTTTCCATAATTACTCGAAAGCTACACTCTGATGATCAAAATCAATGAGGAATATCAGTTCGAGATAAAATACTGCACAGAACCAAAGACACACCCATATAGAACAGTCATCATTCACGTTGTGAAGTTCAAAATTACCGCCATCTCGTGTTTTCTCTGATTGGCCGATTTCCTTCATGTCCCTGTCACTAGTCGCATGTTATTTTAATCGTGTATCTTGTCTATGGTCTGCCCGCTCCAGTTCCATCTCTCTCTCGGACCTCTCACTTGGTTCATTATCCCCATTCGACTCTTCAGAAATGGATTCGTACGCCGTGTCCAGAGAGTTTAATATGTCTATGATTCCATCACATTCAAGAATAGGGTCTCTGGTCGGAAGCGAAGCGCAACGCCTCACGCCACGGCACGTTATGGACATGAGTAGGTCCGTTCATTATAGAGCGGACAGCTAGTTCAGTGCTCAGTTCTCGGTTGACTGTCAATGTATTTACTAGAGATGTGTTCGTCTTTTCACTACCTGTAATTTTGGCTCTGTCACAGTGAGTCACAGCTCCGGAGAAATCACAGAATACAAATCCTGCCGCAACACATCTCTAGTATTTACGTGTCAAGCCCACAGAAAGCGTACCGAATTCAGCCGAATGATATCGAGAATAGCCGATGTCGCATGTCTCCGGCACAGGGGCGCTATTTTCGAGTCATCCGAATCACTTTCGCATGCAAAAGTGAGGTTTAGATTCGGCCAAATGTGACAGTTTGGCAACGTGTTGTTTTTCCTTAGAATTTGTATTTGTAGGCAATCCATATTACATGCCCGAAGCTGACATGATATTCAAACGAAAACACAGTGGATACTTATTAATGTTTTTGATGGATTTAACAGTTTGAAATTGTTTTTATGGACACTCCTTTTGATTAAATAATTATTGCTGTCCTCTTGTGAACTAATATTAGTGATGGAATGAATATCCGAAAGTTGATGAACGAAAGACGATGTGGATTAAAGCCTTATTGAACAATGATTGAAGGTAGGATATATATTATATTGTACCCAAATTCTATTTGTAATATTTATGAGTAGTTTTGTTTTAGGTATCTAATGGATATATCGTCACCTGAATATCTAAAATCAATTACTCAAAGCTTCAGGAATTGAATTATGCTGTGAATATACTACAGATATGAGGTGTCGAATAGCAGTTTCGGCACAAGGTGTAAACGCGGACTTTCGAATGTCTACAATCTTAGGAATACTTTGAAGGCTCAAAAACTGTTGGTAATTTATATGTACAAAATATTGCTAACAAAATCAAAATAAATGGAGCATATACAATATGGAGTGTTTCATTTAAAAAATTATGGTTGAACTGAATTTTCTGAATACTGAACAAAGCATTTTAACTACCTAATTTGAACATTGTGATCGCAACAGAAGTTGCATGTATAGTTAAATTGAACTCGAATGGTAATTTTGAAGGTACTCAGTTCATCAGAAATCCACTTCAACTAGATTAATTAGTCTCAGTTTGAGCTCATTCACAGGAGAATTTGAATTTATTTCCAAATTGAGGTTTTCTCAAAAATGAATTAATTTTTTTTCGGTTAAAATACAGTTGATTAATATTATACAGGGAAAAATTGTTGGAGAATATTCACAAGAGCAATGCAACAAACAATAATTTTGTTGAACGTGTTCTATATAAATAGTTGAGTTTTGGTGGATTGAAGTGAAAACTTTGGTGGATTAAACTAAAAACTAATGAAAATCCTATATACAGCGCCGAAAATGTGAAAAATTAAAACGGTAGTTTATTAGGAATCAATAAAAGTTTTTTCTGGATCAACTATTCCACGTATTCCAAGTTTTTTTGAATAAAATTTTAAATTTTTTATTGAGTACGAATAAGATACTTTTTAAGTGCGTGAAGTGAATAGATTTGCTCTATGGATTAATACACGGTTTTTGAGAAGAGAAAAATTAGTGAATCCGCATGCGGATTTGAATCCAGCTGCCTCGACCCATTCGATGTATTTCAGCCGAAAACGAAGCTATGCGAAAGTTCATTCACTACTACGCAAGTGCATATGAGTCATTTTTTACCGTGCAAAGTGATCATCACACCTAAAAAATGGCGCATTTGATCATTTCCCCCTTTTTTGTGGTCATTCGGCTTTTTTATATTCAAAAGTTATTTTGGAGTTCAAAATAATCATTGAAACATTCAAAATTTCAATAAAAAAGGTGTCGTGAATAAATCTTGCCCAAGTACACCGTGAACACCACGTTACCAAACTGTCGCATGGCCGCGAGAGCTCGTAGACGAATTGAATTAGGACGAGCTCGAAAATAGCGCCCCTGATCTCCGTTAGACGCCGACCGCGTAGCGCAACCGACCTAATGGACAGGTCATTCTGGTTTAACACTCCATTACACGTGCTCTGTGGTAGAACACCAATGCACGCGTCGTATCTGTGAGATACAAAATCAGTTAATTGAAGAAATACATGCTGTAACTAAATATTTCGCGTTTCCTTAGTGAGAAGTTGCACAGAAAATTGAAAAAAGCTTTGAATAGAAAATACAATAATTTTTATCGTCAATCAAAGTATATAAATATTTACAACAATGTGAACCCTGGTAACATACGCAAAAAATTCAGTTGTTTGTGTTTGTAATGGCACAGGTATGTCAGTCAAAAAGTAAATAAAGATGAGTAACATCAAGTATACGGTCAATCATCCCTGTAATATAAGAAATTTAAAAAACATTTACGTATTAACGAACAAAAAAAATATAGGACTCTATAAAAACTGGGTTCTTATTTCATTACTAGTAAGGAGATAACAAAAATATCACAAAACATAAGAGAGGCCTCTTCTAACAACTACTTGCTTTTGGAGAATTTCAGCCTAAAAAATTTTCATTACTTTCTCGAACAACATCACAGCCACCACCATAAGAATATTCACAGTGGTGCAGGCCACATTCAAAGAAAGTATATTATTTGATCAGTCTGGTCGTTGTGGTTGCTCTCTTATGAATTCATTACCTAGTTCACGAAGGAAAACTCGGCGAGGTGGCACGTTTTGGCCATTTCCCAAAGAAATGACTTAGCCATTCATACCATCATTTAAAATGGTGGAAAAAACCACCATTGGCCATCTTCTCGTTCCTTCCTGGACATTTCATGCTGAACACATTTTGTCTATCATGTCTACACCAATTTATGTCGATTGTAATAGATAATTATTCCTGTTTTTTTTCTCTCCACTTTTTTCATCAGTAGCTCCATCCCTATGCATACTGGAGATCAAAAGCACATTTTTCAAACACTTCTTCATCAGAGTCGAGGTCGTCTTCAGGAACCTCTGTAATGATTTTTGATGGTCCTGAAGCTGAAGAACGAGGGTGTTTTTCATCATCTCCTGAGTCTTGTTCAATATCACTTATGTGACAGTTATCTTTTTCTAGTAGAAGTTCGTGTTACTTAGATGTTACGAGGATCATTGAGATCTGATATCAAATGAGTAGTCATATATGATGAATACAAGCGTATAGTATCTGTGAGATACTGGAGCACCTATCTGTTACTAAATACCTATTTCTTTAGCAATATTAATAATCAGAAGGCAACACTAGGTTCACATACTAAAACAAATGAACACTTATATTCGAAAATAATGTTTTTTGGATTACTTACATTTTTGCACGCGCCGTATCTATAAGATACACAGTGTCAAAAAACACCCCCAGCTGGACGCATTGGCAGTCAATGCTCAGCTAAAGTATTGAGTAACGCGAGCATGTGGAATAGGAGGAAGGGGGACGACGTCGACCTTCACGAGACCAACATTTGATGAGAAACGCTCAACTATGTATCTGCCAGATACATAGCGTGTAATGAAGTGTTAAAGTGGCACAGCGCTTCCGCTGTACACCGTGCAGCGCTTCGCCACACTTCGCCAACGACTGATGGACAGGCAGCTTAAGGTGGTGCCAGGGGCGCTATTTTCGAGTCATCCGATTCACTTTCGCATGCGAATGTGAGGTCTAGATTCGGCCAAATGCGACAGTTTGGCAACGTGTAGTTTTTCCTTAGAATTTATATTTGGATTTAACACTTTGAAATTGTTTTTGTGGGCATCTCGAAAGTTGATATACGAAAGACGATGTGAATTGAAGCATTGTTTAACAATGATTGAAGGTAGGATATATATCGGGTGTCACACGAATATCGTTCTTTAGAATATTTTTGGGAAGGAATTGAAATTCAAGTTTGCAATTCTGGACTTAATCTTTTACTAGAGAGATGACTTCCTGTAAATTTTTTGGGCTTCGTGAGACTTCCGGTTTTACCGGAAGTGACACCAGCTTCCGTTTTTCAAATGAAAAGCCCCAAATTTTAGTATTAAAATAGATTCCGCATTGAATTCTGACTCGTTTAAATGTCAAATTTTTGAATTTTCGATAGAAATTTTTTTCAAACGTGAAATTGCGAAAAAGAAATTGAAAATGGCGCACTCTTCATTGACAAAATGTTGTTTTTGGGATCCCACGAGAGGTAACAATAATGCTCATGTCACGATAGTCCAGATTGAAAATCATGATACAGGAGGTCACAAAAGCGTTGTTGAAGTTGGAAATTTCGAAAACGTGAAAACTCAATTTTTTCGAATTAGAACCTCATTTTTCAAAGCCATAATGGAATTTACGTTGAAAATAATTATAGGTGTGGAAACAACAACAGTGCCCTTAAATTCATATTTTTTCAGATATTCGTAAAAAACAATCTACGCGATCACATTTCGAATTTTATTCTTCTCAGAAAAAAAAAACTGTTTCGAAGAAAATGGAGACATATTGAACATTCATTTCAGATTTTTTCCATAGAAATACTTAATTTCCAGTTTGTTTGTATATTTGAGAATATTGATATTAAATATGTAATCGCGACTGCATATCTCAGAAAAAATGGATTTTAGGGCATTGGTGTTATTTCCACACCTATATTATTTTTCAACATATATTCCATTATGGCCATAAAAAGATGGGGTTCTCATTTGAAAAACTTGAGTTCTCACATTTCTAACTTCAACAACGCTTCTGTGACCTTCTGCATCATTATTTTTCAATTCTGACTATTGTGACATGAGCATTATTGTTATTTCCCGCGGAATCCTAAAAACGACATTTTTTCAATGAAAAACCTTGAATATATCTATGTTTCAGCAGAGCGCCATTTTCAAATTTTTTTTCGTAATTTCACGTTAAAAAAGAAATTTCTATCAGAAATTAAAAAATTTGACATTAAAATGAGTCAGAATTTATTAACGAATATATTTTCATACTAAAATTTGGGGCTTCCCATCATTTCTCTAATCAAAGCTTAAGTCCGAAATTGTAAACTTGAATTTCAATTCCTTCCTAAAAATATTCTAACGAACGGTATTCGTGAGACACCCGGGATTATGTTGTACCCGAATTCTATTTGTAATATTTATGGTTAGTTTTGTTTGGGGTATCAAATGGATATATGGTCACTCGAATATCTGAAATCAATTACTCAGAGCTTCAGGAATTGAATTATGCTGTGAATATACTACATCGAATAGCAGCCTAATTAAGAACAAGAAAATGGTTCTGTGTGGTTCCAGTAGCAGGCAACAGCAGCATTTCTCCCCTGAAGTGATTGTATTCACCCCTGGCGCACATTCGGCAAAGTAGATAACAGAACATAATGAACATATGTAAGGTAATTATTTCTTATCTTTGTGGTTATTCTATGTTCTATGGTAGAGAGCCACAGTTTCTCCTTTTTCACTGTTGCCAAATGTGACAATACTACTTGAGTGCTCAGAAATCGGTTAGTCGTTATAAACTTTGGTTGTAAGTTGAAATCGACTGAAAATCTACCGCGAAAAGTTGACTTCTGAATTCTGGGCTGGATTGGTAAAAATCTACCAAAAAAGTTGAAATTTACTGAGTGTGGGAACGTTCTTAGCATTATGCTAAGAGTAAATCTGAGAGAGATGGATTACTCTCTGAAACAGATCACATGTGCTCTTGAGACACCTGCTGTCTCGGAAAGTTGTGAGGACTATTTGACAGTACTCTCGAGACTGGTGGACTCTAGTATAGGGACTAATCACGAGGCTCATTCGTCACAGACCAAAACTCCCCATGAGGATTGATTTCTATCGGTTGTATCTCAATTCTAATTCCAGAGTCTTTTTCACTGACTTCAAAACATGGACTCAAAGGAATCTTTGAAATAGTAGGAACTTATATCCAGCTGCAGATTCCGTAGACTGGCTAGAAATATTGTCGAATTATCTTTGAGTGGAGTTGTTTTTTTCTAGTTTCAATTACTGTACACCCACAATTATAATTTTACGCGCTCCTTCTAAATAAACAATATTTTGTCCAAGTCTCTGCCATTCCCGTCTGAAATTAGTAGGTTCCACTCACTGAGGAGGAATCCTATGCCTATTTGGAACAGATTAGTAAGCAGCTTGAAACTTTCAGGGTAGGTGGCTCATCGAAGTGTGACGGTGGAATTAGTTGAAGGGAAAATTCCACTGGACGGTTTCAAAGGTATAATCCTTTCGGTAAACCAGCTAGATTTTTCGTCGTCAAGATATAAGTAAGATATTAACATCATTGTACGCAGTGTGAGGCTGTATCTCTTAGTTTGGAAGATATGGGTCCCAAAGTTCCAAACTGTTGCATTTTCCGATCCATTTTTCCACCATAAAAATGATCAATCACTTCTTCAATATAGTTCGCAAATCATCCTTGAACTTTCAACCAACGATTGGCGACACTTTCATTCGAGAAAATTCATAATTTATTGAAAAAAATTTAAAATATTGGACAACCACTCAACCTCTATTTCTATACGAACTATTCCTCAATGTTAACTTGGAGTTCGGCAACAACGCCTTCTCCTCTCTGGCGAACTAATGATTACAAAAGACTGGAATCGTATTTCATAGCAGGAAATATGGAATGATGGATTACTATTTCGTTCCCAATGTTTTCTTACTAACTTAAATCTTTCAACCAGTTTCGAAATGGGGAGTTTTTTAATTATAGTCGAACTTTTTTTCTTGTTGTGACTTCGAGATGATCCCAGTTTAGAATTAAATTTAGGATATTCCAATTAAATGGGTTATTTAATATCTTCGATTTCATTGGAAAACTGGTGAGGATGCAATCTTTCACATATAAAATATATATCATGTTGAATTCGCAACCCAGTTAATGTGATTGGTCGAACCATATTGATTTCATTAGAATCAGAATTTTCTGTTGACTATCAGAAGTTCTAGAGAATCGCGGAAACAAGTAATCATCTGTCATTCACTAATCTGCACGACAGCACAATGCGCCAATGCCAAACTTCACTTTTAGGCTGGTCGTCCACTGCAAGCGATTTCGAGAGGCGCGATAGGAGCGTAAACGAACGAATTTGCGCGACAGATCCAAATGAATGGAATTCTAGGTACCCTCGTCGACTGGCAGCGACTTCATACGGGCGACTTCGAGAGAATTCGAGCGGCGCAATCGTATCCCGATCACATTGGATCTGCCGCGTCTATACGCTCGAAAAGAGGAGCTATCCGTCGGGAAGTGGAATGCATGGTTTGTGAACGGAATATTTGTTGAAGCTCATTGTTTATTGTTGGTGAATTTTAGATGGATCAGATTGAAAGGTTAATGAAGGTTGTCTTTTTTCTTACATTAAACTCACATCCAGAAGTTCTGTAGGTGTATAGTAGCCTATCTGAAGTTGGACTCTTTGGCAATAATCGGCTGTATAGCATTCCAAATATAATTAATCCAGCGTGTTTCGACATTATCTCGGGTTTTATAGCTCTTATTATCTCAATATCTATTATCAATTTGTTTTTTTAGTCTCCGACCAATTTTATTCCGAACATTTTTCTATATGCTCAAGTGTTTTTGGCCCATACGTACTGTAATGATTCAATTACGTTTCATATGCAGAACCATCTTTTCGATCACAAAATAAACATAGTTTTTTCTTTATAAAACGCTACGGATTTTTACTAGTGACCTGTTTTCTAAAATACGCATGCACTTCTGCAAAATTTTAAGAATTTCTGAATATCTGTGTCACCATCATTTCTTTCGATGTTTGCAGTTCTTAAAGTTTTGAAGTCACGTTCTAGATACATTAATAACATATTTACCTTCTGAAGCTGACTTTCACAGATAAAATTCAAATCAGCCATAATTTCGACGTTCCACATCGTTTGTTTTCGAAGTACCCAGTCATCAACATTCACACTTCAACTTCCATTCCAGTATTATAAATGAGTATACAATAATAATCATTCATTATCAAGATGGTGAATTTTTTTCCGATAATTTCATTTTTTCTAAATTTGAATCTACTTTAGCTCAAAAATTTACCCCATTCCGTAGCTAACATATGCCTGATCAAGTGAGATTTATCCTTGAAATGAAGTATTAATTCTAAATCCATTCCGTATCACAATTTCTTCAATAAACACGGAAATCTGAAGTAAAAATCCTCTACTACGCAAGAACAAGAACGAACCGAAACCTCGCGAACTATCTGCCAGTGGACGACCCCGAAGCCTGAGACAGCTTCGGTCGTAAAAGCTCCTCGGCGCTCGTAAAACGCGTAGCTCATAAAAGCCCCAAATCGCTTCCAGTGAACGGCCAGGCTTAGACTGAATGGAAATCAGAAGAAATAGAGGTTAAGTGGTTGTCCAATATTCCCATTCTTTCTATTAAATATTGGCTATGCTTCAAAGAAAGTGTTGTTAGTAGTTGGTTGAATGTTCAAATGTGATTTGTGAACTATTCAGAAGAAGTGAAAGATCGTTTTTATGGTGGTGAAAGAGACCTGAAAACGCATCAATTTGAAACTTTGCGGACCCATATCTTCCAAACTGAGTTAAACCGCTTATGTTCGACTTCATACTTTATGTTTAGAAAAACACAGTGCCTATGATGCTGTGAATATCTTATAAATATCTAGGCGACGGGTAATCTTGCGGGTTTACCATTTCAATTCATGAGGTTAACTTCTCAATATCTCAAAGATTACCCGCGCAATTGGATTTAAACTGTTGTTGTAAACATCCGACGTACATTTCAGATAACTCAAAAAAAGTGGAAAAAAAATTTTTAATAGTATTTCTGAACTATCCATCATATTCATGAGATTTGGAACACGACCTTGAGGCTAATATTTTACGGCAATGTACCAAATTTCAGCTCAATCAGATATTCATTCCTGAAAATATTGGGAACGAAATATACCTATTAACTTTTGTTGTTATTTCATCATAATCGTTGTCATTTCCTCAAAAAACCCGCTTTCACAAATAAAAGGAGCTAACGCGTAAAAACTTCTGACCCCAGATTGACCTCTCTTTCTCCGATTGGAGATGTGGTTCAGGATGGATTGTAGGTACACCAGCTTATTTTCCAGTTTTTGTTCGGGAATACACTCAGATATTAGAAGTGTTACCCCCCAGAGAAAATTACTTCGTGAATTCCATTTTCTGGCAAAGTGGTAATCCTACATTAAACAAGAAAAAATTACTAACATATTCATAAGGGCGAATACGTGTCGATTAATCAACAAACATTCCAACTTGATCACAGCTAATCATCCAATCACCCAACATATCTACACCGAAGAAGCGGCGACCAGAGAGAATGGTTGCAGCTGTTCCACAGTTCGTACTCATCGTCAGACCATCTTTCCTTGGTTAAACCGCATAGAGATCTAGATACTTATAACCTGTCAGATGGAAAACTGATGGAACTTTTGTCGTATCAGGTCACTGCATCTGCGGTTTTGCAGTTTACAACGTCCGTCGAAGCCTTGGAAACACTCGGTTCATGTGGTTTTCTCACAAGACGATATCGTCCAACATCTGGCAAAGAAATCAATTGGGTCATGAAGAAAAGAGAGTTCCAGTAGTCGTGAGTAGAGGTTGTAAATTGCAAAACCGCTGAAGCAGCGACCTGATACGACAAAAGGATGAATGTCATGCACATATATCAAAATATTCTGCACTCGAAGATAGGATTTGCGAGATGCTTCTGGGAGATGGCGCGCTGTACGTTGTTACTGCAGTATTCCATCTGACAGGATATAAGTTTCTCGATTCCTATGCGGTTTATCCAAGGTAAGATGGTATGCAGATCAGTAAGAACTATGAAACAGCTGTAACCATTTCCTTGGACGCGGCGACTTCGTAGATGTTTTAGTTGATTGTATGATAAGCTCTGATCAAGGTGGAATGTTTGTTAGTTAATCGACAGATATTCGTACTTGTGGTAATGCTAGTTCATTACTACCAGGGCTCTTTTTTCTACATGAACCAATTCCTTTCTTTGAAAAAATAACATTCCCGAACATTTTATTAATATTCAAGAGATTAATAATTAGACACGTCTAGTTATCGACGAAATAATATGTTCGAATGGCAAAACGTGAATGTCAGCTCCTTGAAGAAATAAGTTCATCGACCGGCAAGCAATGTGGAAACATGCATTATTTTTCTGAAAAAAGGTATATGGATGGCCATTCAGATAAGTCAGTAGACTGGTTTGTAGGACATCGACAACATAACGCGCAACTATGTCACTGCTTGGAATGAAAGAAATGGTGAGCGGCTACCACTTGTTATAGTTCCCCAAGCCATAAGCGCAACAGTCCCGTGTAACTCTTTCAACCGGCAACCGTAATATCAAGTCACTAACATCTAACCCTTCTAAGGTGATCGAACATACCTGGACTGAATCGCGATTTACCGCTCAATACGACATTATGCCATTCTGCCATTGGATCATTGTGTCATGTCAGACTGTTTCGAATAAAGTCTCTATTTTGGGTGAAACCTGGACCGTGTTAACTCCATCTAAGTTCAGACTATGTGCTGAGCAGGAAATGAATCATGCAAATTGGTTCTTCATCAGAATTCTAGTCTCGACATCTCCATATTTTCTTGCCATATTTCCAGCATTATCATAAGATTCACCTCTATTATTCCACATATTTAATCCATTCGCCAGCAGTTTTTCCGCTACAAGTTTGGCAAGAGGTTCTCCAGTATGTTCATTTGTGGTTATGAAATCGAGAAAACTTTCTGGAATCAATTTCAACGTATCTGCATACGAGGGTCATCTGTTCTAGTATGATACATCTGGTGTAAGAAATTTTCCACAATTCAGGTCGTTAATCTTCTCGGAAGTGTACCTCTAGAAGAATCATTATTTTTAACGTAGTGAAGATAGCACCCAAGATAATCTTCAAGATGTGCCTCCAATTTTGTTTTCCATCCATGATCGCTTTCTCCAAATAATTATCAAGAATCCGCCGATATTCAAAGACTGTAAAACTGCTATTTGGTACAAACCAAGCGGTTACTCCGAGACAGAAGAAGACATCACAAAATTACATAAGGAAAAATAAGAAAAGTGTACAAAGTACAACTCCTGCACATATGTACTCACAGTATCCCATAGATTTGACTCCCAAAATGTTTCCATATCAAACAGAGAATCTCATTACAACACTTGTGAGTGAAAGGATTCGCATACAAAAACACGACACAGTCAACTTTAAAGACAGTTTGCCCGAAATATCAAGGCTACTTTTTTTTGATGATGTGAACGTATTTAAAATGATGTTGGGTGTTTTACTTGTTTCATTCTTTTTGTGTTCATCTTAGTATTAGGGGCGTTGAGGGTCACGATGAACCACTCATTAACAAGAAGAAGAACAATCTGTCAACATACTTAATCTATAATTAAATTCTGATTTGATGAATAAATGTAAACAAAACTGAGGACATTCTAGAACAATTCACTACTAATGAACGATTTTTAGTTACATCTTCCCCCATACATTTCACTCAGAGTTCTTCTAATTTTATATTTGATCATTAGTAAAAATAAGGTGAATGCTTTGTCGGGACATTCGCCTTCTGAAATGGTAACGAAATGTGTTTTCTATCCCCACAGCCCCAATTAAGAATTAGTGGTCTCTAAAACGTTGGCGAGTTTTCAATAAATGGTTTGACTTTTGAACAATTCAATTCTTGTCCAAACATTATTGATAAGTTAACGACAGTGTTCCAAATTCCAATTGGATCCGATAGTTATTTTCGGAGATATAAGATAAAATATGTTGGAATTTTGAGGTTATTTCTTAAATCTCCCGAGAAGTACAGACGCGATCAGATTGACACTTCGTAACTAGTAAAAGAATACCGCCCCGCAACATTACGAGAAATGTGTTAAGAATTGTTACAGTGAAAAATTTAAAAACTTGAATCCGAAAATCTTCCAAATTTCTATTCAACAAAAGTGCTTCAAATTTCAGTTCTACCTGATAATTATTTCAGGATACATTGGAAAAAAATATGTCGAATTTCGTGGCTATTCGAAATTTTGGGATTAGTATCTGAAAATCTTAGAAAGATATTATGCGTAGAAAGTTGTGGAATACCAATGTGCAACTCCCTGTCAAATTTCCTCAGGATTGTACAGATACATATTTTTTTTTCTTCTACAATTTCATAATTTATTTCAGAATTTTTTTCTCGGACTTTTCAACAGATTTCGATGAATTCGGAACAGACCTTGAAGACATTATTCGGCTATAGTTTTTGAATTTTTTATTGATCGTATAAGTTCGGCTGATATTGAGAAGAGAATTGTAAAAATACAGACATCGTCATTCCGAAATATCTCGATGAATACTGATCCGGTCATGATGAAACTTGGCTAGTAGTTGCAACATGCTGATGACCAAATTTTTGCAGATTCTCCTGATGATCGTTTCATTAGAATAATGGGAAAAAAATTTCTTTCAAATATTCAATATTTAGCGATCTACAAATCATATTATCCCCGCAAAATACCTCATGAACCTTCAAGCGGAACCATTGCAAGTTTTACCAATTCACCTTCGTAATCAAACTCACAAACCTACGGTACAGTTATCAAGTTTTCAATTAGATTCTTCCGGAAGTAATTTTGTTCGCCGTTTCGTGAACACAATATTATCCGGAAGAAATGACTTAAAGACTCAATTTTGTAGAGAAGGTTTTCGATTCAATATCGAAGGTGATGAACGTGAATAGATGAAATTCGTTTAATGATTCCGTAGATGAAAGTGTCCATTCAAAATTTGATTTTTCCAATATTTGCATAAACACGGAATCTTTTCGATCTTCGATCTTTTTCACGAGGATCAGAGGATCATATAAGTCCATCAGCAAGTAAAGCTGCGATCGGCGAATTCATCGCGTGAAGGTCACCGCTCTGACAACGAATTTGAAGAAGCGCGTTAAAACTGCTGACCACACTCACGTATATTTTTCTTAGAATTTCCTTTGAATATATCAGTTTACAAATTTTCATTGTATGTCCTGGCTATTTTTCAGGTAGATGTAATAGATAGCATAGATGGGATAATTTTGGTGCGAATCTACCTGTATGAATAAATGAATTGGAAATCGAATCATTCCAAATTTTCGAATTTTATTGGCTTCATGAATACGTAAGAGATAGCAAAATATTTTTTGATATTTTTGTGAAATTTATTCCTATATTGGTACTTACTCAGGGATTTAGCCATGGGCTCATCTCTAATGAAATATTTACAGAAATATTCTATCGCCAATTGTTTTTGATCATCTGGCAACCTTTGAACCCAAAATTTTCTAATTTTTCCATTAATCTCTCTCTCAAATTTTGAATATATTTCCTCCATAATTTTTGAACTGTCACTCTCATGTACCATTTAGTCGCACAAACATCAACTGAAGGATTTGTTAAACAATATTTACTTATACTTATTTCGTTTTAAATCAAATAGATAAGAAAAAAATTGATATCTTACTTTACTGCAAATTTAAGTTTTTGGAGAATGAAAAATCCTTATCTGTCGATACCGATAATGATATGAGTGAATAGTCATTGTGGAATGGCTTTTATCATTTAGTGCGGAGCTATTTTAATTATAGACTACTAGTGCTTTCAGATCTACCTAGCGCGTAGATTCACCTTTTATGTTGTAAACTTTTGAATAGTAATTTATAAATAATGGAAACAATTTTTTGGGCTGTCAACTTGAAATTTCTCGATGATCATAAAGCCGAGCTCTGTAACCTCCACGGAAGGGTCAAAACTAACCTAGGCATTATCTGTATTCCAGATATATTTTTCAAAAAACAGGAAGAAATATCGTTAAAATCCCGTCGAAAATGAATGATACGATCTATGATCTTGAAAAACTCACCATAAAAAGTAACTTAGCTGGTATAAAGCGGTAGGATTCTAGTCAGAAGAATGTTATAAACCGGTAAAAAGTATGTTCGAATTTTGGAAAAAATTCAAAGGTGATGGTAATACAGCTAAAATGGGAATGAACCAAGCTCTTATCGACCCATTTCAATAAATTATTTTTTATATTTCTGTCGATTTTGTTCAATTTCATGATAGAAGAAGCTCTCGATCATCGAATAGAATCGTGTAATTTTTCGTTCGAGGAAAAACACCTATTTCTTTATCTTTCGACGTTTTTCTGTCCATTCATTCAATTTCCACTCGAAAGCATCCAACCTGTTAGAACCGTAAAATCACGAATCATTTCCGATGACCTGCGAGAAATTTTCAGCAATTTGAAAAGTGTCAAAAATTACCCGACTGACCTAGCCTTTCAGACCCGTGAAATCACAAGTCGGACTCAAAAGTTGACAGAATTTTAGGGACATTTTGAAACGTCAAAAAACTACCAACTTTCTTTCGTATTTTTCGTTAATTTCCGTTCGTTTGCGAGGAATAAGAATACATACATAGATATCCTGTCCTTGAATTTTTTCCCATCTTTGGTCAGATCCGAGAACCTTCGCTCTCCAAGGAGATAGCCGTTTCGAGATAGTCGACCTGGCGAAATCTTGCAGAATTCAGATTTAAGAATTTTTTTCGGTATTTTGAAAATTTCATAGCGGGACGAATGAGATATCTACAGAAACAGCGTTCTTCCTTCTTTCGGCGATTTCCCTCTCGTTGTCAAAATTTCGAAAAGCATCATTCTATGATTTAACCTCATCATTTTACTTATATAGACTAGTGCTCAGATCTACCTAGCGCACAGATTTGCCCTTTAAGTAGTAATAATTTTCAATAATGATATTTTAATTATCCAAAAATGAAATCACAAATCATCTTCGATGATCTGTCAGAAATGTTCGGCATTTTGAAAAACGTCGAAAAATTACCAACTTTCTTTCGTATTTTTCGTAAATTTCCGTTCGTTTGCGAGGTATGAGAATCCCACTGGCGGCCGGTTCGGGCGAAATTCGTCAAATTCAAGAATTGTTTTCGGTATCTTGGAATTTTTAGACTCGTTCATGATGTGGTGTCCTCTTCGCGGACACCTCCCGCTGTCTAAATATTGGAAAAATCATCTTTTTATGATTTTTCCTCATCATTTTTATTATATAGACTACCAGATATCATGTAAGCAGTCTCTAGACTAGAGTCACAAGTCTCCATAGCACTCTCGAACAAAAGTCATTACTACTCTCCAATACAGCGTATGTCCTCTAGATCACAGAGCGTCTGAGAAAGTAATCTCGAGACTTTCTCTCCCAGGTTGACAATAAGCTAAATTCAAATCCACAGTCCGAGCGGTGCCAAATGTCCTCACATGTAATAGATGCATCAGTTTGATTTGCTTTTGTTGCTGCTTATCTCACTCTCGGTTAGAATTCAAAGAATTAAATAAAGTGCCATTAAATATCGATCATCACTATTTCATTTGTTTGGTTTCTATTGCTTTCTTTTAATGCAATAAACGTATTTGCACTCCCGATATTTTATGTATTTGCCCCAGAGAAATGAAAATAATGTACCTTGTGTCGTTGGTCAACCAAAAATGTTTCTATATAAAGTTTCGGTCATCCAGGGGAACCAAGAGTCGGTCCCCATACAGGTAAGCAGTTTATTCCAGCAAAGCAAAAAAATCTTTTTCCTTCTCTTATAAGATAGTAAAATAATATTATTTTTCATCATTGTATGTATCTGATCTCAATGATTTTATCCCACTTATCTTATAAAACATGATAACACAGAGGCCAAACAAATGCGGAATTTATGGTTGATAAGGCAACGCTGTTCGGATAATTCCATGTGGCCCCGGCGCGACAGTTCCTACGTCGTAAAGTGTGGATGAGAATGTGTGGGTAACTTCACGCTAATCCTTCAAGTGGCCTCACATAAAGGCGATCGCGTTTACGATGGCCATAGCGATGGCTGTCACGTTCTGAACGGAACATGTATAAGCGATCATGGCGAACTTTTTTCACAGTGTCTGTCAAAATCTGCATAGAAACCGTAGTACGTTTCATTAACGCCATGCGATCGTGTCTGAACGCTGTTCACTCGTTTTCCACTTAAAACTTCAAATAAATATTTAATATACGTTATATGACATGTCTTTTGTAAACAAACCTGATGTCACAGAATAGAAACATTGATATATTGGACTCTAGGGTTTTAAAAGTCAACTAGTTCTCCCAGATCTCGCTTGGTGATAGACATACCTAGGCGATAGATCTGGTTTAATGATAGATCTACCTAGTTGTTAAATCTGCAGGACACGTTTTTGGATAGATGAAATGATTGATTTAGTCAAAAAAATATTTTTAACGATATCTAGGCTTGAAATATGATTGTTATGTGATTCTCATATAAGACTTTGTTGGTCGTTTTAATACACAAAATTGAGTTTCAATATTTGGTAAATATATTTTACACAGTACTGGGTGTTTTTATATGTTCCATGGATTTTATGTTCGGATGTGAACTCACCGTCATCGTTTATTCGTTAACTGTATTTCGACTCAATCGTGTCTGTATTTTTGTGAATATCGAGAACAAAAGTTCAAATGCGTTCATCTATTAAAGCTTAAATACAAAGGCTAAGTACGGAATGGAGAAGATTCGCCTAACGGTCTAGACGATGAACGCATTTGAAATTTCGTCATCCCGATAATTACAAAAATACAGAAATGATCGAGTCGAAATTCATTTCGTGGATAGAAGATGACGATGCGCTCACATTCAACACAAAATCCATGGATTATCAGAAAACACTGAGTACTCTGAAAAATATCATTGGCAAATATTACAACTCAATTTTTTGTATTAAAACTACAAACAGAGTCACAGTACTGAATAGATCTGAACAGCTTCTATTTTAGGTATTTGGACGCTTTAGATATCTGATACGACTATTAGCGTGATCATGTTAATCACCTTAATTCAAATTTCATATAACCCACCGAAGAACTATAACCCTCGGTAAAAAATAGTTTCATACATTACTGGTGGAAAAATGAAATATTTAGTTGGTGTTATTACAAACACACATTTTAGTATAATCGAACTTCAAAAAATACAACAGAGTTTAATGAATATTCATGTTTGAGAATATTTCCTTCTTAGTCATTTGTATCCATCATATAGTTAGATTTGATATGTTCAATTGAAAGATATTATAAAGAATTTCCTGATAGTCATGTGTAAAACATTACTGCATCATAAAAATTTAAATTTTCTGTTTAATTGATGAAGATGATCAATTCATAATTGACATATCTGAATTTAATTGGGTTATCATGATATCATGTTCTCCATTCAGGAATGCAGAACGGCATACCCGTATTGAATAAATTTTTTATTTATTGATTATGATAACAAAGTATAGTTCAATAGAATATATATTGTGATATAATTGTTGAATTGTAGGTACATTCATCGTACTACTGAGGAATGAAGCTCATATTACATCATTATGAAATTACATAAATAGTTCGAAATACTATTTGAAAGAATCGCCAACAGGAATAAAAATTTTCGCGCCAGTATTAATTCCAACTCTAGACGGTAACTCAATGCGTACGCCTATGGAACGACGAATTATCAATGACGAATTCTGCGTGAACGCTTGTCGAGTGACCTTGAACATTGTATGACATATATTATACGATGCCTTGGATATACCATTCGCCTGAATTTTGGAAATATAGCCGCAGTTCATGCAATGTATAATGTATGTAAGTGATAATTAAAAAGCGATATTGAAAATATATTCAATATTTGCTTGAGTAGATAATAATAATTCATTTCACTTTTGAATACCTATATTATTAAGGAAAGCATTTTCCTTCAGTAGATTTCAACAGCATTGAAGAATTTCAAAGTAAATTCTGCCTTAAACATGGTGAATCACGAACACCGGCGGTTAAGATATTTCAAAATTCGAGCTGAACACTTGACATTTTTGCGCGCATGTTCTAGGGGAACAGCGTGCTATCGTTTTGTCCAAATGTCTGTAATTTTGGATGATTGAGCCGACAATGGTCTCAATCGACTAGGTTGGACTCACTGATGACGAATCCGGTGTCAAAATTGATTCTGTCCGGCCGGCCGTCCGTAGACACGATAACTGTCGACAAAAGCAAGCTAGCTACTTGAAACTTTCAGGATAGGTTGCGCATCAGAATGCCGCGGTTAAGTTCGTTAATGGGCCAAATCGGTCGAATAGTTTCGGAGTTATAGGCACTTGAAGTTTTGAAGTTATTTATTTTTTATTTCAGAAACTACACAAGCGATTGGATTCAAACTTGGCAGTTTGCTGGAGTATAACGACGCGCAACTTTGAACCAAATTTCGTCAAGATCATAATGTCAGTAAATTTTGAAAAAAATTTTTTTCGAAATTTTTCTACAAAAAAATTTTTTTTTCGGAAACCATTAATCATATCCAAAAAAAATTATACTCACACTTTGACCTTCTAATTTCACAGCAGTGTATTAAATTTCAGTTCGATACGATCATAAGTTTTGGAGATATCGGGAAAAAATATGTCAAATTTCGAGGTTTTCTTCTCGATATCGTTGATTTTTTCGGTATTACTCGAGAAATACTGATTCAGTCCTGATTAAACTTCACAGCTAGTTTTAATATGCTGAAAGACAACTTTATGTAAAATTTCGTGATAATCGTGTTATTAGAACAATTTGAAAAAAAAATTTCTATGATTTTCTCATCATATCATCCTCATTAAATTCTGTATGAAACTTCGAACTGTTATTTTCGATGAAGTACTGGATTTCAATTCGATCTGATCTGCATTTTTGGAAATATTAGAAAAACAAAATTTTGATTGGGTATATCTACGGAATCATTGGGTGGATTTTACCCATTCACGAATTCGGCCTTCGTAATTAAGGTCCAAACCTTCTCTACAAATATCGAGTTTCTAAGTTGTTTCTTTCGGAAGTTATTGTGTTTACGCAGTCGGTCGTCAGGCTGACCGTAAACACAATAACTTCCGGAAGAAACGACTTAGAAACTCGATATTTGTAGAGTAGGTTTGGGGCTTAATTACGAAGGTCGAATTCGTGAATGGGTAAAATCCGCCCAATGATTCCGTACATATACCCCTTCAAAATTTTATTTTTACAATATGTCCCAAAATACAGATATGATCGAATTGGAATCCAGTAATATATCAGAAAAAAAATTCAAAAAGCACTGCCGTGAAGGCAGCAGCTTTTGCGCGCACGTTCAAATTCGTTGCTGAAGCGGTCATCTACATTGAACATGCGCGCAAAAGTTGCTTTTTGGACTTTTTTAGTTAACCTTTGATGAGAGGGATGAATTCTTGGGAAAAGTTCAGATTCGTTGGACTTTCGGTTTCACCAGGAATAACAGCAACTTTCGTTTTTACGCGCTTGTTCTGGGAAACAGCGCGTTATCGTTTCGTCACAATGTCTGTAATTTTTTAATCTTGAGCCGAAAATGATCTTAAACGATTGGGTTCGACTCCTAAAAGAAATATCCGTGGTCTAATTATGACCGGCTGGCACTCCTGATGTGCTCTAACGCCTCATATTGGCCCAAAGTATGTTAAGTGGTTCAAGTGGCCTGCGAGGGTTACAAATCTGGTGCGGTATAAACAGCGTTGTCACGTAGAGCAACTCTTATATTCATCATGATTACGATTATACACTCAGTAAAGACGTTTGGTGATAGTAGATATCGTTTTGGAATTCAGCTCTACTTTGATCGGATTGAAACTATAATAGGTAGATATTTCAAGATTGGAGAGTTCATTAAAAATGATACAAAATCCTCCCAAAATAATCTTTAGTCGATATTTAGAGTGTCCATGTAGAATATCATGAGCAGTATACCTACTATCAGATTAAAATTTGAAAAAAACTGCATGGAAGGCCTTCTGCGTCAGGCAAGGCGGTAGCTGGATGAGTGATCGCTCTATATATACTGCAACTATTGAGTGAATTCAAATTTCCAGGGTATATTCAAAGCATAAAATCCATAAATGCACAGGCATGAAGTCAGCAGCTTTTACGCGCAATTTCAAATTAGTTGCCAAAGCGGTTACCTATTCACATATCGACCGAACCAAACGCTGCAATACTTCCTGAAAGATTTGGCAACCTTTTTTCGAAATGGTCATCATGGAATTCGGTATGAACCTTCAAGCTATCATTTTCCAATAGAGTTATAGATTTTCATTCAATCCGATCTTTTTTTTTTCAATATTGGGGAAATACTATTTTGCATGATTATATCTACGGCATCCTTTGACACACTTTTCCCTTCACGAATTCGACCTTCGTAAATAAGCCTCAAGGATAATATTCAAATATCGAGTCCAGATGAGTGTTATGCGAAAAAGGAGGGTAATAAAACTCAGGGGGTGTTATGGTTCGAGTCCGCGCCCTTTCTGCTCCGTTGGTACTCATTTTCGTCTCTAACGATCCATTCGAATGTTTTATTCTAGGCCGAGCTCGAGTGCCGTCCACAATATTCGCCGAATCGTTAATCAAATGTTATTGCCTTCGCTGTTCGGATTGCAATCATCTGGACCAGGCTCAAGTCGTTCCTTTCGAAAGTTATTTTCAAATTGAATTATGTCCGACCGACCTTTCGCACTTTCTCTTATACTTAAGAAGAGACCTATACTTTCGAAAATTTCAGGGATCTTCGAAGGCTGAATATCTCGGTTGAGTTCGTTAATTGATGATTCTGGCTAACTGTTTAGTATTCCCATCCCTATGAAATTCATGAATTCGCTGCCCTTTATAATCAAGCCCCGAACACTACTCTACATTTTTTGTTCCATATGATCTGTTGTAAATCGTAAAGACACTTACTTTCGTGAAAAGGTGAAATTCACCTAATGATTTCATAAATATATCCAGTCAAATTTTAATTTTCCCAAAATGAAGATCTGATCGAATTGAAATAAGGTACTTGATCCAGAAATTATGGCATGGAGGACCACCCAAAATTTCGTGGACTATTTCCCTCGTTGTAATTTCCACCAATCAGAAACGCGCAATTTTGAATTACAAATGGTTTCGAGGTGAAAAAAATGCTTGGCAGGAGCTGTCAGCAGTTTATTCGAGTTTACCCGCGGCAAAACTTGACAGTTGTCACCAAAAATAACAATACCTTTGAAAACAAACCTAATTAATCAGGTACCTGTTTTTCAGTTTTAAAATTAATACCTATGCATAATGCATGCAGAATAATCTGTTACTCATGAAATAGTCTTGTCAAATACCATTCGGGCATCCAATTTTTCTCTGAAAAAAATCGAAAAAACACATTGCAAAGTAATATTTTTCAATAAAAAGTATTCGTGCAGGTGCAAAAAATTGGGTGCCCTTATAATATCACTTACGATTACTGGCGTCTAATTCCATACTAGTCCTTACTTTACGTCATTGTACTTTCATATCAAGAATCGGCTCATCCCAATTCTAGCCTATATTATTGTTAATGGAAAATTTTAATCTGGTGTTCTCATCTTTGTATGGATCGACAAAAAAAACTAAATAGAATATTCATGTGAAAGAGATATGTATGATATGCGCCCGGTACCAATTTGAGTTCGAATGGAATAATGATTTTGTGGACTTCTTTTCAACAAAATATGTAGGATAAACATCTCAACGAATGAAAATAGCATGATTTAAAGTGTGATACGAAAAAGTTCAATTGCCTCTTGCTTCATTAATGCATTTCTTGACCTTTGAAGAATGGCTTCAGGATTGAATATCCTTCAATAACACCTGTAAATGAATATTTTTGCGTCTCGAAATGATTCAAGTGAAAGGCAAATTTATAGATATGATTTTCAATTACATTCGATGAGTAGAAGTGACTACGATCACTTTAACAAACCCATAAAATTAAATATTGTTTATTTGAATCAATACCACATTTCAATGATGAAAACAATAACCACCAATACCAAAGCATAAAGATGTTCAATCATTTGCCATCTCCTATAAAAATATTGAATGCAAGTAAGTTTTAAAAACAAATCAAAAAAATTCTTCTGCTCCTACTCTGTAAATGAATTTCATTCCGATACCCTAATGTTATAATTCATTTTCCACTAAGTATTGTTATATGACTTGTCCTATACACCATGTAGTGTCTAAAAGGATTAAATATATTATTCTTATTATTATTATTATTATTATCATCATTATTATTAGAACAATGAAATAATCCGATGAGTATTGTAATGAAGCAGCTTTTTATGTTCAATGGATTCTGTTATATCCAAAAAAGGCTCGACCTAAAAGTGATTTTATGGAAAATCCCGATTAACCTTTCAAGGTTCCGCAAGGATAGTAAGAAGTGGGGAGAAAATGCTGTTGGTTTCTTTAAAATGCCTGAACCATAGGAAATTCATCAGTTTCTACAAACTAGTTATTTCTAGAACTGATTGATCAAAAGAATAATCATTGGAAGAAGTATTATTTTGTGAGGTCGTGTGTCCTTTGAAAACAAACACGCAATAAAGAAAAGGGATTAGCCTGTTTATTTTACCCTCGAGTGTTACAACAGAAGTGAATTCGAAAGGCAATAAAATTATTTTTGTTAAAAAACACAGGCTAACAATTCTTGTTGTAAATCTCCTTGAGTGTTGACAGGTAGTTCTTCGCTGACGCCGGGCCGGGGTCGATCGTGGAGCCATAGATGCTTAGGCGCCGGTCGGTACTGTCGAGGGCGCTTCCGTCGTCGAGGGTGGTAAAAAACCAGATGTTCTTGGAGCGCTGAATCTACTTGAATTTCTTCGCCCTGACAAGGATAACGATGAACGCAGATGTCGAGTCAGGAATGCAGCGTATACAATATCTTCTTAGCGGTGAAGTGAACGGTGAATGCAGATTGAGTGATTTTGTGAGCGGAGCGAAATATATTTATACGATTTTTCGGAGATTTAAATTTCGTGTTTCGACTCCGCCCCTTTCTCTGTTTTCTTGAAGTGGATGAATTCGCTACACACTCCCCTGCCAGTGATGACGTCACGAAAATCCTGATTGAAATCGGTCCGGAAAATGAACTTTTCTTCCAGAGTGAGTTCGTCTTTCCTGATGATTGAGGTCCTGTTGTGTGGGTTGAATTGGCCGTTCTTCAGGGTGGTTGTCTGGTTGACGTTCTGTGTTTTCATCGGTGATGATGTAGGCTGGTTTTACTAGATCGATAGTGAGTCCATAGCAGTTGACGGTGAAAGTTTTTCGACTTCGCCTAACTACTTGGAATGGTCCATCGTACGGTGGTTGAAGGCAGGCTTTTGGACCGTCGTGACGAACGAAGACGTATTCTGCTGTGGCCAAGTCTTTGAAAACGAAACTTTTAGGTTCTTCATGTCTCGTTCCGTTCGTGGGCTTTATCTGTTTGATTTGTTCTCGCAAACTTCTCACAAATTCCGAAACGTCATCAGTTCCAGTTGTCTGTTCCTTTGTTTTGAGAAATTCGCCTGGTAATCGTAGTGGTTCCCCATATACCAGCTCAGCAGAGGTGGATTTTAGATATTCTTGCCATGCTGATCTCATTCCAAGTAGGACTGTAGGGAGTGTTTCAGTCCATCGGTCGTTTTGATGGCATTTTATCGCTGCCTTCAGTTGACGATGGCTCCTTTCTACCATTCCATTTGCTGCTGGGTGATAGGCGGTGGTTCGTAGGTGGTTAGTGCCAGTCAACTTATTCAGTTCTTTGAACATGCATGACTCGAACTGTCTTCCTTGATCCGTCGTTTCTCCGAGGGGGGTTCCCAATCTCGATATCCATTGGGAGTAGAACGCTAGGGCAACGGTGGTTCCTTCTTGGTTCTGAATGGGGATTTCTTCTGGCCATCGGATGAATCGGTCGACACAGGTAAGGCAATACCGGAATCCTTCAGAATGCGGCATAATGATGATGTCCAAATGAACACGCTCGAATCTTCTCGGAGCTTGGGAGAAATCACCAAGTGGTGCTGCTACATGATGGGTGACTTTGGCTCGTTGACATGAGAGACAGCTTCTTGTCCATTTCCTGCAGTCGGAATAGATTGAGGGCCAAACGAATCGTTGTTTGGCTAGTTTGACTGTTGCCTTGGTTCCTGGATGTGATAGACGGTGAACGATATCAAAAGCTGATCTCCGAAATGGCTTCGTGATGAAGGGTCTAGGAAGTGGTGTGGAGGTATCGCAATACACTGCGACGGTTGATCCTAGCGGCTTAACCATTTTCAGTTGAAGTCCCGTATTGCCATGTAGAAGTTTCCTCAACTCGTCGTCGTTTTGCTGGGAGTTGGCCAATGCTGCGTAGTCGAGTGCGGTTGAGAGTTCATCGACTCATGACAGGGCATCGGCAACGACATTTTGATCACCTGGTACATAGCGAATATCAGTGGTGAAGTCGAGGTGGCGAAACTGTCGAGGTGAACACTTTTCTGGCTTCTATTTGAAAGCAAACGTCAGAGGCTCGTGGTCCTTGAAGATGGTGAAATTTCTTGCTTCTACCATATGTCGGAAATGTTTGATGGCGAGGTAGATAGCTAGGAGTTCTCGATCATAAGCTCCATAGCGGGTTTCTGCTCCTAAAAATTTCTTCGAGAAGAAAGCTAGTGGTTACCATTCTTGATTGTTAAGTTGTTGTAGAGTTGCACCAACTGCTGTATCCGAAGCATCTCTTACTATGGCTAGGGATGCATCGTCCTTGGGGTGTGAGAGGAGAGTTGCTGTAGCCAGTTTCTTTTTGTACTCTTCGAATGCCGCTGAAGCTTTTGAAGTCCAGTTGATTTTGGCCTTCCCTTTGAGCTTCGGTACCAGTAGGTCGTTGAGGGGTGATTGAGTGTCTGATATTCTGGATATGAAACAACGATAGAAATTCATTATACCGAGAAATCGGCGGAGTTTCTCGGCAGTTGTTGGTTGAGGATACTCTGAAATGTCGGTAACTCTATCTGGTAGAGGGCGAGTGCCTTCAGCGCAAATGAGGTAGCCTAGGAATTTGACTTCAGGCTGGCCGAAAGCACACTTAGCTGGGTTTAGTGTCATCGAGTGTTCCTGGAATCTTGCGAAGACGATTCTGAGGTGATCCATGTGTTCTTCTTCGGATTCTGAGGCGATTAATACATCGTCGATGTAGCTGAAGCAGAAGTCCTCGTAGTACCTCGTCAATGAAGCGTTGGAAGGTTTGAGCAGCGTTCCTAAGTCCGGAAGACATAAATGGAAATTCGAACATTCCGAAGGGTGTCAAAATGGCGTTTTTGGGAACGTCCTCTTCAGCAACTGGTATCTGATTGTAGGCTCGAACAAGGTCCAGTGTGGTGAAGATGCTCTTTCCTTGCAGGATGTGGGCAAAGTCTTCAATGTGCCTGACTGGATATCGATCTGGTATTGTGCGGGCGCTGAGAGCTCGGTAATCTTCGCAGGGTCTCCAACTGCCGGTTGACTTTTTCGGTGCCAGGTGTAGTGAGGATGACCATGGACTTTTGGATGGACGTGCAATTCCTAGATTGATCATCGCTTCAAATTCTTTCTTCGCCGCTTTGAGTTTTTCTGGTGCCAAGCGTCGTGGCCTGGATGAAAGTGATGGACCAGGAGTTGTTTTAATGTGATGCCTTTTATGGTGTTTAATGTTCATCGGGACCCCCACTGGTCTCGTTATGTTGGGAATTTCGATGAGGAGGTCGTGGTACTTGGATGAACCACTGATAGTTTGGATGACCGGGATGTTGCATTGTGTGGCTTCTCCTCTGGTGGTGACCTTAGTGGTTCCGTCCAGGAGGCGTTGGTTTCTCACGTCCACCAGTAGGTTGTAGAAACTGAGGAAATCGGCTCCAATGATTGGCTTGGAGACATCTGCTACGACGAATCTCCATGTGAAATTGCGGCGTAGTCCCAAGTTGAGCGAGAGGTTGATTGTACCATATGTTGAGATGTCTGTGCCATTGGCTGCTGAGAGGATCTGGTCGGACTTCGCTCGTCTTCCAGAAGTTGCACTGCGAGGAAATATGCAGAGATCGGCACCGGTGTCTATCAGGAACTGCCTCTTGGATTCCCGGTCGGTGATGAGGAGACTGGTGCTGGGCTGGGATCACTAGCCGTCATTAGTGATTACCGCTGTTGTTTCCGGACTGGAAGGAACAGGGTTGTGTGCACTTCCTGGAGTTGCTTCCAAACTGTAGGTGGTACCAGCAGAATCCATTGGTGAGTTGTCTGCTGTGGCTTCGGGACCTGGAACGTTCCCGGTGTCGCTGTTGTGTCGGTCGTCTGCTGAGGGCTGCCACTTCTGCTCGGAGTGCTGAGATCTCCTGGTTCAGTCCTAGGGTGAGCTTCGCCATGTGGAGGTTCATCATCGCCTCGAGGGATTGCATCGACGTCGTCTCAGTGATCTGGGATGCGGGTGGTTCGGAGGCCTCAGCGATGTTGTCTGCGTGGGCTGCCAAGTCCTCTAGCTCGCTGTCTTCGACGATGGTGAGGGCTACTTGGATCTGTCTGGGTAGTCGGCTCAACCATAGGGTCTTCATCAGAGCGTCGGGTACGTTGGCATCGGCTAGGCCCCTCAAATGTCGGAGGAACTGAGATGGTTTGCGGTCCCCAATTTCTTTCCGTTCGAGGAGGCGGCGTGTCTTCTCTTCCTGGGATGTGCACAGCCGTCGGATCAGCTCCGTCTTGATTCTGAAGTAGGCCCATGATGGTGGTGGCTTCAGAATGACGTCCTTCACTTCGGTTGCGAACTTCGCAGGAAGGGCCCCTAATACGTGTCCAAACTTCGTTTTGTCCGAAGTCACGCCGGCACTGGTGAAGATTCCTTCTTCTATAGCGAACCATAGTTCCGGGTCGGCGGAATTGAATTCTGGCATCCGCACTGCGACTCTGGAGATTTGTGCTTCGTCGCTCTGCATTTCGCTGATTGAGTTACGTTCTTCCTTCCTTCAAGAATTCGGATCGGCCCTGGTGTCGTCTACGCCACTGGAATTCCTTATTGCGGTCGTCGGGGGGTCACCAATTTGTGGGGTCGTGTGTCCTGTGAAATCAAACACACAATAAAGAAGAGGGATTAGCCTGTTTATTTCACCCTCGAGTGTTACAACAAAAGTGAATCCGAAAGTCAATAACATTATTTTTGTTGAAAGACACAGGCTAACAATTCTTGTTGTAAATCTCCTTGGGTGTTGACAGGTAGTTCTTCACTGAAGCCGGGCCGGGGTCCATCGTGGAGCCAGAGATGCTTAGGCGCCGGTCGGAACTGTCGAGGGCGCTTCCGTCGTCGAGGGTGGTAAAAAACCAGATGTTCTTGGAGCGCTGAATATTCTTGAATTTCTTCGCCTTGACAAGGATAACGATGAATGCAGATGTCGAGTCAGGAATGCAGCGTATACAATATCTTCTTAGCGGTGAAGTGAACGGTGAATGCAGATGGAGTGATTTTGTGAGCGGAGCGAAATATATTTATACGATTTTTCGGAGATTTAAATTTCGTGTTTCGACTCCGCCCCTTTCTCTGTTTTTCTTGAAGTGGATGAATTCGCTACAATCTACTACGCCTATGAAATGAATATCCATGCGTAGCGCCACAGCATAGAGTATTGCAGACAGCTAGCTGTAGCGCAAGTCACTTGATGGTGGGATGGCACCTGTTTAATTTTATTAGCGAGCTGATTCAGAATTTCATATGCGTCTGCTCTAGGGAACAAAAATATAATCATTTTGTTGTTTTTTTGTTTCTCTCGGTAAGATTTCTACCTTCGTTCGTAAATTTTACCTATCCGTTAAGACCGATGTTTTTTGAAAGAAAATTGAAAGGGGGCGTTTCTATTTGGTCCGAATACCTGTGATTATAGGAAAGTTGGCCGAAACTGTCAACAAACGGGTTTAGCTCACTGCCAAGTTATTGGTCAAATTAGATGAATATTTCACAAACTATCTAAGGAGAGAGAAGATTCTGCAGACTTGAAATTTTCGGTGCGAATGCGATAGTCGAGATATTTATTTATAAGAAAAAGCATCTATTGGTTTTGACGCTATAGCCATCTGAAAGTTATTTTTCCCAATATCAGACAAATACTGATCCGATTGAAAATTGAGCACCTTGAATAGTTTCTCTTGATTTGGTTCGATTAAAAATTATTGAACCAATGACAAAGAAAACACTCATCTGATAGACCATAATCTAAAACTTGACAGTTAACTGAGGTTTTCGAGGTTCGCTCAGAATTTCGAAGATATAAATTATAGACAGTTTTTGAGAAACATATTTATACATTTTTGCGTGCATGTTCTAGGAGAAAAGCGTGCTATCGTTTTGTCAAAATGCCTGTAATATTCGTATTTTGAGCCGAAAATGGTCTCAAACGGCTAGCTTGGAGTCATTGATGACGAATCCGTACGCACAATTACGGATGTACGGACGATCCCATCAACTTGAAACCACAGCCGTCTCTAGAAATAGCCTGGAAGACAGGTTGACAACGCCGCATGAAACCGAAACAGAGAGGCCGGCCGCTTGAACGCGTAATACGTGAATATGAATGCAAAGCTTCACTTTTCACTTCGTCAAACTAATTAAATGACTTTATCTTCGAAAAATACCTGAAACAATAATATAATTATGCCCTACTTGGTCAATGAATCGAAAAGCATTGTTTATTTCTTCTCAACAATTGTGAAATGACGTTGAAACTCGAGTAATGATGACATTGAAGTTGTTATTCAATTTATTGTTCAGCAACAGTCTAACATTCGAAACAACTGAGATACAGGGTGTTCTTCTTCAAATGACAGGTATAGTATCTTTCGAACGAATGCTCTGATTCGACTGAAATTTTCACCAATCATTCCTCTTCACAATCCAGAATAACGTTTCAAAAATAAAAAGTCTAACATTCGAAACAACTGAGATACAGGGTGTTCTTCTTCAAATGACAGGTATAGTATCTTTCGAACCAATGCTCTGATTCGACTGAAATTTTCACCAATCATTCCTCTTCACAATCCAGAATTACGATTCAAAAATAAAAAGTCCAACATTCGAAACAACTGAGGTACAGGGTGTTTTTCTTCAAATGACAGGTATAGTATCTTTCGAACCAATGCTCTGATTCGACTGAAATTTTCACCAATCATTCCTCTTCACAATCCAGAATAACGTTTCAAAAATAAAAAGTCTTACATTCGAAACAACTGAGATACAGGGTGTTCTTCTTCAAATGACAGGTATAGTATCTTTCGAAACAATGCTCTGATTCGACTGAAATTTTCACCAATCATTCCTCTTCACAATCCAGAATAACGATTCAAAAATAAAAAGTCTAACTTTCGAAACAACTGAGATACAGGGTGTTCTTCGTCAAATGACAGGTATAGTATCTTTCGAACCAATGCTCTGATTTGACTGAAATTTTCACCAATCATTCCTCTTCACAATCCAGAATAACGTTTCAAAAATAAAAAGTCTAACATTCGAAACAACTGAGATACAGGGTGTTCTTCTTCAAATGACAGGTATAGTATCTTTCGAACCAATGCTCTGATTCGACTGAAATCTTCACCAATCATTCCTCTTCACAATCCAGAATAACGTTTCGAAAATAAAAAGTCTAACATTCGAAACAACTGAGATACAGGGTGTTCTTCTTCAAATGACAGGTATAGTATCTTTCGAACCAATGCTCTGATGCGACTGAAATTTTCACCAATCATTCCTCTTCACAATCCAGAATAACGTTCCAAAAATAAAAAGTCTGACTTTCGAAACAACTGAGATACAGGGTGTTCTTCGTCAAATGACAGGTATAGTATCTTTCGAACCAATGCTCTGATTCGACTGAAATTTTCACCAATCATTCCTCTTCACAATCCAGAATAACGATTCAAAAATAAAAAGTCTAACATTTGAAACAACTGAGATACAGGGTGTTCTTCTTCAAATGACAGGTGTAGTATCTTTCGAACAAATGCTCTGCTTCGACTGAAATTTTCACCAATCATTCCTCTTCACAATCCAGAATAACGCTTCAAAAATAAAAAGTCTAACTTTCGGAACAACTGAGATACAGGGTGTTCTTCGTCAAATGACAGGTATAGTATCAATCGAACCAATGCTCTGATCCGACTGAAATTTTCACCAATCATTCCCCTTTACAATCCAGAATAACGATTCAAAAATAAAAAGTCTAACATTCGAAACAACTGAGATAAAGGGTGTTCTTCGTCAAATGACAGGTATAGTATCTTTCGAACCAATGCTCTGATTCGACTGAAATTTTCACCAATCATTCCTCTTCACAATCCAGAATAACGTTCCAAAAATAAAAAGTCTAACATTCGAAACAACTGAGATTACAGGGTGTTCTTCGTCAAATGACAGGTATAGTATCTTTCGAACCAATGCTCTGATTCGACTGAAATTTTCACCAATCATTCCTCTTCACAATCCAGAATAACGTTCCAAAAATAAAAAGTCTGACTTTCGAAACAACTGAGATACAGGGTGTTCTTCGTCAAATGACAGGTATAGTATCTTTCGAACCAATGCTCTGATTCGACTGAAATTTTCACCAATCATTCCTCTTCACAATCCAGAATAACGATTCAAAAATAAAAAGTCTAACATTTGAAACAACTGAGATACAGGGTGTTCTTCGTCAAATGACAGGTATAGTATCTTTCGAACCAATGCTCTGATTCGACTGAAATTTTCACCAATCATTCCTCTTCATAATCCAGAATAACGTTCTAGAAATAAAAAGTCTAACTTTCGAAACAACTGAGATACAGGGTGTTCTTCGTCAAATGACAGGTATAGTATCTTTCGAACCAATGCTCTGATTCGACTGAAATTTTCACCAATCATTCCTCTTCACAATCCAGAATAACGTTCCAAAAATAAAAAGTCTGACTTTCGAAACAACTGAGATACAGGGTGTTCTTCGTCAAATGACAGGTATAGTATCTTTCGAACCAATGCTCTGATTCGACTGAAATTTTCACCAATCATTCCTCTTCACAATCCAGAATAACGATTGAAAAATAAAAAGTCTAACATTTGAAACAACTGAGATACAGGGTGTTCTTCTTCAACTGACAGGTGTAGTATCTTTCGAACAAATGCTCTGATTCGACTGAAATTTTCACCAATCATTCCTCTTCACAATCCAGAATAACGATTCAAAAATAAAAAGTCTAACTTTCGAAACAACTGAGATACAGGGTGTTCTTCGTCAAATGACAGGTATAGTATCTTTCAAACCAATGCTCTGGTTCGACTGAAATTTTCACCAATCATTCCTCTTCACAATCCAGAATAACGTTTCAAAAATAAAAAGTCTAACATTCGAAACAACTGAGATACAGGGTGTTCTTCTTCAAATGACAGGTATAGTATCTTTCGAACCAATGCTCTGATTCGAATGAAATTTTCACCAATCATTCCTCTTCACAATCCAGAATAACGTTACAAAAATAAAAAGTCTAACATTCGAAACAACTGAGATACAGGGTGTTCTTCTTCAAATGACAGGTATAGTATCTTTCGAACCAATGCTCTGATTCGAATGAAATTTTCACCAATCATTCCTCTTCACAATCCAGAAAAACGTTCCAAAAATAAAAAGTCTAACATTCGAAACAACTGAGATACAGGGTGTTCTTCGTCAAATGACAGGTATAGTATCTTTCGAACCAATGCTCTGATTCGACTGAAATTTTCACCAATCATTCCTCTTCACAATCCAGAATAACGTTCCAAAAATAAAAAGTCTGACTTTCGAAACAACTGAGATACAGGGTGTTCTTCGTCAAATGACAGGTATAGTATCTTTCGAACCAATGCTCTGATTCGACTGAAATTTTCACCAATCATTCCTCTTCACAATCCAGAATAACGATTCAAAAATAAAAAGTCTAACATTTGAAACAACTGAGATACAGTGTGTTCTTCGTCAAATGACAGGTATAGTATCTTTCGAACCAATGCTCTGATTCGACTGAAATTTTCACCAATCATTCCTCTTCATAATCCAGAATAACGTTCTAGAAATAAAAAGTCTAACTCTCGAAACAACTGAGATACAGGGTGTTCTTCGTCAAATGACAGGTATAGTATCTTTCGAACCAATGCTCTGATTCGACTGAAATTTTCACCAATCATTCCTCTTCATAATCCAGAATAACGTTCCAAAAATAAAAAGTCTGACTTTCGAAACAACTGAGATACAGGGTGTTCTTCGTCAAATGACAGGTATAGTATCTTTCGAACCAATGCTCTGATTCGACTGAAATTTTCACCAATCATTCCTCTTCACAATCCAGAATAACGATTGAAAAATAAAAAGTCTAACATTTGAAACAACTGAGATACAGGGTGTTCTTCTTCAACTGACAGGTGTAGTATCTTTCGAACAAATGCTCTGATTCGACTGAAATTTTCACCAATCATTCCTCTTCACAATCCAGAATAACGATTCAAAAATAAAAAGTCTAACTTTCGAAACAACTGAGATACAGGGTGTTCTTCGTCAAATGACAGGTATAGTATCTTTCAAACCAATGCTCTGGTTCGACTGAAATTTTCACCAATCATTCCTCTTCACAATCCAGAATAACGATTCAAAAATAAAAAGTCTAACATTCGAAACAACTGAGATACAGGGTGTTCTTCTTCAAATGACAGGTATAGTATCTTTCGAACCAATGCTCTGATTCGAATGAAATTTTCACCAATCATTCCTCTTCACAATCCAGAATAACGTTACAAAAATAAAAAGTCTAACATTCGAAACAACTGAGATACAGGGTGTTCTTCTTCAAATGACAGGTATAGTATCTTTCGAACCAATGCTCTGATTCGACTGAAATTTTCACCAATCATTCCTCTTCACAATCCAGAATAACGATTCAAAAATAAGAAGTCTAACATTCGAAACAACTGAGATACAGGGTGTTCTTCGTCAAATGACAGGTATAGTATCTTTCGAACCAATGCTCTGATTCGACTGAAATTTTCACCAATCATTCCTCTTCACAATCCAGAATAACGATTCAAAAATAAAAAGTCTAACAGTCGAAACAACTGAGATACAGGGTGTTCTTCTTCAAATGACAGGTATAGTATCTTTCGAACCAATGCTCTGATTCGACTGAAATTTTCACCAATCATTCCTCTTCACAATCCAGAATAACGTTCCAAAAATAAAAAGTCTAACTTTCGAAACAACTGAGATACAGGGTGTTTTTCGTCAAATAACAGGAATAGTATCTTTCGAACCAATGCTCTGATTCGACTGAAATTTTTACCAATCATTCCTCTTCACAATCCAGAATAACGTTCCAAAAATAAAAAGTCTTACTTTCGAAACAACTGAGATACAGGGTGTTTTTCTTCAAATGACAGGTATAGTATCTTTCGAACCAATGCTCTGATTCGACTGAAATTTTCACCGATCATTCCTCTTCACAATCCAGAATAACGTTCCAAAAATAAAAAGTCTAACTTTCGAAACAACTGAGATACAGGGTGTTTCTCGTCAAATGACAGGTATAGTATCTTTCGAACCAATGCTCTGATTCGACTGAAATTTTCACCAATCATTCCTCTTCACAATCCAGAATAACGTTCAAAAATTAAAGAGTCTAACTTTCGAAACAACTGAGATACAGGGTGTTCTTCTTCAAATGACAGGTATAGTATCTTTCGAACCAATGCTCTGATTCGACTGAAATTGTCACCAATCATTCCTCTTCACAATCCAGAATAACGTTTCAAAAATAAAAAGTCTAACATTCGAAACAACTGAGATATAGGGTGTTCTTCTTCAAATGACAGGTATAGTATCTTTCGAACCAATGCTCTGATTCGACTGAAATTTTCACCAATCATTCCTCTTCACAATCCAGGATAACGATTTAAAAATAAAAAGTCTAACATTCGAAACAACTGAGATACAGGGTGTTCTTCTTCAACTGACAGGTGTAGTATCTTTCGAACAAATGCTCTGATTCGACTGAAATTTTCACCAATCATTCCTCTTCACAATCCAGAATAACGATTCAAAAATAAAAAGTCTAACTTTCGAAACAACTGAGATACAGGGTGTTCTTCGTCAAATGACAGGTATAGTATCTTTCAAACCAATGCTCTGGTTCGACTGAAATTTTCACCAATCATTCCTCTTCACAATCCAGAATAACGATTCAAAAATAAAAAGTCTAACATTCGAAACAACTGAGATACAGGGTGTTCTTCTTCAAATGACAGGTATAGTATCTTTCGAACCAATGCTCTGATTCGTATGAAATTTTCACCAATCATTCCTCTTCACAATCCAGAATAACGTTACAAAAATAAAAAGTCTAACATTCGAAACAACTGAGATACAGGGTGTTCTTCTTCAAATGACAGGTATAGTATCTTTCGAACCAATGCTCTGATTCGACTGAAATTTTCACCAATCATTCCTCTTCACAATCCAGAATAACGATTCAAAAATAAGAAGTCTAACATTCGAAACAACTGAGATACAGGGTGTTCTTCGTCAAATGACAGGTATAGTATCTTTCGAACCAATGCTCTGATTCGACTGAAATTTTCACCAATCATTCCTCTTCACAATCCAGAATAACGATTCAAAAATAAAAAGTCTAACAGTCGAAACAACTGAGATACAGGGTGTTCTTCTTCAAATGACAGGTATAGTATCTTTCGAACCAATGCTCTGATTCGACTGAAATTTTCACCAATCATTCCTCTTCACAATCCAGAATAACGTTCCAAAAATAAAAAGTCTAACTTTCGAAACAACTGAGATACAGGGTGTTTTTCGTCAAATGACAGGAATAGTATCTTTCGAACCAATGCTCTGATTCGACTGAAATTTTTACCAATCATTCCTCTTCACAATCCAGAATAACGTTCCAAAAATAAAAAGTCTTACTTTCGAAACAACTGAGATACAGGGTGTTTTTCTTCAAATGACAGGTATAGTATCTTTCGAACCAATGCTCTGATTCGACTGAAATTTTCACCGATCATTCCTCTTCACAATCCAGAATAACGTTCCAAAAATAAAAAGTCTAACTTTCGAAACAACTGAGATACAGGGTGTTTCTCGTCAAATGACAGGTATAGTATCTTTCGAACCAATGCTCTGATTCGACTGAAATTTTCACCAATCATTCCTCTTCACAATCCAGAATAACGTTCAAAAATTAAAGAGTCTAACTTTCGAAACAACTGAGATACAGGGTGTTCTTCTTCAAATGACAGGTATAGTATCTTTCGAACCAATGCTCTGATTCGACTGAAATTGTCACCAATCATTCCTCTTCACAATCCAGAATAACGTTTCAAAAATAAAAAGTCTAACATTCGAAACAACTGAGATATAGGGTGTTCTTCTTCAAATGACAGGTATAGTATCTTTCGAACCAATGCTCTGATTCGACTGAAATTTTCACCAATCATTCCTCTTCACAATCCAGGATAACGATTTAAAAATAAAAAGTCTAACATTCGAAACAACTGAGATACAGGGTGTTCTTCGTCAAATGACAGTTATAGTATCTTTCGAACCAATGCTCTGATTCGACTGAAATTTTCACCAATCATTCCTCTTCACAATCCAGAATAACGTTCCAAAAATAAAAAGTCTAACTTTCGAAACAACTGAGATACAGGGTGTTCTTCGTCAAATGACAGGTATAGTATCTTTCGAAACAATGCTCTGATTCGACTGAAATTTTCACCAATCATTCCTCTTCACAATCCAGAATAACGATTCAAAAATAAAAAGTCTGACATTCGAAACAACTGAGATACAAGGTGTTCTTCGTCAAATGACAGGAATAGTATCTTTCGAACCAATGCTCTGATTCGACTGAAATTTTCACCAATCATTCCTCTTCACAATCCAGAATAACGTTTCAAAAATAAAAAGTCTAACCAACGAAACAACTGAGATACAGGGTGTTCTTCTTCAAATGACAGGTATAGTATCTTTCGAACCAATGCTTTGATTCGACTGAAATTTTCACCAATCATTCCTCTTCACAATCCAGAATAACGTTCCAAAAATAAAAAGTCTAACTTTCGAAACAACTGAGATACAGGGTGTTCTTCGTCAAATGACAGGTATAGTATCTTTCGAACCAATGCTCTGATTCGACTGAAATTTTCACCAATCATTCCTCTTCACAATCCAGAATAACGTTTCAGAAATAAAAAGTCTAACATTCGAAACAACTGAGATACAGGGTGTTCTTCGTCAAATGACAGGTATAGTATCTTTCGAACCCATGCTCTGATTCGACTGAAATTTTCACCAATCATTCCTCTTCACAATCCAGAATTACGATTCAAAAATAAAAAGTCCAACATTCGAAACAACTGAGGTACAGGGTGTTCTTCTTCAAATGACAGGTATAGTATCTTTCGAACCAATGCTCTGATTCGACTGAAATTTTCACCAATCATTCCTCTTCACAATCCAGAATAACGTTTCAAAAATAAAAAGTCTTACATTCGAAACAACTGAGATACAGGGTGTTCTTCTTCAAATGACAGGTATAGTATCTTTCGAACCAATGCTCTGATTCGACTGAAATTTTCACCAATCATTCCTCTTCACAATCCAGAATAACGATTCAAAAATAAAAAGTCTAACTTTCGAAACAACTGAGATACAGGGTGTTCTTCGTCAAATGACAGGTATAGTATCTTTCGAACCAATGCTCTGATTCGACTGAAATTTTCACCAATCATTCCTCTTCACAATCCAGAATAACGTTTCAAAAATAAAAAGTCTAACATTCGAAACAACTGAGATACAGGGTGTTCTTCTTCAAATGACAGGTATAGTATCTTTCGAACCAATGCTCTGATTCGACTGAAATCTTCACCAATCATTCCTCTTCACAATCCAGAATAACGATTCGAAAATAAAAAGTCTAACATTCGAAACAACTGAGATACAGGGTGTTCTTCTTCAAATGACAGGTATAGTATCTTTCGAACCAATGCTCTGATTCGACTGAAATTTTCACCAATCATTCCTCTTCACAATCCAGAATAACGTTCCAAAAATAAAAAGTCTGACTTTCGAAACAACTGAGATACAGGGTGTTCTTCGTCAAATGACAGGTATAGTATCTTTCGAACCAATGCTCTGATTCGACTGAAATTTTCACCAATCATTCCTCTTCACAATCCAGAATAACGATTCAAAAATAAAAAGTCTAACATTTGAAACAACTGAGATACAGGGTGTTCTTCTTCAAATGACAGGTTTAGTATCTTTCGAACAAATGCTCTGATTCGACTGAAATTTTCACCAATCATTCCTCTTCACAATCCAGAATAACGCTTCAAAAATAAAAAGTCTAACTTTCGAAACAACTGAGATACAGGGTGTTCTTCGTCAAATGACAGGTATAGTATCAATCGAACCAATGCTCTGATTCGACTGATATTTTCACCAATCATTCCTCTTTACAATCCAGAATAACGATTCAAAAATAAAAAGTCTAACATTCGAAAGAACTGAGATACAGGGTGTTCTTCGTCAAATGACAGGTATAGTATCTTTCGAACCAATGCTCTGATTCGACTGAAATTTTCACCAATCATTCCTCTTCACAATCCAGAATAACGTTCCAAAAATAAAAAGTCTAACATTCGAAACAACTGAGATACAGGGTGTTCTTCTTCAAATGACAGGTATAGTATCTTTCGAACCAATGCTCTGATTCGACTGAAATTTTCACCAATCATTCCTCTTCACAATCCAGAATAACGATTCAAAAATAAAAAGTCTAACATTCGAAACAACTGAGATACAGGGTGTTCTTCGTCAAATGACAGGTATAGTATCTTTCGAACCAATGCTCTGATTCGACTGAAATTTTCACCAATCATTCCTTCTCATAATCCAGAATAACGTTCTAGAAATAAAAAGTCTAACTTTCGAAACAACTGAGATACAGGGTGTTCTTCGTCAAATGACAGGTATAGTATCTTTCGAACCAATGCTCTGATTCGACATAAATTTTCACCAATCATTCCTCTTCACAATCCAGAATAACGTTCCAAAAATAAAAAGTCTGACTTTCGAAACAACTGAGATACAGGGTGTTCTTCGTCAAATGATAGGTATAGTATCTTTCGAACCAATGCTCTGATTCGACTGAAATTTTCACCAATCATTCCTCTTCACAATCCAGAATAACGATTCAAAAATAAAAAGTCTAACATTTGAAACAACTGAGATACAGGGTGTTCTTCTTCAACTGACAGGTGTAGTATCTTTCGAACAAATGCTCTGATTCGACTGAAATTTTCACCAATCATTCCTCTTCACAATCCAGAATGACGATTCAAAAATAAAAAGTCTAACTTTCGAAACAACTGAGATACAGGGTGTTCTTCGTCAAATGACAGGTATAGTATCTTTCGAACCAATGCTCTGGTTCGACTGAAATTTTCACCAATCATTCCTCTTCACAATCCAGAATAACGATTCAAAAATAAAAAGTCTAACATTCGAAACAACTGAGATACAGGGTGTTCTTCTTCAAATGACAGGTATAGTATCTTTCGAACCAATGCTCTGATTCGAATGAAATTTTCACCAATCATTCCTCTTCACAATCCAGAATAACGTTACAAAAATAAAAAGTCTAACGTTCGAAACAACTGAGATACAGGGTGTTCTTCTTCAAATGACAGGTATAGTATCTTTCGAACCAATGCTCTGATTCGACTGAAATTTTCACCAATCATTCCTCTTCACAATCCAGAATAACGATTCAAAAATAAGAAGTCTAACATTCGAAACAACTGAGATACAGGGTGTTCTTCGTCAAATGACAGGTATAGTATCTTTCGAACCAATGCTCTGATTCGACTGAAATTTTCACCAATCATTCCTCTTCACAATCCAGAATAACGATTCAAAAATAAAAAGTCTAACAGTCGAAACAACTGAGATACAGGGTGTTCTTCTTCAAATGACAGGTATAGTATCTTTCGAACCAATGCTCTGATTCGACTGAAATTTTCACCAATCATTCCTCTTCACAATCCAGAATAACGTTCCAAAAATAAAAAGTCTAACTTTCGAAACAACTGAGATACAGGGTGTTTTTCGTCAAATGACAGGAATAGTATCTTTCGAACCAATGCTCTGATTCGACTGAAATTTTTACCAATCATTCCTCTTCACAATCCAGAATAACGTTCCAAAAATAAAAAGTCTTACTTTCGAAACAACTGAGATACAGGGTGTTTTTCTTCAAATGACAGGTATAGTATCTTTCGAACCAATGCTCTGATTCGATTGAAATTTTCAGCGATCATTCCTCTTCACAATCCAGAATAACGTTCCAAAAATAAAAAGTCTAACTTTCGAAACAACTGAGATACAGGGTGTTTCTCGTCAAATGACAGGTATAGTATCTTTCGAACCAATGCTCTGATTCGACTGAAATTTTCACCAATCATTCCTCTTCACAATCCAGAATAACGTTCAAAAAATAAAAAGTCTAACTTTCGAAACAACTGAGATACAGGGTGTTCTTCTTCAAATGACAGGTATAGTATCTTTCGAACCAATGCTCTGATTCGACTGAAATTGTCACCAATCATTCCTCTTCACAATCCAGAATAACGTTTCAAAAATAAAGAGTCTAACATTCGAAACAACTGAGATATAGGGTGTTCTTCTAATGACAGGTATAGTATCTTTCGAACCAATGCTCTGATTCGACTGAAATTTTCACCAATCATTCCTCTTCACAATCCAGAATAACGATTTAAAAATAAAAAGTCTAACATTCGAAACAACTGAGATACAGGGTGTTCTTCGTCAAATGACAGGTATAGTATCTTTCGAGCCAATGCTCTGATTCGACTGAAATTTTCACCAATCATTCCTCTTCACAATCCAGAATAACGTTTCAAAAATAAAAAGTCTAACTTTCGAAACAACTGAGATACAGGGTGTTCTTCGTCAAATGACAGGTATAGTATCTTTCGAACCAATGCTCTGATTCGACTGAAATTTTCACCAATCATTCCTCTTCACAATCCAGAATAACGATTCAAAAATAAAAAGTCTAACATTCGAAACAACTGAGATACAAGGTGTTCTTCGTCAAATGACAGGAATAGTATCTTTCGAACCAATGCTCTGATTCTACTGAAATTTCCACCAATCATTCCTCTTCACAATCCAGAATAACGTTTCAAAAATAAAAAGTCTAACCAACGAAACAACTGAGATACAGGGTGTTCTTCAAATGACAGGTTTAGTATCTTTCGAACCAATGCTCTGATTCGACTGACATTTTCACCATTCATTCCTCTTCACAATCCAGAATAACGTTTCAAAAATAAAAAGTCTAACCAACGAAACAACTGAGATACAGGGTGTTCTTCTTCAAATGACAGGTATAGTATCTTTCGAACCAATGCTCTGATTCGACTGAAATTTTCACCAATCATTCCTCTTCACAATCCAGAATAACGTTCCAAAAATAAAAAGTCTAACTTTCGAAACAACTGAGATACAGGGTGTTCTTCGTCAAATGACAGGTATAGTATCTTTCGAACCAATGCTCTGATTCGACTGAAATTTTCACCAATCATTCCTCTTCACAATCCAGAATAACGTTTCAGAAATAAAAAGTCTAACATTCGAAACAACTGAG
The DNA here is from genome assembly GCA_958510865.1 of Myrrha octodecimguttata. Lineage (NCBI taxonomy): Eukaryota > Metazoa > Arthropoda > Insecta > Coleoptera > Coccinellidae > Myrrha > Myrrha octodecimguttata. Next base: position 8,063,423 of record OY294058.1, on the reverse strand, counting down.
ATACAGGGTGTTCTTCGTCAAATGACAGGTATAGTATCTTTCGAACCCATGCTCTGATTCGACTGAAATTTTCACCAATCATTCCTCTTCACAATCCAGAATTACGATTCAAAAATAAAAAGTCCAACATTCGAAACAACTGAGGTACAGGGTGTTCTTCTTCAAATGACAGGTATAGTATCTTTCGAACCAATGCTCTGATTCGACTGAAATTTTCACCAATCATTCCTCTTCACAATCCAGAATAACGTTTCAAAAATAAAAAGTCTTACATTCGAAACAACTGAGATACAGGGTGTTCTTCTTCAAATGACAGGTATAGTATCTTTCGAACCAATGCTCTGATTCGACTGAAATTTTCACCAATCATTCCTCTTCACAATCCAGAATAACGATTCAAAAATAAAAAGTCTAACTTTCGAAACAACTGAGATACAGGGTGTTCTTCGTCAAATGACAGGTATAGTATCTTTCGAACCAATGCTCTGATTCGACTGAAATTTTCACCAATCATTCCTCTTCACAATCCAGAATAACGTTTCAAAAATAAAAAGTCTAACATTCGAAACAACTGAGATACAGGGTGTTCTTCTTCAAATGACAGGTATAGTATCTTTCGAACCAATGCTCTGATTCGACTGAAATCTTCACCAATCATTCCTCTTCACAATCCAGGATAACGATTCGAAAATAAAAAGTCTAACATTCGAAACAACTGATATACAGGGTGTTCTTCTTCAAATGACAGGTATAGTATCTTTCGAACCAATGCTCTGATTCGACTGAAATTTTCACCAATCATTCCTCTTCACAATCCAGAATAACGTTCCAAAAATAAAAAGTCTGACTTTCGAAACAACTGAGATACAGGGTGTTCTTCGTCAAATGACAGGTATAGTATCTTTCGAACCAATGCTCTGATTCGACTGAAATTTTCACCAATCATTCCTCTTCACAATCCAGAATAACGATTCAAAAATAAAAAGTCTAACATTTGAAACAACTGAGATACAGGGTGTTCTTCTTCAAATGACAGGTTTAGTATCTTTCGAACAAATGCTCTGATTCGACTGAAATTTTCACCAATCATTCCTCTTCACAATCCAGAATAACGCTTCAAAAATAAAAAGTCTAACTTTCGGAACAACTGAGATACAGGGTGTTCTTCGTCAAATGACAGGTATAGTATCAATCGAACCAATGCTCTGATTCGACTGATATTTTCACCAATCATTCCTCTTTACAATCCAGAATAACGATTCAAAAATAAAAAGTCTAACATTCGAAACAACTGAGATACAGGGTGTTCTTCGTCAAATGACAGGTATAGTATCTTTCGAACCAATGCTCTGATTCGACTGAAATTTTCACCAATCATTCCTCTTCACAATCCAGAATAACGTTCCAAAAATAAAAAGTCTAACATTCGAAACAACTGAGATACAGGGTGTTCTTCTTCAAATGACAGGTATAGTATCTTTCGAACCAATGCTCTGATTCGACTGAAATTTTCACCAATCATTCCTCTTCACAATCCAGAATAACGATTCAAAAATAAAAAGTCTAACATTCGAAACAACTGAGATACAGGGTGTTCTTCGTCAAATGACAGGTATAGTATCTTTCGAACCAATGCTCTGATTCGACTGAAATTTTCACCAATCATTCCTTCTCATAATCCAGAATAACGTTCTAGAAATAAAAAGTCTAACCTTCGAAACAACTGAGATACAGGGTGTTCTTCGTCAAATGACAGGTATAGTATCTTTCGAACCAATGCTCTGATTCGACATAAATTTTCACCAATCATTCCTCTTCACAATCCAGAATAACGTTCCAAAAATAAAAAGTCTGACTTTCGAAACAACTGAGATACAGGGTGTTCTTCGTCAAATGATAGGTATAGTATCTTTCGAACCAATGCTCTGATTCGACTGAAATTTTCACCAATCATTCCTCTTCACAATCCAGAATAACGATTCAAAAATAAAAAGTCTAACATTTGAAACAACTGAGATACAGGGTGTTCTTCTTCAACTGACAGGTGTAGTATCTTTCGAACAAATGCTCTGATTCGACTGAAATTTTCACCAATCATTCCTCTTCACAATCCAGAATGACGATTCAAAAATAAAAAGTCTAACTTTCGAAACAACTGAGATACAGGGTGTTCTTCGTCAAATGACAGGTATAGTATCTTTCGAACCAATGCTCTGGTTCGACTGAAATTTTCACCAATCATTCCTCTTCACAATCCAGAATAACGATTCAAAAATAAAAAGTCTAACATTCGAAACAACTGAGATACAGGGTGTTCTTCTTCAAATGACAGGTATAGTATCTTTCGAACCAATGCTCTGATTCGAATGAAATTTTCACCAATCATTCCTCTTCACAATCCAGAATAACGTTACAAAAATAAAAAGTCTAACATTCGAAACAACTGAGATACAGGGTGTTCTTCTTCAAATGACAGGTATAGTATCTTTCGAACCAATGCTCTGATTCGACTGAAATTTTCACCAATCATTCCTCTTCACAATCCAGAATAACGATTCAAAAATAAGAAGTCTAACATTCGAAACAACTGAGATACAGGGTGTTCTTCGTCAAATGACAGGTATAGTATCTTTCGAACCAATGCTCTGATTCGACTGAAATTTTCACCAATCATTCCTCTTCACAATCCAGAATAACGATTCAAAAATAAAAAGTCTAACAGTCGAAACAACTGAGATACAGGGTGTTCTTCTTCAAATGACAGGTATAGTATCTTTCGAACCAATGCTCTGATTCGACTGAAATTTTCACCAATCATTCCTCTTCACAATCCAGAATAACGTTCCAAAAATAAAAAGTCTAACTTTCGAAACAACTGAGATACAGGGTGTTTTTCGTCAAATGACAGGAATAGTATCTTTCGAACCAATGCTCTGATTCGACTGAAATTTTTACCAATCATTCCTCTTCACAATCCAGAATAACGTTCCAAAAATAAAAAGTCTTACTTTCGAAACAACTGAGATACAGGGTGTTTTTCTTCAAATGACAGGTATAGTATCTTTCGAACCAATGCTCTGATTCGATTGAAATTTTCAGCGATCATTCCTCTTCACAATCCAGAATAACGTTCCAAAAATAAAAAGTCTAACTTTCGAAACAACTGAGATACAGGGTGTTTCTCGTCAAATGACAGGTATAGTATCTTTCGAACCAATGCTCTGATTCGACTGAAATTTTCACCAATCATTCCTCTTCACAATCCAGAATAACGTTCAAAAAATAAAAAGTCTAACTTTCGAAACAACTGAGATACAGGGTGTTCTTCTTCAAATGACAGGTATAGTATCTTTCGAACCAATGCTCTGATTCGACTGAAATTGTCACCAATCATTCCTCTTCACAATCCAGAATAACGTTTCAAAAATAAAGAGTCTAACATTCGAAACAACTGAGATATAGGGTGTTCTTCTAATGACAGGTATAGTATCTTTCGAACCAATGCTCTGATTCGACTGAAATTTTCACCAATCATTCCTCTTCACAATCCAGAATAACGATTTAAAAATAAAAAGTCTAACATTCGAAACAACTGAGATACAGGGTGTTCTTCGTCAAATGACAGGTATAGTATCTTTCGAACCAATGCTCTGATTCGACTGAAATTTTCACCAATCATTCCTCTTCACAATCCAGAATAACGTTCCAAAAATAAAAAGTCTAACTTTCGAAACAACTGAGATACAGGGTGTTCTTCGTCAAATGACAGGTATAGTATCTTTCGAACCAATGCTCTGATTCGACTGAAATTTTCACCAATCATTCCTCTTCACAATCCAGAATAACGATTCAAAAATAAAAAGTCTAACATTCGAAACAACTGAGATACAAGGTGTTCTTCGTCAAATGACAGGAATAGTATCTTTCGAACCAATGCTCTGATTCTACTGAAATTTTCACCAATCATTCCTCTTCACAATCCAGAATAACGTTTCAAAAATAAAAAGTCTAACCAACGAAACAACTGAGATACAGGGTGTTCTTCAAATGACAGGTTTAGTATCTTTCGAACCAATGCTCTGATTCGACTGACATTTTCACCATTCATTCCTCTTCACAATCCAGAATAACGTTTCAAAAATAAAAAGTCTAACATTCGAAACAACTGAGATACAGGGTGTTCTTCGTCAAATGACAGGTATAGTATCTTTCGAACCCATGCTCTGATTCGACTGAAATTTTCACCAATCATTCCTCTTCACAATCCAGAATAACGATTCAAAAATAAAAAGTCTAACATTCGAAACAACTGAGATACAGGGTGTTCTTCTTCAAATGACAGGTATAGTATCTTTTGAACCAATGCTCTCATTCGACTGAAATTTTCACCAATCATTCCTCTTCATAATCCAGAATAACGTTCTAAAAATAAAAAGTCTAACTTTCGAAACAACTGAGATACAGGGTGTTCTTCGTCAAATGACAGGTATAGTATCTTTCGAACCAATGCTCTGATTCGACTGAAATTTTCACCAATCATTCCTCCTCACAATCCAGAATAACGATTCAAAAATAAAAAGTCTAACATTCGAAACAACTGAGATACAGGGTGTTCTTCTTCAAATGACAGGTATAGTATCTTTCGAACCAATGCTCTGATTCGACTGAAATTTTCACCAATCATTCCTCTTCACAATCCAGAATAACGTTCCAAAAATAAAAAGTCTAACTTTCGAAACAACTGAGATACAGGGTGTTCTTCGTCAAATGACAGGTATAGTATCTTTCGAACCAATGCTCTGATTCGACTGAAATTTTCACCAATCATTCCTCTTCACAATCCAGAATAACGTTTCAAAAATAAAAAGTCTAACATTCGAAACAACTGAGATACAGGGTGTTCTTCTTCAAATGACAGGTATAGTATCTTTCGAACCAATGCTCTGATTCGACTGAAATCTTCACCAATGATTCCTCTTCACAGTCCAGAATAACGATTCAAAAATAAAAAGTCTAACATTCGAAACAACTGAGATACAGGGTGTTCTTCTTCAAATGACAGGTATAGTATCTTTCGAACCAATGCTCTGATTCGACTGAAATTTTCACCAATCATTCCTCTTCACAATCCAGAATAACATTTCAAAAATAAAAAGTCTAACATTCGAAACAACTGAGATACAGGGTGTTCTTCGTCAAATGACAGGTATAGTATCTTTCGAACCAATGCTCTGATTCGACTGAAATTTTCACCAATCATTCCTCTTCACAATCCAGAATAACGATTCAAAAATAAAAAGTCTAACATTCGAAACAACTGAGATACAGGGTGTTCTTCGTCAAATGACAGGTATAGTATCTTTCGAACCAATGCTCTGATTCGACTGAAATTTTCACCAATCATTTCTCTTCACAATCCAGAATAACGATTCAAAAATAAAAAGTCTAACATTCGAAACAACTGAGATACAGGGTGTTCTTCGTCAAATGACAGGTATAGTATCTTTCGAACCAATGCTCTGATTCGACTGAAATTTTCACCAATCATTCCTCTTCACAATCCAGAATAACGTTCCAAAAATAAAAAGTCTGACTTTCGAAACAACTGAGATACAGGGTGTTCTTCGTCAAATGACAGGTATAGTATCTTTCGAACCAATGCTCTGATTCGACTGAAATTTTCACCAATCATTCCTCTTCACAATCCAGAATAACGATTCAAAAATAAAAAGTCTAACATTTGAAACAACTGAGATACAGGGTGTTCTTCTTCAAATGACAGGTGTAGTATCTTTCGAACAAATGCTCTGATTCGACTGAAATTTTCACCAATCATTCCTCTTCACAATCCAGAAAAACGTTCCAAAAATAAAAAGTCTAACTTTCGAAACAACTGAGATACAGGGTGTTCTTCGTCAAATGACAGGTATAGTATCTTTCGAACCAATGCTCTGATTCGACTGAAATTTTCACCAATCATTCCTCTTCACAATCCAGGATAACGATTCAAAAATAAAAAGTCTAACATTTGAAACAACTGAGATACAGGGTGTTCTTCTTCAAATGACAGGTGTAGTATCTTTCGAACAAATGCTCTGATTCGACATAAATTTTCACCAATCATTCCTCTTCACAATCCAGAAAAACGATTCAAAAATAAAAAGTCTAACTTTCGAAACAACTGAGATACAGGGTGTTCTTCGTCAAATGACAGGTATAGTATCTTTCGAACCAATGCTCTGGTTCGACTGAAATTTTCACCAATCATTCCTCTTCACAATCCAGAATAACGTTTCAAAAATAAAGAGTCTAACATTCGAAACAACTGAGATATAGGGTGTTCTTCAAATGACAGGTATAGTATCTTTCGAACCAATGCTCTGATTCGACTGAAATTTTCACCAATCATTCCTCTTCACAATCCAGGATAACGATTTAAAAATAAAAAGTCTAACATTCGAAACAACTGAGATACAGGGTGTTCTTCGTCAAATGACAGGTATAGTATATTTCGAACCAATGCTCTGATTCGACTGAAATTTTCACCAATCATTCCTCTTCACAATCCAGAATAACGTTTCAAAAATAAAAAGTCTAACATTCGAAACAACTGAGATACAGGGTGTTCTTCTTCAAATGACAGGTATAGTATCTTTCGAACCAATGCTCTGATTCGACTGAAATCTTCACCAATCATTCCTCTTCACAATCCAGAATAACGTTTCGAAAATAAAAAGTCTAACATTCGAAACAACTGAGATACAGGGTGTTCTTCTTCAAATGACAGGTATAGTATCTTTCGAACCAATGCTCTGATGCGACTGAAATTTTCACCAATCATTCCTCTTCACAATCCAGAATAACGTTCCAAAAATAAAAAGTCTGACTTTCGAAACAACTGAGAAACAGGGTGTTCTTCGTCAAATGACAGGTATAGTATCTTTCGAACCAATGCTCTGATTCGACTGAAATTTTCACCAATCATTCCTCTTCACAATCCAGAATAACGATTCAAAAATAAAAAGTCTAACATTTGAAACAACGGAGATACAGGGTGTTCTTCTTCAAATGACAGGTGTAGTATCTTTCGAACAAATGCTCTGATTCCACTGAAATTTTCACCAATCATTCCTCTTCACAATCCAGAATAACGCTTCAAAAATAAAAAGTCTTACTTTCGGAACAACTGAGATACAGGGTGTTCTTCGTCAAATGACAGGTATAGTATCAATCGAACCAATGCTCTGATTCGACTGAAATTTTCACCAATCATTCCCCTTTACAATCCAGAATAACGATTCAAAAATAAAAAGTCTAACATTCGAAACAACTGAGATACAGGGTGTTCTTCGTCAAATGACAGGTATAGTATCTTTCGAACCAATGCTCTGATTCGACTGAAATTTTCACCAATCATTCCTCTTCACAATCCAGAATAACGTTCCAAAAATAAAAAGTCTAACATTCGAAACAACTGAGATACAGGGTGTTCTTCGTCAAATGACAGGTATAGTATCTTTCGAACCAATGCTCTGATTCGACTGAAATTTTCACCAATCATTCCTCTTCACAATCCAGAATAACGTTCCAAAAATAAAAAGTCTGACTTTCGAAACAACTGAGATACAGGGTGTTCTTCGTCAAATGACAGGTATAGTATCTTTCGAACCAATGCTCTGATTCGACTGAAATTTTCACCAATCATTCCTCTTCACAATCCAGAATAACGATTCAAAAATAAAAAGTCTAACATTTGAAACAACTGAGATACAGGGTGTTCTTCGTCAAATGACAGGTATAGTATCTTTCGAACCAATGCTCTGATTCGACTGAAATTTTCACCAATCATTCCTCTTCATAATCCAGAATAACGTTCTAGAAATAAAAAGTCTAACTTTCGAAACAACTGAGATACAGGGTGTTCTTCGTCAAATGACAGGTATAGTATCTTTCGAACCAATGCTCTGATTCGACTGAAATTTTCACCAATCATTCCTCTTCACAATCCAGAATAACGTTCCAAAAATAAAAAGTCTAACATTCGAAACAACTGAGATACAGGGTGTTCTTCGTCAAATGACAGGTATAGTATCTTTCGAACCAATGCTCTGATTCGACTGAAATTTTCACCAATCATTCCTCTTCACAATCCAGAATAACGATTCAAAAATAAAAAGTCTAACTTTCGAAACAACTGAGATACAGGGTGTTCTTCGTCAAATGACAGGTATAGTATCTTTCAAACCAATGCTCTGGTTCGACTGAAATTTTCACCAATCATTCCTCTTCACAATCCAGAATAACGATTCAAAAATAAAAAGTCTAACATTCGAAACAACTGAGATACAGGGTGTTCTTCTTCAAATGACAGGTATAGTATCTTTCGAACCAATGCTCTGATTCGAATGAAATTTTCACCAATCATTCCTCTTCACAATCCAGAATAACGTTACAAGAATAAAAAGTCTAACATTCGAAACAACTGAGATACAGGGTGTTCTTCTTCAAATGACAGGTATAGTATCTTTCGAACCAATGCTCTGATTCGACTGAAATTTTCACCAATCATTCCTCTTCACAATCCAGAATAACGATTCAAAAATAAGAAGTCTAACATTCGAAACAACTGAGATACAGGGTGTTCTTCGTCAAATGACAGGTATAGTATCTTTCGAACCAATGCTCTGATTCGACTGAAATTTTCACCAATCATTCCTCTTCACAATCCAGAATAACGATTTAAAAATAAAAAGTCTAACAGTCGAAACAACTGAGATACAGGGTGTTCTTCTTCAAATGACAGGTATAGTATCTTTCGAACCAATGCTCTGATTCGACTGAAATTTTCACCAATCATTCCTCTTCACAATCCAGAATAACGTTCCAAAAATAAAAAGTCTAACTTTCGAAACAACTGAGATACAGGGTGTTTTTCGTCAAATGACAGGAATAGTATCTTTCGAACCAATGCTCTGATTCGACTGAAATTTTTACCAATCATTCCTCTTCACAATCCAGAATAACGTTCCAAAAATAAAAAGTCTTACTTTCGAAACAACTGAGATACAGGGTGTTTTTCTTCAAATGACAGGTATAGTATCTTTCGAACCAATGCTCTGATTCGACTGAAATTTTCACCAATCATTCCTCTTCACAATCCAGAATAACGTTCAAAAATTAAAGAGTCTAACTTTCGAAACAACTGAGATACAGGGTGTTCTTCTTCAAATGACAGGTATAGTATCTTTCGAACCAATGCTCTGATTCGACTGAAATTTTCACCGATCATTCCTCTTCACAATCCAGAATAACGTTCCAAAAATAAAAAGTCTAACTTTCGAAACAACTGAGATACAGGGTGTTTTTCGTCAAATGACAGGTATAGTATCTTTCGAACCAATGCTCTGATTCGACTGAAATTTTCACCAATCATTCCTCTTCACAATCCAGAATAACGTTCAAAAATTAAAGAGTCTAACTTTCGAAACAACTGAGATACAGGGTGTTCTTCTTCAAATGACAGGTATAGTATCTTTCGAACCAATGCTCTGATTAGACTGAAATTGTCACCAATCATTCCTCTTCACAATCCAGAATAACGTTTCAAAAATAAAAAGTCTAACATTCGAAACAACTGAGATATAGGGTGTTCTTCTTCAAATGACAGGTATAGTATCTTTCGAACCAATGCTCTGATTCGACTGAAATTTTCACCAATCATTCCTCTTCACAATCCAGGATAACGATTTAAAAATAAAAAGTCTAACATTCGAAGCAACTGAGATACAGGGTGTTCTTCGTCAAATGACAGTTATAGTATCTTTCGAACCAATGCTCTGATTCGACTGAAATTTTCACCAATCATTCCTCTTCACAATCCAGAATAACGTTCCAAAAATAAAAAGTCTAACTTTCGAAACAACTGAGATACAGGGTGTTCTTCGTCAAATGACAGGTATAGTATCTTTCGAAACAATGCTCTGATTCGACTGAAATTTTCACCAATCATTCCTCTTCACAATCCAGAATAACGATTCAAAAATAAAAAGTCTGACATTCGAAACAACTGAGATACAAGGTGTTCTTCGTCAAATGACAGGAATAGTATCTTTCGAACCAATGCTCTGATTCGACTGAAATTTTCACCAATCATTCCTCTTCACAATCCAGAATAACGTTTCAAAAATAAAAAGTCTAACCAACGAAACAACTGAGATACAGGGTGTTCTTCTTCAAATGACAGGTTTAGTATCTTTCGAACCAATGCTCTGATTCGACTGAAATTTTCACCAATCATTCCTCTTCACAATCCAGAATAACGTTCCAAAAATAAAAAGTCTAACTTTCGAAACAACTGAGATACAGGGTGTTCTTCGTCAAATGACAGGTATAGTATCTTTCGAACCAATGCTCTGATTCGACTGAAATTTTCACCAATCATTCCTCTTCACAATCCAGAATAACGTTTCAGAAATAAAAAGTCTAACATTCGAAACAACTGAGATACAGGGTGTTCTTCGTCAAATGACAGGTATAGTATCTTTCGAACCCATGCTCTGATTCGACTGAAATTTTCACCAATCATTCCTCTTCACAATCCAGAATTACGATTCAAAAATAAAAAGTCCAACATTCGAAACAACTGAGGTACAGGGTGTTCTTCTTCAAATGACAGGTATAGTATCTTTCGAACCAATGCTCTGATTCGACTGAAATTTTCACCAATCATTCCTCTTCACAATCCAGAATAACGTTTCAAAAATAAAAAGTCTTACATTCGAAACAACTGAGATACAGGGTGTTCTTCTTCAAATGACAGGTATAGTATCTTTCGAACCAATGCTCTGATTCGACTGAAATTTTCACCAATCATTCTCTTCACAATCCAGAATAACGATTCAAAAATAAAAAGTCTAACTTTCGAAACAACTGAGATACAGGGTGTTCTTCGTCAAATGACAGGTATAGTATCTTTCGAACCAATGCTCTGATTCGACTGAAATTTTCACCAATCATTCCTCTTCACAATCCAGAATAACGTTTCAAAAATAAAAAGTCTAACATTCGAAACAACTGAGATACAGGGTGTTCTTCTTCAAATGACAGGTATAGTATCTTTCGAACCAATGCTCTGATTCGACTGAAATCTTCACCAATCATTCCTCTTCACAATCCAGAATAACGATTCGAAAATAAAAAGTCTAACATTCGAAACAACTGAGATACAGGGTGTTCTTCTTCAAATGACAGGTATAGTATCTTTCGAACCAATGCTCTGATTCGACTGAAATTTTCACCAATCATTCCTCTTCACAATCCAGAATAACGTTCCAAAAATAAAAAGTCTGACTTTCGAAACAACTGAGATACAGGGTGTTCTTCGTCAAATGACAGGTATAGTATCTTTCGAACCAATGCTCTGATTCGACTGAAATTTTCACCAATCATTCCTCTTCACAATCCAGAATAACGATTCAAAAATAAAAAGTCTAACTTTCGAAACAACTGAGATACAGGGTGTTCTTCGTCAAATGACAGGTATAGTATCTTTCGAACCAATGCTCTGATTCGACTGAAATTTTCACCAATCATTCCTCTTCACAATCCAGAATAACGTTTCAAAAATAAAAAGTCTAACATTCGAAACAACTGAGATACAGGGTGTTCTTCTTCAAATGACAGGTATAGTATCTTTCGAACCAATGCTCTGATTCGACTGAAATCTTCACCAATCATTCCTCTTCACAATCCAGAATAACGATTCGAAAATAAAAAGTCTAACATTCGAAACAACTGAGATACAGGGTGTTCTTCTTCAAATGACAGGTATAGTATCTTTCGAACCAATGCTCTGATTCGACTGAAATTTTCACCAATCATTCCTCTTCACAATCCAGAATAACGTTCCAAAAATAAAAAGTCTAACATTCGAAACAACTGAGATACAGGGTGTTCTTCTTCAAATGACAGGTATAGTATCTTTCGAACCAATGCTCTGATTCGACTGAAATTTTCACCAATCATTCCTCTTCACAATCCAGAATAACGATTCAAAAATAAAAAGTCTAACATTCGAAACAACTGAGATACAGGGTGTTCTTCGTCAAATGACAGGTATAGTATCTTTCGAACCAATGCTCTGATTCGACTGAAATTTTCACCAATCATTCCTTCTCATAATCCAGAATAACGTTCTAGAAATAAAAAGTCTAACTTTCGAAACAACTGAGATACAGGGTGTTCTTCGTCAAATGACAGGTATAGTATCTTTCGAACCAATGCTCTGATTCGACATAAATTTTCACCAATCATTCCTCTTCACAATCCAGAATAACGTTCCAAAAATAAAAAGTCTGACTTTCGAAACAACTGAGATACAGGGTGTTCTTCGTCAAATGATAGGTATAGTATCTTTCGAACCAATGCTCTGATTCGACTGAAATTTTCACCAATCATTCCTCTTCACAATCCAGAATAATGATTCAAAAATAAAAAGTCTAACATTTGAAACAACTGAGATACAGGGTGTTCTTCTTCAACTGACAGGTGTAGTATCTTTCGAACAAATGCTCTGATTCGACTGAAATTTTCACCAATCATTCCTTCTCATAATCCAGAATAACGTTCTAGAAATAAAAAGTCTAACTTTCGAAACAACTGAGATACAGGGTGTTCTTCGTCAAATGACAGGTATAGTATCTTTCGAACCAATGCTCTGATTCGACATAAATTTTCACCAATCATTCCTCTTCACAATCCAGAATGACGATTCAGTGTAACATTTGAAACAACTGAGATACAGGGTGTTCTTCTTCAAATGACAGGTGTAGTATCTTTCGAACCAATGCTCTGGTTCGACTGAAATTTTCACCAATCATTCCTCTTCACAATCCAGAATAACGATTCAAAAATAAAAAGTCTAACATTCGAAACAACTGAGATACAGGGTGTTCTTCTTCAAATGACAGGTATAGTATCTTTCGAACCAATGCTCTGATTCGAATGAAATTTTCACCAATCATTCCTCTTCACAATCCAGAATAACGTTACAAAAATAAAAAGTCTAACATTCGAAACAACTGAGATACAGGGTGTTCTTCTTCAAATGACAGGTATAGTATCTTTCGAACCAATGCTCTGATTCGACTGAAATTTTCACCAATCATTCCTCTTCACAATCCAGAATAACGATTCAAAAATAAAAAGTCTAACATTCGAAACAACTGAGATACAGGGTGTTTTTCGTCAAATGACAGGTATAGTATCTTTCGAACCAATGCTCTGATTCGACTGAAATTTTCACCAATCATTCCTCTTCACAATCCAGAATAACGATTCAAAAATAAAAAGTCTAACAGTCGAAACAACTGAGATACAGGGTGTTCTTCTTCAAATGACAGGTATAGTATCTTTCGAACCAATGCTCTGATTCGACTGAAATTTTCACCAATCATTCCTCTTCACAATCCAGAATAACGATTCAAAAATAAAAAGTCTAACTTTCGAAACAACTGAGATACAGGGTGTTCTTCGTCAAATGACAGGTATAGTATCTTTCGAACCAATGCTCTGATTCGACTGAAATTTTTACCAATCATTCCTCTTCACAATCCAGAATAACGTTCCAAAAATAAAAAGTCTTACTCTCGAAACAACTGAGATACAGGGTGTTCTTCTTCAAATGACAGGTATAGTATCTTTCGAACCAATGCTCTGATTCGACTAAAATTTTCACCGATCATTCCTCTTCACAATCCAGAATAACGTTCCAAAAATAAAAAGTCTAACTTTCGAAACAACTGAGATACAGGGTGTTTCTCGTCAAATGACAGGTATAGTATCTTTCGAACCAATGCTCTGATTCGACTGAAATTTTCACCAATCATTCCTCTTCACAATCCAGAATAACGTTCAAAAAATAAAAAGTCTAACTTTCGAAACAACTGAGATACAGGGTGTTCTTCTTCAAATGACAGGTATAGTATCTTTCGAACCAATGCTCTGATTCGACTGAAATTTTCACCAATCATTCCTCTTCACAATCCAGAATAACGTTCCAAAAATAAAAAGTCTAACATTCGAAACAACTGAGATACAGGGTGTTCTTCTTCAAATGACAGGTATAGTATCTTTCGAACCAATGCTCTGATTCGACTGAAATTTTCACCAATCATTCCTCTTCACAATCCAGAATAACGATTCAAAAATAAAAAGTCTAACATTCGAAACAACTGAGATACAGGGTGTTCTTCGTCAAATGACAGGTATAGTATCTTTCGAACCAATGCTCTGATTCGACTGAAATTTTCACCAATCATTCCTCTTCACAATCCAGAATAACGTTACAAAAATAAAAAGTCTAACTTTCGAAACAACTGAGATACAGGGTGTTCTTCGTCAAATGACAGGTATAGTATCTTTCGAACCAATGCTCTGATTCGACTGAAATTTTCACCAATCATTCCTCTTCACAATCCAGAATAACGATTCAAAAATAAAAAGTCTAACATTCGAAACAACTGAAATACAGGGTGTTCTTCGTCAAATGACAGGAATAGTATCTTTCGAACCAATGCTCTGATTCGACTGAAATTTTCACCAATCATTCCTCTTCACAATCCAGAATAACGTTTCAAAAATAAAAAGTCTAACCAACGAAACAACTGAGATACAGGGTGTTCTTCTTCAAATGACAGGTTTAGTATCTTTCGAACCAATGCTCTGATTCGACTGAAATTTTCACCAATCATTCCTCTTCACAATCCAGAATAACGATTCAAAAATAAAAAGTCTAACATTCGAAACAACTGAGATACAGGGTGTTCTTCTTCAAATGACAGGTATAGTATCTTTCGAACCAATGCTCTGATTCGACTGAAATTTTCACCAATCATTCCTCTTCACAATCCAGAATAACGATTCAAAAATAAAAAGTCTAACATTCGAAACAACTGAGATACAGGGTGTTCTTCTTCAAATGACAGGTATAGTATCTTTCAAACCAATGCTCTGATTCGACTGAAATTTTCACCAATCATTCCTCTTCACAATCCAGAATAACGTTCCAAAAATAAAAAGTCTTACATTCGAAACAACTGAGATACAGGGTGTTCTTCTTCAAATGACAGGTATAGTATCTTTCGAACCAATGCTCTGATTCGACTGAAATTTTCACCAATCATTGCTCTTCACAATCCAGAATAACGATTCAAAAATAAAAAGTCTAACATTCGAAACAACTGAGATACAGGGTGTTCTTCGTCAAATGACAGGTATAGTATCTTTCGAATCAATGCTCTGATTCGACTGAAATTTTCACCAATCATTCCTCTTCACTATCCAGAATAACGATTCAAAAATAAAAAGTCTAACTTTCGAAACAACTGAGATACAGGGTGTTCTTCGTCAAATGACAGGTATAGTATCTTTCGAACCAATGCTCTGGTTCGACTGAAATTTTCACCAATCATTCCTCTTCACAATCCAGAATAACGATTCAAAAATAAAAAGTCTAACATTCGAAACAACTGAGATACAGGGTGTTCTTCTTCAAATGACAGGTATAGTATCTTTCGAACCAATGCTCTGATTCGAATGAAATTTTCACCAATCATTCCTCTTCACAATCCAGAATAACGTTACAAAAATAAAAAGTCTAACATTCGAAACAACTGAGATACAGGGTGTTCTTCTTCAAATGACAGGTATAGTATCTTTCGAACCAATGCTCTGATTCGACTGAAATTTTCACCAATCATTCCTCTTCACAATCCAGAATAACGATTCAAAAATAAAAAGTCTAACAGTCGAAACAACTGAGATACAGGGTGTTCTTCTTCAAATGACAGGTATAGTATCTTTCGAACCAATGCTCTGATTCGACTGAAATTTTCACCAATCATTCCTCTTCACAATCCAGAATAACGATTCAAAAATAAAAAGTCTAACATTCGAAACAACTGAGATACAGGGTGTTCTTCTTCAAATGACAGGTATAGTATCTTTCGAACCAATGCTCTGATTCGACTGAAATCTTCACCAATCATTCCTCTTCACAATCCAGAATAACGATTCAAAAATAAAAAGTCTAACATTCGAAACAACTGAGATACAGGGTGTTCTTCGTCAAATGACAGGTATAGTATCTTTCGAACCAATGCTCTGATTCGACTGAAATTTTCACCAATCATTCCTCTTCACAATCCAGAATATCGTTCCAAAAATAAAAAGTCTAACTTTTGAAACAACTGAGATACAGGGTGTTCTTCGTCAAATGACAGGTATAGTATCTTTCGAACCAATGCTCTGATTCGACTGAAATTTTCACCAATCATTCCTCTTCACAATCCAGAATAACGATTCAAAAATAAAAAGTCTAACATTCGAAACAACTGAGATACAGGGTGTTCTTCGTCAAATGACAGGAATAGTATCTTTCGAACCAATGCTCTGATTCGACTGAAATTTTCACCAATCATTCCTCTTCACAATCCAGAATAACGTTTCAAAAATAAAAAGTCTAACCAACGAAACAACTGAGATACAGGGTGTTCTTCGTCAAATGACAGGAATAGTATCTTTCGAACCAATGCTCTGATTCGACTGAAATTTTCACCAATCATTCCTCTTCACAATCCAGAAAAACGTTTCAAAAATAAAAAGTCTAACTTTCGAAACAACTGAGATACAGGGTGTTCTTCGTCAAATGACAGGTTTAGTATCTTTCGGACCAATGCTCTGATTCGACTGAAATTTTCACCAATCATTCCTCTTCACAATCCAGAACAACGTTCCAAAAATAAAAAGTCTAACTTTCGAAACAACTGAGATACAGGGTGTTCTTCGTCAAATGACAGGTATAGTATCTTTCGAACCGATGCTCTGATTCGACTGAAATTTTCACCAATCATTCCTCTTCATAATCCAGAATAACGTTCTAAAAATAAAAAGTCTAACTTTCGAAACAACTGAGATACAGGGTGTTCTTCGTCAAATGACAGGTAAAGTATCTTTCGAACCAATGCTCTGATTCGACTGAAATTTTCACCAATCATTCCTCTTCACAATCCAGAATAACGTTCCAAAAATAAAAAGTCTGACTTTCGAAACAACTGAGATACAGGGTGTTCTTCGTCAAATGACAGGTATAGTATCTTTCGAACCAATGCTCTGATTCGACTGAAATTTTCACCAATCATTCCTCTTCACAATCCAGAATAACGATTCAAGAATAAAAAGTGTAACATTCGAAACAACTGAGATACAGGGTGTTCTTCAAATGACAGGTGTAGTATCTTTCGAACCAATGCTCTGGTTCGACTGAAATTTTCACCAATCATTCCTCTTCACAATCCAGAATAACGATTCAAAAATAAAAAGTCTAACATTCGAAACAACTGAGATACAGGGTGTTCTTCTTCAAATGACAGGTATAGTATCTTTCGAACCAATGCTCTGATTCGAATGAAATTTTCACCAATCATTCCTCTTCACAATCCAGAATAACGTTACAAAAATAAAAAGTCTAACATTCGAAACAACTGAGATACAGGGTGTTCTTCTTCAAATGACAGGTATAGTATCTTTCGAACCAATGCTCTGATTCGACTGAAATTTTCACCAATCATTCCTCTTCACAATCCAGAATAACGATTCAAAAATAAAAAGTCTAACATTCGAAACAACTGAGATACAGGGTGTTCTTCGTCAAATGACAGGTATAGTATCTTTCGAACCAATGCTCTGATTCGACTGAAATTTTCACCAATCATTCCTCTTCACAATCCAGAATAACGATTCAAAAATAAAAAGTCTAACAGTCGAAACAACTGAGATACAGGGTGTTCTTCTTCAAATGACAGGTATAGTATCTTTCGAACCAATGCTCTGATTCGACTGAAATTTTCACCAATCATTCCTCTTCACAATCCAGAATAACGATTCAAAAATAAAAAGTCTAACTTTCGAAACAACTGAGATACAGGGTGTTCTTCGTCAAATGACAGGTATAGTATCTTTCGAACCAATGCTCTGATTCGACTGAAATTTTTACCAATCATTCCTCTTCACAATCCAGAATAACGTTCCAAAAATAAAAAGTCTTACTCTCGAAACAACTGAGATACAGGGTGTTCTTCTTCAAATGACAGGTATAGTATCTTTCGAACCAATGCTCTGATTCGACTGAAATTTTCACCGATCATTCCTCTTCACAATCCAGAATAACGTTCCAAAAATAAAAAGTCTAACTTTCGAAACAACTGAGACACAGGGTGTTTCTCGTCAAATGACAGGTATAGTATCTTTCGAACCAATGCTCTGATTCGACTGAAATTTTCACCAATCATTCCTCTTCACAATCCAGAATAACGTTCAAAAATAAAAAGTCTAACTTTCGAAACAACTGAGATACAGGGTGTTCTTCTTCAAATGACAGGTATAGTATCTTTCGAACCAATGCTCTGATTCGACTGAAATTTTCACCAATCATTCCTCTTCACAATCCAGAATAACGTTTCAAAAATAAAAAGTCTAACATTCGAAACAACTGAGATACAGGGTGTTCTTCTTCAAATGACAGGTATAGTATCTTTCGAACCAATGCTCTGATTCGACTGAAATTTTCACCAATCATTCCTCTTCACAATCCAGAATAACTATTCAAAAATAAAAAGTCTAACATTCGAAACAACTGAGATACAGGGTGTTCTTCGTCAAATGACAGGTATAGTATCTTTCGAACCAATGCTCTGATTCGACTGAAATTTTCACCAATCATTCCTCTTCACAATCCAGAATAACGATTCAAAAATAAAAAGTCTAACTTTTGTAACAACTGAGATACAGGGTGTTCTTCGTCAAATGACAGGTATAGTATCTTTCGAACCAATGCTCTGATTCGACTGAAATTTTCACCAATCATTCCTCTTCACAATCCAGAATAACGATTCAAAAATAAAAAGTCTAACATTCGAAACAACTGAGATACAGGGTGTTCTTCTTCAAATGACAGGTATAGTATCTTTCAAACCAATGCTCTGATTCGACTGAAATTTTCACCAATCATTCCTCTTCACAATCCAGAATAACGTTCCAAGAATAAAAAGTCTTACATTCGAAACAACTGAGATACAGGGTGTTCTTCTTCAAATGACAGGTATAGTATCTTTCGAACCAATGCTCTGATTCGACTGAAATTTTCACCAATCATTGCTCTTCACAATCCAGAATAACGATTCAAAAATAAAAAGTCTAACATTCGAAACAACTGAGATACAGGGTGTTCTTCGTCAAATGACAGGTATAGTATCTTTCGAATCAATGCTCTGATTCGACTGAAATTTTCACCAATCATTCCTCTTCACAATCCAGAATAACGATTCAAAAATAAAAAGTCTAACATTCGAAACAACTGAGATACAGGGTGTTCTTCTTCAAATGACAGGTATAGTATCTTTCGAACCAATGCTCTGATTCGACTGAAATTTTTACCAATCATTCCTCTTCACAATCCAGAATAACGTTTCAAAAATAAAAAGTCTAACATTCGAAACAACTGAGATACAGGGTGTTCTTCTTCAAATGACAGGTATAGTATCTTTCGAACCAATGCTCTGATTCGACTGAAATTTTCACCAATCATTCCTCTTTACAATCCAGAATAACGTTTCAAAAATAAAAAGTCTAGCATTCGAAACAACTGAGATACAGGGTGATCTTCGTCAAATGACAGGTATAGTATCTTTCGAACCAATGCTCTGATTCGACTGAAATTTTCACCAATCATTCCTCTTCACAATCCAGAACAACGTTTCAAAAATAAAAAGTCTAACATTCGATACAACTGAGATACAGGGTGTTCTTCGTCAAATGACAGGTAAAGTATCTATCGAACCAATGCTCTGATTCGACTGAAATTTTCACCAATCATTCCTCTTCACAATCCAGAATAACGATTCAAAAATAAAAAGTCTAACATTCGAAACAACTGAGATACAGGGTGTTCTTCGTCAAATGACAGGTATAGTATCTGACGAACCAATGCTCTGATTCGACTGAAATTTTCACCAATCATTCCTCTTCATAATCCAGAATAACGATTCAAAAATAAAAAGTCTAACATTCGAAACAACTGAGATACAGGGTGTTCTTCGTCAAATGACAGGTATAGTATCTTTCGAACCAATGCTTTGATTCGACTGAAATTTTCACCAATCATTCCTATTCACAATCCAGAATAACGTTTCAAAAATAAAAAGTTTAACATTCGAAACAACTGAGATACAGGGTGTTCTTCTTCAAATGACAGGTATAGTATCTTTCGAACCAATGCTCTGATTCGACTGAAATTTTCACCAATCATTCCTCTTCACAATCCAGAATAACGTTCCAAAAATAAAAAGTCTAACTTTCGAAACAACTGAGATACAGGGTGTTCTTCGTCAAATGTTAGGTATAGTATCTTTCGAACCAATGCTCTGATTCGACTGAAATTTTCACCAATCATTCCTCTTCACAATCCAGAGAAACGATTCAAAAATAAAAAGTCTAACATTCGAAACAACTGAGATACAGGGTGTTCTTTGTCAAATGACAGGTATAGTATCTTTCGTACCAATGCTCTGATTCGACTGAAATTTTCACCAATCATTCCTCTTCACAATCCAGAATGACGTTTCAAAAATAAAAAGTCTAACCAACGAAACAACTGAGATACAGGGTGTTCTTCTTCAAATGACAGGTATAGTATCTTTCGAACCAATGCTCTGATTCGACTGAAATTTTCACCAATCATTCCTCTTCACAATCCAGAATAACGTTCCAAAACTAAAAAGTCTAACATTCGAAACAACTGAGATACAGGGTGTTCTTCTTCAAATGACAGGTATAGTATCTTTCGAACCAATGCTCTGATTCGACTGAAATTTTCACCAATTATTCCTCTTCACAATCCAGAATGATGTTCCAAAAATAAAAAGTCTAACTTTCGAAACAACTGAGATACAGGGTGTTCTTCTTCAAATGACAGGTATAGTATCTTTCGAACCAATGCTCTGATTCGACTGAAATTTTCACCAATCATTCCTCTTCACAATCCAGAATGACATTTCAAAAATAAAAAGTTTTACATTCGAAACAACTGAGATACAGGGTGTTCTTCTTCAAATGACAGGTATAGTATCTTTCGAACGAATGCTCTGATTCGACTGAAATTTTCACCAATCATTCCTCTTCTCAATCCAGAATAACGTTTCAAAAATAAAAAGTCTAACATTCGAAACAACTGAGATACAGGGTGTTCTTCTTCAAATGACAGGTATAGTATCTTTCGAACCAATGCTCTGATTCGACTGAAATTTTCACCAATCATTCCTCTTCACAATCCAGAATAACGTTCCAAAAATAAAAAGTCTAACTTTCGAAACAACTGAGATACAGGGTGTTCTTCGTCAAATGACAGGTATAGTATCTTTCGAACCAATGCTCTGATTCGACTGAAATTTTCACCAATCATTCCTCCTCATAATCCAGAATAACGATTCAAAAATAAAAAGTCTAACATTCGAAACAACTGAGATACAGGGTGTTCTTCTTCAAAT